>OZ030394.1:61136771-62534104 GCA_964023965.1 Melinopterus prodromus
TTTGACGCTGATTACGATGGTATAATTTGATTTTACTTATTTGGAACGGTTCGGCAGTTATTACGTTCTCAATTATCAAAAATGATGCTAAAAACACCCATTTTACTATGTTAGAAACTTTGAACGCAAACTGTGTCCGATCTAATCAAGCGATATTAACGGTTCAAACGGTATCGGATGGGAAATTGGCCGAGGAATTCATTTCAAATTTTTTTAGAAACTTTGAACGCAAACTCTGTCCGATCTAATCAACCGATATTAACGGTTCAAACGGTATCGGATGGGAAATTGGCCGAGGAATTGATTTCTGAAAGCCGCGTTGCTCTAAGATGCGCGGTTCGCGAGAAAAACGCGATAAACCGCGGAAATTATAGTTTCCCACTTTCTAGCCAAACCGTACACGCTACGGGAAAACCGATCTCACCGTTGAATTCAGCACATCCCAATGCATAACCATGACTACATTAGAACGCTCTATCTCTCAAAAAGTTATAATTGTTTTTTCGTTCTAAATTTAGCACTTTTAGATAGAAAAAAATTGAACATTGCAACCGTTGGTGATAGAAAGGTTTACCCACTACCAAATGATAGCTCTCGTTGAGTCTATCAAAAATATGTATACTTTTATATGCCTAAGATTTACCGTTTTCATGTTATGGTGTCCATTTCGCTTATTTTTGTATTATTTGAAAAACCGTAATTTCAGCACAACTCGGTAACCAGTAGAGATAGAGACTTTTCCTATGTAAATTTATAATCAGCGCACCCATTTTAGTAAGATAGCAAAGGTTTCATGTTGATCCGGATCCTTGTTTTTGAGATAGGTATGCTGCTTCAAAATTGTTGTTTAAAATATGTGATTTCTTACAAAATTTTAGCCAGTCGGCAAAAACTCAACTACCTTCAATCAAATTAAGGTTGTGGTTCTCGATACAATTTTTGACGCTGATTACGATGGTATAATTTGATTTTACTAATTTGGAACGGTTCGGCAGTTATTACGTTCTCAATTATCAAAAATGATGCTAAAAACACCCATTTTACTATGTTAGAAACTTTGAACGCAAACTGTGTCCGATCTAATCAACCGATATTAACAGTTCAAACGGTATCGGATGGGAAATTGGCCGAGGAAATCATTTCTGAAAGCCGCGTTGCTCTAAGATGCGCGGTTCGCGAGAAAAACGCGATAAACCGCGGAAATTATAGTTTCCCACTTTCTAGCCAAACCGTACACGCTACGGGAAAACCGATCTCACCGTTGAATTCAGCACATCCCAATGCATAACCATGACTACATTAGAACGCTCTATCTCTCAAAAAGTTATAATTGTTTTTTCGTTCTAAATTTAGCACTTTTAGATAGAAAAAAATTGAACATTGCAACCGTTGGTGATAGAAAGGTTTACCCACTACCAAATGATAGCTCTCGTTGAGTCTATCAAAAATATGTATACTTTTATATGCCTAAGATTTACCGTTTTCATGTTATGTGGTCCATTTCGCTTATTTTTGTATTATTTCAAAAACCGTAATTTCAGCACAACTCGGTAACCAGTAGAGATAGAGACTTTTCCTATGTAAATTTGTAATCAGCGCACCCATTTTAGTAAGATAGCAAAGGTTTCATGTTGATCCGGATCCTTGTTTTTGAGATAGGTATGCTACTTCAAAATTATTGTTTAAAATATGTGATTTCTTACAAAATTTTAGCCAGTCGGCAAAAACTCAACTACCTTCAATCAAATTAAGGTTGTGGTTCTCGATACAATTTTTGACGCTGATTACGATGGTATAATTTGATTTTACTTATTTGGAACGGTTCGGCAGTTATTACGTTCTCAATTATCAAAAATGATGCTAAAAACACCCATTTTACTATGTTAGAAACTTTGAACGCAAACTGTGTCCGATCTAATCAACCGATATTAACGGTTCAAACGGTATCGGATGGGAAATTGGCCGAGGAAATCATTTCTGAAAGCCGCGTTGCTCTAAGATGCGCGGTTCGCGAGAAAAACGCGATAAACCGCGGAAATTATAGTTTCCCACTTTCTAGCCAAACCGTACACGCTACGGGAAAACCGATCTCACCGTTGAATTCAGCACATCCCAATGCATAACCATGACTACATTAGAACGCTCTATCTCTCAAAAAGTTATAATTGTTTTTTCGTTCTAAATTTAGCACTTTTAGATAGAAAAAAATTGAACATTGCAACCGTTGGTGATAGAAAGGTTTACCCACTACCAAATGATAGCTCTCGTTGAGTCTATCAAAAATATGTATACTTTTATATGCCTAAGATTTACCGTTTTCATGTTATGTGGTCCATTTCGCTTATTTTTGTATTATTTGAAAAACCGTAATTTCAGCACAACTCGGTAACCAGTAGAGATAGAGACTTTTCCTATGTAAATTTGTAATCAGCGCACCCATTTTAGTAAGATAGCAAAGGTTTCATGTTGATCCGGATCCTTGTTTTTGAGATAGGTATGCTACTTCAAAATTATTGTTTAAAATATGTGATTTCTTACAAAATTTTAGCCAGTCGGCAAAAACTCAACTACCTTCAATCAAATTAAGGTTGTGGTTCTCGATACAAATTTTGACGCTGATTACGATGGTATAATTTGATTTTACTTATTTGGAACGGTTCGGCAGTTATTACGTTCTCAATTATCAAAAATGATAATAAAAACACCCATTTTACTATGTTAGAAACTTTGAACGCAAACTGTGTCCGATCTAATCAACCGATATTAACGGTTCAAACGGTATCGGATGAGAAATTGGCCGAGGAATTAATTTCTGAAAGCCGCGTTGCTCTAAGATGCGCGGTTCGCGAGAAAAACGTGATAAACCGCGGAAATTATAGTTTCCCAGTTTCTAGCCAAACCGTACACGCTACGGGAAAACCGATCTCACCGTTGAATTCAGCACATCCCAATGCATAACCATGACTACATTAGAACGCTCTATCTCTCAAAAAGTTATAATTGTTTTTTCGTTCTAAATTTAGCACTTTTAGATAGAAAAAAATTGAACATTGCAACCGTTGGTGATAGAAAGGTTTACCCACTACCAAATGATAGCTCTCGTTGAGTCTATCAAAAATATGTATACTTTTATATGCCTAAGATTTACCGTTTTCATGTTATGTGGTCCATTTCGCTTATTTTTGTATTATTTGAAAAACCGTAATTTCAGCACAACTCGGTAACCAGTAGAGATAGAGACTTTTCCTATGTAAATTTGTAATCAGCGCACCCATTTTAGTAAGATAGCAAAGGTTTCATGTTGATCCGGATCCTTGTTTTTGAGATAGGTATGCTACTTCAAAATTATTGTTTAAAATATGTGATTTCTTACAAAATTTTAGCCAGTCGGCAAAAACTCAACTACCTTCAATCAAATTAAGGTTGTGGTTCTCGATACAATTTTTGACGCTGATTACGACGGTATAATTTGATTTTACTTATTTCTAACGGTTCGGCAGTTATTACGTTCTCAATTATCAAAAATGATGCTAAAAACACCCATTTTACTATGTTAGAAACTTTGAACGCAAACTGTGTCCGATCTAATCAACCGATATTAACGGTTCAAACGGTATCGGATGGGAAATTGGCCGAGGAATTCATTTCTGAAAGCCGCGTTGCTCTAAGATGCGCGGTTCGCGAGAAAAACGCGATAAACCGCGGAAATTATAGTTTCCCACTTTCTAGCCAAACCGTACACGCTACGGGAAAACCGATCTCACCGTTGAATTCAGCACATCCCAATGCATAACCATGACCACATTAGAACGCTCTATCTCTCAAAAAGTTATAATTGTTTTTTCGTTCTAAATTTTAGCACTTTTAGATAGAAAAAAATTGAACATTGCAACCGTTGGTGATAGAAAGGTTTACCCACTACCAAATGATAGCTCTCGTTGAGTCTATCAAAAATATGTATACTTTTATATGCCTAAGATTTACCGTTTTCATGTTATGAGGTCCATTTCGCTTAATTTTGAATTATTTGAAAAATCGTAATTTCAGCACAACTCGGTAACCAGTAGAGATAGAGACCTTTCCTATGTAAATTTGTAATCAGCGCACCCATTTTAGTAAGATAGCAAAGGTTTCATGTTGATCCGGATCCTTGTTTTTGAGATAGGTATGCTACTTCAAAATTATTGTTTAAAATATGTGATTTCTTACAAAATTTTAGCCAGTCGGCAAAAACTCAACTACCTTCAATCAAATTAAGGTTGTGGTTCTCGATACAATTTTTGACGCTGATTACGATGGTATAATTTGATTTTACTTATTTGGAACGGTTCGGCAGTTATTACGTTCTCAATTATCAAAAATGATGCTAAAAACACCCATTTTACTATGTTAGAAACTTTGAACGCAAACTGTGTCCGATCTAATCAACCGATATTAACGGTTCAAACGGTATCGGATGGGAAATTGGCCGAGGAATTCATTTCTGAAAGCAGCGTTGCTCTAAGTAGCTCGGTTCGCGAGAAAAACGCGATAAACCGCGGAAATTATAGTTTCCCACTTTCTAGCCAAACCGTACACGCTACGGGAAAACCGATCTCACCGTTGAATTCAGCACATCCCAATGCATAACCATGACCACATTAGAACGCTCTATCTCTCAAAAAGTTATAATTGTTTTTTCGTTCTAAATTTAGCACTTTTAGATAGAAAAAAATTGAACATTGCAACCGTTGGTGATAGAAAGGTTTACCCACTACCAAATGATAGCTCTCGTTGAGTCTATCAAAAATATGTATACTTTTATATGCCTAAGATTTACCGTTTTCATGTTATGAGGTCCATTTCGCTTAATTTTGAATTATTTGAAAAATCGTAATTTCAGCACAACTCGGTAACCAGTAGAGATAGAGACTTTTCCTATGTAAATTTGTAATCAGCGCACCCATTTTAGTAAGATAGCAAAGGTTTCATGTTGATCCGGATCCTTGTTTTTGAGATAGGTATGCTACTTCAAAATTA
Source organism: Melinopterus prodromus (assembly GCA_964023965.1). NCBI lineage: Eukaryota > Metazoa > Arthropoda > Insecta > Coleoptera > Scarabaeidae > Melinopterus > Melinopterus prodromus. The sequence continues at coordinate 61,141,791 of OZ030394.1, forward strand.
TTGTTTAAAATATGTGATTTCTTACAAAATTTTAGCCAGTCGGCAAAAACTCAACTACCTTCAATCAAATTAAGGTTGTGGTTCTCGATACAATTTTTGACGCTGATTACGATGGTATAATTTGATTTTACTTATTTGGAACGGTTCGGCAGTTATTACGTTCTCAATTATCAAAAATGATGCTAAAAACACCCATTTTACTATGTTAGAAACTTTGAACGCAAACTGTGTCCGATCTAATCAACCGATATTAACGGTTCAAACGGTATCGGATGGGAAATTGGCCGAGGAATTCATTTCTGAAAGCCGCGTTGCTCTAAGATGCGCGGTTCGCGAGAAAAACGCGATAAACCGCGGAAATTATAGTTTCCCACTTTCTAGCCAAACCGTACACGCTACGGGAAAACCGATCTCACCGTTGAATTCAGCACATCCCAATGCATAACCATGACCACATTAGAACGCTCTATCTCTCAAAAAGTTATAATTGTTTTTTCGTTCTAAATTTTAGCACTTTTAGATAGAAAAAAATTGAACATTGCAACCGTTGGTGATAGAAAGGTTTACCCACTACCAAATGATAGCTCTCGTTGAGTCTATCAAAAATATGTATACTTTTATATGCCTAAGATTTACCGTTTTCATGTTATGAGGTCCATTTCGCTTAATTTTGAATTATTTGAAAAATCGTAATTTAGCACAACTCGGTAACCAGTAGAGATAGAGACTTTTCCTATGTAAATTTGTAATCAGCGCACCCATTTTAGTAAGATAGCAAAGGTTTCATGTTGATCCGGATCCTTGTTTTTGAGATAGGTATGCTACTTCAAAATTATTGTTTAAAATATGTGATTTCTTACAAAATTTTAGCCAGTCGGCAAAAACTCAACTACCTTCAATCAAATTAAGGTTGTGGTTCTCGATACAATTTTTGACGCTGATTACGATGGTATAATTTGATTTTACTTATTTGGAACGGTTCGGCAGTTATTACGTTCTCAATTATCAAAAATGATGCTAAAAACACCCATTTTACTATGTTAGAAACTTTGAACGCAAACTGTGTCCGATCTAATCAACCGATATTAACGGTTCAAACGGTATCGGATGGGAAATTGGCCGAGGAATTCATTTCTGAAAGCCGCGTTGCTCTAAGATGCGCGGTTCGCGAGAAAAACGCGATAAACCGCGGAAATTATAGTTTCCCACTTTCTAGCCAAACCGTACACGCTACGGGAAAACCGGTCTCACCGTTGAATTCAGCACATCCCAATGCATAACCATGACCACATTAGAACGCTCTATCTCTCAAAAAGTTATAATTGTTTTTTCGTTCTAAATTTTAGCACTTTTAGATAGAAAAAAATTGAACATTGCAACCGTTGGTGATAGAAAGGTTTACCCACTACCAAATGATAGCTCTCGTTGAGTCTATCAAAAATATGTATACTTTTATATGCCTAAGATTTACCGTTTTCATGTTATGAGGTCCATTTCGCTTAATTTTGAATTATTTGAAAAATCGTAATTTCAGCACAACTCGGTAACCAGTAGAGATAGAGACTTTTCCTATGTAAATTTGTAATCAGCGCACCCATTTTAGTAAGATAGCAAAGGTTTCATGTTGATCCGGATCCTTGTTTTTGAGATAGGATGCTACTTCAAAATTATTGTTTAAAATATGTGATTTCTTACAAAATTTTAGCCAGTCGGCAAAAACTCAACTACCTTCAATCAAATTAAGGTTGTGGTTCTCGATACAATTTTTGACGCTGATTACGATGGTATAATTTGATTTTACTTATTTGGAACGGTTCGGCAGTTATTACGTTCTCAATTATCAAAAATGATGCTAAAAACACCCATTTTACTATGTTAGAAACTTTGAACGCAAACTGTGTCCGATCTAATCAACCGATATTAAACGGTTCAAACGGTATCGGATGGGAAATTGGCCGAGGAATTCATTTCTGAAAGCCGCGTTGCTCTAAGATGCGCGGTTCGCGAGAAAAACGCGATAAACCGCGGAAATTATAGTTTCCCACTTTCTAGCCAAACCGTACACGCTACGGGAAAACCGATCTCACCGTTGAATTCAGCACATCCCAATGCATAACCATGACCACATTAGAACGCTCTATCTCTCAAAAAGTTATAATTGTTTTTTCGTTCTAAATTTTAGCACTTTTAGATAGAAAAAAATTGAACATTGCAACCGTTGGTGATAGAAAGGTTTACCCACTACCAAATGATAGCTCTCGTTGAGTCTATCAAAATATGTATACTTTTATATGCCTAAGATTTACCGTTTTCATGTTATGAGGTCCATTTCGCTTAATTTTGAATTATTTGAAAAATCGTAATTTCAGCACAACTCGGTAACCAGTAGAGATAGAGACTTTTCCTATGTAAATTTGTAATCAGCGCACCCATTTTAGTAAGATAGCAAAGGTTTCATGTTGATCCGGATCCTTGTTTTTGAGATAGGTATGCTACTTCAAAATTATTGTTTAAAATATGTGATTTCTTACAAAATTTTAGCCAGTCGGCAAAAACTCAACTACCTTCAATCAAATTAAGGTTGTGGTTCTCGATACAATTTTTGACGCTGATTACGATGGTATAATTTGATTTTACTTATTTGGAACGGTTCGGCAGTTATTACGTTCTCAATTATCAAAAATGATGCTAAAAACACCCATTTTACTATGTTAGAAACTTTGAACGCAAACTGTGTCCGATCTAATCAACCGATATTAACGGTTCAAACGGTATCGGATGGGAAATTGGCCGAGGAATGCATTTCTGAAAGCCGCGTTGCTCTAAGATGCGCGGTTCGCGAGAAAAACGCGATAAACCGGCGGGAAATTATAGTTTCCCACTTTCTAGCCAAACCGTACACGCTACGGGAAAACCGATCTCACCGTTGAATTCAGCACATCCCAATGCATAACCATGACCACATTAGAACGCTCTATCTCTCAAAAAGTTATAATTGTTTTTTCGTTCTAAATTTAGCACTTTTAGATAGAAAAAAATTGAACATTGCAACCGTTGGTGATAGAAAGGTTTACCCACTACCAAATGATAGCTCTCGTTGAGTCTATCAAAAATATGTATACTTTTATATGCCTAAGATTTACCGTTTTCATGTTATGAGGTCCATTTCGCTTAATTTTGAATTATTTGAAAAATCGTAATTTCAGCACAACTCGGTAACCAGTAGAGATAGAGACTTTTCCTATGTAAATTTGTAATCAGCGCACCCATTTTAGTAAGATAGCAAAGGTTTCATGTTGATCCGGATCCTTGTTTTTGAGATAGGTATGCTACTTCAAAATTATTGTTTAAAATATGTGATTTCTTACAAAATTTTAGCCAGTCGGCAAAAACTCAACTACCTTCAATCAAATTAAGGTTGTGGTTCTCGATACAATTTTTGACGCTGATTACGATGGTATAATTTGATTTTACTTATTTGGAACGGTTCGGCAGTTATTACGTTCTCAATTATCAAAAATGATGCTAAAAACACCCATTTTACTATGTTAGAAACTTTGAACGCAAACTGTGTCCGATCTAATCAACCGATATTAACGGTTCAAACGGTATCGGATGGGAAATTGGCCGAGGAATTCATTTCTGGAAGCCGCGTTGCTCTAAGATGCGCGGTTCGCGAGAAAAACGCGATAAACCGCGGAAATTATAGTTTCCCACTTTCTAGCCAAACCGTACACGCTACGGGAAAACCGATCTCACCGTTGAATTCAGCACATCCCAATGCATAACCATGACCACATTAGAACGCTCTATCTCTCAAAAAGTTATAATTGTTTTTTCGTTCTAAATTTAGCACTTTTAGATAGAAAAAAATTGAACATTGCAACCGTTGGTGATAGAAAGGTTTACCCACTACCAAATGATAGCTCTCGTTGAGTCTATCAAAAATATGTATACTTTTATATGCCTAAGATTTACCGTTTTCATGTTATGAGGTCCATTTCGCTTAATTTTGAATTATTTGAAAAATCGTAATTTCAGCACAACTCGATAACCAGTAGAGATAGAGACTTTTCCTATGTAAATTTGTAATCAGCGCACCCATTTTAGTAAGATAGCAAAGGTTTCATGTTGATCCGGATCCTTGTTTTTGAGATAGGTATGCTACTTCAAAATTATTGTTTAAAATATGTGATTTCTTACAAAATTTTAGCCAGTCGGCAAAAACTCAACTACCTTCAATCAAATTAAGGTTGTGGTTCTCGATACAATTTTTGACGCTGATTACGATGGTATAATTTGATTTTACTTATTTGGAACGGTTCGGCAGTTATTACGTTCTCAATTATCAAAAATTATGCTAAAAACACCCATTTTACTATGTTAGAAACTTTGAACGCAAACTGTGTCCGATCTAATCAACCGATATTAACGGTTCAAACGGTATCGGATGGGAAATTGGCCGAGGAATTCATTTCTGAAAGCCGCGTTGCTCTAAGATGCGCGGTTCGCGAGAAAAACGCGATAAACCGCGGAAATTATAGTTTCCCACTTTCTAGCCAAACCGTACACGCTACGGGAAAACCGATCTCACCGTTGAATTCAGCACATCCCAATGCATAACCATGACCACATTAGAACGCTCTATCTCTCAAAAAGTTATAATTGTTTTTTCGTTCTAAATTTTAGCACTTTTAGATAGAAAAAAATTGAACATTGCAACCGTTGGTGATAGAAAGGTTTACCCACTACCAAATGATAGCTCTCGTTGAGTCTATCAAAAATATGTATACTTTTATATGCCTAAGATTTACCGTTTTCATGTTATGAGGTCCATTTCGCTTAATTTTGAATTATTTGAAAAATCGTAATTTCAGCACAACTCGGTAACCAGTAGAGATAGAGACCTTTCCTATGTAAATTTGTAATCAGCGCACCCATTTTAGTAAGATAGCAAAGGTTTCATGTTGATCCGGATCCTTGTTTTTGAGATAGGTATGCTACTTCAAAATTATTGTTTAAAATATGTGATTTCTTACAAAATTTTAGCCAGTCGGCAAAAACTCAACTACCTTCAATCAAATTAAGGTTGTGGTTCTCGATACAATTTTTGACGCTGATTACGATGGTATAATTTGATTTTACTTATTTGGAACGGTTCGGCAGTTATTACGTTCTCAATTATCAAAAATGATGCTAAAAACACCCATTTTACTATGTTAGAAACTTTGAACGCAAACTGTGTCCGATCTAATCAACCGATATTAACGGTTCAAACGGTATCGGATGGGAAATTGGCCGAGGAATGCATTTCTGAAAGCCGCGTTGCTCTAAGATGCGCGGTTCGCGAGAAAAACGCGATAAACCGCGGAAATTATAGTTTCCCACTTTCTAGCCAAACCGTACACGCTACGGGAAAACCGATCTCACCGTTGAATTCAGCACATCCCAATGCATAACCATGACCACATTAGAACGCTCTATCTCTCAAAAAGTTATAATTGTTTTTTCGTTCTAAATTTAGCACTTTTAGATAGAAAAAAATTGAACATTGCAACCGTTGGTGATAGAAAGGTTTACCCACTACCAAATGATAGCTCTCGTTGAGTCTATCAAAAATATGTATACTTTTATATGCCTAAGATTTACCGTTTTCATGTTATGAGGTCCATTTCGCTTAATTTTGAATTATTTGAAAAATCGTAATTTCAGCACAACTCGGTAACCAGTAGAGATAGAGACCTTTCCTATGTAAATTTGTAATCAGCGCACCCATTTTAGTAAGATAGCAAAGGTTTCATGTTGATCCGGATCCTTGTTTTTGAGATAGGTATGCTACTTCAAAATTATTGTTTAAAATATGTGATTTCTTACAAAATTTTAGCCAGTCGGCAAAAACTCAACTACCTTCAATCAAATTAAGGTTGTGGTTCTCGATACAATTTTTGACGCTGATTACGATGGTATAATTTGATTTTACTTATTTGGAACGGTTCGGCAGTTATTACGTTCTCAATTATCAAAAATGATGCTAAAAACACCCATTTTACTATGTTAGAAACTTTGAACGCAAACTGTGTCCGATCTAATCAACCGATATTAACGGTTCAAACGGTATCGGATGGGAAATTGGCCGAGGAATGCATTTCTGAAAGCCGCGTTGCTCTAAGATGCGCGGTTCGCGAGAAAAACGCGATAAACCGCGGAAATTATAGTTTCCCACTTTCTAGCCAAACCGTACACGCTACGGGAAAACCGATCTCACCGTTGAATTCAGCACATCCCAATGCATAACCATGACCACATTAGAACGCTCTATCTCTCAAAAAGTTATAATTGTTTTTTCGTTCTAAATTTAGCACTTTTAGATAGAAAAAAATTGAACATTGCAACCGTTGGTGATAGAAAGGTTTACCCACTACCAAATGATAGCTCTCGTTGAGTCTATCAAAAATATGTATACTTTTATATGCCTAAGATTTACCGTTTTCATGTTATGAGGTCCATTTCGCTTAATTTTGAATTATTTGAAAAATCGTAATTTCAGCACAACTCGGTAACCAGTAGAGATAGAGACTTTTCCTATGTAAATTTGTAATCAGCGCACCCATTTTAGTAAGATAGCAAAGGTCTCATGTTGATCCGGATCCTTGTTTTTGAGATAGGTATGCTACTTCAAAATTATTGTTTAAAATATGTGATTTCTTACAAAATTTTAGCCAGTCGGCAAAAACTCAACTACCTTCAATCAAATTAAGGTTGTGGTTCTCGATACAATTTTTGACGCTGATTACGACGGTATAATTTGATTTTACTTATTTGGAACGATTCGGCAGTTATTACGTTCTCAATTATCAAAAATGATGCTAAAAACACCCATTTTACTATGTTAGAAACTTTGAACGCAAACTCTGTCCGATCTAATCAACCGATATTAACGGTTCAAACGGTATCGGATGGGAAATTGGCCGAGGAATTCATTTCTGAAAGCCGCGTTGCTCTAAGATGCGCGGTTCGCGAGAAAAACGCGATAAACCGCGGAAATTATAGTTTCCCACTTTCTAGCCAAACCGTACACGCTACGGGAAAACCGATCTCACCGTTGAATTCAGCACATCCCAATGCATAACCATGACTACATTAGAACGCTCTATCTCTCAAAAAGTTATAATTGTTTTTTCGTTCTAAATTTAGCACTTTTAGATAGAAAAAAATTGAACATTGCAACCGTTGGTGATAGAAAGGTTTACCCACTACCAAATGATAGCTCTCGTTGAGTCTATCAAAAATATGTATACTTTTATATGCCTAAGATTTACCGTTTTCATGTTATGAGGTCCATTTCGCTTAATTTTGAATTATTTGAAAAATCGTAATTTCAGCACAACTCGGTAACCAGTAGAGATAGAGACTTTTCCTATGTAAATTTGTAATCAGCGCACCCATTTTAGTAAGATAGCAAAGGTTTCATGTTGATCCGGATCCTTGTTTTTGAGATAGGGATGCTACTTCAAAATTATTGTTTAAAATATGTGATTTCTTACAAAATTTTAGCCAGTCGGCAAAAACTCAACTACCTTCAATCAAATTAAGGTTGTGGTTCTCGATACAATTTTTGACGCTGATTACGACGGTATAATTTGATTTTACTTATTTGGAACGGTTCGGCAGTTATTACGTTCTCAATTATCAAAAATGATGCTAAAAACACCCATTTTACTATGTTAGAAACTTTGAACGCAAACTCTGTCCGATCTAATCAACCGATATTAACGGTTCAAACGGTATCGGATGGGAAATTGGCCGAGGAATTCATTTCTGAAAGCCGCGTTGCTCTAAGATGCGCGGTTCGCGAGAAAAACGCGATAAACCGCGGAAATTATAGTTTCCCACTTTCTAGCCAAACCGTACACGCTACGGGAAAACCGATCTCACCGTTGAATTCAGCACATCCCAATGCATAACCATGACTACATTAGAACGCTCTATCTCTCAAAAAGTTATAATTGTTTTTTCGTTCTAAATTTAGCACTTTTAGATAGAAAAAAATTGAACATTGCAACCGTTGGTGATAGAAAGGTTTACCCACTACCAAATGATAGCTCTCGTTGAGTCTATCAAAAATATGTATACTTTTATATGCCTAAGATTTACCGTTTTCATGTTATGAGGTCCATTTCGCTTAATTTTGAATTATTTGAAAAATCGTAATTTCAGCACAACTCGGTAACCAGTAGAGATAGAGACTTTTCCTATGTAAATTTGTAATCAGCGCACCCATTTTAGTAAGATAGCAAAGGTTTCATGTTGATCCGGATCCTTGTTTTTGAGATAGGTATGCTACTTCAAAATTATTGTTTAAAATATGTGATTTCTTACAAAATTTTAGCCAGTCGGCAAAAACTCAACTACCTTCAATCAAATTAAGGTTGTGGTTCTCGATACAATTTTTGACGCTGATTACGATGGTATAATTTGATTTTACTTATTTGGAACGGTTCGGCAGTTATTACGTTCTCAATTATCAAAAATGATGCTAAAAACACCCATTTTACTATTTTAGAAACTTTGAACGCAAACTGTGTCCGATCTAATCAACCGATATTAACGGTTCAAACGGTATCGGATGGGAAATTGGCCGAGGAATTCATTTCTGAAAGCAGCGTTGCTCTAAGTAGCTCGGTTCGCGAGAAAAACGCGATAAACCGCGGAAATTATAGTTTCCCACTTTCTAGCCAAACCGTACACGCTACGGGAAAACCGATCTCACCGTTGAATTCAGCACATGCCAATGCATAACCATGACTACATTAGAACGCTCTATCTCTCAAAAAGTTATAATTGTTTTTTCGTTCTAAATTTAGCACTTTTAGATAGAAAAAAATTGAACATTGCAACCGTTGGTGATAGAAAGGTTTACCCACTACCAAATGATAGCTCTCGTTGAGTCTATCAAAAATATGTATACTTTTATATGCCTAAGATTTAGCGTTTTCATGTTATGTGGTCCATTTCGCTTATTTTTGAATTATTTGAAAAACCGTAATTTCAGCACAACTCGGTAACCAGTAGAGATAGAGACTTTTCCTATGTAAATTTGTAATCAGCGCACCCATTTTAGTAAGATAGCAAAGGTTTCATGTTGATCCGGATCCTTGTTTTTGAGATAGGTATGCTACTTCAAAATTATTGTTTAAAATATGTGATTTCTTACAAAATTTTAGCCAGTCGGCAAAAACTCAACTACCTTCAATCAAATTAAGGTTGTGGTTCTCGATACAATTTTTGACGCTGATTACGATGGTATAATTTGATTTTACTTATTTGGAACGGTTCGGCAGTTATTGCGTTCTCAATTATCAAAAATGATGCTAAAAACATGGGTGTTTCAATAAAAAACTTGATTTCTTAAAAAGTGTTGCAATTCCAACAGGAAACGAAATATTTTTTATTTTATCATACGTAGTATGATAAAACTTAAATGCCCATTGCAGTTATTTGACAATATCATATAACTTCATAACTTCACGATAACACAACCTCTTTCATTTTAATGTTTGCAAGTAACAACAAACAGTAACAAGTATCAACAAACTCCCACAGACTTAACAGTTGTTAGCACACAACCCCTTCGGTAAATATCGAAACTAAAATCGCGTCTACACACACAAACACACATACACACACACACACAACAACAAACTCCAAAATCCACATAAGCCCTACCCAACTATGCATGTGCATGTGCCAGCGGCGCCGCTACAACTTCAAATGCACTTGTGCAAGTTTACAACCGTTTACTTCGAAAGCAGTTAAACGTCAAAGCTGCCCGAGCAACGATTTAAAACAGATTTAGCGCGCAAAGACTGTAGAGGGCGCTCACTAGCTGCTCCAGCGACAGCCAAACGGCAGCAAAGCGAAACAACGTGATCGCGGAGACACGAACAAATGTATTCGGTAACTACAACTGACTTCAGTTAAAGTGACCGGCTCACATCTGGACATTGTAACCTTCTATCTCTCTTTACCCCGTAATTTCGTCTATATATCCATCTCCCTTTACCGTATTAGTCAATCTCTGCGTTTAGTAGGGTTGTACTCAATCCTGAGCTTTACCAGGGGTCAGTTTTCTGGTCATTGTCCCTCGCCGGTTAAGGGTGGTGTGGATTATGTCGAATCATTTGGTTGATGCGATTAGACTGTTGAAAAATGGTTGATATATCTAAGGGATGAGTCTTTTATCGTCCAGCCAAGTGGTAAAACGTTTTAGGAGGTGGTGGGAGATGGTAATTGTGGCCGAAGGGTGAACGTACATCCGGTCCGTGCCGGTAGTGGGCTAAACTGTGCGAGAAAATCCTTGTGGGAATGCGGAGTTCGGTTTGAAAACTGTGGCTTAGCGAATTGTTGGACAATTTGCACCGAGGATGCAGGCGATTTCTGGATGGGACAAATTGAGTTTGTTTTTCGTAAATGGATGCTTTAAGTGTGAAGCCTCTTTTGGTCGAGGTACAACTGTTTTACTGATAAAATATGAACGTTTCTGAAAACAACAAGTATCCGCAGTTTTGAAGAATTATTTTTTCGAATTACCGAATGAATTTAATATAAATATAACTGTACTGATACTACTGATCATATTGTTTTCAGGTTGGGCATTTAAATTGTTTCGTTCGTTTTCCATACTTGTCTCGCAAACTTATGTTTTTCTTTTAATGGAACAACCAATATTTATTGAATATTGAAATCCTTGAAAAATGTTACGACAATGAAAAATAACATAACCTACCCTAAACTTTATACTTTTTGATTTATTGGCATTTTTATGGAAAAACAGCAGTCTAAGAAAAATTGCGTATCTCAATACCGGTTTTTAATTTTATTGTGCACGCTTTGATTATGATTAAGTAAGAAGCTCTCTATTAGCGTGATTACCTACCATATCCAAATTGTGTACAGGATGGTCATAATCTGCAACAAAATATAGCAAATTCTAAAAATATTAATTTATTTAAATGGAACACCTTATATCTAATTATTTTTTTGTATTCTACGCATCGTTCTGCACAAAAAGAGTACTACTATACACCTAGTATTAACACAGGTAGCATTCACACAAGTATTTACCTAAATTACTGTCTTCTCGAATGATTTCACCTTTTTTTATAAAATAAAACATTTTAGCACATCTGTAGTTTAATATTATAATTTGAAATAAAATTTTGCTTATACCCTGTAGGCTATGACAAACTGTGGTAAACAAGTTATTAAGGTATCTGTCAGTGGTGGTGATATTGTTAGGGTTGTTAAGTTAGATTTGCATAATTTTGGGAAATATGGCGAACTTTTCCAAGGAGGAACTTATTGACATGTTGTGGGTTTTTGGCGAATGCAACAAAAATGCTTTATTGGCAAGTAGAGTTGACAGATACCACTGACAGATACCTTAATAATTTCCTTAGTACAGTTTTTCACAGCCTACAAGTTATAAGTAAAATTAAATTTTTTTAAGTTAGCTTCTTAGGAAGAATATGTAATAAACTATCATTATAAGCATACTCTAGCTAGAAAACTTATTAAAAATACAAGTACAACTAAATTTTCCAATTACAATTGAACTACAATTTTGAATGTTAACTAGTATTGATAGCATATTTATTTATTTATTAGCTAGTGTACTTCAAAATGACACTTAATGCACTTCTGTCTCAATATTATTAATTTTAAAATGCACGTATTTTACGTAATACACAAACAACCGAAAAATAATCCAAACAGTTGCAAGAAAGCTGTCATCTTTTTGCACAAGGTTGATTACAGTTCTAAGGCAATTTTTGCAAACAAAAACAATAAAATGATTACTTAAGATAACATGTTGTAGTCAATAATTCAGAAAATTACATTACGAATATCTAAATCCAAAATGATAGCCATAATTAACCTATTAGTTGAGCAAGTTATTAGTGGTTCTAAAACTACCACTCAACAATATTATTACTAAAGGCAATGTAATTTAACAAATATTAGTGATTTATCCAATAATAATATTAAAATGTGCAATTAAGTACGATGATGGGTCGAGCCATTTTCAAGCACGAGCAGTAGCGAGTGCATTAATTGTCGACAACTAGTGTTTGGATAGAAATATCTCGTTGGTTTTTAAAGTAAAACAATAAAAGCAAGATTTGTTGTTATTTTTATGTACTTTCTACACGTCGCCTTATTTTGATGAAATTTACATTCTGTCAAAAAATTGTATCAACCTAGGATACATACTGTGTATGTATAATGACGTCTTCAACTTGAAAATTTGTTCATCCTTCCTTTCGTTTATGTTTGGCTAATTAGTATAAAAATAATGAATAAAATCACCGATCAGTTCGATTACTTCAATTTTCCATTTCTGTCGAAAAATATCGCAACGTGCTTCACACAACAGCTGTCGATTTTTTTGATGATGAGCAATATTCTACACAGGTAATGCTTTTCGAAATTATAGTTTTAGGTATGTCTTCTAATCTGGTTCTCTCGACATTTCCACAAGAGCTTTTTTGAATTTTTTTATTAGCGATGATAAAATTAAGTACTGTACATTCTAAAATTACCAAAATATCAGTTTTTGTCATACATTTGTAGAAATAATAGGATCAAACCTAAACAAAACCCATCACTAACCGTTAAACACGTTTCATATTTCCTCATGAGCACAACTAAAACACGATTCAGCCTCAATAAAACCAAACGTAAACTCTAAACTATTCCTCAACGACCAGTTATTTCACCAGCTATACTACCACTACGGTCCTATCTACACACAAACACAGCCCGCTACACATACTTCAAATGCCATTCGTCGTGTCGATTGCGTATCAAAAGCACGGCAAAAAGAATGCCCGCCATCCGAGTAATGCTAAACGTCCGACTTCTGTTCATTAATCCTACCCGGAGCGCGCGTAGTAGGGGAACTTATCGCGCAATAAAATATTCCATTTGCGATACTCTAGGTCGTAGGTTGGCTCCCGGTTCGGTTTAAAAATCGCCGACGGCAAAAAGGCGAACGTATTTAGCGCCCTCACGCGATGCCGATGTGAAACCTCCAGATGGATGGGCGCTTAAAACGGCCAGTTGGGTTGTACGTTGCGCATTTGAATAATGCGGATTGCGGCTCGAGAGTGGTATCGGTTAGTAAAACAGTTTTAGTGTGCCCGGTCCGTATATGGTAATGTTGGGTGTTCGGTCGTTGGTAGTTTAATTGGTGAGACACTTTTGGTGGATGCGCCGGGAAAAACCGTGATAAAAGCCGTGAAAAACTGGAACTATTAATTGTTATTGTTGTATATTATTATGTAATAGTATTTTTTGCTCTATACATACTAAATCCAAAGTTCTAATTTGTACAAAATAATAAAAAGATCAAGAAAATATAAATCGCTTTTCTTAAGGTTACACATATCTCAAGAGTTGGAATTGCTCGTTGAATTGCTTGTTAATATGAACATTATCTGAATCATCTAGTTAATGTACGAAAAGTGTATCATTCCCTGAAGTTCCTGGGCGTTCAGGAAAATTTTCATAACTTAAGCTTTCCGTGATAGTTTAGTGGTAGCGATTGATTGTTATGGGCAGTTTTTTTATTATATTTTATTTATTATATTTATTCAAAAGTATAATTATCAAGTTGTAGGTAGAATCAAAGATTTGAAATTGTCAGATTTAGCCTTTAAATTAAAAGCAAATAAATTTATTTTTGTGCTGAAAGTGGTTTATTTTAATTTTTAATTGCTTTTCTTATTACTTTACATACACTTTTGCGTCTCACGAGACGGGATTATTGTTTTTTTTTTTTGTTTTATTCAATTGAAACCAATTTTATTCATGTTGGTTAATTTAGTTTATGACGGACAAGTGGAATATCAAATTACTCAGAAAATAGTTCTGCTGTCAGAATGGCAATTATAATGAAAAATATGAGTTTGATTTTCGAGTAGGGTTTATGTGAAAACTGAATTTCTATTGAAAAGAACGGTCAGAACCGTGCCGTTTGCTTGAAAATGACGTACAACATTACATCATTGACATTCCCATTGAACATACAGTTTTCGCCAGGAGATCATTTTACATATCATTTATATATGATGTTGAATTTTCAACCACGTTTCTCTTTCCTTCCCGAAAAAAAAAAAAGTTTTTATGATGTAAATGTTGATACTGAGTAAAAGTTTCATATAGACTTATTTGTTTTTTCAATTACATGAAAAGTTACAGCCATTTGAAATATTAACGAATCCCACTTTGAAATTTTCTTTGTTTTTATTCTAAATTAAATATACATTGCAATTTAATAATTATAATAAAAATTAATATAGATTCATTTGTTTCTTCATTTGTTTATTCCTTTTATTTTGAATGTTTTTAATTCTTCTACAAAAGTAGTAATATAGAATTATTTGTTTTTCATTTGCATGAAAAATTACAGCCATTTGAAATATTACCGAATCCGCCTTAGAAATTTTCTTTGTTTTTATTCAAAATTAAATTTATATTACAATTAAAAATGTATATAGATTCATTTGTTCCTTCATTTTTTATTCCATCTATTTTTAGTGTTTTTAATTTTTCTACAAAAGTAGGAAACTAGTTTTGTTTTACTATTTTACATTTAATAATTTTTTAATGTTATAGTGTGAACGTTATCAGATTGTTTCACGGTATGATTTAATTTTCTTAATTTTCCTACAGTTATTTCAAACGGCTGTAGCGTTTATGTACAATAGTCCACTTATTCAAAAGCAAAACAGCGATTTACAAGCAATTTTTCTTTGTATCTTTATCTCATTATTTTTACAAATTAATTATAATTGTAACCTGGTATCTAAAACCGTTTGTTAAATTTAAATACCGGTTTTTAAATGTCACAAAAAGTCGTTTGAAAAACTGACTAACCCTATTTTCGAGTGAATTGAACCCAAACACATGTACAGTGTGTCCAGGAAAGTCCGCATCATATGGAAAAAATTTATCCATTACTCAGAAAATTTTATTCTTTATAAAGGTTGGCGGCGTATATGAAACCACTATATGAATTTGTGATAAGAGTAAAGTATCTTTATTTTTATTGTTATCGATAAACTTTATTAATTTTATCTCAAAAAAATATTTTTCTTTGTTTTTTTAAAAGTTTTTCTATTATGACAAATATTAGTAAATGCAAGTGATAGGTGTTAGGTATTGTATGATCTACCATTATCTACAGGGTGAAAAATCAAGTTTGCATCAAGGAAATGAGTAATTTTGCACTAGTTCAAACATTAGTTATCATACCAAAATAACAAAAAAAAACGACAAAAATGTATTAAAATTTCTAAAAAATAGATTATTATTAGATAATTTTAGTATCACTGGAATTTACTAATATTTGTCATAAAAGAACAAAATTTTAAAATTCAAACAAAAAGTTTCTTTAAGGTAGGTGGCTGTGACTTCATATTTGAATATAACTTTTACTTCTAAACAACATTTCCAAATAAAGTTTATCGATAACAATGAAAAGAAAGGTACTTTACTCTTATAACAAATTCCTACATTCTGAATCGCTAGGTATGTGGCACCGAAATTTACATATTGGAGGGCTGCGGTTTTGGTTTCATACACGCCGCCAACTTTTATAAAGAATAAAATTTTCTGAGAAATGGATAGGTAATAATTTTTTTTTCCATATGATGCGGACTTTCACGGACACACTGTATAATACAGTTATAAAAAATTACCGCCTCTTGATACATTCGCTAAGATGGCGCTTTAGGTCACGAACCGTAAACCTTCTTTGAGTTTTTGAAACAAACTTCAAACTGATATAAAAAAGTAATACAAAAAAGTTTTGATTATATTTAAAAATTCTGTGTCTTAGGAGTTTTACTGGCAACGAGTATTTGTCAACAAATTGCACTCTTTCGTTGATTGTTGTTATTTCCGTGATCAAAAAAACGGTTGACGAAATCCGTTGAAGATAAATTTGTCTGGGCGAAAGTCTGACAAAAGATTTTAAACAAAGCTAGGAGGTTAAGTATGCTGACAACAAAAAGTAATACTACCATTCTAAAATAATAAAATCACTGACGATCATATCATGCAAAATAATCATATCACAGGAGCATAGATGATGTAAAATAAACGGTCTCAAATTCCAGAATTTCCAACAACATAGGAGGCACGCTGTTCCCGTCCAGCATTTATATCAGAACACAGCTAACCATATTTTGAAACGAAACTCGCTCGCCGTGTTTGTCCTTACAGGACCACCGAATTAAGTTGAGCAGCAGCGCAATTTCAAAAGTAAACAGAACGTAAACCGAACAAACAAATGCTCCCCGCCCCCCCCCCCCCCTCCACGTCAGGTGTACGAAGCGCGCCGACCAACAAAACGATTACCTACATCTCGCGTTTACAACTTTGGCGGAAGCGCCGGTGGTGCCAGGTTACCTTATGCATATAATAAAATCACGTCCTCGAAATGACATCCTCGTCGTTCCCTTTTCCTATGTTTATCGCGCTTTCTTTGTTTAGTTGTGTATAGAGTGTGTCCCAGGTGGATATTCGACTATCTCTATTTTCTTATTATAATCAAAGAACTTAATAATTGAATATTCAAATAAGCAAAAATAGATAAATACTTAAAAAAATAGAAATAGATAAATACTAAAACAAACTTACTCGTAAGTGAAACGCAAATCTCAGTAAAAGAATAACAAGTATTTATTTACTATTAAGACAAAAGAATTAAAACAATGAACTAAAAACTCTAAATCTACCAAATCTTTTTGAGGAATTGTCAGATTATACAAAACTCATTATATTAAAGTTAAACACAAAGTAAGGAAGTAATTATCGGCTTACTGTTTACAAAAGCACACATTAAAAAACTACATTTTAATATTAGGCAAGGGGGATGCTTGCGACTGGTTTGTTTTACATCTCAAACCACTCTCTATCTCTTGTGTTGAAAGTCTCTCACATACCAACGCGCAGTAACGATGATTCCACAAACAAAAATAATGACAATTTTCACATAGGTGTGAATGTACATTTATGGTCATAGTATATTCATGGTCGAAAATGTACATCGTTAAACATTTAGAGATCGTTCTCGGACTCACAGGGATCTGTTCGCCGGTCACGTTTGGTCTAGTTCGGCTTGTTCGTAACGAGTATCGGATATGACACAGGATCGAAACTGGATATCTGCCGTTTTATGTTGCGAAAACAAAGGGAAAAGCATTATTAGTAGAGTGGATGGCGCGGGATATCTAGGCTTTTGTGGCTGTACGTTTTCGAGATAGGTGGGAAAGGTGAATGTCTTTTTTGTTGTTACTTCATTCAAATAAGATATATACTGTGATATATACTGTGGTTTGGAAATTCAAGAAACAGTTATTAACGAAACGACCATAGAATAAATTAAAATGCTGATGAGATGTCAATAAAGCAAGTTTCAGCAACTACATGTTTATTATTTTAAATTTTGGTATATGAAACGCGACAATTGTGAAAAGTTCTGTTGCTTCTTGCTTTCAGTTTTATTGTGAAGGACTTGCTTTTTTCTTTTCTAACAGTTTCTATATCTATAATAAAAGAATTTTTGGAATTAGTACAAATATAGTCCTCAAAAATGGGGGTTTTACATTACAATTACAGTGAAATTAGCCAAACTTATGCAGAAATTCTCGCTAATATGCTTTTTAATTTCTAAAATTTCGAAATAGTCCATTTTAACAGATGTTTTTTAGTTATAACCTTGTATGCAAAGGCCTTGTAATAAAAAATGAGCTTTCTTACTCCTTCCCCCTATTAATAACAAGCTATTAAAATTTTTTATTTTTTTATTTTTGCGATATTTAATGTAAAATATCTCTGATGGGAGCAGGACAAAAAAATCTAAAACTTTCATAATTAATTCACCTTTTTATAAGGTTTAATAATAAATAAAAACTTTCTTGTGTATTGCACCGTGTTTGGAGTAACATGCCCTCAAACATGGGGAAAACCGTTAATCAGTGCTTACTAACAAATACGATAATTGTATATATAATAATTGCACAACACACATATTTCTAAATAATCATATACTTATAATATCAGTAAGAATATGTTATATTACTGCTTCTATAAAAATATAATGTAAATAAATAAGCAGTTCCAGTAGGCTTAGATGCTTTCAATATGTTAATGTTGGCCAATATTGGACTGCCCCCACCGCTCCCTTAGTTGTGAGCTGACCCAGAATCCAGTTATATGTGACTGTTTTCAGAAACATTTAACTAATTATATAAAACAAAATCTGTCAAGCTTCTGAAAACTTATATATTTCTCTGGTGGTGCAGCAAGTCAATACAAGAACAAAAAGCACTTTGCAAACCTATCGTATCATAAAAAAGCATTATATACCTAACAGATAGCTTGGAATGTGCCTAATTGCGTGGTTGCGTGGTGGTCGTAGAAGTGATAATGTTGAATTTATGTCGAATGTGGTTGTGTATTGTCTGATGAAAAGAAACTGCAATATATTTTGATTTGGCTATTATATGTGGTTAAATTTGTTTTAATATTTTTTTTTATTTTTCATTGAAGTATATATTTTATTGATAGTTTCTTTTTGGTATCCATTATTTTTAACAATTTATATGACAGTATTGTGTCATTGTTATAGTTTCCTTTTGATAATGGGAAGTAGATAATTCTTTGAAATAAATAATAAAATGCAGAACCATTGATATTGTCCGAGTATTGCAAGAAATTTTGACTTAATTTATCTGTACTTGCGAAGTTTCTCTTAATTCGATTATTAATTTCACATGTAAATTTTAATTTAGAGATATAAATAATTTGTTTAATAAAAATAGTCAATTAATTTAGTCAAATAATTCCAAACACAGAATAAATCAATTAATAATTTGTTTAAGAAAAAACAAATCTATAATATCCTTAATGTTAGTGCTATCAAAATTACGTGATTTTATGTGTTTTGGATGATATAAATGTGTGATGCGATATAAAATTTTGTAAATATACGATTGTCTCTGTTATGGAAACCAAACATGCACGTTCACGTTTTTCGCATTTTACCTCAAAACGGCGACGATTAGGCAACTTTAGCTTATGCACAAAATTAATTATTGCACCTCTTGCTGCAAATAACCCAAAGAAGCAACACAACGCTAGAATATGCATTCCTTTATTTTTAAAGACCAATTTAAATAGTAACTTCGTTCCAAAAATACTAATATACTAATCTTTGATAGTATACACATGACAGTAGCCATAATTCGACTTATTTCTAGTTTCTCAAAAGGAAGTAAACACTAGTTTCTTTGCGAATTTTAATTTCAGCGATTATTATATATTTTATTTCTAAAAATCCTCTGAATACAACACGGTGAATACGTGAATCTATGACCGTTCCGCGAACATAGGGCACTGTCATCGATCTGACCCGTTTCCGCATATAAAAATTACGACCGAAAGAGAAAGACAAAACGTTATAGACAGAAAGAGACAGAGATATCGACTAGCATGCATTGTACGCACCGGATGCCACGGCACACCAGTTGAAAACTCCAATATACAACCGAACGGAACGCAGCACTCCGGACTCTAGCGGGAAGAATGGAGCGTTCCCGGTACGGAACACATGGTCAGTTCGCATCAGCTGTGGGTCAGGGGTCGCATATTGGCAATCACGGCGCCCCGGCCCGTCTACGACCGTACGATCGTAGCGGGCCGTGCCCGGCTCCTCCGCCAATCCAATCTGTTTAGCTCGCTTCATTGAATCTTATACGCCATTGATTTGGTTGACGGGGTTTTCGTTCTTATATGCTTTTTTTGTGCGCTTTCGGTTGACCGATGGTGTCCTCTGGTGGATTTTTTGCTGTGTTTTTGTTATTAAGTTGGCGCGGGAGGGTGTGATGGATTTTGGGATTGAAGGTCGATTTTTGACGTGATTATATGATGGGCGATTGGAGGAGATTGTTGTTGGGAACTTTTTATTTTTTGTTGGTTTGAGAATTGCTTTGAATATTTGCGATAATTGCTTGATTGATGATTGCATAAATAGGAGAATTTTAATTATTTTTATGCATTTTGTTAGTTCTCTTTCATGTTTTCTTTTTTGTAACCAACACCATATAATAGAAAAATGGTCGCCGTCAACTTGCATACAGATTTATATATTTACTTTGTTGCCTGTTTTTGATAAAACTCATAACTTCAAGGTAGTTTGAAGTAAGAATGTCGTATTCTATACATAAGTAGTGAATGCTTAATGACCCAGAAATAAAAAATGCATTTATACCGTGGCCGGTAGAAAGTTGGAATGAGAAAATATTTATTGTTAACTTTTCAGAAAACTGTATTCTTGATAAAAGCTTTTGATTTTCATAAACCTAAAATGCAAATATTAGAACGTAAGAGTACTTTATGTTCAAAGCTATGCAAAAATGTTATTTGAACAATTTATTAGAGCTTACGAAATGTTGTTCTCCATTGCAAATACCGAGTGTTTTTGTAAAGAACTCTCACTTTTATTATCAACTATCTCAGAAAATATTATTCTTCATGAAAGTATCTGAATTGTCCTTAACCTAAAATGCAAATATTATAATATACGTATTTGCTTGCATGTACCAAGTGTTAGCAAAACTATGTAAAACAATGAAGAGTAAAGTGCCTTTATGTTCATGGCAATGCAAAAATTTTATTTTAAAAACGTATTTGCTAACATTAGGAATTTTTTAAATACGAAATTATAATCATCTTCTCCGTTGCATATACCGCGCGTTGCCGAAAAGATGACATAAGAGTGAAGTATGAACCTACATCTTCAAAGCTATGCAAAAAATATTTGAAAAATGTATTTCAAAACATTAGAAGGTATTAAATACGAAATTGTATGTCACTTTATTGTACTCTGATATTTCTACCAACTTTTTTCAAGTAACATTTAACACAAAAAGGTACTTTACTCGTCAGAGTTTTTATAGTTTTGGTAACCCCCGGTACATGAAAGTGGATAATTACATTCTAATATTTTAATTTTAGGTTCTGTTAATAATATAAATGTTTCCCATTAGAGTCTAACTTTCTGCTGGACGCAGTATTTGTGGAAATGGTAACTTATCAAACTAAAATAATTATCGATTTATCTTAAAATTATCGATTTATCTTATAATTATCGATTTATCTTAAAAAAGGTACTCTCGTTTATTTTTGTTGTTTATAAAGCTGAACGAATAAAATTTGGGAGATTGTTAATGGACAAAAAATGCCATTCTTTTGGATACGCTGGAGGTTAACATGACTTCCGGTTTTTCCGGAAATGACGTCGTAATAGAAATTTAAAATGGACCTCTATATTGTTTGTGTGATATTTTCAGTCAGGATGACATTCTGAACACAAAAACATATCGATCATCAATTTTTAACAATTCCTCAATTCCTAGCCACCTAGATTAATACACAATAAAGTTATTTTTGCGTTGCTTTGGTGATAAAAATTGACAATCGATATGTATCTGTGTTCAGAATGTCATCGTAATTGAATATATCACACAAAGAATATAGCGTGCCATTTAAAATTTCAACGATGACGTCATTTCCCGAAAAACCGGAAGTCATATTATCCTCAAGAGTATCCCAAAGAATGGCATTTTTTTCTATTAACACATTCCTAGATTTTTATTGTCCAGCTTGATAAACAAAAAAATAAAATAAACGGGAGTACCTACGCAGTGGGTCACCCGGTATAAAAAAAAACGTATTGAGTTTTTGGTTCATAATGCGATGAAGCTTAGTTTATTGGACGTCTAGTTAAATTTCAAGTTGATCAGAGCAATAGTTTTTGATTTATCATGCCAACCAGTCGTGAAAAAACTGTTTTGAGAAAATTATTGGTTATGCTTATATGTGAAGAGATTACCATGTGTGACTTTTGAATGTCGCTGACTCCGAATATGGCTTCAAAATGAATTAATAAATTCATTCCTTAATTATCTTTTACTGCATTTTTCGCTCCTCTATGTAAAGTTTGTCAATTTAAGTGTCAGATTGGTATTTCGCGTCTCAAAACTATAACTATAACTATAATAGTACAGAAACTTGCTATAATTATATCTTTTTAATCCACCATTTTGATACCGCTATTTCGAATTTATGCTAGATTTGGATGCAGCTGACTTAAAACCCTAAAAAAAATGTATAGAGCAAATATGGCCGAAAATTCACATAATTTTTATTTCTGGAAGAGTGAAAAGCAAGGTTTTCGAAAATTGGAACTTTAAATGTGAACATTTTAGTATTTTTTTTGTGAATTTATAGTGGCTGAAACTCTATCCACCAGGTATTTTAGTTGCTAATTTTTAGTAGAATTCTTATAATGGCTTTGGCCAGAACTTATAATCCTGAGAAACAAAATATAAATTCACGTATTAATACCAAAATAAACGATAATACAATAGTATATTATTCTATGAGCAAGTAATGTAAGCAATTTCTCACGAGAACGAAATTTGCAGCACGAGCCGTAGGCGAGTGCTGCAAAGCGTTCGAGTGAGAAATTGCCATTACTTGCGAATGGAATACTATACTTTTTCTACGACCATGCAACGAAATTTTATAAATTAATTTTTGTGCATATAGGGACAGCTGTATGTCACTATGACGGTTTACAGGATTTTGACAGATTAAAATTGGTTGGTTCGCCTTGTCACTTAGCGACGTTGTCAATTCCTTGACAATGTCGCTAAGCAGTGTATCAACAATTTGGAAATGAAAAATCCAGAGCTGTGATTGGTTCTAAAGCCGTGAGGAATGAAATATTTCTCACTACTGGCGGGGTATGAGGAGCCAGGAATGAAATATTTGTCATGTGTGTGGGGAATGGTTAGTATTACTTATCATAAATTGCCATGTCAATGAATGCATTCCTCAATAGGAGTAGAAAAAATATTTTTATATTGTATATTCATCATAATGTAAACATAAAAGCGGCTCAAAGTACTTTTGACAATAACTCCGCCTTGTTAGCCTCAAACTTCAAAACAGTGACCATGCACTGTTAATCTGCAACGGAATACAATGTATGTACAACACTATGCGCTTACAACGAATACAACCACCCACATATGTACAGAAACCGTATATGACTATGTTGTGGGAAGCCTCTAGTATTATTTGAACTGCCTGTGCTGTGCGCTGAGCAGAGTTTCCTGTATTATGTTCAGCGTGCGGCGAACTGGAGTTGCCGTGGAGCACAAGTTAAACACATCAATGAATGCTGCTTATATTTGAGCGAACACATAATACGAGAAAGTTTCTGGCCATACAAAGCAAATACCCGGAATTTTGTTCCAGTGTAAATAGAGGCCAAGCCATACACACAACACGCTTTATTTTATTGTGTTTGAAATGAGGGGTAGATGTTTTGTTTTAGTTTATACGCCTTTCTCTTTGTTATAAGCCATTCAGAGGCTGAAATTTTACATTATACAGTATATCCCCGGATATAGTTTATAAGCAAAAAATCTGATGTGGCCAGGCACATGACTTTATCATACAATATATAAAATTAATAGTTTAGCTGCATGAGAATCTATTCTATTGAGATACATCGTAGGTATTGTCAAAGCATCAGCATTTGACACTACCTACACTATGTCATTAGAATAATAGTTATTTATGTCACAAATGCCGAAAGTACGGAATAGCGCGACGAGCGGTGATGCGGCGCGTCACCGAAGGCAGAGTGTCGCCGTCGCATGTGAGCGAGTCGCAATATCTAGTTTTTGGCAGGAGCGACATCAACGTTTATTGTGTTGCTTTTTAAGAAATACGTTATATATATATAAAAAAATAAATAAAAAATTTCTGTATAGTAAATGCTAGGTTGGTACCACCTTGACGAAACGTCAAGTTTAAAGGTGCGTTCCGATTGGTGGTAATGGTAGGTAATGGCGGTGGTAGAATACGAAATTATAGTATTTCTTACATATCGTGATAGTGACACATATTAGTTTGCATGTACATAAACATGAGTCCCTAGCAATTTTTTATTAGAAATACTAAAATGGCGTCTGCTACCACTGCCATTATCACTTATGTAAACGCACCTTAAAAAGGTAATTCAAATTCTGACAGATTTATATTTGTTCATGACACATCCCTGCCAACATCCTAAAATAAAACTACACTCATCGCTAGACTTTATATATATATATATACAAGATCTTTATTCCAACAATATGGGTTAACATTTATTATATTATATTATATTGCATATATCAGCTTCTTCTTCGCATCTGTCGGAATGGGCTATCGACCATGGTCTTTCTGCCCCTAGACTTTATAATTTTCTCAATTTATCGTTTTTAGAATTAGATATAAAGACGGGTTGATATTTCTTATCAACAAACAATCAAATTGGTGATCTTATTTTATTTGAAATTTGTATTTTATAATTTGCCGCACTTGGGCAACGTTCCATAGTGGTTCTCCAACCTCTGATGAGATCAGCTGTTTTCGAATGTGACAACACAAAAAAAATATTTGCCAAAATCCTGGCTACTAAGTTGTTTCATATTAATGCAGATGCGACTGATCTCGATCAAATAGAATTTGCTCTTGCAGCTAAACTATGAATTTTAACAAAAAAAGTCATAAACATAAATTATTCAAAATTTCCTCTACTTTCATTTATTATTTAACTATTTTGACGAAATTACAGAAATGGCGGCTCATTTGCAAAATCCTTGAAAAAGGCTTAGAATAAACTACCAGTTCCTTTGGACCCTTGTGAACCAAAAGCTTTTCAGCTCTAAGTTAGGTCATGAAACTTCTAAATATGAACTTTCGTTCCGATACCGTCAGTAGTTTCTCCGGAATCGTCTCCACAAAAATCGTTTACACACACACACACACACACACACACACACACACACAGACACACACACAGACATTTTTTTGTACCTTGGTCAAAAATGATCAGGGGACCCAAAAAGACCTATTTCCGCTAAAATCTCAATTTTTTTTTTCGGCACGATTACAATACTTTACATACTGCGTATGATAAAGTAAAAAGGTAAATTTATGAAAAATCATTTTTTTCTGTTTGTAATTCGATTCGAGTACATACTATATATTAACTCTCAAGCTGTATTAAGTTTGCGAACTGTATTTATTGGGATGTGACTTCTATGGAATCAATAGATTCTTCCTCCATTTGTGGACGCAATAACACAATTTACTGGATTTCCTCCCCCACATCATTGCGTGTTTAAGAACCCCTTCCGCTGTCTTATATTGTACAAATAAGCAACACTCCATGCTGAGGAGATTGGATCGAATTTCTGTCTGAGTGAATTATATTTACTTTTATTGCACTGTCAAGACTTGGTTCTTAAATATCTATGGTGGTGCGGTGTCATTTGATACTATTGTAAAACTTGAGTTGAACTCTGAATTTCTGAAAGCTTCTTATTTTAGATAGGTTTTCTTCTTATCTGTTTTATTTTATGTTTTAATAGATTCTCTATTATTATATTTATTACAATTTAAATAAAAAAATTAAAATAAACTTACCGCCATATTAGTTTCCGAGCTAATCCAGTCAAAATTAGAACTGCCTCCAATTTACAGAAATGGCGGAGGCGCCTACAACTTACTTAAAAAAATCCCCAAATTTAAGAGGGAAGTCCAACAGCTGATCGACAGCAGCTTGGCTGTTTTTCGATAAGTTTGGAAAATCAGTCGAGAATTGGTCTTTGCTTGGGGATCTCGACGTTTTCGCTAACGCTACTTTGGAACAAGATAGACTTCGCCGACGTGCTCGTCGACATTATACGGTCCAACGTCTTTTAACGGGGTTTCAATTTATTTTTGCACACGTAATCAGGCTGTGCTGTGCCAATCACAAAGCGTTATATGCGGGCCAATGGCATGCCGCTCTAAGAATTACTGTGATAAATTGTCGACATAATCTATGTTGAGAATTTGAGATCTTAATCCTAATACTAATCATTGGATTAGTGCTTGACCCACAAAAAGCTACATCAAGCAATGCCAGCTATTCCTTTATTAGAAGAGCTAGAATAATGAAATATAGACCATAGGCTACCCAATAATTCATAGGTTTAAAGCTTATTACATAATCATTGCTTATCTTGCATTTTCCCTACAAAAGATCGAGTTGAAGCATGTCATGATTGCTGCAATTGACGCGGCGCTGTTCGGTCTTTCGGGCGAGCGGGGGAAGGGATCGACAGCGACGCTGCACGTAGTGGCGGATCGCACGTGCATTAGTTACTATGAGAACAGTGTTTACTGACACAATATATATAACGACACGGCGATTATGCCGCGCCAAAGAAATTTGGATATCCGGCGGCAGATTACCGAATTAAAAAATAATGGCAAAATGAGTCAATAGGATAACAGAACCACGAACAGGCATTTGGAAGTACCATGGAAATACTTGGCAATTTAAATCGGGTTTCGGGATTAGCATTTAAAATTAATGAACGATCTGCAAAATAATCTATTTGTCTACAAATTTACGATGCTAAATTTGTAAAAGTTTTTTGATATTTCTAAGTTTTATACGCTCAGAGCTGACGTTTGTGATATATGTAATATATCAAGAGTTGTATTTATTTTATATTGTTTGTGCATGTATTTAAATATTATTAATAAATAAACTGTTGAAACTGTTATAATAGCTTGAATATTTATATAACAAAATCGGGCATACTTTTTAAATATTTTTTCGGTTTATCAAGCAAACTTAATTTAGTATTCACTACTAATCGTAAAATCTGCTAACTCCATATTATTAGATCTATCCGCTTGCATCAAAACCTTGTTTACAAACTTATCGTATAAAAACCGAAGAAAACAAAAACGCGAATCGATAGGAGAGATTTCTCTCGCACCGGATCACATATTATAATCAAAATTATGCAAAAATTAAGAATTTAATTGTTAGTTAAAACCCGTAATGACCGTAGAATGGATAAAACAGCACTGTTTATATGTATGTTCTGCTTGCTAACCTAACAATTGACATGGAGTTTCTAATAAAATAATAGTATACTTCTTCAGGCACAAACCTGATTGATGTCCGATATAATAGTAGAAGTTTTATGTAATCTCCTAATTTCGATTGGAATACTTCTTTGTGCGGTGTTCCCAAGTTTTCTATATTTAATTCTTATTTAATTTTCTCTAAGTTTCTCTGTCCTGAAGTCAGATTAGACCAGCCTCTTAAGTCTCCCCGTTTACTACGGCCTATCTCGTCACTAACTTCACGGAAACCGACCCCTATGCATATTCATAGCCCCTCTCGCCCGCGCAGTAAAGAAAGCCGCGACTTTCCAATTACGGTTAATGCCAAAGCGGAAAACGCCGGCGCGAATCCTCCTGAAAAAAGAAAATTCGGTATTCCGCGTGGAGGTTGAGAGAGGAACGGCCGAACAATCCTGCGGGCTCATCTGCTCGCCTGTCAGGACCCTCGATTCGTATTCAAGCGGCGAAGTGTAGTCCAATTATTGGAAGACCCCCCACCACCACAGCCTACGCGACATCTCCCTCCTTTCTCTTCTTCTTATTCTTCTTATTCCCCCCGTTCCTCTACTTCGTCTTCGATAACACGTGACGCGTGTTACATTACCGATTGTCCTGTATGTTCCATCCCCCTAATATCCCCCCCCCCTTCCAACCCTTTCCATTGTGTCTGGGATGCATAGTAGCGCGAGCGCTGGGCTACTTGCTATGCATGTATATCGATGCAGCGTAATAAGAGCACGTACCACTGGGCGCGCACAGCAAATATATTTCTTAAGGAATTGTCTTGGAGCCGAGCGACGCGACGGGGTTGGTCGTGGAGATAGAATATTGCGCGCGCTATAAATTGTTTCTTGGAGGAAAATAGAAAATGGGATCGACCATCTGTGGAAGTTTACCGATAAGGTGCGGTTGTCTATTAAATTCTGCTGATATATGCAGGTTGATTAAGAAAAAAGTTTGTCAAGTGAAGAATTAGAAAGGCTGGTGCGTACCTAATGGAGAAATGTACAAAACTAAGCGACTTAACGCCGCAACTGCGCGGCGCGGTGGATCAAAGTTATTTCTCATACGAGTCATCAGTCGCCTACAATAACAATAAATTTATTTCAAAAATGTGTATACAGTGTTACTAGTGGACCTATAGACCGCCTATTGGGTAGATCAGTGAATCGGTACATCGCAGGAATCGATAGACCGCATATACACTACCGTCTTTAAAAAATACTTTTTTCCAAAACCAAACTTTTAAGTTGTTACCTATAAAGTTGTTTCTATGGACTCATATATAAAACAAAAATGGTTCAGTACAAAAAAAATTAGTCTCCCGCAATTGAAAACAAAAATATAATTTGTCGCTATAAATTTGATTTTTTTTTGGTAGCTTTTTCTTTTCAAGTTGAATAATTTTACCAATACGTATGGTGTGAAACAAAAGTATAAAAATATAGTATTCTAATGCAACGTACTTAAATTGCATAAAATTTAGTAATTTTAACAAATTTAGCTTACTTTCATAATTATTTGATTATATAATCAATGCAAATTACGATGACAAATCTAACAATTTTTTTTTTAAGTGCAAGCATGATCTTAATAAAAATGTAAACATATTTTAGACCACTTGTGGAAGACGCTGATTGCTTTCAATTGGGCAAAGTTTGTTGGTGGTATATGTGGGTCCGTAGAGATACCTTTTTATCAACTTATATAATGTATTTTTGTATAATTGTCTATTTATCAAATTAAACACTAAATTATTTTTCATATAATGGCATGTTGTTAGCCCAGCAACTACAATCTACTCTTATATAGAAGGCTTTAATGGAAAACATTTTTCTGATTTGTTTTTTTTTTTATTTTAGATTTTATTAAAGATGTTTGTCACTTGAAAACAAAAACAATTGTTATATTTTGTTCCCAGTTATTCCATTACGTGGAATACAAAAAAAGGTTAAATTGTTAAATTTACTCAATTTTATGCCAAGTGCAGGAAATCTAAATCTTGCAGTAACGTAATATTTATATACTATTATTTCACAAACTATAGTTGAAAATTTTCAACTTGAAAAAAACTTTAACCTAACTACAACAAACAATTGAAAAAAATTATATATATTAGGCCTCTTGTGGGAGACCTATTTTTTCTCAATTGGGTTAATCTTGTTGATGTTATATGTGGGCCCATAGAGATAACATAAATCAACTTAAAACTTCGATTTTCAAAAAAATTCATTTTATACACTCTACAACTTGGTTGGTCACTACTTATACAGATTGGTATTGTAGATTAATAACATTGTACATATATTGCAGAATATGTAATACATGTATAATAAGATTAGTATTTTTAAATAACAAATAAGCAATGATAATTAAGAAAGTAAAACATGATTGAGGCTAAAAATTAAATTAGTTCCTTTACAGAGACTGTGCATATAATATATATTTGTAGAACATTGCACATCATTGTTGTATACATGTGTATATATTACAGAAAACAATAAGTAAAAACTGGATTATTTACAAATTTAAATATTTCTTCGTAACATGTAACTGTTAATGTGAATAGAATCTTTTTCCATAATCGCCCCGGAGAAAACGTTTTGTCAATTTACACATACGTAGAATCCCACCTTTTAGCCGTAGAAAATGCCACATTTAGCTGTGCAAAAACGTGTTGAAATAAATACATTTTAACTAAATCCAAAGTTTGTCCTCATTTATGGTTATAGCAATACAGACCTTGATTCGAAATTGTATTCTTTGTAATATGATTGATACGTGTATGTATATGAAATTGACAATAACATTACGGGTGATCGAGAGTTACGATTGACCAATGCGATATTGCGATAAGTCTGCTTCAATAACCCTTCCGAATCACCAATGTTGATATTCGTCCCATTTGTTCTGATATATATAGAAATCTGTTTTGTTCGAAGTAACAGATAACTTTCTTTAACCCAAAATTAGATTCCTTGTTCCACAGGCTATTTATCACATCGTATATGTTACCTGTGCAAAAATTGAATTAAAAGAAATTCAACTAAAAATATAATAATTAATGTAACCTTAAAATAACGATAAATAGTTTCATTCCTTCAAATTCTTGTACTAAATGTTTGATAGAGGAAAAATTCTTGTTTATTTTCTTTCGAGTCATCCCCATTTCTGAGCCGGCTCCATTTCTGGCATAATGAGCTGATGTTCACGTTCTAGGCTTCTCTCTTGCGCTCTGTCAATTCGCACACTATTTTAACTTCGGGTTTCTGGTAGTTATAGGGGCTGTGGTATGGTAAACTAAGTTATATGCCATCTGTGTCTTTAGATATACTTTGACCTGGAAGATCTATTGAATGTGGGGCTAAATACGTACAAATTAGTTACTGTACGACAGTTTGTTTACAACCTGAAATTATTAATAAATAAGTAAATGTGTTTTACAAATAATCTGCAATAAATTCACCTTATGCTATG
Organism: Melinopterus prodromus; assembly: GCA_964023965.1. Lineage (NCBI taxonomy): Eukaryota > Metazoa > Arthropoda > Insecta > Coleoptera > Scarabaeidae > Melinopterus > Melinopterus prodromus. The sequence continues at coordinate 61,172,370 of OZ030394.1, forward strand.
AGTGCGGTTGTTTGGGAAATCTCACCATCAAAATATTAGGTTAGGACGGACATTGGCGCTGTGCGCAGACCCGACTGGTGTTCATTGCTGCCATCTAAGAGCCACGTCTCAAACTGTAATCAATTAGAGGGATAGTAAACGGCCATACTAAACGAAACGGAAATCATTTCTATTAATTTACTTACTGTTTTCGTAGTAACTTAACTGCGCGGTAGCATTCGCTATTTCACTATTTGTCAAATTTTACCATATCATTCCAATTAGGTAGGGTATTAAGTAGGTACGCATTCGTACGTAATAAAGACTAACGCAAATTAATACATATTTGTATACGAACGACATGGTTATAGGTTTTTCAAATCATACTTGTGGGGACGTAACATATCGCTTAGCTCTGTAGATAGTACCTACTGCAATGTAAATAGGTTTGAGGTTATGATAAGGTTATGTCTGCGCTTTTGACGTTTCTTAGCTGGTAACCATGACGACGCGTAATAAATGGCTGTTGGAATGTTGAGGCGCGTTCACCAAAATCGCTCGCTTTTTGGAAAATTTTGAAGCAATAACGCCCTAGAGGCCGTTTCGCGTCGATTTCAAAAGCTCACGCAACGTAGAATTACCCATATAGCGGATCGGGCGCGCTCCGCGCGCCCGAAAATGCCTCTCCAAATTTTCCATAAAGAATTAAGAAGCCACTTTTTCGCATGTGAAATGGTGAGAAAAAATACGTGAAATCAGTTTACATAATATAGACAAGAAAGTACACAAAGAATTCACTTAGATTATACGGTTCGAGTTCTACGAGTAGCTTCTTAGTTTCAGCTTTGAAAGTCTGATAATCTTGAATCCGCTTTCCATATTCAGAAAGATTGTTAAAGATTTTAATACACATATAATTTGGATTTTTTTCTGTGATTGACAGTCTGTGAATTGGATATTGATAATCACAAGTTCTTGTGTTGCAATCAGAATTTTCATTTAAAGGAATAAACAACTGTATGTTCTTATGAAGATACAAAATACACTCCAACATGTAAATCCCGTACAAAGTTAATAATCCCTGCTCCTTAAATCTTCCTCTACAACTTTCTCTATAATTCAGTCCCAACATTATCCGTGAAATCCTCTTTTGAATGGTGAAAATGGCACTAGCCCCTGAGCTCCTCCCATAGAAAATTACACCATATCTCAGTAGTGATTCAAAGCTGGCAAAGTACAAAGTTCTAATGGAGTCTGGTTCCAGATAACCTTTCGTGACTCTGATAGCATAACAGACTCTGTTCAGTTTCTTGCTTAAGTATTCAACATGACCATACCATTTTAAACAATCGTCTATTACTACGCCAAGAAACTTGTTGTTTTTACCACCTCTAGCTCTTTACCTCCTAGAGTAATGTTAGCTTTCGTTTCCTTTCTATTGCTGGTTTTAAAAATTAAAACATTAGTTTTATCATCGTTTTTTATTAAGTTGTTATTGTGAAACCAAGTCTCAGCCCTGTTGTAAGTATCTTGGCAGTTTCCTATTAACTCATCGATGTTGTTACTCGCTACTAAAAGATTAGTGTCATCCGCAAAATATTTCAAGGCCATGTTCTGTGTGCTAATTATGTTGTTTAAATCATTTATGAAGATGAGGAAAAGATAGGGACCCAAAACACTCCCCTGCGGAATTCCCACACTATTTTCGGTTGCCCCTCATAGCGTTTTATGAATTGTGACCTGCTGCTTTCTACCCGATAAATATGACTCAATCCATCCATCCAACAGTGAGTATAGGACAATGTAAGCGAGAAACGCCAGTTGTCTTTATTCAGTTTGTCTTCATTCAGTTTCTCAAAAATGTGTTAAGTTAGACTAGGGGTCCTCAGACTTTTAAAGAGGAGGGCCACATAACAACCAAAAAAGTGGCAATTGGAAAAATTGTCTATTGGAGTATTGTTTTGTATGATTCCACATTTTATTTCCAACTATTGTTACGTAGCTCTTAATGGGAAGGCTCCCGGCCAGGGTGGCAGTATATATAAAACTCACACAGCTTTTACATGCGTGTATATTGTTCAATACAGTTCAACAAAACAACTGACAAGGCCGGCCACGGCCTTCTTGTACGGGTGTCGATTGTCTAAAATAGAATCCCCTCATGCTCCGGTATGTCGCTATTCATATCAATTGCCCAAATACGTCATTACCGTTAATTAGGTTACCAAACGTTATTTATACACGTAAATTACCATAAGGGGGGCTTTAGCCGGCCGTTCAAGTTCAGAACGCAAATAGTTGTATAACACGCCGACTTCGGTCCATACTGTGTTAAATTTGTAAACTATAATTAGATAAGTCGAAGAATCTATGAAAACAAATCCATAGTCAGGTAATCCGTGCTAGGACTAAACAATATCCGACCGGTTAAAATGAAAAATTATTGTCAGATCTATTTTGTTCTAATTTGTAGGTATAGTACGTTCCACGAAAACTGAGAGTGATTTATTCCTTAAAATTGTAAAAATTGTCGCCAAAAAAATCAAATAAAATAACATTTTACCAGAAAATCATATTCACTCCTCAATAAAACCGACACGGTTTGCTCCAAATCAAATTTTCGCCCTCTTCATATATTTTCTTATATTTTCCACCATGTCGACACATTTTCCGCAACCCCTTCTCGTTATTTCGCCACCAAATACACGGAATTTATCACGTTTGGATCTGACATCTTGAACGACAATCATAAACTCCCAACACACTTTACCAACCCTTAAATTTAATTACCGAATTTTATGTAACCTCGTCCTCTAAAAGCAACAGAAAATATAGGCGGTTGGAAGTAGTCACTCATATTTCTTGTAGAATTGAATTATCTGTAACAAATCCATAAACATAACTCCACAATTCTGTCCCTCCCTTTTTTGTTCGTCCTATTCCTATCCTTTAACGTAGAGAACTGTTTTCTTGCGAACACAAGTTGGCAGCAAAAACCGAGGGGTTGAAACCAGGAATTATAGATCTCCAAGAGTCACAATTGGTTCTTTATCTCTTTCTTTCACATCACCTCAATGTTCCTCTCACTCTGTCTCTCTCTCTCTTTTTTTTTTTAGTTCAAACTCAAAGGCAGCGTTGATCTGAACCCGCTGTTATGTATTTAATAATTAATCACTCTGGAGGCAAGTTTCAGTGGTCCCTCTCTCTCTGTGCATTTTCCGGCAATTAATAATCTAAATCAAGGCCGTAAATTATAACGGGTCCTGATTTTAAGGGCCAGCGGTTACAAGCGCTCGACTTTCGCTTCACTTTTGTTGTTTTTTCTGTTTGAGTTCGCGCAGCGTTCGGCTTCGCCTCCGGCTTGCGATCTTAATTCAGAAAGACATCAATTAGTCTGAAGGGTTTTTTCGGTCTTGCTTTTTTGTGCCTTCGGGGGTTAAATACTAATTATGATGGTAGGATTTGACTTACAGTTTGCGTTTTAATGATTCCGTGCTAATGGAATAGGTTTTGATAAAACTCTAATTTGTCGAAATGTTTTTCTTTTAATTTAATAACACTTAGTATACTTATATAATTTCAAAAGTATAAAAAGTAATACATATCTAAAAATCGTCTTAGATCTTTTTAGTGATGATAGTACCAACAATAAACTTTTGGAACAGAATTTTAAATTTTACGTTTTTAGTTTTTCACTAAAGATTAATAACGTCTATTATTTTTTGTTGTACGTTTTTTTGCGTTTAAATAAAGTTATGGTAAGGTTTTATGTATACCTTTCACGGTATTAAATTATTTGTTTAATTCCGAATTCCAGACGTTATCAAAAGTTGTTTTAGGTAGTCTTTTTAAAATTACAAATATTTCGTTTATGAACATCTATTTTTCTTGTTGTTTTTCATGTTCCTTTTTCCTGAAATTATAATTCTTATACGAAATTTTTTTAACAAATGAATACTTCTGTCTCTCGCCGGTTTGTTTTTTTTTAATTTTGAACAGTCCATTATTTATCCCACTATTTAGAACTAGCTACAGATTTTAACAAACATGAATTTTTGTCTAGAGTTACTTATATTACTCATCATCGTTGAATTCAGACACTTACTTCGGTTAAACCAGAAAAATCGATGTTTTACCACTTTGTTTAACAGAAATTTTGAATAAATTGAATAACCTTACAAACAAAATCAACCTTTGGAATGATTAACTAATGATGTTTAAGATGTCCCTTCATATTTGTTAGTTTTAATTAATCTATTAAATAAGCATAGAGGAATAATATATTGAATATTATGAGCAATAGATTTAGCTTTTTTTACATTAACAACTTTTATTGAAAGGAAATGAAAAGATAAACACAAAATAGATACTTACTTACTTAGATAGTGCACGCCAAATACTTACATAATGCTATATTTACATAGGGTTAGTCAAAATTACCGGAACAACCAAATAATTCGCAAACAGTAAAAAATCAAAAAAATGTGCAAACAAAAGTTTTTTGTTTTAAACAAGCTATTGTTTAAATATATTTTTTAATATACCAACTGTTCATTTTATTCTGGTAATTTGATAACCTTCTCTTTTTTCAAATAGAACATCCTGTATATTTTTACATTTTTTGTTTGTTCCAAGATTCATTCCAAGTATTTTTTTGTAGGTATCAGTTTGTTATAAAATGCATCATATTTTAGATAAAAGCAATTAATCAAAATTAGACAGAATTTTCGAAACACAATCCTCCAACCATACAAAATTTCAAAACTTTGTAAAACAAAAGTTTTTCGTTTTAATTATGCTCTCGTCTAAATATGTTTTTAATAAGCCTGTATGGGAATTCATAGTCATTTTATTATGGCAATCTTTCCTTTTCTAATAGAACACCCTGGATATTGTGAATTTTTTTTCGATTCTAAGAATTTTTTGTATGGATCACTTTTTTATAAAATACGTCATTTTATAGTTATAAACAATTAATCAAAACTCATAAACTTTTATGTTAACCAAACGGACAAAAATCATAAAATTCAAGAAAAAATAACAAAACTCTTAAATAGAATTCAATTAAATGTTCAAACTGCCAATGTTTATGTATATGGAAAAAATTATTATTTTGAATTTTGTTGAAGTTTTTATATAACAATATTATTCCCACAAAAAATTCACCCTAGAATTAAAAACAGTTACCTTTTTTAAAAACGAAAGGTTATCACACTTCCAGAATAAAATCAATATCATGTATATAAAATATATGTATATCAAAACGACAGTATGTTTAAAGCAAAAACTTTTATTTGAAATTTTTTTTTTATTTGTTTACGGTTGGAGAATTATTTAGGTGTTCCGGTAATTCAGGTAATTTGTTGATTTGAATGATTTGTTCTCTGAAAAATTCTTAATGATACTCATCTTCATTCATTATTCGGTTAAAGTCATTTAAAATGTCAAATCCGTCTTCTAGTTTTAATTGGATTTTTTTGCAATCGAAACATTTTAATTAGTAAATGCCACTTTATTATAAAAAATTATATAACTTGGTTCTTATTATTAACTAAAAAAATTAGAAAATGTAGTTTTTGTGTTCGTAGAAAATTATGTAGAATATTTTTGTGTATCGTGAAGTGAAAAGGTATTGAAATATACTTTTGTTTAGGTATTATATGGGGATAAATTTGTTTTTATAATTCTGGAATTACATGTTTCAATTAATAATTAAATTAATGTTTCATGGAATTATACATACTGTTTCTTTATTGTATCAATTGTTTTGAGAATTTGACATGATGGTTCTCTTTTGACAAAAGCAATGAAATAGGTCGTCTGTTAAATAAATAATTAATTGCGGAATGTAGGTTTTCGATATACATCAAGCTAAAAAATACACTTGTTTTTTACTTTCTCTTTCATAGGGACATTTTAATTCACATATTATATAAATTTGTTCAACACAAACGTCAATTAGTTCATTATCTGTAACTAAACGATATTTTTATTCAAACAAAAACCTCGAATAAGTCAATTTTACGGTAATTTCAAACAGCAACACATCTCCATCGTCGTTCACGACAAAATAATAATATAACCGGATATTGGATACTTCATTTATTCTGTGCGGTCGGACAATGCAAATCCATTACATCCACTCTGTGACGCCCCGGCCTATACTATGCGAAACTCCGGAAAATGAAATATTATACGTGACGTCCGTTCCATAAATAATTTCACATCGGATCGGATCGGACGCGTCGGACTTGGTTATTATTTTGGACCGACCGTATGCTGCGAATGGCGTGGCAGGCTCCTGCCAAAGAGAACGTCAACATCAACGTGAAAATTAATTAAAGTCAATTAAATTGTAACGATCGACAAATAGAGGTCCGGTATTCGCTCTCGCAATAATAACTGCGCAACGACTGCGTTATGGAAAACAATTTAATCTATAAATGCTGCCCCCTGTTCGGTTGGATAGTGCAATATGTGTGTTTTGTTTTTTGTTTTTTTGGTGGGACGTGTGGTTTATAAAAATTAGTTGGAATGTTGAAGTAATTTGTTTTTCTTTTCTTTGCAGGTAAGATTTTCTTATAAATCTGTGACACTACTAGAATAAAGAGAATGTCAATCATTGAAATCTGGTAAGTTTTTGCTTAACAGTTACAAATCTGCTAACAGTTAAGAATCAGTTTTTTACATTTAAATGTAAAATGTCATGGACAGAAGATGTTTTAAATTCAGTTTTATGCAGAGATATGAAATCAGAATATTTCATATCAATATTAATGACGCTATATTAACGCAATATTAATGTACGCTAATTATTTTTTTTTTTAATAATATGAATAAAGTGCTTATCATATTGTAACTAATCTAATAGATTAACCATCAATTTAAATCTGAATTCTAGGAATTCTAGCTAAAACTAGGTACTTGTCTCTAATAGGCTATCCCATGATGTCCTATATTTTCTTTGTCCTAAACAAGAAGCACTAACACTTCACTCACTGTGCCCTGCTTTTTATACATCTCACTAGTTCGAAGGGTTTGGTTCTTTTTAGTCTTCTTACTAGATTGTGGTTGTCCAGTAGCTGCATGGCCTCTACGTTGACGTGATGGCTTAGGCGAGATTCATGCTTAGTGGCGAATCTTTTTATCTCTTGGATGACTTGTGGGACACCAAGATCACGATGCAGATCACTATACCGTATGTACCGAGGATCGTTAACCATATTCCTTAGTACTTTATTTTGGAAAGTCTGGATTCCTTGCATATTGGAGTTTTTCGCGCAACCACAAAACCTGCATGCCGTATAACCAAATCGGTTTTAGTATTTGGTTGTAAACTTGTAGTTTCTTCTGTACTGACAACTGAGAGTTTCTTCCCAGATGCCAGTACAGTTTTCTGTATTTGAGGCCAAGCTCTACTCTCTTCTTCTTAACATGTTCTTTCCACCTTAGTTTTGTATGCAGAGTCATACCCAAATACTTTGCAGTGTTCGCATATGGAACTATGGCGTCGTTAATCTTGCTATGAGGTATGTCCTCGATTATTTTGTTTGTAAAGTTAATCTGGACAGATTTCAGTTCGTTGAGCTGGGTCTTCCATTTTTTGGTCCATTTATATATTTTATAACTCCCTTGTTGAAGTTCCTAGTAGATTCTCCAATAGTTGATCCCAATGCCATTAGAGCCGTGTCATCTGCGATTGTGGCGACTGTTACATTTCCCAGCTGTGGTAGGTCACTTGTATATAGTAGATAGAGAATTGGTCCCAATACACTACCCTGGGGTACACCAGCTTTTACTTCTTTTAGTTCCGAGTGTTCATCGATCTGTTTTATTCTGAATAGTCTATTAGATACATATGATGTTAGCAGATCGACGTATTGTAAAGTTAGCCTACTCTTTAGTTTGAGTATAAATCCTTCGTGCCAAACCTTATCGAAAGCTTGTGTCACATCAAGAAAGATTGTTGAGCAAATAAGCTTTTCTTCTAATGCTTTCTCTATATGATACCTGTTATTCTATGGACTTGGTGATTTGGTGATTAGAAGCAACTTTTCAAAGAGCTTCGATATCATTGGTAACAGTGATTTCAGGCGATATGATTTGGCCTCGTTCGGTGGTTTGCCTAGTTTTGTTACCATGATAACTTCTGCTAGTTTCCAGACATGGGAGACGATTCTTAAACTTTACGCTAATAAATAAAAAAAAATGGAATTCTAATTCATGATTTAATAAAGTTATATTGTGGTTTGATTTATGCTTTTCTATCTCGAGTTGTAATGAATCTAATTTGTAGTTTTATTACATTTGGGAAGAAGTGTCGGTTTATTGTATTTTATACAATGACCTTTTGAAATTTTATGTTGATAAACATTAGAAGTTCTAGATTTGCGTTCCGCTATCCGTTTTGCCAACTTCCTTCCAGTTTGACCAATTAAAGCATTTGACTGAGTTGATTCCACACTCATCTATAACTGATTTAGGGTTTTGAAATTTGAAAGTGATTTGTAGATGGTTTTATTGCTTTAATAGTGATATAAATGTTAATTTTGTTAGGTTTTGACGTTATTTTAGGTAAATGGTTTTTTATAGTTTGTCAGGGGGTTTTCACGTATGTAAAGAAGGTAAGAGATGTGTATGATTTGTTCTAAAGTACGGTTGATATGTTTGAAAGGGAAAGAGTTGTTTGAAGCTTGATATGACTGACGGGGGATTATGATAGCTATTGCCGTAGATTTTTTATATACAGAATTAACCAAAATTACCCGAACACCTAAATAATTCTCCAACGGTAAGAAATTTAAAAAAATTGCTCAAAGAAAAGTTTTTTGGCTTTAAACAAGCTATCGTCTAATATATTTTCAATATACTGGGTGCTTATTTTATTATAGAATTTTGGTTACCCTGTTTTTTTTTTACTTTATCATACGCAGTATGGTAAAGTATTGTAATCATGCCGAAAAAAAAATTGAGATTGTAGCGGAAATAGGTCTTTTTGGGTCCCCTGAACATTTTTGACCAAGGTACAAAAAAATGTCTGTGTGTGTGTGTGTATGTGTGTATGTATGTCTGTGTGTGTAAACGATTTTTGTGGCGACGATTCCGGGAAAACTACTACAGGTATCGGGACGAAAGTTCATATTTAGAAGTTTTATGACCAAACTTAGAGTTGAAAAGCTTTTGGTTCAAAATGGTCCAAAGGAACTGGCTATTTACTCTTAGCATTTTTCAACGATTTTGCAAATGAGCCGCCATTTCTGTAATTTCATCAAAATAAATAAATAATAAATTAAAGTACAGGAAATTTTGTATAATTTATGTCTATAACATTTTTTGGTAAAATTAATAGTTTAGCTGCAGGAGCAAATTCTATTTGATCGAGATCGGTCGCATCTGCATTGATATGAAACTGCATAGTAGCCAGGATTTTGACAAATATGCTTTTGTGCTGTCACACTCGTAAACAGCTGATTTCATCAGAGGTTGGAGAACCGCTATGGAACGTTGCCGCTCTAGTGCGGCAAATTACAAAATACAAATTTCAAATAAAATAAGAACACCAATTTGATATTGTTGATAAGAAATATCAACCCGTCTTTATATCTAATTCTAAAAACGATAAATTGAGAAAATTGTAAATAAAGTATAGCGATGACTGTAGTTTTATTGTTGTATGTAAGTACGGATGTGACATCTACAGTGACATCTACAAATATAAATCTGCCAGAATTTGACTTAGCTTTTTAAACTTGACGTTTCGTCAAAGTGGCACCAACCTAACATTTCCTATACAGAAATATTACCATTTTTTATTTATTTTTTTAATACACATTTTTCAAAAAGCAGCACAATTAACGTTGATGTCACTCCTGTCAAATGCTGATGCTTTGACAATAGTTTTGACAATACCTACGATTTATCTCAATAAAATGGATTCTCACGCAGCTAAACTATTAATTTTATATATTGTATTGTAGCGTTTTTCGTTCGTTAAGGTGTGAATTAAAACACTCGGTATATTAAAATAGTCAACTAATTTATTTAACACTATTACAGTCTTATTACCTAATTATTAAACACGAACACTAAACACGAACACTAAAAACTAACTGTCACTTAAGGCTACTACAAAATTTATCTTCACAGTATTTATTTCGAACTATTTATGTCGATTAATAATCGCGCCAAATGCTCCGACTGCACTCTGAATAATACTGGTTAGCGAGCAAGGCAGTTTCTCTTATATACCTATCGATCGATACTCTGGAATGTTCCCGAGTTTTCTACGTTTGCCCAGAGCGGTCGCTACTTGCGCTTCGCTGCCTCGATGGAATAATACTCCGGAATAACCTAGAACTTCTGGCGTTTTCGCGGCTGTTAAGATCGTCACACTATGATAAAGTTATGTGCCTGGCCACATCAGATTTTTTTTAGTCTGTATATTATGTATATGTACATATATGTTTTAAATCTAAGATTAATTCTAAGAATTTTTTATAGGAATATTTTTTTTAAACGCATTATTTTTTAATTATAATCTATTAACCAAAAATAGTCAAAATTACCGGAACACCTAAACAATTCTTCAACTCAAAATCTTTGCTTTAAATATAAAGTTATTTGCGTTTAAACAAAATATAGTTTGAATATACGGTGTGTTCATTTTATTATGAAAATTTGCAAACGTTTCAACTTTCTAATAGAACACCTTAGATATTTTTAGTTTTTTGAATTCTAAGAATAATTCTAAGAACTTTTTGTAGGAAGATTTTTGAAATGCATTATTTTTCTTCTGACACACTTCTGACATCAAATTAAAAATATTTTCTCACATGCATACACATTTATTTAAATGTGGCAGTTTTAACATTTAATTCTATTCATTAGTGTTTCTTTACCCGTTTGCTTCAAGTAAAAATGTACGATTTTTGATTAATTGCTCATCACTAAAAAATAACGCATTTTATAAAAAAATAATTATCACATAAAATTCGTAGAATTAAACTGACCATTAAAAAAATATAAAATATAGGTACTGGGTGTTCTGTTAAAAATAATATTAAAAATATATTTGAACGAGAGGATGTTTAAAAGCAAAAAACTTCTATTTGAAATATGTTTTGAATTTTTTGCAGTTCAAGAATATTATTATTATTATTATTATATAATAATCCGTAAGTCTGACAGATATCTCGGAATTATGGACATCACTGCCCCTAATCCCGTCATAGAAATCAACATGCATCATAGAAAATTTACACATTTATAGAAATCTATACAAATATAGACAGAATGTTGCAATGCTAGCAGAAATTTTCGCATTACTGTTGAACTTAAGTTCGTACACCTGTTGCAAACTGTAAAGTCAAGTGACAGGCAACGTTTGTTTATTATTGTGTGATTCGGTTTTCGCAGACATACCATTCTTAGTTGCTTTACATACCATCACGATGGTGAACACACCTGATCAAAAAGTATTCCCGAAAGAATTGAATACAGCGAAAATCAACCTTAAATAAGCTTTGCCAAATAAATAATTTCTATGAGTACAAAAATGCCAGCGGCTTTACCAGAAAAAGCTCTATGATCAGTACGTTAGTTGTTTTCTACTCATCACATATTCTCATTTACCTTTGATAGAAATGCCACAGATTCATCCGAAAAAAAAATCAGAATCCCTTCTTCCATAGATCTACATAATTCACAATAGAGACAAACATTTCAGTCAAAGTTACGTAGACCATACTGAAAACAGTTCAACACATCTCCACCAAACCGAAACCTCGTTACTAATTCACTATGTGGATGAGGATAGATCCACGACCAGCTCTTCTTTTCACCAACGCGAGTTAAAATTCAATCTCAGCCGACCCCAGTTATTCGAGCCTCAGCGTATACGAGCTAGAAACGGTCAGAAATCACGTAGGGCGGTGAGAGTTGGCGGTGTAACGTCAGAGCGATGTGCGGCAGCGAAACCGCATTACATATTCAGTGAGTTCGAATTGAAACGTGCTGGAGCAAGTGGAAGGAGAGATGCTGCTGCTGGATATCGCTCTCTCCGGTAGCCAATATTTGCAAGTCAGATTTCGGGATGACACCTCTGGCACTGGTTTGCCGGGTAGTTCGAACGTTAGAAAGCGAAAGTGCGAGAGGAGTTGGAGCTTGTTCGAAGGGCTGTTCTCTGATTCCTTCGCCGAGTATAAGCGTTGGAAAAAGGAGTCGTCCATTGTTCTAGCCGAATACATGAATGGGTAAATTTTCAATTAACTCACTTCGCACCAGCCGTTTTGGCGTCCGTTATGGGGTTTTAAGGGACAGAAATTGTGATTTTCTGGGCAAAACTTACTATACTATTCTTATTATGGCTGTCTCATAGATAAAGTTGTACGTCACGTCGCACAGTGGGGTATTTGACCTGAAAACCTGGCCAAAATTATTTTTTCACTTAAAAAGGCTTTAGATGTGTTGTTTTATTTATGTATAACATTTTAACCTTCATACTAAGAATTTGAAGGTTAATAACTTAATAAACACAATAAAACAGTACAAAATACGAAAAAGCAAACTGTATTAAAAATTGTTCTTCACTGCACTACACCTATTGTAAATTAATTACTGCTACAACATTTGTCATCAATATTTTTTTGTGATTTTATTTCTATGTTTTAACGTGTCAAATTCATAAAATCATATGTGGCATGTCCAGTTTAAATACGCAGCATATACGGATTTAAAATTGAACAATACATGTCTTTTTTGAGTTATATGAGATAACATGTTTGGGTGTGTAATGTTGTAAGAAAATCCTGAAAGAAGTTTTATTTTTAAAGACCAGTGGTAGAGGAAGAAAATGAAAGTTTACACCAGTCGATATTGCGTATTGAAACGGTACATATGCCATTCATGCTGTTTTCCGTTCGATGCATTCCTTTTAAGATGTGATAGTAGATGCAATTAAGAACCTATTTTACAATATTTATCACTATAAAATCTATTATTTTTAGTATTATTTCAAAATTGTCTAATATTTATACTTATTGTTTCCATGAAAACTTTCGAAATTTGATCATACTTCAAGCTGAAATGGTCGCTTTTTAGTTGTTTGACCCTAATACGCATGTTTTGAACCCGCATTCGCATTCCGCATAAACACATTTATCGAAAACGCCTAACCGTTTCTATTCACAAACTTACTATTGTCTCTTCTCAACAAGAATACAATTTAAACCAGTGAACTGTGTATGCGAGTAGGTCCTTTCGATTTATTTTCTTGCCTTGAATATGAATCCGATTGGCTTTAAGCAAGCAATTTCCAAGAAATGCATATACAAGTACAAAGTTTAAGGTTTTCTTCGGATGATTTTTAAGCGTCTAGGTCATCGGGGCTGTTTGCTATACATGATCCAAAACGGAAAAATATACGTACATAACGGCGTTTACAACATACAAGATGCATTGAACATAAAGTTGTCAATATCTCAATAACCGTAACCATTTGTATATAGCTAAATATGGTTAAATATGGTCTAAATTACCTCTACTATCACGGTATCAAGAAATTGCACCAAATTACATATAAGCCGGTACATCAATTTTTGGGATTTTCTTTTACAACGTATTAGAAATAAAATCACAAAAACCGCATCCGCACCTATCCGCAGCAGATTTTCCAGTAGTTGTAATGTCAAATATGTATACTATAATTTGAACCACTTTCAAAAGCTTAACAAAGCTAAACACTAAACTAAAACACTCAAGTTCTGCATAAAAGTGTTTTTTTTTATAACAGCGAATGCTCTCGGCCCTGCAATAAACAAAATTGTGGGTAAATTTTAATAAAAATAATGTCGAATGAAAGTTCATACTTGGTTCTAAAGAATGTATAACAAAAGAGTCACATTTATCGTTAAAATACAAAATTGCAACCGTTTTTAAGAGCGTCAACTTATGTGCATCTATGTTCAGCCATAGTAAAATATAACTTTTGGCTGACAAGGCCGCCTTTTAATACATCGATATTTTACCTATACCAGAAACTGGTTTACGTTTTGGAATTTAACAATTTAGGAATTTGATTTATGGCCAGCTTTTTGGGTCTTATTAGACCCAATGTGCGTCGGTCTGTATGGTGCTTGAATATTTTTGTTGACCACAAACTTTTGACAAAATGCTTTCTTTTACAAGAAATTTACATAGTTAGTTATAACGCTTAATCTAAAAAAATAATCTATTAGCTTTTGAGTCTAGATATCACAGCATTGCACAAATTTTCAAGCAAGTAATTTGTTAAAAACACGATAATCTAAACTAAGTGACTATCCTGGCCAATAAAGAAAATCGGAGAAGTGAGAACTGTCATTTTTTTCGCTTAAAATTGTCACATAAGGATATTCAGAGCATAAAACATAATCAGTCGCGAGGTTAGTTTGTTTTTTGGGAACCTTGGTCTAGGAATGTGCAGCGATAAAACAACAAACATAAGTCGACACCAGGAAGGTCGGCTACAACCCAATACCTTGGAGAGCTACTATAAAGGAATAAAACATTTTGTGTTGTAATCAGACTTTGATCGTTGTTAGTACTAATCTGTATTACACCAGTATGTAATCAGTAATTAGTTAACCATCATAGTCAGTTATTAAGTAGTTATCACCGAGTTATTAAGAACCATACCATTGTAAAGTACAACAAATAAATCAACTGTATAACCGCAGTGAAGAGTCTTTATCCCCTCGGGGAAGCTACCATCTCCGCTACACTTCTGTTAATGTCACAATATGAACATGAAAGCTAAAATTCCAAATTGTGTGTAGACTTTGTGAAAAAAAACTAATTCTTGGGTTTTTTGCAGATTCTAGTACTGCTGTTTTTAAAAACTAGGCTAAAGCAATATTACTGCCTTCAAATTTAGTTTCTACGGAAAAAAATAATATAAAAACAGTTTTCACTTGCAGTTTCACTTGCTAATAGATTATTAGTTAAAAGTTCAGTTAAAAATGTGGCATGTGGCATTTATTGTAGTAAAATAAATGAAAAGTTTCATACTATTTTATTTATATTTTTAAATCACACTTATCTTGATTTTGAGCCACAGACTATATCAGCAGGATGCAGGTCGTGAAACTCGAACTCACTGTAGCCAATTTTCTTAGTTTGATTTAAGAAATATAAAACAATATTATAGGTGCATGTACAGTAACATAAACTTAGAAATCACTTCAAATTTGTGAATTCACTGCACCTAGTACATTCCAAACGCCAAGTTTAGGTGAAGAGAGAAAACAGACCGTATTGACCCATTTCCACTTTTCGCAAGCATCCATACGGATACAAAATTGATTTCTGTATCTGCCGGCAGCGAAACCCATTAATAATACAGCGACCGGTGCGTGAACACGCGAAAGAGGAAAATTTCAATTTTCCGATAGCCGCAACAGCAGCGCCTCTGCCGGCGCACGTTTTTCGACGCCCTCAGCCCTTGCACCCCAGGGAGTAATATCGCGAGTGACCCCGGCGTTTATAGAAAAGGTTAAAACTCAATAAACTCCTCCATCGGTCCCCGCCTTACACACGTCTTTATCCCGAAATTACCACTAACAAACGGGAAGGCGGAAGTCCGACGAAAAAGTCTCTTTTTACCCCAATTTCGCCCCAATCGACCTCCCCTAAACTTAATCCTCGCCTACGTCTAAAAGGGTAAGACTTGGCTTTTTTTCTTTCATTTGAGTGGTCGATCGTCTTTACGTTCTTTCGAGATGATCTCGCTTATTTTCTGTAGCTGACAGGAAGTTGGTGGCATTAGCAGGGTGGTGTGTATAAAGGACACGTGTCCTCTTTGCTTAGAACGGGTCTTATCGTCACCTATCTCGGATCCTTTGGATTCCTCTCTGGTTCCTTTGATGCGGTTGTTTACGATTGCGGACGCGTACATGCTGTACGCGAAGCGCAAGTTCTGTACGTGCTGTCATGGCGGCTATCGCGATGAGAAACGGCGAGATTTTCAAGACGTTTTCACTGCAAGCGGTTGCCACGAAAATATACATCCGGTGGACGCATAATTGCATGGGCTTTGCGAAAATGCAAACACCATATTTTATAATTCTGCTTCTAATTGCCAATCTAGCTTAACTCGGTTATTAAATATAACTAATCTACTTAAATGTCTTTCTTCTAAATGACTGAACGGGAATTAAGATATGACTGAATAAAATCAATTCATTCTATTCAACGGAATACGTCATCGAAAACGATTCTGCTCCAAATAAAAGGTAAAGAATCCAAAATGTTCCATCTTGTAGAAGATGTTTGTCGATTTTTGTAAAAGAAAACTAGCTATTGTTTAAATATATTTTCAATATATAGAATATGGGTTAAAATTGATAAAGTTTCCTTTTTTAAATAGAACATTCTATATATTATTACATTTTTTAATTCTAAGATTAATTCTAAGAGTTTTTTATTGGAATAATGTTTTTGTAAAATAAATTATTTTTTAATTATAAGCTATTAACCAAAAATACTCACATTTAACGCAACACATTAATAATTATTCAACTGCAAAAAAATCAAGGTAAACGATAGATTGTTTAAAGCAAAAAAACTTTTGTTTGGACTTTTTTTTTAATTTCTTACCGTTGGAGAGTATATATATATATATATATATATATATATATATATGTATATATATGTTAATTATTTGGGTATTCGACCACTCGAAGAAAAGAATAGAACTCGCTTTTGTAAATTGCTATATTTCGGACCTGATTGGGTCCTTCATCAGGCAATTGGCTCTACAAAGGACACTACACCGTTAATGTATAGATCCAACATAATTTATAGTGTGTCTTGTAACGACTGTGAGAGTAAGTATATCGGGGTGACCACTCAGTGGTTACGCAATAGAATTGCTTTACATAAGAGTGACTGCAACACCAAGAAAACCAGATGTGCCCTAGCCTGCCATGCTATTACAAACAACCATTCTTTTGATTTTGAGAGCGTCGAAATTCTTGATACTGATTCCAACTACCGTAACAGAATGTTTCTAAAAATGTACAATATAAATTTTATCCATAACACCGTAAATTTTAAACAAGATGTTGAGAACCTGAGCAGCATTTACTCCAACATCATACACCATGACAAAATACGTTGTAAAAGAAATTTAAATTCAAACATAGACTCAAGTCTCGTTTTCTGAAATGTGTGTTGGTTAAGTTGCTTAACGTGATGGGCTTAATATGCCGACTTTGTGCTATGACCGCCAGTGACCTTTGGTTATTTATTGTTGTTCGTTGACCAGTACGCATGTGATGTCCCAAAAATGTACATAGTCCAACGGAATTAACTTAATTACATTCCCGGTATGTTAAATGTTGTTATGATTCGTCGTATTCTGTGATGTCCGTTACTCGTCGCTTGCCGCCTCATTAAACTCCATGTAAGTGGTGACAAAATAAATTATTGTCCAGTGTTGTCCAGTGTTCTGATATTTTAATTGATTTGTAGAGCCAATTGCCTGATGAAGGACCCAATCAGGTCCGAAATATAGCAATTTACAAAAGCGAGTTCTATTCTTTTCTTCGAGTGGTCGAATACCCAAATAATTAACATATATTGATACCCACGACCGAATAACCCCAATTTCTCTCTCTCTATATATATATATATATATATATAAAATAAAACTTTAAATTTTTTTGATCGTGGAATTAATGTGCGATATATATATATATATATATATATATATATATATATATATATATATATATAACCAATAGGTAAATGTCAAGTTTTAATTGTTTAATATTTTCATATGCTTTTTTCTCGAAATTTATAATTTTTTTTTTATTTTTTTAATTTAATAATATTATTATTTGCTGACTGAAATGACTCTAAACTTCTCATTGCCCGTATTTATAAAACTGTCATAAGTATAGCCAATCGCTACACGTAATCAACTGTCAATACATCAATTTTGAATTGATAATATGCGTTGTCAAAACCATAGTAACTATAACATTTAAAACGATCCTCAAAATATAACCAGCGGTTACATAACATATGGTTATACGACACATATGACGACCCAATTATTATATAAAATTGCCCTGTATACAGGATTTGTATACAGGAAACCGTATATTTCTTTTGGAATGTATAAGTATTTATTTTTGCTATGTAGTATTTGCTAGAAAATTTTTAGTATTTACTAATTATGAGTTACTTAACATTAAAGTAAATACAACGTTTTTGACACAGCGTAAGCTGTGACAGCTAATCTCTCAACTGTTTTAAGTGACAACTACTCTTGAAATTTCAAATATAACGAAAAAAATCTAGTCAAAATAAATATGACCTATTGAATATAAATAAAAAAGAACTGAATGGGCTTATCAGTTAGCAAATGATATACAGGGTCCTGCAACTAAGCTCCCGTCTTCTGTAGCTCACTTACTCATTAAGCTAAGAGTTTGACATTTTGCAGGCTTACCCTGTACTTCAAGGTACAATTCAAGAAATTATTTTTTATTATACAGGGTGTTCCAAAAATGTGCAACGCCATGGTAATATATTTTTTTAAATTGCATGCTATACATTTTTCTACACATTTGGAAGCCTTTTATGGTTGCCTACATATCACTAAAATTTTATTGAAATCGGTTGAGTGACCGCAGCGGAAAAAAATAAAAACAAAAAAAATTGATTTTGCATCGTAGGCTTTAAAAATCAATAAAAACCACAAAATGCACCTCGTTAATAAAATTTTGCGACGTGCTTATTAAGTTAGATGTAATAGTCTCGTTAACCAAGTGACATTGATCCAAATTATACAGGATGACCAAAATCGAGTGTCAAACCTGTCAAACTTCAAAGCGTGTTATTGTTCTTATTATAAATTGGAACCCATAAATTTTTTTATGTGAAATGATGCAGAATTAAAAAATAAACATTGTTTCTAAATACAACCCCATAACAATTCCCAATATTTTAAAACTTATTCGCCAAAAACTCATTTTTCAACGTTTCCAACGGCAATTTTAGATAATAAATATCGTACGCGGCTTTGAAAAACAATTTATTTCATAAAAAATAATAGACGTATTTTAGATTTGAGTGTACTTAATTAAGTAGTTATTCAAATGCTAAATTTACTGCATAATTTACCTATAGCGGTAAGGACGGAAATGTGGCTATAGGTAAATTTTGCAGTAAATTTAGCAATTGAATAACTACTTAATTAAGTACAGTAAAATCTAAAATACCTCTCTGCGTTATATTTTATGTAATAAATTGTTTTTCAACGCCACGTACGATATTTAATGCCTAAAATTGCCGTTGGAAACGTTGAAAAATGAGTTTTTGGTGAATAACTTTTAAAATATTGGGAATTGTGATGGGGTTGTATTCAGAAACAATATTTATTCTTCAATTCCGCATCGTTTTACCTAAAAAAAATTATGGGTTCCAATTTAAAATAAGAACAATAGCGCGCTTTGAAGTTTGACAAGTTTGACACTTGATTTTGGTCATCCTGTATAATTTGGATCAATGTCACTTGGTTAACGAGACTATTACATCTAACTTAATAAGCACGTCGCAAAATTTTATTAACGAGGTGCATTTTGTGGTTTTTATTGATTTTTAAAGCCTACGATGCAAAATCAATTTTTTTTGGTTTTTATTTTTTTCCGCTGCGGTCCCTCAACCGATTTCAATAAAATTTTGGTGATATGTAGGCAACCATAAAAGGCTTCCAAATGTGTAGAAAAATGTATAGCATGCAATTTTAAAAAAATATATTACCATGGCGTTGCACATTTTTGGAACATCCTGTATAATAAAAAATAATTTCTTGAATTGTACCTTGAAGTACAGGGTAAGCCTGCAAAATGTCAAACTCTTAGCTTAATGAGTAAGTGAGCTACAGAAGACGGGAGCTTAGTTGCAGGACCCTGTATACGCTGTACTAATTAAAACAACTCAAGAAAAAGAAAAAAAAATAATACGTTGGTTATAATACGTGATGTAGTTGGAAAGACATAATATGGTATGATATACAGTAAATATCATAAAAAATTTAATGTTTTCCTTCGCCGCGAAATGCTACTTTTCTATCTTTTACGATAGAAGGCAATATCGATTCTAATGACTCATCCTGTATAGAGTGTACGAATACTTTTCCGCCTGAGACATTTTTGTTTCTATTTCGTTTAACACAATGGCTGCTTGTTGATTACACTGAAACAAATATACATAATATAACTCCTCTCAATTTATATCAACTCAACAAAATAATTGAATGGTCGGTTATCTAAACGAAAAAAAAAATAATGTGGAAACAGAACGGATATATTCAAAATCGAATATTTGCATATAAATTGTTTTATTTGATATATAAAATTATTTCGATATGATGTTGTAACAACTCGCCAAATATTATGCGGTAAACCTACAAATTTTCGCGTGTGAAAAAGTGAAGCACCAGGGATGTAAAATTATTGCCGATGGTATTATTATTTCACAAAATAATATCGTTTATGTCTCGCATAAACATATTCCATTTAAATATATTCCGACATAATACGAATTGTTATTTCACCAATGAATATTTCAGTT
Organism: Melinopterus prodromus; assembly: GCA_964023965.1. Taxonomy (NCBI): domain Eukaryota; kingdom Metazoa; phylum Arthropoda; class Insecta; order Coleoptera; family Scarabaeidae; genus Melinopterus; species Melinopterus prodromus. The sequence goes on from OZ030394.1 coordinate 61,192,968, forward strand.
AACAACCACAGTAATTTTTATAATTACCTTGTTTTTACCCTAAAACAACAGTTTACAAAAGTAAGTAACGTAGTTCTTACAATTACATATTCCAGAACACAAGGAATAATTAAGAACTATTGACTAAACTTTTGGTGAATACCCTCTAAACTCCGAACAATAAAACTGATTTACAGTCAAACTTTTACCTATTTATTTTCCAACTTTCCCGGTTGGGGACTCCGACAAACATAGTGTTTATAAATGGCGAGATCATTAGAATACTGTGCAACCCGCGTAACTAATTACATTGTGCAATTTAACCTTCTTGGTTGTACAGAGGGGAAGGAGCGAATCTCCAGATCTTCCCTACTACGCCACCCTTTTAAGTCCCACAACCCCTACAGAATGTAGTTCACATTAAATGGAGCACATCTAACATGGAGTATGAATGAAAAAATTAGTTTATATTAAGATTGCTTTTATGTACTCCTTTTAGATGTACTGTAGGTTAATGTTCTTTAATTTCCAATGAATAAATACTTTAAAAAACTACTAGGAGCATTGACAGACCACCAGAGACATATTATGCGACAATAGAAGAAGAGCTGTTGACCGTCGTATGGTCTATAAAACATTTCAGACCATATTTGGACGGACGAAAGTTTAAAATCTTTCTGATCACAAACCGCTGACCTATCATTTTGATGTGCACTTTTTACTATCAGACTTAGAGATATAATTCCGGGGTTTTCGTATATTTAACTTTATCTGCATTTCACTAACCTCAGCATTATGCTTTTTATCGCCCTTCTTCAGTCATCACTTGACTGAAAATTGTTATTTCTTGTAGTGTTTTTCTCTCGACGTAAAGTAAAGCACGAAACGAAAGAAAAAAAATGGCTTCGCTTCTGTTGAACGTGGAATCCCCTGGAGGGAAGTAATTCCGAAAGCGGGACAATAATCCCCTCTCCCACCCCGTTCCGCGCCTGAAAAATTCCTGAAAATTACCGGAACGCCGGTTATTTTCATTGCATTACTTCTCGCTAATTAAATGGCTTTAATTCGCTCTCTTCTTTCGCTGCGAAAGCCGCGGTGGCTATTTTTCCCGCGACGAAGCGCCCTCTATGCTATCCGCGGCGGCCTTCGCATTATTTTCTCGCTGCACTTTTTCGCATCCTGCCCCCTAGCGGAGATTCACCGTACTCGACTCAATGAATGCATAATTACTCGGGGTTGCTTTTCTCAAGAGCCCACGCGCGCGCCCCGGTTGCTTTATTACCGTCGTGAAATTTTATTTCGCCCACCACCCCCCTCCCTAGTGGAAGAATAGAGTAATTGGGTGGCGGATGAGGGAAAAAAGAGAAAAGTTTCCTTTTGTTTTTGCCGCGTTCTGAATACTAACAGAAATGGCGAAGGCGCCGGATTGTGAATTTTTAACAATCTTTTTATGATCTTTTTTTGTTTAAGCAGTAAGTGCATTACAATCTACTCATAGTTGACTAACGAGTAACTTAATTATAACTTATTTTACTACTATAACTTAGCCTAATAGGCACCCATCGATGTCTCTTAGTTAGTCCTGGTATACTGGGCACGTTTTTTTGCGCACTTCTTAGCACTGTCTCTGCATTTAGAACTAACACCTACAACTAGCACTTACTCTGCTTTTCCTCTAACTCACATTCACACTAACTCAAAAGGCTTCTTTCTCTTGAGTCTTCGGATTAATTCGGTGTTGTCGAGGAGCTGGATGGCCTCAACGTTTACGTGATGGTGAAGCCTTTCCTCGTGACTTCTTGCTACTTTTTGGATTTCTTTGCACACAGACTCCATTTTGAGGTCCTTGTGGAGATCATCATTCCTAATGTACCAAGGCGCACTGACAATGCATCTCAATACTTTATTGTGAAAGGTCTGGACAATTTTAATGTTACTTTTTTTGGTGCAACCCCAGAGTTGAGCACCATACGTCCACATGGATTTTAGAGTTTGCTGGTACTAACTTGAGTTCATTCAGTTTCATAATTTTTTTCTTTGTCCAGACCTGAAAATGACCGAGATCTGTTTGGAGTTTTCTCGTCGTTTCTTCATTGCTGTTCCCAACAGCTAGGATAGCCGTGTCGTCTGCAAAAGTTGCGACAGTACTATTTTCTAGTGCCGGGAGGTCGCTGGTGTAGAGTAGGTAAATGACCGGCCCTAAAGCACTACCTTGCGGCACTCCTGCTTTTATTTCCTTAAGGACAGAGCATGCATCACCTTGTTTGACTCTAAAGTATCTCTCAGTCATTTAAGATTATAATAGTTGTGTTTTGGGAGTATACTTCCTAATTTATTGTTCAGTTCTTCATGCCAGACTTTATCAAAAGCCTGTGTAAAAATAAAAAAGTATGAATCATATCATATGTTCCATAGTCTAAAAAATAACTTGTATTTCTTTCAAGTTGCAATCCTTATATTCCGATTAAGTGAATGGGTGGCTGTGATTGGGGCGGACAGTCAATTGTAAACATGGACTATTCATACCAAAAATATAGACTAAAAGTCTATGATCAGTAATGATTGTAAATTTTCGTCCAAACAAATACGGTCGGAAATGTTTTATACACCATATAATGGCCAAACGCTCTTCTTCTATTGTTGCATTATGTGCCACTGTGTCACAGACGACGACGCGGACAGTGTTAAAAACGTAAACAGTTTTAAGTAAATTTTAATATTAATCCTTTGTAAGGCCACTTTTCATATTCTAAAAAAGAACCTGCTTGTATTTCTTTTAAACCTTCAAAAGAGAAACAAAATAATAAAGAACGCCATCAGACATCATAGCTCTTCCATAAGAAGCTTTTATTTATCATCTCTTTGTCGCTGTCTAGTAGTTCGCAGTGCCACACGCAGAGGGCAAATTACACGACAGAAAGCCGTTATTTGGGCGGACAAAAAAAGGCAACAGTGGCGGCGGGCCGCTTTTTGTCCCGCCCGGAATCCTTATATCCCGATAAAGTGAATAGGTGGCCGTGGTTGACAGAAGGCAGCCAGGCCAAATAAGCCCTCCTGGAGCTCGGAGAGCGGCGTGACGGCGGCCCGCTTATTGATTGCCGCTTCTTGTGACGGACAGTCATGGCAGCAAAATAAATAATGGGCGGCCGCGGCAAGAAATGAGGCAAGAAGCGGGCGAGGAGAATTTTAGTAATAGAGAGGGTTTTCGAGGTAATAAACAGTGGAGGAACGGATCGATTTCTTGCGTTGTGTATTGTGAATTGTGATGCTGTCGTCGATATTTTATTGTTTCTTGATCAAATATAAAGAATGGACTGGAGGAAAGGACAAAGCCAGGATGTGTTGATAGGATTTATTATGGGTTCACACATTATCAACCATTGGATATATATTTATTATAGGAAAGTAGCTTAGTCGGTTTAAATATAAGGTATATATAGAATAATGACGAAAGAGAACCCAGGTGAGAAGAAGTTTTAAAATTAATTAAAAGATACGGCCTCAGCCCGGATTCGAACCGGGGACTTCTGCCTTGCCGGGGCATTGCTCTACCGTTGAGCTACCGAGCCCTGTGATAAGGAATAGATTCGTGAAAGGGGAAACATTTTTATTATCAATTTTTCAGAAAATTTTTGTCTTGAACCTAAAATGCAAACGTCAAGATATAATTATTTGCTTGCGTATACCGGGTGTTACAAAATTAAGAAAATGACTAAAGAGTAATGTACCAGTATAAAGGTACCCAACAATTTTATTTGTAAAGTATATTTAGAAACAGAAGGTATCAAATGAGAAATTAGAATCACTTCACTCAGACTTTTTTTATCACAAGCTAAATTTTTACTTTATCATACGCAGTATGTAAAGTATTGTAATCGTGCCGAAAAAAAAATTGAGATTTTAGCGGAAATAGGTCTTTTTGGGTCCCCTGAACATTTTTGACCAAGGTACAAAAAAATTTCTGTGTGTGTGTGTGTGTGTGTGTGTGTGTGTGTGTGTGTGTGTGTATGTATGTGTGTGTGTACCCGTTTTTTGTGGAGACGGTTCCGGGGAAACTACTAAAGGTATCGGGACGAAAGTTCATATTTAGAAGTTTCATGACTAAACTTAGAGCTGAAAAGCTTTTGGTTCAAAAGAGTCCAAAGGAACGGGCTATTTACTCCTAGCATTTTTCAACGATATTGCAATTGAGCCGCTATTTCTGTAATTTCGTCAAAATATTTAAATAATAAATTAAAGCAGAGGAAATTTTGAATAATTTATGCCTATGACATTTTTTGGTAAAATTAATAGTTTAGCTGCAAGAGCAAATTCTATTTGATCGAGATCGGTCGCATCTGCAGTGATATGAAACTACATAGTAGCCAGGATTTAGACAAATATTTTTTTGTGCTGTCACCACAGAAATGTCTATGGCTGTCACACTCGAAAACAGCTGATTCCATCAGAGGTTGGGGAGCCGCTATGGAACGTTGCCGCTCTAGTGCGGAAAGTACAAAATTCAAATAAAATAAAATCACAAATTTGATTGTTTGTTGATAAGAAATATCAACCCGTTGTTATATCTAATTGTAAAAACGATAAATTGAGAAAATTGTAAATAAAGTATAGCGATGAGTGTAGTTAGTTATATTTTAGTATGTTGGTACGGATGTGACATCTACTGTGTCATGAACGAATATAAATCTGTCAGAATTTAAATTAGCGTTTTAAACTTGACGTTTCGTAGAAGTGGTATCAACCTAACATTTCCGATACAGAAATATATCCATTTTTGATTTTTTAAATACGTTTTTCTCAAAAGCAACACAAAAAACGTTGATGTCACTCCTGCCGAAAACTACATAGCGCGACTCGCTGACATGCGACGGCGACGCTCCGCCATCGGTGACGCGCCGCACCAGCGCTCGTCGCGCTATTCCGTACTTTCGGCACTTGTGAGATAAATAACTATTATTCTGATACAGTAGGTAGTGTCAAATGCTGATGCTTTGACAATACCTACTATTGATGCTATTGACTATCAAAATATCTGTTAAATCCTGGCTGACTAGTTTAATTTTAATGCAGACACGATTTATCTCAATCAAATAGATTCTCATGCAGCTAAACTATTAATTTTATATTTTGTATGATAAACTTATGTGCCTGGCCACATCAGATTTTTTAAATACGCATTTCTTAAAAAGCAGCACAATAAACGTTGATGTCGCTCCTGCCAAAAACTAGATAGCGCGACTCGCTCACATGCGACGGCGACACTCCGCCTTCGGTGATGCGCCGCATCACCGCTCGTCGCACTATTCCGTACTTTCGGCATTTGTGACATAGATAACTATTATTCTAACGACGTAGTGTAGGTAGTGTCAAATGCTGATGCTTTGACAATACCTACGATTTATCTCAATAGAATAGATTCTCATGCAGCTAAACTATTAATTTTATATATTGTATGATAAAGTCATGTGCCTGGCCACATCAGATTTTTTTAATTTTATATACTAGAAAAACCGATATTAGAAAAAATTAACTAAGCAACACATTCTAACATTTCATTTTAAAATAAAAATAACGACAACAAGCAACAAAAGCAGGTATTTATTAGTTTTTTTTTTTTGTAACAACATATATAGTATTTTTCTGAATGTGGCCTCCTCAGTTTTAAATGCATAATAATGTATGATTGTTTATGTCTTTATGGTACTTATCTTTATGGTATTTCCAAATATCCTTGGGATTAAAGCTTCGCGAAAAATACAGGGCCGACTTTATGTTCGCACTCAGTTTAAAACTGCATCTAAAACATCAACCCTTGGAATGATCCAAAATGAGCACACGGAGATAAAAATATTTTGATATTGTACATTGAAAGAGGCAACATGGAGTAAAATATTAGATTGTGTTGTAAATGCTTTAATAATAAATTCCTCTTTGTGATCTTGAGTTGGTCGTTCATGTTTGAATGAAGGAAACGTTAAACTTTGTTGTCACTTCTAGTATTGTTTTTATTTTTTAGTTTATAAAATTGATAAAAATGCTAGGTTTTGATTTAAAAATATCGTAAAAAGTAATTCTAATTTCGTATTTGATACGTTCTAATGTTTCTAGATACATTTTTCAAATAAAAATTTTGCGTAGCTTTCAAAATGAAGGTACTTTACTGTTTAGTCTTAATTTTGTAACATCCTGTATACGCTAGCAGATAATTATATCTTGACGATTGCATTTTACCTTTAAGACACTTTTTACACAACTTAATTTTTTAAATGGATTTGCCTATATTACCTTTAATGTTTTGATAAAATTTGTAGTGCACTAATTACTAATCCTTACAATTTGTGAGAAATATTGTAATCAATCAATTTTCATTCCAAGAATATCTATTTTCTTATTGAAACATCCTGCATATGGTTATATTTTTGGATTGTAGAAAAGTGCTCAAAGAATATCTTCTTATGATATCTGACGGTTTCAGCTTGCAAATCTTTGTTTCAAAGTTGATTTGGCATGTTTTGTTAGGTCAGTTTAAGCCTTTATGTTACCACGAACGAGCCAATTTAACAATGCGGACTTTAAACGGAAATCATCCTAAACAACTATTAATACCTGGCCATACGAATACACAAAATCTCTCATTTTCAAGTCCCTATTTCAAAACCATTTCATGGCCCTAATTTTTAATTTCCTACAAAATCCCTCTTCATATCATTTTTATTTCTGTCGTTCCTCATCGATTCCATCCGCCTTGCGTAACTCTACTTTATACGGGAAACGAATACGTCGGAATCAATACACAGAGATTACAAAGACAAATAAAGAAATTTAATCTCGGAGGGTTTCGTTCCTCGTTCCTTCGTCTTTTCCAGCGTGGAGCTGTGGCGCTATTGACGAAGAATGAGAAGTGGTGGGGGGAGGGGGTAGAGAGGTAGTTGGTAATCCGTGAACGATGCCAAGTTCATTAGACCTATACAGTTCCCGGTGCTGCAAAGGGCCCGACCGGGGACAGCGACCGTTCTTAAAACCTGTGCACGTTTGGATTTAGAGGAAAATATCGATCTGGATTTTGCCTGCCTTCTACGGCACGGCTTATACTGCGACGGTACGCGACAAACTTGACTGACGACCGACCGTCCCTTATCGGAATCGACCCTCTAGGAAATTACCGCTTTTTATTAATTAGCCTTTAATGATAGGTGCGGTAGGTACTTTATGCCACACTCTGTGAGATATTTATGATAGGGCAAATGGCAGGTTATTAAGTTCTGGGATTAATGAGTAGCGATTTTGTTGGACGATTTGGGTACATATTTCTGTAAGGGATGTAAAATTATATTAAGGTAAACGTCCAAAATTCAGACAGGCTATTCATTTTTTATGCAAGTTGATAATAGTTATGTAATTTATATTATTCCGACTAATATAAACATTCAAGCAAATATGCTTTACCATTTTTAGTGGAACACTGTATAAAATGAGTCCTTAGTCTTCTTCAGTCTGCCATCTCTCCCTCATCTGTATTTTAATGTTTCTTACATCTGAAATTTTTAGTGTTTTTCTTGGCGCACTTTTTATTCTGTTCCTTTTTTGCTTTCTTTCTCATTTCTCTAGAATGATTTTGGTTTTTGGTTTCTTTTTGTTTTTCTTTTGTATTAACAAATATTGTCTCCAAGCATTAGATAATAATGTTGGGTGTTAGAGGCCAGAATAATGATTTTTTTTAATGGAGATGGCAAAAAATTACTTTTTTTTGGGTTTTTCTCAAAGTAGCTTGGAAACCATTTGGAATTCAACTATTTTCTGAGCAGATTATGAATGAGCACATAAATATGAACTACTTTGTCCATTTAACCGACTTTCTATCTCTAATAATAATAAGACTTTTTTGCTGGAGGGCAACGATCCCCCCCAATCTGTTCCTTTTACAGAAATAAAAATTCCCCCCAAATTTGAGAAAAATCGGTTAACGTTAACACGTGCCACCGAGCACCTCAAATTTCCCATTTAAAATACATTGCAAAAATGCATCTTTTTTTCCTTTTTTTCTTCGTATCGTATTTAGAAAAAAAGTTACGGGAGATAATCAGAAATTGTTTAGAACTCCCTAAGCAACAAATCCACAACCACTATTTTTTTTTCACCATCCCCCACCTTCCCCTGCAGAACCATAAATATGAGACAAAATTTTCTCCAAATTTACAATTTTACTATGTTACGTATTTTTTATTTTTGTTTGCATAAATTATTATTAATGGATTACTGACATGTCCCTTTGTCATTTATAAACTAATTTCAAATTGTTTAAACAATTACAAATTGTTTAAAAAATATTTAATGTAACTGACTCGTTTTTAAATTTTTTGCAGTAATTATTGGAATATTGGCTTTTTTGTCATTAATTAACTAATTTGCAACTTTAAACAAAAAATATACCTACAATGTTACGGACAAATTTTTACTATTTTTTGCTGAAATTATTATTTAATTAATGGGTTTCTTTTGTCATTTATTAACTAATTTGCAATTGTTTAAAGACATACCATTTGGTTAAACAAAAATATACAATGTCACGGACACATTTTTGTATTTGTTGCAGAAATTATTATTATGTGAAACACTGGATTTCACAGTTTTTTTTTATATAATAATGTATGTATTTGCTCGGCCCGTCCGGCTCGGCCTTTCTTCCTTTGGTTCATCAGAAATGTTTTCTGGTCTTCTGATACATTAGCATCCTGTAGTACTTCATGTAATCATGTGGTGCATATCAAAAAGCCCATCCAGCTTTTCCAGAAAACCATCTTCTTTCTTAGTTTGTGCCGGATGTTTTCTGACCCGCTCTCTTTTGTATTGTTCTGTATTAGGAATATAAATCTCCTAGCTTTTCCACGCAACGTTGCTGATCTCGCGTAGGAAGGCTTGCTTTTGCCCAAAAAACTTTCACTTCGTCGACCGCAAGATGAGCACCTGCTCTTAAACTTAGTTTTACACATCTCATATTGTAAAACAACACCCTCATTACTTGCATATTGCTTGGAAGCTTATTCCCGATAATTTGGTGATCATAATGATTAATCAAATATATGGTTTTTCGCAATTCTTTAGAACCTACCATTCTCAATGATGCAATGTGCAAACACACAAGTCGAAACAGCTAACAACGAAATCATAATACCGTAAGCAGTACAAGCTAAGCAATATAAGACTAGGGCTGTTCGAGTTATCAAAAAATTCAAGTCTCGAATTTCAAGTCGAGTACAGCTAGTAGTTATTTGAGTTGTCTCGTGTTTATTCGAATCTCGATATCAAAGTCGAGAGCTTTTTTTATATGGAATGTTCGTAAAATGAATAGAAAAATATGTACGTAACTTTGTATATCATTGTTTAACCAAATAGTATGTTTAAACAAGTGCAAATTAGTTAGTAAATAATAAAAATATACAAATAATCTAATAGTAATTTCTGCAAGAAAATAGAAAAATATGTCAGAAACATTGTATATTTTTGTTTAAACAAATAGTATTTAGTTTTTTTAAACAATGCAAATTAGTTAATAAATGACAAAAATTGTCAATGATCTAATAATTTCTGCAAATAAATATAAAAATGTGTTCGTGACATTGTATATTTTTGTTAGCCAATTTGTAATTGTTTAAACAAATTGAAGTTAGTTCATTAATGACAAAAGAACATGTCACTAATCTATTAATAATACTTTATGAAAATTTTCCTTGGGGACTTCTGAACAATTTCTGGTAATCTCCCTCATCTTTTTTTCTAAATCCGAAATAAAAAAAAAATATGGAAAAAATATGAATTTTTGCAATGTATTTTAAATGGGAAATTTGAGGTGTTCGGTGGCACGTGTTAACGTTAACCGATTTTTCTCAAATTTGGGAAGAATTGGGGATCGTTGCCCTCCAGCAAAAGGTCAGTTTTTTGGACCACCCTAGTGCCCATACAATCAAACGTCCATGAGACACACTATACATCGCAATAAAACACACACAAATTTATATTATTTACCATTCTCTAGTAGATAACCGACATAGCACTCTATCTCTTCCACATGACACCCTCTTCATCAAATAGACAATAAACGAATCCCGTACACTCTCGAAAAAAATAAACCATCATCGATAACAATAATTCCACAAAGCGCAATACGGAAAAAGAGCGCATTATCAAGATCGTTCGCAGAGTTCACAGTATACAACGAACCGGAGAGCCGTCCCATCGTATAAACGTTGTAGTAAAACATCATTGCATCTCAGAGGATCGGGATTTAGTGGTAATAAAGCCGAAGGAGATAGGTCCTGCAGGAGGAGAGACCCGCCGCTGAACGTAGGCAGTGATTTTGAGTGGGCCTGCGAGACGGTTTTGCCATAAGGGTCAATCGGGTCCCCTTTATCTGAAACAAGGGTCCCACAGACTACGAAGACGGCGTCCTCTGTTAGGATTTTTCAGTAGGACGAAGACTACAAACTGCCGCATTTGCGACTATATATAAGCGAGGCCTGTGCCGGCCCGAATCGAAAAACACTCGAGGATAAATAACGAATGAAGCTATCGGATGAAAATAGAACTGATGCGAGCCATCGGAGATGGCTTTTTTTGGGAGAGTGGGGGTAGAGGGAAGGGAGAAAAAGGGGGGAAACAAATCGAATTTAACTTAAAAGGGCATTACGACTACCCTGAATATTCTGATGAAATCGATAGAGTGTCTATAAAATTGATATATTTGGGTGAGATGTACGATGTGTGGAAATATATTAATATATACAACAAAAAAAGCAATTACAAAATCAAAACGAAATACAAATGTGAAGGTGTGAAGGATTAGGTGGAGATCCATTATGCAAATTGTACTCATGTAAAGTAAGACACCTCTTTTTTGCAACTAAATTATTTATTTAAATCAGACTGGTTTTGCCCTTTCGATCAAGGGCATCATCAGTGAAAGTGTCAAGCTCAAGTAAAGGAACCGGTCAACAATTAAAAAAAATCATTAAACATTTATGTAGTAAATGAAAGGAAATGAACCATCTGGATATTTAATACGAAGTCATGAATTACTGTGCATAAGTTACACAGATAGAAAAGATTTCTTTTCTGTTATTAAGAACAACATACCGGGTCATCCACAGCATAGGTACTCCCGTTTATTTTCCTTGTTTATAAAGCTGGACGAATGAAAGTTGGGTATTTGTTAATAGACATAAAATGGCATTCTTTGGGATACTCTTGAGGTTAATATGACTTTCGGTTTTTCCGTAAGTGACGTCATCATGGAAATTTTAAATGGCACCCTATATTTTTTGTATGATATTTTCAATCAGGATGGCATTCTGAATACCAAAACATATCCATCGTCATTTTTTATCACCAAGGCAACGCAAAAATAACTGTTTTGTGTATTAATCTAGGTGGCTAGGAATTGGTGAAAATAGTAATTTAATTGGGTTTTGCCCAGTAAGTCATTTTTTTTTCACGGGTACCCGATGGCCACACCCTAATTATTCGATAGAAAACATCTTTCCGATTACAATAATACCAAATACTTGATATTTTATTGTCGTTCTTAGCGTCCAAATGTTGTTAGAAGCAAGGAAATCGAAAAAAATGTTGACCTAGTGATCAAATTCACCGTACAAGTCAAAGTCACTCAATGGACTACTCGAAGGAAGTACCCTGATAATGCGAGGAAAAACAATTTCCGACACAATAATACCAAATTTTTGATATTTTGCTGATATAGGTAGCCGTGAAAACGACGTTTAAGGGTACTTCCTTTGAGTAGTTCATTGAATGACTGACTTGTTCGATTTCCTTGCTTCTAACAACATTTGTACGCTAAGAATTTCAATAAAATATCAAGTATTTGGTATCATTGTAATCGGAAAGATGTTTTCTATCGAATAATCAAGCTATAGCCATTGTGTACCTGTAAAAAAAACTACTCACTGGCCAAAAACCAAGTAAATCGCGCTAGATGGCGCCAGTAATACAATGTCGATCAAAATCGATTTAGTTCATGTTTATTTGACAAATTTCGATTATTTTCGGCTATTCCTAGCCACCTAGATTAATACACAAACAAAATATTTTTGCGTTACATTGGTGATAAAAATTGACGATCGATTTGTTTTTGTGTTCAGAATGTCATCCTGATTGAAAATATCACATAAAGAATATAGGGTGTCATTTAAAATTACAATGAAGACGTCATTTCCGGAAAAAACGGAAGTCATATTAAACTCAAGAGTCCAAAAGAATGCCTTTTTCGTCTATTAACACTTTCCCAAATTTCATTCGCACAGCTTATAAACAAGAAAAATAAACGGGAGTACCTATGGCGTGGGTCACCCAGAATTTATCGACAATAATATTTATTTCATTGAAGAATATCTAGTTTATGTGCTTTTAAAGATTAATTTATTTGGAATATTTATTTAAGTCAAATAAATATATTTGGATACAAACAAAAATTACTTTCCTTTAAAGTAAAATTTTTTTTTTTGATTTAAATGGAGGCTTCTTTACACCAGAGAAATCTCAGTTTGATTCAAGCAAATATATTTGTACATATACAAGAACAGGTTTATTTCCTTCAAAGAAATATTTTTGCTTTGGCTTAAAAATAGGTTTACTTCTGCCAAAGAAATCATATTTTGATTCAAATAAATATATTTTTAATGTGAATACCTTATCCAACTGTATTGGGAGATGGCGCTGTAAACCTCTCCTCGCAGTTTGGCTTTATCTTGTGTATAAATAATAGCTGGGGAAAGCCTACCGCTCAGTTGATGTCATGCGTCTGCCTAATGCGAATCAGCGTACACTTTGCTACCCTAACTTTGACTATATGTAGGAATGGGAAGATCAACCATTGGTCGAGGATGTGCGCCATCCCAAAAGGCGGTGACACGTGGAGATTTTGCTCTACTGTACCGTCCGAAATATTCATGTCAATAATACATAGGTCCAATTTAATTCCTTCAACAAAATAATATTTTTTTAAACAAGGGACCATTTATTGCTATATTAAAATATCGTATTTAATCTCAATCAACAATTTTTAACTTAAAAACTATAATTCTTTCAGTTAACACAATCCTAATTATTTAGACTAAATAAATCTCGTTCGTGACAACTGATAATATATAAATTGTAAATTTTAATTCAAAACATAAGTTTTTTGACACATATAAACGTTGTTTCTACCAATCAAATATTTCAAAGAAATTCAATTTATCCGCAAAGAAATATTTCTTTGCCATTATTGAAACACCTGATTTGTTTGAGTCAATGCATATTTATTTTAATTAAACAAAATTTTCTATCAAGTGTGATCATCAGAAAAGAAGCGTTCATTCTAGAGTACCAAGATGGTACCAATAAACAAAACAATGGTTGAACACTATTTCCGACATCTTAAATGTATGATGTTTCTCTTTTTTTTTCCTAATTTATTATCACACTGTATATGATCTAAAATTGCTTTATGCTCGACAAACAGTATTTTTTTCTAAACAATTTAATTAAAAAAATCGAATACCAGCATCAGTCATAAAATCCAGGTTTGTTGTATCCTCTCAACAATGACCCATTTTTTATACACATTTTTGCAATAGAATGAGAAACCACGTCTTCTAAAATTGTCAAACTATCACAACGTGTATCCTTACACAAAACCTTTCATATTATAATGAAATTTCTCTAATAAAAACTACCAATTTTCCACAAAATACAAACTTCACAAACATGCACTCAACCGTATATCTCTATATACCGACCGCTCCGGTCGGACAATTTCTTGTTGCCACAAACAACTGAAGTAATTAAGGGAAATAAAGCCGGTCGAATGGTAACAAGTCCGCAGTGCAAAGTTGTCGAGGGTTTAACGGAACTAGATACGGGGGTGAGGGGCCGGTCGGGGGTTAGTAGGTCCATGATCCTGCCGGACAAAGGGATTCCGATTCATTTACTTCGGGCTGATTGTGTGCAACTCTACTGTTTGTCCAAACTCGTGCAAATAGACCAGGTAATAACGAGTTCTTCTCTTCGCAATCGGATTCAATATGTGCGACAGACAGCCGATTTGCAGAAACGTAAGGTTCGAACTATTGAAACTAAATGTCTCCGGTAAAAATAAGCGTTTGATGTAACGATGTTTTGACAGAATATTATCAGAAATGTCACGTTCTGTGTTATAATTGAGATTTAGTTGTTTAATAAATGATATTTGTATTGTATATATTTCAGTTTCAGATGAAAATGGTTGCTTGGCGTATATTATTTGCGTATGTTTCTAACATCAGAAGTGAGACTCATCAGTCCTAAATTCTATTAATGTATGTTATGACTATTAGGGCAATTGTTTTATAATCAGCTGGTACTCAGTCGATATATCAAACGTTCATATTTGTTGGTGAAATGTTGTCCACATATAAAGGAAGGTTCCAGGACGGTTGGTTTGCTAGATCAATTCAATGTTTTCCTGTGTTTTTTTGTAAAAAATGCAAACATCCATAAATTCTTTTACAGATTACAATTAAGAATTTTCGTATATTCTTTACCTATAATTTGGTGTATAGCCAAGATTCTGTTTTGTGTTAAAATTCTATATATGTATTCATATTTTCAGACAAAATAGCAGGGGGGAGCTGATTCCAATAAACCTTTAAATTGAATAAAAATTATATAAGTACACTTATGTGTACTTAGTGCAATTTTGATAAAAAATGACGGATAACTGCTTAGTAGGCATTTAGCTGAGAGTCATGTTGTTGACAAATTAATGAATATTAAGTTTATATTTAGGGTGGTATTAGTCCAGTCAAATCGTTTCCGAGGGTGCCTGTTCCAGGAAAAAAATATAGAAGTTTTTTCTCTCATTCTTTATGTTTTTTGGTGTGCTGAATCCGAATTTCTATTTGTCTACTTCCACGAATGTGGCTTCACAACGAAAATCGCAAAAAAAACTCAAAATTTTCGAACCTTTTTTCAGCTTTTTACGAAAAAATGATAAAACTATGCACTTTTCGAGATAGACTATGTTAAACAAAAATAAAATACACTAGGGTCTCGATTTGCGTTGTTATCACAGATAGAAAAGATTTCTTGTTTTTAAGAAATGTATTTGTTTGAACTTGTTCTTTTGGGTCAAAACATATTTCTTTGACGCCAACAATATTTACTTCATTGAATACTCTAGTTTATTTGCTTGCAAAGATTAATTTATTTGAAATATTTATTTAAGTGAAATAACTATATATGGATACAAACAAAAATTACTTTCCTATAAAGTAATATTGTTGTTTTGATTTAAAAAAACGTTTCTTTACACCAATGAAATATAATTTTGATTCAAATAAATATATTTTTAGTGTGAATAGTGAATACCTCATCCAACTGTATTGTTAGATCGCGCTGTAAACTCTCTCCTCGCACTTCGTACATATCGAGAGTATAAAGGCCGCGTGATCGACAGTATAGACTTAAAGAGTACAGTGCCAGCAGGTTCAAGTTGCGATTCCAAATCAGCGTACACTTTACTAACTTAACCGTGACTATATGTAGGGCTGGGAAGACCAACCACTGGTCGAGGATGTGCGACATCCCAAAAAGGTGACACATGGCGAGTCTACCATTGAGCTTATTTTATTTAGCTTTGTTTTATTTTCTAATTGTATCATCTGTTTATTGAGCTTATTTTATTTAGCTTTGTTTTATTTTCTAATTGTAAACACAAAATGAGAAGGAATAGAAAAAAACTAAAACACGCCTAGATTTCTTTTTTTGATAGTTCCATATTAATATTCAACATAAAATGTATTCAAACTTTAAAGCGGTATCTAATCTAACTAACTAATCGCTATAAAATTTTTACTTTTAGTGTTGTGTTCTTTTTTTACTTACATAAAGGGTAAATCAACGTGCTTAGTATATACGTAACACTGAAATTTTCAACAAGATAATTGTAGCACCTAAATTTTCACCCTTACACAACGGTACGCCTTACACAACTAATGTATTTCTAAATTTGCAGAGTAAAGTAAAAAAATCACTAGTCTAAGTAAACACGAACAGCAGCAACTCATGTCGGCGCGACCTAAACGCCCGGATCCTGTATCTCATTTTTGCTCGATGTTTTGCTGCACGATGTTTGCAAAACATCGATGTCAGCATCGATGTTTAAAAATAATAACATCGATGGCAAAAACATCGACCATCGAACCATAACATCGATGTTTCAAAAACATCGATAAACATCGCCCACCACTAGTAAGCAGTGTCGCTTTGATATACGCTTGATTGTATCTGCAGTTTTACATGTGATAATGGACAGCGTGGATGATTTTTCAATTTCATCAGATCATCTTAAAACGATATTTGACAGTAAGTATATGCGTATATCTACTTTTTATACGAATGTTAATACACTATGTGCATTCTATGTTTGCAGACCATAAAATACCTGTGCAAAACATAACAAAACTTACAGAAGAAGAGATAAAAGAACTTATTCCGGCTATTGGAGATCGGATTGTTTTCCGGGAAGCGGTGAAGCTAAGAGGAGATTTAGAAACATCTAAGGTGAGAAACCGTATTATAATGGCCAGTTGCAGAAATGCCCATCAAGTCTTGTTGACTGCTTAGCTCTTAACTGTACTAATTACTGTATCAAGATGACATTTTTTTGTATTTTTGTTTGTATTTTAAATGTATTTTTTTTCTTTTATAACAAGTTATTGGGTTTATATCAGTATGACACCTACTTGTTTGAAATGTATTTTTATTTTTATAATAAATTAATGTATTGGTATATATGAACTTTTTTTACCCATTGTCTTTGCTACATGACTAAAAAAAATCTGATGTGGCCAGGCACATGACTTTATCATACAAAATATAAAATAGTTTAGCTGCATGATAATCTATTTGATTGAGATAAATCGTGTCTGCATTAAAATTAAACTAGTTAGCCAGGTTTTGTTAGTATTGACAGTAGGTATTGTAAAAAAATCCGCGTTTGACACTACCTACTGTCATCAGAATAATAGTTTATTATCTCACAAGTGCGGAAAGTACGGAATAGCGCGACGAGCGCTGATGCGGCGCGTCACCGATGGCGGCGCGTCGCCGTCGCATGTGAGCGAGTCGCGCTATGTAGTTTTCGGCAGGAGTCACATCAACGTTTTTTGTGTTCCGTCTTGAGAAATAAGTATTTAAAAAAATTCAAAAATGGTTATATTTCTGTATAGGAAATGTTAGGTTGATAATAGGTTGGGTTGATACCTACCACTTCTACGAAACGTCAAGTTTGAAAAGCTAATTCAAATTCTGACAGATTTATATTCGTTCATGACACTGTAGATGTCACATACTACCGTACCACCATACTAAAATATAACTACACTCATCGCTATACTTTATTTACAATTTTCTCTATTTATCGTTTTTACAATTAGATATAACAACGGGTTGATATTTCTTATCAACAAACAATCAAATTGGTGATCTTATTTTATTTGAATTTCGTATTTTGTACTTTCGGTTCTCCAACCTATGATGAAATCAGCTGTTTTCGAGTGTGAAAAAAAATATTTGTCAAATCTAGGCTACTATGTCGTTTCATATCAATGCAGATGCGACCGATCTCGATCAAATAGAATTTGTTCTTGAAGCTAAACTATTAATTTTAACCCAAATATGTCATAGGCATAAATTATTCAAAATTTCCTCTACTTTAATTTATTATTTAACTATTTTGACGAAATTATAGAAATGGCAGCTAATTTGCAAAATCGTTGCAAAATACTAAGAGTAAATACCCACTTCCTTTGGACCCTTTTGAACCAAAAGCTTTTGAGCTCTAAGTTCAGTCACGAAAGTTCTAAATATGAACTTTCGGCCCGATACCTTTAGTTGTTTCTCCGGAATGTAATTTCATATCAATGCAGATACGATCGATCTCGATCAAATAGAATTTGCTCCTGAAGCTAAACTATTAATTTTACCAAAAAAAGTCATAGGCATAAATTATTCAAAATTTCCTCTACTTTAATTTATTATTTAACTATTTTGTCGAAATTACAGAAATGGCGGCTCATTTGCAAAATCATTGAAAATGGCTTAGAATAAACTACCAGTTCCTTTCGACCTTTTTGAACCAAAAGCTTTTCAGCTCTAAGTTTAGTCATAAAACTTCTAAATATAAACTTTCGTCCCGATACCTTTAGTAGTTTCTCCGGAATCGTCGTCACAAAAATCGTTTACACACGCACACACACACACACACACAGACATTTTTTTGTACCTTGGTCAAAAATGTTCAGGGGACCCATAAAGACCTATATCCGTTAAAATCTCAACTTTTTTTTTCGGCATGATTACAATACTTTACATACTGCGTATGATAAAGTAAAAAATATATGTCTTACAAAGTAATTGCTTAACGAACTTTGATGTAATGTATGTTTTTTTTTATTATGATTAAGAAAGTAATGTGCTATTATAATCGTGTAGTTCTTTCTGCATTTGTTTTGATAGACTTATTTTTTTATGTAACCTTTGCAGCAGCGGTAGATAGTGTTAACAAAACAACAAAAACATTCACTTCAAATCAATATATTATGTTGAATGTAAATTACTATTACTTGCGTTGAATTTTTAACGCACTTCGTTTAAAATGACAGTTACTTGCTTTGAGAACAAAATACTCTATTCAGAACACTAGAGGTGTTGAACCAAAATTACAAGTGTTTCTCTGAAACATTGGTTCTTCCAAGCAAAATAACCTATTACTTATTCCGATAGCTCTATTACTCTCTTTAAGACATCATATGGTTGCATTAAAGCAATATTAGTTTGGTCCAAATGTTAAAATATTTGAAATAATACAAAGTTTCATTCAAAACAACTATTTGGTGCAAGTCAATAGTTTACTCGTTGCAACTAATTTTATCTCGAACGAAGCACTTAACACATTTGTACTGAGAAAACATTGTCTTGGTTGAAGTGGATAGTTATTTCGTGGATATGGAAATCAGCCGTTGTTTTGATGCAAAGCAATTTTATTTGAATTGAGCATTCCTTTCTCTGTGTGTATTAATTAACAAGAACAAATATATAGATTTTAAAAAATAAATGGTAATAATATAGATTTCTTCAGAATTTTTAGTTAAGGGCTCTTGACTTGGCAATGTGTAGGGAATTTAATGTAGTTTTATTAGAATCGAAGCTCTTTGTAATTACACGCACATTCCATAAAGTAGGAATATTTGGCTTTCTTTCAGCGCCCTCTAGCGGCCAAACCATTCAACCAAAAAATACACCTGAGGGTAATTTATATAGGAAATTTAGTGTACTTTATTTTTGTATCTACGTCGAAAAGTGCATAGTTTTATCACTTTTTGGTAAAAAACTGAAGAACAGTCGAACATTTTGAGGTTTTTAGCGATTTTCGTTGTGAAATCATGTCCGTGGGAAGTAGCAAAGTTGAAACTCGGATTCAGCACCCCAAAAACATATAGAAGTGACCTAAAATGAGTCAATCATATTTTTCTTTGTCAAAAATACTACCTTTCAACAAGAGATTTCAAAAACAGTCTTTGAACCAAATAACATCATTTTATCGTTTATTTTTCTTACTAATTTTCTAAAGATTCTGGGTACTACGTTTAGGTGTACTACTCATATTTTTCTTGCGCACTAGGTGGCACTATTTCTGGGTTTGAAACACCTAAGATCGAATATCCAAGCTACTTTTACAGTCAACTGATTGGTCCTACAGAAACTACCGAATTTATCGAACACCGCGCAAACAAAGTCCACGTATGCAAGCGCAAGCATGGGCAAATTTGCTCGCGCAAGTTCAAAAGCAAGAACTAATAAGCGAACGTGCCGCAATAACAGTAACCATTCGCGCCGCCGTAACGGCACTTGCAATATTCAAGCCCCCGCGGTCATTACAAATTAACAATTTTCCATACCACGTATTCCACCTTATACACAATCCACACACACCCTCCGGCAACAATTCCCAATTCCACCTGTTCTACCCATATCTGTGCGCCGCCATCTCGCGTACGAATTCTAAACTATTAATACGCTCCGGATAGCTCCAGACAGCAGGCGTACGCATACGGCTCGGAGATGGTGCGCCAGTGGCGGCTCGTGCATTGGTTTGCAGGGTTTTCGCAACCCCCAAAAATAATAAGGAAACGAAAAGAGTTTAACTGTGTGAGTTAATAGTATAATACTCAGTAAGCATCGATTTATAACATATACATAATTTAACAAAACAGCGAGCATTTTCTCACAAATTCCAAGTGCAAGACAGCTATACGGCCTGGTGTTTGCAGTGAGGCTGCAAACGTCTGCTAATGCCACAGTACGTATCGACGAAGTAGATCAGGTATCACGACATCAGCACAAGTAGATCGTTGCTTCTTAACCGTCAAACGGATAAAAACTTTCTTAAGGAACTCCATAGACCAAAAAACAAAACTTTCTGCTTAGAAAATGCTTTGTCATGAAAAGGACCTAATACAAAACGCAATTTTATTCAAAAGGTTATTATGTCCGTAATTCCACCCCCCGTATCAGAATTTGGACAATTAATTGTAATATAGCAAACGATGTAAAATGTGTTATTTTCTTGTGTAAAGACCGCAATAGAGCCATTTGTATTACTTCTAACCATGTACACAATTCCGACACACGTCTGATTTAAGTACGTGCTATATTTTGACTCTGGTGTCCCACAGGGATTAATTTTAGGGCCGCTTTTGTGTGCGATAAAATAAACTCTGATTTGAACGGTCTTTTTGAATACTCGAATAAACTGTGACTCACGCTTAATCCAAAGAAATCGAAGGTGCTCTTATTTGGGCCTGTTAATGACGTGATGGTGTTGCTGGATGGTGAGAGACTGGGGTTATCGTCTGAAGCAAGAAATCTTGGACTATTAATGGACACTTCTCTCCGTTTTGAGAGCCACTTCGGTGAGCGCATCCCAATGTCATATGGTGCGCTGTGGTGTATTTATCCTCACCGACATTTTCTTGATCCATCTATGAATAGGCTGTTATGCGAGTCACTAGTACTTTCTCATTTCAATCATGCTGATGCACTGAATGGGCCCTGCCTAACACACGCTACTTCTCATCGTATACTAGTGCAAAACAGCTGTGTAAGGTTCATACATGGTATTCGCAAATATGAAAGAACTTCCCACACTTTGAGTATCTGCAACTGGTTGAATATGAATAATAGAAGACATTTTCGTTTCCTTTGCTTTGCCCAGAAGGTCATTTTATCTCGGACTCCTGCATACTTACATAATAAACTAACATTTAGGACAGATGAGCATCACTTAAATCTTAGACACAGATTCTCAATAACTGTGCCAGCCCACTCGATATCTTTAAAAGGTGCTTTTCCTAAAACATTGCTGTCTTATACAGGCTGTTTCAGAAATATCGGCTAACCTTCAAGGAGCATATCCGCCAAGGACAGAGATGCAATTTTGGTCAAATAACCTATTGTATATTTCAAACAAAAGTTTGAAATATACAATAGGTTATTTGACCAAAATTGCTTCTCTGTCCTTGGCGGATATGCTCCTTGAAGGTTAGCCGATATTTCTGAAACAGCTACTTAAAAAACAGCCTACTTAAAAAAGTACCAACAAAATTGTATTGAAGAAATCGTCTAAGGCCTGTCCTAGTGCATAGCCGTGCACGCATGACTGAAATACCATTGCAAATAACCACGGCAAACAACAAACATTTACGAACATTTATCAGTTGAAACATAGAGAGATTAGTATGTACCTACTCCAGATGTGATGCAGATTTACAAACATTGTGATTGCTAAGCGAAATCCGTCGAAGAAAAATCGATTTAACACAGCAATTGCGTTTCACAGCCGATCAAAGTTTGTCGCATTCTAGCCATACAATTCTCATCCATCCGTGTCTGGTACTACACAAATCACTACACAAACACACCCCATTAAGATCCCACAGTCAAAAAATTCTTATTGTTAATAAACCAACAAACAGCTGATCACTCTTGTACGTGACCTACGAACGTAGGTCATTGTCGCTCTGAGCGAGAAAGGCCGGAGTGGCGGGAGGCCGATATGTTGCCGGCGTTATTGATTTGTCACCAGTTGCAACACAACTGTGGCGGAGTGTAGTCGAGTTTTTTGCTCTGAACAGGGACGGACTCCGTCTTTCTTTATTAATTTTCTCAAGAGTGCGTTGAGTTAGACCATACGTTATTTGACAAAATATGCTTATTACGGCATGGGGCATATACTCCTTGAAGGATAGCCGTTATTGCTGAAACAACCTGTATAACCGATGCCCTGAAACACTAAAATGTCTATCAGTAATGATGTTTAGAAGAAAGTTACGTAGCATCATGCAGAATTTTTGTTAAGTTATATTTGTATGCAGCATAGTCGGTGTTTTGAATGATCTGTGAACGTGCAATTTAGTTTTTATAGTACACTGTGTATACGCTTGATTCCTTTTTTGTTTACTTTTCGTTTCAATTGTATATTTGGGATCTTATTAATTTTTTGTATTGTTTCTTCAATTTTTTTCTGATGTTCCTTATTTAAGTATTTCGATTTAAGTTAATATGGGTTTGTTTTTTTTTTGTTGAGTAGAACAATTGTCGTTTAACAAATGACAAACTGAGCTTCGCCTTTTGTGAGGAGATTCATTATTTATATTATTGGTGTATAAATTGTTGTGTATAGAATGAGGTCTCTCTTTCAAATAAAGAAATTTTTTATTACTATTTACATGTAAATAATTCCGTCACGCCTAAATTTGTAAATAATAATAGTAAAAAGAATAGTACACCATATTATTATGAAAATATAAAACATTTATAGTCAGCCTAAATATAGATTATTAGATTTTTCTTAATTACTGTTTTCCTGTAGCTATGTAAAAAGAAATCGAATTGCAGTTACTTTATAAGGAAAATTCAAGTTTTAGCATAACACTCAATTATCATGATTGGTCAAACTTGTAGGTTAGATTCTGACCATTAGAACATTGGTAGAATAGGAAACGATTGTGGGTTGATAAGTGTAATATCAACTCAACAAACCGGATGTCCTAAAATAAAGTTCATTGTTGTAGATTTCTTATTTTATCCAACTAATCACAAATACGTCGGAATTTAGGATAGTGAATTTGGGACGTTTACCTTAATGTTGTTAACCCATGCAGGAAGGCCAGAAGTTAGTGTATTTTATTATATGCACGCAGATATAATGTTATAAGGTTATAAATTTAAATTGTGCAATATGCAGAACAGGGGTTCGAGGGTCATGTGATGTAGCAAAAATAATGAAAATTAGAGACAAGAGAAGTACTTTTTTAATGCGAAAACCTAGATATTTTTATATGAAACACGTTATCCTATAGCAGTTGTAACCCCTACATTTGTAGAGCACGAGCCGCCACTGCGATGCGGTAAGGGTAATAACGTTTAATCTCCAGGGCCTCATTGATAATTATTATAACACGAGGGGTGGGAGGCGAGGGTTACTTCAAAGGGCACTCCAGGGCCGGAGGGGCCCCGGCTACAACTTCGTCAACTGCAATCACACGCGCCCGTTCTAATGATTTATCATTTAAAACGTGCGCCACGGTCGTGACCATTGTTACCTCTCGGCACTTGCGATTTGTTTTGCGCCGAAACGAACACGGTTAGTAGTCGGTCGGTCGAGGTATGAAATTTATACGAAATTGGCCACGGTTTCGTGCGCACCCCGCGGTGTTTCGGGGGTGTTTGTTTAACATCTGTTTGATTTATAGCCGTTGTTTGATTTCGCGGAGTTTTAGGAATATTGGTGTAGTATTTGGGACGGTATGTTTTCGATTGTGTTATAAAGAGAGGCCAGTAAAATCTATCATGATAAAAACGGTTTTTACTGTTATACTGGGTGGAAATTAAGTAACGGTATAAATTAATAATTCTGTTAATAACTAAAATATCGAAAAATCTAAAAGGGGTATAGCGATTAAAATTATAGCGAATACAGACAAGGTATTTTCATGGAAATTTATCAATATTTGTAAGAGTTATGACGTCATCGATATTTTCTTTAAATGGTAACCAATATTTTTTATTTTGGTAGTACTTTTTAATCTCTTTTCAAAGGCATAAAAATTTTGTCACCTTAATTACTTGTTTTGAACAAAATCCTCATAAATTGACGGTCATAGAATTGAAATTCAATTCTGTGTTGATGAATTGATATATTTTTATTAAAAAATGAACAAGAAAAACTTTGGCTTGTACGTTTCATTACATTAATTGTTTATCCAGTTATTCCGAATACAAAAATCAAAATTTTAAAATCATAACAAAAACTTATTTAAATTTTATTTACCAAATTACAATATGCTGGATCACAAGTGTTCAATTTGTCGACCTTGCGCCACTTGACAACTTCCAAGTCGTTTATAAAACGCATCCACGGCACTTTGAAGCCGTTCGGCAGTTATTTGTTGACTTTCGTGTTGTATTTTCTGTTGAAGGTGTTCCAAATTGTTGGGATGATCTTTATAAACTTTATTTTTTAAATAACCCCACAGAAAATAATCAAGCGGTGTAAGATCTGGTGATCTAGCTGGCCACACCATTGCTCCCGTTCTTCCAATCCACCTCACAGGAAATGCAGCGTCCAAATAATTACGCACATTACCGGCATAGTACGGTTGGACACCATCTTGCTGGAACCAGATTAATTCATTTGCCTGTTCTGGATTGTTGTTATTTGGAAACATTGTCCGTAACGCTGGCATGTCTTCATTTTGAAAAATTTGCAAATATCGGTCGCCAGTTAAATTGTAATTAAAAAGAATGGTCGAACAATTTGAGTGCCAACAACTCCTGCCCGCACATTTATTTTTTGGGGATATTGTGTATGCCCTTCGACCGTCCGATGCGGATTTTCGCTAGCCCTATATCGACAATTATGTCGAATCACCAAGCCGGACAACGAGAATTTTGCTTCGTCCGAAAACACTATCCGATTTGCGAACATTGGATCTTGGGTGCAAATGTTCATCATGCTTTCACAAAATTCCAGTCTGTGGGCAGTGTCAGCTTCGGCAATCTGATGAATAAGTTGAATTTTGTAGGGGTGAAATTGTTCTACTTTTAGTAAATTTAAAACGGACGTATGACTGATGTCATGGTCTAAGGCCAATCCACGGCTGCTTGAATGTGGATTTTCCTCAAGATCCAACAAAACATCCAGTTTTACTTCGTCCGTAACTTTCTTCGGGTGTCCAGACTTGGATAAATCGCGTACAGTTCCTTTTTCAAATTTGATATCAATTCTGCATACCGCCGACTGGCTAATTCATTGGTCTGGATATTTTTCCGCAAACAGATTGCACACTTCTGCATAGGTCCTAATTCTTTTCCCGTAACCGATCATAATGAGAATTTCTATTCTCTGCTGCTCTGTTTGTGTTAATCGTCTCATTTTTTGACAGTTAC
The DNA here is from genome assembly GCA_964023965.1 of Melinopterus prodromus. Lineage (NCBI taxonomy): Eukaryota > Metazoa > Arthropoda > Insecta > Coleoptera > Scarabaeidae > Melinopterus > Melinopterus prodromus. Next base: position 61,218,492 of record OZ030394.1, read on the forward strand.
TAACAAATGCGATATGTAACGTAACTCTGGTAATTCATTCTCAAGACATCAAGCACGTCGACTTCATTTTAAGATTGTTTTCGTAATGGGGTTCACCTTCAAAGTCCATTTTCATGAAAATTTTCTGATATAACATATTAAAATTTGTACACCATTGAAATGAGATTTAAAAAAATATAAAAAATATTGGTTACTATTTAAAAACAATATCGATGACGTCATAACTCCTACAAATATTGATGAAAATCCATGAAAATACTTTATGTAAATTGTAAATTTTAACACTAACCTCATTTCTCAATCTCTACCCTGTCAAACCAACCCCATTGTCACTTAGATTTTTTTCTATTTTTCGTATATTCACAGATACAGTAATATTATACTCACTAGGTTCCAGAACTATAACACCAAATTTGTATCTAAACCACCCTCAATTTTTTTACTATTTTCAGCCTATCCTTCAGAACAACAATATAGAAGCAATTTATGCAATTTTAGAACAACTCCAACCATAAAATAGTAACTATAAATAAATACTAACTAATAGTAACGTATGATAATACGTACTATTAAAATAAAAGAATACATATTAAACAAGCAACGTTGCCGTTCCCCTGCCTCCTGAAACCCCGAGCGCCATCTAGCGTTGTTGCATCGCCGCAGTAATATCTTCTTTATGAATTCATAATCCGTCGGATTACCGTGCGTTTTTCGACTGCAGCTCACCCCATCCCCCGAGCAATGGGGAAACAATGAACCGGATGCGTGGCTTCGGCGCTGCCCGTCGGTTGTTATAATTGAAGATTAAGCCGTTTTGGCATGTGGACTAACCCAGACAGGTCGGATTACGCACCGCCCCGTACCCCGCGATACCCCTTTCCTGCCCCCTTCATACCCCTTGCTATCCGAACTTAATCAATCATTAATATTTCGTCGGTTTAACCCACCGGGGATATACACAGGGGGTGTCTGTAGGCGCCTATTAAATTAATAACTTTACTTGATTGGAAAAACTAATTAGGTGTGTGTGTGTTTGTGTGTGTGTGTGTGTGTAGGTGTGATGGGGTTATTTTGCGGGGATGCTGTGACAGTTCACTCGTTTGTCTCTTAATAAAGATATATGCTTGGGGGTAACTGTCGTCAGTGGTGGTATTATTTTTAATTATGGATGTCAAGAGTTGGAGAGGTGTATGTGTGTGTGGGTGTGTGTGTAGTGAATTTTCAAGGTAGTTGGCGTTGTTACAGAATCAGGGTTGCTAGGGTAAATGGTAAAAGTCACTAACTAACAATTTGTTATATTTTATTGAAGCACGAATTAATATTGTGGCCAAATCCTGATAAATACGTATCTAAACGAAAATACGATCAATAAGTGTTATTAAAATAAGTTCAATAAATTCTTAAAATCCATTAGATCTCTGCAAAATGTCATTATATTTATTGGTATTCTATTGTAGTCAGGTTTTTGTAATTATTTGAAGTGTTAGTTAGTTACTTTCACTTTTAACCAGACGATATGCAGACAAAGGCATATCTTTGTTGAATTTTACATATTCAATGTTATTCAAATTATTTAACACTACGCAATTTATCACGCAAAATGTTCTAAAATTTTTTAAGCAATAAAAAATTGCGTAAAGTGCCATTAATAATAGTGTAAAACCGCTATTATACAGTGAGAACACAAAGTATTGAAACATGACAAAGTCTCTAAATCGGTCTGTTATTTAAAAAAAACTCGGTTTTGAATTATCAAAATATGTACACATATTTATCGTAAACTAAATTTCCGACCTTCAATGGTTTTTGAATTAAGACCGAAGCGACATATTTTTTAAATGACACCATTGGCTTAAAAACAGCATATAATATTATGATGGCCGTAGATAGGAAAATTTTCTAGAAAAAGATAGTTGAAAATTAGTGTTACATTGTGTATTTTATACAGATTTTGAAGTTTCTGGGAGATTGAATTCAAATGGCATACATTTACTGATGTTGCTAAAATTACAGTTTTGACATTTGACCTCAGTTTCCCGGATGTCTTACGTAATTTTGAGTTCGCACTCGTATTCAGGGCAAATAAAGTTCCAGAGTACATTTTATATTCCATTTACAACCTCCACGCTACTCAAAATTATCAATATTTGCAATTTCAATTATGGTCTTTAAGCCATAAATTTTCATCCGCTACCACTAAGACAATTAAATGTTATATTAAAATAACTTTCAAATATGGGATTGCCATTACATCAAAATGTGTATTTTTATAGAAAAAAATCGACGTAGTCGATTTTTTTGACGTTTTTTTGGCCGTATAACAAAATTTAAAAAGATACAAAATTAAAAAGCGCTAAATATCTGCAATCCTGTAGACAGTGGCTTTTGGAAATGGAAACTGCATAGGCGATTATGATCTATTCTTTGCCAAAATCGCAGTTGAGTTTTTAGACCTGTTTGGGTTTGGCACATGCGAGGTAAACGGCCTGACATTTTTAATCACAGAATCAAGTTGACCCTACATCAATTATTTTAATATTTTTACTTTAAAAATTAATATTGTTTTTTAACAGTTATTTTATATTCGTTTTTGTAATGTTCTCGACTGGAAACCCTGTACAGAATGCATCATCTATTAAAAAAGTCACAAAAGTAAAAAGTCACTGAATTCAGTCTTGACTGTTTTTTTACAAATAATTCCAACTTATTTCTATAGAACAAGAAAGAATTAAAAAAAAACAAAGAACACATCTTGTATTTAAATGAATTTAATTTTAAATGAAATAAAGCTAGTAAAAGCATCCAACAACAGAGAGCCATTGTCCATTATACAATAAGAACGAAAAAAGAGGATACAGACAATACAAAACAGTTCCACCAAAGGTGAACTTTGAGAAAATGCCCGGTCTTGTCGAATTAACGTCAAAGTATCCCAGGGAACATTCCGTATATTATTTATACCGAAATAAGTCGACTGGCTCTTGCTTTTTCGCCTTTTTTTCCTTTTGTTTGCTCTCGGAACCTCTCGGGACCCACACATACACATACACACACACCGAAATCCTTCAGGAGAACCAGGCTTCTGCGCGAGGCAGGTTATTATATATTTACGTACTTCTTTATTTCATTCCATTTGTTACTCCTTTGTTGTTCGGAATTACTTTAGTAGACCTTTGAAACGAACAAAGCTAACTTGTTGTTAAAAATGTTTGGAAAAGTCCCCTTTTTTATTGAGTAAAGATTGTGTAAAAATTGTGTTCACATTATTGTTAACATAACAGTGTTTAGAAATATTAGAGGGCATTAAAAACAAAACACAAGAACCTTTTTCGTCGCATGATAAAGTAAAATAATAAATCATAAATGTTGATAAACGTTTATTTGTCATTAATTTTTTTATTATGTGCGGACATGTGGGCTTTGAAAAAGGAAACCCACATGTCCTGGAAATATTAAGTATTTCATTAAAAAATATATGAAAAAATCGAATTTTGAAAGAAAAACTTTAGGCCTTCTGCGGTAGACCTAAATATTATTTATTCAATTGGTCCAACTTTTTCTGTGGCATATAAGGGTTCATAGGGACAACTTTTTATCAACTAGAAATTTCGAATTTTGACAAGAAAAAAAAACGGTTTTTCGATACACCCTAATACGTATGCAATGAACATTATACAGTGATCGCGTAAAGTATGGAAACATGACAAATTCTCAAGAAAGGTCTGCAATTTTAAAAATTTTCGAACTCTTCGATTTATAATTATCAAAATACACCTTATGATATAAAATAAATGTTTTTATCTTCAATTGTTTCTAACAGATGACATCACCGACATTTTTTGTAAAATCATAACCCTATATTTTTTAATGAATTTGGCATAGCTTTTAATTGTCTTAATTGTAGCATAATATTTTTATGGCCTTACATAAGAAATTTTTTGAGTAAAAGACTATTGAATGTTATGAAATATAAGTGACAAAATCTCCGGAATTTCTCGACCGAGTTTTACCAAATTTTGGAATTAAATATTTTGCAACCGTGTGGAGTCACTGGCTTTATTATTGTTGATGCAACGTTTACAGTTTCTAAAATATAACCTCCAGCTTTTGAATTTAAAATAGAACACCCTGTATATTTTGACATTTTCAGTTTCTGTTATTATTTTATTAATTTTTTCTTTGTTCTCTTTTATACCTAAGTAATAAAGGTTTTTGTTAATTTCTAGATGTTTTCGATATAATACTTTAACCAGCGTAGTAAGACTGTAAGAGAGTGCTCTATTTCAAATTCAAAAGTTTGAGCTTATATCTCAGAAACTGTAAACGTTGCATCTACGATAATAACGCCAGTGACCTCACATGGTTGCAAAATACTTATTTCAAATTTTCGTTAAATTCGGTCGAGCCGTTCCGGAGATTTTGTCACTTTTACTCCATAACTTTCAATTGTCTTTTTCTTGAAGATTTTCTTATGTAAGGCGATACAAATATTAAACTACCATTAAGACAATTAAAAGATCTGTCAAATTCATTAAAAATATAGGGTTGTTTCGATGACGTCATATGTTAAAAACAATTGAAGGTAAAAACATTTATTTGATATCATAAGGTGTATTTTGATAATTATAAGTCGACCTGTTCGAGGATTTTATAAAATAGTAAACCGTTCTTGAGATTTTGTCATGTTTCCATACTTTACGCGCTCACTGTATGTGAGTCGTAGATAATAGTATATTATTTAACGAGCACATAATTAAGTAATCATGTAGTAATCATGCGAGCGATTTATATCCGTTATGTGCGAGTCAAATACGACGTTTTATCTACGACTCATAAATTCCATTTTATGCAAAATATTTTAAATGTATTTGTCAATGATGGCGAGGCGAACTGTCAAATAACTGTCATCCACGTAGGTTTTGGCAGACTTTGACATTGGCGTTGTATAATGATGACAGTTCGATCAAATAATGAGGTCATTATTTGAACGAAGTGTCATTATTATACAACGCTAGTGTCATTATAATCATTGGCGCGTATAATGATGGGGATTATATAGTCATAGATACGTATGCAGTGAACTTATTATATGTGAGTCGTAGATAAAGTATATAAACAATGAGATATTATTATAGGATAAATCCACCAGTTAACCCTTTTGTTCCACAAGGGATTGAAGGTGGTTAGAGGCCCGAAACTTACCGCCATAATTAGATTTTTAAACTTTTTTCCTTCCCCTGTTACCGAGTTCGGATCCGGCCGACATTATATATTTCCGCTCTAACAGCCGCTCGGGGAGGAATTAAAATAATTTCGCTGCTCGCCTTTCCGAATGAAGTTATTAAGCTTCGTACCCTCCTCGAAGAGTGGATCGGTATAATCGGTATCGCTCATACCGGCCGAGGCCTTAACACTAATTCGACAGAGGCGCGCGAAAGATGAAAAGACATTATTACCGGTCCATTATCTTCTCTGCCTGCTTGCGCGTTTCTTTCTTGCATCTTCTTTCCTCTTCAGGGATTCAGAGTGCGGTTGGGATGGGCAAAAAACATTAACTTTTTCACACGTTGGCATAGCATGGGTATAGTGGAGTGCAATTATTCCCTTGTCCTTTAGAGTCTTTAGACTTCTGTATGTATTCCAGGTGGATGTTATAGAATTCAAGCGACATTCTAAAGTCTATCTAGGTTACATATTCGTATGTTACTGTTAGTAACTATGTTGGAGTCGGAGTATTTCTAAAATTGCTTAGTGTTTTATTGCTTCTACATTGTTGTTGTTGACACCAAATAAAAATACTATCGATTGAATCAAGGCCCATCACAAAAAAAAACGGTGTACATATTGCCAACAGTCGTCCAGTTGCAAATGAGACTTTAAAGTCTCTTTTGAGGCTTCAAAAGCATCCTAGATTGCGTATGCGAGGATAATTTTTTATATTTTTTATAATACTTTATTTGAATTAATTTTTATTCTGTAACATGAATATTATATTATTGTGTTAAACTAATCCTAGTTTATTTTCTGTTACAGGTAAGATCGTTCATCGTGAATTACCTACTTATATTGAGCCAACAGATCTAAGGTAATAGAAATTAATTTCTTATTACAAATGGATTTTGTCAAATGCAGCTAGTTTAAAAATAATCCTTTATGATTAGACGCAAGTCAACGATGTTTCGTTCTTTTGATCATATTATTATTTCCTATATTGAAATTATGAAAATATGTTCAAAATTGATGACGTGTCTCGCTTGTGTATATCAGTCATGTATAGAAAAGTTAGTGTTGTACTGAAAGGTTGACTTGTAGGGTTGTTTTTGTTTGTTTTCCATATCGTTATCTTGATCGATATAATACAACTTTACCAATCATGACGAATTAGATTGTCCTTAATGTTAGAATAATATTTAGCGGTTTAGCAACCGCTGGTACCCCAGCTGTCAAACATAATTAAATGTATTTAACAAAATAAAAATTGTATGTTTAATAATTGTAATAAATTTTTAAATCAGTGTAAGAAGAAATAATCAATTGACCTATTAGTGCGGATAACAATAAAACTAACTAAATAATAACTGACATATCTGAGTCTGAAGGTAGAAATTGTGTAGGTACTGTCTCTAGTATTTGAGAAGCTCAGTGTAAAAAATGGGCAGTACGCATTTTGGCATTTGTTTTCTTCGATAACTGATAATTTCATAATTTCTGTGTAGATACGCAAAAGCACGTATCAGATTATATTATTGAAATTAACACATTTTTGTTCATTTTCTTTCAGTAGTATGAAATTTTATTTATTTTAATTCAATTAAATTTGACAGCTGCCTCTAAATATGATTTTAAAATTATGTTAAGTGCTGCATTTTGCATCACAAAAGTTTGTGTATAAAGGCGGTTGAAAAAAATAAATCTTTTGAGACACACCATAATAAAAAGTGTAAAATATAGTAAAACGCAAAATAGATTACAATTGCTTGCTTTGCAATAATAACAAGTATTGCTAACGTAGACGAAGCCACGAAAAAATATTACTAACCTTGAGTATTTAAAGTGAAGAGTAAATATTTTTAGAAAACATCGGCTCTGATCAAGGGTTAATTTTAATTTACATTATAGTAGTGTTCTTTTAAACATTTGATCAATAAAACAACGAAAATTATAAAAACTGTGAAAAAATATTAGAAATTGTATGTAAGTGCGCAAGACTCGTATAAAAATTGGTTAAGAATGGACAACAGCATATTTATAACCATAGCAATGTCTTATAAACTAGATAATAAGACAAAACACAATTATGTCACTGTATTTCATATAGTGTCATATAGTACGCAAATTATAGCTTGTGCTAATCCAAAACTTGCCGATGTTTTAGCGGCAATTCTTCTTCAAACTTATTGTTAAACACCTTAAGACCCAGTTCTACATCTTCTAAAACGCGTTTTCAAATAAAAACGTTATTTATTGTTCAAAGTTTATGAAATTCTCAGTGTAACTTCTTAGATAAATAACGAGGTGGGCTGGATAACAAAATAATTTTTTGTAAACAAAGAAATTAATTTTACTTCTACATCTTTGGCTTTCTTCAAATATAAAACATCTAGCCCAACACATGATACTAGAATATCTTTTTTATTTAAATATAATTTAACCTAAATATCATAATTGCGATAATAAAGCGTAATTGCGAGAAAGATATTTATTTGCCCATATTACTACTGCCTGGTGTAGACAGCAGACGTCAGGAACTTTAAACACCGGGTATAACTGGTGACCACGGATTGGCGCTGGTGGGGGATACCCTGACCACTCCCAGCTAAAAAAAAAAAAACGCACAACGAACCATTTCGTTTCCGAGTTGCGATGTTTTCAGAACGGAGTCTGAATCCAAATTACCGATAGTCTGTACGCATAAACGTCGTGATATTTTGTTGAGAAGCAATTGGTAACGCCTCAATCCGTAACTCCAATATGAAACTTGGGAGATAATCTAGGTCTGGTCCTAGTGTGTAAACTAGCTTCTAGTATGAAAACTTAGATCGTTTTTTTTTCTGAATTACATTATACGGTTCATACAAGCGCGTCTGGTTTTGAAACTTGGACAAAAACTAGGACAAAACTACTATGATGTAGTTCAAACTTTATTGTATAATTACCACGAATCTAATTCAGTACAAATTATATGCGCTATATATAAAATAAACCGTGCATTTATTGTTAGCATTTGATAAAATATTTGACCAATACCAAATATTTTTATCAAACACGAAAAATATTTGAGAAATGCAAAATATTACAAGAGCATCAAAAAATAAATGTACAATAACCATATGTAAATGTACATCAGAATAAACAATTGTGCATTTAATATATTCGAATGTTCCTTTCATAATATTTGAGCGGAGGTGGCCGAGTGAAGAGCGGAGGTGGCCGAGTGGATAAGGCGAATGCCTTCCACTCAGAAGTCCAGGGTTCAAGCCCAGGTTAGGCAGGGGATTTTTCTAATACTCCGTCTCCCCGACTGCCGCACAGACAAGCCACTGGCTTTGTGCACATGGCAACATCCCCAAAAAAAAAAAAAAAAAAAATAATATAGTTGTACACTTAGATAAATCAATGTGCAATCGTTAACTTCATAAAAATTTAATGAGCAACTTAAAAAATGCTTGTTCATTAAAAAACATATGTTTTCAATGGTTTAAAGAAATCAGCCCCTTTTTTAAATGGCAACGCATTGTTGGTGGCTAATTTTGGTATATCATTTCATTATGTAAAAGTCATCGGAAACATTTTATGACCTTACATAAGAAAACTATCGAGAAAAAGAAAATATTGATAAAGATAAAGGTTTTTGGTAAAGTTTAGGGAAAATGAATTTTGTAAACTTAATATGAAATAACGTTTGGGGTAGAATTAATTGCCCTGAATTGCCCCAATATAATAAAACAATTTAATTGTCTATCGAGGAAACTTTTCCAAAAAAAGTGGAGTGAAAATGCAAAAAGCCCGATTTAGTTAATTTGCCAAAATAAAATCATAAGTCGAAAAGTTTGTGTAACATAATATGTAGCGTGAGTTATTTGAATTAATTAGTAAGTATATTATTAAATGTACGCGCTATCACCAGCAGATCTTAAATTTATTATTTTAATTCACAAGATACTCATTTTAGGGCACATTATGAATTATTCATTAAAACATTTTTTACCTAACATTCATATTTATTGAATGCTCAATAGGTATTATTTTAATGCACAATTTATCCATTCTAGGGCACGATATATAGTTTTTATATAACAATTTCATATTTATTTAATGCACAATATTTATTATTTTATATTTATTTTAATGCACTTATCCATTTAAATAAAGCACGTTTTTTTTCGCACCCAATCAAATTTATTCAAAATCCACACAGTTAGAAATCACAATAAATCATAAAAAACCGACACACACACACACATACACACAAACAGCGCAGCACCACCTAGATAACCCACCGAAACACCCAAAGAAAATAATCCCAACCAAACACCCTACAAAAAAAAACTCCATGAAACAAAAAACTCGCACTTCCGGTATTCCAAACTCCGGAGTACTTGACATCGGTCGGTGTCTGGTAGCCCGAGGGTCCGGCAGATATCGGACCCCAGACACGGGGCGGCAAAGTGGTCCGTGTCCGCCCGATAGCGCGAGCGCCCTCTTTCGGGGTACGAGAGCGGCGCTCGACGCGGGGGATCGCCTCCGGCGGCGTATTAACTGCCGCGCCGCCCGCAGAGCGCTGATTGCCAACCTGGTGGAAGCTGGTAGAAGTGGTGGAAACTGTCGAGGCCACCGAATAGTGGCAATCCTCGTCCGGCAATAAAATATATGCGAGTAGTGTGTATGGTGGAATGAACAACCCTCCGGGCATATAATTTCGATAAATACGTATATATGGTGGGTATTATAGCGGGAATGCCGGCCCTGTGGGGTTTCATCTGTTTGCTTTGAAAATTAAACGGTATGGACGGTGGTTGAGTAGAGTGGGATGACTGTAGTGTGTGACTTGATCGTGAAAATTGCGAATTGGCGTTGTGTTTTTGATAAAAATTATGGTTTTGAGATGAGTTAAAGGGGTCGATAGTGCGAATAATAATAATAATAATAATAATGATATTTATTTAGTTAAAAGAAACTAATAATCACAATAAATTTGGTTTCCTAAGTAATAAACTTATCAAGTACTTAAAATTAGCCAATACATGAACCCGACATGATGTTTTAAAAAGACTTAGCGAACTACTGTTTTTTATATCACTTGGTAGGGTGTTAAACATCTTCAGTGCTTTATAATAAAATGAATTTTGTGTGCTGCTTTTTGTATATTTTGGTAATCTGAAGTGGTCCTTTTACCGAGTATTGTATTCATGCTGCTGACTATTGTATGTTAAATAATTACTGATATAATTTGGGAGTTTATTATTTATGCATTTATATATCAACGTGAGAGCCTGATATACCGTCCCTCGTTTAACATTCAAAAAATTTTATTTACTAAACATGGACTCGATACTGGTTAACCTGGAGCTTTGTAATAAAATTCTGAGTGCTCGATTTTGTTGTACTTGATTTTTTTAATGTCTTTGTCTGTACACAAAAATAATATACTGCTGCAATAGTAAAAATATGGTTCTATAATCGTATGGTACAAAGATATTCTAGCTTTTAATGTAAGTTTATTAGATATTCTTCCTAAGTAGCTAATCTTTCGACTCACCTTTTTAACTATATATTCTATATTACTCGTAAATTTCAAACTATTATCTAAAATGACACCTAGATATTTAAATTTGTCCACTATCTCAACAACTGTGGTATCAATAACTATGTCTGGTGTAGGGTTTACCGAATTTCTATTTCCCAATACCATAGCTTTTGTTTTCAATACATGCAAACATAATTTATTTTCTTCATACCAATTTGATATCGATACTAGTTCGGAGTTTAATGTCGCAATTACATCAGGTAAGTTATCGCCTGCAATTGATATTAGTGTATCGTCTGCAAATAGGTGCATATCACAAGCTTTAACTTGTGAAGCAACATCGTTTATGTACAAATTAAATAAAACTGGTCCAAGAACAGAACCTTGTGGTACCCCTAAGCTGTTTATTAATTCACTTGACTCATTTTCTCCAATCCTAACCATCTGTCTCCTGTTTGTTAAATAGTTTTCAAACCATTTCAATTCTTTTCCTCTGATTCTGTAAGTTTCCAATTTTTGTAGTAATTTTTGACGACAAATTGTCTCGAAGGCTCTTTTCAAGTCTACAAAAACAGCAACTATCGTTTTACCGTCTTCTAATTCTCCTTTCCAATTTGCCTGACTGTTGGTCAGTAATAAATTGATTTTCATCCAAATACTCACTGAGCTGTTGTTTAACAATAATTTCCAGTATTTGTTCTAGTTTTGGTAACATGTTAATATGCCGAAACTCTTCGCATTTGGTGGTGTTCACAATTTTTTGTATTGGTATATTGGTACTTACTTTCCAAGAGTCAGGTACTATTCCTGTATTTAGTGACTCATTAATTAAATCTGTTATAAATTGTCCCACAACAGGTAATGCATCTTTTATTATCTTAATTGATATAGAATCTGTGCTGTTGGATTTTTTTATCTTATTTACAACAGAAAAGAAGTGTTGAACACTAATTTGTCTTAAAGTGGAATCTAATTTAGTCCAAAGTGACATAAGCTTGTGTTTAGATAACCAAAGACCAATCAGTTTGACGCCTTAGAAAACTTAAATTTAACGATTCTCGATTGTTGTGTTGAATATTTTTTCTGAGGATGAGACTTGATTTTATATTAAATGTTCATAAATGAAAATTTGGAAATTTAATAAATCTTACAGTTTTTTCAAATAACTACAAGCTGATTTTGCAAAATTTTCCTGGTTGCTTACTTACTTGGTTACATGACGATGTAGATATGATATACAGGGTTACCCAAAATTACCGGAACACCTAAACACTTCTTTTTTTAAATAGAACACTCTATATATTATTAGATTTTTTAATTTTAAGATTTATTCTAAGAATTCTTATACGAATAATTTTTTTATAAATGGCATTATTTTTTAAATAGAAGCTATTAACCTAAAATAGTCAAAATTACTGGAACACCTAAATAATTCTCCAATCGCAAACAAATTCGAAAAAAATTTCGAATAAAAGTGTTTTGGGCTTAAGCAACCTCTAGTTTAAATATAGTTTTATTATATTTGTTTGTTTTATTATGGAAATTTGCAAACCATTCCATGTTCTAATAGAACAGCCTGTAAATTTCTGTTTTTTGAATGCTTAGATTAAATCTAACAACATTTTATAGAAATAAGTTTTTTGAAAATGCATTATTTTTAAGTTATGAGCAATTAAGAAAACCTATTGAACTTCAAATTAAGAATATTTTCCCACATACATGCACATTTGTTTTAATGTGGCAGCTTGAACATTTAGTTTAATTCTTTCGCCTTTTTTTACACGTTTGGTTAAAGTAAAAGTATTCATTAATTGCTTATAATTAAAAATCTAAATTTTTAGAAACAAAAAATTCCTACATAACATTCTTAAAATGACTAAAAAAATGGCAAATATACGGGCTGTTCTGTTAGAAAAAGGAAAGGTTTGCAAATTTCCATATAAAATACACACCCTGTATATTAAAAATATATTTGAACGAGAGGTTGTTTAAACACAAAAAACTTTTATTTGAAACAATTTTTGTGTTTTACAGTTAGAACATTATTAAGGTGTTCCGGTAATTCTGAATATTTTTGGTTAATAGCATTATAAATAAAAGATAATGCATTTTATAAAAATATGATTCCTATAAAAAATTCTTAGAATTAATCTTAGAATTAAAAAATGTAATAATAAATAAGGTGTTCTATTTAAAAAAAAAAAAACGATAGGTTACCGAATTTCTATAATAAAATGAGCACTCTGTATATTGAAAATATATTTAAACGATAGCTTGTTTAAAGCCAAACAAATTCTGTTTGAACAATTTTTTGATATTTCTTACGGTTGGAGAATTATTTAGGTGTTCCAGTAATTTTGGCTAACCCTATTACTCAGGAAAAAATCGCAAAATCGACCATTGTGTGTCTTTCGAAAAACTATTTTTAAGCATAAAAGTCGTACAATTTTGAGGTTGAGAGTTTTTTCATAGATAGTTTGCAAATAAGATCTTTTATTTTTTGCTTCTAATTTCCAAGAACTTTATCTTCAAACGTTCTGATAAAATAACTAAACCAGCGTTTGAAACTACCTACTGTCATAATGAAAATAATTGTCAAATCTTGGCTAACTAAGTTTGAATGCATACACGATCTAGATCAAATCAAATTTGCTTATACAGCTAAACTAGTAATTTTACCAAAAGATGTCATAGACATAAATTATACAAAATTTCCTCTACTTTAATTTATTATTTAACTATTTTGACGAAATTACAGAAATGGCAGCTCATTTGCAAAATCCTTGAAAAATGCTTAGAGGAAACATCCACTTCCTTTGGACCCTTTTGAACTAAAAGCTTTTCAGCTCTATGATTGGTCATAAAACTTCTAGATATGAGCTTTTGTCTCGATACCTTTAGTAGTTTCTCCGGAATCGTTACCACAAAAATCTGTGTGCCACAGACACACACAAACTTTTTTTACCTTAGTCAAAAATTCATTACGATACTCATACTGCGTATGATAAAGTAAAAACATGCAATTTTGTCCACATAACTGGTCAAAATTGCACAAAATTGCAAAATTGCAAATCTATTCATCGAATTTCAACATTAATGTGTAAAATATCACTAATAAATAAATTTTTATTTAATTATAACTATTATTATTTATAATTTTGTCATTTTCTTTAAAAATTATATACATTTTATAGGTAGGTGTTGATGGTTTCACAAAATTTGTTTTCACTATCTTTCTACATAGATATATTAGGTATTGTGAACAACCCAAAGACTATTTTTCGCCATCTCCTCAAGATATATTTATATCTCAAACAATTCTAATTAAACATGAAGCATTTGTTCTACATACTAAATAATGCCCCTAGACCAGGGATTAGATCTCTAATGCAGCATTTACCGACTCCGTATGCAGCTATTTTCGATTGCAGCTATCATGCCGAGGCAACACACTCGCTGCTGTCTAGAAGCGAGCCCCGTAAAATATAATGACGGGTCGTTATTGTACACGTACGGACCGTGTTTTAGGGATTAATTGCTTTAATTAGAGTTGCATCCGCTTGTGAACTTTTCAGATAAAACATTCCCCAGCTTCTGTTTGCTTGCTTGTTTGTCAGTTTCTCTCCAATTAAGAGACTATTTCAGATTGTTAGATCAGGAAGAAAGAGAAAAAAGAATTAGACCACCCAGTAATTTTGCCCGAAAGAAGGTCTGGTGATAAATTTTAGTAATTGTATGTTTAACAATTGTTTAACAATTCCATTCCATGGAAGAAATTTATTGGTGTCTGCACTGATAGAGCTCGGGCTTTAACAGAAAAGAATCGCGGTCCTCATAAAAAAATTAGAACAGTAGCCCCAGAAGCTCAATTCACTGAGTGCAAAATCCATCGGGATTTTCTAGTAGCAAAATCTATACCAGACAGACTAAAAACAGTTTTGGATCAAGCAGTAAAAAGATAACATTGTCTCTTCGTACTTAAATCAAAAGTTCAAGTTTTCCATGCAGAAGCTAATTTCGACTTCAAATATTGTTTCTTTGATGAATTGTGGATAGTCCGGTTAGCATATTTAGCTGATATTTTTGGAAAGTTGAATAATACAAATTTAGTTTTTCAGAGAGAAATGGTCGTTTATTGTTCTTGTTTATTATATTATTATTTTATTATTGTAAAATTAACGCAACAATAAAAAGAACTTAATAAAAATAAATGTAGGTTATTGTCAGCATTTGAAGAATTTCTTGAAAAAATCATTATCATAATAACCAAGTTTAACAGTTATTTTCCAGAAAACTATAACAATGAAAATTGGATCAGAACTCCAAAAACTATGAGTATACCAGATAACTTCACTGCCAAAGAGAACGAACAATTGATAGAAACTTCCTCAAGCTGATAGAAAACTTTAAGACTAATAAACACCAATGTTTAGATCCAGAGGAAGAATTATTTTAAAGAAATTGCACATTAAGATATTAGATTTGTATTGACATTTTGGACCACCAATTTATGTCAAATATAGTTGTCATTAATATTAATTAAAAGGACAAACATAGGACAAAATTAATTATTCAGGCATTTTTATTTATGTTTAAGGTGGTACACGTAACCTAAAAGGTTGAGAACCCTTGGTCTACATTAGAAATCAATAAATATTTCAGTTCTTTAGTACAGAAAACCATATTTAAATTCAATGCAAATTTTTTCTTCTTTCTTCGTTCTTATTGAAACAATTTGAAACAGCCTTTACGTCATTCATAATTTATCTAATTTATTCTGTATCTGATAACGTCAGTTCAATAAGGCAGCAGATAGCTATCTCTAGGATAGGGGGAGGAGTTTCTCCAAGAATACTAAACTAATTAACCACTTACATCTTGCAATGATCTTATCTAAGATAGTACCGTGGATGTTCTTCGTACTAAGTATGAGCGAGATTCGGTTTTAGCAGAATCTCATTAACATAGCTCTGTTATGCGCAGCGTATCCTATAATCACTTCGGTTTATTATGTTCAAATTTCTCTGCTCATCCCCCCCACCCCGAAATACCCACCCTTAGCCCATACCTACCGCGCCGCAATCTTGTTTCGCATTAAGCGATCTCGGTTAGCTCTATTATCACCGTAGTACTTCTGAAACTGGTTTCGGGTGCTCTGGATGAGGTAAAATTGATTGGTATCCTGAAATTAGTTAAGTTATTTCGGTGTAATCCGTTGAATTGAAGGGTTGAATATAGAGACAAGACTTTGGTGGGTGTTATAACGAATAATTTGCGCTTTTATGCAGTTCAAACATATTTAGCTCGATTTTGTTTAATAATAACAATTGTTTAATAAAAATTTCCTCTATGCTGATGGGTGTGGTTTATTTGTGTGCTCATCGTAGTAGTAAAAGCGCTATTAAAAGTGTTTCATTACGCCATAGTTTTGGAAAATTTCGCAATAACTTTATTATCGGATACAATGGCAAAATATGAAATGAATGCATTAAAATTGAAATTGTTTATTATTTTAAAAAATACTCGAACACGTCAATGTTTAATTATCAAAATATATATTTTGTATTAAATTTATTTCATTTTGAAGTAGCAGACCCTTATTTTTCTTGTTATTTTAAATAGATCGTTTAATTTACTAAATGGTAACATATATGTACTTTTTATTTACTTACATAAGAAAATTTTTTAGAAAAGGACAACTGAAAATTATGAAAATCAGTCAGTGTTGTATAAAATTAGGCTAATCTGTAAAAACGTCATTTTGTTATAACGGCTGAACCAAAGGCCCTCAAAACCTTAAAATTGCTGTAGAGTAACATCTAAAATTTGTTTATATGATATCCTGAAAAATGCTCCACCAACAAATGAATTTTTCGATTTTGAAACAACCATTTTTTTTTAATTGAATACCTGGAACGAGTCGTATGCCTGGTATTTACAGGCAGTTTTTGGGGAGTAAATGTCTTTTCGAGTAAAAAGTTTCATTTAGAATGTTTTTACATTTCATTAAAAATTTTCAGAGTGAAAGTTCTGAATATATTGAATAAATGATGAAGAAGATAATAAATGTACATGAATCTTTTAATGACTTTTTTTACTTTATCATACATAGTATGATAACTGGATGTTCACACATAGCATTTTTCAACGTTTTCGAATATTAGCCGCAATTTTTGTAATTTTGTCAAAATGGTTAAATAATAAATAAAAGTAGAGGAAATTTTGAATAATTTATGTTTATGACATTATGTGGTAAAATTAATAGTTTAACTGCATGAGCAAATTCTATTTGATCGAGATTGGTCGTGTCTGCATTAATATAAAACTAATATTTGACAGATATTTTCATTTTAATGACAGTAGATAGTGACAAACGCTGATGTTTTGACGATACCTACTGTCAATAGTATCAAAATATTTGTCAAATCCTGGCTAACTCGTTTTATTTTAATGCAGACACGATCGATCTCAATCAAATAGAATCTCATGCAGATAAACTATTAATTTTTTTATATCGTATGATAAAGTCATGTGCCTGGCCACATCAGATTTTTTTAAATTATTCTGAGTAAGAAGCTATTGAAATTGCGGTTTTGTTACCATTTCAAACCGCTGTAACTTTTTTAGGAGATTGAAAAATAAATCCCATCTGTATCTTTTCAGTAATGTCTGCCATTTATTTTGAAGCAGATATGATAGAGAAAAATCTGATGTGGCCAGGCACATGACTTTATCATACAAAATATAAAATAGTTTAGCTGCATGAGAATCTATTTGATTGAGATAAATCGTGTCTGCATTAAAATTAAACTAGTTAGCCAGGATTTGACAGATATTTTGATAGTCAATAGTATCAATAGTAGGTATTGTCAAAGCATCAGCATTTGACACTACCTACTGTCATCAGAATAATAGTTAATTATCTCACAAGTGCCGAAAGTACGGAATAGCGCGACGAGCGCTGATGGGGCGCGTCACCGATGCCGGCGCGTCGCCGTCGCATGTGAGCGAGTCGCGCTATGTAGTTTTCGGCAGGAGTGACATCAACGTTTTTTGTGTTGCGTTTTGAGTAATAAGTATTTTAAAAGATTCAAAAATGGTTATATATCTGTATAGGAAATGTTACGTTGATAATGTGTTGATACCTACCACTTCTACGAAACGTCAAGTTTGAAAAGCTAATTCAAATTCTGACATATTTATATTCGTTCATGACACTGTCAGACACTGTAGGTGTCACATACTACCGTACCACCATACTAAAATATAACTACACTCATCGCTATTCTTTATTAACAATTTTCTCTATTTATCGTTTTTACAATTAGATATAATAACGGGTTGACGTTTCTTATCAACAAGCAATCAAATTGGTGATCTTATTTTATTTGCATTTTGTATTTTGTACTTTGCCGCACTAGAGGGGCAACGTTCCATAGCGGTTCTCCAACCTATGATGAAAACAGCTGTTTTCGAGTGTGACAGCCATAGACATTTCTGTGGTGACAGCACAAAAAAAAATATTTGTCAAATCCAGGCTACTATGTAGTTCCATATCAATGCAGATGCGATCGATCTCGATCAAATAGAATTTGTTCTTGAAGCTAAACTATTAATTTTACCCAAAAATATCATAGGCATAAACTATTTAAAATTTCCTCTTCTTTAATTTATTATTTAACTATTTTGACAAAATTATAGAAATGGCAGCTAATTTGCAAAATCATTGCAAAATGCTAAGAGTAAATACCCACTTCCTTTGGACCCTTTTGAACCAAAAGCTTTTCAGCTCTGAGTTCAGTCATGAAACTTCTAAATATGAACTTTCGGCCCGATACCTTTAGTAGTTTCTCCGGAATGTAATTTCATATCAATGCGATGCGATTGATCTCGGTCAAATATAATTTGCTCTTGAAGCTAACCTATTAATTTTACCAAAAAAAGTCATAGGCATAAATTATTCAAAATTTCCTCTACTTTAATTTATTATTTAACTATTTTGTCGAAATTACAGAAATGGCGGCTCATTTGCAAAATATTTGAAAAAGGCTTAGAATAAACTACCAGTTCCTTTCGACCCTTTTGAACCAAAAGCTTTTCAGCTCTAAGTTTGGTCATAAAACTTCTAAATATAAACGTTCGTCCCGATACCTTTAGTAGTTTCTCCGGAATCGTCGTCACAAAAATCGTTTACACACGCACACACACACACACACACACACACACAGACATTTTTTTGTACCTTGGTCAAAAATGTTCAGGGGACCCATAAAGACCTATTTCCGCTAAAATCTCAATTTTTTTTTTCAGCATGATTACAATACTTTACATACTGCGTATGATAAAGTAAAAAATTGTTGGTTTGTGGGTATCAGAAGCTTTTTTTATTTTGACTTTCAACTCTTTTGATCCACTATGACTCTTTCCGAAAATTTGAATTGCCTTTTGTTGAAAATAGACGTAGGTAACGCCAAAAATGTTTTATGCTACCATGATGACAATCCAGCGATCTACCAAGATCACTAAGAAAACTACGGGGTTGCGATTAAAGAACTGTTGATAGAACGAGCAAAATTGAAGATTGAAAAATTGAATTTGATATAAAAATGTTATATAAAATAAAATGAACATCACCGAGATTTTTTTTCAATACATCAAACGGTTAAGATTTTAATGCGTTTATTAGGAAAAAAAAGCATTTTTATATACTTATTCTAAACTAGGCGTGATAAAAACTAACGTTTTTTTGGATTATCAGTGGCCAGAGACCAATAGAAATAGGTATACATCCATCAGAAGTAAAGAAAAAACAAAAGGTTTAACTTTGTTGCTCTGTGATAATTTTGTGTAAGAAATATAATTTGAATATCCAAAACTATAGGCTTTAGTAAAAAATTACTCGCAAATATATCAAACCTAGAGATAAATCTTTAAGAAGGGTTGTCTAAACCGAAAGCACTTACGTGCCAAGGGTCAGTAAATTTGAATGTAACCCCCAAACAAAGACGCATACCGTCCAAAGATTAAATTGATGTACGCCCCTGAAATGAAAATATATCACCTGAGCAGGCAAAATAGGCCCGCTTTATACTCATTTTATACCCTTCTACCCTCCGAGCATTTTGCAAAACGCAATTATATTTCATGTGCCCAGCCATTAAATTGATTTGTTGTACGCAGCTACTGATATAATGTAATGGCGTCCAGACACCCACTTAAACGTTAGATTTAAGTGTCTAGATCTGACAGATAACGTCACGTGTATTCCTGAAACAATTGCTTTTACAGCCTGGTGTCCCGAGTAGCAATAAAATTAATTGTAAATGTGTAAATGGTGATATTTTTTCTTTATCTGTGGGATATAAAATGGAATTACCGTGAGATTTTGGAAAATGATAAAATTGTAGTTAGTAGATGTGAGATGATGTGTTCATGAGTTAGTGTTGGTGGTAATAGTTATTGTCCTTTTGTTGCGACTGTAATGATGTTATCTATACTTAATTATTGTCCATGCTGTATAGCTTGTTATAACGATAATTACCTATATAGTGTATGGTCATATTAGTAATTTAAATGTAGATTATGCCCCCATAATAAGCTATGGAAAGTGTAGTATTATTCTTATAATTATTTAGTATACCTATTCAGCACAACACATTATCTCGGAAACTTTAAAAGGATCTCTCATAGCAAACTTTCAACTCTGTTCTTTCACCTGAAATGCTGAAAGTTTGTTAACAAATGCAACATGAACATGAAACATTTTACGCGATTATTTAAGAGGTGTGCTGGTGGTTACATAAAGAAACAACGTAAAAACACACTCGAAGTGTGTGTACCTGATTTTTGTGGCGACGATTCCGGAGAAACTACTAAAGGTATCGGGACGAAAGTTCATATTTAGAAGTTTCATGACCAAACTTAGGCCTGAAAACCTTTTGGTTCAAAAGGGTCCCAAGGAACTGGATGTTTCCTCTAAGCATTTTTCAAGGATTTTGCAAATGAGCCGCTATTTTTGTAATTTCGTCAAAATAGTTAAATAATAAATTAAAGCAGAACGAATTCTGAATAATTTATGTCTACGATACTTTTTGGTAAAATTAATACTTTAGCTGCACGAGCAAATTCTATTTGATCGAGATCGATCGTGTCTGCATTAATATGAAACTAGTAAGCGAGGATTTGACAGATGTTATGATAAATATGATAGATGTATTCTAATGACAATAGGTAGGTAGTGAAAATGGGTGATGTTTTAACAATACCTACTGTCAAAAAATATCCGCAAGTGCTAGCAGCGCCGGAACCACCCGAGCAGCCTGGGGACGAGCACGAAGGCGATGCGGATGCAGGACCTCTGCAAGTAGATTCTGAGCGGGACGTCAGCGATGGATGTAGATGACGTTGAGCCTAATCAACGAAGGAGACGGCGAAGGCGGTGGCGGTAGCTGCGTGTGCGTGCTGTGTGTGTTTTATTCAATAATGTTTAGATCAACACGTTTTACGACCTTTTAAATATTTTTGTAAAGCATTTTTTAACATTTTATCGTCGTTTGGTTTTAAAAATTTACCCGCTAAGCGGTTCACTCATTGGCGCGTAAATCGTAAAGATTTCAACTTTGTAAATACAATTTCGGATAAGTTTATTAATTCATAATGTGTATTTTCTTTAATTAATAAATTTATGTAATCTCATGCAGCTAAACTATTAATTCTGCACATAGTATGATAAAGTCATGTGTCGGGCCACATCAGATTTTTCTTTAGTTCGTGTCTCAGAAGGCTAGAAAAAGGATAGTAGAATTACACAATTAGAATTAAAACGTTTTTAGATGATTTTTAAGAATTATTATTAAAATCTAGCTAAGGTAAACGTACCAAATTCACACACTGTCCTAAATTCCAACATATTTCTGTTTAGTTGGATAAAATAAGAAATCTACAACATTGAACTTCATTTTAGGACATTCGGTTTGTTGATTTGACATTCCATTACGTCGTATCTTCATACGAGAAGAGAGTAAGTTGATGAGGTCGAATAGAATAGTGCAATTAGTAATTTCTTGGTGAGAATTTACAATTGCTTTTCTCCTAGTTTTTATTGTTTTCAATGCAAATGCAAAGTAATTAACATTAATAATTTCAGCTTCATCTATGATTTCCAATTTAAAAAATGGGAATCAGAGTGCCAAATAGTTACGTGCATTGTACCTATATTCATTTTCTGCGTTATAGTACTTATTCTCAATAGTCTATTACATTCTTCCGCATTGTAGTACCAACAAGACAAAAACACAATACTCAGTTCAATACAAATGAAATCGTTTTCTTTGGCTGCAGTCGCAATATCGCCACTTATTTACCTTTCAACCTCGACAACAACCTTCTCCTTTCGCACACAGAAAACCCTTGTTTAATTTCCCCACAGTTTATTTGTCCTCGCTCGTATATATCGACGCAGAAAACGGCTGGAAAGCCTTTTAAAACCGAACAAAGACGTTCCTCGGCAATTTGAATACGAATGCTTCAGATTAGATTTGGGAACTATACTACCACCGTGGTAAGGGAGCGCGAATAAAATAAAAGAGGGGGCGGTGAGACAATCCGAGTGAAACGCTCAGCCAGGATTAAGGTTTTTCTCGGTAATATTTTTACTTGCGGCGGGGATTTTCGTGCGGCTACAGTGGTGGTAGGTTGGGTGGTGGTACTGAAAGTTTAGCGGAATTGTCAACCACCGCCGTCGTGGCGCTACCGTCGCGTCGGTAAGACTGCTAGCTACTTTGGCTGGCTGAAACATGTCGCGCTAATTATGGAAACAACGGGCAGCGGTTGGCGTACCGTCTTCCAGACGTCTGTCTACTGGCTTTTGGATATTCTTGTGTTTTTCTTTTTTTTTGTTCGGGTCTCAGAACTTGAAATTAAATTCTATGTCGGAGCTTGGATATTCAAGGATGGACAGCTCGGCTGTTACGGCACTGCTTATTTTCTAGTTTATCATTATTTTCGCTCATTTTTGTACAATAAAATGACATATGCATGTGCAGAAAACTATTAGCCATTATCACTTATATCAGTTACTTATATCAGCACTCCCGTATAGCATGAATAGTCATCGTTGAATATTTAGAAACAACAATTTAGTCCTTAGTCTTCTTCAGTCTGCCCTCTGTCCCTCATCTGTATTTTAACGTTTCTGGCATTTGAAATTTTCAGTGTTTTTCTTTGCGTAGCTTTTTATTGTGTTCGCTTCCTTTCTTATTTTGTTTAGAATGATTTTCTTTTGTGCTTTCTTCTTTTTTGTAAACAAATATTCTCTTCAAGCATTCGATAATAATGTTACAGAACACTTTCTTTTTACTTTAGTTGGATGTTTCAGGCCAGAATAATGATTTTGTTAATGGAGATGAACGATGAAAAATATGTTATTTTCTTGTATAAAGACACCAATAGAGCCGTATGGATTACTTCTAACCATGTACACAATTTCGACACACATGTCTGATTTAAGGACGTGCTATATGTACACTCGTGGAATAAAGTATGTTCTGATCCGTATTTCAGCAGTGTGTCGATGTTACATCCATGTACGAGTTTTTTGTTACTCTAGTCGGCCGGTCGGCCGCAAAGTGCAAAAAATTGTCCGGTTACGCTGCATACTCGTATATCGGAAATTTATTATTTGAGAAACCTTGTTCGAATGGTTTGAATTATTTTATAATGATTTATACATTTCTATAATTTATTAGCCTAATGTGTAATAAATTAGTGTAATTCCTACATTGCAATGTAATTGTGTTTTTATTAAATATAATTTATTATATAACATAAAATGAAAATTTCACTTCAAGATATTGCATAAAACACAACAAACTATACAAACTTATTGCATCTAATAGCTTTTTTCGTTAATAAATACAAAATTCAATTTCTTGTGGTGAATATTTTAACTGAAGGTTATTTCAGAACTTTTATGTATTAACATTTTATTCACAATATAGAAATAAATTAATAAAATTAAATTGCTTTAAATTTGTATTTATGGTAATTTGTTACTTGTGATTTACTGGTATTTTCGAGATATTTAGCTTCAACGATATTTTGCAGTTTAACTTAATAACCAGAAAGGATGTATTTTGTATAGCATGAATGTGTCATTACAATCTTTTTATATTATTATTTTGTATTTACTTTACAGCAATTATTTTTCAAATATCTGACAACTGAAAATAATGACAATTTACAAAAATTGATAATTGCTTGTAGAAGCAAGCTCTAAATTTTCGACGAATTTTGATGGAATGTAAATATGAAATAATTAGTATTAAAAAATAAATAAACCAAAATATACGACCATCTAAAAGAACATTTAGATGACATTATTGTTAAAATTAGTTCCCTCTATGTCCAAAACTACTACAGATTTGAGATTTGAAATAATATTTGACAATCATTATTGACATAATAACCTAATTTTCAGTATTCTTAAGTAAATTGTTAATTAATTATAAGTAAAATTTAATAATTCGAATTATAAATGAACAAAAGATGAAACTAGAAAGTTTTTTTCTAGAAAGTAGAAAGTAATAAGTTTCATATGGTTTTATTGGTTTTCTCTGTTTCTTCAGAAGTTGGAGCCGTTTAAAATAAGATATTGTTAATAATTCAAACGGCTGTAACTTTTTAATGAATTGAAAAAGTAATTTGCTTACCGAAGAAATGTTTTGCAGAAGAAACGTTGTACAGCCTGCATATATTATTGCTAAATTTTATATTATTTTGGTTGTCAAGCATGTATTAGATCTCATGAAAGATAATTGAAACATTAACTGCTATAAAGTATCATAGTCATCCCACTGCTGGGCAAAGGCATTTGCTTACGTAATTAATATGAGTATTAGATAAAATAAATTTAAATAATGTGTCGTGATATTACGCAATATCTTAATATCAGATGTTCGTATCATATTATCAAACTTCATGTTTATTAATATTATTATAAAAGTAATTTTATATTTAATTAAATGCACTACTCGTAAACTTAAATGTTGTGGTCATATTACATTTATTACATTGCAATGAAGGTATCACATTAACGAAAAGATCGGACACGCTCAAAATAAACTAAATTCCGTTACATTACATCCACCGAAAAACCACCTCGTGACGGACAACTTTTTGCGAAGCGGCCGGGCCGAGGGAATATATAACCGAATATATAACCGACATACTATTTTCAAATCCTGCGATAGCGATACGAACATACTTTTTTCCATGACTGTACCTAATTCTGACACCCCTAAGTTTGTAAATAAGAGTATTTAAAAGAGTAGAATAGAATAGAATAGAATAGAATAGAATAAACTTTATTCATGTAACAATCATACAGACAGACATGAAACGTCAATACATATATATGAAATTTTGTTAACAAAAACTATAAGAAAAAATCTTCAACACAATAACACGTTCTATTCAACAGATAATTGCGCAAACCTGACTTGAACGCCTTTATGCTGACCATCGACCTAATATCCCTAGGGACCGAGTTATACAGCTTACATCCCATATAGCATAAGCTCCTCTGGTACGACGTGTGGCGATGCATGGCCGGCAGCAAATAATCAACACCGCGTGTTCTGTATGGGTGATCAGCCCCATGATCGAAGTCGCTAGTACGCCGGTGGACAAAACAAACCGTCTCGAGGATATAAACGTCGTAAAATGTTAGAAGTTTACACGCCTTGAACAAATCCCTACAAGATTCACCACCCCGCAGACCAAAAACAGTCCTCAGCGCACGTTTTTGAAGTACAAATACTTTCTGGGCCGCCGAAGTCATTCCCCAGTGAATTATACCATACTTCATTCTCGAATAAAAGTTTGCGAAGTAGAATGTCTTTACCACATCGGCACTACAGGACTTCTTTAATTGGTATAGAGCATAGCAGGATCTGCATAACTGCGAGGACAATACCTCCACATGACGTGACCAGCTCAAACAATCATCGACCTCAATGCCGAGCAAACGGCATGACTTATGTATATCAATTACTGAATTGCCAAACTTTATGGTTGAATTACTATTTTTTGAAAAGAAAATGCATTTAGTTTTGCTATGGTTAATAGTAAGTCGATTGTTTGACATCCACGTCAAAGTGTCCTCGTATGCTCTGGACGCCGCAAAACGCAGCTCGTCGACAGTGTCCGCCGAGAGAAAGATGTTGATGTCGTCAGCATACAGGGTAACCTCAATACTATTTAAAAGATTTGGCAGATCATTGACATAAAGTAAAAACAATGTTGGACCAAGAATTGACCCCTGTGGTACTCCTGCGGTAAATGTTATTGGGTTTGACCTGTTGCCTCCCACACACACTCTCTGCGGACGGTTCGACAGATACGACCTCAACCAGTCCGCCGCAACACCAGTGATTCCGTACCTCTCCATCTTAAACATAAGAATGGAGTGATTAACGCAATCAAATGCCCTTGAAAGGTCTACGAAAAGGCCCAGACATGTTGTTTTTTTATCAATACATGAGTAAATATTTTTTGTGAAGTTGAACAATGCAGTATCCGTGGATTTGTTGAGACAGAAACCGTGCTGATGTTTTGATATAATGTTAAATTTATGTAAAAATGAGTTAAGCTTACTGTTCATGATACGTTCATACACCTTCGCGAAGAAATTAAGTAAATTTATTGGTCGATAATTACCGAGGTCATTGCGGTCGCCCTTTTTGTGTAACGGTCTAATAATTGAAGTTTTTAAGGAACTAGGAAATACGCCGGTTGAGAACGATAAATTTATACAGTAAACCAACGGATCCACTATATATTCAATGCACCGCTTAACAATAGTCGCGGGAGTACACTGTATTGTTATGAAAATATAAAGCATTTTTAGTCAGCCTAAATAGACATTATTAGAATTTTCTCAATTACTGTTTTCCTGTAGCGATGTAAAAAGTCGAATTGCAGTTCCCTTATAACGAAAAAAGCAACTTTTAGCATAACACTCAATTATCAAGATCAGTCAAAGTTTTAAGTTAAATTCTGACTTTTAGAACGTTGGTGGAATAAGAAACGATTGTGGGTTGATAGGTGTAATGTCAAATCACCACACCGGTCCTAAAATAAAGTTCATTGTTGTAGATTTCTTATTTTTTTTTTTTCAACTAAACCGAAATATGTCGGAATTTTGGACGTTTACCTTACTTTACTTTAGATTATACTCATCTTGCATTTCTTTTGTTTATTACTTTGTTATTGAGAATGGTTATCGCTGTAGTGAGTTAGTTTCAGCTAATACTGTCGGCTTCCTAGTGTTTATTAAATTGCCATAAGACTTGTTGTCTCGTATTCATAAAATAATAACAGTAGAAACGCGATAATATTAGTTGAAATTCTTTCGAGTTATCGAAAGAGAAAATAGACGAAATTTAAATATCTTTAATGATGTTCATTAGATATCGACATAAAAAATATTCATATAAAATTAAGAAAAATTTCTAAAGTTGCCGTCATTTGTGAAATTCATATTTATTTATTCATTTATTTAATTATTTAACTATTCAGTGTATAATACTGTACAAACATGCCCAAGAAAGTAAGTCTTTTACAGAAAATACAAAATATGCAAGAGAAAAGAAAAAGAATGCGTGCTAACATAATTAAACAAAAAAAATATAGGTGGGCAGCGTGGGTGATTTTAAAGCTCTTTTGCCCTTGCGGCATGTTCTTATAGGATAATTGTGCTTGTGGGGAATCGTGGGATGGAATTTAGCAATCTCATAAGGATCTTCGAAGGTCAACAATTATTCGCTACATCGTGTTATTGGGCTGTTTGTATCTTATAATTATAAGGCATGGCTCACTTTTTTCCCCGCAAAAATTAATTTTAAAAGTAAATGTCATTCTGAGTAAAACTTTGTAGATATGTGGACTTAATTATTTTTCAAATGCTTACGGTGTTATATCCGCTTCAAATATGAACAAAATAAAGAGAAATAAACTATAAAATACATATCAAACAATACAAGAACGAAGAAGGACCACAATCAGTATCCATAACAACAATAAAAGTAAAGAAATTTAAATTAAACATTCAAAATACTAAAAATGAACAAATTAGACAAATGAAGGATAAACAAAATACATATGAAAGTTTTTAGGGATTATTGTTGTAAACGGCTGTAACTTTTTAAGGAATAATAAACACAAATATGTCAATATAAATCGTTTTTCTCAGTGTGACATTTACTCTCTACAAAAAAAAGTTTTGCGGGGGAAAAATTTGCGACACCCTGTATAAACTTTTGTTTTTCAAATATGTAGAACGGTTATAAAAAAATTAAAGATTGGTCATTCTGTTCTAATGTTGTCAATGCCCATTTTTATGTTTTTTCTTTATTTTATTCATATTTATCAAGTACCTATTAATCTATTACAATAGGTAGTAATCAAAAAACAGTTTTATAAACAAAATTTTAAACAGAAAAAGTTCATTTGAAACATTTGAAGCAGCAGTTTGTAGTACAAAATTGCTAAAGTTTCTATTGGTCAAACAGTCCCTAATTTTTTGATTTATTAGCAGTCATCATTGAAAAGTATTTAGAAAAAAATTAAAAATACTCTTGAAGACTAATATCAAAATTAATATAACTTAATATATCTTTTGGACTTGTGGTTTTACAGTTGGCATTAGCTTCATCAAATTTATTGTAACTTGAATGTAAAATAAATGTAATTCCATAACGTTAACTGAATTTCAAATAAAATTAACTTACCTACACTGAAAAGACAAAATGTGACTGTTGCATGAATTATCAAATTATCTTTGCTTGAAGTCACCTATTTACCTAAATTTAAAAAAAAACACTCCAATGCTTGACCGCGACTACTGTAAAAACGATCAAAACCTTTTTGAAACTCTTCAAGATTTTAGGGCATTAGGTGCTAAAAATTCACAAAGTAAGCAATTTGTAGCATTTGTAACATTTGGAATTTAGCGTAACACCTTAAGTAAAAAAAATTGCTACAAATTAACATGTAATTTAACAATTAAATGGCTCCTCATAAAATAGGCAAAAAGGAACAGAACATAAAACAATCAACACGAATAAACGAGCTTTCTAGTTAACCAAAACAGTCGTAAAACTTCCTACCAGAAAAAAAAGACATTAAACCTCATTGGACCTCATTCGTGAGGTCCGCTCGCCTTTTGTATCAAAACACAGTCGAGGCACGATCCTACGTGTTGCGTCGTCATTATGAATTCTTCGCGAAATTGAATAAACCACCCCTTTTGCGGGCGTCGTGCGGAGCGCAGCGAGTAGTAGGCTAGCGTCCGTAACGACCTCGTAAAATGTTTACTGCCGCCCGCCGCAACCGCCGCCGCCGCCGCCGTCCGTAGCGCACTACGCGCGATTCTCGGACTCCGCAAAGTTGATTTGAATATTTTAATTGCATCTCTCTTGCACAAAGAGCACTACTAGTGAGGGAATAAGAATCGCTGAAACCGTAATGAGCACTTTACGCAGCCGGCGACGTCGACGCTCGAAATTGTGTGCGCGGTGTAAATATTATGGTTAAATTAAAATTTAATTACGTGCCTTCGTTTATGGTGGTTTTCTTAAGTGGTGCTAATGTTTGCCGGTGCGCACTGAGGTTTATTTGGAATTTATTGCGATGTGTTGTTTCCTGAGTCGGAAATCTTTTTTCGGCTGGGTAGCTTTTTAACCAGAATGGTGGAGGTGCCGGTATTTGTAAAAATATGATTTATTCTTAGATGTTATGTTTCGTTATATATTTCAAAGCGTTTTCTGACATAATTCGATTATATTTAAGCCAATAACACATAGAAATTATATTGTAAGTTTTGACAATTTTCTTTTTGATCTAAACCTTAATGAAGTGTCTATCAGTTTTGCGAAGTGTCAACACTATAGGTACAAGTTTTCATAATTTTCTAGCTAAATTTCTTATCAAATGTTTGATGGAAACTTTGATACCTCAGGCATAATGCTTGAGCTACACTATACATGATTTGACAATTTTCTTGTCAAATGTTTGATGAAGTTTCCATCAGTTTTTCGAGTTGTGTCTATCATGTATCAACACTTGACGAAGTGGCAGCTGGGACTCAAAGAACCTTACTAACTTTACAGTAATTACAGACAAACTCAACGATTCCATAGCAATGACACTTTCTGCATTAAACAGTACCAATTCTGGGTAAAAAAATACTTCTCAATTTTATTCTGTCGTATTTTTGTCTATACCCTCAAATAGGTATATTAAACATTAAAACACCATTACAACGGAAAGTAAATAGTCTAGTCATTTTAGGTTTGACGTGATAAATAATTTGCAAACCTATGAAACTGATACCAATTGAGTCACCAAACATCATATCATAATGTTTACTGAATCTGATGATATTATTAATAAAATTAATTAAAAACTATCAGTAATTAAAAAATTCATCATGGAATGTTTGCATCAATATCTTCGAAAGTATTAAGTGTAGCATTTCAAATTATACACTATATTAAAATTGAGAAGCAGACTTTTTGTGAGTTTATCTATAATCAGTGTCACGTGTGACGTGAGTAAGATTCTTTTAGTCGCGATTGTCACCTCTCGTGCTGGCTCATGGTTGACACTGCGCAAAACTATGATGGAAACTTTGACGGAAATATGTCAAAACTTGTATTTTCTTCGCGATTTCGTATAAATTAGTAATACTTATTTATTATTTAATTGGTTCAAAGGAAAAGCCAAGGAAGCAAGCAATATTAGACGCTAGTTCTAGTTTGGCAAGTTTTGTTTCTGGGTTAAAAGCAGTTTCTAGTCAGAATTATAGTTAACTGCATTATCCACGGTGACCTTGAAACTATTATCACCACCTTTTTACCGTTCATTCTAATTGTTTATCCTCAAATCTTTTGCATTCACGTAATTAAACATAAACGAACAATGATCACAACAGACAGAACCTATCTAAATTGTAAATACAGAACCAACTTGTAGTGACAATTTGCACGACGAGATGGCGTCAAGCGGCAATAAGCACGACTACAGTACAATATTTATGTGATTAATGTACAAGACGCGTTAATTACGATTTGTTTTAGTATGGTTGTATACACCATTCGATTTAGGAGAGCATGTATCTATTTTATGCGGTTATTTGATACTTAAAAATCATCAATAAATAGAGATAATTGAAATAAAATATTCATTAACTATTTTGCCAATTCAGATATTAATTTAATTGTGTCTTACGAACGCCTTGTATATTTTTGTTTTACATGATTTTTGTGTGGTCAGGTTAATCGGTTGCCGACCCTTAAACGTCATTCGAGATTTAGATGGTCATACTTATGGTGTATATTTTAAAAGCATTTGTCGACAAAATTCAACCATGTTCATCTAATCATGATGTATCGTCCACTTTTGATGCTAGGTAGTTTTTGTAAACTAAATAACGTTCTGATTCATATTTAAACAATCTTTTACAATAATTCAACCATAGTTTGATCAATAATTGAAATTTAACGTTTATTTTACTCGATAGAAGGTATTACTCGAATTTTAGTTTTACCAGAATGTGCCTATTTTAGATTTTTCACTTTTATAGTGAGTTCTATAGTGAGTTAATTGCCCAGGTACAGACCGTCACATTTTGATGAAAAGAAAAAGTAACTGCGAAGATAAAATATATTATTGTGTCAGCAAACGTATTAGAAAAGACAAGCTTGTTAGTGTTTCATAAAAGCAAACAATAAGCTCTTTTATTTCGTTCTTTTTCTCGTAAATTTGTATGCTACTATTAAAGCAATGAAAAATTTATTAAAATCAGTAACTAAACGAAAGGGTTAACTCAATTTACTGCTGTAGAACTGTAAAATTTTCAGTATAGAACGCAACATCAACTTTATTTCGGACGCCTAACGATTTGAGATATCGTGAATTATAGTGATTAAAACACTTGGAAACCATTGGAAACATTAGCTGATGATGCGATGTTAATTAAATTGAAACCGACACACGGAGAGGGCGCTCTTATTTATGTGTGTTGCGGGCACATTCAGATAGAACGCTACAGATATAGGACTAGAACCCGCACCTGGGCAAACCGTAAACTCGAAAGCTAAAGTAGTTCGCTCGTGGCTCGCTAACAAATTACATTTGTACAACTTCAATTATGAGATTCCACTATACATTCAAGTTTATTAGTCGACCGCGGTAGCATTCACAGACAATATACAATTCAAATCAACAAAGAAATACGTATATTTGGTTTATTTTTCCGGCCATTGTATAAATAGAAAATCGTCGAAAATTTGTACGGGTTTGAATGAGAGATTTATGAAAGTTTAACGTTTGTTTTTGCGGTAGTTTTGCGCGGTAAGGTAAATATTGTAGATGTCTGTCGGATTTCATTAAATTGAATAATGCGTATTTGATGATAATAATGGAGCGCGAGTAATTAGAATTCGACGGTGAAATATTTGTAGCTTCCGGTCTGGTATTATATGGGAATGTATAATGGGAAAATCAACTGCAATTAATTCCGCGTTAAATTATGTATTAGCTTTTTATCGAATCGGAAATCCTAATTATTAATCTCGATAAACATGTTCGGTCTAAATCCGCATGAATTCATAATTTATTTGGAGCTTATAATGTTACTCATTTGCTTATATTATTATATTAATATAAGTAACAATTTATATTTTTTTTTTCTGATAATTGGCAGCTATTTTTTAAAGCTACATAAAAAAACATAATCCTAAAATATTGTCCTACAATGGAACTTGAATGAACTATAAAATTGAAGGGAAAATAAAAACTCGTTTTTGATGGACTTTTTCTGTTTCAATGCAAAAACCACGCACATTTTTTACATTTTAAAGAATTTACCTTGGCCTAGCATGTTACCTATTTGTACGTAAAGCCGGCCAATGTGTTTTAAGTATTAACGTCATATTTAAGAGAAAACGGAAAATATTTCAATCAATGTTATTTTTGTACATACGGCACTATTTAAAACAATGGTAAACCATTGGAGGGCTTTCAGCTACAAAAAAGTTACCTAAGACTTAAGAATTATCATTATTGCCTAATTTTCAACTGCGCTTTTATTGAACATTTCTTTATGGTTCCTATTTACAGTGTGTCCCACTTAAGAGTGTAACACCTTCATATCTTTTTTTATTTTTAGTTCAATTTTAGTAATTTTGTTTTTCCAATATAGAAGACGTATTGCTCTATTTACTGCCAAAAACCCAATTGCATTCTTTAAATGCAAACCACCTTGTGATGGCAAAATAAATAGCAAAAATCAAGCAATCACATTAGGGATTTTTTTTATCGAAAAATTTTACTAGTAATAATTGTTCAGATTTGCCCAAAAACCCTAAATCCAATATATAAGGAAAATTAAAAATATTGAAATTTTGTGATACATCATTTGAAAGGGCACAAAATTCTCTACTCAAACATGATAAAAAAAGTGAAATCGATCGATTGGTTCTTAAGATAGACTACACAGAAGATGGAAGGTATGAAATAAGTCAACCCTTAATAACTCTTGACCTGATGCGATTATTGCTTTGAGTGGAAACACGTCGATTAAGATATCGAGGGGGAAGTTCAAAAATGGTACCTAGAGAATTTTAGGTTTCGTCCCTTCTCCCCCCAATCACCCCACTTCGAAATTTCAAATGGCACCCCCTATCTTATGATACATCATTTGAAACGGCATAAAATTTTCTACTCAACCATGATAAGAAAAATTAAATCGATCGATTGGTTCTTAAGATAGACTAGAATAACGGCCGCCATTATTTGCGTTCGCCAAGAGTACAAAAACAGAATGTAGTTTTGTCTAGCAAATAATGATGGCCATTTCGAACATACCATAAAATAATTTCTTATTTCTTATTTTATTATTTATTTTAATTTTTTATTTCTTATGATTGTAATTTAATTCATTGTATCCAATCCGAAATGTTCCGCTAATAATAATTGATTTCATACCTTCTATCTTCTGGGTAGTCTATCTTAAGAACCAATCCATCGATTTAGTTTTATTTTTGTCATGGTTGAGTAGATAATTTTGTGCCCTTTCAAATGATGTATCACAAGATAGGGTGTGCCATATTTAGGTAGGTACCATTTTTGAACTTCCCCCTCAATATCTAAATCGACGTGTTGTCACTCAAAGCAATAATCGCATCAGGGCAAGAGTTATTAAAGGTGGATACTTTTGAAATGAACACACGGTATATATTAGGTAATAAAGTTTGTGTGTTACCATGGAGATAATAAAATGTCGATAACGTCATAAATTAAAAACTTGTATTGAATTTCATATAAATGATGTGTTTTAATATTAAAAGACTGGTTCAGAGATTTTGCCATATTGCTTATGGTCTAAATCATTTTAAATAACTACTAACTAATTGGTTAACTCCATAAAATAAGCTCAATAAGTACATTTTACTATTTAATTCTTCTTGTTTCTTTTTACTTTATCATACGCAGTATGGTAAAGTATTGTAATCATGCCGAAAAAAAAATTGAGGTTTTAGCGGAAATAGGTCTTTTTGGGTCCCCTGAACATTTTTGACCAAGGTACAAAAATATGTCTGTGTGTGTGTGTGTGTGTGTCTGTGTGTATGTATGTCTGTGTGTAAACGATTTTTGTGGCGACGATTCCGGAGAAACTACTTAAGGTATCGGGACGAAAGTTCACATTTAGAAGTTTTATGACCAAACTTAGAGTTGAAAAGCTTTTGGTTCAAAAGGGTCCAAAGGAACTGGTAGTTTATTCTAAGCCTTTTTCGAGGATTTTGCAGATGAGCCGCCATTTCTGTAATTTCGTCAAAATAGTTAAATAATAAATTAAAGCAGAGGAAATTTTGAATAATTTATGCCCATGACATTTTTTGGTAACATTAATAGTTTAGCTGCAAGAGCAAATTCTATTTGATCGAGATCGGTCGCATCTGCATTGATATGAAACTACATAGTAGCCAGGATTTTGACAAATATTTTTTTTGTGCTGTCACCACAGAAATGTCTATGGCTGTCACCACGCTGTCACACTCGGAGAACCGCTATGGAACGTCATCTACAGTGTCATGAACGAATATAAATCTGTCAGAATTTGAATTAGCTTTTTAAACTTGACATTTCGTAGTGGTATCAACCTAACATTTTCTATACCGAAATATAACCATTTTTTAATTTTTTTAAAAATACGCATTTCTCAAAAAGCAATACAAAAAGCGTTGATGTCACTCCTGCCGAAAACTACATAGCGCGACTCGCTCACATGCGACGACGACGCTCCGCCATCGGTGACGCGCCGCATCACCGCTCGTTGTGCTATTCCGTACTTTCGGCACTTGTGAGATAAACAACTATTATTCTGATGACAGTAGGTAGTGTCAAATGCTGATGCTTTGACAATACCTTCGATTGATACTATTGACTATCAAAATATCTGTCAAATCCTGGCTAACTAGTTTAATTTTAATGCAGACACGATTTATCTCAGTCAAATAGATTCTCATGCAGCTAAACTATTAATTTTATATATTGTATGATAAAGCCATGTGCCTGGCCACATCAGATTTTTCCGTTATAGTTACAGAAAATTACGTTGAGTACAAAACAACGGTTCCCTTAGAAGCTAGTAAGTACATCGACCGACAAGCGGAGCCGTAAACTTACCAACGTTGTAGGTTGTAGGCTTAATTTCGATAAATTGTTCCATCTTTGTTGCCCGTTCGCGTGTTCGGATCCATAACACTTTGCACACTCCTCCATGCCGGGACTCTTCAGATAATGTTGACTTATTCTTTAATCTATTATGTCCTATAATGTTTCTTAACACGAACCTACCGATTTATCAGCCAGACGATGATTTGTTGGACGGCGTACTCACGATAATAACTTCGGCGTCATTTTTCTTTTAACTACAAACAGGCCATCGTTAGACTTTAACTGTTTAGCAAGCCGTTTAGTACATTCGGTGAAATATGTTTACCATACGTTGATATGGTGTCATTAAAAAATACATAAAGGAAAAATTAAATATTTGATTAATTCGAGAAAGAAAAAGTTATAAATACCATGCTATTGTAAGCAAAAAACTATTGAATGCTGAAAATGTTTTCTTTTAAAGATTTCTCGGTTCCAATGACTTTATTAACAAATGTCGCTTAACAAAATGTCTTGGAACTTTGGCAACTGAAAACTAAAACCAAGTTCACAAAGAAATAATATGTAATGTTTTATTATATTCAAAATACTTTCTTGCAGTTTTATGTGAAATTTTTTTACTCAAATTTTGTGGTGGACTACAAATTGCTTTCCAATGGCAGTTGCTGTAATACATTATAAAATATAATTAAATGCTAATTCAATGTTTCCTATAAGAGCACGAGTTATAGGACAATTACACGAGAACAATTATTTAAGAAATTAGGTCAGGTTTCAAAAACAGTGTTACCCTAATTTTTTTTCGCAGTGTATTAAATACTTAAGATATATTCAAAAAATTTACTTTCGCAAGTTTTAAAGCGGTTTAGAACTAAACTTTAAAGTACCATGGAGCACTTAGCGTTCTTCCATGAAACGGTGGAGAGCGCTCATCAACTGTTATAGAGGAACGTCAAGAGCGAGCACGCAGTAACAAGTTTGTTCCAGTTGACGTGTTAATGGTATTTGGAAATTTATGAATCATTGATGATCCACGAAAGTCAGTCAACGTTCTAAATACGAACACAGCCCACTTTATATAAAATGAACTCGCCTGAATTATGTAACAGTTCGAGAATAAAGTTCAGCTTGCTGCAGGATACAAAGTTTAAACCGACCCGGGCAATTTTCCAAATTTTAGGCCGCGTACGCTATCGTGAATTATAGATGACGTCCGGAGCGGTGAATATTTGCGAGCTGAACTAAAAAAACAACGAAAAAAAAGGGAAAACAAAGCGCGTATCGGACGCAATTTTGAAATTGCCGTGTATTAAATAGCTGAACGCCTGACTGTGAAGCGTTGTGCTGCGGATACAGTATACATGTACAGTTTTGACGTACAATACATGTGGAGTGTTGTAAATTGCCTAGGCTTGTACTGCGTTTTACCTGACACGAAATCCGAATAATACCTTTTCGCATTTTCAACGTTTCATTTTTGTACGTCTGATTTTTTAGCGTTTGTAAATTTATCGGTAAAATAACATGATCGGAGTTGTATTTGTTTTGAACGTCAGGATTTTTATTAATACTCTAGTCATAATTGAGTAATGAGTAACTTAATTCTAACTTATTTTACTAGTATAACTTAGCCTAATAGGCACCCATCGCTGTCTCTTAGTTAGTCCTGGTGTCCTGGTATACTGGGCACGTTTTCTTGCGCACTACGTAGCACTGTCTTTGCTTTTAGAACTAACACGTACAACTAGCACTTGGTCTGCTTTTCCAATGACTCACATTCACACTAACTAAAAAGGCTTCTTTCTCTTGAGTCTTCGGATTAATTTTGTGTTGTCGAGGAGCTGGGCCTCAGCGTTTACGTGATGGTGAAGCCTTTCCTCGTGACTTCTTGCTACTTTTTGGATTTCTTTGCAAACAAACTCCATTTTGAGGTCAGTGTGGAGATCATCATACTAATGTGCATTGACAATGCATCTCAATAGTTTATTTTGAAAGGTCTGGACAATTTTAATGTTACTTTGTTTGGTGCAACACCAGAGTTCAGCACCATAGTCCAAACGGATTTTAGAATTTGCTGGTACAAGAAAAGCTTATTATGTACAGACAGCGTGGACTTTCTTCCTGGAAGCCAATACATCTTTCTGTAACGGACACTTAGTTCATCTCTTTTCTTTTTGACATGGGCTTTCCAGCGGAGCGTGGCGTCTATGTCATGCCGAGATATTTGGCTGTTTGCGTACGGTACTATTTGGTTATTAATAGTAACCGGGATGTGTTGTATTTTCTTGTTCGTGAAGTCAACATGTACTGACTTGAGTTCGTTGAGTTTGATTATTTTTTTCTTTGTCCACACCTGAAAATGACCAAGAGCTGTTTGGAGTTTTGTCCTCGGTTCTTCATTGCTGTTCCCAACAGCTAGGATAGCCGTGTCGTCTGCAAAAGTTGCGACTGTATTATTTTCTAATGCTGGGAGGTCGCTGGTGTAGAGTAGGTAAAGGACCGGCCCTAAAACATTACCTTGCGGCACACTTTTATTTCCTTAAGGACAGAGCATGCATCACCTTGTTTGACTCTAAAGTATCTCTCAGTCAGGTAAGATTTTAATAGTTGTGCAAACTGTTTTGGGAGAATACTTCCTAATTTATTGTTCAGTCCTTCATGCCATACTTTATCAAAAGCATGTGCCACATCTAGGAAGACTGCAGAACAAACCTTTTTTCCTGTAACGATTTTTCAATTATTTTGGTTATTCGGTGTATCTGGTCAATAGTGGAGTGCTTATCCCGAAATTCGAACTGATGGTCTGGAACAAGCCTTTTGCTCTCAATTATTGGCTTCAATCTATTGAGTAGTATTTTTTCGAAGATTTTTGACACGATGGGCAGCAGAGAGATACTTCTATAAGACGTTGTTTCATGTGGAGGTTTTCCAGGCTTCAGTATCATGATCACCTCTGCTACCGTCCACAGTTTGGGAACATACCTTAGTCTGAAGGCAGCATTGATAAGAATTGTGAGCTTAACTATGGCCTTCCTTGGAAGTTCTTTAAGTACCTCTCCAGTTATTAAGTCATAGCCTGAGGCTTTGTTCTGATTAATGTCCTTTTCTATTAAGTTCTGAACTTCTGTTGGTGTGGTAAGCATGATTTGCGTGTCTTCTTGGTCATTCTCCTCCATATGGATTTCTTCATATTCTCTATGGTGAGGTTGAAATATGTTTTCTAAATGGTGAGAAAGCTTTGGGCTTTTGTTTAATATTTCTAGCCCAGCTTCCATCAGCTTTTCTGATCGATGGAATCTGAATTATTGACCTTTTGAGTTTTGGTAGTTTTTTATATTTTTGGTCCAGTAAACAAAATTTGAGACATAATAGAATTATCTAATTATCGCAATAGTAGTGAAAAATGAAAGTTTGAACCTCGACCTTATGAAATGTGTGGAGGAAAATTAGTTGCAATCCTGTTGAGTTTTCACATGGTTTTTCGCGTCATGACTCATGATGGTAACAGTTCAAAGTTTAGTCACTCTTTGTTTGTTCCAATATATCTAAACAATTCTATCACATCATTATTTTTGAAGGGTATGAAAAATTACCAAATTAGAAACTTATTTTTTAAATTCATTGTTAATTTTTTAACAAATATGAAGTAATGGATAAATAGTTAGAGTTTCTGTACATAAGTAGGTACTTTACTAACATATGTTTAAACAAATTGTAACTACAACCATCAACTAAACAAATAACACCAAACATCCTCATTACTCGTCTTTTCATTTATTTTCCCGTCCACTTCAACTCCCAACAGACCCAAGTCCAGATTTATTACGACATCATGGCAGCGACAGTTATTGCATCGTTAAACCCAGAAAAACGGAACGCTCTCCTTCCACCTCAATATTAAGCGTCAATTAAAAATTTTACACCCATGCCGGTGAGCGTACGTCAACGGACCTTAAAGGGACCGTAAAACCGGAACAATGGACAACGGAATTTCGTTGTTTAAATGGAGGGGGGGGGGGCAAAGTCAAAGCTTCTGCCCCAGAAGCTAACGTAGCGACCAGCGCGTACCGTCGCGTCGCTTCGCGGCAACATGTCGTAAAATTCGCCGGCAAAATGCAATCTTCCGACCTTAGCGCGGTGCACAAACGCGATTTATTATTCATAGTAGATGGCGCGGCCCAACACCGTGGACAATGTGTCCTTAACTCATGTTAAGTAGACAATCTGCGAGGTTCGTCGCCTAGTTTATCAGAAAGTTTCTCTTAAACTACGACGACGGCGTTTGGTTGGTTTTATTTGGTGGACTTGGGATGGATAGAAGTTTTGATTTTGTTCGGAGTTTGGAGAAAATTGTTGGCTTTTGAATATTTGATTTGGTATTTTATGGAATTGGTCACTTTATGAAACAAGTTAATGACGTTTTTTTCCCGATTAGTTAGCTGTATGTAATACATGGTGACCACGAGGAACAGAGCATTTTTTGGGACTTTACTAGGCAATGGGATGTACCAGGGGGACAGGACTAACGGCCGTGAGGTTGTGAAGTTTTGCCACTTAATAACGTCATAACTAGTAAATTGTGTTGCCATGATAACGGGAGCGACGGTCCATCTCTCTGCGCAGTACAGTCCCAATTAAGAATCTATACAAGGTGTTTATGGTCTTGTGATTTTATTTTTGAGGGGTGTTTAAACATCATAAAAGAAGGCATTTAACAGAAAGATTTCTTTACAAAAGTTGCATAATAAGAGACATTGTAATAGAATATGTAATAGTGTATGAATGTGCGTATAAGTGAATAGTCTTAAGTCAGCATAAACTAGCAATAACTATAATGTAATCATGTATTCATGTATTCATGTATCATGTATCATGTATTAGAAAAGGATCATCATAGTACTAATGTGAAAGTAAACAAAAACAATGTGAAATGTGTTCGTAACTTTTGAAAATAGTGGGTTTGTGAAAAGCAGAGATTGTGAAGTGCAAAAACGTGATTCCTAGCAAATTTCAACATTACAACACTAGAAGACATATTTTTTTCACTGTATTTAATCAAGGACAGTTATTAATTATTATTGACAGAAAAGCTAGACAAGTTATTCAAAGTTGGTTATTTTAGGACTTATTTGAAATGTATAAGATAATTTCATAATATTATGTATAAATGTAATAATTGTAATTGTCATGTAAGCAGCGTAATGCAAAATCTATATACAATTGATGAGGAGATAAGATACATGTCAAATACAGTTGTTGAAGTGAATCAGTGTGTGAAAGGGATAAGTTAGTAAGTAAGAAAACGGATTAGTGAGCATAACAGAGAAATTTGGTAAATTTTATCAATAATACCGAAAACATGACTAAACAATTAATTGGCGCTATGAAATTATACAGTATTAATGTCGTAATGTTGAAAAAAAATTATTATGAGTGATTTTATAAATTACTTATTTAGGTATGTATTTTGGAACCTAAACGTTTAAAAACAAAAAAATAATTATTGTTAACCTACGCGTATAATAAGTTAATATCAGACTTAAAGAAAAAATATCATATAAAACAAAGTTAAAGCAAAATGTTTACGAAGCATTTGCGACAACGGAAATATTTGATTGTTGTAGAATGTAAAACTGCTTGTATTGCGTAACTGCTACAATGCGTATTATATTTTATTAGCAGAAATGACATAAAATTGGTTCGCAAATTTGCGACAACGGAAAAATTTGATTGTTGTATAATGTAAAACTGCTTGTATTGCGTAACTGCTACAATGCAGAAGTATTATATTTTATTAACAGAAATGACATAAAATTGGTTCGCAAATTTGCGACAACGGAAAAATTTGATTGTTGTATAATGTAAAACTGCTTGTATTGCGTAACTGCTACAATGCAGAAGTATTATATTTTATTAACAGAAATGACATAAAATTGGTTCGCAAATTAGCTTATTTTAATAATTCGATAGAGAAATGCATGGTATTATAATAACGTAGGTGCAGTAAAGTTCATTCGCAATTTTTATTCAAAGAACCGTATGACTTACGAAAACATAGCAAAATACGCTGACATATTTCAGCTGGAATTCGATCAATTTACCAAGTCGTTAATTTCCAGTACTTATTTGTAATTTAAATAATATTGATTTTCGCTAGTACCGAAATTCGAAATTTACAAACAACTTGCTGTAGGTATTCTAAATTCAAATACTTAGGTTATTTTATATTAATGAAATATTCCTATTCTTAATATATACTGTTGTCTTAAAACAAACAAATTATGTTAAGAATGTCATTTTCTTAACATTAGACAGCCGTTTCTCTGTGTGCAACCATTTAGTTCAATGAAATATAATTCCCCAAAATTGACGTGTTGGAACAAAACAGCAAACTTTTCATACAGTTTTGTTCATACAACTTTAAGCGATTTTCGCTTCTCGGAACAACAAAAAGTACATCGCAATATTTCCACAAATGCGTCGTATTTACGTTTAAAATAAAGAGGGCGCTCGCAACATCTTGGCGTCGCGTCGTCGACAGCGAGGCAGCGTCGGCGTCGGGAGTTCATTTATTCGAAATTTAGACGCAGACACCTGTAAAAATACTTAAAGGGGCATTATCTCCGTTATGAATGTCCCCTAAAATATTGAAGTAGCTCGTGTAGCGGGAAAGGGAACGGGGGGCATAGGAGAAAAGAGGAGAAAAAAGACACCGGCAGGGGGCGCTCTCGGCGGCACCGGAAAGTTTTATCACCAATTATGCAAATTATCTCACTGCTGCAGATCAGAAACTTTTGGCTGGAGGGAAGCGACGTAAATTGTAGCCAGGTAGACTTCATATCTAGGGGTGACTTTTGAACGATGTTCAGTTTTAGATTTTATGTTTTATATTCTTGAAAACAATATAAGAATTAAGCAAATGCTTCGTCTGTTAAACGATTAAAGCCCAATTGTATTGTAAAATACAAAAAAATCATTAGTTTTAACAACCATACATCGTAATTAACAATCACACAATCATAAAATATATAAATTATTATTTTAAAAAAATATATCCGCACTTCTGGCCAAATTGAGTTAGGCACACCATTTACATAATCATAATAGATTATATTGTTCTTTAATTGAAAAGACGAACAAAAAGATGGCTTCTATATGAATCATTATGTTAAATATTAAAGTAAAAATGACAGATCTATTTATAATGGAAGGTTTTATTCAATTTCAAGACACAGAAAACTAGTTTGCATACAGCGTGTTCATTTTCTTATTGAAACACCCTGTACATAGTTAACTTTCATATCTCCTGTTTTGGTAACAATTGTATCTGTCGGTACAAACACTATGCGAAAAAATGGGTCATAAAAAGTATTTTTAATTTGATGTAAAATCGTAATAATCACTAGAAACTGTATCTATCCAATTTCCTCTCGAAAGGTTTCATACTATCGACGGAAACATGCAAATATCTCCAAAACAGGAGAATTTTACATAATTTAATGATAGTACATTTTTATGTGAACAAAATAAAAATACGTGGATTCCAAACATGCATTCTAAATATAATTTAATTATAAATCACTTCAAATATTTATATAATCTGCTGGTTCAGGAATAATTTGGTTCTTAAAATGCTTGTTTTTATAAAAATAAAGCAAAAACCCACACATAGTAATGAATAGCGTAGGGCTATGTTAGTACTTCATGCACTAAAATACTTTCATACAAAAGAAATTTATATAGAAATATCCCACCTTGTAATAACTAATATTATTTTCTTGGTGTTGGCTTATATATTATAACACTACTTTCACTTCTGTTTTATTTGATTTAGCCAATTTAAAGCGCATAACTTTGTTTATCATTTTAAAGAGAAACAATAATTGCAGAAGACAGACACAACAGTTGAATTCCAAATGGTTTCCAAGCTATTTTGAGAAAACCAAAAAATGTAATTATTTTAATAATGGTCATAACTTCTTTATTTGTGATCCCATCAAAAATGCGTTTGAACATTATAAAGGCGCACTTTTTTGTCTACAATTTGATTATGTCAGTTTAAATTTTCTTTTTCGCCAATGAATTCGTCGGAAACAAACGAAACTATTGGTTTTGTTATGGACACCATATTGGTTTTATACATGTTTCCATTCAAAAATTTTTTCTGATTAATTTGGTATGTCACTTGCTGCCATATTTAGAATACAATAAGCCGACAAAATTGGCAAAATTTTTTATTTAATATCTTAAATGATCGCATGGTGCCACGAAAAACACATTTGAGTAATTATTTATCCAGTATTTATGATTATTATACAGTATTTATATGCCCATAGTCAAGTTACAGTAAACTTTTGGAATGTGTTTATTTATATGTACTAACTAGACAACATTAACAAGTAACAACATTTTAACAAACTAAATAATGTTTTCAAAAATCTCGCCATTTTCATGGAGGCATTTTTATAGGTCATTTATTTATGCTGAAATTTAGAATAATATTTTTATTTTTTGTTAAGATTAATAATGCTCGTGTTAATATTCAACTAATGAAGTAATGAATTTCCTTGAAAATAAAAAAATGCTTTGACAGTTTATCAAAATCGGGCAATGCCAGAAATATCTCAGAACCGTTTCATTCTAACTAAAAATGCAAAATACTGCACACAACTGTAAAAGATTCATTTATTCTCTATTAAAAGGTTTTGGAATTTTTAAGAACATTCTTTGGGGTTTTTACTTTAACCAATGCTATTAAAAAAGAATATAGTTAAAATCGTAGAAAAAAAGAAAACCAAACTACTTTTAGTTATTTTGTATGCTTACCAGTAATATTTTCCCGAATGTAGAATGTAGAACCTTCGGCTCTATTTATATTTTGGGCGCATTTGCTCCAAATTTTTTATTCCAATGTAATGGAGCATTGATGTCAATATTTTGGGCATTAAGAATATACACTAATTCCTCACCTGGATGACATTCATCTCACCAAATGAGAAGAATGATCTGAAAATTTGTTAGAAATTCGCAAACATTAAGCAAAAACAGACAATATTATTATTACTACCAATTTTAAACTTGAAAGTGTTTAACGATCAAAACTGGACAACTCAGAGCTGACAATCGACGCAATTACTGCAATTACGGCAAAATTCTCACACCCAAACGGCACTAAGAGGACAGTAACTCTTCCTCCGCCCCAAAGAACACGTCTATTCCTTCAAGTTTAAATTTTCCCGCGGAGCTAATAGTTTCCAGTAAAACCGACTCCGCTCCTACTCCTTCTACAATTACGATCTTAAATAAACTGCATCGGGACCGTATCTTTCCTCCGAGCAGCACCCCACGGTAATAAAATGATCCATTAAAGTTAATTGCGAAAAACAACGAAGCGAAGAGGCCA
The DNA here is from genome assembly GCA_964023965.1 of Melinopterus prodromus. Lineage (NCBI taxonomy): Eukaryota > Metazoa > Arthropoda > Insecta > Coleoptera > Scarabaeidae > Melinopterus > Melinopterus prodromus. The sequence goes on from OZ030394.1 coordinate 61,263,383, forward strand.
CGCCTCCATCCGCTATTTTCCAATTATATACCGACCCGGCGCCGCCGCCAAAATGGAATTTCTACCGTTTAAACTGCTACGGGGCGCCGATAAATTATCAAGTGTGCCTTTTTCTTGCAGCTTATTATTTTCGGAAAAACGAGCAAACTAAGAGTGCATCGTATACGACCGGTAGGGGAAACGGTGTTCCCAATACGGTAGAAATAATAAAGTCACCGGCGCCACACTATAAAAGTAAGTTATTGCGGAGAAATACTTGGCTGATTTCGATTCTAGACGCTGGTGGTACTATTTTCAAGGGAATGGCGGAACGTTCTGTGATTCTGGATTATTTTTATTGCGGACGTTGTTTGAAAATGTGTATTGGAAGGGGGTTCTTGCAATATTTGGTAATGCTTTGATTGTAAACGACTAAGTGTTTCGTTTTGGCTACATTTGCTTAAATACTACAAAAATGCAACGTTTATCGTGTTTATCGTTACATTACTGAGAGGTTACTGGTCAAAGTGTATTTTGGATAATCAAAATACTTTAGTTCGCATATGACGTTACGAGATATCTTATTTTTCATTAACGAAATTCAACATTTTCAAATCATGAAAACTGTTCCAACAGTACTACAGTATTTATTTTATCGAAATTTTGACACTTAGTACCTACGTACAAATTACGTAGGAAACAAAACATACTTTAGTTTGAACAATAGTTTGACAACATAAGTAAGTACTGTATCGTAACAGTTTGTTATTTAAAAAATTTAATACAAATTTTATCTTAAAAATATGTAATATCAAATGTAGCTTCTCACCTTCAATTGATTTTCACTTGTAACGTCATTACCTTTTTAAATGTAAATTAATATTTTTTGTGCTGGTTTTTATAGATAACATATTTTTTTCACACGTTTTTCGATTTTTGGGGCGACGATTCCGGAGAAACTACTAAAGGTACCTATCGGGACGAAAGTTCATATTTAGAAGTTTTATGGCCAAGCTTAGAGCTCAAAAGCTTTTGGTTCAAAAGGGCCCAAAGGAACTAGAGGTTCCTCTAAGGATTTTTCAAAGATTTTGCAAATGAGCTGCCATTTCTGTAATTTCATCAAAATAGTTAAATAATAAATTAAAGTAGAGGAAATTTTGTGTAATTTATGTCTATGACATTGTTTGGTAAAATTAATAGTTTAGCTGTATGAGCAAATTCTATTTGATTGAGATCGTGTCTGCATTAAAATCACTTAGTTAGCCTGGATTTGTCAAACGCTGATTTTTTGACAATACCTACTGTCAATATTATCAAAACATCTGTCAAATCCTCACTAACTTGTGCTATTTTAATGCAGACACGATCGATCTCTATCAAATAGAATCTCATGCAGCTAAACTATTAATTTTATATATTGTATGATAAAGTAATGTGTCTGGCTACATCAGATTTTTTTAATGGTATCAGTATAGATTTGAAATTGTATTTGAAAATTGGGTAATATGATAACCTTTAGTTAATGGATATCGAATAGACGTTTTCCTTTGATCTATTTTCGCTGAAAACACACTTCATAAAGAATCCCTGTGAATTCTTCAAAAAGATTTGTAAACGTAGTTTCAGTATTTCAGTATTGGTTAAACTAATACCAATTTGCAACAATTACAAATATCCTTTTTTGACCTACCGTTTTTAAAACCCTTGTGCAATAATTTCTTTAGTCCGGATTCGTCAAGTAATTGTACCCAAAATGCAATTTCATAGTCCATTCACAAATATCACGTTTTTTTTTTTTTTTTTTTTTTTTTTTTTGGGGATGTTGCCATGTGCACAAAGCCTGTGGCTTGTCTGTGCGGCAATCGGGGAGACGGAGTATTTGAAAAATCCCCTGCCTAACCTGGACTTGAACCCTGGACTTCTGAGTGGAAGGCATTCGCCTTACCCACTCGGCCACCTCCGCTCTCCTCCGTTCACTTCAGTTATTAATATATTACAATCTTTAAGTGTCCTTTTCTCGAATGTTTTCTTATGAATGTCAATAGAATGTGTCCGATACCATTAACACAAAAAATCTACCAAAATTATTGACAACAAATGGGCTTGCCATTCAAAAATGTATGGATGACGTCATATCTCATCAGTGACGTTTGGAAATTGTTTTTTTCTTAAAAATAATGTCTATTTTGATAACTAAAAATCGACGTGATTATTAAAAGTTGCAAACCGTCTCAGATATTTTCCCATGTTACCATACTGGGTCACTGTAAGCCATGTGACGAGTGACAATCCAGTTTTTTGGGACATTTATCATCATTTCTTTCAGTAATCTTTTATTACGCTTGGGAAAATTAAAATGTATCTTCTACCAAAATAATTGTAAACCTATTTATAAACTTATTGATTAACTTGTCAACAAATTGTCTGTGCATCTTTTTGACATATTAAGGTAATCATATATGCGGTTCTAATAAAAGTACCTGCGAAAAAAGATAGTTTTATTCATCCTATAATAAATTGCTATGCTATAAACCAATCAAATTTTAATGTGGTAATACATATACAGGGTTCGCCAAAGTCTTCCTAAATAATTCTCCAACCGTACAAAAATTAAAAAAATAAGATCTTTTTATAAAATACACTATTTTTATTTATAAGCTATTAACCGATTTAATTCTAAAAATTGTTTGTGGAAGAAAGTTTTTAAATGCATTATTTTTGAATGATTATTTTTGAGCAATTAATCAAAACTCCTGAACTTCAAATTAAGATTATCTTCACATATGCATACACATACAGGGTCCTGCAACTAAGCTCCCGTCTTCTGTAGCTCACTTACTCATTAAGCTAAAAGTTTGACATTTTGCAGGCTTACCCTGTACTTCAAGGTACAATTCAAGAAATTATTTTTTATTATACAGGGTGTTCCAAAAATGTGCAACGCCATGGTAATATATTTTTTTAAATTGCATGCTATACATTTTTCTACACATTTGGAAGCCTTTTATGATTGCCTACATATCACCAAAATTTTATTGAAATCGGTTGAGTGACCGCAGCGGAAAAAAATAAAAACAAAAAAAAATTGATTTTGCATCGAAGGCTTTAAAAATCAATAAAAACCACAAAATGCACCTCGTTAATAAAATTTTGCGACGTGCTTATTAAGTTAGATGTAATAGTCTCGCTAACCAAGTGACATTGATCCAAATTATACAGGGTGACCAAAATCCAGTGTCAAACTTGTCAAACTTCAAAGCGCGCTATTGTTCTTATTTTAAATTGGAACCCATAATTTTGTTTAGGTGAAACGATGCGGAATTAAAGAATAAATATTGTTTCTGAATACAACCCCATCACAATTCCCAATAATTTAAAAGTTATTCGCCAAAAACTCATTTTTCAACGTTTCCAACGGCCATTTTAGGTAATAAATATCGTACGTGGCGTTAAAAAACAATTTATTATATAAAATATAACGCAGAGAGGTATTTTAGATTTTACTGTACTTAATTAAGTAGTTATTCAATTGCTAAATTTACTGCAAAATTTACCTATAGCCACATTTCCGTCCTTACCGCTATAGGTAAATTATGCAGTAAATTTAGCATTTGAATAACTACTTAATTAAGTACACTCAAATCTAAAATACGTCTATTATTTTTTATGAAATAAATTGTTTTTCAAAGCCACGTACGATATTTATTATCTAAAATTGCCGTTGGAAACGTTGAAAAATGAGTTTTTGGCGAATAACTTTTAAAATATTGGGAATTGTGATGCGGTTGTATTCAGAAACAATATTTATTTTTTAATTCTGCATCATTTCACATAAAAAAATTTATGGGTTCCAATTTAAAATAAGATCAATAACACGCTTTGAAGTTTGACAAGTTTGACACTCGATTTTGGTCACCCTGTATAATTTGGATCAATGTCACTTGGTTAACGAGACTATTACATCTAACTTAATAAGCACGTCGCAAAATTTTATTAACGAGGTGCATTTTGTGGTTTTTATTGATTTTTAAAGCCTACGATGCAAAATAATTTTTTTTTGGTTTTTATTTTTTTCCGCTGCGGTCACTCAACCGATTTCAATAAAATTTTGGTGATATGTAGGCAACCATAAAAGGCTTCCAAATGTGTAGAAAAATGTATAGCATGCAATTTAAAAAAATATATTACCATGGCGTTGCACATTTTTGGAACATCCTGTATAATAAAAAATAATTTCTTGAATTGTACCTTGAAGTACAGGGTAAGCTTGCAAAATGTCAAACTCTTAGCTTAATGAGTAAGTGAGCTACAGAAGACGGGAGCTTAGTTGCAGGACCCTGTATATTCTAATTTGGCAGTTTGAACATTTAATTTAATTATATTTAATTATATGTTATTTTTTCTTAGATTTTTATTTTTTCCCCTGTAACTTCAAGTAAAAATTCATGAGTTTTGATTAATAGCTACTAACTAAAAAATAACGACATTTATAAAAAAAAAAAATAATTCCTACATAAAATTCTAAGAATTAATCTTAGCATTAAAAACTGTCAAAATATACAAGGTGTTCTATTATTTATTATATTGTTATAAAAAAATGATTCATATTAAAACTCTTAGTATTAATCTTCGAGTTAAAAGTATAATAATATATAGGGAGTTCTATTTAAAAAAGGAAAGGTTACCACATTTGTGTAATACAATGAGCACCCTTTATATTGAAAATATAGTTAAACGATAGATTGTTTAAATCAAAAAATTTTTGATAATTTGTTTTTAATTTCGTACTGTTAGCCAGTATAATAATTTCACAATTTTATGCCGTACAAAAATTTGCAAAAAATGGTGTACGTTTAATAAAACTACATACATATTTATTCCTCATAATGAATAAGATTGCCTTCACGCAATTTATAAACAAGATTTGTAACGTCTAGCCGTTCCAATTACACCCGAACAATAACACCGAAAATTCCACGTACAAAAGCCAAACAATATTTCACCTCTACATGGAGATACGACACCAAACAAAGCACACACCAGAACCCGAAAACACGAATAAATTTCCTTTTTTTTAGGCATGGGACACCCGTCTCATCCCAAAACCTAATTCCAGTTCCGATTTCAATTTTACCGTCCCAAAATTCAATTTCACCGCCGCACCTTGTACCTCTCGGTCGTACAGTACCACGCATAAATAAACAAGGGTCTGCGGGATTAATTATTCATCAAAATTCTGGCGACACCTACACATACACGAACCCACTACGAGATTAGACATTAATACACGGAAGGAAGAGGGGTTTTCCGTCCCTCCTGTAGACTGTCACGTGTTATATTTGTTATATTTGAACAGTTGCCGTGTGGAGTATGGCGCGGTATGTATTCGCCAAGTCTCTCCGACTGACAATAAGTTATGTCGAGTTTTGACAAGTTGTCTTACGGTCCTCGGCGGACTGTTAATGAGTTGTTGCCTCGCCTGGTAGTTATATAAGTGGAGACGACAAGTCTCGGCAAGGGCAAGAGGGGGTACGGTTCTTCGGGCGAGACAATGGAAGAGGTTTGTTTTAAGTAGTTCTTGCCTCTTGAAACTAATTACTGTACCTTGGCGCGGGCTAAGCTGCGTTCGGATGGAGTTTTGAAGAGTAAACGGATGAATTTTAAATAGGTTTTCAGTTTTAGGTACCGGTTAATTGCTTTGTTAATGGGTAAACATATTTTCGTTAGTGTTTCGACTTCTTGAGACAAGTTTGCTTAAGAAGTGGTTAAGTTTAATTTATCTAGGAAACCTTAATTGAGGCTTTTATTTAAAATGAATCAACAAGTAGTATTCAGACACTCAAGCTCTTATTTATTTGTTTATGATCATGAGATATCTGTTAATCAAATAATCTGAAACTTCTGGTTGTCTGGCTATAGGTTTTTCTTCATAACTACTGTTAAAAACGCAGTAATGAAAACAAAAGTCACTACAAACATTTATCAATTGAAAATTGGAGAGATTAGTACGTACCTAATCCAGAAACGGGATGCGGATTTACGTACATTGTGAATTGCTAAGCGTTATCCGTCGAACAAAACAAACCGACGTAACACAGCAACTGCTGGCTCCGATCGCTCAAAGTTATGTCGCATTCTAGCCCCTCGTCGCATACAATTGGCATCCATCCATCTCTGGCCCTACACAAATCACTACACAGCCACATTAAGATTACACAATCCAAAAGATTCTTATTGTGGATGAACCAACAAACAGCTGACCACATACGAGCCTGGCGAATGTAAGTCAATGTCACCGTAGCCGTCACACCAAGGTGTCTGGAGACTGATATGTTGCCGGCGGTGTTCACCAGTTGTGTCCCCAGTTGCACCACAACTGTGGTGGAGTGTCATCGATTTTCTTGCGATGAACAGGGACGGACTCCGCCTTTCTTTAGAATGTAAGAATGAAAGTTAGATCATCTGTTATTTGAGAAACTGTGCTTATTACTTTCTTAGGGATGTGTTCCCAAGCCGTTATTTCTGAAACACCCTGTACGCTAGGCTATCTGGGGAAAGGTCCCATATGTCGGATTTTTAAATTGTCACGCCCGTCACAGTTGAAAAATCAACTCAGGTGATATGGTTTAACCGCATTTTTAGTTTTGTTATCCTAAAAAATTGCAAACAAATATATTCACCATCAGGCAAACGTCGCGGCGTTTGCCTGATGGTGAATATCCCGGTAATTCTTAATGTAGTTCTAAGTAAATAGTTTCATATGGCGTTTCGTTTTTTAAATTCCTTTAAAGGTTCCAGTCGCTTGGAATTAAAAAGAAACAAGACGAAAACGAATAAAGAACACAAACAAACGAGTTATTTATATAATAATAATCATTATTACATACAGTTCCAGTTGGCATTCGGTTTGTATTTCTGGTTACTGGTTCAATTTCAGAAATTGAAATATTATGTGATTGAATTTTAAGGGTCAACATTAGTCAAAGCCTGTTTCTTTTTTTGGGTAATGAATTGAAATTTTTAAAGAAATATTCTTTTAGAAAATTAGTTTGTTTTAATTTCTAGAGAACGGTTATTAAAATGTATTTTTTTACTTTATCATACGCAGTATGTAAAGTATTGTAATCGTGCCGAAAAAAATTTTCGAGATTTTAGCGGAAATAGGTCTTTATGGGTCCCCTGAACATTTTTGACCAAGGTCCAAAAAAATGTCTGTGTGTGTGTGTGTGTATGTGTGTGTGTGTGTGTGTGTGTGTATGTATGTCTGTGTGTGTGTAAACGATTTTTGTGGCGACGATTCCGGAGAAACTACTAAAGGTATCGGGACGAAAGTTCATATTTAGAAGTTTTATTACCAAACTTAGAGCTGAAAAGCTTTTGGTTCAAAAGGGTCCAAAGGAACCGGCTATTTACTCTTAGCATTTTTCAACGATTTTGCAAATGAGCCGCCATTTCTGTAATTTCATCAAAATAGATAAATAATAAATTAAAGTAGAGGAAATTTTGTATAATTTATGTCTATAACATTTTTTGGTAAAATTAATAGTTTAGCTGCAGGAGCAAATTCTATTTGATCGAAATCGTGTCTGTATTAATACTAGGTAGCCAAGATATTTGGATGCTTTTGACAGTATTTGGAACGTCAGCGTTTGCCAAACGTCAATTCAACACGCGAATGCATGGAGAATTGCCATGAGGAGCTAGGTGAAACAATATTGAAACAATATTGAAAAACAATATTTCGAGTGCGGATAGCAATGTTATGTTTTCGCGAATAAATACAAGAAAGATTGTAAGACGGTATGTTAACCTTAAAACTTATTTGGAATATTGAGCATAATTCTTTATGACCTTTTGTAGTTAGCACTGAAGACGGCGTAAAACTCGAAAATATAGTATGCTAGAAGCCAATATAATATATTAATCATCAGAACCAGAACCTTTTTACTTTATCATCCGTAGTATGACAACACTCCACATTTAGAAGCTTTCTGTTGAACCAAGGGCCCAAAGGAACTGGAGGTTTAGTCTTAGCATTTTTGAAAGATATTGCAAATAACCCGCTATATCTGGAATTTCGTCGAAATAGTTAAATAATAAATTAAAGTAGAGGAAATCTGAATAATTTATGACTATGACATTTTTTGGTTAAATTAATAGTTTAGCTACATGAGCAAATTCTATTTCATCGAGATCGCTCGTACAGTATCGTGACAGTAGGTAGTGTCAAATGCTGATGTTTTGACATTACCTGCTCTAAATATAATCAAAATATCTCCAGTCTAGTTCTAGTAGTTTTATTTTAATGCAGACATAGCCGATCTCGATCAAATAGAATCTCATGCAGCTACACTATTAATTTTATATATGGTATGATAAAGTAATGTGCCTGGCCACATCAGATTTTTTTTTCAAATAATAAGGCGTCTAATTGGGAAACACTGTACCTTTTCAACTTCAACTTGGGAATAAACATATTGAATGTGGGAATAAACAATTTTAAATCGATAATATACCATTTCAAAATGAAATAATCAGTTTCAAATTGGAAATAAACAATCTCAAAATGACATAAACAATTTCAAATTCGGAACAAGCAATTTCGAATTGTGAATAAACACAATCAATTTGCTACTAAGTGAATTCAATTTGGCACTAAACAATTTCAGATTCAGAAAAAGGAAAATGACAGTTGCATGGTTGTGGCAGATTTAGTTGTCTGTTGTTGCTGGGAGGTGTGTATAAATGTATATGTGTAAAAATAATGCCGTACATCAAAAAAGTGGATCGTGACAATGTCAAAAAACACATTTGTGCGTTATATAACAATAACGGAGACTCGAGAGCTCCAGCAGATACATTGAATATCAACAATTCGACGGCCTATCGATAGGTAAAGAATCAAGCAGCGGGAGAAGAGAGAAAACGTGGAGGAAGGAAAAGATGCAAATTACTGGGCGACCATCGCCTATTCATGGAAAAGCGTATTAAGGAAACTCCTAAAATTACCTTGAAAGAAACGAAGCTACAAATACATAACAGTTCTCATATTGTCAGTACCATCCTCGCGATTGATGTTGTTAGTACGTTTGTAAATTTCGATGGCTTCTCTAATAAGCCTTCGATGATAAGTACCCACCCTTGCCAACATCTTCACGTCATCGAAATTCATTTTGTGTCCCGACTCGTGGCAGTGTTGAGCAAAAGCGGACTGTTGAATCTTGCGTAGCCGGGTGTCTCTACTGTGCTCCTTGACTCGACATTCGAAACTTCGTCCTGTCTGTCATACATAGCATGTTCCACACTGACATTTATCATGTATACCCCTTCGTTCTTCAGGAGTGGCGTGATATCCTTTGGGTTGGGCAAAAGATCCTTTACCTCTGCTGGTGCTCTGTACCTTACCGTGATACCCGATTTCTTCGGTAGTCTACCGATTCTTTCTGACACCTCACTTACGTATTATAATGAAATTATTATTATTTATACAGGGTCCTGCAACTAAGCTCCCGTCTTCTGTAGCTCACTTACTCATTAAGCTAAGAATTTGACATTTTGCAGGCTTACCCTGTACTTCAAGGTACAATTCAAAAAATTATTTTTTATTATACAGGATGTTCCAAAAATGTGCAACGCCATGGTAATATATTTTTTTAAATTGCATGCTATACATTTTTCTACGCATTTGGAAGCCTTTTATGGCTGCCTACATATCACCAAAATTTTATTAAAATCGGTTGAGGGACCGCAGCGGAAAAAAATAAAAACCAAAAAAAATTGATTTTGCATCGTAGGCTTTAAAAATCAATAAAAACCACAAAATGCACCTCGTTAATAAAATTTTGCGACGTGCTTATTAAGTTAGATGTAATAGTCTCGTTAACCAAGTGACATTGATCCAAATTATACAGGGTGACCAAAATCGAGTGTCAAACTTGTCAAAGTTCAAAGCGCGCTATTGTTCTTATTTTAAATTGGAACCCATAATTTTTTTTAGGTAAAACTATGCGGAATTAAAGAATAAATATTGTTTCTGAATACAACCCCATCACAATTCCCAATATTTTAAAAGTTATTCACCAAAAACTCATTTTTCAACGTTTCCAACGGCAATTTTAGGTAATAAATATCGTACGTGGCGTTGAAAAACAATTTATTACATAAAATATAACGCAGAGAGGTATTTTAGATTTTACTGTACTTAATTAAGTAGTTATTCAATTGCTAAATTTACTGCAAAATTTACCTATAGCCACATTTCCGTCCTTACCGCTATGGGTAAATTATGCAGTAAATTTAGCATTTGAATAACTACTTAATTAAGTACACTCAAATCTAAAATACGTCTATTATTTTTTATGAAATAAATTGTTTTTCAAAGCCGCGTACGATATTTATTATCTAAAATTGCCGTTGGAAACGTTGAAAAATGAGTTTTTCGCGAATAAGTTTTAAAATATTGGGAATTGTTATGGGGTTGTATTTAGAAACAATGTTTATTTTTTAATTCTGCATCATTTCACATAAAAAAAATTTATGGGTTCCAATTTAAAATAAGAACAATAACACGCTTTGAAGTTTGACAGGTTTGACACTTGATTTTGGTCACCCTGTATTATTTGGATCAATGTCACTTGGTTAACGAGACTATTACATCTAACTTAATAAGCACGTCGCAAAATTTTATTAACGAGGTGCATTTTGTGGTTTTTATTGATTTTTAAAGCCTACGATGCAAAACAATTTTTTTTTGTTTTTATTTTTTTCCGCTGCGGTCACTCAACCGATTTCAATAAAATTTTGGTGATATGTAGGCAACCATAGAAGGCTTCCAAATGTGTAGAAAAATGTATAGCATGCAATTTAAAAAAATATATTACCATGGAGTTGCACATTTTTGGAACACTCTGTATAATAAAAAATATTTTCTTGAATTGTACCTTGAAGTACAGGGTAAGCCTGCAAAATGTCAAACTCTTAGCTTAATGAGTAAGTGAGCTACAGAAGACGGGAGCTTAGTTGCAGGACCCTGTATATGAAATCGTTTAGTGCCAATTTGAATTTGCTTCGTACCAAATTGAATGTGTTTATTCTCAATTCGAAATTATTTATTCCCAATTTGAAATTGTTTATTCCCAATTTGATAACATTTATCTCATTTTGAAATTGTTTGTTCCCATTTTAAATCAGTTATTCCCAATTTGAATGTGTTTATTATCAATTTGAAATTGTTCAATCTCAAAGTTGAAGTTAAAAAGGTATAGAGCATCCTGAAAAGGCAACTTCCCGCCGTTCATCGACTTTTTCCATCGGCCGACCGCGTAAATCTCCTCGGCGAGGACAGTCGCGTGCTTCCACCACCTAAACAACGTTACCGAAGTGCGTGAAATTAACTCGTAAAGAAAAAACGCGCTCACTGGCCCCACCGCCGCCGCCGCCTAGGATACCTACATTTTTCACTCGACATACCCAAAGAAATAGAAGAGTACCCAGATGGCATACCGAACGTTCTCCACCCTTCATCGTAAGTCTTTTTTCTCCCCCCATTCCTCATCGACGTATTATAATATATCGCGATCGCGTTCCAGATGGATTCAGCGATTTAAATTGTGTGTGCACTCGGCGGGAAATTTATATCCGAGCGCGCGCCCCCTAGTGGGTCTCACGTGAGACTTCGCCGAGATATATTGCGACTTGACATCGAATCGGATAGCTTAATTGTCGGCTTTTACAATTTTTTCGCGCGTGAGTATACCGAAGATCGCTTAATTGCGATTGTGTTATTAGATTTGACTTGACTTGCGATAATAGTTGCGAAAAACGACGTGCAGTCTGTCGTAATTATATATTTTGTGGTAGGTACTGGACATTTTTAATTATTAACTACTTAATATTACGAATTGGATTAATAAGAAGTTAATTCAGTATTATTGTATACAGGACTGTTGATAATGAGTATACAAATCTTAAGGGTAGTTCAAAACTTTTTTATTTAATGTTACAGAAGAGAATTAAGGAGAATCTTCCAAAAAAACTGAGTCTAAACTCTCAAATAATAGACCATTACTTCAATCGTTTGTCAAATCATTATTAAAAAATATAGCACAAAGAATTTCAATATTATATATTTTAAATTTGGAATTGAAAATTTTTTCTCTTATATTCTGTAGAAGCATATCCGTCAAAACCTCAAAATTGTTAATTTTATAGTTTCCTTAGATGTTACATAATATAATATCGATGGTATCAAACAGTAAAAAATGAAAAATTTTTCACAATTTATTGATTTTAGTTTTGGCCTTTTCAGAAATAAACTGCAAAAACTACTGGAGAAGTTATACACATCAATAAACAGTGTTTAAAAATGTTTTAAAAGATATGCTACTTTTTGAATAGTAATTACAAGTGAATATTGTTTTCGAAATAGTCTTGTTTAGTTTAAATAGATTTAAAGCGTATTTTTACTACAAGATAATATTAATTAGCATACATTTTGTACTGAAAACTTAAGGACCAGCTATGAAACGAATGTTTTTTTCAGCGTTTCACAAACTTGAAGTGCCTAAAATTGTATTTTTCTTCGAAATCTGCTATTCTATCTTATATACGCCAAACGTTTCAGGTTCTCCCAGCGCACATTGGGGTATTAGACCCAAAAAGCTGGCCATAAGTCAAATTTCTAAATTGTTAAATTCCAAACAGTAAACCAGTTTATGGGATAGGTAAAAGGCCGATGTATTAAAAGGCGGCAATATTTTTTCACCTGAGCCCTGAGCCACGTGTCCTTATCACCCAAAAGTTATATTTTACTATGGCTGAACATTGATGCACACACATAAGCTGACGCTCTTAAAAACGGTTGCAATTTTGTATTTTAACGATAAATGTGAGTTATTTGTTATACATTCTTTAGAACCAAGTATGAACTTTCATTCGACATTATTTTTATTAAAATTTATCCACAATTTTGCTTATTGTAGGGCCGAGAACAATTGCTGTTATAAAAAAAAATAGTTTTATGCAGAACTTGAGTGTTTTAGTTTAGTGTTTAGCTTTGTTAAGCTTTTGAAAGTGGTTCAAATTATAGTATGTATACATATTTGACATTACAACTACTGAAAAATCTGCTGCGGATAGGTGCGGATGCGGTTTTTGTGATTTTATTTCTAATACGTTGTTAAAGGAAAATCCCAAAAATTGATGTACCGGCTTATATGTAATTTGGTGCAATTTCTTGATACCGTGATAGTAGAGGAAATTTAGAATATATTTAACCATATTTAGCTATATACAAATGGTTACGGTTATCGAGATATTGACAAGTTTATGTTCAATTCATCTTGTATGTTGTAAATGCCATTATGTACGTATATTTTTCCGTTTTGGATCATGTATAGCAAACAACTCCGATGACCTAGACTCATCAAAAATCAAAATCAAAAATCGTCCGAAAAAACCTTAAACTTTGTACTTGTATATGCATGTCTTAGAAATTGGTTGCTTGAAGACAATCGAATTCATATTCAAGGCAAGAAAATACTTCGAAGGCACCTACTCGCATACACATTTCACTGGTTTAAATTGGATTCTTGTTGAGGAGAGACAATAGTAAGTTTGTGAATATAAACTGGTTAGGAGATTTCGATAAATGTGTTTATGCGGAATGCGAATGCGGGTTCAAAACATGCGTATTAGGGTCATACCACTAAAGGCGACCATTTCAGCTTGAATTATGATCAAATTTCGAAAGTTTTCATGGAAACAATAAGTATAAATATTAGACAATTTCGAAATAATACTAAAAATAATGGATTTTATAGTGATAAAAATGGTAAAATAGGTTCTTAATTGCCTCTACTATCACGTCTTAAAAGGAATGCATCGATCGGAAAACAGCATGAATAGCATATGTACCATTTCAATACACAATATCGACTGGTGTAAACTTTCAGTTTCTTCCTCTACCAGTGGTCTTTAAAAATAAAACTTTTTTCAGGATTTTCTTACAACATAACAGACCCAAACATGTTATCTCATATATAAGTCAAAAACGACATGTATTGTTCAATTTTAAATCCGTATATGCTGCGTATTTAAACTGGACATGCCATATATTATTTTATGAATTTGACATGGTAAGACATAATAGAAATGAAATCACAAAAAGTATTGATGACAAATGTTGTAGCAGTAATTCATTTACAGTAGGTGTAGTGCAGTGAAGAACAATTTTCAATACAGTTTGTTTTTTCCTATTTTGTACTGTTTTATTGTGTTTATTAAGTTATTAACCTTCAAATTCTTAGTATGAAGGTTAAAATATTATACATAAATAAAACAACACATCTAAAGCCTTTTTAGGTAAAAAAATAATTTTGGCCAGGTTTTCAGGTCACCCCACTGTGCAGCGCTACAACCTTCAACAATCCGACATCCCAAAGCTCAGAATTAAAATTTCTCGCTCGGTTTTATCTGCGCACTTGTGTGTAATACCCAGCCTCGAGCTTTTGAGTTGCAAATGCCCAGATATATGCACGCGTACTCGTATAATCCGCTTCCTACTTTACCGACAACTCCCCCATCTACCCCTATATACTCGATTGTGGTGGTTCGCGTACCCCCCTACCCCTCAAACCGAGAGATTTTAACAAATGAAAGACAGCTCTCAATCTGAAATCCTAGCGCCGCTCCTGATATATTCGGAAACCTTGTAAGATGTAAATCAAGGGTGCGAAATCCCCTTTCGCGCACAGGTAAACCCTATTTCGGGGGTGGAATGGGCGGGAGAGGTTAGCGAGATAACCCCTATACGCGGCTCGCTACATCTCACTTATATTTTTCCGCAAATACGGGTGCTGTGCTTGCGGTGACGACTTGAATTGGTAACCTATATTCAGATTAGGAGATATTACGAAGTAAACCGGAAGTTTTCTTTCTTTATTTGTTTTTCAATTTTGTTTATGTGTATGCTTGTAAGTTATATATTTCTCTATCTGTTTTTGGATGAAATACAGTTGGAGAAAAAATACAAGTTGAGCTGTTTTTGTTGAGTATTCTTTTAAATACAAAAAATGTATGTGTACATGCAGGCTATGAATAAATAGTTTATTTTATAGTATAAATTTCTCTTTTACTGGCTTATGTTATTTTTCTTTAAATTACAACAAATTACAAAGTTTATTCTCCCTTTGAATGTAATATGAATTTTGAAAATTCTTGGTCATCTAATTGTGCCGCTAGAATACCGACTCAATCAAAAATATCAATGAAAATGTGCACAAAAAATGTGAATTTATGGAATCAGAGGAAAAGAATTGAAATATTTTAAAAACTATTTAACTAACTAAAGACAAAAGGATAAGACTAGAGAAAATGAGTCATATGAACTAATAAACTGCTTGGGGGTACCACAAGGTTCTGCTTTGGGACCTCTTTTACTTAGTTTGTACTTAAACGGTATTGTTCAGTAATGTTTCAGGTAAATCTTGTGATGTGCACCGATTTGCATCTTGTGTTCTCACTTGCAGGAGGTCACTTACCTGAGATAGTCGTGACATTGAAAACTGAACTGCTATCTTTATCAGATTGGTATAAAGAATATAAGTTATGTGTTTATAATAGTGATCACTAATTCAATTATCGGAGAAATGGTGGAGAAATTTAAATATTTATCTACATATCCAGAACGACATCTAGTTTTGAAAAAAAAAATTGCGAGCAAAAAGCCGGAGGTTTGCATACTGAATAACGTCCATATATGATTAAAATAGAAATATCGCTAAAATTTCCTTTATTAAAAAGAACACAATCATTATTTGAACCACGAAAATATCGTTTCCTAAATACAAAACAAAATTCTAACTCTAAAATTCTACTCTAACGTTAACTAAATTTTTGTTTAAATTTTCAAAATTAAGTAAATGTTATTTGTATCATATAATAATAGTAATAAAATGCTTTATTGTATATAAATAAATACAAAAGGTACCTATAACACCAAAGTGATTTAAAATTGCACTATTCAAAAATAAATACAGATTAAAAACTGCTATTAATAAACAGTGTGTTCATTTCAAAAGTATCCACCCTTAATAACTCTTGACCTGATGCGATTATTGCTTTGGGAAACACGTCGTTTTGGATATTGAGGGGGAAATTCAAAAATTCAAAAATTCTCTACTCAACCATGATAAAAAAATTAAATCGATCGATTGGTTCTTAAGATAGACTACCCAGAAGATAGAAGCTACGAAATCAATTATTATTAGCGAAATATTGCGGATTGGATACATGGATATATATGATCTAATAAATTATCACTACCGGAAAACTACGAAATTTTGAAACATAAAAAGCAGGGACAAAACAATTAACGATATAACAACGTTCCCAGAACGTCACATATTCAAATATTTTATATAACATAGAACCGTCTGCCGTCGAATTCTTCATATTATATAAAACACGCCCTACCACATAACCTGTCGCTCAGTCAATAGAGGTACACGTGATAGATTTGCGTTTATGTATAGTTCAAGAATTTAATTTATTTCCCTGACGGTGAGTATTTGTGATAATTAATTGATTAATTGATTTTATAGAATATATTAATTAGTCTGACAAAAACCAACCAAAGAGTTTTTATTATTCTGTCATAATTTAACAGACCATTGAATTTATCAAACTAAGTTCATATGTTTAAAATATAAATTTAATTTTGAAAAAGCCCAAATATTATTAAGATTGTGTTTTTACTACGTGATGGTGAATTCATTGTCTTTGTCTATGGACCAAAACATACCCGTTAGTAATTCTTCTAGGTTTAAGAGGTTTATCTCGAATTCTTGATTTTAGTCGATTTCTCTTAGATAATTTAATTTAATTTTTATTCATTCTCTTCAATGACAAGAATCTGTTTTGTTGAATGTGTTGAAAGCTAATATTAGGAAATAGAAGTTCGGTAAACCCTACTACACAAATAGTTATCAATAATTCAATTGTTGAGTCAGTAGGGAAATAAAAATATTTAGCTATACATATATAGACAACAAAAGCTAGAATATCCTTGTACCATAGGATAATAGAAACCTAATATATGTATTTTAATTATTGCAGGAATACTAATTAAGGATTATTAAAAATGTCACAAAACCATGTTTCGTAAAAATTAATTAATTGTAATTTGGTGCTTCAATATATCTTCTTTCTATTTTATAAAAACTAATGTAAGTCTTTTTTGTTTCAGGTTAGTTGGCCCATTATCTAATGAAGTAAGAACACATTTAAATTACGAGAAAAATGCGGTAAGTTAGCTATTATTAGCTTCATATCTCCATAAAAATAGAAAATAATAGGTATATGTACTTCACTCTCAAAATTACACACTCGCCTAGCGCATAACGTATAAACTACACCCTCCTGAATTATAACCTAACTTATATAGGTAATCATCAAACAACACACTAATAATAAATCAATCACGCATTGAGATACCACCCCATAATTCTCGTATGAATGCAGTTATGCAAGTTATTCAAATTACGCTCTCTCCATACCTTGTCTTCGGTTAGAATCGTTGATTGCATTATTTAATAGTACAAGCGTAGTCCGAGTCAGGTACAAATTCCACCGAAACCGCAAAATACTGCCCCGGCGCGCAGGTGGAATTGTGTACGCTTCATACACACGTCGACTGGATGCATTTCCGCGCACACGTACACACGTTAGCGTCCGCGTTTAACCCACACAGAGAAGGTAAAAGCTGCGGTTAGCTTTAGCGGTTAGCGCCGGAGTAGTTTACGACGGCGTACGGTCGTGCCGTTGGCGCTAGACACTTGTACCGGCATCTCCTCTGCCATCACTTCTAGTTTAACGATTTACTGGACGTATGTTACCGGATGTAAGCTAGCGAATGCATTCCTACACCTACACGGACGTGCTATGTGTTTATTTACGTTAATAAGTTCGTTTTAGGTGAAATTGTTTTATGGTGTTGTAGGTTTAGAGCTGGAAACTGACCATTAAAAAGTAATTGGTTGTAACTTTTTAGTTTATAGTGGCTGATTTTTGTACACAGATAGAAAAGATTATTTGTTTTAAAGAAATGTATTTGTTTGAATTTATTCTTTTGGGCCAAAACATATTTCTTTGACGCCAACAATATTTACTTCATTGAATACTCTAGTTTATTTGCTTGCAGAGATTAATTTATTTGAAATATTTATTTAAGTGGAATAACTATATATGGATACAAACAAAAATTACTTTCCTTTAAAGTAATATTTTAGTTTTGATTTTAGAAAAACGTTTTTTACACCAATGAAATATAATTTTGATTCTAACATATAATTTTGTATATAAGGAGAGATTTATTTCGCTTAAAGTAATCTTTTGTCTTTGGCTTAAAAATAGGTTTACTTCCGCCAAAGAAATCATATTTTGATTAAAATAAATATATTTGTACACAAGAAGAGATTTATTTCAAGTAATATTTTTGTTTTGGCTTTAAAATAGGTTTACTTCCACCAAAGAAATCATATTTTGATTCAAATAAATATATTTTTAATGTCATCCAACTGTATTGTTAGATGGCGCTGTAAACTCTCTCCTCGCACTTCGTACATATCGAGAGTATAAAGCCGCGTGATCGACAGTATAGAACTTATAGAGTACAGTGCCTGTAGGTTCAAGTTGCGATTCCAAATCAGAGTACAATTTACTAACTTAACCTTGACTATATGTTGGGTTGGGAAGACCAAGCACTGGTCGAGGATGTGCGACATCCCAAAAAGGAGGTGACACATGCCGAGTCTTCCGAAAAATTCTTGACTATTAAATTCCTTCAACAAATTAATAATTTGAAGCATTTTAACTGACCAACAATTTTGTTAATTTAAAAAAATGTAATTCTTTCACTCAACACAATCATAATTATTTGAAGTAAATAAATCTCATTTCTTATAATACACAAGTTGCAAACTTTTTAACTGGAAACATAAGTTGTTTGACACAAATCAACGTTCTTTCTACCAAACAAATATTTCAAATAAATGCGTTTTTATCCGCAAATAAATATTTCTTTGCCTCTATTTAAACAACAAATTTCTTTGAGTCAATGCATATTTATTTGAATCAAACAAAAATGTCTCTCTGTGTACATAATTCGATTGTGAATTAAGAAATCAAAGTTTTAACATTCATACGTTTAAGGTACGACGATACTAACAATTTCTATTTTCTAATTTGAATGAATTAAACTTTTATTTTATTTTTCTGTTTATTACGATAATTTTAAGTAAACTTAAAATTTTACGTAAACTATAATATTCTGGTTTTCAATATGCTTAAAAAACAAGACAGTACTTTATTAGTCTGAGCAATCTCAACTAATCTAACCAAATCATGCGTAAATGAAATCATTCAATCATTCATGTTAATACCTTATCCCCAGATTGACGTGAACTATCACTATAATGCACCAACAATTTCATTCATCGAGAAAATTTGTTCTTTATAAATTTGGCTGTCCTAAACACGCCACATACCGACTATTGATTTCACGTACAGGCTGGTTGGAAGCAAGAAATTATTGAATTTGTTCAAAAGCGAAGTACCAGTTATTCACAACTTATTTTAAAAAATCATTTGCTATTTTAATATCTCATAATTTTTTATCGTTTATTTTTACTTTATTGCTTAGTCTGAAGTCAAAATTATTATTTGAACCAAAAATTATGATAACTCTTGACAACTCAACGTTTTATAATCTGTTTTCAATACAAAATCGTTCAACTTAGAAAGATATTTTAATGGATAACATTACCACTTTTTTCAAAAATTCATTACAATTTGGTGTATTACTTTTAAGCTTCTGTAAAAAAGAACTGACTGAGGTAAACTGCAGAACTTTTGAGTAAATGTGCAGCTTTTTTTTTACAAAACAAACTGCTGTCACTTTTACGAATTATTATTATTATTACTGCTTTTACGAAATAGGTTCGTTCTGTGCTCTATTGTACATATTAGAAATATTTTCCGCTTTTCTTTTTTTATTACTTGAATTCCGTTTAAAAAAAGGTTAAGTTTTATCTTTTTGAAACACCAACAAAAATATCCAAAATCCACTATAATAGCAGAAATGGTACATCATCTACCTTTAATTTGGTGTATTTCTTTTAAATCTACGCGAATACATACTTGAGAAAAGCCCTCAGTACTTTTACATCGTCACTTTTACGAAATAACTTCTGTGCACTATTCTAGATATTATTTAGGTAGATTTTCTAAATTTTTAATGTTTTAATCCTGTTCCCAAGTAAGTAAATCAATTTTGCCACTTTGGCGGATGCGCCGGAACAAAAAAAAAACCTTACACGATCAATTTTATTTTACAGCTTCTACATGAAAACAACGTTTGCCCCTTTTATTATTCATTCCTGATTTATATTTATCAGCACGAGCGCGCACTCATATCTTTTATTCCATCCGATCCGAACAATATTTCCAGCGTACCGGAAATTGGTCGAAAATCGAATTTGTCGAACAAGCGGAAATAGGAAACGTCCGCTACCGTTGCAGCCGGCCGAGTATTGTATCGGCAAATCATAAGAAGAAGAAGAACAGTCTTCAATAAATACGAAATGAATTATTGATGGTCCATTCTTGCGCGCTGCTTTCGGTTTTGCTTGGGGTAGTAACAATCGTAACAGTAAGCAGAAATGACGATAGCGATTGCATATGTTCCACTAGACAGGCAGGCAGGCAGGCAGGCGGTCCCTTATGCAGGACGTCTTACAGGGACGCGCGGAAGGTTTTATGGCCCCCTCCTATTCGAGATCTACGAGCGATCTTGTATCCCTTACGCGATTTTGTGGATATTTATTACTCGAGAGTGGGAATCCGAGATTCATGCGGTTTTGCCGGCGACATGTTTATTTAAATTGGATTTTGTTTGAGTCTTGCTGTGGGTAACAGGATAAGAGGTTTAAAGGTGGAAATATCTTATCAATATGTTGTGGATCGTTTAAATTGTTTTTATCTTGTAAATGTATAATTTGCGAAGTATACTAATGGATTATTAAAAATTCTATAATGTATGTCGACACCACTATGGATTAAATCTATTCCAAATTTGTAACAAATATTTATTAGCTTTTAAAAAAAATAATAAAAAGAAGCCTTCCTTATACATAAGTAGTTATCGTTTGATGAACCAGTTTTCTCGATAAAAAGAAAAGTACATAACATATTGCATTTATGGTTCATCAAACGATAAAGGGATGTTTACTGAACATCCAGTTAAAATTTGTCACACAGTCAAATACTTTTTGAAATGTCGTGCCAACTGTTCACAAAAAAACCGTTTCGAGAAAAAGACTTTTAAACTTTCAACTACAGTTTATAACGTGACATCGAGTACTTACAGTATTTTTTTGCTAATATGCTATACCACAGCCATACTTTATTCCATCCTCCATTTCGTGTAATTTATTTTGAGCTTGTTTTTCAGCCTCGAGTGCACATCTCGACGACCTCACCAGACGCTGTTTCTCGCGCACATTTGCAAATATCTTCGTTTCCGTGCCAATAACAATTCTTATTGTTGTCATAGTTTTAAGGACGGCAAAAAAAGGATTTAAGACGCCAGAAAGTATAATTGAAACTTTAGTTGTGTTGTATTGAGTGTCACCACCTAAACACCATTCTAGCAACTCTATCGACGACAAGTCAAGTAAATCGGCTTGATGGCATTTTCGACATTTTTGTCAAGTGTTATTGAATTCATCAAATCTGGGCAAAGTTAATCAGAAAGTTAACTTCGTTAATCGATAATCCGTTAACGAAACAGTTAACTTCGTTAACCGATAGTCCGTTCATTTGCTATAAATGTAACGGAAGCTAACGTTAACCGTTAATCGTTAACTTTTTATAAAAAAATAGGTTATGTTGAGTATAACTTAATAACAGATCTTTCGTTTGCATAAGTTAAAATTGCCTTAGGAATTTTTCAAACTAGCCACAGTGGTAACTAAAGTAACTACATTGCGATATGTAATATTTATAAAAAAAAAACATGAAGAGACCAACTAAGGTAGTTGCAGTTAGAAGAAAAGCATTTTTCAGAAGGTTTCTTTTTAAGTTTATATTTTGAAACAATTAGTATTTATTAAAAAGTAACAATATTAAAAAATAGTTAAATATTTACTATTACATAATAAATGGGTATACTCGCGGAAAATAGTACGTAAGCATCATACAATTTCTGGATGAAAGTCGGATCAAATTTCGTTTGGTAGTTACTGAGTTACATGGAAACAAGAAATTTAGGATGTGAACATAATTTTTTCCGCGACTGTACATACAAAAAGTAACTATAAACTAAACAATTCAAGCATATGCTTTATGTACGGACGCCGTGTCGCACAAAGTAGTACGTCATACAAAACAAAGTCCGAACATGCACTGAATGTCAATAGCAGTTTGAAATGTTTAATTATGATATTTTCGATTTAAGGGACTTGAATTAACGAATGACAAATGTAGCGGAAGTTAATGAGTCCGTTTTAAAACTTAAGTTAAAAGTTAATTCGTTAACGAAAAATTTAACTTCGTTAATTAACGATTAACGGATTAACGCTTTTGTGCCCAGCTTTGGAATTCATCCAGTGTTTTCTCGGCTTCACCATAGATACGTATGCAATGAACTTATTATATGTGAGTCGTAGATAAATTTATATATTAAATAATACATTAAAATTTGCTATAAGAGCTTAAAATTAAATTTAGAACAAAATTTACGTATTACATTTTAAATTTTTGGTTTGGTTATACAATTATGTATTGCCTAAACTACAAAATAACCTAAAAACGTTTCAAAATGTTTACATCCCCTTATAGTCTCGCTCTTTTTATAGTGCATTTTTTTGATGGGGAGAAATCAATGTCAATGTTGGGAAGGGTGAACCGACAGACATGTACTGATGCATGCATACACTGGGGGATGTAAAAAGGACGGGGAAGGAACCTAATCGCAAGATTATGCAAATGTAATTTTGTTTGGGATATTGGATTTATGAAAATACCTATGACGGGGGTTGGTTCGCTGGTATTGGCGGGGGTTGGCTCACCACTGACGGGCCACAGCATAAATATGGTAACAAGTTTCCTAGTGAACTACCCTAACGCATATTTACACCCCCATTGTCGACACTATTAAGAGGAAATCATCGATTCAAACTTTTGTGGTGATGAATAATTTTTAAATTTCCAGTTTGGGGTTCGCTTTATTTTTATTGGTATCAAGGCACCTCTAAAAAAGATCTTCTAAAAATCATATCCTAAAATATTGTGCTCCATTTAGAGTATTTTTAATTTATTTTTCAGTATAGTGTGTAGTACGTCTGGGTTGTTTGGTTAGGTCCACTCAATATTTACCCTAAAAGCCGGAACGTGGTTTGTTTCACCTGTTACAATATTAAAATAAGGGTTAGTAAGTATAATATGATCCTTTTACACGGACCTAACAACTGAAAAATAACAACGCCCAAAATTTGTTGATAAACACTAATGACTGCTACAAAAATTAAGAAACAATTCCACCAAAACCTTCTACGGTTGAAAGTAATAATTAAGAGTTAACAAGCCCTTCTACAGTAATATTTTCTTCTTTTAATTTTTCCGTAGCAATTATGTTTTCTTTTTAACCGGTAGTAATCCGGGTTCAAACAAGTCAGGTGAAATTATTAATTGTGCCAAATGCGCCGTGAAACTTTTCCCGGGAAGTTGTGGTAAAGGGAGAAAGGTGGACAAAAGTTGAGGGAAAAGAAATGAAAAAGTGGAAAAAATACTCGCCGCAAGAGAGGAAAAGATAAATGTCTTAATTAAGGGAACAGAGGTCGGGGAAAAATTTGTAATGCGGTTACAAATAAAATTTTAATTCTTTTGCGGTCGCCGCTTCCGTGGCCGCTTTGCTGTGCAACGGATGGAAAATTCGTTTGTTGCACGCCGCGTTCTGTAAGTTTTAATTATATAGTAAATTGTTTTCTCGGTCCATGAACTTTTCTACGTTCAGCTATTTTTATGTTACCATATTATAACATAGCCGTGCGTTTTTCTGTAATCTTTACGATTTTATAAGAAAAATAATGATAATGATAATATAATAATAATAATAAAAAATCTTGTGTGGGACCATCTTTGAATTCAGGGAAAAAAATCGAATTGTACTACCATTAGATTGGTAATATTACTATAGTTAAGTAGTCGTTGAAGACATCATAGGATACGATAAACACAATAAATTTTACTTAATTTTTTCTTTATCATACATAGTATAATAAAGTATTGTAACCGTGCGACAAAAACATGTTCAGATTTTAGCGGAAATATGCCCTTTTGGGTCCCTTGAACATATCTGACCAAGGTACAAAAAAAATCTGTGTGTATATCGGGACGAAACTTAGAGCTGAAAAGGTTTTTGTTCAAAAGCGTCTAAAGGAACTGGATGTTTCCTCTAAGCATTCTCAAGGATTTTGCAAATGAGCCGTCATTTCTGTAATAAACCTTTTGTATAATTTATGCATTAATATAAAATTAGTTAGCCAGGATTTGAGATATTTTTATTCTAATGACAGGAGGTAGTGTCAAACGCTGATCTTTTGCAAATCCTGGCTAACTAGTTTTATTTTAATACAGACACGACCGATCTCGATCAAATAGAATTTGCTCATTCAGCTAAACTATTAATTTTATGTATAGTATGATAAAGTCATGTGCCTGGCATGTGCTTTTCTTTAACATTGCTGATTAGGGTCAAATGTAACACTTATTCTGGAACAAAACCAAAAATTATCAACAGCATTTGATGCACGACAAACAATATTTTTGTTTAATCTTATACGCTCTTCTCGTAGAAAGTTTGGGGACCCCTGTTCTATATAGTGGGATCATTTGTAAAATTTCATAAACCTGTTATACATAGTTCTATGAAATCTGAAATAAAAGTGCTAAGAAACAAAAAAGTTGAATGTTGCTAAAAAACTGGTGAACAACTACATTTCTGGCACTGAAAATGACTTCAGGGTATGCCCTTATGTACCTATACCAATTTTCGCTTTCCTATTTATCATTCAGTAATATATGTGATCCATGCGACACTTTTAAAAACCAAAAACTGTTCAGAGAACAGCCTATATTTTTAGAAACTTTAGTCGCAATTTTCTGACCTTGAGACATTCCTGTGACAGTAGAAACGCCACTTGTCTAGCTTAATATAAGTTGTTGTCAAAATAGCGTTAGTTTTTCGCGAGAAATGAACATGGTGGTCCATCATAGTTATAGTTAGGTCTATCTCGGACACTCTATACACAGTATGTTTCAGAAATAACGGCTAACTTTCAAAGAGCATATCTGCCATGGACAGAGAAGCAATATTGGTCAAATAACGTATAGTATATTTCAAACTTTTAAGTACCTACCAACAAAATTGTATTGAAGAAATCGTCTAAGGCCTGCCCTGGTAAATAGCCATTCTGATTGCAAAGCGATATCCGTCAAACAAAACAAACCGACTCAACACAGCAATTGCCTGTCGCGGCCGATCAAAGTTATGTCGCATTCTAGCCGTACAATTGGCATCCATCCGTCTCTGGTACTGCACAAATCACTACACAAACACACCCACATTAGGCTTCCACAATGCAAAAGATTCTTATTGTCGATAAACCAACAAACAGCTGACCACGATTGGTCGTACATGTGAACCTGGCGAATGTAAGTCATTGTTACTCTGAGAGAGGTTTGTTGATTTGTCACCAGTTGGCAACACAACTGTAGTGGAGTGTTGTCGACTTTCTAGCGATGAACAGGGACGGATTCCGTCTTTGCTTATTAATTTTCTCAAGAACGCGTTAAGCAAGACCATACGTTATTTGACAAAACATGCTTATGTGATCCTTCAAGGTTAGCCGTTATTTCTAAAACACCCTGTATATTTAGTAATACCATATACAACATATGACTTGTGCAATCTTTAATTACTAATATATTTTGCAAAATTCTTATTATTTCAATTTCCCAGACGCGTTGAAAGCTGTCGCAAATAACTACCTCAAAGAAAGTAACCATAAAAAAGTTGGAATTGTTTTCGGTAATTTTCAGTAATAGAATTATCAAATTGGTTACCACCCGTGCCGTTTCTAATTATTTCCCGGTCGTACCCGCCCCCCACCAAAAAAATCACCATAACCGTAAAACGAACACTAAACTGAAGTAGCGCCCAAGACTGTACGCGTTTCCCTTCAGGGTAATTCAAAATATGACTTCGATTCTGCGAGTGAGAGGAGCCCGTTGTCGTTACAATTAACTTTAATTAACAATGAGACTTCAGACGCGTCCTGAATTCCTGAAGCCTCATTCTGCCTTCGCGGCGTTCGCCCAGGAGGCCGTCATCTTTCGTGACTGCTGCGTACTTCTGGAATGAGTGACGCCTTCATAATTGCATCTTCCCCTTTGGCGGTCTGGCATTAATGAAGGATCCTGATCCTTGGTCCTTGTTATGTATAGTTCCGGGGGACAGGAGTTTGCCAAGTGGATGTCCCTAGGGTCGCTGGGGTAAGATTCGGAATCACTTTTCGAATCTGTAGAATTATATCGTATATTCTTCGGTCATAGCAAGGCTTAGGTACCATAATGATGAATTTTCGAACCGACACAACGAATTATGTTTGAAAATGAAGTAGAAAAAGATATTGTGGTGTTCTTTTTTGTTGTCTTTCAATGCTTTCGACTTGCTTCCAAGGTGTAACTCTTGACATTTAGATATTGAAGGCGAAGTTCAAAAATGGTATCTAGAGAATTTTAGGTTTCATCCCTTCATCCGCAAGCCACCCCATTTTGAAATTTCAAATGGCACCCCCTATCTTGTGATACACCATTTTTTTACTTTATCATACGCAGTATGATGAAGTATTGTAATCGTGCCGAAAAAAAAAATTGAGATTTTAGCGGAAATAGGTCTTTATGGGTCCCCTGAACATTTTTGACCAAGGTACAAAAAAATGTCTGTGTGTGTATGTATGTCTGTGTGTAAACGATTTTTGTGGCGACGATTCCGGAGAAACTACGAAAGGTATCGGAACGAAAGTTCATATTTAGAAGTGTTGTTACCAAACTTAGAGTTGAAAAGCTTTTGGTTGAAAAGGGTCCAAAGGAACTGGTAGTTTATTCTAAGCCTTTTTGAAGGATTTTGCAAATGAGCCGCCATTTCTGTAATTTCGACAAAATAGTTAATTAATAAATTAAAGTAGAGGAAATTTTGAATAATTTATGCCTATGACATTTTTTGGTAAAATTAATAGTTTAGCTTCAAGAGGAAATTCTATTTGATCGAGATCTGTCGCATCTGCATTGATATGAAATTACATAGTAGCCAGGATTTGGACAAATATTTTTTTGTGTTATCACATTCGAAAACAGCTGATCTCATCAGAGGTTGGAGAACCACTATGGAACGTTGCCGCTGTAGTGCGGCAAGTTATAAAATACAAATTTCAAATAAAATAAGATCACCAATTTGATTGTTTGTTGATAAGAAATATTAACCCGTCTTCATATCTAATTCTAAAAACGATAAATTGAGAAAATTATAAATAAAGTATAGCGATGAGTGTAGTTTTATTTTAGTATGTTGGTAGGGATGTGTCATGAACAAATATAAATCTGTCAGAATTTGAATTACCTTTTTAAGGTGTGTTTTCGTTAGTGATAATGGCAGTGGTAGCAGACGCCGTTATATTATTTCCAATAGAAAATTGCGACTAATGTTTATGTACATGCAAACTAATATGTGTCATTACCATTACCTACGTAACAATCGGAACGCACCTTTAAACTTGACGTTTCTTCAAAGTGGTACCAACCTAGCATTTACTATACAGAAATCATTTATTTATTTTGTTTTAAATACGTATTTCTTAAAAAGCAACGCAATAAACGTTGATGTCGCTCCTGCCAAAAACTAGATAGCGCAACTCGCTCACATGCGACGGCGACACTCGCCTTCGGTGACGCGCCGCATCACCGCTCGTCGCGCTATTCCGTACTTTCGGCATTTGTGACATAAATAACTATTATTCTAATGACGCAGTGTAGGTAGTGTCAAATGCTGATGCTTTGACAATACCTTCGATTTATCTCAATAGAATAGATTCTCATGCAGCTAAACTATTAATTTTATATATTGTATGATAATGCGCCTGGCCACATCAGATTTTTTTTTTCTTAAAAGTGTTAGAACTCCTGGAACTATTGCCTCAAAAACGTGTTCATAAATTTTTAACTTGACAAGCACAATAATCTTGATCACTTTTTAGTTGCGAATGTCATCTTTGGCCATTTCTGTAATACAATCATGTATTTACTTAACCAAGCTGCATTTCTAAATAGCAATTTTAGAGTATGAGCAGTTCTGGCAGTTTTCATTCCATATTTATATTAACAAACACATTTGATTTTTATAATGTGGATAGCCCACTTTTCTTTTTAGTTTAATTAATTCTAAACCATTGTCAACAGAGCTTTTTTACAAGTTTTCATATTAAAAATTGACTCTTGCTTGAGTGCCCTAGATATTATATCACCCACTTTATAAATAACCAATAACCACTTTTGTCACTGTTCTGACGTCAGACATATTTTGCTTTAATTTTATATATACAAAGAACTGCCGCGTCCATCAGGGTGGTATAACAAATCTGGAAAACCTATAAATTCAAGGTGATGATTTAATTAATTTTATTGTTGATACTTTTGGCATGAAACAATAATCTGGTTTATTAACGTATGCTCTCTTTCAGTATTATTTAAACGAATAGGAATTAGGACCAATCAAATTGGATGTTTCTAAAACTTTGTGACATGTTATAGTATCGACAGTATTTTAAAAACTCCATAGGTTACTCTATTGTTTATACTTTACACCAATCTTTGTACCTCTATATCATATGTTATGCTGTCTATCGATTAGCTCTCGCTTGCATTGTGCAAAATTACTTAACATGATAGTCTGTCTGCCACGGCGGTGCATTGTAGTAGGTAACCGCACAAAAGCAGGTATTAATTATTCTGTGATAATGTTAAATTTATCAAGGAGGTGCCCGTAATTGGCGCTAGCAATTTACTGCCAGCGCACAGAGCATAGCACAGGTACCCTTGATCTACTGCTACGTATATAGCGAGCGTAATGCATGGACTCTCGAACAATGTAATTGTTATGAGGGGATTTACTCTCTCCCTCCGGGTACTTTGAAGGTAATTCGCGCGCACTTTAGGCCATAATCCCTAATGTTCAGTTATATGGAAGTGAATAGGTCTGATGGAGTATAAACCTGTAGTGGCTGCGATGGAATATTTAAGACAACATACGTATCCATACTTGAGACAATTCTAGTTTGTGATCGGATAACGAAACATAATACATACATTGAATTTCATATTATGAGTAAGTGCTAGGTGCTAATAATGAGATTTTGGACTTTAACCGATATAACATAGGCCGGGTATTAGTATCGGTTACATCCACTTAACTTAACATAAAGTACGAAAAATTTTACTTAACGTACAAAATATAGAACGGTTTCATTTACATTCACTTACGTTTGGAGTGATTGTCATGATATTTCACATGACGTTTGACATAACACAAAATGAAATCTATCGCTTTTGCCAAACAAATATGTGTATGTACACTATGGTGGTCCAAATTTATACCTTGCAAAATATTTTCTTTGCTGGAAGCCAACGATCATCGATAATTGTTTAACCAAATATATACATTATGACGGACATATTTTTATATTTATTGTAGAAACTATTATGAAATTATTGGCATTTTGTAGTCTTTTATTAACGAATTTGCAATTCTTTAAACAAGTTCCATTTATTTAATAATATTTTTTTTTCTTCTGTAGAAATTATTATTGTTACATTGTTGGCATGTTTTTTGCAATTTTTTACTTGATGTGCAATTGTTTGAACAAATAAATTTGTTTAACCAGTAATATACTATGTCAGTACGTATTTTTTGACAAAAATTATTATTACAGATCTTATGATATCGATCAAACAAATATTGTGGTTGCAACACTAATTATTATTATAGGTTATAATTGAAAATGAGTTAACAAATTTGGCAAGACAAAAAAGACAAGAAATACAATAATAATTTTTGCCAAAAAGATATGTCAGTACCATTGTATATTTTTTAAAACAAATGGTATTTATTTAAACAATTACAAACTAGTTAATTAATGACAGACAATGCCAACAATCTAATAATAATTTCTCACGAAAAAAGAAAAACATGTCCGTAACATTGTATATTTTTGTAAACAAACGGTATTTCTGTAAACTATTGCAAATTAGTTAGTAATTGACCAAAAATGCTCGTAATAATAATTTCCTTTAAAAAACAGAAAATATGGTCGCGAAGATGTATATATTTTGTTTAAAGAAATGGTATTTGTTTAAACACAGCAGAAAAACGCCAATAATTTAATAACTTCTGCAAAAAATAGAAAAATATGTTCGTACCATCGTATATTTTTGTTTAAACAAATTGTAATTGTTTAAACAATTTCAAATTAGTTAATAAATGACAAAAAAAATATATCAATAATCCAACAATCACTTCTGCCAAGAAAAATTATAAAACACGTAACATTGTAAATTTGGCGAAAACTTTTGTCTCATGTTTAGGATACTATGGCGAGGGTAGGGGGTGGTGAACAAAAATAGTGGCTGTGGATTTGTTCCTTGGGGAGTTCTGAACAATTTCTGAAAATCTTCCGCAATTTTTTTCCACAATCCGAAGCGTGAAAAAAATAGGAAAAAAAGGTGCATTTTTGCAATGTATTTTAAATGGGAAATTTGAGGTGCTCGGTGGCACGTGTTAACGTTAACCGATTTTATTCAAATTTGCGGGAGGATTTTTTTTTTCTGGAGAAGGAACAATTGGGGTGGATCGTTCCCCTCTAGCGAAACGTCCGGCTTTTGGACCACCCTAATGTACACACAAGTTTTATGAAGGTTGGTTGCATCATCCATGACAAAAATCTGTGAATTGATCTAAAAATATTGCAAAACAACACAAAGACAACAAAGTTCAAGTCGCACGAGATATTTTTTCGGTTATGTTACTGTCACCATCACCCGAATTGTCAAAATCGACGGACTATGATTGGTGCACTTAGCGCACGGATTCTGTTAAGTTTAAGTTGAGTGAACAAATCCGTACATTACGTTAAGTTTTTGTACGTTAAGTGAATGTAAACAAACATATGTAAACATATAGCGAAAATTATTATTTGAATAATCGCATATCTTCGTGCCGCCTTAATGAAGGAAATTTTGACCGGAGAATACCATAGGCTATAATACCGTAAAACTTGCGAGAATCAAAAAACTGTTTCAGGAGCTTATTTTATAGATTTCCAGGTTTCAAAATATGAAGAAAATACACGAGAAGACCTACCTGTAATATTTCCAAATACTTTTTCAATTAATATTTTTGCATAGCTTCTACATAAAGGTAGTTTACTCTTAAGAGCAACACGCGGTACATGTTAAACATATAATTACATTATAGAACTTGAATTTATGTTTATGCTTTTATGAAGGATAAAATTTTCTGAAAAATTGATAATTGAACATTTTTAATGAAGAAATTGAACGCTTTCACAGTTTTCATTATATCCTGGGCTTCTAAATTGCTTTCTTAGAACCTTTTCCTTGTGGTTTGTTTACGGCTCAACTTTTTAGCAAACCTGAACAGTTTTGACATTTTCAGTTCGTTTATTATTTATTTTTTTATATAATACCCTTGTCAATCTACTCGCATACTCCCTTCGGTAATAAACATTAATAAATTCTCGGATCATACCATATTTTGACAATAGATTTCTCATCCAGCCCATCATTAGATATATATCCACATTGCCTTCCGGTAATTTGTCAATATCTTCCCCCTCCGTAAGAATATTATTTTCGTATACCCCAACGGAGACGGAAATAAATCATAGCGGGTGGGCGGAATGAAAACTTTCGACTATGATTGAAATCTAGTTAAGTAGATAAATGGTCTTTTCCTTCATCTGACCCTTGCAGTAAACTGAGAACGACGAAGGCAAGCGAGTAAACCTGCATGACGTGCGCTCGTGTCGGCGGCACAATGGACCTACCAAAAATGCTATCAGCAGTCGCGAACAATGGACCCACACAATGGAAACGGAGAACGGTCATCAGGAATTCCACGGTTCACGAACAAATCCGGGAACGTAGATTGAAATTGAGCCCCGTTTATAGCTAAAGGCTGATCTAGATTAATAGTCTTAACTCCTGGAGTATAGTTTTACATGTAATTTAGAGAATTTATTTATAAAATACGGTAACGACATGTTGTCCTAAACATTTTTAGAGGCGATACAGCATCATATTTTATTGATAAATAGGTTAAATTATTAGCTGTTCTTTTTACGTTTAATCCCAAAATAACTTTAATTTGACCGTTAAAATATCTGGTGAATTTCCGGAAATTATTTCCTAGTGTAAACCTAGGGCCGAGGTATTATTCCTCCTGGTTATTAAATGGACTATAGTATATTTACCATAGGTATAATTAGTATTATATAATATTATTATTAATATATAATCAAATTAACTATCTAAAAGATAGGAAATAGCAAAATATGCTGATTATGATTATACAATAGTAGATAAAAATACCTATTTTCTTTGTTGTTGTTAGCATCATTACTACTTCACTGTTGGTAATTCTACTTCTTTCTTTTCGGTACTCGATTAATTATACTAGTTCTACGCAGAAAAAAAAAGGAAAGGAGTAGGTATAATTAATGGAACTTGAACGTTTCTCAAAGTTTGCCACGCGATAAAAATACAATGAAGGTGGTTCGAATCGAAAATGGCTTCATTTATATCCCCCCATTTCGATCCTAACGATCCTTTTACAGTATTTCTTTTGCTGCGAAACGGGCGATACCATTAATTTGGCGCCTTCGAACCGTTTTTCTCGTAGCGCATTAGCCGCTTCAACGAAGTACTTACCGAATTGCAATTTTATATATTTTATAAGAATACAGAGAATGGAATTTAAGAATTGAAATGGTCCACCTAAGTTTTCAGAGGTTAGATTGTTTTTCTTGTTGAAATTTGCTTTAATATAATTTGAATTAAATATACTTATATACATTCACACGTACCGTGCCGCTTGATATCCATACACGGATGCCGTGTCCCGTGTGAAAAGGCTGAGTAGTTTTCGTGATATTTACAATTTAACGAAATATGTGTAATATCTAAATATGCCATTATTTTCTTGTACTTTCTTTTTCGTTTGTCTCTTAGTTGTAATCAGAAATAGTAAATTCACATATCATTAAAGAAAAAAAACTTTAATACTTTTAGCGTTTATTAAAAGATAAATCTCTTTCTACTTAGTAACAAATTTGAATCAAATTCAGAAACAAACTATAAACACTTAATAAACATTGCACAACAAGTAACTATTATTTTAATTAATATTTGGAAGTCTCTTATTTACTCTAAGGTTGTCAAAAACATTGGTTATGCGAAGGTTCGTGTCTTCTGGTGTAGTAGGTGCTGATTGGTATACCAGGTCCTTCACATATCCCCATAAAAAGACATCGAGTTTGTTGAGGTCTGGAGACCTTGGTGGCCACAATGTAGGACCTCCTCTTCCCTCTTTGGTCACCGGTTTAGTTCTTGTTTTGGGCTGGTAATTAATATTACCTGTTTCTTCAAATTGCAACCGAACCCTGTTTATAACACTTGGTTGGGGATGCTGTCTATCCGGATATCGCTGTTCATACATTCTGGAAGCTACTAATGTATTTCTGTTGGCTTCGCCATAGATGTAGATCATGTTAATTAATTATTCTTTGCTATAATTATAACTCATCGTTCAGAGAAAAGACAAATGTTGTTAGTAATTTTGACAGCCATAACTTATTGAGTGTCGTTAGATCGCAACGGTTTGTTCCTATGGTTAATTAATGCTAATAGTATTAATTACCGTTTATTTAAGTTGTTTTTTAATACAGTATTACTGATTTACAAATGAGAGACAAACAAAAAATAAATGGCATTTTAGATAATATTGCACATTTAGCAGATAATATACAGGATGTTCCATTTAAAAAAACTTGAGGAAAAGCCATTTGAAAAACATAAAAATTTACTAACTTTTATGAACATCCTCTGTATAGTGAATCTATTATTATTTTGATGCTATCATCTATCTACTGGCTTTGACTATTGTCTGACATAGTTTAGCGGCAAAATCTGCAAAAGTGTCGTTTTTACATTGTTTTAAAGAAGACCCTGCAAAGGTTGGATATTAAAATTTATTAGTATTGATATATTAATAAAATATACAAGGCGTATATTTTTTGTTTGTCTCTATTGAAACACCAGATTTCTTTGAGTCAATGCATATTTATGTGAATTAAACAAAGTTTTAAACACTGTAACAATTATTAATATAAATGTACCTATCTGACGTTTTACGCCTGAAGATGGCATTAAGCCGAAATCGATCGCGTACAAATATGATGAATTAAACTTAGTTCACAATAGAACAATCCTGTTTTATTCAATCCTGCAGCTATAAATGTAATGTTTATTTATTACAGCACCTGTTCAATGGAACGATACTCAATAACCTGACGTCTAGACGCTTCGAAGGTCAAGTTCCGAAAGTGAATAGGCTATTGTTGCGGATATAAAGGTGCACTATACAGCCGGTTCCGGATATTCTTTTCATTCGGTGCATTGTTCGCGAGCAAATGGAAAATAAACATAAAGCCATTGTCACAACCCAACGCAACGGACCAATTATCTGTAAAGCGTCACCGGAGACCAATACGACATCCGCAGAGGCAAATTCGATCCTGCACCGGCATTCGGATGCTGCATTATCCGCCAGATTAAGATGCCCTCTCGTGTCTATTGATTGGTAGGCGTTCGCATTGTCCGAAATTACTTAACGTGTCTGCTTGGATATTTGTGGTGGTGCAGTGTAAAGGCAGTGAGATTACAAGATTAGCATAGATTTATAACAATTTTTAGAAAAATCTGATGTGGCCAGGCACATGACTTTATCATACAATATATCAAATTAATACTTTAGCTGCATGAGATTCTATTTGATCGAGATCGATCGTGTCTGCATTAAAATAAAACGAGACAGATATTGACAGTAGGTATTGTCAAAAAATCAGCGTTTGACACTACCTACTGTCATTAGAATAAAAATATCTGTCAAATCCTGGTTAGCTAGCTTTAATGCAGACCCGAGCGTTCTCGGTCAAATAGAATTTGCTCCAACTGCTAAACTATTAATTTTACCAAAAAATGTAATTAAAAGAGGGAACACACGCCATTATAAGGATGTAGGTACTGTTCGGTCAGATCCAATAACGTTCAAATCCCATTATTTTCTGATTTTCTGAACTTTCACAACAGTTTGGTGACTTGTTCCAATCCTTGTTTCAATACTACTAGAGTTCTATTTTTTTATTGAAAGCCTCTAATTTGCGTTCAATACGAGTTTGTTTATTAGAATTGGTTGAAATTTTAGTTTTTCGACTTGTACCCAAATATCGTAAAATCATTAATCGACAATCTTAACTTATTACAATTGTGTATATTATTAGGACGATGTAGGTCTTTAATATCACCAAATTTCATCTAAAATAACAATCAAACTGATCCATAAGCAGTAAGAAATCAGCTTTAGTGCACGTTTCAGCGCAAATATAAAAAAAAGTTAAATGTGTGACAATCGCAATAAGTTTTGTTACGTCTGCGGATTATTTGTGGACAAACAGCATCGGCTACTATTAGTATAAAATAAACCAGTGATTGAGGCATACAACAAATATTTTTAACCGTGTTTGCACCGTAAGTCGCTGGTACGAACCAGAGAATACAAGTGTGTAGTTTGTTCGTCAAAATTGAAGTTATGGAAATCAAAAAATGTTATAACTCAAGAACTGGAATGGCCTTTTCTACTCCGATGATCCGATGATGGCATCATCAAACTTATCATAAGGTGGAGGACAGTCTTGGCCAACTCAATGCCGAACAAGGTGAACGATTTCATCAGGAAATGTAAGCTATTGAAAAACTTTTTCAAGGAAAAAAGCCATCAACATTATCGCAGACTACTGCTGGTCACTTAAACGCGAAACAGATGATGTATTGTATAAACGACGGAGATCGAGTAAATATTTTTAAGATTTCTTGCATTTCTTGTTTTTTTTTTCATAATTCACGACAGTAACTGGGTAGTTCCAATAAACGAGTGAAAATTTTACTGTTGGTGTAATTTATTTTGAACCCAAATATACCTGGTAATGTAATGAACGTAAACTCTAATCAACTAAAAAAACTCTAATGTACTTAGTAACATATTGTGATACTCTGGCAGGTAACAACAACAAGGAAAAAACAGTGTCATAATTTTAGAATAACATTGTAAATATAGGTGCTCGTAATGTCTAATTAATGTGTATAA
This sequence comes from Melinopterus prodromus, assembly GCA_964023965.1. Taxonomy (NCBI): domain Eukaryota; kingdom Metazoa; phylum Arthropoda; class Insecta; order Coleoptera; family Scarabaeidae; genus Melinopterus; species Melinopterus prodromus. Next base: position 61,299,972 of record OZ030394.1, read on the forward strand.
AGACTACGGATTTATTACAGTCGGCCTGTATATTTTTCCTCCGTAGTGTGATGTGTCAAGCCGGTCAATAAAATTTGATAATTCTGTTAAATTTCAACCGATTCTAATAAACAAACGCGTATTACACGCATATTTAAATAAGCTTTCAATAAAGAAATAGCAAACAAATATTACAGATTCCGGTCATCAAATTGTTGAAGTTGAAAAAATCTGAATATTTCTTTTTTTTCTTATCTAGATCGTCCATAACTTTTCGACTTGTTCTTGGATCGGACCGAACAGTACATCTTTATAATGGTCTATGGTTCCTGTTTCATTTGCATTTTTTATTTTAGAACTCGAAAATGGCGGAGTTATGACTTTTTATACTTGTGCAAGTAGCCAAAAACGTTTTGTTTTAAGAACAGTAATTTGAGGCATGGTTGGAAAATTTTAGCATGAAATTATGTTCAACTCTACCAGCTCAACAACTTCCACTATGTCTCGTTTTTATATTCTTTTAAATTTAAGTCATTGCTGGCATTAAAAACAATAGTCTAATACTTTCAAGCAAATACGGTCGAATCACTATTATTAGAGTACTAAGAATATAGTATGTTTATCTGTATCAAATATATGTTGATATGATATGGTCTATCTCTCTCAGATTTACAATGGTATGTGATAATCTTCATGAATTTCTTAAATATTTTAATTTTGAACGCCTACAAATAATAACTAACAACAAATACTTTTAAAGCAATTCAAAGTTTGCAATTAGAAATTAGCAATTTGACACTTTTATCTTTTACAACTAATGAATGAGAAATATGGTGACATGTGGCATAAATAAAGTGTATGCCTAAGCTAGAACATATGTCCTTGAAGCACTCTTAGGTTTTCTTTCAGGATCGAGATTTCAGTCACAGTTTTCTTCTAAAATGTGTAAACTCTCTTCGTATAGCGTGTACAATTTTATAGTGACCTACATAATACAGTCCCCCAATAATCTTCTCAACTATACCGAATTCCACCCCCAATATCATCCTCAAACTTCAGAGCAGGAAATACCTGGCAACCGCCTGTAACAGTTCATAACAGTTTCCCTAATTAAGTTACCAACCTACCACCAGAGATTCGACGCATTCCAGCGGTGAGGCCTAAAAATTTCCTGGAAATCCAGATCACCTGACAACCCCCTAATGGAATATAGATTCCGGGCGCCCGCGGCCTAAAACCAAGAAATTGCGATTAAAGTTAACCGTCTACGCGATTCTGTTATACCCCGCGTCGCCGTCGGTCGTGACGTCGCACAATTTGGCGTAGCGCGCGGTATTTGACAGTTCAGGGCCTGGGGCACTTCAGAAATTGGCCCACTGACGCGTGTAATGCCAAAATATCGACGCTCAACTGTTTGGAAGGTACAGCAGAGAAGCTAAGCTAACCTACTGCACATTATCCCGATTTATTTTATGTTTTTATTGCGTTGTGGAATGTTTCTTCTAGTGGTTGCGTACGAGTAACTGACGGGTGTTGACAGAATCTAAGTCAGATGCTATGCTGTGATCCAAATTGTTCATTAGGCAGTTACTTTTTACTAGTCAAGTACCTTACGGTTTACTAGGAGTGTGAAATTTTGATACAGTATAGAGAACCTATAGATCTAGGTGCTAATGTTGATTAAACCATTATATTTCAATGAATTCGTATAGAAAAGAAGTTTTAAAAAGTATGATGTTGCTACCTTCTCTTGTAGAGTTTATTACACCGATATTACCGATGCGTTTTTCTAGAAACACGATCTTTCAAACTGGCATGCTCGATTACTTTTGAATCGTTAAACGGATGGAGCTATAATTTTTTTCCCTGAGAGAAGACACTTTTTATTGGAGGCTAAACCTCATATTAAGTGAAACTTTTAAATAATTATATTATTTATAACGATTTGAAAACGAAAAAGGGTGTCAAAAATAGATCTTAAAATTCAAACAGTAGCCATTTTGTTAATTTTCAACTTTTTGCACTAAATATTGATTTAGTTAAGTTACGTTTTAGGTCTCTACATGAGAACCTCCCCTTAAATACGAAATTATAATTACCCTCTCCGTTGCATATACCGCGTGTTGAAAAAATATTTCCGAACACTTTTTTATATAATTACAAATTTATACTATAATAAATAACATTTTTCATAGCTTTTAAAACAATTGTACTTTACTTCAAGAGTTTTCCATAGCTTTGGTAACACCCGGTACATGCAAGCTGAAAATTACATTCTTATATTTGCAAATTGAAATATAATCCTGTAAGTTCTTTCTTTATAATCATGTATACACGTCTATGAAATTATCACAAATTATACAAAATATTCCATTAGACGGCCCGCCAAATCATCTGACTTAATCGCCATGGATTTTTTTCTATGGGTGTTGTTTTTATTAATTCTCGTTTAGATCTAATGAGGCTCAGTTGGATATTTACAGATTTAGAGAAACTATCGAGAATGCCTCACACCTAGAATTAACAAACTAATATTTTCACATAGTTAAAGTTTTACAAAAATAACATAAATGTTAAGCTTTCTTACTACAAATTTATTAACAGAAACTATGAAATCTGTGACCAAATTGTCTTGTGTTTCTGCAAAAAATAAACATCGTCTGTCTTAAAATATTATAATGAATTATTAGAACAAAACTTAGGATGCGAAGGATAATTAACCCTTTGAAAGGCCGGAAATCATGTTGGCACTCAAAGGGTTAAGAATTGTTAATATATATCACTTTGAAAATTAAATTTGTACTTGAAACCACCGCAGTTTCCAGTCGGGAGCTATAACCAATTGAGCTACCGAGGTCAGTAGAAACTTTTAAAACAAAACTAAAAACTATAAACATTTCCAGCATCCCCTCAACATATTTAGATTTTCTACTAAAATTCCTACGCACCAGCACCGATTAAACTTTTTTCGTCCATTTCGAAAATTAAGTCGTCCCCTGTGAAAATAGGTGATCGAGGTTGGCAGGGGTATGGATTAGCGATTCGTTTGTTTCCTCGTTAGTGCGTCGTATCGCGGTGATTTGTAGCCAGCGCGGGGTGGTCGAAGGGGGTGTCGGCGCTCCAACTACCCTTCTTCCTGCAACCGTGGAGGACCTAAACGAAAGCGACGCCGAGATACCGCGTCGGCACCCGCTTACTTTGATAGATTTATTAGAGCGACGACGCTGTAGGTGGCGCACTCCGAAATCGCACCCTCTGAACCCCCAATGGCCTACTGTGTGTTTATGACGAATGCCAAACGATGCACAGTGGTCGATTTTGAAACTTTTAGCTGATCAAAATTATTTTCTTTTGTAAATTATTATCTTAAAATTGTCGTTCGATAGGCGGAAAAATAGTAAAAAAATCTCAGCGATATAGGGGAAACATCCCCTGTAAACATTAAGGGGGTTGAAACGGTTTGGCATGACGATTCTGAAATCTTTGGAGTTTGATATTATTGTATCTGCAAATAAAGGAAAAATAATTTCAAAAAGTCACAGATACTTAGCTTTTAAACTTGCAAATGGTAGAATCTTGAAAATCTAAGAAGGCCTCAAGTCCTATGTTCTTTACCAAGAAAAATGCTTTCATTTTACTACTTTTCGATACTTATTGAGAGAAAAATAAAATAATGATGATTTAGGGGTAACAATATTGTAACAATATTAAGTATCACAGCCAAAGAAACACAAAGTTTATTGCTGAAAATAATTTATGTTTTAAAAATTGCTGAACGACGATATTCCATACGTCAAAATGTAGACTACCTATCTCAATTAGTTAGTCACTATTTCCCGTTCTGTAGCAAACAACCTTTAAATCACAATAATTTGCATATACTTTCTATGCAAGCTTTCAGATATACCACGAAAAACGCTACAGAAAAACTATAGCATAAACTTGGTACATATTTTTACTTTATCATACGCAGTATGGTAAAGTATTGTAATCATGCCGAAAAAAAAAATTTGAGATTTTAGCGGAAATAGGTCTTTTTGGGTCCCCTGAACATTTTTGACCAAGGTACAAAAAAATGTCTGTGTGTGTGTGTGTATGTATGTCTGTGTGTGTGTAAACGATTTTTGTGGCGACGATTCCGGAAAAACTACTAAAGGTATCGGGACGAAAGTTCATATTTAGAAGTTTTATGACCAAACTTGGAGCTGAAAAGCTTTTGGTTCAAAATGGTCCAACGGAACTGGCTATTTACTCTTAGCATTTTTCAACGATTTTGCAAATGAGCCGCCATTTCTGTAATTTCATCAAAATAAATAAATAATAAATTAAAGTAGAGGAAATTTTTTATAATTTATGTCTATAACATTTTTTGGTAAAATTAATAGTTTAGCTGCAGGAGCAAATTTTATTTGATCGAGATCGGTCGCATCTGCATTGATATGAAACTACATAGTAGCCAGGATTCTGACAAATATGTTTTTGTGCTGCTGTCACACTCGAAAACAGCTGATTTCATCAGAGGTTGGAGAACCGCTATGGAACGTTGCCGCTCTAGTGCGGCAAATTACAAAATACAAATTTCAAATAAAATAAGATCACCAATTTGATTGCTTGTTGATAAGAAATATAAATCCGTCTGTATATCTAATTCTAAAAACGATAAATGGAGAAAATTGTAAATAAAGTATAGTGATGACTGTAGTTTTATTGTAGTATTGGTATGTTCCTTTGTGTGCTCTATTACTATTATGTTCGGTGCAATTTGTTTGACATGTCTCATACGTAAGTGTAATTTAAAGACCAATAAATATCTATCTATCTATCTATCTATCTATCTATCTATCTATCTATCTATCTATGTCAGTACGGATATAACATCTACAGTGTCATGAACAGACATAAATCTGCCAGAATTTGACTTAGCTTTTTAAACTTGACGTTTTGTCAAAGTGGTACCAACCTAACATTTCCTATACAGAAATATTACCATTTTTTATTTATTTTTAAAATACACATTTCTCAAAAAGCAGCACAATAAATGTTGGTGTCACTCATGCCAAAAACTAGATAGTGCGACTCGCTCTCATGCGACGGCGACACTCAGCCTTCGGTGACGTGCCGCATCACTGCTCGTCGCGCTATTCCGTACTTTCGGCGCTGGTGACATAAATTATTATTCTAATGACGTAGTGTAGGTAGTGTCAAATGCTGATGCTTTGACAATACCTACGATTTATCTCAATAAAATGGATTCTCACGCAGCTAAACTATTAATTTTATATATTGTATGATAAAGTCATGTGCCTGGCCACATCAGATTTTTTTATGACGAAACAATCACATTAAAAATTATTTTTATTGCGTATTTTGATTGCACGACATTTAAAGAATACACTGCAAAATTTTCAGACAAAATTCGCAAAATTACCGGTTAAAAAAAAGTTGTTTGTTGTGAGTAGTTTTAATACCCAGTAAATAATCCTATTAGTCTTGAGCAAATTAAACTGCGAGTTTGATATTTTATAAATAAGTCACCGCTTAGAAATTCCGAACGTATAGAAATGTTCTTTCGATTCAAAACATCGCACATGTGCATTCACAAAACACGTTTTAAATTCTCGAAGCGGACCGGCCGGCTGAACAAAAACGTGTTCTATTACGGCTGTAAAATGACTACGCCGTATGTTGCTCGAATATTTGACGAAAACATACTCTCAATGCTCCGCGCAAAAATACATTTTTCTTGTCGAAAGAAATTGTTTTCGAGGCCTAGAACGAAACGTATTTTTATTTTTCAATTTCGAAGAGGAAATAATATCCTGGTACGAAGTATGCACGTGTTTGTTTTTGCTGCATTACTAACGCGTCTCGCAAAATCTAATAATATGAAATGAATACGGTATTTATTTTTCGAAAATAACTAGTTAGATTATTTCAAGTCTGATTTGTATTTTAAAATAAACGCTAACACGTCAAACGTCAAAATACACATTTCCATATTAAATTTAATATCCGATCTTCAGTTGCATTTTACTTATAACTAAGCTAATCATACATCCCGGTTTGACCGGGATAGTCCCGGTTTGGGACATCGGCCCCGACGTCCCGGCCGGTTTGGTATTATGTCCCGGCTAAAATTCTTTACTGGAATTTATATCAGTTACAAATCACTCAGATCAAAAGATTGATTGATTACTCTCAAACTAGTGAATCAGATATTATTTTAGATCTGTAGAACAAATCTAGCTTTGAAACTTGCAAATGGTAGAATTTTGGAAATCTAAAAAGGCCTCAAGTCATATGTTCTTAGCCAAGAAAAATGTTTTCATTTTAGTACTCTTCGATACTTATTGAGAGATAAATAAAATAATGATGATTTAGGGGTAACAACTCCGTTGCTAACAGGCAACACAGCGACTAGCCGATTAGTATTGTAACAATATTAAGTATCACAGCCAAAGAAACACAAAGTTAATTGCTGAAAATTCTTTATGTTTTAAAAATTGCTGAACGACGATATTCCATACGTCAAAATGTAGACTACCTATCTCAATTAGTTAGTCACTATTTCCCATTCTGTAGCAAACAACCTTTAAATCACAATAATTTGCATATACTTTCTATGCAAGCTTTCAGATATACTACGAAAAACGCTACAGAAAAATTATATTTTTACAAAAATTAAATGACGTGAAATAACTTTCAGAAGAACTGTTTAAATCCTTTTAGGCCAAATTGTAGGTAATTGATTGGGATTATCCTTTAAATGATTGCATTAAAAGCTGAAAAGCCTCCACATTACAATATTAAGTATGACACCAAGTGGAGGGAGTTGATATTTTGGTTGGCTGTGATAATAACATGTTTATAACTTTTTCATAAATTATTATATAACTTTCCACCATATACTAAATTATAGGCAATTAGATGCGGTAGTCCTATTCGTGAATGCAAAATGTTTTGCTCTGAGGTGAAGAACCCCTAAATAACGATATTGTACTTATGTTGTGTGGCTTCAACTGAATATTACTTTGTTCTACTTCAGCATAATGTTATAACTTTTCTAAATGTTGTTCTATAATTTTCTGTCATGCGTCAAATTAAAGATCATTAATATAAATGCATGCTATGATTGTTCCCACACACGATTTTATAATCTAACACATGTGAATATTTATAAAAAAAACAAACGTAAATTTTTTAGGTGTAAAGGTTCCAGTGCTTTAAATTTGCAAGGTTTTCAAAAAATAATTATTAAAATGTGACTATTTCCAACGGCTTCCGAGATGACGCACTATTACTATTTCTGTCTTATTTAACACCAATAGTAACAGCAATATTGTTCGGGAAAATAATATTTGTGGAATGCTCCATTTGTTGTACATTCAGCGAAAAATACGAGATTTTCAATGAATAAACACACTTATTCCAGTTTTTGTTTTGTCACAAAATGTTATATGGACATTTTAAAGTACTTTTTGTTTGTAGATGACGAACCGGGAACGTCTTCATCACGTCTTAGATTTGCGTTACGCAGACTTCTTGGTTTGGAATCTGTGATAACAAAATTGAAACGATATCTCACATCTGTTGTGACAAAATCAGTGTCTTATCTGTGCACTGTAATTTTTGCTGTTTTATGTTGAAATATATGCATTATTTGGTATTCAAATTTACTTTTGTGGGAACGTCCCAATTATTGATAATTTTAAACCATATCGATAAAATAATTTTGAACGGCTAGATTCGCATTTTCTCCCACTGTGCGACGCTCCACGGCCTACTGTGGGTTCGAAAGCCGAACGATGGACGCATGTCGGCCCTTTGCTAATCTGATTAACATAAATTAAAAACAACGCACTGTCGTGTGCGTTTTGTTTTATCGCAGTATGGCCATTGTAATGAATTCAATTTAGTTGGAGCGTTTAGATAAAGAAAAGAAATAGGGGCGACATTACTGTAGGTAAGCTATTTTTATTATTTCCCTGGGAACTGCAATAAATGTTATTTACTGGCTTATTATGCTGGTCGTGTAAATTGTCACGTTTTCCGCGCTTTTTTGTTTCGTCGTTTTACCATTGTGCCCCCTAAGTATATAAATAGTTTCCCTGGCTGTTCATTAAGCAAATAGGATTGTTTCTAGCAGTATTTATCTACCATTATTTACAATTTTTTAATATGGATTCGTTCCAGAATGATTTAGGATGCGAAACAATGCTATAAAATCAATTGAAGGGGTTTTTATCGCTCATTGTTTTGTGCTCCTTGATATCAAGTTGTTCGAGTAGGTCCATTAGTGTTATTTACTCTAGTCAATAGGAAACAACAGTTTAATTCGTTGTTTCTATAATAATTACCAATTTCAAGGACACCTGTTTTATAAATGGAAAATATAAATATAAAAACACATCAGTAGCAGTAAATAGGACTATTAATAATTGAGAAACCTCCTAGGGAAAACTCTGAAGGACGAACTTAAGCCGATGTTCCGGTAATTGACCGCTTAATACATTATTAATTCCTCTTCGTTCCGGTCCTTTTGACCACTTTTCTCCGCCTCCTTCTATCTGCGAGTTTCCATCGGTCCCCGGGAACTTTTCTATCTCGCGAATCGATTGATTGGGCACAACTTTCCATCGAAGTTGTGTTCTCGGTCCCTCCGTTATCGGCGACAATCTACAAACCCAATTTCCGCGCGCAGCGGCTGCAGCCAATCGATCTTATAAGAATCTATAAGAATATAAGAGGAGTGCTCGTGTGTTAACTATCTGTCTGGAGATTTCAGGTTTCAGGATGTTTCCGAGGTGTCGTGTTATGTTGAACGCGGTAAAATGTTTATGGAAAATTGAAAATGTGAGCGAGTATCTCGTATTGGTTGTCTGGAGATAGGTTATCGTCAACTTCGTTGAGGTTTGTTCGTTTTTACCTTAAATTTTAACTCAAAGGATTTGAAATTTTGGCAATGGAGGAATTACATTAATTAATTATACATTAAGCTAATAAATAGAAACATATAAAGCCATGGGCGTATCCAGGAGGGGGCAAGGGGGGGGGGGGGTCGGCAGTATTAGAAAAAAGTTGTAAATGAATAATTATTGATTGTTTAAACAATAGGACGTAGTTTTTTAAAGAATAATGTTACTGTAAGATAATAATTTGCCATCTCGAACTCAGAAAACAGACTTCATCCTGATTTTCGAGAAATACGAATTATTTTAACAAATAGAAATACTTTAAACGTACGTAAATTAACTGACATGTTTCTTAACATTCCACTGGACTGAGAAGATTAGAAGGATCAATTATTTAAAGAATGTACATATTTCTTTTAAGGGTAGTTTAAGGGTACTATGAGGGTGGTTGGGGGGTTCAAAGCCATATTAAGTAATCTTAAGTGTACCCAAACCCCGAACAACTATTTGAAAAATACCAAAAAAAGTGTTCTTCCCATACATTTCCCCATGTAAAGTAAAGTCTTTACTTTACTTTACATGGGACAATGCAGTAATGTAGTATTGGTCTCTGTACATACAATGCATGAGACAAGTCATATTGTACTCAGAAACAACTAGAATCAAATGAAATGAAAATCAATGCAAAGCAAAATCAAGAAAATCAATAAAATTAAAAACTAATACAAAAACTAAAAAAAAACTAAGACAAACACAAGGAAGCGAATGATAACGAATGAATACATAAATAAATACAAAGAAAATAAAGACAAAAAACGACTAAACAAGAGCTAGCCTGACAGCTACGGTTAAAAATCAAAATTTCAAGAACAAAAAATACGTGTCCACTTTTTTGGATTTGGAAACGATTTGAGGGACTCGTTGCTTTCTATCATCACAAAATTTTTTGCAATGCATTTTTTAACCACCCAAATGGGCAGCCTTCCCCCATACAGCAAGGTAGATTTAGAAAACCGCCCATATACGAGTATGCAACACAAACGGACAATTTTTTGCGCTCTGCCGCCGATCGGGCGAGGAGAATAACAAGTAACTCGTACTATCGTGGTCATATATTATGTCCCTTCGTCCATTTTCTCGGAAACCTAGAAGCGAAAAAATTTGAAAAAATTCTGGTGCTGCCCTTGATTAATATGCTACAACTCATAAAAATTATAAAGCTGTATGTGTTGGCGTTTTCCCGATTTTTCCAAATTAAGAAGAATTGGGGCTGTTTTTGGCACGTAAATTTTATTCATTTAACTTTAGCAATTAATTACTCCGGAAATAATACATAGATTTGAACGAATTAAAAAGTAAAATCACGTGCGGAATGCTAGCTTTCAATGTGCATTTTTGTAAAATCATTGGATTAGTGCTTGACCAACAAAAAGCTATATTATGCAATGCCAGCAATTCCTTTATTAGAAGAGCTAGAATTATGAAATATAGACTATAGGCTACCCACTAATTCATTGGTTTAAAGTTTATTACATAATCATAGTTTATCTTGCATTTTCCCTACAAAATATCGAGTTGAAGCATCTCATGAATGCTGCAGTTGACGCGGCGCTCTACGATCCTTGTGGCGAGCGGGGGAAGGGACCGACAGGGACGCTGCCAGTAGTGGCGGATCGCACGTGCATTACTATTAGTTACTAGTGTTTACGGACACAATACATAAATCGACTCGGCGAAATTTGGATATCCGGCGGCAGATTACCGAACTAAAAATAATGGCAAAATAAGTCAATAAGATAACAGTACCACGAACAGGCGGAAGTCCCATGTGAATTCTTAGCAATTTAAATCGGGTTTCGGGTTTAGCATTTAAAATTAATGAGTGATCTGCAAAATATTCTATGTGTCTACAAATTTACGATGCTAAATTTGTAAACGTTTTCTGATATTTTTAAGTTTTATACGCTCAGAGCTGACGTTTGTAATATATGTAATATATCAAGAGTTGTATTTATTTTATATTGTTTCTGCATGTATTTAAATATTATTAATAAATAAGCTGTTGAAATTGTTATAATAGTTTGAATATGTATATAACAAAATCGGGCATACTTTTTAAATATTTGTAGGTTTATCAAGGATGCTTAATTTAGTATTCACCACTAATCGGAAAATCTGCTAACTCCATATTATTAGATTTATCCGCTTCCATCAAAATCTTGTTTACAACCTTATTGTATAAAAACTGAAGGAAACATAAACGCCAATCGATAGAAGAGTTTTCTCTCGTACCGGGTCACATATTATAATCAAAATTATGCAAATATTAAGAATTTAATTGTTAGTTAAAATTGCTACCTTGTCAAGTTATGGTTCTTTTTGTGTATTGACAATAAGCTGCCCCGTTTCTTCCAGCTGTGTCGGTTCTCTCCGACATGACTGCACTGCTAACGCCTCTCTTCCCCGCAGCCCCTCAAAGACCGTAGAGCGTCGGAATTCACGCGGCGTTTCAGCACGATCTTTTGTATAAAAAATGCAAGATAAACAATGATTATGTAATAAACTTTAAACCTATGAATTATTGGGTAGCCTATAGTCTATATTTCATTATTCTAGCTCTTCTAATAACGGAATGGCTGGCATTGCATAATATAGCTTTTTGTGGGTCAACCACTAATCCAATGATTTTACAAAAAAAAAACACATTGAAAGCTAGCATTCCGCAAGCGATTTTACTTTTTAATTCGTTCAAATCTATGTATTATTTCCGGAGTAATTAATTGCTAAAGTTAAACGAATAAAATTTACGTGGCAAAAACAGCGCCAATTCTTCTCAATTTGGAAAAATCGGGAAAACGCCAACACGTACAGCTTTCTAATTTTCATGAGTTGTAGCATATTAATCAAGGACAGCACCAGAATTTCTTCAAATTTTTTCGCCCCTAGGTTTCCGAGGAAAATGGACGTCAAAAGAAGGGACATAATATATGGCCACGATAGTACATGGATCTATCATCAACACCTGCTGAAATACTGATAAGAACATACTTAATTCCACCAGTGTACATGTGGTAAAATTTGTGATTTTGCTTTTTCTCAATACGAACAAAGTAGTCGGGTTAGAACTCTATTTTTAATTAGCAGATAGGTTTGGGTAATTAATACAAAGAAGCTTTCTCTACCTGGTCTACTTTATTCAGTAGAAGAAAAAGTCTCTGACCAAGAAACCAAAACAAGAGGCGCGTTAACAGAAATGGTAATTTTATATCGAAGCGTGCCATCGGACGCGAGGGGAGGCAAGCATACTCTCCCTCCCAGCTCATGTTATAAAACATTACGGCCAAAGCGAACACACACCCGCTCTCAAAACCCAACCTTAGCTAACAATCACATAAATGAAACCCGGATCGGACTCGCACCGAGTCCGCTCGTAAACCGACTGCTGTAAAATTTAATGCGTCATTTGTTTAGTACGAAATCCTTCTTCGCGAACCTACGAGCTGCTGCCTGCAAGCCATGGTGCTAAATTTTAATCAATACGCCTACTGAAGCGGCATACTGAGGAGTCGTCAGTGCTTTACTGATTTACTCGCAATCTTCATTAAAATCAAGTAGGTAGGTTGTCGACGCTGAAACGCTGAAAGCAGAGAGAGAGAGAGAGAGAGAGAAGGAGAGAGTGTGCAGGGATTACTAGATTTACGTTTCCGCGTTATAGCATCCATCTTCAATGCAAATTGGTGCGTTTCCAGGAGGTCCTTGTGCACGTTTTGCAGCCTCTTTACTCGAAAGAGCCTAAAGAGTAAATAATCTTTGTTTTAAAGGCGTCTCGCGTCGTTAAGAGTTTATTATAATGGTGCTGGTTTTATTACATAATAGCGTTTTAGACGCTCCTGAATATAAACTAGAGTTGTAAATGCTGAAAAGGAGAATGATCAAGGTTCACGTACTTTTTAATTTACATAAGTTGAATAAATAATAGCAAGTGTGGATGTCATTTTCAAATAAGTAAATAATCTGTCTCCTTATATATCTATAAAATTAATAGTTTACCTGCATGAGATTCTATTTTGTAGAGATCGGTCGTGTCTGCATTAAAATAAAACTAGTTAGCCAGGATTTGACAGATATTTTGATTCTATTGACAGTAGTGTCAAAACATCAGAGTTCGACACAGTTTGTGACTGCTGTATAGTATGATAAAGTAATGGTCAGGCCACATCGGAAAAAGAAATTTTTTGATCGAGTTAAATTTGCAATTTTTCATATTGATGTCGATAAAGCATTTGGATGAATTTTAGTTTTCTTTTTTAATAAAATTGGATAACTTTAGAATTCATACATCATGGATGTTTATTATGCAAGTAGACTAGCTGCTTGCATTTTAAGTAAAACGATTATTGTTTACATAAAAAAAGAGTTACAGTGAGACCCGGTACTAAACGCGTTTTCAACTGAAGACGTTATTTATTGTTCAAAATTGATGAAAGTGCAACTTCTTAGAATATTAAATATTCAATTTCTTGTCCTGAAAAAGATCAATAGAACTTGTACATCTTTCGGTTTCCTCAAATGCAGTTCAAATGGCCCAACCCACATTATAAAAATAGATTATTTTTATCACTTTTAGACAAAACTTTTACACTAAAGAAGCGATATTTGTTCGATGGATAAATATGAACTAAAAAGACTTAAATAAGTTGAAAATGTTCTTGCTTGCCTCCATATTGAATTATATCTACTTCTTGCAAAATCTGTTCTTCATATTGTAGTAACATGTTGGTGTAAACGAATATTTTATGCTTGTTACTTAATTTAATCAGAACGGGTGCAGTTATAGACTGAAGTTAATACTTATAAAAAAGCAGCTCAATTGTTTTATTGTAGATCAGTGCTCACATTTCGTCAATTAACAAAAGTAAGAACATAATTTATATTTAACTTTTTCAGGATCCCGGGATTTAGATTTATAATCCTGGGATCCCGAAAAAGCTCATAATTTGTCGGGATCCCGGGATCCAGGGATTGGAAGTACATTGCATGCAATCTTTTTTCCCAAAACATGTTTGCGAAGGTTTCTTAATAGCTAATTTGAATGCTTTAAACCAGAAGTGAAATCAAGAGCAAACCAATTGTTTAATCACATTGAAACTATGTCGTTGTCTAATGCAATTCATGTCCTTAAAAAATTGGTAAAGGACCGATTTACAAACAAAACTAGTTGGATCCGTTCAAATTTCAAACAATTGAAAGACAAAGGCTATCGTGGGTACAATTTTGAAAATGATTTTTAAGCAACACACAGGATAATATTTATTGATTTGACCAAATCCATAAAATAGACTTAGTAAGCAAAATGTTAATGAATGTATCTACATATAATATTATTTCTGCTGAAAATCAGTTATGCAACACAATCTTGCCATATCTCTTTTGATACAGTGCATCGTTGCATAAATTTAACATATTTTTAATTTTAAATGTATTGTGGCTTTTTGCAACATTATTTTTTACATATGTACAGATTAATTCAATTGCATTAAACTCGCAATGGGCTACAGTAACAAACCACAATAATTTTACCTTCTCTTGACGGTGATTTTTGACAGATCCAACTGCTGTGCTATAGTTAATTGAGAAAGTAATGTCTGACATTGATAATTAATTGTTTTACTTCCTTGGGATAATACTTTTTTTGCGAACCTCCAAACACAGGGCTCAATACTTTTGCAACCGATAATAGTACCTAACTGATAAGGAAAATATGGTCCTGTACGTTAGTGCTACTTGTTTAGGACAAAGTAAATATTTTTTAGGACTCATTTTAGGACAATACGATAACGTATTGGAGTCAAGTGTCTAGTGTCTACGAATTCAGTTTTATGATTAGGATCAATATTTTGGATCGCAAAATTTGCTTTAATAAAGGCTTAATGATGGTGTTTTCATGACAGTTTTTACTACCAAATCAAAACTGCATACAATAAATCCAAATTTTACTTTTGTAGATAAAAACTTTCATTTCATTAATAACATAAGACCTTTCTAATAAAACTCCTTCTATAACGTCTCCTTTTTACCAATGTAGGATATTTTATATCCTACATAGTACAAATACATTATATTTTCTGATGAATGTGAGAAAAAAAGTTACATGTTACAAGGTGATTACAATTTTGACATTTAACATTAACAGAAATATGGTTTTTAATAAACTAAACAGTTTTTCTGTTATTTGTTGGAAATTGAATACCTTCAGTCATATGTTTTTAATTTTGCTTATTACTGCTGCAAATCCTGGCGAATAGTATTATCCTGCCACAATTATATTCAGCTGCAGTACCAAAGGTAATTTTATTTCGAATGGCATTAGTTCCAATTACAAAATACCCGTTAAACCGCGGTGATTACAGTGCTCTATACGAATCGAAATTTGTTGATATTGGCATTGCTACCGTACACAGGTAGAAACAGATAACAGCGAGCTGAAATTCTCTCCTGAAATATAGGTAATTTCAACCCCTGTAGTGATACGAGCATCGTTTGTCAATTAAAAAAAATGCCAAAGTTTGTAAAGGAAATACTAATTTAGAAATAAATCTAAAAATTTAATAAAAAAAAATTGCTTCGTTCGGATTCGAACCTTGATCTTCTGCCTTGCCGGACCATCTTAAATTAAAGAGTAAATATGAATAGCCTCTTAGAAAATATAATTGTATGGAACTTAGTGCGTCCCACTGTAAGCAGAATTTGATAAGCAATAATCTGTCCAGTAGACAGCTGACCCTTGCATATACGAAATTATCCAGCACGATCAAATTCGATTATATCCAATTAAATGTATAAACGTCAATCAAATCTGAATACGGAATAACGCAGATGCGCTTTATGTGTTACGTGGGTATATTCCATGAACATAGTTACCCTCTCTAATATCGAGGGGGTGGATACGTGGACATTATATTGCTTTTTGAAGCCACCCCTCATAGCGGTAGACAGGGCAGTAGATTAAATATAATCGACAATATTAAAACCATCGCGCTTATTTCGTCTGCCAAATCTCCATTATGTCAATCGCAAATAATCGGATTGAAACAATTTTATTGGCGTTTGTCGATAATATTTACCGATTTGGACTGACATATATATAGTCTAGGATTTATTTTAACTGTTTCTGTTTCCTATCGAACAGAATGCATTTAATATTTAATAGTTTGACTATACTGATTTAATGTATTACTTGTAAAGTTTTTATATCCAGTTTGAAACTTTAGTTGTTATTTTGATAATAAAATAGTAGTTTTTGTATGAATAGTACTATCGTGGCCATATATTAAGTCCCTTCTTTTGACGTCGATTTTCCCGCAGAACTAGGGGCGAAAAAATTTGAAAAAATTCTGACGCTGTCCATGATTAATATGCTACAACTCATAAAAATTAGAAAGCTGTATATGTTATCGTTTTCCCGATTTTTCCAAATTAAGAAGAATTGCGGCGCTGTTTTTGCCCCGTACATTTTATTCGTTTAACTTTAGCAATTAATTAGTCCAGAAATAATCTATAGATTTCAACGAATTAAAAAGTAAAATCACCTGCGGAATGCTAGTTTTCAATGTGCATTTTTGTAAACCCATTGGATTAGTGGTTGACCCACAAAAAGCTATATTATGCAATGCCAGCAGTTCCGTTATTAGAAGAGCTAGAATAATGAAATATAGACTATAGGCTACCCAATAATTCATAGGTTTAAAGTTTATTACATAATCATTGTTTATCTTGAATTTTTCATACAAAAGATCGTGCTGAAACTCCGCGTGAATTCCGACGCTCTACGGTCTGGGGGGAGGCGTTAGCGGTGCTGTCATGTCGGAGAGAACCGACACAGCTGAGAGAACCGGGCAGCTTATTATCAATACACAAAAAGAACGATAACTTGTCAAGGTAGTAATTTGAACTAACAATTAAATTCTTAATTTTTGCATAATTTTGATTATAATAAGTGACCCGGTACGAGAGAAATCTCTTCTATCGATTGGCGTTTATGTTTTCTTCAGGTTTATACAATAAGGTTGTAAACAAGATTTCGATGGAAGCGGATAGATCTAATAATATGGAGTTAGCAGTTTTTCCGATTAGTGGTGAATACTAAATTAAGTTTGCTTGATAAACCCAAAAAATATTTAAAAAGGAAGCCCGATTTTGTTATATAAATGTTCAAAGTATTATAACAGTTTCAACAGTTTATTTATTAATAATAATTAAATACATGCACAAACAATATAAAATAAATACAACTCTTGATATATTACGTATATTACAAACGTCAGCTGTGACCGTATAAAACTCAGAAATATCAAAAAACTTTTACAAATTTAGCATCGTAAATTTATAGGCACATAGATTATTTTGCAGATCGTTCATTAATTTTAAATGCTAATCCCGAAACCCGATTTAAATTGCCAAGAATTTCCATGGGACTTCCAAATGCCTGTTCGTGGTTATGTTATCTTATTGACTCATTTTGTCATTACTTTTTAATTCGGTAATCTGTCGCCGGATATCCAAATTTCTTTGGCGAGGCATAATCGCCGTGTCGTTATATGTATTGTGTCCGTAAACACTGTTCTCCAAGTAATGCACGTGCGATCCGCCACTACTTGCAGCTTCGCTGTCGATCCCTTCCCCCGCTCGCCCGAAAGACCGAAGAGTGCCGCATCAATTGCAGCAATCATGAGATGCTTCAACTCGATCTTTTGTAGGGAAAATGCAAGATAAACAATGATTATGTAATAATCTTCAAAACCTATGAATTAGTGGGTAGCCTATAGTCTATATTTCATTATTCTAGCTCTTCTAATAAAGGAATTGCTGGCATTCCGCAGGTGATTTTAGTTTTTAATTCGTTGAAATCTATATATTATTTCCGGAGTAATTAATTGCTAAAGTTAAACGAATAAAATTTACGTGTCAAAAACAGCGCCAATTCGTCTTAATTTAGAAAAATCGGGAAAACGCTAACATATACAGCTTTTAATTTTTTCTTATTTTTAGAGTTGTAGCGTATTAATCAAGGACAGCAACAGAATTTTTTCAAATTTTTTCGCCCCTAGATTTGCGAGAAAATGGACTTCAAAGGAGGGGACATAATATATGGCCACGTTAGTACAACGATTTTATCGAAAATCTTGGGCCCTGAACAGAGTATGCGGTTGCTCCTATAATAGCTGCTTCTGTGACACTAGGACATAGTGAAAAGATGCAGGATAAAAATCCCCAGAAAAATCGCTGTTAACATAACTTATTTTATGTAATTTTCAATGGCTCTTACGAAGCTATTTACATTTAAAATTGTCTTCCCAGATGTTTTTCTTATATATTTCATCGCTGTACATCATCTAAACACAAAAGGTAACAAAATTTTTATCGATTAAGTTGTTCCCGTCTGCTTGACTTTACCCATAATATGAAGAGAATTTCGTGACTGGTTCTGACATTGGCAAATGGATCAAAAATCAATGTCCAGTCATCAAACGACACCTGTCTTCCACCAAGTTCAACTCGGCGTCCGTCATAGAATATCCTTCAGTATCACGTTAATATTTCATTCTACTTCTACCTATATTTTGCACAAAACAATTATTTGCCAAGCACTATAGGACAATTAAAGTAGGTTCAGTAAATTGCTTTGAAGTTTTACCATACGCTGTCGGTTTGGAATGGTAGATCGTTATGTTAGTACCTCAGTTTAAATCATTCCCGCTTAATTTAACAAGTGGAGAGAGTTTACTTCGCACGTAACTCAAAAACTTCGGCAATTACGTGCGCGCATATATCAAAAAAAAAAGCACAGTTCGACGCATAAATCATCCCAGAAGGGCGCCAGCGTGCGCCCAGCCGCCGCGATCCGCAAATTGAACATTCTCTTTCACACGGAGCAAAAGTATTCGTTTTAATATTTGTTTTTGATTTTTTATGTCGAAGTGTTCAACACAGTTTTAGCTGATAATTCAAGATTTACCATTTTAATTTTCGACGAACAGAGGAAATTAACGGATTGTTTAGAAAATTAATAAAGAAAAACGGTGTCCGACCCTTTTCAGCGCAAGGAAATCGTCAACACTCTACCGCAGTTGTGTTGCAACTGGTGATAGAACTGTTCATATCATCGTAGTCAGTAGTTCGTTGGCTTATCTACAATAAGAATATTTTGGATTGTGAAATCTGAATGTGGGTGTGTTTGTGTAGTGATTTATATATTGTGCAGATTTATATAGTATCAGAGACGGTTGGGTGGCAATTGTATGCGATTGATGATTCGCATGCGAAATTTTGATCGACCGCGGCGAATATTTCAGTACTTTTATCACTTTTTAAGGGGGATTCCGTTTTGTCCTCTAAAATTACCGCTTTTTTTAGAATTTGTTATTGGTGAGATTATGCAATAAATCGATTCCAAATTTGGCACAAATATTTATTAGCTATTCAGGTATCTAGAAAAGAAATCATAAAGAAATATTATGAATCACGCTCACTAGTAGCATTTAAAATTAATGAACGATCTGCAAAATAATCTATGTGTCTACAAATTTACGATGCTAAAGTTGCAAAAGTTTTTTGATATTTCTGAGTTTTATACGCTCAGAGCTGACGTTTGTAATATATGTAATATATCAAGAGTTGTATTTATTTTATATAGTTTGTGCATGTATTTAAATATTATTAATAAACAAACTGTTGAAACTGTTATAATAGTTTGAATATTTAAATAACAAAATCGGGCATACTTTTTAAATATTTTTTGGGTTTATCAAGTAAACTTAATTTAGTATTCACCACTAATCGGAAAATCTGCTAACTCCATATTATTAGATCTATCCGCTTCCATCAAAATCCTGTTTACAACCTTATTGTATAAAAACTGAAGAAAACATAAACGCCAATCGATAGAAGAGATTTCTCTCGTACCGGATCACATAATATAATCAAAATTATGCAAAAATTAAGAATTTAATTGTTAGTTAAAATTACTACCTTGACAAGTTATCGTTCTTTTTGTGTATTGATAATAAGCTGCCCCGGTTCTCTCAGCTGTGTCGGTTCTCTCCAACACGACAGCACCGCTAACGCCTCCCTTCCCCGCAGCACCCCAAAGACCGTAGAGCATCGGAATTCACGCGGAGTTTCAGCACGATCTTTTGTATGATGAATGCAAGATAAACAATGATTATGTAATAAACTTTAAACCTATGAATTATTGGGTAACCTATAGTCTATATTTCATTATTCTAGCTCTTCTAATAAAGGAATTGCTGGCATTGCATAATATAGCTTTTTGTGGGTCAAGCACTAATCCAATGATTTTACAAAAATGCACATTGAAAACTAGCATCCCGCAGGTGATTTTACGTTTTTATTCGTAGAGATGTATAGATTATTTCTGGAGTAATTAATTGCTAAAGTTAAACGAATAAAATTTACGGGGCCAAAACAGCGCCAATTCCTCTTAATTTGGAAAAATCCAGAAAACGCCAACATATACAGGTGTCTAATTTTTATGAGTTGTAGCATATTAATCAAGCACAGCATCAAAATTTTTTCGAATTTTTTTGCCCCTACTTCAGCGAGAAAATCGACACGCTGTCGGCTAATTGCTTATAACTTGGCTAATTTTGCAAATATTGCCTCGAAATTTCGTACACACATTCTTAAGACATTACATAATGAAATAACGTATAGAAAACCACCAGATAACCGGAATCCCCTTAGAGCCTGTGCATAGACATGAAACTTTAAAATTGTCATGCTGGAAAATATACAGGACGTCAGGTCGTATATCCCATCTGACAGCTAATAAAAAGTGCAAATACGGAGCGTGGACGCTCGGCTCTAGTTTCCTAGAGTAATCGATAACTATAACCATAAAAGAGCCGGTATACGATCGTCATAAAAGTGGGGCTATATTAAATTTTGACGCGAAATAGGAGGGAACGATTCGGCCGAAGGCTTAACTCGGAAATAGCATTTTGCGTAATTATTTGCAACACTAATATCGAATTGGATTTTCGTCTCGATACGTTCGCGATGAAATTGGACCGTGTTCTATTTGGCTATAAATATTTACGGTTAAATAAATACATACAATAGAACAAATACATATTTATTACCCATAGTACCATTATGTCTTTCCAAAATTCTGGACTGCCTTAATTTTAATTCCTATTTAACTATTTAATTATGGTAAATTTCTCTCAAGCAGCCACAAACTTAAATAGAAATCGTGAACCCCGCTAGTCGTCTAATTGATTTAAACCGCAAACTTTGCCGAAATCAAACACTCTTAACGAGGTAAACAAGTTCGAACCTGCTCCTCTCCTAAGTTCTTGCTGGCTGTGAATCGCCAATTCATCGAGTCATTTGGTTCGAACGGTTAGCAGGGAAATTGGATAATTTAATAAATTTGGAAATCCGTCGAGGGACGGTCTGTTTAGATTTATTACATTCATATTTTGTGAGTGACTTTTAATTAAAAATTATTGATTAACTGGATGGGTTGATGCCCTATAGCGGTCTGACTGCTAAAAGCCACAATTTCATAATTTCCAACAAATATTTAGATGGGCTGTTGTGCACAATAAATGCGGTCGCGAAATTATTTGATCGCCTTTTATGTGCTTTATTCTGCGTTGTTTGGTGCTGTATTTGTAAATATACTCGATAATCGATAATAATATATCACGTTGTGTGGTATATTTATTATGCCGTTCTTTTTTTACATCACAAAAGCAAGTTACAAGTTTTATAAGACATAAATTGGCGCATGAGGTGTTTTGGGCATGACGAACGTAGCGAGGAGTGCTCAAATGAAACGAGTGCGCTAATGCGTCTTATAAAGCGAGTGCTATTGACTCTTTTTCGTACTTTGCAACATTAATTTTACGTAAATTTCGAGAATTGTGGTTGCCATCTTACAATCTAGACAAGTTTTAACTTTCAACAGTTGGTAGTTGTGGTAAAACTGAGAAATACGACTCCTTTTGATGGTCTGCTACACTGAGATTCGAGGAATGAACGATTAATGTCTGACAGGCACAATTTTTGAATGGTTTTTGGGTAATTATTAAATATTTCTTATTCTATTAACTAGGATTATAAGCAGGGGACTTAAAATATCACATCAAATACAGTTTTGACCACTATATTATATCTGGCATTATGAATTTTGACAATGATGTGTCTTAGATTTGAAACCAGGGAGTTTCAAATAATACAGAAAATAAAGCTTATGATATGAAATCGAGTTTTCATATCTTCGGTCTCCTTTTTGATTATGTGGTTTCAGATTTGAAATCAACAAGCTTAAGCTATCTATAGTATCTGTAGATTCATGCGAATCCAACTGTCATTTTAGACTTTTGGTCGCCGTATTGGTTCCGCCATTTTAAATTGGTACAATTTGACTTAAAATTTTGAATTATTGAATCATGAAATATGATTCAATTTTGTTGCTATTTTGTATCTACGTTTTGAATTTATTTCGAAAATCTGACACTGATATTTGGAATCTGCAATCTTCAAATATTTGGAAACTAATTTTTAAGCAAATCCAACATTTTTTGCTTCTCTATCTTTTTTCTACATTTTTGGTCGCCATATTTTAAATACAAAATGGCAGATATTTTGAATTTTGAAAATCTGACGTGATATTCGGAATTAGAAATCCTAATATTAAGGTGAATCATGCAAATCCATATTTTTTACGGTTTTGCTCACCATAGTGGACCCGCCCCATTTTGAAATTTGAAAATCTGACATCAGACTTGGGATCTAGGCGCTTAAAATTTCAAGTATGTTTCATAATAATTAATAATTTTTTTTACACTTTTAGATGCTATTTTATTTGAAAAGCGTATGACAAGTATTATT
Source organism: Melinopterus prodromus (assembly GCA_964023965.1). NCBI lineage: Eukaryota > Metazoa > Arthropoda > Insecta > Coleoptera > Scarabaeidae > Melinopterus > Melinopterus prodromus. Next base: position 61,322,783 of record OZ030394.1, read on the forward strand.
AAAATGCATTATATAAACAAATATTATTCAAAATATACTCTGTTTTTGAAAGTAAAAAAAAACAGTATACAGTATTCAGTATACATATTTCAACAGTGCGATCTCGGAAGATTGTACTTCTGTTAATGAAGATATTTTAAAACTGATTTTACTCATATATACAGAACTCCGAGGCGCACATTTTACAATTAGTAGCGTGTATACAGAGTGTTCCATAAGGTAGAACCAACGCATAATTATGTTTTTTTTTAATGGAACAGCCTATATTTCAGCGCAACTTTGAATTCCTCGCAAAATTTTGCGACAATAAAAATTAACTTTACCTATCCTAAACTTTATACTTTTTGATTTATTTTCATTTTTATGGGAAAACAGTAGTCTAAGAGAAGCAGTATATCTCTATACCTATTTTTAATTTTATTGCGCACGCTTTGATTATGATTAAGTAGGAAACGTTCTATTAGCGTGATTACCTACCATATCCACATTGTGTAGACGGTGGTCATAATCTGCAACAAAATATAGCAAACAGTTTAATTCTCTTCAATGTAACACAATGTAACACTATATGTAACGCAATGTAACACAATGTAACCTATATCTAATTATATGTTTTTAGATTCTACGCATCGTTCTGCACATAAAATTAGGTACTAATGCACACTAGTGCTAAATTGGAACTAATTGACTTTGTGTGAGTTTTTGGCGAATGTAACAAAAATGCTTTATTGGCTAGTAGAGTTGACAGATGCCACTGACAGATGCATTAATAACTTCTTTAGCACAGTTTTTCATAGCCTACAAGGTATAAGTAAAATTTTATTTCAAATTATAACATTAAATTGCAAATGCGATAAAATGTTTTATTTTATTTAAAAAAAGATGAAATTATGCGAGAAAACATTATTTGAGGTAATTACTTAACTGGTTTAATTGTTAATGTAAGTGTAGAAGCACTTGCTGATAACATATCGCACTGTTGAGACGCGATTGAGAATATTTATTCTCTGTAAAATATTAAACTTTCTTAAAAATTTTGACTATTGAGAAAAGAATTGCTAACTTCTATACTTTTTCGGATATTTTACCAGTAAGGTTATTTTTTAATTTTCTTAGAACTCAGTTTTTAGACCTTTTTGGACTTTTTTCAGTCTCGATTGTTCAAGTCGACTAAAGCATCCAGTTATTTCCGTATCACCCTATATATCAAAATGATCACAGATCATAGCGTAAACTAATTCGTGCAATCGCGAGATTCATGTGCAGTAACTCAAACGGTCACATCCGCTTTAACATATTCGCCATGTTCTGTCGGTTGGAGCGCGCGAAACGGCGGTGGCTAACATTACAACTAACTATAAACACCGAATTATGTCAACAGCCGACCGGTAACTATAAATTAATTTATTAATTGCTTTCGCAGACGGCCGGCAGTCTACCGGTCGCCGCCGCCACAATAATATGTGAAGTATGTGCCGGTCGGACGGTCAGTTTACATACCGGCAACCTAGCTAAATAGAGGTCGCCACTGTGTGTGTGTCGCCCTCCTCTGTAACAAAGGGAATTCCCCGGTTGACTGCGGTGCGGTCATTTCGACAATTCGCCACGACAAACTGCTCACATCAACATGTCGATGGTAAATTCTGATCTTGGGTTTGTTGTATTTAAGCTTGGTGTTGTGTATGCTTTTAAATCATAAAGCACTCCTCGCTACGTTCGTCATGCCCAACTCATGCGCCAACTTTTGTCTTATAAAACTTGTATTATGATATACATACTATTTTAACTACGCGTATGAAATGCTTTTGTGATGTAAAAAAAGAATGGCATAATAAATATACCACACAACGTGATATATTATCGATTATCGAGTATATTTACAAATACAGCATCAAACAACACAGAATAAAACACATAAAAGCGATCAAATAATTTGGCGACCGCATTTATTGTACACAACAGCCCATATAAATATTTGTCGGAAATTATGAAATTGTGGCTTTTAGCAGTCAGACCGCTATAGAGCATCAACCCATCCAGTTAATCAATAATTTTTAATTAAAAGTCACTCACAAAATATGAATGTAATAAATCTAAACAGACCGTCCCTCGACCGATTTCCAAATTTATTAAATTATCCAATTTCCCTGCTAACCGTTCGAACCAAATGACTCGATGAATTGGCGATTCACAGCCAGCAAGAACTTAGGAGAGGAGCAGGTCCGAACTTGTTTACCTCATTAAGAGTATTTGATTTCGGCGAAGTTTGCGGTTTAAATTAATTAGACGACTAGCGGTCCACGATTTCTAGTTAAGTTTGTGACTGCTTGAGAGAAATTTACCATAATTATCGTTAAATCGTTAAATAGGAATTAAAATTAAAGCAATCCAGAATTTTGGAAAGACATAATGGTACTATGGATAATAAATATGTATTTATTCTATTATATTTATTTAACCATAAATATTTATAGCCAAATAGAAAATTATCCGCACGCACCTTCTGTTTTAAATAACCCCGCAGAAAAAAAAATCAAGCGGCCTTAAATCAGGTGAACGTGGTGGCCATCCTATAGAGCCGAATCGGTTGTAACACGGAAGTTTGAATTTCCTTGAGACCAATATCTGCAATTCTGTGAACTAACAACTCTATTTGTGGTAAACGTCGCTTCGTCAGGGAAAATAATTTTTCTGTAGAAAAATATATACACCATAATTCGTTCTCCCATTAATAGGCAAAATTCTAATCGACGAGCATCATCTCCTTCTACTAAAGTGTGTATTAGTACTGGGTTATAAGGATGAAATCTTTGATTTGAAAAGATCCTTTGCAGGTGGCTTTTACTCATGTTCAAGAGTATCGAGATCTTTGCTTCAACGACTTTTTTGGGCAAGTGTTCACTGAATCAATAGCTAACATAGGTCGTGCATAATATTCGCCATTTCGCTTTTTTTTTTTAATATTTTTCACGTGTTGTGTTGCATTTTCTAACCAATTCACGAACACAATTGACAGAAACGTATACCTCAGGGTATTTTCTATTAAAAACTTCAATAGCATAGTCGTACGATACCTCACCTATGCAGTAACAAAGAACTAAATAAACCCTTTGCTCTAAAATCAACATACTTTCAATCAGCTTCTATCAACAAAAGGCTTGGATACGCTGTTACTACTGTCAACAGATCAATTATAATTGTGGTCCCTAAATTTTTTATTCACCTTTAGGTAATGTCTTTCCACTGGTCCGAAATGTAAAATTTGAAATGGAACATTCAACTTTGATATTTGAGCATAAAATTAATTCCGAAAAACTGATAGTTTACTCTTTGGTCAATTAAATGTAATAAATGATATATATATATATATATATATATATATAAACATTTGAAAAAATATAAACATTTTATATTTCTGCGAGAATTCACTTCCTTTATATATATATATATATATATATATATATATATATATATATATATATATATATATATATATATATATATATATATATATATATATAATTACTGAAATAATAAATTAACTGGTATTTAACCGAGAGATAACTTAATAATCGATACAAAAATAGGTCAGCCATACAAATAGCCTCTTCTGAATAATGCAGGTTACACAGCTGAAAAGATGGTAGCCCTCGGCTACAGAACCGCAAACCCAAAAAGCTGAACAGTACACAACCTGAATAAGCAAGCCATTGAATGCACCACGGTTGTTATAAACTCTCTATGGTCTTTGTACTGGCGAAGATTCTCGAAAATCTCTTTTGCCCGAGGCTCTATCGCGCGGTACAAAGGCCTAAAATCCTTTTCGAACTCTTCGGTCGCCGTAATATAATGGAGGACGAGGGGTGATTAGCAGTCGGGTGGCTGTTTTTGGTACCTGATTTAATAATTAATTATAATTATAAAGTCAACTTTGAAGGGTATAATCCGCAGCAGACCTGTGCCGAACGCGAAATACGTAATAAATGATTAACTTTGGGGGAAAATTCGGGAAAAGTATCTTATGGATTCAAGTCGATACTCTGTTAAACTTTTATGCATCTTCCCCACTCTCGGATGGCACATTCTCCCAAATCCGCTAACATTCGAACTGCTAGAAGTCGAATAGTTGGATAAAAATCACGCGTTCGGCGAGTGTCTCGCCATAAACCGCTTTATTTGTTCGCGTTCACGTCGATCCAGTCAATGTCGGTCTAATGACGCGGCTTAAAGGCTTTTTTGTGTGTACCCGAAGGTATTATTTACGACAGTGGTCTGATTTATCACATCAAACACGTGCGGTGCATCAATGCAACCCGAAAAGGAGTTAACGAATGGAATAAATTATTTAGTATTAAAATAAAAAAATCTGATGTGGCCAGGCACATGACTTTATCATACAATATATAAAATTAATAGTTTAGCTGCATGAGAATCTATTTGACTGAGATAAATCGTAGGTATTGTCAAAGCATCAGCATTTGACACTACCTACACTACGTCATTAGAATAATAGTTATTTATGTCACAAATGCCGAAAGTACGGAATAGCGCGACGAGCGGTGATACGCCGCGTCACCGAAGGCGGAGTGTAGCCGTCGCATATGAGCGAGTCGCGCTATCTAGTTTTTGGCAGGAGCGACATCAACGTTTATTGTGTTGCTTTTGAAGAAATACGTATTAAAAAAAAATAAATGATTTCTGTATAGTAAATGCTAGGTTGGTACCACTTTGACGAAAGGTGCGTTCCGATTGGTAGGTAATGGTAGCTAATGGCGGTGGTAGAATACGAAATTGTAGTATTTCTTACATATCGTGATAATGACACATATTAGTTTGCATGTACATAAACATGAGTCACTAGCAATTTTCTATTGGAAATAGTATAACGGCGTCTGCTACCACTGCCATTATCACTAATGAAAACGCACCTTAAAAAGGTAATTCAAATTCTGACAGATTTATATTTGTTCATGACACATCCCTACCAACATACTAAAATAAAACTACACTCATCGCTATACTTTATTTATAATTTTCTCAATGTATCATTTTTAGAATTAGATATAAAGACGGGTTGGTATTTCTTATCAACAAACAATCAAATTGGTGATCTTATTTTATTTGAAATTTGTATTTTATAATTTTGCGCACTACAGCAGCACGTTCCATAGTGGTTCTCCAACCTCTGATCACCTCTGATGAGATCAGCTGTTTTCGAATGTGACAACACAAAAAAATATTTGTCAAAATCCTGGCTACTATGTAATTTCATATCAATGCAGATGCGACCGATCTCGATCAAATAGAATTTGCTCTTGAAGGTAAACTATTAATTTTACCAAAAAATGTTATAGGCATAAATTATTCAAAATTTCCTCTACTTTAATTTATTAATTACCTATTTTGTCGAAATTACAGAAATGGCGGCTCATTTCCAAAATCCTTGAAAAAGGCTTAGAATAAACTAAAAAGCTAAACTATTAATTTTACCAAAAAATTTCATAGGCATAAATGATTCAAAATTTCCTCTGCTTTAATTCATTATTTAACTATTTTTACGAAATTACAGAAATGGCGCCTGATTTCTAAAATCCTTGAAAAAGGCTTGGAGTAAACACCCAGTTCCTTTGGACCCTTTTGAACCAAAAGCTTTTCAACTCTAAGTTTGGTCATGAAACTTCTAAATATGAAGTTCCGTGCCGATACCTTTAGTAGTTTCTCCGGAAATGAATTAACAAAAATTGGGTACACACACACACACACACACACATACACACACACACACACACAGACATTTTTTTGTACCTTGGTCAAAAATGATCAGGGGACCCATAAAGACCTATTTCCGCAAAAATCTCAAAAAAATTTTTCATCACGATTACAATACTTTACATACTGCGTATGATACAGTAAAAAAATTAAATTGTTATTTTATGAACATACGGCCAAGTGTCTAACTGAGCGTACATGCAAAAAGTTTAGCGTGAAACTTTATAGCCTAGAGACCTATACGCTCTTATCTTATTTGGAGGAATTACATCCATGGTGTGAAATATAACATAAAATAATATAAAACACAAAGATTTTGTGGAAATATCCTCGGTACGTTGGTTGAACTGACGCTAACCGCACAATGTTATAGCTGTCTGATGTAACGTGTGTTATTCTTGGTTAGTTGGTAAAAAAATCTGATGTGGCCAGGCACATGACTTTATCATACTATTTATAAAATGAATAGTACATGAGATTCTATTTGATCGAGATCGGTTGTATCTGCATTAAAATAAAAGCTAGTTAGCCAGGATTTGACCGATAATAATAACAATAATAAATCTTTATTCACAAAAAGAAAAACACTATACAAAGTGAAAAACACAATACAAAATGAGCGAATAACGATCGGTTAGACATGCCACAGCATTGAATTAACACATGTGTGTGGCTTTAATTTAATGAGTACACATACGCTCGAAGCCCAAGAAATATAAAATTAACAAATAATATAATACAGATTGCGAAACCAGAGCACAAACTACACCAACCCAGTATTGACGACTATTGATGAGTATTGACTCATCGAACAAATAAATTCCCTAGAATGGCTGCAAAACATATCTCTGTCCAACAAAAGTACAACCAACACGTTAACCCCCGCTTTCCTCAGATAAACCAGAAATACATTACATATCTTTGGTGCAATACTCAGAAATGATCTATGGACAATCGACCATAAGGCAATCCCATCTCTCCGCCCCTTGTAAAATAAGAATGTGAATTCATACTAAAATAAAACTACACTCATCGCTATACTTTATTTACAATTTTCTCAATTTATCGTTTATAGAATTAGATATAAAGACGGGTTGATATTTCTTATCAACAAACAATCAAATTGGTGATCTTATTGTATTTGAAATTTATATTTTGTACTTTGCCGGAGTTTGCCCCACTAGAGCGGCAACGTTCCATAGCGGTTCTTCAACCTCTGATGCATACTCTAATGAAATCAGCTGTTTTCGAGTGTGACAGCACAAAAAAGTGACAACCATAGACATTTCTGTAGTGACAGTACAAAAAAATATTTGTCAAATCCAGGCTACTATGTACTTTCTTATCAATGCAGATGCGACCCATCTCGATCATATGGAATTTGCTCTTGCAGCTAAACTATTAATTTTACAAAAAAATGACATAGGCATAAATTATTCAAAATTTCCTCTACTTTAATTTATTATTTAACTATTTTGACGAACTTACAGAAATGGCGGCTCATTTGCAAAATCTTTGCAAAAGGCTTACAATAAACTATCAGTTCCTTTGGGCCTTTTTGAACCAAAAGCTTTTCAGCTCTAAGTTTAGTCATGCAACTTCTAAATATGAACTTTCGTCCCGATACCTTTAGTAGTTTCTCCGGAATCGTCTCAACAAAAATCGGGTACACACACACATACACACACACATACACACACACACACAGACATTTTTTTGTACCTTGGTCAAAAATGTTCAGGGGACCCAAAAAGACCTATTTCCGCTAAAATCTCAATTTTTTTTTTGGCACGATTACAATACTTTATAATCCTGCGTATGATAAAGTAAAAATTACAATATATTGAACATAGTATTATTTTCTGTATTTGTAACGTCTCTATTACTATAATTTATCAGCAAAAGAAATCACATACGCAAAGTTAAAATGGAAAATATACCAGATAATGATATTTATTTCTGTATTATTGAAGAAATGCAAATGCATATCAACAAATTAACCATCCGTATTATAAGATTACTAATGAAAATTAAAATTAATAGCAATATTAAATCAATAATTAATTAATTAGAACTAAAGAAATAATTATTTAAGTCTTTCAAATAAATCTTATTAGTTCCACGTTATTCCAGTCTTATTTTTCTATGATTTCTGAATGTATTGCATCGTTTTGGTGCAGGTCTTTGATTCCTTGCGCCGGCTGACTACCTGGTAAGTTGGTATTATTGTACCCTCACTAATGGGGAATGTCGCATAGGTCCTTCTCGTATATTGGCGAAAAGAAATATCTATTCACTGTGGACAGACATTCAACAGTCATTCTTGTTTTATCTCTCTCGACAATCGCAAATTGCGACTGCGATCTACATAGGGCAATTACTAAGTTATTGGTTGATAATGTCGTTGTTACATACCACTGTATCCAACTGTAAACATAAAAAAAATCAAACAAAAATTGTTTGATTTTTTTAGCTATCGTCTAAATATATTTATAATATACAGAGTTCTTAAGAGCTTTTTGTAAGCATTTTTTTGTTCAATGCGTCATTTTTGAGTTATAAGCAATTAATCAAAACTCATAAACTTTTATTTTAACTAAACGGATAAAAATACCAGAGCAATTAAAAATAGATTAAATTAAATGTTCAAACAGCAAATTAAATCAAAGAACAGGAGTTTTAATTAATTGCTAATACCTAAAAGTGACGCCTTGTATAAAAATGGTTCGCACAGTAAATTCATAAAAATAATCTCTCTTTTTTTTAAATATGCAGTATGTTCTATTTGAAAAAGGAAATGTTACCAAATTTAGTTTAAAACAAAAAGAATTGTTTATTTGTCTACGGTTGGAGAATTATTTAGTTGTAATTTTGACTAACTCAGTATTAGTATTTAGTACCATTAAGTCTGCCACTTTAACAGATAAAAAGAATGAATGGCTGGGCTAATAGCAAGAAAATACTTAAAATTTAACTACTGCATAAAGATGGTCCCAAGTTTCCACCTTGAGGTTATTAGTAAACCGATTTCTATAATAGACCGATTAGGTACTCACCTAATTAAGAAATGTGAGGCGTATTTAAAACATTGTGACCTTGTATAATCTAATGATTATATGTCACAGAGGTAGTACAGAAACTACTTTATATACCAGATATTTAATACCAGCACACTAGAGTTGAAACTGTTATTTTTTTCTAATTCAGCATTTTTTTTTATTTTTCAGGTTAAAGTTATGCTTAGGGTGGCGGCGCCAACGTCTGGACCGGAACCAGGAAGCAACAACAGCTTCTTCAGTCTGGATAAGCGGAAGAAACAGGTTACTCTATTGGACCCGTCGACGTGCGGGGGTTCCGCGGCCCCAGAGGACAGAAGGGTGGGGGTAGCAGCCCCAAAAATGTTCGCCTTCGACGCCATTTTCTCACAGGACGATTCTCAGGTATTTACAACAAAACACTACTACTTTTTACTACCCTTATCTTAACTCAACTTGTTTTGTTTGTTACGATTAAATTCTGTAATAGGTATTTTACCAACTTTCACAAGTCCAATCGTGTTAAAATTTTGCATGTGGACATATTTCCAGTGACAGGGCATGAATAAATACAAAATTTGTGTTTTGGAAAATTTTATATTTTTTAAATTTATCGTGCATATTTTATAATAGGGGTAGTTTTTTTTTTTTTAAAGTATTATATACATAAATTTAGGAGTGTTTCCACACAAAATAGCTGCAAAATGGTGTTATATCAGAATTTAATTCGTTTACGATTGGTAACATTGGTTGTGATGGACGAGACTGCTCTTAAAAGGACGAAACTGAGTAAGGGGGTTGGCACGGGGTGTCGTGGGAAGTCGACTTTACAAATTCGGATCGCTTGCGGAGAGTGAACGTAGAATCTTAAAAAGGGCTTACAAGACTTTTACATTTGTGCCCACCCTCGCTCCTCGGTTGGGGTAGGGAGGGGGTAGTGGCACCACTTCTTTGGAGAGTCCGTGGAATTCCTAAGTTATATTTGCGTTCCGAGCTGAATATCCTTTCTTTGTTGAGATATGTAAGGTATACTTCTGTTGACGTAAAACAGGAATGTCTGTGTATTTTCGTTATTTTTCTCTTTGCTAATGTTTCGTATGAATTTGTATCCTTCATCAGAGCTCTAAAAGTTTAAAAATGTTAAAACATTAACAATCTAAAAACGAAATACAATACAAACCGGAAATATCACTATAAACTATATAACGTTATGAAACATGGAAAAACTCTTGTCAAACAAATGTGTTACGGTGATCAAAAAGTAGGAAAACAACCAACCTTATTTTATATATGACAATATCAAAAATCTAACCTAAAAACTAATGTTAATTGCATGAAATGTAACAATATGAAAGGAACAAGAACAAAAAAAATTAAAGTTGGTCTAACTGGGTGGGATGAATATTTTTGTAATTTAGTAAATATAATAATAATAATAATATTTATTTAGTTAAAAGAAACTAATAATCACAATAAATTTGGTTTCGTAACTACTAAACTTATCAACTACTTAAAATTAGCCAATACATGAACCCGACATGATGTTTTAAAAAGACTTAGCGAACTACTGTTTTTTATATCACTTGGTAGGGTGTTAAACATCTTCAGTGCTTTATAATAAAATGAATTTTGTGTGCTGCTTTTTGTATATTTTGGTAATCTGAAGTGGTCCTTTTGCCGAGTATTGTATTCATGCTGCTGACTATTATATGTTAAATAATTACTCATATAATTTGAGAGTTTATTATTTATGCATTTATATACCAGCGTGAGTGCCTGATATACCGTTCCTTGTTTAACATTCAAAAAATTTAATTTACTCAACATGGACTTGATACTGGTTAACCTGGAGCTTTGTAATAAAATTCTGAGTGCTCGATTTTGTTGTACTTGAATCTCTTTAATGTCTTTGTCTGTACACAAAAATAATATACTGCTGCAACAGTAAAAATATGGTTCTATAATCGTATGGTACAAAGATATTCTAGCTTTTAATGTAAGTTTATTAGATATTCTTCCTAAGTAGCTAATCTTTCGACTCACCTTTTTAACTATATATTCCATATTACTCGTAAATTTCAAATTATTATCTAAAATGACACCTAGATATTTAAATCTGTCCACTATCTCAACAACTGTGTTATCGATAACTATGTCTGGTGTAGGGTTTACCGAATTTCTATTTCCCAATACCATAGCTTTTGTTTCCAATATATTCAAACATAATTTATTTTCTTTATACCAATTTGATATCGACACTAGTTCGGCGTTTAATGTCGCGATTACATCAGGTAAGTTATCTCCTGCAATTGATATTAGTGTATCGTCTGCAAATAGATGCATATCACAAGATTTAACTTGTGAAGCAACATCGTTTATGTACAAATTAGATAAAACTGGTCCAAGAACAGAACCTTGTGGTACCCCTAAGCTGTTTATTAATTCACTTGACTCATTTTCTGTACGTATGTATGTATAAATGTTACTTAAATTTTTGATGTGAGTTTTACAATTCATTGGCGATACAGAATTATTCATATTTCACATTTCAAGAAAACTTCTCGGAAAAAAAGTTGACGTCAGTATCCAATACAACCAAATTTTGATAGTGCATATTATGTCCAAGACGGCTAACATGTGAAGCTAATGCACAAGCTTCAGGCTTCAATCTTGTATCACTGTTATGTTGTGCAATACGTTTCTTTAGTTGTTGAGAAGTCTGTCCAATATATTCTTGATGACAATTTATACATTTAATTTGGGAAATAACATCTGAACGCAAATCCAATGGAAGGTCATCGTTTATTTTTGGGAAAAATGTTCCTAGACTCTTCATTGTACGACGTGCAAAAATCAGCTTAGGAGTAAGCAATATAAGGTAATGCTTTGAATTTTGTCTCCATATTACGATTTCGTTTAAATTCCGTACGAGTGTGCAAATCAATATTCAACACGACTGCTGTAAGGTTTTTGTTAATCAAAGAAGGATGGACAATTTTGGATATTCTATTTTTCTGGCCCAATATAAAGTTCTTTTTCTTTTGTAAAGGACGGTTCGAAAAGTAAAATATGTATCGGCTGGAACTTGTTGGTTTTTGATACCTATCTAGAATAATAGAATTATAATTTTGTCTAATTACTTTGGTATCCAAGAAAGGCACACTCCCATCTGTTTCATTATCAACAGTAAACTTCAATCTTGCGTGATAGGCATTAAAAATATTCAAAATTTCATCTACTTTATCTTCTGGTAGGACCTCCAAAAATCTGCCTGTACATTTGTTTACTATATTGAAAATTGCTTGAATCGAAAATAAAAAAAGAAAAAAGAAGTTTCCTATACTTGCTCACATAGTTTCGGACTATTAGTCCTCATCAGTACGGTATATTTTCCATCTATATATTATATATGTATATATATATATAAAACAAAAACACGTCATTTACACAAATAAATAAAACCAAACAGCATAACAAACACTAGAAACGTATCCAACAAAAATTGAATCCGTCGCCTCCGCCAATTTGCAAATGCAAATTAATTTATTAATTGCGAAACACGCGAACGTGTTTTCGCGTGCTTTGAGCTCAATGTGTAAATTCGAGTGGGGCGTGTGGTGCAAAAAGGCGTACCGGACCGGGTCCTATTGTTCCCAAATAAGCGAACGGCAATAAAACAAGTGAAACGAGGGTTTGCGATGCCGGTTAATTTGCATACGGTAGAAACGGGAACGATAACAAATTTAGGTGATAATGGACGCGTTAAAATAATTGTTCGGCCGGAAAAGGGCTTTTCCGTTGAATGTGTTTATTACGAATGAATTCCTGTCGCATTGTTGCGCTTATGGTTGTGAATACGATATTCAGTTAGGTTAGATTGTGAAGAGGGTAACAATGTGGTTAGTGAAACGTCAAATATTATTAGTTTAATTGGTGAATAAATTTCAAGCTGGTTAGGAAATAAAAGCGGAATTAATACCGATGGATATAGGAACAATATCTCACTTTGACCTAACTTTTTACAGTTAAATTTTGGCAATCTAAAGTTATGCTTTTGCCGAGTATTGTATTATTCATTCTGCTGAATATTGAATGCTAAATAATTAGTCATGTAATTTGGCATTTTATTTAATTTAAACGTTTGTAATCTGAAGCGAGTACTGATATACCTCACCATGTCCTAACCTGTAAATAAAAATCTGATGTGGCCAGGCACATTACTTTATCATACAATATAAAAAATTAATAGTTTGGCTGCAGCATGAGATTCTATTTGATCGAGATCGATTGTGTCTGCATTAAAATAACACAAGTTAGTAAGTATTTGACCGATATTTTGACAATATTGACAGTAGGTATAGGTACTGGCTAACTATGTAGTTTTAATGCAGACACGATCTCGATCAAATAGAATTTGCTCATACAGCTAAACTATTTATTTTACCAAAAAATGTCATACACATAAATTGCACAAAATTTCTTCTAATTTAATTTGTGGCGACGATTCCGTACAAACTTCTAAAGGTATCGGGACGAAAGTCCACCACATCATACTTTAATTTAAGGACTTGATTACCAAATATACTAGATATTTTTGCCTAATTCTGATTTGTTTTATACCTAGTTCACAAGGCTTGTGAATTGATATCGGTTTTATTTATGTTTATTCAGTTCACTCTCTGTTTCACAGCTAGATATATAACAAATGCTTTATAGCAAATAGAACCTAATCCTGTTGGGGTTAAAAGTTGGATTGTGAAATGTCAAAAAGTGTCCGTTTGTATAAAATTTTGCTGTGTTCCAGTGTACTGAGATAGAATCTGCGAATAGTTCGGGATAATTAACATAATTTGGTTTTAGGAAAAAAATTCCACTGAAACGTGAGTACGAGGGTGATTATGTTATATTCAGCTTTACCTTTTAATAGAAATACCTAAATGGGTAGCCTAGACCTCAATACGAAATATGCGCAACTGTTCTTGCTGACGCTTGATGCTTGAAAGCTGGCAAAACTGGAACGTCCACGAGAATTCTTCGGATGCAAAACTATGAATTAAAAAAAAAAATCTTGGAACCAGTGGATCACGTTATGCAATATCTGAAAAGACATTGGCTGTATCGTTTGAATCTTCAGTTGCAAGGGTCAGGAAATATAAACTTGTAAGACATGAGCAACATATTTTTATTTCATGATAAAAATCAGCGATCTTATCGCTAATTAGAGCTGTGAATCAGCAAAGTTGAAAAAGATATTTTGTCTGCCTTTGATACGCTAAATTCAATTTTTGACCGACAGTGTATTGAGATAAAATACGAAATAAAAATGATCTTTACACACCGTTTATAAAATTTTTAAAATTAATTTGTTTTTTATTTGAGTGACCTGACTTCAAGGACAAAGGTATTCAGAAACTAATCGCAATCATTTCATTGTTATTATTACTGAAGCACCTGATGAAATTCACGTAGAGTTACTTGAAATGCAGTATCTGCTACATTCGAGATAGGAATTACACTTGAAGATTTTTGGAGCCAAAAAACGAAAATTCTCCAAACTCCAAAATTCGATAAATTGCTTTACGTTACTTCTACAACTGTGGCAAATAATATGATGAAATGATTAAAAATAATTGTAAACATCTTTTATTTATACAACTACCTTACAATAGTTATTTCGCCGCAAAAAAACGATGAGGAGGAGAAACACGCGCGCACGGACGCTATCTGAAACAATATTGAAACATCATGACGAAGGAGCTGAAATGCTTTCTCTTGAAAAGGATCCAAAGGAACTGGGAACTGAAATTTATCACACTGCGTATGATAAAGTAAAAAGTGGTTTTATAATCGTATGGTATAAAGATATTCTACCATATAAACCGATGGGTAGAAAATTACTTTAAATAAATGTAACTTAACATGTGCTGAAATATATTCAATCTGCTTCTTATAGTGTTTCTCCTAGCATAGACAATGCAAGATAACATTGACACTTCTCCAAAATTACTATTATATTTTACACAGAATCGGTCCGAATAATTTATCACGTATATACGCTATCACTCAACAGTCATATCGTTCGCCATTCACAGGAATTGGGTCAAACTCATCGCGAAACCTCAACAAAATTAAACGACGGGACCGAGTCCTGTCGTAAAGTGCAAAACGCGACCGCCGTAAAAAAATCCCGGTAATAACTAATAAAGGCCGTCCTGCCGAACCACTGACGCTAATGACATCGCTGAGTTTTATCGCCATCGCTCGTCAGGGGGCGCTGAAATATGCCACCCGGCAGATAAGTGTTTATTGGCTATTGTGAACAAAAACCGTAAAAAAAACTCGTCAACGGTTTATGGAATATTAAAAAAAATGCGACACCGTCGGAAAAAGTGAACCGAGGGGAAGGAAATTTGTCACGCTTGCTCAAGGGTTCCTTGATCAATGTTGTTGCCAATGCCATATTTTTTTCATCGGTAGTGAAGGAATGAATTCATGGTTATACATAAAAGTATCTATACCTAACTAATAGTAATAAATAAAAACAATTAACAAAAAATAATTTTTAAATACTAGAACATATTATTTTGAATGATTTTGAAAATAAGGAGAAAGTTGTTCTAAATTTAATGTTTTGCTGAAAGAGGCAAATGGTCACCGCGTCCCCCCGATTTCACGGCTCTTCGCTTGTTTCTATACTTGAAACAAGAGACTTATGCTAACAAATATAATAAAAGTTCTATCAAAACTAGTCGAAAAAATAAGAGGCTGCAATTAAAAAAATTTTGATAACTTCATATGTCGGGCAAAAATAAAGCTCAGGATTTAATTTAATATAAAATAATAACGTGTAATTCTATAAAATAAAATATACCTATTTTAATGCTTTTATTAGTAAGAGCAATCTATTTTCTTTTATTTCAAATCAGACGTGCGCTGGCGGTTTGGTTTGGGCTTATTAGTGGCTATAAACCAATAACCATTTACCACCATAAGTCAAGAAATAAACAAAAATTTGTTATAAACAATATAAATACATGATAGCTTAAATCAGGGGTTCTCAACCTTTTAGGTTCCGTGTACCACATAAAAAATAGTCAAATTTCTCCGTACCACCAACTTTTATACAAAATTGCATATTATACGTACATAAACAAAAAAAGTTTTTATCACATTTTAAATATACATACCTACATATTATTTTGTACCAAAATAAAATCTTTTTAACGATAGTTTACTTGAGATAAAATAAAAATGTTCTAAAAAGACAATAGTCTAACAATAAACAATTATATAACAAAACGTCACTTGGTATACAAAAGCAAAGTAAAAACATCACTTACATTGAAGTAATATGAAATCATTTAAATATTGATGCGACTGGGATTGTTTTGGTAAACCCATTTTTTAAAAATTTCATGCTCAGTGAAAGTAAGTTTCAAGCTCGAATTTGCCTCAATAATGAATTTTGTTCTGTGTCCTTTAAATTAATATTGATGATATGACTATATTTGACATAAATTGGTGGTGCAAAAAGGCATTAAAAATCTAATATCTTAATCTGCAATTTCTTTAAAAAAATTCTTCCTCTGGATCTAAACATTGGTGTGTATTAATCTTAAAATTTTCCATCAGTCTGAGGAAGTTTCTATCAATTGTTGTTTCTCTTTGAGAGTGAAGTTGTCTGGAATATAGTTTTTGGAGTTCTAATCCAATTTTCATTGTCATAGTTTTCTGGAAAATAACGTTTAAACTTATGTTATTATGATAATGATTTTTTCAAGAAAGCCTTCTAATGCTGACAATAAACTACTGTTAGTTTTATTAACTTCTTTTTATTGTTGTGTTAATTTTACAATAATTAAATTATAATATAAACAATAACAATAAACGACTATTTCTCCCTGCAAAACTAAATTTATATTATTCAAGTTTGCAAAAGTATCAGCTAAATATTCTAACCGGACTATCCACAATTCATCAAAGAAACAATATTTGAAGTCGAAATTAGGTTCTGCATGGAAAACTTGAACTTCTGATTTCAGTACAAAGAGACAATGTTTTCTTTTTACTGCTTGATCCAAACCTGTTTTTAGTCTGTCTGGTATAGATTTTGCTACTAGAAAATCCCGATGGATTTTGCAGGGAGTGAATTGAGCTTCTGGAGCTACAGTTCTATTTTTTTTATGAGGGCCGCGAATCTTTTCTGTTAAAGCCGTAGCTCCATCATGCCTGACACTAATAAATTTCTTCCGTGGAATGGAATTGTTAAACATACAATTATTCAAATTTATCACCAGATCTTCTTTCGGGCATCAGAGGTTCCTAAAATAAGTATTCCTCTGCAATTTCCTCTTCAACCTCAAATCAGTTAAAGACTAATAATTGATCAAAATAACTTATGTCGATACTTTCATCTAACTGTAGCGTAAAATATTTTCTTTAATTTGCCTTTTTAACTACACTTTCTTTTACACACCCTGCCATTTTAGAGATACGTCTGTATACGGCGCCATTTAATAATTTTTTGCTGTTATAATTTTGGGTCAAACATTATCATCAAAATAAAATTATTTTACCCATAAAGATTGGTACCATTCGTATACCACCTGGAAGTCCTTCGCGTACCACCAGTGGTACCACCGGTTGAAAACTCCTGGCCTAAATGATAGCTTATTGAGTCTAGCTGCGCAGAAATGGCGAAGGCGCCGGAGAATTGCCGTACTACGACTTTCTAAACAGAATCTTGATTCTATTTGCTGTGTATCTACGCTGCTTTTATTTACTGCAATATTATTTATGTTTATTTGTGAATAAATTTAAAAATTAGTGGGAATGTTATTTAATTCCATCTGCCGAACAAACCATTAAAATCAGTGAAGTAGTTCAAAAGTGATCAAACATCAAAAAATAAATTACCAATAAACAACACTTGTACCAAAAAGAGGTTTTACTATTTTTCTTTCTTAATAATCAGTCTGCTAATAAAACTCAAAAACTATAAAGAATGTATTGCAATGTATTGAAGTAGTATTTACAGTCGGAAGTGGACAACATTTTGAATCATTTGACGAACATTCAAGAAACTAACAACGAAAATATCGTTAAATACTTTCGGTTTATTCCTCCTCATTCAAGTGAGTTGCCCACATAACTGAATTGTGAACGTCGAAAGCGCTGGTGCAAAATCCGTTTCCGATTTTGGTACGCCTCTGGCCCGAACTCATACAGTTCTGGAATTCCGATTGGAATATCCGAACGAACGGGCCGAAGCGAACAATTCGTCGGTCGGTCGGCGCCGCGGCGCTCCGGCACGTCCGAGAATGTTACTTAATTAAATCACGGACGGACGGCAAGGCACGGCACGGCATTGGTTCTATGGCTCTATGCGGACGCAAACCGGAATGAAAACGGCAGGCTTGCTGCGAAGGACCTCCTGCGTCGTGCAGTAATGAAATTTAAATAGTCCACGGTGCGAATTCCATGAGAGTAGGCGATGAAATCTCCTTCTTTTCTTAACAAATATCGTTGCCTATCGTCACTTCTCGATAATAGATTTTATTAAGCGATATACAGGTAATTATATCGTATTATATTAGAGGTAATATTGATCTTTCGTGATTTTGAAAGCACTAGTATTTGATTATTCTTAAAATTAAAAAACAAAACAAATTTTTAATTTAATTAAACAGTAGCCCGATCTTTCCTGAACATTTTAATTTGATTCAATAATATCAATAGCTTAATAAAGAAATTTTATATATCAAATTTCTAAATTGTTAAATACCAAAAAGTAAACCAGTTTCTGGGATAGGTGAAAGACCGATGTATTAAAAGGCGGCAATAACGTGTCCTTGTCAGCCAAAAGTTAGATTTTACTATGGCTGAACATAGATACACAGAAGTTGACGCACTTGAAAACGGTTGCAATTCTGTGTTTTAAGGAAAAATGTGATTTTTTGTTATACCTTCTTTAGAACCAAGTGTCAACTTTCATTCGACATTCTTTTATTAAATTTTACCCACAATTTTGTTTATTATAAGGCCGAGAACATTCGCTGTTATAAAAAGCAGTTTTATGCCGAATTTGAGTATTTTAGTTTAGAGTTTACCTGAATTGAGCTCTTATAAGTGGTTCATATTATTGTACACATATTTGACATTACAACTACTGAAACATCTGCTGCGGATAGGTGCGGATGCGGTTTTTGTGATGTTATTTCTATCACGTTGTAAAGGAAAATCCAAAAATGGATATACTGGCTTATATGTACATTGATGCAATTCCTTGAAACCGAGATAGTAGAGGTAATTTAGAACATATTTAACCATATTTAGCTATATACAAATGGTTACGGTTATCGAGATATTGACAATTTTATGTTCAATGTATCTTGTAAATTGTAAATGCCGTTATGTGCGTATATTTTTTCGTTTTGGATCATGTATAGCATGATACATCCCTTTTAAGACGCGATAGTAGAGGCAATTAAGAACCTATTTAACCATATTTATCACTATAAAAACTATTATTTATAGTATTATTTCAAAATTATTTAGTACTTAAATAAGTACGTAGGCTTTCACGGCCAGAATCATTTAGAAAATAAACTGCTTCCGGGTTATGCCGTGTGTCAAGATTTGTTAATGCTGACGTTTCGCGAACCATGTTGCTCGCTTCTTCAAAGCTAATTGAATACTGACGACCTACCAAGACAATCTCCCTTATATACCTAAGTTTACACCTCACTGCGCACATCTGGAGAACCGCTCCCATGTGCTTTTCCACCTGACCGCGTTAGGATCGATTTCCAGACCCTACTAGTACTAGTACGTTAGTACTTATACTCATTAACTAAGTACGTACGCATTCACGTCGGTTTTCAGAATCATTTGGAAAATAAACTGCTTCCGGGTTATGCCGTGTATCAAGATTTGTTAATGCTGACGTTTCGCAAACCATCTTGCTCGCTTTTTCAGTATTATATTTAGTTAGCTCTGAAGAAGCGAGCAACATGGTTCGCGAAACGTCAGCATTAACAAATCTTGATACACGGAATAACCCGGAAGCACTTTATTTTCTAAACTTATACTTATTGTTTCCTTGAAAACTTTCGAAACTCGATCATGCTTTAATCTTTCATGCTGAAGCGGTCGTCTTTTTAGTAGTATGACTCTAATACGCATGTTTTGAACCCGGATTCGCATTCCGCATAACCACCTTTATCGAAAACGCCTAACCAGGTTCTATTCACAAGCTTACTATTATCTCTGCTCAACAATAATCCATTTTAAAGCAGTGAATTGTGTATGCTAGTAGGTGCTATCGATGTATTTTCTTCCCCTGAATATAACCCCGATTCGCTTCAAGCAACAAATTTCCAAGAATTTCACATACAAGTACAAAGTTTAAGGTTCTTTACAGATTTTTAAGTGTGTAAACTTTCATTTTCGGTATTAACGGAGACTAAAAGACCTCTAAATCCTTTGATTTGGTTTATTTTATTAAGAACCGATTTCGGCTCTAACGTGAGTCATCCCGCTTAAATGGTCAAAATCTAGAGAAATGGCGTTTATAAACAAATTGGGTTTAAAGCGCAGTTTAAAACAAAGATGCTTTAAATGTGTAGCCAATCAAGTATTCTTCTTCTTCTTATAAAATATCAATTCTTTACGCTGTAGAGTTTATTAAAAAACGAAACTATATCACCTTTATATTAAATCTTTTATGATAATATTGCATCAAAGTTATAAGCACGACTATTCCCACTTGCTAGGACGTATATCTAAGAGAAAGGTCCACAAGGGCTGTCGCATCAAAGTTTCAATGATTCGCCATTTCGGCACCTGACGCCCTAGTGCAGGCGCTGCTGTCCTGCTTAGCGAATATCACTTCCCACACCACTCCGAGCAAAAGTTTTTGCAGTAATAATGAGGCCAGACTCCGCTGCGGGGGTGATCGATAGTTTGTGGAGTTCCCAGCCGAAGAGGGTAATTAAAAACGTGGAGCCCCGATTGAAATATGGACGGACGGGGCCGGCTTTAAGTTTCTATGAGTTACCGGGCACCGATATGAAACTGTATCCCGGCACCACCCAGCAGTAGTAAGTCCTAACTTTTGCCCGTTGAAACGTCGAAGTAATTTCGCCCTCCGACGAGAAATGAACGAATGATCTACCACGTTTAATTATTTTTCGACTTAAGAAGGTCTGATGGATAGTTTTATCTCTTTTATAAAGGGGTTTTATCTTTAAATGCCTTCTTAAGAGAAGTCGGGTTGTCAATGCTGTAGATTTCGGCAGTTTATATCGAAGTAATTAGAGTCTGCAGTCAAACTCGATGTAAATAAATACCTATATAGATAAATGTAATAAATAGACACGTTATAAAAGACTGTAATAAATAGACAGTTATCTAATAAATAAATATTAGTTGTAAGTTTGTAATTAGTAAATATTAGAATAGTATAAATCAAGGTCCAAATGTTAACAAATATGTTGAAAATATGTGGAACAGCCATATAGCTAGTTTATATTAAAATCTTCAGTTTAGGCTCCTAGAAAGTTGGATGTTATTCCGTAGACACCTGTATATGCAATATTGATATAGTGAAATAATTCGTTCATATCATTGCGATTTTTGAAAACTAAATCCTGATTTAAAATTTATAATTAGTTTTGTACGAACAATTGATATTTTCTTCCAAAAAGCAAGAACAGGTGTCTGTATTTGGGGCCAAGCTGTACTATTTTCTTGCTAACGTGTTCTTTCCACCTTAGCTTTGTATCCAGAGACATACCCAAATACTTTGCACTGTCCTTTTGCAGAACTATGGCGTCGTTCATGACACCATCCATTACAAACTGCTATTTGTTCGTTTTGATAAAGTATGTAGCAAATTGTTTTTAAAATATAAATTTTTATGTGGAAATTAAGTAACTTTTTTATGAAACTTTTAATTATGAAATGTTTCTTCAAACGAGTTTTTACCTTATTAATAAAATAGTCAAGCTTGTTGATAAACTACATTACATATAACCATTACATATAACCCTTGAGGCATTTCATAGTCATACCGACGCAGAAACCTCCACAACAAGATAAGTTTGTGGATTAAGTTTTTAAAATTTAATGTTTAATTTGGACTTCAGAAAATAAAGCAGAAAATTGTTATTGTCCTATTTCGAATAACTACAATCATAAATTTTATTTTTCCAGTAAACAGTATCCAGTATACTCAGGTTTAGAATTAGGCAAAATGTATTTTACGGCATTTTTTTAAATATGTAAAATCATAAAATTTGGGTAAATGTAGTTAAAACGCAGAAATGCACATTCAACTGAATTTTAACAGACAACATTCCATTATTGTGCATATAGATCACATTTCCAGTCGAACCTAAAGTTTTTTAGGCTGTCTTCCATCATTGACGTAAAATGAAAAAGTCTAATAAATACAAACAGTAGCCCGACACTTCAACTTAATACTAAATTTAAAAATTAACATTATTCTGTGGAAGCGCATCAGCAAAGGAAAACAAAATAACAAACAGAAAAAAAGATTTTCCAATGTAAAAATGTGCTATTTTCTTTTGTCAACGTTAAAAAAATTATTCAAATCACTCATGAGGATCAAGAACGAAGTAATTATATAAATGTGTTATGTTATGTAATTGGAAACTTTGAAAATAGTACAATCGCAAAGTTTTTGCTCACTTAGTATGTTATGTTAAAGATATAAATGGTACTAAAAAATTATAACAGTATAATTATAACACTAAAAAATTATAACATTATATCACCTCGGATCTCAGCGTTCCACATGGTGGTATTAAAAAGTTGGAAGGTCACTTGTATATTGTAGACAGAGTTTTGGTCCCAAGCCAATACCCTGCGGTACCAGCTTTTACATCTTTTAGGTCCGAGTATTTATCTATCTGTTTTATTCTGGTTAGGCTATCTGTTATATAAGATGTTATGTAAAATGCAGCTCGACATATTATCATGGTAACAAACTCTTTAGATTGTCTATTAATGTTTTCTGTTTTATATGGACTTGATCTAAAACCAAATTGGTGATTTGGAATTAGTTTATTTCTGTTAACTTCTGCTACTTTCCAGGCATGGGAGACGTATTTTAGACTGTAGTTGTTTAAGGATTTCCTCTGTACTGAGATCATATCCAGGTGGATTCTTTATATTCAGGTTTATTTCCATTACTGTGACTTATCTGGATGGCGATTTCTTCACAATTTATATCTTTCTCCGCCATAGTTCGGTAGGATTCGGTACCTTTAGGATAAAACACAAATTCATGTACGCCACTGGTGACTCTTTATACATCTATATATAGAACATACGCCATGTGCCTGAATCGAAGATATTAGCAAAGTTTTGCGACGGTCGCAACGCAGAGGCTTCGGACTTAATGAAACGTCTCCTAATCACTGTTCTCTCTTGTATGCTTTCAGACTGAAATCTGCTCGAGCGCCTTAACTGACGTCATTCACGCCGTCATCAATGGAACTGATGGCTGTCTCTTCTGCTTCGGCCACGCAGGATTAGGTAAGCAGAAAATACCCAACAAAAATATGTTAGGCTTATTACACAACATAATAATCCCAATTTATCAAGGAGAAGGTTATAAAAGGAGAACTTCGCCAAGTCTTAGCCTATTTTTGGCTAAAATTAAAAAAAATAATTAATTGTAATACATCCAAGAGAAGCGTACTATGATATATTAACTGAACAAATGTTAAAATATTACAAAACCATGAAAAATCTCCTTAAATCATTCATAAACCAAAATGGTGGAGGCGACGGTTGAACTAAAAGCATTTCGATTTCTTCCAAAAATCCCATCTAAAATCTTTTATACACCCATAAATTTCATGGATTTTGGGCGGGTTCATAGCCGGGTAGAAAGTTGTGGTAACGGTTGTGACCCTTACAGCGTTAAAGATTTGATTACGTATTTGTGTGTCAGCTGAAACATGAAACACCTTAACCGGGTTATTATGCAAAAATATGTTAGGCTTATTACACAATCCAAAAACCCCAATAAATCACTGAAAAGGTTATAAAAGGAGAACTTGGCCAAGTCTTAACCTATTTTTGACTAAAATTTAAAAAAATAATTAATTGTAATACATCCAAAAGAAGCGTACTATGATAAATTAACTGAACAAATGTCAAAATATCACAAAATCATGAAAAATCTCCTTAAATCATTCATAAACCAAAATGGTGGAGGCGACGGTTGACCTAAAAATATTTCGGTTTCTTCTCATCTAAAATCCTTTATACACCCATAAATTTTGTGGATTTTGGGCGGATTCATAGCTGGGTAGAAGGTCGTGGCAAGGCTTGTGACCCTTACGGCGTTAAAGATTTGATTACGTATTTGTGTGTCAGCTGAAACATGAAACAGCTTAACCGGGTTATTATGCATGCGTAAATTTAGCGGGTAAAGTATACGCGAACTTTGCCGTTTTGTTGACGACGACGTGTTATCGCATGACGGGTCGTCCTGGCTATATTATATTTAGTAGGTGTATAGTGTGTGTACGGTGGCGGCAGAATCGGCATTAGCATGTTAAGCGGCCGGCCGGGCAAATATTCGACACACACCGCATTTAATATATGTATGCTTGCGCAATCTGCAAATTAAATCTTAACTAGCTGGCGGGACGGGACAACAAAGGATTGTTGTTTATGGTTAAAAGGTCTTAAACTAGAACGAAACTATAGTTTGAGGCAATTTATTTATAATAATAATACGTCATTTATAAAATAACTAAATAAACATTTTACAAACGTTTTATTGTTGTAATAACGATTCTGTAAATTATGAAGATTCTTTGTTAAAAGCAAATTTAAATTTTGTAACTGCGCTGGTACATTGATGAAAAACTATCTCATTGAAAATAAGCTAACAATATAGCATATTTTAGCTTATTTTAGCCACCAAATGTTCTCCTATTTTTAAGCTCTTCTAAGTACCACAATAGACTAGAATATTTCCGGTACAGATTAATGTAAGATAAGGCTCAATATTAAATATAACACAATAAAAATACCATGAAAATTACTTAATTACTTATTAATACTTTGTTAGTTTCTTAAACTCATTCCATAAAAAGATTTTATATTAATCCGACAATTTTTTTTTCTGCTTTTAAGATAAATTTTAAAGTTTCAAATAGATTTTGATCAGAACCCGAAGAAAAGGATTTGCTATGGTTTTCACAAGTTTCACAAATATTTATAACCTCAAAAGCTTTAATAATACAAAACAGAAGCTACAGAATTAGACGAAGTTGTGAGAAGATTCTCGTGCTTACAACTTGCCTAATAAAAAAATTCTTTTAACATAAAGTTGATGTTTCTAATTTTCGTTGGTATTCTTTTTGTTTAATTCAGTAGAACTCGAGATTTAAGATAACTTACGTAAAACAAGACAACTTGTTTACTTGATTGGATTTTGATGTTTAAACTTTCGTGATTTCAATGATTTAATACACACAGATTTTTAAAATCACTATTTGCTTACCAATATTATTATGTATTATATTATTATGTGATCTCTTCTATTTCTGGAAGACACAGTAATTTTATGACCCTTTATAGAAAATATTATAATAAAAACGATACAAAAAAGCGATAAAATTTAAAAAGACGTTTAAATTCAAAAGCTGAAGAAGTAAGTCGTCAATAATAGTTGGTAAAATTAAACTGGTGTTACCTGTTGTTACTGTTAACGTATGTTGCTTTGGTCTATAACAGGGGTTCTCAACCGGTGGTACGCGTACTACTGGTGGTGCGCGAAAGGTACCAAACTTTATGGGTAACACCATATTTATCTTGATGATAATGTTTGACCCAAAATTATAACGGCAAAATTAAATAATATTTCATTATTAAATGGTGCCGTATACAGACGTATTTCTAAAATAGTAGATTGTGTAGAAAACAGTGTAGTTAAATATGCAAAACAAAGTAAATGTTTTACACTACAGTTTGATGAAAGTACCGACATACGCTATTTTGATCAATTATCAGTCTTTAACTGATTTGAGTTTGAAGAGGAAATTGCAGAGGAATATTTATTTTAGGAATCTCTGCCCGAAAGAAGATCTAGTGATAAATTTGAATAATTGTATGTTTAACAATTCCATTCCATGGAAGAAATTTATTGGTGTCTGCACTGATGGAGCTCGGGCTTTAACAGAAAAGAATCGCGGTCCTCATACAAAAATTAAAGCAGTAGCTGCAGAAGCTCGATTCACTCACTGCAAAATCCATCGGGATTTTCTAGTAGCAAAATCTATACCAGACAGACTGAAAACAGTTTTGGATCAAGCAGTAAAAAGATAACATTGTCTCTTTGTACTTAAATCAGAAGTTCAAGTTTTCCATGCAAAAGCTAATTTCGACTTCAAATATTGTTTTTTTGTTGAATTGTGGGTAGTCCGGTTAGAACATTTAGCTGATATTTTTGGAAAGTTGAATAATATAAATTTAGTTTTGCAGGGAGAAATGGTCGTTTACTGTTATTGTTTATATTATTATTTTGTTATTTTAAAATTAAAATTACAATTAATTCTTTTATATCGTAATCATTCATTGCATCGTAATATGTTGTATAAATAGTATTGTCTGTTCTGCTTTTTATAGTAAACGAACTACAGAAATTGAAGGTATAAAGTGTAAACGTTTGTTAATTCTATACCACTTGTTTTTTTTATTTTGTTTCATAATATCAATCTGATAAAGGACGATGTAGAACAAACGCTTCCAATATCCAACGAAAAAATTACCATCAAATTTTCTTTACGGAAAAACCCGTAAACCTAGAACTTTACGATCCCTCCAAAAATTCCCCCCCCCCCCTCTCGTATTAAAAAACATACGTCGACACTTACTTCTCCAACATTTACGTTCACTCTCCGCAAGCGACGCGTGTTTTTTATGTGCACGTAGCGTCGTAAAGTTTACCAAGCGCGTAAAAAATTACCGAAAAACATTTTTCAACCCACTTCCACAACTAACGCCAACAATATGCCCCGTACTCCACCACAGGGTGTATCGATTCGGCGTAAAAAGAACTTTCGTGTCCCGTTAAAAGCAAGAAAAGACTGTAGCGGATGCCGGGAATAACCGTGTCGTATATATAGTGGCTGCGATGTGTTGTAAAACGCGTTTTAATTCGGTTTTATGGTCGCAATAAACGAATAAAAATGGTTTTAATGAAGAGGGAACGTGAGCGTGGTAGCAGCCCCGGCTAGGTAGCGTATTTTCGTCACGCCAATAATAAAAAAGCAGTCATAAAAGTGAATTGTAACGGCGTAGACATGAAGGCGTGTTTGTTTGATTGTACCTATTTCAGGTGTTGTAGATGGTGATGTTTGATGAAGTAAAGAAATGTAAAATTCTCTTGATTTGGTCATTTATGATGCTGGAATTACATAGTGTGACTTACCTAATTATAAACACACTTTTGAGGAAAGACACTGTGTTATACAATTAAATTTTTTACGAGTCATAGTGTAAGGTGCTATAAAGAGTCATTATAAATGATTCTAGTCAAAATAGGCCATGCCCATGTTACCACATTTATGCCGCTTTACATAAACAAGTATCAACCTTACTGATGCAACTAAACATAATGGTATAGCAGACAAAAGCTCGATTTTTTTAAATGTCCTAGGAAATTAGAAATGGCACATTCTGTTCAGTTAGTTCAGGCTAATGTTGGAACCGCTGTTCATTTAAAAATGCCAGTTTTACATAAAAAAAGAAAGATTTAGTTTGAAATGGTGCGTCATACTAAGTACAAGTTGACTGCAATGCCAAATCGGCCTTTACAATAAATAATAACATTTTCTAAAATTTTTGTTCACTGTTTTAACTAACGATATTAACATGTAAATAAACATTCATACTGCCATGCATACTGCCATAACCTCAATTCAATGAAATCAGCTGAACTGAATATGCACCAAGTGGATAAGACAAGTGTCTTTAAAATATCAATCGAAATGACGTTTTATTTCGTGTTATTTATAGGGGTTGCAAAATCCACTGTGTACCTTGTAAAATTTCGATTGAAAACAATTTTTAAAAAAATTCAGAATTGTCCATAGTTCCAAAAAATGGCAACGTTCAAAAACAAATAAGCCCACAAAATAACACTCTTTCGAGTACACACCATTATTAAGTAATTATTTACCCACAAAACAAAACAATCTAAAAAGGCCTCACGTCATATGTTCTTTACCAAGAAAAATGTTTTCATTTTACTACATTTCGATACTTATTGATAGATAAACAAAATAATGATGACAACTCCGTTACTAACAGGCAACAGAGTCACTAGCCGATTAGTATTGAAACAATATTAAGTATCTACAGCCGAAAAAAAAACACAAAGTTTATTGCTGAAAATTGTTTATAACGGTTTAAAAATTACTGAACGACGATATTCCATACGTCAAAATGTAGACTACCTATCTCAATTAGTTAGTCACTAATTCCCGTTCTGTAGCAAACAACCTTTAAATCACAATAATTTGAAAATACTTTCTATGCAAGCTTTCAGATATACTAACAAAAATTAAATGTATAGGAAATGGAAAAAAATTGTTACATATCTTTGTTTCATATGACAAATTCGTAGGTAATTAATCGTTGTATTTACTCATTTACGCTGAGAAATTTTCTTTGTGACATACAACCCCTAAATCACAGTAATTTTGTCTACTAGTTTATAACTTTTACAAAAACTATTTAAATCCTTTTCTCTTAGGCCAAATTGTAGGTAATTATTGGGATTATACATTAAATGATTACATTAATAGCTGAAAAGCCTTCACATTACGATATTATGTATGACACCAAGTGGAGCCAGTTGCTATTTTGGTTGGCTGTGATAACAATATGTTTATAACTTTTTCAAAAATTATTATACATATGTGGAAAGTTAGTTAAATTATAGGTAGTTAGATGCGGTTGTCCTATTCATGAATGCAA
Source organism: Melinopterus prodromus (assembly GCA_964023965.1). Lineage (NCBI taxonomy): Eukaryota > Metazoa > Arthropoda > Insecta > Coleoptera > Scarabaeidae > Melinopterus > Melinopterus prodromus. The sequence continues at coordinate 61,351,615 of OZ030394.1, forward strand.
AATGTTTTGCTCTGAGGTGAAGAACCCCTAAATAACGATATTGTACTTATGTTGTGTGGCTTCAACTGAAGAGTACTTTGTTCTGCTTTAGCAAAATGATATAACTTTTCTAAACGTTCTATAATTTTCTGTCATGCGTCAAATTAAAGATCATTAATGGGGGTTAAATTCTTTGGTAGTCGATTTCGGAACATTTTGTAAATACATACTATGATTGTTATCATACACAATTTACTAATCTAACAAATGTGAATATTTATAAAAAAACAAACATCAACATTTTAGGTGTGAAGGTTCCAGTGCTTTAAATTTGCATAAAATAATTATTAAAATATGAGTATATCCAACGGCTTCCGAGATGACACACTATTTCTGTCTTATTTAACACCAATAGTGACAGCAATATTGTTCTGCAAAATAAAATTTGTGGAATGCTTCATTTGTTTTCATTATTTGATTATAAATGATATTATAATATTAAATGTACATTCAGCGAAAAATACGAGAGTTTCAATGAATAATTACACTTATTCCATTTCTTTTGTCACAAAATGTTATATTGACGTTTCAAAAAGCTTTTTGTTTGTAGATGACAAACCGGGAACGTCTCCATCACGTCTTAGATTTGCGTTACGCAGACTTCTTGGTTTGTAATCTATGAACACAAAATTGAAACGATATCTCACATCTCTTGTGACAAAATCACAAGTAATTTTTGCTGTTTTAAGCTGAAATATATGCATTATTTGGTATTAAAATTGACTTTTATGGGAACGTCCCAATTGTTGATAATTTTGGTATATCTGTTGTTCGGATTATATAAAATACGAAATACATAAGAAATCACTTGAGATATATAAATTAAAGCTGCACGCAGGACGAACGCGACATTTCGAAACGTCTCGTAATCCCAGAAACGCCGTGATAGTATAAGCGGTATAGACGGTAAAGCAGATATCTTCTTTTATGGGCGAATATTTATTCGCGCGCGGGATTAGAGGGGAGTTATCGCACGCCGCGCGACCCCACTGAAAAATGGGCGAAAGCCAATACGCCACCCCCTGGTATAGGGGTAGGTGGGGGGTGGTATATACGTAGTTTGGTATGCGCACTTTGTGTTAAAGCGTTGTTATGTTGGAACGACGCCCGGCTCGGTTGCGTCGGTCGTCGTCAAATTGCAAATTTTTCGCGACGCGTCGCGAATCTGAGAATCGACGTTGGGGGTAACATTTATGATGGTTTTACGGTTTTACCCGGCGTGATATTGGCGGAGATCAATTTTGTGGAGTAGTAAAGATGATGCTTACCGATTAGGAATTATACATGAAAGGATTAAATATTTTTTCTACTCCTATTGAGGAATTGCAACTTCGTTCTCGTGAGAAATTGCTTACATTACTTGCTCATAGAATAATATACTATTTTCTACTCCTATTGAGGAATGCATTCATTATCATGGCAATTTATGATAAGTAATACTAACCATTCCCCACACACATGACAAATATTTCATTCCTGGCTCCTCATACCCCACCAGTAGTGAGAAATATTTCATTCCTCGCGGCTTTAGAACCAATCACAGCTCTGGATTTTTCATTTCCAAATTGTTGATACACTGCTTAGCGACATTGTCAAGGCATTGACAACGTCGCTAAGTGACAAGGCGCACCAAACAATTTTAATTTGTCAAAATCCTGTAAACCGTCATAGTGACATACAGCTGTCCCTATACGCACAAAAATTAATTTATAAAATTTCGTTGCATGGTCGTAGAAAAAGTATAGTATTCCATTCGCAAGTAATGGCAATTTCTCACTCGAACGAAAACTTCGTTCTCGTGAGAAATTGCTTACATTACTTGCTCATAGAATAATATACTATTAGCGCTAAATTTGTGGTACGCAATCTATTTTTCTCTATCTGTAAAAATATGAAGAAGAACGAGAGTATCAGAAACGGTGCATAGTCAATTTAAATCTTCACAATATAGGAAATTCCTTTTTTTCTTAAGTAATATATGAATTGACTATTATAGGAAATATGAGTAATTGAAAAAGTTATCGCTTTTGTTTGCGTTAGTATACATTTAGGTTTTGTATTATCTTTAGTTTTTGATTATATCAGTTTAGTATACATTTGAAAAGTAAACAACGAGTGTGAATATGTTTGCTATAGTGCATAATATTCCTAGGTTACGTGAATCCTAGGTTAATTATGCTATCAGGAAAGGTTTTGAAAGAACATGATATTTATACACAAGTGTTTTCTATTGTAGCGTTTTTATTAACTATACAGGGCGAATCACTAGAACCCTAGTGGTTGATATTGCCATTATCTAAGGAAGAAGAAAAATAAAAAGGATTTGTACAAAAGATGTTAAAGTAGTTGTCGAATTATTGCTCAAAACGTAAGAGTATTGCAATTGATACCTAATATTTTATTTTCATTATATCTATCATATTAAGAATGTATGAATTGTAAGAATAATATCACACTGAACCGATACAAGTTTCATAGATTTTGAAACATCTAATTAAATACTTTCCTTTCATAAAAAAATCTGATGTGGCCAGGCACATGACTTTATCATACAATATATAAAATTAATAGTTTAGCTGCATGAGAATCTATTCTATTGAGATAAATCGTAGGTATTGTCAAAGCATCAGCATTTAACACTACCTACACTACGTCATTAGAATAATAGTCATCAACGTCTATAGTGTTGCTTTTTAAGAAATACGTACTTAAAAAAAATAAATGATGTCTGTATAGTAAATGCTAGTTGGTACCACTTAGACGAAACGTCAAGTTTAAAGGTGCGTTCCGATTGGTAGGTAATGGTAGCTAATGGCGGTGGTAGAATACGAAATTATAGTATTTCTTACATATCGTGATAATGACACATATTAGTTTGCATGTACATAAACATGAGTCACTATCAATTTTCTATTGGAAATACTATAACGGCGTCGGCTACCACTGCCATCGTCACTAATGAAAACGCACCTTAAAAAGGTAATTCAAATTGTGACAGATTTATATTTGTTCATGACACATCCCTACCAACATACTAAAATAAAACTACACTCATCGCTATACTTTATTTATAATTTTCTCAATGTATCGTTTTTAGAATTAGATATAAAGACGGGTTGATATTTCTTATCAACAAACAGTCAAATTGGTGATCTTACTTTATTTGAAATTTGTATTTTATAATTTGCACTACAGCGGCAACGTTCCATAGTGGTTTTCCAACCTCTGATGAGATCAGCTGTTTTCGAATGTGACAACATAAAAAAATATTTGTCAAAATCCTGGCTACTATGTAGTTTCATATCAATGCAGATGCGACCGATCTCCATCAAATAGAATTTGCTCTTGAAGCTAAACTATTAATTTTACCAAAAAATGTCATTGGCATAAATTATTCAAAATTTCCTCTACTTTAATTTATTAATTAACTATTTTGTCGAAATTACAGAAATGGCGGCTCATTTGCAAAATCCTTCAAAAAGGCTTAGAATAAACTACCAGTTCCTTTGGACCCATTTCAACCAAAAGCTTTTCAGCTCTAAGTTTGGTAACAAAACTTCTAAATGTGAACTTTCGTTCCGATACCTTTAGTAGTTTCTCCGGAATCGTCGCCACAAAAATCGTTTACACACAGACATACATACATACACACACACAGACATTTTTTTGTACCTTGGTCAAAAATGTTCAGGGGACCCATAAAGACCTATTGCCAATAAAATCTCAATTTTTTTTGCGGCACGATTACAATACCTACTTCATCATACTGCGTATGATAAAGTAAAAATCAAGTCTCATAACTAAAATAGTCTGTATAGGTGATATTTTTACAGGTATTAGGTTTGTTCGACCAGCAGTAAAAATGTAGGGCGCCTTATTAACGCATGCGTAATAGTGGTGTTACCCTTCGAAATTTCAATTGCGCATGCGTAGAAGAATACCCGACTAGCTGACAACTTTGTCTGATTATAACTAACACCAGCGGCAGCATGTAGTGACCAAAGAAATTAGATACGCTGTACAAGGTGTTACCAGCATAGGGTTGCCAACATGGTCATTTTGATCCGGAGACTTCGGGTTTGGCAACCATTCTCCGGACTACGGGTTTTCAGTTAAATTCTCCGGGTTAACTAAAGGTAATCGTCTATCATTTGAGAAACTGTAGCGACCCCTAAATATTTTGTAAATATTATGATAATACGGTAATTGTTATTCTAATCTATTACGTAATCTTCCCAATCAAACTTTCGTTGATTATTTTAATATGTGTGTTGTTCAGATGATAAGAAAGGTCCCAACAATATGTTTGAGTTTGTCTAAGGCAGTTCAGAGAATAGTATCATACTAGTCTGCTATCAAACAGTATTTTTTAAATCATGGAGATGACGACAACGATACCTTTATTTGAAAATTTTATTATTAGTTGGACTATATATTTACAAAGACTGAGAGATATAGTTATCATTTTTGACTAGAGACACATTTATTATGGGGGTTTATACAAAACACCAATATTGTCGGAAGAAAACGAAAATATAAAATTAATTAGGGAACGTGTGGATAATGACTACAAGCAAAAACACTTGACCCCTTTAAAAAAATGCTCACAGTACCTATAAAAACATTTCACACCAAAGCGTTACTAAAAAGTATTCAGAAACATACTTAATCAGAAACAATAACTTTATAACTAACTGTGCATACGCTCAACCTGTTTAGTTGATAAGAAAGATGGTATAATATAGAGGGAATTCCATGTTAAAAGTATAGTTTTCATCACTTCATTCTGTAAAATTGAAACATCGTAAAATGAAGCATATAAATGAAAATAATGTTGGACTATATGTCAAACTCACTACAAGAAGAATTGAAATCCCAGGCTCTTGCCGGTCAGTGTCATTGTCGTTGTAAAATAAAATAAAAATATAAAGTATCGTGTGTCTGAATAAAGTTTGAAACACATAAGATGCTCTACTTCAGCAGAAGAAAAAGAGTTTTAAATATTTAATTAGGTACAACGTTTGGTTGCTCAAACAGCACTTCAATACAATATTTGAAATATTTTTTGCGGATATATTTATGCTAAAATTAGAAATATTAATTTCCCAAGGATACTGAACATTTTGGATGTCAAACCGTTTGTATTTTTAATGGAAATTATTATTTTTAACTATGATTAACATTTTATTAAGTATGAAGTATGAAAACTGTTTCAAAACAGTCTCGGAAATTAAGAGCATGTTAGGTATATAATTATAATAATAATGATATTTATTTAGTTAAAAGAAACTAATAATCACAATAAATTTTAGGAAACCAAATTTAGTAATAAACTTATCAACTACTTAAAATTAGCCAGTACATGAACCCGACATGATGTTTTAAAAAGACTTAGCGAACTACTGTTTTTTATATCACTTGGCAGGGTATTAAACATCTTCAGTGCTTTATAATAAAATGAATTTTGTGTGCTGCTTTTTGTATATTTTGGTAATCTGCAGTGGTCTTTTTGCCGAGTATTGTATTCATGCTGCTGACTATTGTATGTTAAATAATTACTCATATAATTTGAGAGTTTATTATTTATGCATTTATATACCAACGTGAGTGCCTGATATACCGTTCCTTGTTTAACATTCAAAAAATTTAATTTACTCGGCATGGACTCAACACTGGTTAACCTGGAGCTTTGTAATAAAATCCTGAGTGCTCGATTTTGTTGTACTTGAATCTTTTTAATGTCTTTGTCTGTACACAAAAATATTATACTGCTGCAATAGTAAAAATATGGTTCTATAATCGTATGGTACAAAGATATTCTAGCTTTTAATGTAAGTTTATTAGATATTCTTCCTAAGTAGCTAATCTTTCGACTCACCTTTTTAACTATATATTCCCTATTACTCGTAAATTTCAAACTATTATCTAAAATGACACCTAGATATTTAAATTCGACCACTATCTCAACAACTGTGTTATCGATAACTATGTCTGGTGTAGGGTTTACCGAATTTCTATTTCCCAATACCATAGCTTTTGTTTTCAATACATTCAAACATAATTTATTTTCTTTATACCAATTTGATATCGATACTAGTTCGGTGTTTAATGTCGCGATTACATCAGGTAAGTTATCTCCTGCAATTGATATTAGTGTATCGTCTACAAATAGGTGCATATCACAAGCTTTAACTTGTGAAGCAACATCGTTTATGTACAAATTAAATAAAACTGGTCCAAGAACAGAACCTTGTGGTACCCCTAAGCTGTTTATTAATTCACTTGACTAATTTTCTCCAATCCTAACCTTCTGTCTCCTGTTTGTTAAATAGTTTTCAAACCATTTCAATTCTTTTCCTCTGATTCCGTAAGTTTCCAATTTTTGTAGTAACTTTTGACGACAAATTGTCTCGAATGCTCTTTTCAAGTCTACAAAAACAGCAACTATCGTTTTACCGCCTTCTAATTCTCCTTTCCAATTTGCCAATACCAAATTTAGGGCCGTCTCGCATGAATGCTGAGCACGAAAACCTGACTGTTGGTCAGTAATAAATTGATTTTCATCCAAGTACTCACTGAGCTATTGTTTAACAATAATTTCCAGTATTTGTTCTAGTTTTGGTAACATGTTAATAGGCCGAAACTCTTCGCATTTGGTGGTGTTCACAATTTTTTGTATTGGTATAATGGTACTTACTTTCCATTATTATTTCCATTATTATGGATCTAACTGTAATTTATGTTATTTAACAGAACCCAACTAACAAATTTTCTGTGGTAAGCACGAACACTTGAGATGACTCTAGAACTTAACTTGATGTTGACTCTATTTTAAACTGAAAAAGTAGAAAAAACGTTGATTGTCACTACGACTGTTCAAACCACCAACCGAGCTCAGTTCTCAAGGATTTTGTAAATCCAGACTCTGTTCATATATTAAACCGGCTTTAACCTAAGAAACACACACATATATATTTTTGCAACATTATCCATTTTATCCTCTATCCCACCAAACTACAAACTTTCATCTTCCCCGAAATTAATATCAATAACCAAACATACATCCTCGCCCACACAAAAAACCACTCTCATAACGATGATTAATCGCCCAGTTCGCGGCGATTTATACCCGGTGATCACTCAGAAATACCAACAGCAACTCCAGAGTGCAGCCAGTAAGGTAGCAGGCCAGCCAGCCCAACAGTGGGCTAATTAAACGGGTAAACAAATCCGAAGTAAGATTGATCAGGGTCGGCGATGCATTAGCACCGCTCGCCCCGCTAATTGAAAAACACAACCCCTCCTCCCCTTCCCCCACTCCATCCCTAATACTACTGCTACTAATTATTGCGAAAATTAAACAGACTGTGATTAATAATTCCCTGGAAATGGATGAGTCCGTAATCCGATGGCGACACGTCTCTATATTCACGATAAATTGTGAAACGGGGGGGCCGGGAAGTCGAAACGGGGCGAATGGGGAAGGGAGGGTGGACGGAGGCATCCCCCCTCCTAACTAATGTAATCGATTTAATGCGAACATCCATCTAATTCAAACGCTAATTGGGCTAATAGTGTATCGCTCTTTAGCTATTCATTTTCGGACGACGGGAGATAAATAACCGCGAAAAAGCGGGATGGTCGGCAGCTCTTGCTGTGTTAGGGGCGGGGGTGATTTGTTTGACTGGACCTTTCAGATTGATTACGATTAGGCACTGGTTTTAATTTGATTTAATCACATCGATTATATATTAAGCTATGAGAAATTATATATTAAGGTCTTAACTTTTGAACTACAAGGTGCTAAAGTTTTTAAAAAAATATCTTTTTTATGATAACTTTGGTTTTTGTGAAACGTAGTACCCAGCTTCTATGCATCAAAAGGCATTTTCTGCTGTACAATATATTTTTTATTCTTGCCAGAGGCTTTTGTGCGGGGTTTGTACTGAATTATTTCAAAGGGAAAAGCGACACGCCACTGCTTTTTCTTAAGGTAAAAATTATTTTTGAAATCCTCATTCTTTTCTTACTAAATCTGGTCTCTTGATAGTATTTGTTTACGTACGGCTTTTGCATAAAAAAATTAAATTCATTCATTTGCATCTCTAAACCTCTTACGAGAAAAAACTAAGAAATAAGGTACAATACGTCCCATATATGAAAAGAAAATAATTACTTAATTGATGAACATACGGCCAAGTGTCTACCTAAGCGTACATGCAAAAAGTTTAGCGTGAGAGTATACAGTCTAGAGAAGTATACGCTCTTATCTTATTTGGAGAAATTACATCCATGGTGTGAAATATAACATCAAATAATATAAAACACAAAGATTTTGTGGAAATATCCTCGGTACGTTCGTTGAACTGACGCTAACCGCACAATGTTATAGCTGTATGATGTAACGTGTGTTGTTCTTGATTAGTTGGTAAAAAATAGCAGAAATAATTAGTGACATTCCCGGAGTATATCGTGATCGAAAGGAGTCGAAAGGAAGCAGCAGGTTTTCAAATAGAACTAATAGGACAAGCATTGAATCGTTTGGAACTTGAGTCGCCTCTGCCTGATCGTATCCACAGTCCACACCTGCAAAAAAGTAATGTCGGTTGACGATAATTACAATGTTGAAGTGGATGACGTTTAATTATCATCTTTTCAACTTTGTTGCTGTGTTTTCTGCTATTTCACAAGTTGTAGTGTGTGAAGCAAATAGATCTAGGCGACTGCTCAATACATTTTGACCGATGAAATGCCGCAGCACGAGAATTGTCCACTTGATGATTTCATTTTCACTTTCAAGTGCCACATGTGTTGTTAATGATGCATTATACAACCTTATGAAGTTATGTAGGTATCATGTATGAGCATCTGGCCAAACTGCAATAATTTCTGCGCGAAGGCAGACGCATGGCGCATCATGTCTTCAGAGCCATCGGTAACTGAAGCTGCAAAAGAGGCACGCCTGTCGTTAAAATCAAACAGAAAGAAACAAGAGGAGGAAAATTTTTATTTCAAAAAATAATTATATGGTATAACAATTCTATACACCAAAGTTACACAATACTTTAAACCGTGTTTCCTCAAAACCGCATTTTTCAAACTGGCCGGAAAGATAACTTCAACTGATCTCCGTCAATTCACTTGAAATTTTATATGCAGCTTCAGAATAACTATATCTAGAGAAGTACGTACGGATTTTAAGTAGTTCAAAACTTTTTTTCTTATAAACATTTTTTAACCTAATTTTGCAGCTAAAAGTGTTAATTTGTGTTCAAACGTGCGCCATTTTGTTTTAAAGCGGAATTTTATAATTTCCATACGTAGTTCCCGAGATAGTCTTATATAGAAACAATTTCTTTTTTGCTTTTAGGGCTAAGTGAAAAACTGCGCGCAAAATTAAATATTGGCATGTTACTAAGAAACACCTTGTATATTATAAACTTCTACATCATACAACAAAAACAAATGACTCTTTATACACAACTGGAAAGCCCACTAATAAAATATACAAACGTTTTACATATATGAGTTGAGTATTAACCTAAAATTGAACAAAATTTTGCCCAAATTCGACATATGCCCGGTATTCAAAAACAATAGTATATTTTTCAGGAAAAAATTAGTTATGAGCAAGGTCAAAGATATAATTTAAGATATAATAAAGTAAGTTTTTCGGTGTTACAATTAACAAATTGTAGCACCGTTTTTTAGTAACTTTTTCTAAGATTGGTCACATTGATATCAAATGCCATATGTCAAACGTAAAACACATAACCACAAACTACTTTTTAGAATCGCTCGCAATCGCATAAACTGCGAAATATCTATATTCTATACGAATTTAAGCATGCATTTCGGGGCTTTCTCAGTTTTGCTGTGTTCATCAAAGTACGCTAGTATGACGTTTTCGGTGATGTTTTGCGACTCTGGTAAGTGATCGTGCATCATTCTTGTCAACTAAACATCAAATCGTCTTTTCAGATATAATTCAAGGACCACATTTCCTTTAATAAGGTATTATGCGAAGATCAAACCTACATCGTAGATATGAACGATTTCAATTACTGCTGTGTAATTGTATATGCGCAATAAATAGTTTATTGAATATCAGCACTTAAATGTACTATAGATTCGTACGTGCATTGTCATGATTTTATTCTAACCTTGACTAAAGTTGACAGTTTGCCACAGTACTGTCACAGTAAATCCACAAAATACCCTAGATGCTAATCTAGCGCAATATAGTAACAACAATTTAAAAAATCATATATAAAATTAATGACGCAAAGTAGAAAAATAGTATATTACACTCATTTTATAAGACGTATTGGCGCACTCGTTCCAAAACAACTCATGCGGCAATTTGACGTCTTATAAAACTTGTATAGTAATATACTATTAATGAATCTCTAACAGATGATTTACATATTTCCTCTTGACGTTCGATAAATAACAAAAAGCTTGCTCATACATTCTCATAATAATAATAATTTCAACTAATTTTTTAATATAAACAACAATTTAAAACATGCAGTTACAAAAAAACTCGATTATTTCAAGTTTTCATAGTTAGAAAACCACCTAGCTTTCGCGACCTTTTCCCAGCCACTTTCCCAATCTCGGCACGCGTAAAGCTCGCGAAAGCTCCTAACCTCCCCATACGGTCTCTCCAGTATAGCACAAACCCCCAAAAACCCCTTCAGTTTACCCCCTGTCCCGACGGTAGCGCCGGTATTACCGCGACGTTTTCGGCCCATGAGCCGAAATAACAAACTGATTTACAACCCAAATAGAGTTGTACTTTGGAGGCAGTTCGCACGCAGTCCTCGTGCAACCCCAAAATGAGTTCACCCGCCAGGATAATAACCTATTTGGATGCAAACGCGATACCATAGTCGGCGGAGACAGAAGCACAGAAGCGCAGAAGTGTCCCGTCTTATTTTCCGCTCCTTATTTATAGTGAGCTTTGCGCAGACTATGCGCGGGGAACCAGACAATAGGCGAAATAGAAAATGCGGGTGAAAGTGTGACGAGTATTGCGTTATATTCAACATCGTGGGATTCTTTACGATTATTGTTGTATCGATCGGGATGCATAGGGTAGGGTGGAACATGTGTTGCTCGGCGTATGTCGCTATTATTTCTTTTTGTTCGGGTGGTTCCCCTGCATACGCACACAGGCGGGGCTATTATTGGTTATGTCCTCTTTTTGATGAGTCGCAGCAGTTGGCAGTAATAATGCTTTGGGTGGATCGTGAACATATGAGACCGTTTATAATATACCATGGTTTGCTGCTTTCTGAAACTTGTCAATACGATGTCGTATTTTATATTCCTGCTTAGTAATAGTATATTAATTTGATATAAATTTAGAAATTGTGGTTACTATATTTAGAATCTAGGGTATTTTGGGGGTACTGGTTGTAGTACTTTTGTTAGGGTAGTAAACTGTCAACTTCGTAAAGTTGGAATCAAAACCAGTGAATAAAGGATATAGATCTAGAAACATACCTTAAAAGTTAACTTACAAATAGTGTCTAATAATGATAATAGTTATAATAGAAGTATTTGGCGGTGACTGATTAGTTACTTCGAAGAATAAGAACTTACCAAAGGATTGTTATAACTATGTAGCCGTTGTGGCTTATACATTTACACGCACTTATAATTGAAACCAAATTCTAATTTCAGTCAAGTAGTTTATTAGAATAAATTATACTTAGTAATGAAAACGGTATTGGCACGACCAGAATTCGGTCCACAATGTTACCGAAAACATATACGTTACATAAACTAGGAACTCTTCAACACTTTTGATGTCTATTGCGCATATACAAAATCCCGCGACAGTATTTGAACCCGATCATAACTACGGTGTAGGTTTGATCTTCGCATAACTTTTTATTCAGGTAAATGTGGTCCTTGTATTTTATCTGAAAGGGGGATTTGATGCTTAATTGACGAGAATAGTGCACGATAACTTACCAGAGTCGCAAAACATCACCGAAAACGTCATGCTTGCGTATTATGATAAACAGATACAAAATTAGAAAGCCCTAACACTTTGGCAATGCTATAGCATTCTACACGCATGTTTAAATATGTATAGAATATAGATATTTCGCTATATTATGGCTAAAATATCAAAATAAGTCACTTGTGACACATTTGTATGCCTTTGTTTAATGTTTTAATAATGTATTTAATAAAATTATAAACCCCTAACCACAACAAGTATTTTAGAAACCTAAATACGTATTTCAGCAACTATGTTGCCATCTTCAGTAGAACCTAAAAAAATAAAAAGAGAAATGGAAATGGAAATCACTTCCACTAGTGATTTGCTTGGACAATATCCAGTAAAGATACTATGAAGTGCTAATCTCTCTTTTTCTTTTTTTTAGGTTCTACTGAAGATGGCAACATAGTTGCTGAAATACGTATTTAGGTTTCTAAAATACTTGTTGTGGTTAGGGGTTTATAATTTTAATATTAAGTTCGGCACGGTCTCCAAAATATTCTTAATAATGTATTTATAAAATAGTATTTCTTGTTATGTAACTTTTAGTTAGTTCACATCACCAAAATGAAAAATGTCATTGAAATGGTTTTCTATATGAGTGGTTTATATTTTTACACTAGTTGTGAAACATTCTGTATAATAGTTTGTCATTTCACTATTAACAATTATTGCATATTAACAAGTTGTCGACATATAAAATTGAGTTTGTCAGATTTTGCCTTGTAATTAAACACTGGAGTTTTATTTTATGTCATTATTTGAAATTTAAACACGTTAGTTACATTTATTTATTTTTTTATCTTTCTAATAAAGTGAAAATCACCGGTTATGTTCTTTTGGTTTTGTATTCATAAAAACACATATTACAACATGTAATATTAATAATGCTAGTATTTAAGAAATTATCTTATTGCAAAAGAATATTTTTAGTCAAAACTTATGTATTTCAACAATCATCTTATTTGGATTTTTACAATCTGCAAAAATACTGTCTTGTTCTTTCTAATTCCCTTTACTTATCCATTTACTTATCCAGAACTTTTAATTTTAATTAGTTTGCTAGATTTTGACTTAAAGTTTCTATTTCTACAAAAACGTGTTATTTTGGTGACGTATATAATTGGTGAAAATTTCTAATTTATTGGGTTTTAAACAAAATAGCTTTTTGGATTATCAACTGAAAGTATAACTCACTCTTAAGTAAATACCTTAAAAATTTACGTTTAAAAATTTAAATAAGATTGGTATTTGGGTTAATTAAGTTAAAATGTTTAATTTGGGTATTAGGGATAACATACGAGTATATGTAACCCACAAACCTTCCTCTTTTCTTAACAAGTAGGCATAGGTCGCAATTTTTGAAAATATTCAGTTCAGAATTTATGACATAGATTGTGATAGCAGCCTAATAAGTAAGTAAGAAAATAGCACTAAGTAGTTCTACTTCATCACTTTTCAGAGTTTTCACATGATCTTTCACATGATGTTATTGACAGTTCAAGGTCAAACAAGGTTTTATTTCAACTACCAAAAAAAATCAAAAGAATTTCATTATGGGCGGGAATTTAAAAACGGACGAAGATACGATTATTATTGGCAACAGTAACTAAAAGAAGTCATGGAAGAAACAGCAAAAGTTGGTAATGCCACATTTCTAAGTGGAATTTCGTTTTCTTACGGATTGCTTCTTACGTTAAGTTACGATTACTTCTTACGTTAAGTTACGGTTACTTCTTACGTTACGGATTATAGTATAAAGACGCCTTGAAAACGAATTGCTTCCAATCCACCATCACCGTATTCAATTTAATTTCCGCGGGGCGTTAATAATTTCAAGTCGAGTTATCCGGGTGACAAATTCCCAATCGGTACATCTCGCTCGCCGGTAGCGGACAGATAAGTTACGGAATCGTACCCGTGGGCCCAATCCACGAGTCAAATGTCCACGGGCGTCCATGTCCACCTCCTGGACGTATCGTATCCTATATCGTAACGAGTAACCTGGTTTCCGCTGAAATTTATTACTGGGTCATGCTGTATATATACTTCCCCAGGTCACGTATATATGGACTGAGCAATAATTTCTCTTTTAATTTTGCAGCATATTCTACAAAGCAGTTATGGCTAATACAGGAAAAACTGTTCGAAAAATTTATACATTTAAGTAAATAAACCCTCAACGAATGGGCGTCTTAATAAGAGCACAAGAAGCCAAGAAAATCCAACAAATGTGACTATGCTTGTGCACAAAGTACCAACGTTAGAAAACACTAAAACAATAATAATAATAACCATAATAGTAATTATAATAATAATACACGCCTTAACATTCCCCAACAGCTTTCGCCACTACGGGGGCATCGGCAGGCCCGAATTATTATTATTATGGCCCGCGTCTGAAAAAATCAAAACAAAAACGACACTGTAAGAAAAAATGGGATGTAGTACAATCGGACATTCTTGAGTAATTGTGCGGCAATCGGGTCGATTAAAGGGCACTCGATCGTTTCAATTTCGTATCTGAGACCGTTCCGACCACGGCCAATTTGGATCCAATTAGTGGGCTAACATCCGCGACAATCCAATCCGACGTCGGCGTCGACAGCGTCGGAGAAAGTTTCCGATTTGATAATCGCGGCAGAGACCTGAGCGCGCCCCCTACCGGTTCGTCGCGAAGTTAGCGACCACGCGATCGACTCTCCTCGAAAAGGACAATTGGAAAACTTAAGAATACCGAGAAAAACTTGTAATAGTTCGTGGATTTATATTGTAAATGAAGAAAGTACCTATAATACACAGACAGAAAAGGTAATAATTATTCGTGATTTTATTGAAACTGATTTTTCTAATAAACACTACTAACATTTTGTTTTAAATCTTAAACATTATACTTTTAACTGAATTCCTGTTTCTAGTTTCTAGTGTCCGTAAAGTATTTTTTAAATATTCAAATTCAAACAAAACCGAATAAGTTTTAAAGAATAAAAAAACTTTTTTAAGATATCGACATAAGCAGAACTATTTTTTTTTTCAATTTCTAGCACAATCATATTCTTCATATTTCATATTTTTGAAGTTCTTAGTTTTTCAACTATTTATTTCTTTTCTAATCTTTTCTAATGCCTGTGTAATTTCAGATCAATGAATACTTAGATTAACTCGTGCCCCAAGCGCTCAAAATTGAGAATAAGTGTTACTTAATTCAACTTTTGAGTCTAGACATCTGAGCATTTCACATATTTTCAGTACTTAACTGTTATCTAAGCTACGTGACTATTTATTGTGACCAACAAACTAACAAAATCTAACCAGTGATAACTATGCTTTTTTCGGTAGGTATAATTTGAATCTAAACGCAGAAATTTCGACTGAGTCTAGTTTCTGAGAAATGCAATGCTTAAAAGCGGCAAAAAATCCAAAAATGCATTTTTTCTCAAATACTAGACACAATTTGGAGATTTCTCCTTTCAGATTAAAATTGTACTGAAAAAAAGCATACTAGAAACAGTTTACACTTGACAGATTTTGTTCTTTCTTGGCCAATAATGTCACTTAGCTTCGATTATTGTATTTTTAACAAATGACGTACTTGGAATTGAAATAAGTTAGCTACAGGAACGAACATTATCGCGATTTAGGGGGGGTGGGGGGGGGCTCTGAACGTTATAGGGATATTAGGTCTTTTAATTATCTACAATTTGAGGTATTATACAAATTTATGCAAACATTTTTGCAGAAGTTATAAACATTTTTCTGTGAAAACTGATTAAAATACGTTAGTTACAGGAACGAACACTATCGGGATTTAGGAGGGGCAAAACTCAGAACGTCATAGGGATATTAGCTCTCTTAATTACCTGCAAGTTTAGTTTTTTTGCAGTTGTTTTTTTAGTTTTTTTGCCCTATCCCTAAAAGGAGTGAGCTTAATTTTGTGTTAATTCTCTCATGTAGTCTATTACTTGTTGTGGTAATTAATTGTTGTTGTTGTATCTACGCTACGTGCTAAAATATGTCTGATTCATGAACTCAAAGAAGTATCAAAAATATATCACTGACGGAAAATTATATACTGTCGTTTGTCTTTAATTTGGTATGTTGCTTTTACGATTCTGTAAACTAATAGCTGAGAACCCCCCTTAGAATTTGTACGTATTTTGCGAGTGAAACGTAGCGATTACGGATTAAATAAGTACGTAGGCTTAGATTACGGATTCCTCTTAAATCAAAATTGTCTATGGATTTTTTAGATCACCCAAAACTCCTTATAAATAATAACATCTTCAAAACTAAATTAAATGTAGGTTTAAATGAGGGTATTAAATTCAATTTCCAACCTTCAATTCATTTTGATTTAAGACGTAAACAACATTGTTTATTGGCACCGCATATTTATTGCATCTGCTTGCTTCTTTCCATTCTGATTTTGATAAATAGTTCTTTTATTTTTTAAATTTATATAATTTTGGCAATGAAGAATTAACATGTGCGAAGAAGTACCAAAGGAAACTAAATTCCCGGCTCCTCCACCATTTCTAATAATCTTATATTCCCACTTAAAAACACAATATAATCAACTCGTATCATCATAATAGTTCCCTCCCATCAATTCTAATATAATACGACCAATAACCGACACAATTCTCTTCTTATTTTCCAGGAAAATCGTACACCATGCTAGGAACGCCCGACAGCGCCAACTCCTTAGGAATAATCCCGTGCGCCATCTCGTGGCTTTTCCGCGGCATCAACGAGCAGAAACAGAAGACGGGCGCCAGATTTTCCGTCCGCGTATCCGCGGTAGAAGTCTGCGGGCCGACAAATCAACTCAGAGACCTTTTGGCGGGTCACTCGAACGGTAAGTGTCATAAAACTCGTACAACATAAACAACGAAACGGGGACAGGTCATTAAAGCGCCATCTACGGTCTAAAATTGCGCTACCGCGGACGATAAAGGCGATAAAAGGATAAGTCCGGCCCTGTAACGCTTTATATAAAGGTTATATGGAGGTAGTAAAGGAGAATAGAGGAGTATCGAGGAGAAGTATCGTTAAATTTATATTGCCGGACTGCGCGGCGGAGTTTTCGGGCTTGACCGCTAATGGCCCGCATTATTAGCGAGGATACTGCCGAACAAAAGTTACGAGATCGCGGAAACTTTGGTGGCCCGCTTTATTTTATTTCGTGTATTTCCGACCGTATGGTGGCGGTCATCAGATGGTGATATAACGTCGTTATCGGTCGTTTCTAATACTGCGGATATCTGGAATTGGTTTATTTATTCTTGCGATATTACTTGATGTTCGATCCAATATATCTTCGTTGGAAGTTTTATATGATCATCTATTAAAGTGTTATGATTGGTTTGAGGTATTGAGGAGTGTGGCATTTTGGGAATCTAGCAGAACAAGTCCCGCAAAAGCAACGAACTATATTTTGATTTTTTATGTATTAAAATCAAAGATAATATTGTAAATCAACCATACGTTAAGTTGTGCATCGTTCGGCTACAAGCCTTAGTGTCTATTACTATTCAAAAACCAATATTGTTATGCTGATTTCAAACCCTTTGGTGACTCTTTTCGTACGATATCAATTGTATACACTTTGTCGTATAATATACATACTTGTTTGTGATAAACTTCTACCATGGATAATTTATATCAAGGTATGTACTTTATATCACATGTACATATACAAAACTATTCATTGAACAATGTTTTATAAAAAAAAACACCGAAATCTGGTAAAATTATGATCAGAGATAAATAGAAGTGTAGGTTGCGTTAGACTGCTAAAAGTTTATTGCGTCTAGGTGCGCGGTGATTATTAATTTTACTGATTATATACAATCAAATATTCATTCCTCTAGCTTGCTATAATTATTATTTATTATTATTATTATTAGAACAATAAGTAGGTACAAGATAGTAGTAATATCAAACCACTTGTCTTTGAGTTATTGCTTCTTTTGCGTGAAAACAGCACTTTAACAAAGAAATTGTTCTCAGCTACTGTAAATGTCTACAATATGATAATAATGAAATCATGAAATTCAATTTAGGTCAGAAATGTCTGTGAGTTCTATAACAGAGAAAATGGAATATGCTCACAGGTGTTCACAATGTTGGTTGACATACACAAACAGGCTTTCTTTTATTAGCTCTAATTTATATCTTTCACTCCATAACTGGTATCCAATGCCTGTTACACTACATAACATTTTATTACATGGACCATAAGTAATAAAACATGTTTTACTTCCAATTGGGCAACTGTCTGAAGAGGCACAGGAAACTCGTTATTAGAATTTTCGACGGTTTCGAATAAAAAGCTCCACAAAAAATTCAAGAATCCACACAAACATCGATATTCTGCACCGATTGTTGATTTCTTCAGATTCTGTGATGACATCTATTCATCCTGACGTTATGAAGTTGCTACAGCCTCTAAGTATTGAAATGACATCCACAGTACATCAAACTTGGGATAAAGAGACCGATAGTTGTGAATATATTGATTCGGAAGATTCCAGTACCTACTAGTAGTTGATTTTTGTTCCAATTTGATTAACATTTTAATTACAATTAATTTTTAGTTATAAAGGCTTCAATTCCAGTACGAATAGTTCAATTATTTTTATCTTTTTCAAATTTTGTTGCTCATTTCATTGTTTCACTTTTAGTTAGTGGTTCTGTTAATTTCAATATAGTATTTAATTTAAGTGTGTGTTTAATTTACATATTCGGGCATTCCTAGTAAATCTTAGAAACTCCGATATTATTTTATTTAATATTATTAGAAGATAATATAATCGATAATATCGCAAAAAAATATGGCACCATTTAGAATTTCAAGAATGACGTCACTTCCGGCAATATCGGAAGTAATGCTATCCTGAAGAAAATTGGCAAATTGCGGCACTGTGCCCAAGATAAGCATTGATGAGCATTATGATTTTATGTTCGGAATATTATCCAAATTGATAATATTGCAAAAAAATCTGATGTGGCCAGGCACATGACTTTATCATACTATTTATAAAATTAATAGTACATGAGATTCTATTTGATCGAGATCGGTTGTATCTGCATTAAAATAAAGCTAGTTAGCCAGGATTTGACAGATAATAGTAATAATAAATCTTTATTCACAGAAAGAAAAACACTACAAAGTGAAAAACACAATACAATATGAGCGAATAAAGATCGGTTAGACATGCCACTGCATTGAATGAACACATGTGTGTGGCTTTAATTTAATGAGTACACATACGCTCGAAGCCCAAGAAAAATAAAATTAACTAATAATATAATACAGATTGCGAAACCAGAACAAACAAAAAATATAGGAAAACCATCCCTCCTTAGCACAAACTACACCAACCCATCAATACTCATCGAACAAATATATTCCCTAGAATGGCTGCAAAACATATCTCTGTCCAACGAAAGGAGAATCAACACGTTAAACCCCGCTTTCCTCAGATAAACCAGAAACACATTACATATCTTTGGTGCAACACTCAGAAATGATCTCTGGACAATCGACTTTCTCGCTCTATAAGGCAAACCCATATCTCCGCCCCTTGTAAAATAAGAATGTGAATATGTACTTTTCAACTCAGAATCCGCATATGAGACCTTCAGTACAGAGTGCAGGTAGAGCTGTCCTAGACTCATAAGCTATTATTGATACAATATATTAAATAAATAAAATATATTAATACAATACAAACTGGTCGGATTCCTTAATTTTCTTTTATTTTAGCAATCGCTACATGTTTTGTGTCCCACTGGGCACTTCTTCAAGCGCTATAGGAATTGAGTAATAACTTACACAATTGACAATGAAATCAAACTCCAAAAAACTCAATTATAAAAACTTACATTTTGTCAGGCGCGGCCCGTGGAGAACTTAAAACAACATACAGAGGTCACAAACAAAGATATATGAGACTGCAGAACAGATTTTTTTTCGTAAAAATATCTACGATTGTCAAAACATCAGCGTTTGACACTATATCAGTCAGTAGGTGACATTAGAATGAAAATTCAAAATGCAAATCTTGGCTACTAAGATGCAGACACGACCGATCTCAATCAAATACAATTTACTCATGCAGCTAAACTATTAATTTTACCAAAAAATGTCGTAGACATTAGTTATTCAGAATTTCCTCTACTTTAATTTATGATTTAACTTTTTTGGCGATTTTACAGAAATGGCAGCTCAATTGCAAAATCTTTGAAAAAGGCTTACAGTAAATACCCAGTTCTTTTGGACCCTTTTGAACCAAAAGCTTTTCAGCTCTAAGTTTGGTCATAAAACTTCTAAATATGAAGTTTCGTCCCGATGCCTTCAGTAGTTTCTCCGGAATCGTCGTCACAAAAATCGAGTACACACATACGCACACACACACACACACACACACATACACACACACACACACACACACACACACACAGACATTTTTTTGTACCTTGGTCAAAAATGTTCAGGGGACCCATAAAGACCTATTTCCGCTAAAATCTCAAATTTTTTTTTCGGCATGATTACAATACTTCATCATACTGCGTATGATAAAGTAAAAATATAAGATACCGTTTAGAATTTCTAAAATAACGTCAGTTCCGGAAAAACCGGTAGTAATACTACCCTCAAGACTAACAATAAAATGAACTATTTGTTGTGTATTATTACTTCACCAAATTCCACTCACCTCGTTATTTTAATAAAAAAGTTATTAATTTTGTCCAGCTAGATTCGTTTTTTCAGTATTTTCAATATTATATTATTCTGTAATAATTTGATATTCGTGGTTCACTGCACCTAAGGCGTCTCAATTCGTTATAATAAATTTCGGTAATTACCTTAATGTTCACTTGTTCTAAGTTGTTGAGTTATGCGCCAGCGTCAACAGTTTGGTCGTTATTAATTTGAGAAATTCTGGAGGTGCATCGCCCTCTAGTGACGCAGTTGCGAACTGTATGTATACTCGCTTACCCACTCCAGTCTACGTGTAAATAGGAATTTACTAGTTTCGACTTTATCGAATTAACTTTTCGGCGCTGCCGTTTTGTTTTGCTATCTCTCGCTCTCGGTATTTCTATAGCTGACGCCCTCTGTCGGACAAAATAAGGAAACAAATAGAGAAACAGGAAACGTCGTAACTAAAAGGAAAGGCGAGTTGTTTGTTTGTTTGTTTTGTTCATTAAATCTGATGAGGGGAAAACAACTTCCTTGGATTCTCCTAACGAACGGTTGTGGCACTAAATACCGTTGTTTTGCCAAGAGGAAATTAATCGAAAGTCTATAGGTGGCAATAGGAAAATATTCGTTTCTGAGGTCAATAACGGGTTTCACAAAAATCCGTATTTGATAATTTTGGACCTATTATATTTTCTATTATGAATTTCAACAGAGAGAAAAGTCATGTGGAAATATTTTTAAAATTAAAATAAATCGTTTGAGAAAGAGAAAAATGTTTTATACAAAAGTTGTTTGACGCATTAGTTTCTATAACGTAAAATTATTTTCCTATATACAGGGTGTTGCATTTAGGTGTGATGGAAAGTATGCCTTTTTCCGCTAAAATCTTAATTTTTTTCGCACGTTTTCAATACTACATCATACTGCGTATGATAAAGTAAAAATGTGCTATATCTAATTACTAATAATAATGATTCCTGAATTATGTAATACAAGAAACAACTGCTGGTTCAATATATTTCCAGAAGTTTCTACGATTCACATCGTCACCACATTTGGAACCTATCATGAACCTATAGTAGAATACAGCTTAGCTTGGACTCGGTTAGCCATAAAAATTACCCATTCTTTTAATTATAGTTTTTTACTTTATCATACGCCGTATGTAAAGTATTGTAATCGTGCCGAAAAAAAATTTTGAGATTTTAGTGGAAATAGGTCTTTATGGGTCCCCTGAACATTTTTGACCAAGGTACAAAAAAATGTCTGTCTGTGTGTGTATGTGTGTGTGTGTGTACCCAAGTTTTGTTAATTCATTTCCGGAGAAACTACTAAAGGTATCGGCACGGAACTTCATATTTAGAAGTTTCATGACCAAACTTAGAGTTGAAAAGCTTTTGGTTCAAAAGGGTCCAAAGGAACTGGGTGTTTACTCTAAGCCTTTTTCAAGGATTTTAGAAATCAGCCGCCATTTCTGTAGTTTCGTCAAAATAGTTAAATAATAAATTAAAGCAGAGGAAATTTTGAATAATTTATTTATGCCTATGACATTTTTTGGTAAAATTAATAGTTTAGCTTTTTAGTTTAATCTAAGCCTTTTTTAAGGATTTTGGAAATGAGCCGCCATTTCTGTAATTTCGACAAAATAGTTAATTACTAAATTAAAGTAGAGGAAATTTTGAATAATTTATGCCTATAACATTTTTTGGTAAAATTAATAGTTTACCTTCAAGAGCAAATTCTATTGGATCGAGATCGGTCGCATCTGCATTGATATGAAATTACATAGTAGCCAGGATTTTGACAAATATTTTTTTGTGTTGTCACATTCGAAAACAGCTGATCTCATCAGAGGCAATCAGAGGTTGGAGAACCACTATGGAACGTGCCGCTGTAGTGCGCAAAATTATAAAATACAAATTTCAAATAAAATAAGATCACCAATTTGATTGTTTGTTGATAAGAAATATCAACCCGTTTTTATATCTAATTCTAAAAATGATACATTGTGAAAATTATAAATAAAGTATAGCGATGAGTGTAGTTTTATTTTAGTATGTTGGTAAGGATGTGTCATGAACAAATATAAATCTGTCAGAATTTGAATTACCTTTTTAAGGTGCGTTTTCATTAGTGATAATGGCAGTGGTAGCAGACGCCGTTATAGTATTTCCAATAGAAAATTGCTAGTGACTCATGTTTATGTACATGCAAACTAATATCACGATATGTAAGAAATACTATAATTTCGTATTCTACCACCGCCATTAGCTACCATTACCTACCAATCGGAACGCACCTTTCGTCAAAGTGGTACCAACCTAGCATTTACTATACAGAAATCATTTATTTTTTTTTTAAATACGTATTTCTTAAAAAGCAACACAATAAACGTTGATGTCGCTCCTGCCAAAAACTAGATAGCGCGACTCGCTCATATGCGACGGCGACACTCCGCCTTCGGTGACGCGGCGTATCACCGCTCGTCGCGCTATTCCGTACTTTCGGCATTTGTGACATAAATAACTATTATTCTAATGACGTAGTGTAGGTAGTGTCAAATACTGATGCTTTGACAATACCTACGATTTATCTCTATAGAATAGATTCTCATGCAGCTAAACTATTAATTTTATATATTGTATGATAAAGTCATGTGTCTGGCCACATCAGATTTTTTTTTTTCAAATCGTCAGATTGTTTAGAGGTATTGGACTACCTAAACTTTTTTTTTTACTTTTGCTTGTACTAAAGACCATACTGACTCTACTGGACCTTAATAATAAAAAAAAATAAACGAACATCCCTCATTCCTACATCCAGAAGCATCTTGTACAATACCATAGCAATTCCATTCGCAACCAGCAATCTCAAATAAAGGAAAACAACGGCAACAACGAAGTACCACGTACGTATAGCATAAACGAAAAGAGAGAAACGCAAACAACCCCTTTTCTTGCCGGTAAACGCGTCGGCCCACTTAGCTTAATGAGCTACTAAATCGGGGGCGGAAGGCCGTACGTACCGTCTTGGTTTCAGCGTGGATAAATTGAAAATATCGGGCAACGTTCTTGCTAGGGGAAACGCGTAGAGCAGTTACGAATTTGTACGCGAGCGACACGAATGCGGAGGGGGTTCGTATCTAAGAAAAGATTAAACATAAACAAAGGTAAAATGATGTATGGGACTTCAAGTTGGGGACCCTGCTCAATCCATCACGGTCACGGGCTGGTTCCCCTCACCTTCACTTTCTTGGTCCCGCGAACGCGATACCCACCCTCTTGTAAATGGTGAGCTTGTTAACGCCACTGTACTAGAAAAAGGCGAGAAGGATTTAGGTATTAAAGTATTAATAAAATTATAAACCCCTAACCACAACAAGTATTTTAGAACCTAAATACGTAACCACAAGACACCAAGAAGTGCAGTATTAACACCAAGAAGTGCAGTATTCAAGATTTTCTTCTCGTTTTGAATTCTAAATTCAACACCATTAACTTTACTGTAGAACAAGAAGTTAACGGCCAACTTCCATTTTTAGATACTCTGGTAGTCAGGAATAGCAAAAATATAATAGAAATTTGACGTGTATCGGAAAGATACTAACACAATCAGGTTTATCCCTAATGATTCGCAGCATCCTTTTCAACAAAAATTGTCTTTTATTAGTTGTTTAGTAAATAGGTTATTGAAATTTCCATTGTCCGCAGATAGATATCAACAAGAATTATTGTTTATTAAGAATGCTGTCATACATAATGGGTACCCTGAGAAAATAGTTGATAGAATGATTAAGAAGCAGAATCAAAAAATGTATGTAAATCAAATATCTACTTTAAACACTTTGTCTGTAGAAAAGAAGAAATATGTTAAAATACCGTTCGATTGTGCATATACAAGGGGTTTGAGAAGTATTTTTACATCACAAAATCTCTGTATAGCATATTCGACTCATAATAGCATAAAAAACCTTCTTGGAAACCCAAAGGATAAGGTAGATGTACTTGATAAATCTGGTATATATTGTATCAAATGTCATGACTGTGAAAAGGAATACGTAGGCCAGACTAGAAGAACAATTTTAACTAGGTTCAAAGAACATGTAGCTCATTTTAAATATAATCGTTTTGAAAAATCTAGTGTGGCTCAACATATTTGAGACACAGGTCATAAAGTAGTTGTAGATGACTTAAAACTTGTAAAAGCTGTGTCAAATAATAGGGAACTAAACAGCTTGGAAAGTATCTTTATTCACTTGAATAGAGATAAATTAATAAATTCAGACAGGGGTCCTATACCTAGTTCGCCATTGTTTGACCTGCTTTAATTAAAACATGTTTTTTACGCTTCAATGATCAAAATTCACTGAGGCGTGACGAACAAATGGGTATATATATATAGGCTAATTTTTAACATGGACGTCACTTCCACTAGTGATTTGCTTGGACAATATCCAGTAAAGATACTATGAAGTGCTAATCTCTTTTCTTTTCTTTTTTAGTTTCTACTGAAGATGGCAACATAGTTGCTGAAATACGTATTTAGGTTCTAAAATACTTGTTGTGGTTAGGGGTTTATAATTTTATTATTAAGTTCGCCACAGTCTCCAAAATATTGTTATTATTAAAGTATTATTTAATATATTTACTGATATTAGGCTTTTTTTGGAAACTAAACTCAAGAAATAGGAGATGGCAAAAAGTTAGTGGTATATAGCTAACGTGGAAACAGACAACTACGAGTCAATTACTTAAGTATGATAATTGGGTAATTGGGTCTACACCGATAATACAGTGAGCGCGTAAAGTACGGAAACAGGAGAAAATCTCTGAGAATGTTTCTTATTTTAAAAAGTCGTGTCACACCCTTATTAACCACAGTATATTTTACATAAGATTGTTGCATACAGCAATTCCTGCAGACGTCAAAATAAAAATAAAAACCTTTGAAAATTATTCAGCTCGAGTATTCAAGTCACCAATATAACAGAGATTAAGTTATATCGGTTAAGTTCCTTGAACCTTGACATACATACATAGAGTGTGACCGTAGTTTTCGTTTATTTGCGAAAGAAAAGGCAAATTCCTCAAGTTTTTGTCAGATTGTGCAGATTGGGAGATCGTAATAAGAGGCAAATCAATAAATTTTGTGTGTATAATATGACCAGACGATGTTTGGTCTTTTTCACCATTTTATGGAATAATAAAGGACCCTAAAAATGATATGATGACACATAAAGTGGAGAGCAATTTGCCATTTTGTTTATTATAAAAGCGAAGGACGCGTTTTGATACAGGAATAGTCTAAACAGTAATATTAAACCTCAAAAGTTGGACGTTTGTCTTTCCGGTTTACTATACTAAGCCTTTGAATACAATATAAAATAAAAGTACAGAAACCTAATCACATTGTTGGAATATATCAAGCCTTTTATACAAATATAGATGATAGATGATGATGATGTAACAATAGCTGGAATGTAACAGTAGCAAATAGCTTAAAGAACAGAAGAAAATTATGATTTATTGGAATACTTATAAAGATGACGCCGTTATATTGTATTTCTTCTTAATAAAGTTCATATTAATACAGTAAATGCACTTGAACCATTTTATCACCAACATTTTTTAAACCCACATAATGATTCAAGTATATTTGTACAAAAAAATAAGCTAAACAACAAAATTTAGAGACTCCTCCTTGATTCGTTACAATCTTTTTATAACTATGAATAAAATTTAAATAATAATACAATTTTACAAACTTATTTCTGAAATTTTGAAATACAACTTTAATGTGAAGCTTATTATCTCAGAACCACAAAAAGTACACTTAAACCCTTTTACTTCCAGACCCCTCAATTGTTACTGAGTTATGACGTCATCAATACTCTTTAAAATGGCATCCCCATTTCTTCCTACTGATTTTGGTGGACTATTTAATTGTCTAAATGGCATTCCAAATATTTTATGGCCGTACATTAGAAAACTGTCAAACAAAAAGCCAGTTGAAAATTGTAAAGAATTTATAATTTTAGGGAAAATACCAATTGTGATTTGAATATGAAATTCCGTTTTATGAAGAATTAATTGCAAGATTGTCCAAGAAAGTGGGGTAAAAGTGTGGAAAACGTTATTTTTTAAGCATTTACAGCGAGTGGTGGGGTACGTTAAGTGGGGTACGGACGACAGAATAAAAGACGAGACAAAAACTTTTGATCTCAGATTCCCATTCAACGGAATTACATCTATCAAAAACTCTTTCCATAAACAAAAAAAATTATCAATCATGTCCTAATTTTCATCTACCTTTTTCTCGAAAATTTTCTTTTGTCTGGGAAAACCAACCACTGGTCGACGATGAGCGACATCCCAAAAGGCACGTGGAGATTTTTCTCTACTGTACCCTCCAAAATGGTCTAGTCAATAATAGGTCCATATTAATTCCTTCAATAAACTAATAATTTCTTTAATCAAAGAACCATTTATGACAACCTTGAAATATCGTATTTTAATTCAACGGACAATTTCGTTAATTTTTTACAAATACAAAAAACGTTCATTGTAACAAACAAAATTTTCAAACAAATGCATTTTTATCTGCAAGTATTTCTAAGCCTCCGTTGAAACACCAGAGTCAGTGCATGTTTATTTGAATTTAACAAAATTTTCTATCTGTATATATTAAATATTTAGATCCGTCTCGATAACATAATTTAAAGTTATAAAATATTTCTGCTGGAAAACGCTCGTAATTTGTTTTTGTGACTCTAATTTAATAAATTTGAATTGAAATACACATACGGACAGAATAAATCAAATATATTCAAACTTCTTTATCTAAATTCAATGATGTTTGTACAATATTAAATTAATAAATAAGTAATAAAATACAGCGCAAAGCGAAACAAAGTTATAGATAATAAATATACCTAAACTCAAGCTCATTACACCTAGTTATATTTATTACCCATTTGATGACAGTCATGCAATATTATAGTAGATTTCATAAACCTATTAATAAGATCCAACAACCCCCTAAATAGGGTCATTACCAGTCTGAAATAGACGAGGAAAGTCATACCAAGCTCAGTCACGTTCCATGCCTGAACTCTTATTAATATAAACTGCATAAGGGGGAGGAATCTTAGTACAAGGTGTCTTACACATATTACACCCCCGCATAGGACTCGCAATAAAAGTAGAAGGCTAAGAGGAGACACCAGATGCATTTTATAGGTTTCGAGGGCGTCCAAAGACGACACTTGGAACTTGTAAATTTGATAAAACGAACCGGAGAAAAAAGCGGAAAAGCTTGATTAAAAAAATTCACGGGGTGCGAGATTAATTATTCCCGGAAAAGGGTCATTAGGTAATCTGGTACTTCAGGGTGGCCTAAAAACATTTCTATCAAACGGAGAAGGAAAGTCTAAATTCGAGAATTAGAGGCGAATTATTTCTGTGATAAATTCAATTAGGGGCGAGAAGAAAAAGTTTTGAGGAGGGATGAATATTTTTTTAGGCGGGGTGTGTTTTTTTCGCTGCGGTGGAAAATTATCGGCAGCTTCGGGAAATTCGGGAAATGGAAGGAAGTGCCGCGGGCGTCAGAAGTTTTGTATTTAAATTTTTGCGGTTCTCCCGCCAAAGAATTGGAGGCAATAATAACTTTTTAATGAGCCCTACGGCGTTCGGACAAACTCAAATTGGGGACGGATTTTTTTTTCTGTGGTCTTTCACTTCTTTTTTGTGACTATTCCGTATTATACTGACTAAAAATATTAACTTAATAATTGAGAAATATTGTTAAAACAAAAATTTACAAACAAAAACTTAAGTAATTCAACGCGTGTTCCTCGAGTTTGAGGTATAAAAATTGTTTAATTTAAAAATTCCTAAAATCACAACTTAACAAGTTATATGTTCTTTGCCAAGAAAAATGCTTTCAATTTACTACTTGTCGATACTTATTGAGAGACAAACAAAATAATGATGTATTAGGGGTAACAACTCCGTTGCTAACAGGCCACAGAGCGACTAGCCGATTAGTATTGTAACAATAGTAAGTATCGACACCCAAAGAAACACAAAGTTGATTGCTGAAAATTGTTTATAACGTTTTAAAAATTACTGAACGACGATATTCCATACGTCAAAATGTAGACTACCTATCTCAATTCGTTAGTCACTATATCCCGTTCTGTACCAAACAACCTTTAAATCACAATAATTTGCATATACTTTCTATGCAAGCTTTCAGATATACTACGAAAAATGCTACAGAAAAATTGTTATAACTTTTACAAAAATTATTGGTATAGGAAATGAAAAAAAAATACATATGTTTGCTTCATATGACAAATTCGTAGGTAATTAATCGTTGTATTTACTCATTTACGCTGAGAAATTTTCTTTGTGGCATACAACCCCTAAATCACAGTAATTTTGTCTACTACTTATTTCAGTATTGCGGGACAAATTACATATCTTTACAACAGAAAAATGCTTATAACTTTTACAAAAACTGTTTAAATCATTTTCTCTTACGCCAAATTGTAGGTAATTGAATGGGATTATACTTTAAATGATTACATTAAAAGCTGAAAAGCCTTCATATTACGGTATTATGTATGACACCAAGTGGAGGGAGTTAATATTTAGGTTTGCTGTGATAACAACATGTTTAAAACTTTTTCATTAATTATTATATAACTTTCCACCATATACTAAATTATAGGTAATTAGATGCGGTAGTCCTATTCATGAATGCAAAATGTTTTGCTCTGAGGTGAAGAACCCCTAAATAACGATATTGTACTTATGTGGTGTGGCTTCAACTGAACATTACTTTGTTCTACTTTAGCAAAATGTTATAACTTTTCTAAATGTTGTTCTATAATTTTCTGTCATGCGTCAAATTAAAGATTGGTAGTCGATTTCGGAACATTTTGTAAATACATGCTATGATTGTTACTATACACAATTTAATAATCTAACAACTGTGAATATTTATAAAAAACAAACGTCAATTTTTTAGGTGTAAAGGTTCCAGTGCTTTAAATTTGCAACGTTTTCAAAAAATAATTATTACAATTATTTCTGTCTCATTTAACACCAATAGTAACAGCAAATAATGTTCTGCAAAATAAAATTTGTTATTTTTATTTCATTAAAGAAGATATTATAATATTAAATGCACATTCAGCGAAAAATACGAGAGTTTCAATGAATAATTACACTTATTCCAGTTGTTCTTTTGTCACAAAATGTTATATGGACATTTCAAAGCACTTTTTGTTTGTAGATGACAAACCGGGAAGTCCCCATCACGTCTTAGATTTGCGTTACGCAGACTTCTTGGTTTGGAATCTATGAAAACAAAATTGAAACGATATCTCACATCTCTTGTGACGCAATCAGTGTCACCATCACGTCTTATCTGTCCACAGTAATTTTTGTTGTTTTGTGTTGAAATATATGCATTATTTGGTATTCAAATTTACTTTCGTGGGAACGTCCCAATTGTTGATAATTTTGGTATATTTGATGTTCGGCTTATATAAAAGACGAAATACATAAGAAAACACACAAAAATTAAAGACTATAAAAAGCCACCTCAGGGAACGATTGACTTATTTTCAAAAGTAGGTAATTCTTGTATCGGTTTGAAATTTCATAATTATGGTAAGCCTATCCATAGGGGGCTATCTTTGTCCCTTGGTTATGACTTATTTGGGAAATCTGTTTGTTATTTTTTTACGCAAAACAATTCCTATCCAAGATGATTGTTTTAAACATAGCTCTTACCCATCTTACCCATGTCATATTTTTGCTTTAATTGTCTTTCTATCATGATCAAATGGCAGCATATTGTTCACAAACGCAATATTTCTTTTGCAATTTTAAATCGAGTTTTCATGATAATGTACACAAGACCCACAACAAACATTGTATCTACTTCTTCTTCATCTTTCACGTTGCATACTTTAACAATAATCAACATCAACACAACCAAATTTATCCTCATGTAAATTACGAATATAATATTCTTCTTCTCTCTTACAGATTCTGAACAATCGCCAGGGGTGTACTTGCGAGACGACCCACTTTTCGGCAATCAACCGCCTCATTGCGAACTGAGAGTTCCAACAGCGGAGCGAGCAGCACATTATCTGGACGCAGCCGTAGAATGCAGGGCACCATGTAGGGAAGACGTCAGAGATTCGCATCTTCTGTTCACGCTTCACGTCTATCAGTACAGCGTAGCCGGAAAAGGAGGAGGTAAATATTTCCGCTGTGCCATGAAACTAACACTGTACGAACGAGCATTCTTCGTTCAATCTAAAAGTGGAAAAGTCCGATCCGAAATATGTAAATTAGTATCCGTAATTAATTAATAACTGATTAGGTGACACGAAATATTAGCAAAAATCGGGATATTCAATAGGCTGTATCTCGTTGACTTATCAGTTCAATCTTAATAAAACCAACACTATTCGATTCTCGCTTATACCATTCGATTCTTAAGGCAACTGCCATCGGAAAGGAAATAACAATTCGCTTTGATACTCCGCTATACTGCTGTTTATATCAATTGCCCAAATACGTCATTACCGTTAATTAGGATAAAATTATAAACCTCTAACCACAACAAGTATTTTAGAACCTAAATACGTATTTCAGCAACTATGTTGCCATCTTCAGTAGAACCTAAAAAGAGGAAAAGAGAGATTAGCACTTCATAGTATCTGTACTGGATATTGTCCAAGCAAATCACTAGTGGAAGTGCCGTCCAAATTAAAAATTACCCCCTATATATACCCATTTGTTGTTCACACCTCAGTGAATTTTGATCACTGAAGCGTAAAAAAACAAGTTTTAATTAAAGCAGGTCAAACAATGGCGAACTAGGTATAGGACCCCTGTCTGAATTTATTAATTTATCTCTATTCAAGTGAATAAAGATACTTTCCAAGCTGTTTAATTCCCTATTATTTGAGACAGCTTTTACAAGTTTTAAGTCATCTACAACTACTTTATGACCTGTGTCTAAAATATGTTGAGACACACTAGATTTTTCAAAACGGTTATATTTAAAATGAGCTACATGTTCTTTGAACCTAGTTAAAATTGTTCTTCTAGTCTGGCCTACTTATTCTTTTTCACAGTCATGACATTTGATACAATATATACCAGATTTATCAAGTACATCTACCTTATCCTTCGGGTTTCCAAGAAGGTTTTTTATGCTATTATGAGTCGAATATGCTATACAGAGATTTTGTGATGTAAAAATACTTCTCAAACCCCTTGTATATGCACAATCGAACGGTATTTTAACATATTTCTTCTTTTCTACAGACAAAGTATTTAAAGTAGATATTTGATTTACATACATTTTTTGATTCTGCTTCTTAATCATTCTATCAACTATTTTCTTAGGGTACCCATTATGTATGACAACATTCTTAATAAACAATAATTCTTGCTGATATCTATCTGCGGACAATGGAAATTTCAATAACCTATTTACTAAACAGCTAATAAAAGACAATTTTTGTTGAGAAGGATGCTGCGAATCATTAGGGATAAACCTGATTGTGTTAGTATCTTTCCGATACACGTCAATTTCTATTATATTTTTGCTATCCCTGACTACCAGAGTTTCTAAAAATGGAAGTTGGCCGTTAACTTCTTGTTCTACAGTAAAGTTAATGGTGTTGAATTTAGAATTCAAAACGAGAAGAAAATCTTGAATACTGCACTTCTTGGTGTCAAAAATGGCAAAAATATCGTCGACATACCTAACCCAAGTCTTAGGGAAATATGGTGCTATAGACTTTACATTGGTTTCAAATCTGCTCATAAGCAAGTTGGCAATAAAAGGTGAGAGACAGTTACCCATTGCAGTTCCCTCAAGTTGTTCAAAAAACTTTCCGTTTATTTGAAAACAATTTTGAGACATACAAAGGGCAGTCAATCTTACATATTCATCTATTTCTGACGGGTCAATGTTGTTATTGCTCAATATTAATAATATTGTCGTTAATTAGGATACCAAACGTCGTTTCCTTTTCTACAAACTCGGTAAACTGCAACTTTTGTGCAAACTCAGCTCGGTATCTATACTAGACACCGTAATCATTGAGGAATTCAGGTTGTTAACTTTATATTTGTTGACGCGGCAACTTATTTTGAATTCATTGGAATTATTTAAATATATTTTAGTTTCGCCGATGTCCACCTGTTTGTGGTCGAGTATAGGTGCGCTGGCGGTCTAGTATCGTACCGTCCAGTTTTTGCGACCGTACGGCGAGTTCGGCTCATATGGCTTCGAGCGAACAGATATAGCTTGATATTCGTTCGCATAAGACGTTCTGTCGTCTATTCATATATATACAGGTTAGTTCTCTAAATTGTCGCTTATTTCGTTTGTTTTCGTTGTTTCGTTGTTTGTATTTGTAATTGAGAACACATGAGGGTGCCAGTTACAGATATAAATAATATTTTGGATCATATCGTTGACCAATTCATACTTTTCGTTTATCGTTGTGATACAGTCCACTTTCGTTCTCCACTAAACCTATCCTGCAGTTAACATTTATTGGTCCAGTCGATTCGGATTCATCGTTCCGTTATCATCGTAATTGTAGGCAGGTTTAGTTATAATTGTGAGAAGTTTTCGTCCCGTAGTATTGGGAATTTATTTGAGTTTTCGAGCTCGACCAGTTGTAGTGGGAACTGGTTTTTTCGCATTCGTCGATCCACCTGTATTGGGAATTCGTCGTTTATTTTCCATTTTTGGCATTTGATTTTGGTTATTGTTACATTATTAACGAATTTATCTTTTGTTTTGTTTTGGTTACTTTTTGGTTTGGCTTTCGAATCTTCATATTTTATTGAGTTGTTAGTTTATTTTGGTTTTCTATAATCAAGATAACAACATGAGTGCATTAGAAAAGAAGTTACGCCGTCTAGAGGGTAAACAACAGGTTTATTTTATGCGAATTCAGCATATGCACGATGACATCGGTCGTTTTGATGTGGATCAAGTGGCCAAGAATTTTGTGGCTCGACTTGAGGGTCTGATTCAGACTCGCAGTGATTATTTGGAAGTTGTTGACGATATCAACGATGTAAAATCGCAACTGGACGATGATTTTGTTCCTGATTATCAGTGCCTCGATGTATTTGACGATATTTACTGCAAAATTTGTCTTGCGGCAAAAGATCCACGCATTCACGCGTTGACAAATCCTGCTACTAAGGCTACTACTGCAGAGCATTCGCATGAGCAGCGAGCACGACTACCAAAGATCAATTTACCCACTTTTTCGGGTTCACTGTCTGAATGGCCAAACTTTTACGAATCGTTTAAAGGTCTTATCCACGACAACAAACAACTAACAACCACCGATAAAATTAATTATTTGGTTGGATTATTGTGTGTTAAAAATATCAGAATCCACGTGTGCTCGCTACCTACTATTTGGATAAAATTCTTGAATTTGAGCCAATTAATGGAGCATCTGCTAATGCATTTAATGCAATCATTGAAAGGTGTGACTTTTCAATACAAGCTCTAAAAGATTTAGATATTGAAGACTTACTCGACTATGTATTTGCACATTTTATATGGACTAAGTTGGATGTCTCATAGAAAAATTTATTTGAAAATAATCGAAAAGATACTGGCATTTTTAAGTATGACGAGATTTTAAAGTTTTTGAAAACACAAGCGCAAATACTGACCGTTTCAGGTTTACAGATGACAAGGCAAAGTACTTCAGGGTTTCAAAAGATCAAGTCGCATCAAGCATTTTTCGTTGAAAATACTGATCTGGCTCAGGTTTGTCAAGTGTGTCATGGTAAGCACTGGATAAGTAAGTGTTCTAACTTTCTGGAAAAAACTCCAAAGCAACGCTTTGATATTATTATAAAAGCTAAACGTTTGTGTCTGAACTGTTTTGGCAATCATCGTTTGGAAAAGTGTAATAGTAAGTATAGCTGCAAGGAATGCAACTCAAGATATAATTCGTTGTTACATTTTGGAAAGTCAAAGGCAAGTACAGCAATTTTGGAAAATTCTCAACCCGATTTGCAACCTCAGTCCAGCAGTTTGTCTGCTTCGATAAATCTTTGTTCAACATTGCCAGGCAACAGTGGTGTGTATAAAAAGATGACAACGGTTTTGTTGTCCACTGCTGTGGTGCATATTATTGGCAGATTTGGTGGTTTTCACTCTATTCGAGTATTACTAGATTCGGGCTCTCAAGCCAATTTTTTGACCTCTGATTGCGTTAAGAGGCTGCAGTTAGCAGTGAAGCCATCTGCGATTAGTATTAGGAGTCTGGGTGCTCAGGATCGACCGGTGTTGGGTACTGTACACACTGTAGTTGTTTCACGGTATGATGATAGAGTATCATTCCAAATTGATGCATTGGTTGTGGACAGAATTTCCGATGAGGTTCCTAATTGTCGGCTGCCACTCCAATATTTTTCGCATCTGGAAGGTGTTCCTCTTGCTGACGATAGTTTCCACCAACCATCAACTATTGATGGAATAATTGGAGCTTGGTTTGACGGCTTCTCCCATTGGCCTGGAAACTAAGTTTGGATATGTCGATATGGCCTTTGGAGCGACCTTTGGAGCGACCTTTGGAGCGACTTGTCTCCAAATTTTGGGAGGAGGAAGATATTCCTTCGCAGAAGTTTCAGCATCCTGATGATGTGGAAAGTGAAAGAATTTTTGAATCCACGTTTCGGCGTGAATCTTCTGGAAAATATGTGGTTGCATTACCCTTTAAACTAAGTCCAACATTGCTTGGCGACTCACGTCAGGTTGCGCTTCGTTACCTATATTCCCTAGAAAGAAGATTTCAAAAGGAGTCACAATTAAGAGAAAATTATAACGAAGTTTTACAGGACTTTTTGTCGAAGGGATATATGTCTCGTGTTAATAAGGAAGATGATTCTCTTCCAAAGTATTATATTCCGCATCACTGTGTGCTCAAACCAGACAGTACTTCCACGCCCATTCGCTGCGTTTTTAATGCGTCTTGTAAGTCATCATCGGGGTACTGTTTGAATTCATTGCTATATACAGGACCAAAATTACAAATTGATGTTCTAGATATATTTATACATTTTAGGCTTTTTCCTATTTGTTTCTCAGCCGATATCAGACAGATGTATCTGAGAATTGGAATGAGTTCTGAACATCGTAGATATCAACGAATTCTTTGGCGGTTTTCGGAGAGTGGTCCAGTAGAGGACTTTCAATTAAATACCGTTACCTTTGGGGTAAAATCGTCTCCTTACCTGGCACTTCGAACACCAGTCGATTCTTTGGGGTATATTACTACTAATTTTGTTTGTGCAAAGACAAAGGTTGCCCCATTGAAAACTTAAACTATTCCTCGACTAGAGTTGTCTGCAGCCGTTTTATTGACTAAATTGGTACACTTCACCCTTATAACCGTGCAGACTCGAATTGAGGTTGATCAGATATATGCATTTTCGGACTCCACGGTAACTCTTAATTGGATTGCGTCACCACCATATCGGTGGCAAACATACGGATTTGGTTGGTCGTTGTTCCAATGTCAACCGATTGTTGCGTATTATGATGTATGTGCTACGATTTACAAAAACACTGAAGTCTAATGGTAACATACGATCATCTGATATGATTGAGGCTGAATTGAAGTTGATTCAAGTCATTCAGCAGGAGCACTTTTCGTTTTAGAGATATGGGCCTTCAAACACAGGTGTGTCAATACTATCGAAACGAGAGATGGTAAGGGTCTCATATGACAGATAACATTTTTGAAATACGAAGGGAATTTTTGAACAACTCACCATCTGGTCACAATCACTAGACCGCTGGTCACGTCTAGCTTCTCCAAGGTTTTTAAGACATTTCCACCAGCTAGACGGTCACCATCGTCATCAGAATCTTGGAAAATTTTGCCATTTTCCCCATGGATTCGGTAGGCTAAGAGGACACAAACCTAACAGAACAAAAGAAACGATTGATTTAGCGAAGTCGTCACCATTATGAATCGTCTTTATATTTGACGCAATAAACTTACGGAATTTCATCTGGGGAAGTAATCGGATAAAAGTGAGCCTGGAACACACTCTTCCTGTCGAAAATCGTGTCACCATGGAAGATATTTTCCATGGAGATTTTATTTTTCAACTCACTGCGATCACCACACGTGGAATTCTTGACTTTTTTATTGCGTTGAAAAGAAATCTTGTTGCTGGTATCGTTTTTGGGTGAAACAATATCCCTGACGCATAATACCCATCTATGGATGGTGGGCATCCCAAAGTTTTTGCTGAAATTGAAGAACAAACAACTGAAGGGTGTCTATTTAAAAAGGAAAGTTAAATAAATTACTTACTAGTATTGTCGTAGAAGTTCCTTATGTATCTTCTTCTTGGTATCTCCGTCAATACCAGGAGCAACCAAATCATAAGTCGGATGCTCAAGATGTGGGTAGTTCTTATGTATGCCAACATGCAACGTAACATATTTCGCGATGTTGAAGAAGTACTGATTTGGCACACCTGCATTCTTGAAGTCAGTATTGAAGATCGATACGAGAGCTCCTAGCTCTTCTTGGTGGACGTCAGATAACTCGTAAACCATCTTAATGCAGAACACTTAAATGAAAAATTAACTTTACTGGTCAGATAAGCTTTGACTGGTTTCGTCAGGTGTCACAGTTGAACTGGTTGGTACGGTGGTGTGCTGGAGTTATATGGACAAACCCTTAGTACCTGGTGGGGGTAAAGTTTTTCTGATTGGCCGATATTGGGTTGTTTTGGTCTGTTTTGACCTGGTAAGATGGAAGTGTATTGGTCAAGGGTTACCTGCAAAAGGTAAATATGAGCAATACTAATACCAGCAATAGAAGTTTTAAAATACATTAGAAACAAATAGTTAATTCTGATCTATAATTAATTAATACTTAATACTATTAATAAAGTATTTTACTAATTAAAAATATTAGTGATTGTCTTTCAAGGGGTATATCACCCAGTCAAATGCTTGATATGACATGTTGGAAGAGTGGCCCTAAGTGGTTGCAGTTAGATTCTTCCTGCTGGCCTATTCGAAAAGCGGTATTGGTGGGCTGAATTGCCCGAAGAAAAGATGTTGGCTTTGCCCGTGGAGCAGATGCCTTCGAATACAATCGTGGATTTGGTTGGTCGTTGTTCCAATGTCAACCGATTGTTGCGTATTATGATGTATGTGCTACGATTTACAAAAACACTGAAGTCTAATGGTAACATACGATCATCTGATATGATTGAGGCTGAATTGAAGTTGATTCAAGTCATTCAGCAGGAGCAGTTTTCGGCAGATTTTGAAGCAATAAAGGCGCAGAGGGATGTGTCTTCTAAACTACGAGCATTAAGTCCGTTTTTACAGGACGGGTTGCTTCGAGTGGGTGGGCGGCTCGCTCGATCGTCTTTGGATTTTGATAGACAACACCCTCTGCATTTGCCTGGTGGATGCCATTTTACTAATTTAGTAATTGATGATTGTCATGTTACTAATTTACACACCGGTCCAGCATTAGTCCTGGCCATACTTAGGCAAAGGTATTGGATTCTGGGTGCTCGTAATTGTATCCGTTTCCGATTGCAGCGATGTAATCATTGTTTTAAGTTTAACCCTCGAAATATGTTTCCTAGAATGGCAGATTTGCCAGCCTTTCGTGTAACTTAGGCTAAGCCATTTTTACAATTGCATACAATATTTGTATGCAATTTTTACTCCAACACAATAATAACCTTAATTTATTATTACTTCGTAACAACATCTATGCAAAGTTTGGTGTGGAATACAAATATAGAAATGCTTTCCGATGGCAGTTTCGTCTGATTATTGTCTGCTATTATACATTATAAAATATAATTAAATGTTCACTATAACTTATAAGAGCACGAGTTGTTTTTTTCTGAGCTTCTCTAGAATGGCATTCTGGAGTATTGTAGCGCGTGATTGTAATAAGTTGGCAACCATGTTTACAATAGTGACGATTGTGAAAGTACAATATGATCGACTAGAAAACTCAAACACAGTCTAGTTCGAATATTTGTGCAAAGAGAAAGAAATAAAAACAGACGGAGAGTTGAAGTTTGCTACAGTTCGCTATGTGAATTGAAACGAGCGCCTTAATTATAAAAAATATGCTCTCTGTATGGTATTGTACAAATAAAAAAGGAAACGAAATAATTGTCGAGGCATGAAATATTCCCTCTGTCTCTTTTTCAATTTCAATAATGCATACGCATGGCGAATTTTAATTTTCGGCCTACA
Organism: Melinopterus prodromus; assembly: GCA_964023965.1. Classification (NCBI taxonomy): domain Eukaryota; kingdom Metazoa; phylum Arthropoda; class Insecta; order Coleoptera; family Scarabaeidae; genus Melinopterus; species Melinopterus prodromus. The sequence goes on from OZ030394.1 coordinate 61,390,722, forward strand.
AAGCAGACGTACGAAAAAGAAGAACGAAAATTGTGTTAATGACAAAACTGGGTCCCGCCCAATTACCAAAATTGCGTTAGCACCCTCACAGGGCGATGAGAAAAAAAAACGAATGAGAGAAGGAATATAATTGTCCGGTACCGTTAGCGGTTAGCTTAATCAAAAAATTATTAAAATTTTAACCGGGTTTTTTTAAATTAAAAGTGGGGCGAAAAGTAGCAAGGAGGTTTCTTAATTATTTCACTTGCTAATTTATGCTAATTGGATTATTTCTTATCGATGGTTCATAGCAGATTGTGTTTCTGAAACAAGACTTTAGGCCAGTCAAATGAGGTTTCTGTTCCTGTCAAATTTTAAAATAAAACGATTGTAGATATTTTTGTAAAAGTTATGTATTGTTTATTATCATTATGCATTACTTTATATCACAATTTAAATCACTTATATATGTAATAATAAATACTTAAAACTTATCGATTTTTTTGCTTGATTTTTATGGTATTATTATAGATTCATTTAACAGTTTCACGTCACAGTTAATTTCGTGTTCCTTTCACGCCCTTTTTCTGACCATGGCCCAGTTGGACCAACAATTGGGCAGCTGCATTGTAATAATGCCTAAATCTATCTCCACCAATCTGTATACCACCAAACCTGGAAAACAAAGAAACACCATAATTATTAAAGGTTAATATCGAAGCCTTCAATTCGAGATGCAAACGTGGCAAGCGTTATTTTTGAAATACGAAGGGAATTTTTGAACAACTCACCATCTGGTCACAATCACTAGACCGCTGGTCACGTCTAGCTTCTCCAAGGTTCTTAAGACATTCCCACCAGCTAGACGTTCACCATCATCATCAGAATCTTGGAGAATTTTGCCATCTTCACCATGGATTCGGTAGGCTGTGACATGATGCTTGGCGGTCCTAATTTTCTTGCAACGTTTTAGCTCCTCCAACACAAACCTAACAGAACAAAAGAAACAATTGATTTAGTCAAAGTCGTCACCACTATTGAATCGTCTTTATATTTGAAGCAATAAACTTACGGAATTTCATCTGGGGAAGTTATCGGATAAAAGTGAGCCTGGAACACGCTCTTCCTGTCGAAAATGGTTTCACCATGGAAGATATTTTCCATGGAAATTCTATTTTTCAAGTTACTGCGATCCCCACAGTTGGAATTCTTGACTTTCTTATTGCGTTGAAAAGAAATCTTGTTGCCGTTATCATTTTGGGGTGAAACAATATCCCTCACGCACAGTACCCATCTATGGATAGTGGGCATCCCAAAGTTTTTGCTGAAATTGAAGAACAAACCACTGGAGGGTGTCTATTTAAAGAGGAAAGTTAAATTACTTACTAGTATTGTCGTAGAAGTTCCTTATGTATCTTCTTCTTGGTATCTCCGTCAATACCAGGAGCAACCAAATCATAAGTCGGAGGCTCAAGATGTGGGTAGTTCTTATGTATGCCAATATGCAGTGTGACATCTTTCGCGATGTTGAAGAAGTACTGATTTGGCACTCCTGCATTCTTGAAGTCAGTATTGAAGATCGCTACGAGAGCTCCTAGCTCTTCTTGGTGGACGTCAGATAACTCGCAAACCATCTTAATGCAGAACACTTAAATGAAAAATTAACTTTACTGGTCAGATAAGCTTTGACTGGTCAGCTGCGTCAGGTGTCACAGTTGAACTGGTTGGTACGCTGGTGTGCTACAATTATATAGACGAACCCTTAGTATCTGGTGGGGGTAAAGTTTTTCTGATTGGCCGATATTGGGTTGTTTTGGTCTGTTTTGACCTGGTAAGATGGAAGTGTATTGGTCAAGGGTTACCTGCAAAAGGTAAATATGAGCAATACTAATACCAGCAATAGAAGTTTTAAAATACATTAGAAACAAATAGTTAATTCTGATCTATAATTAATGCAAAAATATTTTACCAATTTGTAAGACCGTTTGTTAAGATATCTTAAGAAATTATCTTTCTACCTGGACAATACCTTTGGAGAGATATTTGCGTAATTTAGATGAGCCATACTAAAAAGTGACATACATGAGAAACAATTTGATGATGAATAACTAGAAATAGATAACTAGAAAAGAACACAGTTATGTAAAATAAATAAGTAATTCTTATTTTAAGTAAGTAAGACTTCAGGTAAAATGGTACTTCCCTTTCCTACCTGGTATTTGTTTATTATTTATTCAATACGGGGTAAGGAGATGTCAATACATCTCTTCCCATTGTGTAAAATACTGATTGTTTCTATAGGAATTGATGTCCTCTGGATTTTGTCTAACTAAACTAGGTTTATGGTTTAAACTAGCTATGAAACAGTAAAACAGTCCTTAGGCATTTAAAACGGCGTTAATGATCTACTTTGTTAATTACTTATATATTATTATATAATTACGTTTATGATAGGTTAGGAGAAAAATACTAGGTTAACAAACAATTTGAATATGAACCAAAAAAATCAATCATCAAATGGTGTCACTTCATCTGTAAAAATCCTTATCTTCCTAATATTATTTATTTGACAGTTATAAGACGAAATAATCTGATGTGGCCAGGCACATGACTTTATCCTAGTATGATAAATACATCAGCGTTTGACACTACCTACTGTCATTAGAATGAAAATATCTGTCAAATCCTAAACTATTAATTTTGCCAAAAAATGATATAAATTATACAAAATTTGCTCTACTTTAAATTCATAATAAGTATTTTGACGAAATTGCACAAATGGCGGGTCATTTGCAAGATCCTTGAAAAATGCTTAGAGGAAATATCCAGTTCCTTTGGACCCTTTTGAACAAAAAGCTTTTCGGCTCTAAGTTTGGTCATGAAACTTTTAAATATGAAGTTTCATCCCAATGCCTTGGTCACAAATGTTCAAGGGACCCGAGAGGACATATTTCCGGAGAAACTACTAAAGGTATCGGGACGAAACTTCATATGTAGAAGTTTCATCTTCAAATATAGATCTTAAAAGCTTTTTGTTTCAAACGGTCCAAAGCAACTGGATGTTTACTCTTAGCAGTTTTTAACGATTTTGCAAATGAGCCACCATTTCTGTAATCTCAAAATAGTTAAATAATAAATTAAAGTTGAGGAAATTCTGAATAATTTATGTCTATGACCGTTTTTGGTCAAACTAATAATTTAGCTGCGTGAGCAAATTTTATTTGATCGAGATCGGTCGTGTCTGCATTAATATAAAACTAATAGCCACGATTTGACAGATATTTTTATTCTAATTACTGTAGGTAGCCTCAAACGCAGATGTTTGGTAATACCTACAATAGTATAAAAATATCTGTCAAATCCTGGCTAACTAGTTTTATTTTAATGCAGACACGATCGTTCTCGATCAAATAGAATCTCATGCAGCTAAACTATTAGTTTTATATATTGTATGTTAAAGTCATGTGCCTGGCAACATCAGATTTTTTTGTACCAAGTCAAAAATGTTCAGGGGATCCAAAAGGACATATTTCCGCTAAAATCTGAATTTTTTTTTCCGGCGCGATTACAATACTTTATCATACTATGTATGATAATGTAAAAATGTCACTAGTGATTTTAATAGTTTAAGAAAACTATTAAAAATCGTATAGAAATAGCCTATACGATTTTTGCAGTTGAACTTGTGATTTATTAGAGTATCAAAAACAGGAAAAATAAACAGAAAATTCTATAAATAATGATATAATCAGACCAACAGATTCTTACAAATGAACAGCGCTGTACGTTCAAAACTCCTTCAGATTCGTAGATGTATTTTCATTTTTCCAACATACGAGTTCAACAATTCAATTTGTATTTAAAACAGTATCAAAAAGTAATAATATATAGGTTGTTTCATTGAATAATATATAAGTTATTAATATAGTTATTAATAGTTTAATATACTTAAAATGTTGTGAATAAAAGTGTTTTAAATTTGTCTCTTAAGTCATTTCCAAAAACTTTTATTTGAGTTCTTGCAAGGCGAAATATTGACAGTTGCGTTTCTTTTGGTATAACTGTATACATAGTATTTTACAATAAATAAAGTCAGCGCTCGTATAATTGACCATGCAGGTAAAATGGGGCTTAAGGGAATTTTCCGAATGTAGGTAGAGACTAGGGACCTGCTTTTATAAGCCTAATTGTTCTCATTGCAGATAACGGTACATTCAACAGCAATGACTGTATACCTGTGCTTTGTGTATTGTTTGTTTGTAAATATTATCAACTGCACTTTTACAAGAAGGGCCAATACACTGAATAGTGGATATTACAATGCGTCAGTATGAAATCTAGATAGCGACATATTACAAAGGCTCTACGAATTTTTCCATTCAACATTCTAAGCACATTTAGTATTTAATAGAATAACACAGCATGGTCAATAGCATCAATAGCTATCAATAGCTCTGTAACGTTCAGTTTCAATATTATCTGCAATTGTGACCGCCTCCAAAGAAACGGGTCTTACGCCTATCACGCAAACGTATTGAATTTGTCTACATTATTTGTCTTCCACTTTCTTTGTACATTTGAAGATTTGGGATAATTGTTAGGAAAAAGTCCGATAACCGCCTGCTGCTTAATACCTCTTAACCTATCCATCCAATTATGAAACAAAATACCATAACATTTCTGTGAAGAATAAAAGGATTACTTTTACGTACATTGTAATACACAGAGATATTAACTACTAATATTATAGATATATACCATGACATTGTATTGTCCTGACTTGTATTTAGCTATTTATTTTTCCGTTTATTTAAATTGGGTCTCTTTATTTTCGTCGTCTTGCTTCGCAAGCATATTTTGGTGGCTTTACAACAATCGTTCTTTTCATCGGATTCTCTTTTTTAAAATAGGATCTCCCTTCTTTAGGTTTGTCGTTTTTTTTCACTATTTAATACCATTGATATTATACAGGGTCTTCGACGAGCTGTTGTTAGAAGTACTTGGAGAACCAAATGATACCAGGGATTGAAAATGTGTGGACTTACTTCTTGTTGTATACGATCTCTTTAACGAAAATATTTTCAGATTTTGTTAACTTTCGGTTACACCGAAAACGGTGTCAACATTCATATTTGAAATGGAATACCCTGTATTCTATAGCATTTTTGAAATCTTCGGTAAATATTATGTCAATTGTATGTTACAAACCTTATACCTAAGCGCCTAACATGTGTCATACTATACAGCAGTGTCAAACGCTGATGTTTTGACAATATCGTTAATAGAATCAAACCAGCTGTCAAATCCTGGCTAACTAGTTTAATTTTAATGACATGATCCCTTAGATCCTTTTGATAAAAAAATCTTTCAGCTCTAAGTTTGGTTCGAAATTTCTAAATGTTGCACACAGTCATTTTTAGCACCTTGGTCTAAAATGTTCATGGGACATAAAAGGACACATTTCCGCTAAAATCTCAAGACTTTTGTTTGTAAGTTTAATTGCACGAGTTATTTTTTTCTGAACTTCTCTAGAATTGCACTCTGGAGTATTGTGGTGCGTGATTGTAATAAGTTGGCAACCATGTTTCGAATAGTGACGATTGTGAAAGTACTATATCATCGACTAGAAAACTCAAACACAGTCCAGTTTGAATATTTATACAAATAGAAAGCAATACATTCATTTCTTTAGGTTATACCATACGTCAAATGTAATAAATACGAAATAAAAACAGACATGTTTATAGTAGCGCCATCTACATCTGGTGACTTTTTCGTAACTGGAGAGAAGTTTGCTACAGTTCCCTAGTTGAATTGAGATGGGAGCCTTAATTGTAAAAAAATATGCTCTCTGTATGGTATTGTACAAATAAAAAAGAAAACGAAATAATTGTCGAGGCATGAAATATTCCCTCTGGCTCTTTTTCAATTTCAACAATGCATACGCATGGCGAATTTTAATTTTCGGCCTACAAAGCAGACGTACGAAAAAGAAGAACGGAAATTGTGTTAATGACAAAACTGGGTCCCGCCCAATTACCAAAATTGCGTTAGCACCCTCACAGGGAGATGAGGAAAAAAAACGAATGAGAGAAGGAATATAATTGTCCGGTACCGTTAGCGGTTAGCTCAATCAAAAAATTATTAAAATTTTAACCGGGTTTTTTTAAATTAAAAGAGGGGCGAAAAGTAGCAAGGGGGTTTCTTAATTATTTCACTTGCTAATTTATGCTAATTGAATTATTTCTTATCGATGGTTCATAGCAGATTGTGTTTCTGAAACAAGACTTTAGACCAGCCAAATTGGGTTTCTGTTTCTGTAAAAGTTTAAAATAAAACGATAGTAGATATTTTTGTAAAAGTTATGTATTGTTTATTATCATAATGCATTATTTTATATCACAATTTATATCATTTTTTTTTTTGCTTGATTTTTATGGTATTATTGATTCATTTAACAGTTTTACGTCACAGTTAATTTCGTGTTCCTTTTACGCCCTTTTTCTGGCCATGGCCCAGTTGGACTAACAATTGGGCAGCTGCATTGCAATAGTGCCTGAATCTGTCTCCACCAATTTGTATACCACCAAACCTGGAAAACAAAGAAACACCATAATTATTAAAGGTTAATATCGAAGCCTTCAATTCGAGATGCAAACGTGGCAAGCGTTACACACCAATCGTATAGAAACAAAAAAATCCAGTTTTCATATACCCTTGAGATTAGTATGACTTCCGGTTTTTCCGGAAATGAAGTCATGATTGAAATTTTAAATGGCACCCTATATTATATTTAAAATTTCAATGATTACGTTACTTCCGGAAAAACCGGAAGTCATATTAACCCCAAAGGTAATCCAGGTTGCATTTAGAGCTACTGAGGATGGGAGAGCATTGTGCTAGAAACTCAAAGGTACCTGGTTCAAATCCAGGTTGTGGCCGTAATGTTTGATTTATTTATAATTTACATCCAACCTGTATATATCACCATTTAACCTATAGTAGTTTTAGAGTTATGGGCCTTCAAACACAGGTGTATCAATACTATCGAAACGAGAGATAGTAGTTAGGGCGATTCTCTCGTGCGGGGTCACATATTACAAATAATATTTTGGAAATACGAAGGGAATTTTTGAACAACTCACCATCTGGTCACAATAACTAGACCGGTGGTCACGTCTAGCTTTTCCAAGGTTCTTAAGACATTCCCCCCAGCTAGACGTTCACCATCATCATCGGAATCTTGGAGAATTTTGCCATCTTCACCATGGATTCGGTAGGCTAGGACATTATGCTTGGCGGTCCTAATTTTCTTGCAACGTTTTAGTTCCTCCAACACAAACCTAACAGAACAAAAGAAACAATTGATTTAGTCAAAGTCGTCACCATTATTGAATCGTCTTTATATTTGACGCAATAAACTTACGGAATTTCAGCTGGGGAAGTAATCGGATAAAAGTGTGCCTGGAACACGCTCTTCCTGTCGAAAATCGTGTCACCATGGAAGATATTTTCCATGGAGATTTGATTTTTCAACTCACTGCGATCACCACAGTTGGAATTCTTGACTTTGGTATTGCGTGGGAAAGAATTCTTGTTGCTGTTGTCCGTTTGGGGGGAAACAATATCCCTGACGCATAATACCCATCTGTGGATGGTGGGCATCCCAAAGTTTTTGCTGAAATTGAAGAACAAACAACTGAAGGGTGTCTATTACAACAAAAAAAGTTAAATTACTTACTAGTATTGTCGTAGAAGTTCCTTATGAATCTTCTTCTTCGTCTCTCCGTCAATACCAGGAGCAACCAAATCATAAGTCGGAGGCTCAAGATGTGGGTAGTTCTTATGTATGCCAACATGCAACGTAACATCTTTCGCGATGTTGAAGAAGTACTGATTTGGCACTCCTGCATTCTTGAAGTCTGTATTGAAGATCGATACGAGAGCTCCTAGCTCTTCTTGGTGGACGTCAGATAACTCGTAAACCATCTTAATGCAGAATACTTGAATGATTGAAAAATTATAGGATTTACTGGTCAGATAAGCTTTGACTGGTTTCGTCAGGTGTCACAGTTGAACTGGTTGGTACGCTGGTGTGTTAGAATTATATAGACGAACCCTTAGTATCTGGTGGGGGTAAAGTTTTTCTGATTGGCCGATATTGGGTTGTTTTGGTCTGTTTTGACCTGGTAAGATGGAGTCGTATTGGTCAAGGGTGAACCTGCTAAAGATAAATATGAGCAATACTAATACCAGCAATAGAAGTTTTAAAGTACATTAGAAACAAATAGTTAATTCTGATCTATAATTAATACAAAAATATTTTACTAATTTCTAATAACGTTTGTTAAGATATCTTAAGAAATTATCTTTCTACCTGGACAATACCTTTGGAAAGATATATGCGGATTTAGATTAGTCACATGAAACAATTTGCTAATGATAACTAGAAATAGATAACTTGAAAAGATCACAGTTAATAATATGTAAAATAAATAAGTGATTCCTTTTTTAAGTAAGTAAAACTTCAGGTAAAATGGTACTTCCGTTTCCTACCTAATATTTGTTTATTATTTATTCAATACGGAGTAAGGTGATGTCAATACATCACATTGTGTAAAATACTGATTGTTTCTATAGAAATTGATGTCCTCTGGATTTTGTATACCTAAACTAGGTTTATGGTTTATACTAGCGTTGAAAAATATAACAGTCCGTAGGCATTTAAAACGGCGTTAATGATCTACTTTGTTATTATATATTATTATATATTATATTATTATATAATTACTTTTATGATGAGCTTATGATGAGGTTAGGAGAAAAATACTAGGTTAACAAACAATATGAATATTAAACAAAAAAAAATCAATTATCAAAGGTGTTACTTCATCTTTAAAAATACCCATCTACCTAATATTATTTATTTGACAGTTATAACAAGAAATAATCTGATGTGGCCAGGCACATGATTCTATCCTGGCTAACTAGTTTTAATGCAGGCACGATCTCGATCAAATACAACTTGCTAATGCAGCTAAACTATTAATTTTGCCAAAAAATGTCAGATATAAATAATAAAAAATTTGCTCTACTTTAAATTATTATTTAAATATTTTGACGAAATTACTGAAATGGCGGCTCATATGCAAAATCCAGAGTAAACATCCAGTTCCTTTGGACCCTTTTGGACAAAAAGCTTTTGGGCTCTAAGTTTGGTCATGAAACTTCTAAGTATGAAGTTTCATCCCAATACCTTGGTCACAAATGTTCAGGGGACCCGAAAGGACATATTTCCGGGGAAACTACTAAAGGTATCGGGACGAAACTTCATATTTAGAAGTTTCATTTTCAAATATAGATCTTAACCGCTTTTTGTTTCAAAGTATCCAAAGGAACTGGACTCTTAGCAGTTTTTAACGATTTTGCAAATGAGCCACCATTTCTGTAATCTCGTCAAAATAGTTAAATAATAAATTAAAGTTGGGGAAATTCTGAATAATTTGTCTATGCATGAGCAAATTCTATTTGATCGAGATCGGTCGTGTCTGCATTAATATAAAACTAGTAGCCACGATTTGACAGATATTTTCATTCTAATGACTGTAGGTAGTGTCAAACGCAGATGTTTGGCAATACCTATAATAGGATAAAAATATCTGTCAAATCCTGGCTAACTAGTTTTATTTTAATGTAGACACGAGCGATCTCGATCAAATAGAATCTCATGCAGCTAAACTATTAATATTATATATGATATGATAAAGTCATGTGCCTGGCAACATCAGATTTTTTGTACCGGGTCAAAAATGTTCAGGGGATCCAAAAGAACATAATTACGCTAAAATCTGAATTTATTTTCCGGCGCGATTGCAATACTTTATCATACTATGGATGATAGCTCAACTTGTGATTTATTAGAGTATCAAAAACAGGAAAAATATACAGAATGTTCTATTAATAATGATATAATCAGACCAACAGATTCTTACAAATGAACAGCGCTGTACGATCAAAAATACTTCAGATTTGTAGATGAATGTTCATTTTTCAAACATACGCGTTCAACAGTTCAATTTGTATTTAAAACAGTATCAAAAAGTAAAAATATATAGGTTGTTTCATTGAACAATATATAACTCTTAGTTATTAATAGTTTAATATACTTAATAATATATTGTGAATAAAAGTGTTTTAAATTTGTCTCTTAAGTCATTTCCAAAAACTTTTATTTGAATTCTTGCAAGGCGAAATATTGACAGTTGCGTTTCTTTTGGTATAACTGTATACATAATATTTTACAATAAATAAAGTCAGTACTCGTATAATTGACCATGCAGGTAAAATAGCCCTTAAGTCTATTACTAGGTAATTTTCCGAATGTAGGTAGAGACTAGGGACCTGCTTTTATAAGCCTAATTGTTCTCATTGCAGATAACGGTACATTCAACAGCGATGACTGTATACCTGTGCTTTGTGTATTGTTTGTTTGTAAATATTATCAACTGGACTTTTACAAGAAGGGCCAATACACTGAATAGTGGATATTACAATGCGTCAGTATGAAATCTAGATAGCAACACATTACAAAGGCTCTCGGAATTTTTCCATTCAACATTTAAGCACATTTAGTATTTAATAAAATACACAGCATGGTCAATAGCATCAATAGCTATCAATAGCTCTGTAACGTCCAGTTTCAATACTATCTGCAATTATGACCGCCGCCAAAGAAAGGGGTCTTACGCCTATCACGCAAACGCATTGAATTTGTCTAAATTATTTGTCTTCCACTTTCTTTGTACATTTGAAGATTTGGGATATTTGTTAGGAAACAGTCTGATAACCGCCTGCTGCTTAATACCTCTTAACCTATCCATCCAATTATGAAACAAAATACCATAACATTTCTGTGAACAAAAAAGGATTACTTTTACGTACATTGTAATACACAGGGATATTAACTAATATTATTATACTACGAACAATTATTTGGCGTTGTATTTCCTTACTTATTTGTAACTTTTTATCCGTTTATTTAAATTATTGTTCGTTGCCTTCCCATTTTCCTCGGAAGGATTCTTTTGTGGCTTTATAACAGTCGTACTTTTTTTTCGGATTCTCTTCTTATAAATAGCATTCCTTCATCGGGTTTGTAACTTTTTAATACCATCGATATTATGCAGACTCTTCCACGAGCTGTTATTAGAACTATATGGAGAACCAAATGAAATCAGGGAATGAAAATTTGTGGACTTACGTATGTTATTGTACGCGATCTCTTTAAAAAAATATTTACAGATTTTGTTTACTTCCAGTTACACCGGAAACGGTGTCAACATTCAAATATTTCAAATTCAATACCCTGTATTTAAGAGCATTTTTTGAAATCTTCGGTAAATTGTATGCTAATTGTATGTTACAAACTCCATACCTAACATGCGTCATATTTAATTTTGTCAAAAAATCTGATGTGGATACGCACATGACTTTATCATACTATACAGCAGTGTCAAACTGTGTCAAACGCTGATGTTTTGACAATACTGTCAATAGAATCAAAATATCTGTCAAATCCTGGCTAACTAGTTTTATTTTAATGCAGACACGACCGATCTCGATCAAATAGAATTTGGTCACGCAGCAAAACTATTAATTTTACCAAAAAATATCGTAAATATAAATAATAAAAAATTTGCTCTACTTTAATTTAAGTATTTTATTAATTTTGTTAAAATTTTATTATGTATTTTGAAGACATTACAGAAATGGCGACTCATTTGCAAAATCATATGAAAATGCTAAGAGTTAACCTCCACTGCCTTTGGATTCTTTTGATACAAAATTCTTTCAGCTCTAAGTTTGGTATTCTATGGAAAATTTTGATCAACTTTGTTTAAAATGTCCTATACTTAAAATGCATTTCTAGTCTACCTACAGAGTATATAAACATCACAACAGAAATTGAAATCATCGTTTTTGAACATTTAGTAACATAGAAACAAATAGTTTTTGGAATTTACTTTTCTCGATGCCTTTTATTTTTCATTTTGTGTTTCATTTTTACTAATTTAATCAGAATAATGAGAAATTACAATTATTAGAATATAGAATAATTATTCAATAAAGTTTTGTTTATTTCTAGTTGTTTAGCTGTTTTCCAACGCAATCTAGACTTGACAATGTTTTCAATTTCTGTCGATCTTTAAAAATCCTTTTAAGTACGTAAAAATGCATGTTAGGTATACGACATTTTACACAAAGTTGACCCTGTAAAACTTTTCGAGCACAACAATTTTACTTTCACAAAAAACTTTTTCCAACAGCCACAGCGGACAATTTATTAATATATAATTGAATGTAACCTTGCAACTATTATTTTTTATTTTAAATATGTTAGGTATAGGTTATGTCACAGATACTTGACCTAAAATCTTATGAAGATTTTTAAAATGCTATAAAATACAAGGTGTTCCATTTGATATATAAAAGTAAGACACCTTTTTCGCTGTAACCGGAAGTACCCAAAACCTGAAATTATGTTAGTCAAAAAGATCGTATACAACACCATGACCAAAAATTTTCAACGCTTGATTTCATTTGGATCTCCATATACTTCTAATGGCAGCTCGTCGTGAAACACCCTGTATTATGCAACTTGCACGAAGAAAACAATCACCACAGAGTGGCTAGGCGTAATACTAAGAAATACTTTCTCAAAAACATAATTTTACCGTCAAAAGTGCGTCTTACTAGTACATTACCAATTTTGAACTTTCGATAGTTTTCAGTATGCTAAAATGTGATAATTTTGTTTAGCAAAGACAACATCCATTTCTTTAACAAGATGCATCTCGCAACAGGTATAAAAATGCTGTCCGATTAAGTAAAAGATTGGCTTCTTTATCAGCTGACAATAAACACATTTTAGCTAACTTTTCACTTTCATATGCCTAAACAAATTAAATTTTGTGAATTAAATAAATAATTCAAACACACGACCTACCACTAACGTCATCTAGTACCTCAACACTAAACCCAGAATAATCCAAAATAATTCCAACCAACATATTCTCTAACCAATATTTCTCCTTCCAGTGGCCGGAGGTCGCAGCCGTCTCCACCTAATCGACCTGGGCAACTCGGAACGAGGCAAATCCAGCGGAGGAATACCACTATCCGGCCTGGGCAACATCCTCCTAGCAATCTTCAACGGCCAGAAACACCTTCCCTACAAAGAGCACAAGCTCACGCAACTCCTCAAAGACTGCCTAAGTTCCTTAACGTGCCACGCGGCCATGATAGCCCACGTCTCACCGCACGCTCAAAACTACTCAGACACCTTAACCACAGTCCAACTAGCCTCACGAATACACAGAATGCGCCGAAGAAAGATCAAATTCGTCTCAGCAGGCACAGGAAACGGCTCAGGAGGCAGTTCCGGGGAAGAAGCTGTAAGGACAACTGGAACCAGTAGCGAACCAGACCCTTCCAGCAGTGATCTATCAGCGGATACCGTCATATACGTTGGTCGTGCTGATGATGCCACCGATGGGGAGCATCCTCCTGTCTATATCCCCAGTTTAAACTCTGGAGATAACCGGTGCTCGATGAGTAAGGTCCTCCGAGGCTCCAGCGCTGAGCAAAAACCGAAGACAACGCTTCCTAAGGTGGAGGAACGAACACCTACGCATAAAACAGCTGTTAAACCAACGTCTTCAAAGACGTCACCAGCGCATGCAACGCCAAAGTCATCACCCAGTCGGTTGCCAACGGCTAAACAGGCAAAAACCAGTGACAAAGTCAACCCAAGTGACGAGCAGTGGATAGATGGTCCTCGGATATCGAAATCTAAAGTTGCCGAGGCCAGGCATCTCATGAAGGAGGCTTGCCACGTCAAAAAGCGGGAGACGTGGATAGACGGTCCCATGCAAGCCGAACCGGCGTCTGGGTATGGGTATATGGACAGCCACAAGAAGAACATGATCAGGAAGTGGGTTGAGCACCAAACGTCGCAGATCCAGCGGCAGAAGCACGTCCCCAAAGACAAGGCGAAAGAACCACAACTTCCCAACGTTTCTCCGAATATTCCTCCCAATGTTTCAGCGAATCTTCCAAAGGGTGCCTTCGAAGAAGACATTGTGAAGCCTCTGGATACTAGGAAGCAAGAAGTCGTCGAGGAGGGTCATATAAGGACTGGTTTGAAGCTTAACGGGAAAGCTAACGATGTGATACCGGAGTGTCAAACGCCTGAGGAACTAGAAGAGCTAGAGGAGGAAGATTACGATGAGGATGAGCCTGAATTGCCGCCAGCGTTGCCGATAATACACCCGCTGAGTAGTAGGGAAGTTTCCCTGGAGAGTTTGGATATCTTGTTGAAAGAGAGACTGATTTCAAATGCGGAATACAACAATTTTCAAGCGAGTTACGAAGAGCAGCACGGGGGTAGTGATGAGGATGAGATTTTGGAGATTATCGAAGTTGAAGAGCCTTTGGAACCGGTCCCAACCCAGGATAGTTGTCTGCAGGTGACCGAAGAGGATATAGCGTTTTGCATGGGCTTCGCAGAAAATCCTTTACCGGAGGTTGACCAGGAGAATCCTTTGGACCACCCTTTAAGGATCTTAAGTCAAGAGAACCTTACGGTTGTCAGCACATTCACGGATTCAATGTCAATATACGCAGACTTAGAAAGGATACTACCCAGGAACCGCTACGATCCTAAATATGGGTTGTACAACGATGATTACGAAGACCCTGATAATCCGCGATATCGGAACCTGGATGAGACCTCCCGACAAAAATTTGATCAGTTAGCTAGACTTCACGAGCTATACACCAATAGGCTAGCGAAAGCAAACGTCGCCAACTCGGAAACGTTTCAAAAGCACTCCCAAAGTAATAAACTACTGACCAGATGTGAGTCCCTGACTCTGACTGATATGCTCTATGGACCTCCTCACGATAACAGCAGTATATACAGCGAGCCTGCCTATATACCCAATCAGGAGAAGTTCTGCGAGAATTGCAAAGTAAGTATGTCGAGACCAGCGACTGCCCAGAACTGGTACGCTGACGCTTGTTTATCGGCTAGCAGCATGGAACTGTCGACGCCAGCGCCACACCTGAGCGGGAGGTTCCAAAGGTACACCCATAACACCCATAAGTACACCAAGGACTCGAACTTGGCGTACCTCAGGCACCCAGATGGTGCCTCCAACCCTAATTTACGAGAGGACATCGAGAGGGTTCCGGGAAATGGTGCACCCATTGAGAACCCAATTAGCCAAGCACCCCAACCCAATTTAATCCTTCCATTACCCCCACCTAACAGCCTTCCATCATCAGAGAGAATCAATAGAAGGATGTTCAGTATCGAATCAGGATTAGCCAAAATTAATAAGCAATCAGAAGGATATGATAGTGGGCATGACTCAACGCCAAGAACCTCCAAGCATAGTCCTGCTGCCATCTCCAGGAAGGCTGAGAGCGGTTATGATAGCGTCGTCAGAGATAGTGAGAGCTCCAGTATAGATTCAGACACGAGTAGGTTGTCGCATTTGCACAACAGGAGGGGTAAGTGCAAGCACAAACACGAGAAGTCGTTCTGCTCGTGGTTTCTGAATCCGTTCACTTGTAAATATATCGATGAGCCGCCGGAGACGCATTTCTAATCCGCGATGACGCCCGAAGTGACGCGATCGAATGCGATCGAGCACGATCGAACACGAGTTTAGCCGATGCGGTATTTTTCGTCCGAATTTTCTGTTTCTTGGATTGTTTCGCGTTTTTTTTACGTGAGACGATCAATATTTTCAAGACTGTACTTGCCGACAGAGATTTTGTAAATCACTCAGGAAGATAAAATAATCGGTTTTCTGATTTTATCGGTGTATTTTGCGTAACGATTTGTACGAAATGGCCTTATTCAGAAAGATTTTCTCAAACGAAGTGCCGCAAAACAACGAATTATTTGGACAGAGTTTGTACGGCCGTACCATTGTTGGCTTTTGAGTTGCATTGTAAAAAGTTGTAAATATTTTATTTAGGATGATAACGATTTCGGATTTGTTTGACGAAATGTTTTTGGATAAGACACGAATTTACTGTAATATTAAAATGTATACTTAGTATTAAATTATAACATACAGGGTGTCCCATACTTGAAACAAAGCACATTAATCGGCTTAAAAAATAGGAAAACACGTTTCCTCCATATTTTTTAAAATTATAGCTTCAACAATCGGGCATTTTCCAAAAAAATCATTCTGAGGTAACTATCAAGGATAAGGAAACAAGTGAATTCGTTTTGTGTAGTAAAAACCTCACACTTTTCTATAGTTATCGTTGATTTGAGATTATAGTATAATTTATCCCCAATAAATTGAGGTTTGCTATATGTGAAATAACTTTAGAATTTTTAATGAAAGGCTCCGTATATCTTGAAATACTTTGGCGTCAACAACTACAATGCTACAAAGGTGAAATTAGATGCTTACTTGATATCGTTTTAGTTGTTGACGATAGACATACCGAGTTAGACATTTTTAGACTGTTTTATCGACCTTTCGAAGAATGTCAAGATAGACAAGATGTTCAATTTAAAATTGTTAAGTTATTTGACATTTACAAATCACTAGTTATTTGGGATATCATATTAGAATCGCAAAACCAATAATAACTATCAAAAAGAGCGATACTTTTACTATCCAAAATAAGTTGTAGAGTAAATGATTATCTACAACTTTTATATACCGTGTGTTCATTTCAAAAGTATCCACCCTTAATAACTCTTGCCCTGATGCGATTATTGCTTTGAGTGAAAACACGTCAATTTAGATATTGAGGGGGAAGTTCAAAAATGGTACCTAGAGAATTTTAGGTTTCATCCCTTCACCCCCCAACCACCCGACTTCGAAATTTCAAATAGCACCCCCTACCTCGAGATATATCATTTCAACGGGTATAAAATTCTCTAATCAACCATGATAAAAAAAAATTAAGTCGATCGATTGGTTCTTAAGATAGACTACCCAGAAGATAGAAGGTATGAAATCAATTATTATTAGCTGAACATAGCGGATTGGATACACTGTTGAATTAAATTACAGTCATAAGAAATAAAAAATTAAAATAATTAATAAAATAAGAAATTATTTTATGGTATGTTTGAAATGGCCACCATTATTTGCTAGACAAAAATACATTCTGTTTTCGAACTCTTCGCGAACGCAAATAATGGTGGCCGTTATTCTAGTCTATCTTAAGAACCAATCGATCGATTTAATTTTTTTAATCATCGTTGAGTAGAGAATTTTCGATATCTTAATCGACGTGTTTCCACTCAAAGCAATAATCGCATCAGGTCAAGAGTTATTAAGGGTTGAGTTATTTCATACCTTCCATCTTCTGTGTAGTCTATCTTAAGAACCAATCGATCGATTTCACTTTTTTATCATGGTCGAGTAGAGAATTTTGTGCCCTTTCAAATGGTGTATCACAAGATAGGGGGTTCCTCTCCTGCGCGGTCACATAAGGAAGAAACGTGTATTACTATTTCTTTAGTCCATTAATTTACTCTGTTGCTAGCGCGGGACACACATGTACAAAAAAAACATGTAAAAATCGCCACATAATAAAGTATTGAAAGCAAATGCTTTGCGTCGTACTTTTTCGGTTCTCATTAGTATGTTTTAAGTTTTATGTAAAAGTGAGATATTTTATTTTGTGGCTGCGAAATACAGGGGCAAACATTTTTCATCTTCCGTGCATATCAGAAAATATGTTACTACTTGGGATCAATCGATAAGATATCTTGCCAATCTTTTTTATAAGAGTGTACCCTAAATACTAAGACTGCTTTGTCAATTTCGATCTCATTTCATCCGAGTGCGTCTTTGCAAGTCGTCTCGTTCTTCTTTTCGTCGGTAGATGTCGCAAATGTGTGTAAAAAAAGCCGAGCGGAGCAGAATCATTGACGATTGATGTATGATATGAATTATATATACGTGCATAAATTTTCTTTGTGATACATAATTATGATTATTATTATTATTAAACTATTATACATATATTATATTACGATCATTCTATGAATAATGGCAACCATTACGTTTCCCATCATTGTAATTATTGTAAAATTATTGTATTTATTTCTTTTTATACTGTTAAGCGTCGACTCTTTGTATCATAGCTGTTAGAAAATATGGCAGTTGTATTGAATGAAATAAAAAGTAATATTTATCTCAAAATGTGTTTCGTTTTCAAATTTGTAACCCAGTAGATGAGAGCGGAGCTTGCGAAACTTCTGAGACGCATGGTAGGTATCTGCGAAGCATGGTAGGTATCTGGGTTGCTAGATACAAGAAAAACAAGTTATATTTCGGAAAATCTAGTAAGACGTGTCAGAGAGAACATCTGGAGATATTTATTTGAGATTCGATGCTAGAATAACCATGTTAGATACCCCAAAATGTTAGAATCATGGTAGGTATCGGGGTTGTTAGATTCGGGTAAAGCAAGTAGATGTTAGACTGTTCAGAAAAATCTTGAATGACTTCATTCAGTAAAGAGAGACAGAAAAGTTTTTGCATGACTTTATTCGGTTTAAGAGCGATACACAAGTTTTACAACAGGCAAACCAAATGTAGTGTAACCTAGTCTGATGACTATCTAGCTATATTAATCTAACCTAAATTGCTACGTATAAAATGTGTTCTATATTAAGTGTTCCCCATTGGTGTAACTTAAATTTAATTTTGATGCTGGCGCTTTAAACTTCACACACTGCACGTTGCTCTTCTTTGTTCACCTATCGGCTTTCACTCACATAACACTGTGCTCTGCTTTTTTTAACATCACTTCACCAACTCAAAAGGTTTGGTTCTTTTGAGTCTTCGCACACTGTCAGAATTGTCAAGAAGTTGGATTGCCTCGACATTCATGTGCTGGAGAAGTCTGTTCTGATGATTCTCTGCAAACTTTCCAATTTCGTTCGTTACTAATTCCATCTCAAGATCCCTGTGGAGATTTCTGTTTCGTATATACCACGGTGCATCAACGATGTTTCTTAGCACCTTATTTTGGAAGCGTTGAATGATGGTGATATTGCTTGGCTTAGTGCAGCCCCACAGTTGGATACCGGTCCACACACGTTTAAGTATCTGCTTGTAAAGTAGGAGTTTATTATATGTCGACAAAGACGACTTCCTACCAATAAGCCACTACATTTTTTTGTATCTTATGCCCAATTCTTCTCGTTTCTTTTTAACATGTGCTTTCCAGCGGAGGTTGGTGTCTAGCGTCATACCGAGGTATTTTGCCGTGTTCGAGTAGGGTACGGTGGTGAAATTTATTGTAACTGGAACGTATCGTATTCGCTTGTTGGTAAAGTTTATGTGAACTGATTTGGTTTCGTTCAATGTAATTAGCCACCGTTGCATCCAATCACTAACATCGTTGACAGCATTCTGCAGTTTTAGTGTTGATCCTTCAACATTTGTATCTACTGTCATGATAGCAGTGTCATTAGCAAACGTGGCAACGGTAACACCATCTGGTTGCGGAAGATCATGTGTATATAGAAGGTAAAGAATTGGGCCAAGTACACTACCTTGCGGTACTCCAGCTTTAATACATTTGAGGGTTGAGTACTCATTATGCGGAAGTATCTGTCAGAAAGATATGATCCTAATAGTTTGCTATACTCGAAGGGTAGTAGCCGATCGAGCTTATAGAGTAGACCTTCGTGCCAAACTTTGTCGAAGGCTTTTGCCACATCCAGGAATATGGAGGAGCATACTTTCTTTTCTTCTAAAGTTCCTTCTATGATCATTGTTATTCGGTGCACCTGATCAATTGTGGAATGTTTGTTTTTAAATCCAAACTGATGAGTGGGTATGATGTTTCTTTCATCTAAGATTGGCTTCAGTCGTTTTGCAAGTAGCTTTTCAAACAGTTTTGACAAAGGGGGCAGTAAAGAAATTGGCCTGTAGGAGGATGCTTCATTTGGTGGTTTTCCTAGCTTGGGAATCATCACTACGTCTGCAGTTTTCCAAACAGATGGCACATATTTAAGCCTAAATGCTGCGTTGCAGAGGTTAGTTATCTTAACTGTGGCTTTTTTTGGCAATTCTTTTAAAATCTCATGTGTTTTTGGTGCAGTTCATTGATTACTTGGGCCGGCTGACTACCTGGTATGTTGGTATTATTTTACATTAAAAAAACATCAAATGTTGTTTGATTTTGTTAGCTATCGTCTAAATATATTTATAATATACAGAATGCTTATTTTATTATAGAAACTGGCAACTTTTTGTTTTTATAACAAAACAAATATTTTTACATTTTTTAATTTTAAGATTAATTCCAAGAACTTTTTGTAGAAATATTTTTTTATTCAATGCATCATTTTTGAGTTATAAGCAATTAATCAAAACTCATAAACTTTTATTTTAACTAAACGGACAAAAAATTACAGAGCAATTAAATAGAATTAAATTAAATGTTCAAACAGCAAATTAAATCAAAGTACAGGAGTTTTAATTTATTGCTGATACCTAAAAGTGATGCCTTTTATGAAAATGGTTCGCACAGTAAATTCTTAAAAAAAATCTCAGAATAAAAAAAATAAATATGCAGTATGTTCCAAAATGTTACCAAATTTAGTTTCAAACAAAAAAAATTGTTTATTTCTTTACGGTTGGAGTATTATTTAAGTAAGTAGTTGTAAGAAAAATGTTGCATGATTTTTTGTTGCACGCCAGGTTTAGCTGTTAATTTTAGACATAATTTGACTATACTAGACAAAGTATTAGCCAAATTCTTAGCTATACAGGCCTCTATTTTACCGATTATTCACAATTTCTTCTTTACCATCCAAGCTACAAATTCAAACTATCCAAGCCAAACTCAACACCACAACCAAAACCGAACAGATCTCACAAAATCTACCTGATTTGACTCACAAAAGCAAATAACCCAAAAACCCGGTAGAATATTTGACCGATCGATCTCTCGGATAACAATCCAGTAACTAAACGAAATCGACAAGGACAGAAGATAGATGGCCGATAATGTATGACAACAAAATTTAAATACGAATGAACTGTGAACTCTTCTTTATTTAACTTGCCAGATAACAGCGTTCAGAACGCGAAGCAACTGCTCCCCAAGCAGTGTCTTACGAAAATGCGGATAATCCACACCATTTGGTGTCTGTGCGCATTATTCAGTCTCACGTTGGGTGTCGAAAGATCTTTATTATATAGATACGACGATGGTTTTGAATTACCAAAGGGACACGAAGAATCGGTCGAGGTGCAATTAGTGGTACCGGTTGTTTTCTATAATGTCACCTATAGATCAGTCTATGTAAGTATTTAACTAAAACGTGTTGGTTAATTTAGGTTTAGTTATTAAAAATCATAGTTTGGTAACCGGGGATTCACCTAGTTATATGTCGTTGATCTATTCTTTTCGCTAGTCGGTTTTAACCCAGTTTTACTTAAAACTAGGGGTTATCTGTGATGTTAAAGGTCGGAACTGTTATGCAAAGCCTCTCACATGAGGTTGTTGATCCTCAAATGGGTGAATCAAAGGCCTTATGTGAATTTATTAGACTTTGTACGCTTTGAAATTTTACGTAATTACGTGAAAAAAAATTAATATATAAGTTATAGGTATATTGTAAGTTATTTAATATACTTTAAATTAGGCAAAGTTATTCCAATAAATTCCGGAACCAGGATATTGTTTCCTTGTTATCTGGCCGATTTCGAACTATGTCAATATGAAGCTAATTATAAGTTTCGTAATTAGTGCATTCCGTTTGAAAGTTATCTAAATATTAACTTGAAAACATATTAGCAACAAGTTGGATATTGTTAGTATTAGTTTGAGATGTTTATTACATCTTTAATCGAAATTCTCCTAGCCTTTCTCAACTCACAAATTATTCATCATCTATCAAATAATATCTCTAAATTTATGGGAACTATTCCAGATACCTGTATGCTCACATTGGGAAACTGAAGTTTGAGACCTAATATTGGATAAAACTGGTACAAAAATCACAAAACTTTGGTTCTTAGTCACTCTCTTCAAAGCTCCAACGTTAAATAAGTTTCACACCAACGTTTCTTAGTTTTAAAGGAGCCAACATATGATATCTCACATCACCACTTTGTCTATGCTATTTCTAATGTGGTTGTAGTCTTCACGATCTCTGTCTTCCATCTCTTCCATTAATTCGGTAAATTTTAAAATAATAAATTTTAGTTTTTAGTGTAAGAATGCATTTTAGAATGCATTTTGCAAAACACTAGGACACTAGAAACACTATTCAAAAAAAATATATATATATTCAAAGATATATTCCAGTAGAGTTAAATATGGAGAATAATATTTTGTAATTAATTAATTTAGCAAATGTTGTTCATTTAATGTCCATGTTACTGTTTTAAATAATAACATTAACGTTATAAATAACATTATTTACTTATTTCTATTTAATCGTATGATTCTGCCAATTTAATAGTTATTATTTGACGAGCACATAATTAAGGATATAAATCGCGAGCATAAAATATACACGCGAGCCGTAGGCGAGCGTGTAATCATGCGAGCTATTTACATCCGTTATGTGCGAGTCAAATACGACGTTTTATCTACGACTCATAAATTCCATTTTATGCAAAATATTTCAAATGTATTTGTCAATGATGGCGAAGCGAACTGTCAAATAACTGTCATCTACGTAGGTTTTGGCAGACTTTGACACTAGCGTTGTATAATGATGATAGTTCGTTCAAATAATGAGGTCATTATTTAAACGAACTGTCATTATTATACAACGCGAATGATGGGGATTATGTAGTCATAGATACGTATGCAATGAACTTATTATATGTGAGTCGTAGATAACATTATTTAATGACAACTTGAATTTGTTAATTGTCAACTTGAATTTGCTAATTGTCATTTTGATTTTGTTAATTGGCGTTTTAATATTGATTAGTACCAATTTAATTTTGATTAGCGCCAATTTTATTTTGAATAGTGCCAATTTGAACTTGAAAAGGTATAGAACATTTATATAGTAAAATCTTCATAGCTTTTTAATAATTTCTTTTTTGAGTTTTGTTTCTATAAGTACTTTATACAGTAAATCAATTTCGTTGAGTAAATCAGTACGTATGCAAAATAAATGGAATTCAGCTATTGGTGTAACATTAATTATCAAAAACACACCAAAAGTGGATCATACACCATAAAACGAAAGAAAAGGTTAATAGAAAGATCATCTAGTTTACATACGACACATTAACACATATGTCAAGGTGTTTTGTGTTTGTGTTAGTGGCAATTGTTCTGGACGAATAAGAATAATACCCAATTGTTTTGTTACAAATACATAATTGCATTAATTTCTAGAATTAGGGCACTACCAACTACATTGTGATTCATTTCATACACTTTTCTTGCTGCCGTTTAATGTACTATCGTGGCCATATATTTCGTCCCCTCTTTTGACGTCGATTTTCTCGCAAGCCTAGAGGCGAAAAAATTTGAAAAAATTCTGTTGCTGTCCTTGGTTAATATGCTACAACTCATAAAAATTAGAAAGCTGTATATGTTGGCGTTTTCCCGATTTTTCCAAACTAATACGAATTTGCGCTGTTTTTTTCCCGTAAATTTCATTCGTTTAACTTTAGCAATTAATTACTCCGGAAATAATCCATAGATTTTAACGAATTAAATAGTAAAATCACCTGCGCTATGGTAGCTTTCAATGGGCATTTTTGTAGAATGATTGGATTAGTGGTTGACCCACAAAAAGCTATATTATGCAATGTCAGATTATCAATACCGACTTTGTTATATAAATATTCAAACTATTATACCAATTTCAACTGCTTATTTATAGTAATATTTAAATACGAGCACAAATAATAGAATCGTCGTGTCGTTATATTGTGTCCGTAAACACTGTACTTGTCGTGACTAATGCGTCGCTGTGAATCCCTTCCCTCGCACCACACCAAAGACCGAAGAGCGCCGCGTGAATTGCGGCGATCATGAGATGCTTCAACACGACCTTTTGTAGAGAAAATGATAAACAATGATTCTGTAATAAACTTTAAACGTATGATTTATTAGGTAGCCTATCGATCGATACTTCATCATCCTAGCTCATCTAATAACGGAATTGCTGGCATTGCATAATATAGGTTTTGTGGGTCAACGACTAATCCGATCATTTAACAAAAGTGCACATTAAAAGCTACCATTCCGCAGGTAATATTACTTTTGAATTCTTTGAAATCTATGGATTATTTCGGTAGTAATTAATTGCTAAAGTTAAACCAATGAAATTTACGGGGCAAAAACAGCGCCAATTCGTCTTAATTTGGAAAGATCGGATAAACGCCAATACAAATTTCAAGTTTTTATGAGTTGTATCTTATGAATCAAGGACAGCATCAAAATTTTACACAGATATATGGCCACGATAGTATATAATCCTGAAATATATATCATTAAAATAAAAATAGCACTTATATAACATACACTGCAGATGTCTATAATACATTGTTATGATATGAAATCTAAACACAGTAGATAACAGATTTAGCATTTTTATATACATGATAATACATGATGACCCAACAACCAAATTTCATTGAGAACTTCTTGACCTTTTTCCTATTTGACCCACTTTATCTATCATACACGAATCACCACTTTAATAAACTCGTCCATAAAAATTAACACTTCAATTAACTTAGACATTTGTACCTATATAATTACTGAAGACAACTGACAAGATGGGAGAAATTATGTACATGAACAAATTTTGTTTTAAGGTGGAAAATGAGAGACAGAAATCCCGTATACGAGGTAGATAAAACGAATTTACGACCACCCTCGTAATATATGGTAAAACTGCAAAGCCATTCCTTTTTTTATGACCGTTGTAAAATCGAAATGAATATCAGCACATACACGCTGTGTGATGGCAAAATCAATTTTCTGTTATTGTGCGTACCACGAATTGAAGATAGGTTTCCGGATTTCTGAAATGTATATGATTTCTGTTTTTTGTACTGTGCGTGTTTTTTCCAAGAGAAAACTTTTTGGTGCTGGATTTATTATTAGGTATTTGATTAATACAGGTTTAAATGTATATGCAGGCAATCATTTGATATCATTGCTAGGGCCGAGCGCTCCCGTCCCGACACCCACCTTTGCGATTACTATCATCTCAGTGTAGCGACAACCGGTGCACTTTAGGTTAAAATCGTTGAATTTAAGAATTATTACTGTTTTATACGTATGTAAATAATGTATGAACTATCACAAACTCTACCATTGATAAAATAAAACTATATTCTAGAGACTGAATTCGGAACACACTAATTTACACAATAAAACAGTACAAAATACGGAAATATCTGTATTCAAAATTGTTCTTCACTGCAGTACACCTATTATAAATTAATTACTGCTACAAGATTTGTCATCTATACTTTTCTGTGATTTTATTTATATCTTTATATTTTATTTCTATTACTGTGTGAAATTTACAGAAATATATAAGGCATGTCCTAATTAAATACGCAGCATAGACGGATTTAAAATTGAACAATACATGTCGTTTCTGAGTTATATGAGATAATATTTTTGGGTCTGTTATGTTGTAAGAAAATCTTGAAAAAAGTTTTATTTTTTAAGACCGGTGGTAGAGGAAGAAAATGAAAGTTTACACCAGTCGATATTGTGTATTGAAACGGTACATACGCTATTCATGCTATTTTCCGTTCGATACATTCCTTTTAAGACGTGATAGTAGAGGCAATTAAGAACCTAATTAACCATATTTATCTCTATAAAAACTATTATTTTTAGTATTATTTCAAAATTCTCTAATACTTATACTTATTGTTTCCATGAAAACTTTCGAAATTTGATCATCCTTTAAGCTGAAATGGTCGTTTTTTTAGTGGTATGACCCTAATAGGCATGTATTGAACCCGTATTCGCATTTCGCATAAACACATTTATCGAAAACGCCTAACCAGTTTCTATTCACAAGCTTACTATTGTCTCCCCTCAACAATAATCCATTTTAAAGCGGTGAACTGTGTATGCGAGTAGGTGCTTTCGATGTATTTTCTTGCCCTGAATATGAATCCGATTCGGTTCAAGCCACAAATTTCCAAGAAATTCACATACAAGTACAAAGTTTAAGGCTTTTTTCGAATGATTTTTAAGAGTCTAGGTCATAGGGGTTGTTTGCTATACATTATCCAAAACGGAAAAATTATACGTACAGAACGGCATTTACAACATACAAGATGCATTGCACATAATATTGTCAACATCTCGATAACCGTAACCATTTGTATATAGCTAAAATATGGTTAAATATGTTCTAAATTACCTCTACTACCACGGTTTCAAGGAATTACATCAGTTTACATATAAGCCGTCAATTTTTGTAATGTTGTAATGTCTAATGTGTGTACTATAATTTGAACGACTTTCAAGAGCTCAATTAAGCTAATTTCTAAACTAAAACACTCAAATTCTGAATAAAACTTTTCTTTTATAACAGTGAACGTTCTCGGCCCTGCAATAAACAAAATTGTGGGTAAATTTTAATAAACACACTGTCGAATAAATGTTCATACTTGGTTCTAAAGAAGGTATAACAAAATTGTCTCATCTCTTTCCTGAAAACACAAAACCGCAACCGTTTTCAAGAGCGTCAACTTATGTGCATCTATGTTCAGCCATAGTAAAATCTATCTTTTGGCTGACAAGGACACGTGGCGCAGAGCTCAGGTGAAAAAACATTGCGGCCTTTTAATACATCGGTCATTTACCTATCCCAGAAACTGGTTTACTTTTTGGAATTTAACAATTTAGAAATTTGATTTATGACCAGCTTTTCGGGTCAAATACCCCAATGTGTAACGTAAATAAATGTATTTGCCTGACCTGCTTGATGTCCGCTATTTGTTTTGGAGACGATTTGGTAGTGTTTTCCCATTTTTGAAGTCCTCGCAGATCAGAACGAAATGTATCATGTTCATGCTATGAGCCAGAACTTCAGGGTACGTATATTGCTGACATATTTTCACGTTGTACGTGTTCCAGGAAATCTAGACCGTTATTCATCCTCAAAATTAGCGATATAACATATAAAACACAAAGTAGCAAACTTACCCGCGATGTTTCACTGCGATTTTTAACACAATTAACTTCGGTTATTCGGGATTACGATAATTTTCTAGAAACGGTACGCCAATATCGATACACATTCGATTTCTATCTGGTTCCAACTCCGCACGCCGTTATTTTCCAGTTTTTGTAGCGACTTCGAAAAGACAAAGTAAGTTGGCAAATGCCATCTATTTTTAAAAAGCGAAACCGCGCGAGTTGATAGGGTAACAAACTCTTTCAACAAAAAATCAATAAAAATAACGGAATTTACACCGTTATAATGTTTTTATTAGTTTTAATTAATAACGCAATAATTCTGATAACAAGATGCATGTGGTGCCTATTTGTATAAAAGGTTATTCGTTTTTATTCGATACCTGTAACGGGAATTAATTTAAACAAAATTATTTTCAGGAATATGCAGGCTTAAAACATTAAAACAAAAAAATAATAACAATTGAATTCTTTAAATTATTATTTCATAGTCATCCCCACAATGGATATAATCGAAAAATTATACATAATATACGCTACACTTTTACCTACAACACCAATTTCTTTCTAGAATGGAGTCTCTTATAGTTCAAAAGATATTAAGTTTTATATGACGTGAGTCACGCGCGGCGTGTCGAAACTCAATGAAAAACGCTGCAAGCGACTACTTCAGGCGTGTGCGCGACGTTCTTGAACATCTCGCAGACAGCAGGCTGGTTCAACACGCTAGTGCAGTTTGTTTTTTAAGAACGGAGTGAGTGGAAGTGCTAACTAAGTCTTCTAACCGTATCAAACGTTCTAAATTTCGAACCGATAGATGTTTCAATCTATTCAATTTGCCTCCGCATCCAAATATAAAGAATAAAACATAGTTCTCAGAAAAATCACAGATAACACAGCACTCATCTTCTTGCAATTGTTGTTTTTTGCTGTTCATAAAATCATTTTGGCTTTTCACTAAGTATGAATGCAATAGTAGTTTTGCTAAACCGGTCTTTAATTTTTGTATATATTCATCAACTGGAGATATCATTAGTTGCAAAGTGGTTCTGTCGACGTTCATCCATTGTCTAAAAGTGATTCGTCGATCAAATGTGTTGCACCAGGACATTCAAAACATCATCCAAAATAACAATTTATTAATGCTGCATTCAGCAATGAAAATCATTCGTTTTAAACAGTCGTGATAACTTTTACCTAGATTTTATAGGTATATTTAATGCAAATAATTGGTATTTTACTACTTTTCTGAGAGCTTATTATTCTTTATATTTTGATGCGGTTGCAAATTAAAACTTTAAACGCATTCTTTAAATGCGTTTATAAATAAAGATTTTCAGGACCTAATAAATAAGCACTTCAACTCACTCTGTTCTTAAAAAACAAAGCACTAGCATGTTGAACCAGCCTGCTGTCTGCGAGATGTTCAAGAACGTCGCGCACACGCCTGAAGTAGTCGCTTGCTGCGTTTTTCATTGAGTTTCGACACGCCGCGCGTGACTCAGTTCAGCTAAAATTTCATATCTTTTGAACTATAAGAGACTCCTAGAAAAAAAATGGGATTTGTACGAAAA
Organism: Melinopterus prodromus; assembly: GCA_964023965.1. Lineage (NCBI taxonomy): Eukaryota > Metazoa > Arthropoda > Insecta > Coleoptera > Scarabaeidae > Melinopterus > Melinopterus prodromus. The sequence goes on from OZ030394.1 coordinate 61,419,497, forward strand.
AGTGTTGCGGATATTATGTATATTTCAACCTTTAAAATAAAATACAAATGAGTCCGATACGAGTTATCATATCCTTTACTAAACATTTTTTCCAGTCAATTTGAAGACATTGTGCATTTTATATTTGTTTTTGATTTATTTGTAACATTAATTTTCCCGTCACATTAATTTTCCTAGTGTTTTCCTTCTAAATTCTACTAAACTGACATTTTTTCAAAGCTTATTTTTCAGTAAAATAGCAATACCTTTTACATTTTACCTTTTACATTTTTCTATAGTAAAACATAGCAAGTGTTATACCATTTGAAAAAACTACACAGCCATCAGTTTCAAGAACACATTTTATCATTTTACCGCACTCAATTATCTTGAATCTAATATAACAATCTTTTGTTCTAGATAAACAGCAATGGCGTCGTTTCCTTCCACACACCAATGCCAGTATTCTTCAACTACGAATTCCCACTTCAATATCCGCTAGTGGCGCCTCTATATTCAAACGTTGACACCACAGTATCCGGAAGAATCGTATACATAGAAACTGATGACCAAGAAGCCTTAGACAGAGCAACTGAAGACATCAGGGAAGTTTTCCTTGACGATGAGGTTTTTGAAGCGGAAAGCATTCTGGTTGTGACTTGGGAGGATGTTGGTTTTTATAAGAATGGATCCGACAAGACGAACACTTTTCAATTGGCGTTGATTACCGATGGAATTGAGACGTTTGTGGAGTTTCTGTACCCTGAAGATGGGATTCAGTGGATCCAAGGAACTGGCGACGGATCTGGGCTTCCTGATGCGAAGGCTCAAGCTGGTATTATTGCCCCTGATGGGCGGTATTATCTGCTTCCAGGGTCTGGTACTGATTCCATCAGAAATTTGGAAAAGTAAGCGATTTATATTTTTAACGTGTGTCTTGTTTGTTTGCATTTATATGCTTTTGAAACTATAAAGATTGGTGATTTTCCTGATTTGATGATAAAGTCCAAGTGATGGTTTGACAGAAAACATGTTTTTATTAATATTGTGTGGAATTTTTTTATTTGTTCTAGAAATGTTCAAAACATTGTTAGCAAGAATATCAACAAAGAAGTATTTTTTTCTACTTAGATTGATGATTCTATTTACTACTATACCAATACTTGAAACACTTGGTTGAGATTGGTCGTGAGTCGTGTTTGCATTAGTGAATAATCATGCAAATGAATTATATAAATTACTATCAATTTTGTGTGTCAAACATTCGAACCTTTCACTTTACTTACCACTTTTTTCTTGTAATGTAAATGTGTAGTTACGTCATAAGATAATGGGCCAACTAACCTGAAACAAAAAAGAACTACATTAGTTTTTTATAAAATAAAAAAAATCTGTAGTGGCCAGGTACATGACTTTATTATACTATATAACTCGGTCATTATAAATAATTGTGGTCGACGTGGGCCATGATATCAAATGTAAATATTTCTGGTTGCCGCTCGATTTGAATGAAATACCACTGTTTTACACGCAAAAGTTAAATTGGTTGCATAACTTATGTCAAGTTTGACAGTTGTTTGTGTAAAGCGGCAAAAATTTATTAACATGGTCATGGCTTACTTCGACTACAATCATTTATAATGCTCCTGTATAAAATTAATAGTTTAGTTGCATGAGATTATAATTGATCGAGATTGGTCTAGTCTGCATTAAAATAAAACTAGATAGCCAGGATTTGACAGATATTCTTTACATTTTTATACAGCAGTATAGTTAGGAAGAATTCATTTGAAAAAGAAGAAGATAACTTCACAACGCAAAAAATGAGTATTTTATACTTGTTTCTGGCCGGAAAGTCATTGCATTTAACAACTAATTTTAATAGAATCATGTCCCAATACAGTGATAGGGAAAATTATGGAATAAATACATTCAAATCATTAATGATTATTATAAAAAAAAATCTTTTATTAGTATCTTTTGAACCAATTGTTCAAGTTCTATGATTGCTTCATTGAGTTGAAGGCTATTTCTTCAACAACAGCGCTGGTTTAGCATTTTTTATTACAAAAAATTATAAAAGAACAGCAAACATGATGGGACTGGACTAAAAACACACATACTAACATACATTTAAGGTGGGCCTACATTTTTATGTTATCATACATATTTTAGGGAATTCTGTGAGAAAATTTTCGCGAAATATAAAATAGTAAATGAATCAATCTGGTTTCTGAATCTAAACTAGTCGCTTTCGATATATTTCTTTCCGATGAATACGAATTCCTCCTAGAAACCTGCTAGAAACCTGGTTATTCAAAATGGTCAAAATCGGTTGTTTTTTTACAAATTACAACTTTTTCTGAAAGGTTCTTTGGTACTGTTTAATATCACTCAGAAATCAATGCAACGTGATATAATTCTCTAAGTAGGCTGAAATGAAAGCTCAACCCGTGAGCTTTAAAACTGCAAGGCGAATTATGGAGAATTATTAAGTTAAGAAGTTATGATTAACAAGAATTTAAGTGTATTAAAGTATATGTTTGTTTGTACTATATTTTACACGCATTTGTCCTATTTTCAATTGCTTGTCAGAGGTCAAGGCAGCTCCTTCTAGTCATCTTTAAAATTATAATCGTCCCCGTTATTTTTTATCACAACCAATAGTATTGTTTTCATCAAATTCAGAATTAAATTTTGTTTGGATTTTTACGCATTTATTTATAATCAACAGGTGTTTTCCATAAAATATTCCCAAAAGCAGTACAGAAAAATAGCACATAAATACACATCATCTTCTAGGTTATCGAACAGGGAACTACCCGGACAATGGATGTTCAAAATCGGCAACGTCCACCCAGAAAAAGACATCGAGCTTCCAGATATAACACCCAGAGGTAAGCAAACAAACAAACAATCATAGGCGCCCCTCACAGATAACCAAAGTATGCTTAAGCACGACAAGAAGACACCATTTGGCCTACATATTTATCGTTAATATGTTTGCTCCGCATAGATAAGACCACTTCATTCTTAAACTCTATAAAAATAGTATTTCTCATAGTAAACCCAATAACACAAAACTAAAGTTCATCGATCTCATTTATTTTTGGTTTCCTTCATAATTTTGTTTTACATATTTTCAAATAAAGTAGAAGAAGAGCCACCTAAGAGGTGCTCAGAAACACCACACCAGTGCCACAGTCAAGGATTATGCGTCGACTTCGAAGAAGGCTTTTGCTGCGAGTGCAAACCGAACTTCTATGGAAATGGGCATTACTGCGTCAGAAGAGATGTCGATTTCAGGGTCACTGGAAGAGTCAACGGCGAAATAAACGGAGAGGAATTCCATAACCTAGATCTCCAGTCCTACGTCGTCATGAAAGACGCCAGGATATACACAGCTTTCTCTAAAATCCCCAAAGCCATCGGGTATTCAGTACAATCCCTACAAATCCTTGGAAGTACCATGGGTTGGATCTTCGCAAAACCCATCAAGAATGCTTTCAATGGTTTCCAACTCACTGGAGGAATCTTCAACCATTCAGCGGACATTCATTTTCCAAACACCAATGACACTTTAACAGTACGACAGAAATACCTTGGTCTGGACGTTTTTGACCGGTTACGCGTTGAGGTCACTATAAACGGGATAATTCCGATAATTCCTGAGCATTCCAATGCTACCATCACCAAATATACCGAGGAGTACACCTTGACTCAACCTGGTGTTGTGCAAGCATCATCAACTAGAGTATTGAAGTATGATAATTCTGCTGGTCAAACTATTGAAGTGCCTTTCACAATTAAGCAACATTTCATCTTTGATTATTGCAAATATAATACCACAGCCACTGGGACCACTTGGAAGCTAAGAGTTGGAAATAATTTCATTGGTTATGAGGCCAAAGAGCAGATTATTCGTTTTGGGTTGAGTAACAAGATTGGACCGCTTGAAGGTAAGTTGTATCATATTCTTATGAAACTATGAAAACTTTATCCACTGTCCTTGGATATATGTCCTTTAATATACAGGTGAGTTATATGTATCCCGGCGGTCGATAGTCATCAAATGGTTTGAGAAAAAAAAAATGTTTTATATAAGAGTTGTTTGACTCATTAGTTTCTGTAAAGTTTTTTCCATTTTCTTAAATGGATTATGGTATGTCAAACCATATTATGACTCTTTCTTTCCAACTTTGTAAGTATACCTGTGTAAAGTAAACAGTTTCTCAGGTATTCAATTTTTTGTCAAAAAATTGGCATGCCTTTCTTAAAAACTACGCTAATGCCACATTTTTGCAGATATTGTCTTAAAAACTTTGTTAAAACATTACTTTTTCGTTGAACAGCAAATATCACAAAAAATAGTAACATTTGGTGTATGACTTACATGATGTAAATTGGAACATAATAAAGGTTATTACAACCCAACACATATTATATTATACAAGGTGTTCCATTTAAAAAAGTCGCGAAAAAGCCAATTCAAAAACATCACAATTTACTAAGTTCTATGAACATCCTGTATACTGTACTCTAATATCTTTGGTTACCATCATCTACCCACTGGCTTGAGTATTACATAGTTTAAAGGCCAATATTATTAATATTAATATTATTAATATTATATTATATAATATTATTAATATTATAGTATATAATATTGATATTATATTATATAATATTATTAAAATAATGTAATTCAATATTTGAGAAAACGGCAAACAAAGTTTTTACTTTTTCTAATTTTCAATATTTCGCCTATATTATAGGCTTCCTCACGAAATCTACAAGAAGCAACGTTTTTTTTTTACTTTATCATACGCAGTATGCTAAAGTATTGTAATCATGCCGAAAAAAAAAATTGAGATTTTAGCGGAAATAGGTCTTTTTGGGTCCCCTGAACATTTTTGACCAAGGTACAAAAAAATGTCTGTGTGTGTGTATGTGTGTGTGTATGTGTGTGTGTATGTGTGTGTGTACCCGATTTTTGTTGAGACGATTCCGGAGAAACTACTAAAGGTATCGGGACGAAAGTTCATATTTAGAAGTTTCATGACTAAACTTAGAGCTGAAAAGCTTTTGGTTCAAAAGGGCCCAAAGAAACTGATAGTTTATTCTAAGCCTTTTTCAAAGATTTTGCAAATGAGCCACCATTTCTGTAATTTCGTCAAAATAGTTAAATAATAAATTAAAGTAGAGGACATTTTGAATAATTTATGCCTATGTCATTTTTTGGTAAAATTAATAGTTTAGCTGCAAGAGCAAATTCTATATGATCGAGATCGATCGCATCTGCATTGATATGACTACAAAGTAGCCTGCATTTGACAAATATTTTTTTGTACTGTCACTACAGAAATGTCTGGCTGTCACTTTTTTGTGCTGTCACACTCGAAAACAGCTGATTTCATTAGAGTATGCATCAGAGGTTGGAGAACCGCTATAGAACGTTGCCGCTCTAGTAGGGAAAAGTACAAAATACAAATTTCAAATAAAATAAGATCACCAATTTGATTGTTTGTTGATAAGAAAAATCAAACCCGTCTTTATATCTAATTCTATAAACGATAAATTGAGAAAATTGTAAATAAAGTATAGCTATGAGTGTAGTTTTATTTTAGTATGTTGGCACGGATGTGACATCTACAGTATCATGAACAAATATAAACCTGTCAGAATTTGAATTAACTTTTTAAACTTGACGTTTCGTCAAAGTGGTACCAACTTAACATTTCCTATACAGAAATATAACCATTTTTTATTTATTTTTTACTTTATCATACGCAGTATAATAAAGTATTGTAATCATGCCAAAAAAAATATTGAGTTTTTAGCGGAAATAGGTCTTTTTGGGTCCCCTGAACATTTTTGACCAAGGTACAAAAAAATGTCTGTGTGTGTGTGTGTGTGTGTCTGTGTGTGCGTGTGTGTGTAAACGATTTTTGTGGCGACGATTCCGGAGAAACTACTAAAGGTATCGGGACGAAAGTTCCTATTTAGAAGTTTCATGACCTAACTTAGAGCTGAAAAGCTTTCTGTTCAAAAGGGTCTAAAGGAACTGGTAGTTTATTCTAAGCCTTTTTAAAGGATTTTGCAAATGAGCCGCCATTTCTGTAATTTCGTCAAAATAGTTAAATAATAAATGAAAGTAGAGGAAATTTTGAATAATTTATGCCTATGACATTTTTTGGTAAAATTAATAGTTTAGCTGCAAGAGCAAATTCTATTCGATCGTGATCGGTCGCATCTGCACTGATATGAAAATACATAGTAGCCAGAATTTTGACAAATATTTTTTTGTGCTGTCACCACAGAAATGTCTATGGCTGTCACACTCGAAAGCAGCTGATTTCATCAGAGGTTGGAGAACCGCTATGGAACGTTGCCGCTCTAGTGCGGCAAAGCACAAAATACAAAATTCAAATAAAATAAGATCACCAATTTGATTGTTTGTTGATAAGATATATCAACCCGTTGTTATATCTAATTGTAAAAACGATAAATGGAGAAAGTAAATAATGTATAGCGATGAGTGTAGTTATATTTTAGTATGTTGGTACGGATGTGACATCTACAGTGTCATGAATGAATATAAATCTGTTAGAATTTGAATTAACTTTTTAAACTTGACGTTTCGTAGTAGTGGTATAAACCTAACATTTCCTATTCAGAAAATAACCATTTTTGATTTTTTTCTAAATACCTATTTCTCAAAAAGCAACACTAAAAACGTTGATGTCACTCCTGCTGAAAACTACATAGCTTGACCCGCTCACATGCGACGGCGACGCTCCGCCATCGGTGACGCGTCGCGCTATTCCGTACTTTCGGCACTTGTGAGATAAACAACTATTATTCTGATGACAGTAGGTAGTATCAAATGCTGATGCTTTGACAATACCTTCTATTGATACTATTGACTATCAAAATATCTGTCAAATCCTGGCTAACTAGTATACTTTTAATGCAGACACGATTTATCTCAGTCAAATAGATTCTCGTGCAGCTAAACTGTTAATTTTATATTTTGTATGATAAAGTCATGTGCCTGGCCACATCAGATTTTTTAATATTCAATTTACTGGTAAAAAAGAAAATAATTTTAGTGTTTCTTTTTTAGATATAAATATTATTAGGACAGATGAAAATATTTTGGGTTTAAATTGGTTTAGAAAAGTTACAAATTCAGGTAGATATATTAATTTTTTCTCATATCATTCAATTAATCAAAAAATCAACACAGTTTTGGCACTAAAAAATAGAATAGAAAAAAACTGCAATTCCAAATTTCGACAGAAAAATTTTAAAATTTTGTTTTCGATATTTTTGAATAATGGCTTTCCAATAAATTTACTTAATCGTTTATTATTTGGTTCTCGGTCAATTCCTAACTATAATGTTCCCTTGCTTCAACAACATCCTTTGTTTTTAAAAATTCCGTATATAATGGGTTTAACATCTTATTTAACCAAAATTTTAAAAAGTGAAAAAATTAAATTTGCAAGATATAATTTGTTAAAAATTAATAGTTGATTTTCTTTTGTTAAAGATAAAAACCTTTGGCTTTAAATTGTAGTATTGTTTATTCTATTATTTGTTGTTGTAATCTATTTTATGGTGGTCAGACTGGTTAAAAGACTATTTCAAAACTAGAATTTCTTTACATAAATCGAACATCAAAACTAGCAAATTAAGATGTGCATTAGCGCAACATGTTTAAAAAAACACACAAATTTGATTTTGAAAATATTAAAATTTTAGGTGTTTGTAAAAATCAACGGAATACAAATTTTTTGGAAATGTTGTTTATTAACGAATTAAATACATGTAAGTTTAAAACAGATGTTGAAAATGTTAGCATAATTTATAAAAATTTATTAACGTTATTGAAATCTTTTAAGGGTTAAAAATTTTTGGTTGATTTATTTTTTCATGGATATGTGGATACCATTTTTATTTTTACGTCGTTATAAAGTATTTTGTTTGACATTTGTCACAAGTTTAAAAAGAAGTTTTGTGTGTAATTATAGTTTATAGTTATTTTAGTAAGTATTGATAAATTTGTTATATTCTTGTTATAAAAAACGTTCCTTCTTGTCGATTTCCTGAGGAAACCTATAATATAGGCGAAATATTGAAAATTAAGAAAGAACTAAAAAACTTTGTTTGCCGTTTTCCCAAATATTGAATTACATTATTATAATAACACGGCCAATAAAAATTTAATAATTGAGTTAATATTATTAATATTATTATTATTAATATTACATAGTTTAAAGGCAATTTCGGCAAAAATTTGTTTTTTCATAGTTTTTAAAAAAATCCGGGCATATTTTGGAAAACAGTTGAATATCTCTCGCACTATTAACGCCGTGACTTAGCAACAAACACGATTGGATAAACAAATTTAGTAGTATTCATAATATAATAAAATATACAGCATGTTCCGTTTAAAATATTAAAGCTGACACCACTTCCGGTGAGACCGGAAGTACCAAAAAACTGAAAATATTTTACTAAAAAAGACCGTATCCAACAACACAAGTCCACAAATCGCCAATCCCTTCTTTCATTTGTTTCTTCATATGCTTCTAATGGCAGCTCATCGTGAAAAGCCCTGCATAGTAGATAGAGAACTGGTCCCAAGATACCACCCTAGAGTTCTCCTACTTTGACTTCTTTTTGGTCGAAGTATACGCAGCTCGACGTATTCCAAAACCAATTTTCTGATTTAGAACTAGTTACTTTCTGATAATTATTGGGTTCAGTCTCATAAGAAGCAGATATTTGCTTTCCCACAAAAAGATATGTCCAAACTATTAATTCTTACTTCATCCACATCTAGATATCGACCCATGCGAAGAAGGTCGTCAACACTGCACACCCAACAGCTCCTGCGTCGTGGAAGAAGACACATACAAGTGCATCTGCAATCCAGGTTACCACGAACTCTACCGCGATGGCACCAACATCTGTGCGGACATAAACGAGTGCCAAACTGGGGCTTACGACTGCGACTTCAACGCGAACTGCATCAACGAGCTTGGGTCCTACAAATGCGAGTGCAAACTTGGTTTTGTTGGCGATGGAAGAGTATGCGAGCATTCGTTATCTTGCTCCACTGTCACCTGCGCTGAGAACGCTGAATGCATCCAGAGTACAGTAGCTGTCTGCCAGTGCATGGCTGGATTCACAGGCGATGGGCAGAGTTGTGTTCCAGTGACCAGTCAGAGTTGTTATTATATTAATAATTGTTCCCCTTATGGGTACTGCGGTATTGTCGAGGAGACTGGGAAGTATGACTGCGCCTGTTTGAATGACTACGAGGGAGATGGGTATACTTGTACTCCGAAACCTGTGGTTACCACGACAACCGTTGAGACGCCGACTGAGGTTGACGAGGAAGATGTTACTACTACCACTACTGAAGCATATGAAGGTTTGTTTTGAGTATTATTTCGAACATGATAATGTAAATTAATTAAATTAATTAATGGTAAATTAATTGATTTAAAAACTTAGTTTTAGACGGAACTTTTATCATTGGAAACTGGTAAGGGACTATCCAAACATGTCCTACAGAAAAGTTGTAGGCCATAAAAATTCTACAACTTGCAAAAACGAATTTTCTGTTTTTATTTTTCTCGATTGCAAAAATAGTTCAATTTTGATGAAATTTAGTAAAAACCATCGTACACTTTTTTGATACAATAATTTTACAAGAATTTTGCAGTAATTATTCATAATTTGATTTGAAATTTTTAATAAAATTGAGAAACTGATTACTCCAGTGAATTGTACGAAAAAACATTGTTTGACTGGAAACTTATTTTTTTACAGTAATGCTGAAAACGTTAAATTAGAATAATAAAGCTTCACAAACGTGAACAAAATAATCATTTTTATTTTTGTCTTAGAATCAGAAATTATCCAATACAAAAGTTGCAGATCATGAAAAAAATCTCCAACTTTTGGAGATGTTACGAAATAACATAACCTCAAAACCAGTTGTGAAACTAATCGATGCAGTTGTCGGAAACCCAGACTGCACTGTACAAATTTCTGCACAAAATTGTAGGAAAAATGTTCAAACATTGAAAAAATAGTGCAAGTTTTAAGTGACTTACAAGACAGTTCCACTGAAATCGAGCAGCCGTGTCTTTTCTTGAGCTCAGGAAATGAATTGTCAGTTGAAGACGTCAGTACTTTTGAAGAAACGTTTCTAGAAAATAAAGAAGAAACATATTCCAACCAAGCATCAAGAATATTGGCATACAATTACTCTTTTTCTTTCTACTACTGTTATACAAACTTTAATTAACTACTTATTAATTTAAATAAATTATCAACACTTACTGAAAAGGTATTGAATAGTGATTTTAAATTTTTATTATTTTAGCTAAAAGTATGTCAAAACAAAAAAATAAGCACCGACAGAACTGAATACCATGATCGTTCACAGTTGATTATACATTTAAAAAAATGTGTTTCGGACCGGAATTTTAACCAAAATTACTAGATTAATTCATAATTTTTTCATACGCAATATGCTAAAGTATTGTAATCATGCCGAAAAAAAATTGAGATTTTAGCGGAAATAGGTCTTTTTGGGTCCCCTGAACATTTTTGACCAAGGTACAAAAAAATGTCTGTGTGTGTGTGTCTGTGCTATGTATGTGTGTAAACGATTTTTGTGGCGACGATTCCGGAGAAACTACTAAAGGTATCGGAACGAAAGTTCATATTTAGAAGTTTTGTTACCAAACTTAGAGCTGAAAAGCTTTTGGTTGAAAGGGGTCCAAAGGAACTGGTAGTTTATTCTTAGCCTTTTTGAAGGATTTTGCAAATGAGCCGCCATTTCTGTAATTTCGATAAAATAGTTAATTAATAAATTAAAGTAGAGGAAATTTTGAATAATTTATGCCTATGACATTTTTTGGTAAAATTAATAGTTTAGCTTCAAGAGCAAATTCTATTTGATCGAGATCGGTCGCATCTGCATTGATATGAAATTACATAATAGCCAGGATTTTGACAAATATTTTTTTGTGCTGTCACACTCGAAAACAGCGGATTTCATCAGAGGTTGGAAAACCGCTATGGAACGTTGCCGCTCTAGTGCGGCAAATTACATAATACAAATTTCAAATAAAATAAGATCACCAATTTCATTGTTTGTTAATAAGAACTATCAACCTGTCTTTACATCTAATTTTAAAAACGATAAATTGAGAAAATTGTAAATAAAGTATAGCGATGAAGTATAGCGATAAATCTGTCAGAATTTGAATTAGCTTTTTAAGGTGCGTTTTCATTAGTGCTAATAGCAGTAGTAGCAGACGCCATATATTTCTAATAGAAAATTGCTAGTGACTCCTGTTTATGTACATGGAAACTAATATGTGTCACTATCACGAATATAAGAAATGCTATAATTTCGTATTCTACCACTGCCATTACGTACCATTACGACCAATCAGAACGTACCTTTAAACTTGACGTTTCGTCAAAGTGGTACCAACCTAACATTTCCTATACAGAAATATAACCTTTTTTATTTATTTGTTTAAATACTTATTTCTCAAAAAGCAACACAATAAACGTTGATGTCACTCCTGCCAAAAACTAGATAGCGCGCCGCATCACCGCTCGTCGCGCTATTCCGTACTTTCGGCACTTGTGACATAAATAACTATTATTGTAATGACGTAGTGTTGGTAGTGTCAAATGCTGATGCTTTGACAATACCTACGATTTATCTCAATAAAATAGATTATCATGCAGCTAACCTATTAATTTTATATATTGTATGATAAAGTCATGCGCCTGGCCACATCAGATTTTTTTTATTTGATACGTATAATACTTTTAGAAGTTTCGTCTAAAATAAGTTATTTTTGTAGAAATTTAAAGTAAAAAACCAACTATATTTTGACAATAAATCATAAAAGATCATACCTAGAAATAATTGAAGAATTTTTATGACAATTGCTACGATTGTTTATTATGCATCAATAAACAGAATAAATGCCATAGTAACATGTGGGTCAGTGTTTGCCCACATTAAATTATAAAAATATTGTTAATAAAATTATTATATCGAATAAGACAGAAGGGAGAGAACGATGTGTTCTGTTCGAGTTATAAGAAGGAATGAATATATTACAAAATAAATAATCTTGGCCACTTGAGTTCCTTTAAATGTGCAAGTGCACACGTCACAGGAAATTGGACAACTGTAACATGAAGTTCGTCACATAACACATGAAACATCCTCAAAGGGAAGTTCTGATTTCTGAATTTATCAAAACAACCATAAAAATAAATAAAAATAAAATAATAATAAAAAATATATATACCTATATAAATCATAAAAAATCATAACTCGAAATAATTGATGAATTTTTATAAAACTTGCTGCGATTGTTTATTATGCATCATCAATAAACAGTAAAAAGGCCATAGCAACACATGAAACTCCCTCAAAGGGTTTTTTCAGAAGGTTTGAGGTTATGTCAAACCTCTACAAAAGTTGCAGATTTTTTCACAATCTACTTATTATTATATCAAAAAGTATATGTGAAAACAAACAAAAATGCGCACCGGAAGAACTCTGTACGATGATTCTTTCACAACAGAATTTTTTTTTTGAAAGAAATGTTTTTGACTGAAAAACTTCTAAATTTAGTTATATTCAAAAATGTGTTTATTTAACACATAAAGAAGCATGCTTTCGCAAAATTTATACCCTATACCACTAATGATAAAAGTCCTGACAACAATTAGTAAACAATCTAAATTTAATTTGCCTGCACTAATAACTGTTATAAACTTGCAGATACTTGCAACGAGCTCCACAACTGCGACCTAAACGCAGACTGCATTCACACACCATATCTCCACACCACGTACAGCTGCGTCTGCAAACCAGGCTTCAGAGGAGACGGCTATCGTTGCGAGGAAGTCACCGAATCATGCATGACCAAAGATATTTGCGACATACACGCAGCCTGCACAGAAGACGAAGAAACAGGAAAAGCAATCTGCGTTTGTACCGAAGGTTACCAAGGCAACGGCTTCACCTGTCAACCAGACGGTAAACCATAACCTCCAAATGCACACTCTGATATTATTTTATAAAGATTAATAGTAGTTAAGCTAGTAGTTAAGCTATAGGGGTTCTAGAGAAATTTTACGAGTTATTTAAATTAAATAAAAAAAAGTCTATATGAAGATTTGAACTCACGACACGACTTCAAATTCTGAGTAGGTAGACAATCTCTAAAATAACCCGTAAAGTTGTCCCAGAACACCTATAGCTTATCTACTATTAATCTATTTCAGCTACTTGTAGTAACGATGCTGACTGCCCATTCAACGAAGAATGCGAATTTACTTCTGAAGTCAACGGTTACGAATGTATCTGCAAGAACGGCATGGTGAGGGATTCCCAGCATCTTTGCGTCGTGTTAGAAGGTAACTGCGGTGGTGCCATGTGCGCTGAAAATGCCGAATGCGTGTACGATAACGAACTAGAAACGAACTACTGCATCTGCAAACCGGACTTTGTTGGTGACGGCATAACATCTTGCAAGACCAGACCAGTGACTTGCGACGTAACTAACAACTGCGGTCTGAACGCAAACTGCGCTTACAACTATACAGAGCAGGCGTACAAGTGCCAATGCCAGGAAGGCTTCTTCGGAGATGGCTTCTTTTGTTACCAAGAGAAAAACTGCAATAATGATCCGAAGCTCTGTGATGTTAATGCTAGATGCATAAGCGATTCCTCTAGGAAGTTTGTTTGCGAATGCAATTATGGTTATGTGGGCAATGGGACTGTATGTGCTGTCGTCCCGAAACATGATGGCAATTTCGTTTTGATCAACCAGGCCATGACCACGCTGAAGATACCTTTTGACTACGATGGAAGGAGCTTTATAAGGCCTGTCCAAATCAGACCCAACCAGGTTGCTGTCGGTTTAGAAGCTGACTGCATGGAGGGGAAGTTTTATTGGGGCGATACCATGGGTAAAGCCATCAGGAGTGCCAGTTATCTAGGAGGAGATAAGAAGAATTTCATCACTGATGGTGAGTCTATGTTCGGTCAATCCAAGAGTGGAAAAGTCCGATCGGAAATATGTAAATTAGTATCCGTAATTAATTAATAACTGATTACGTCACACGAAATATTAACAAAAATCGGGATATTCAATAGGCAATGTATCTCGTTGACCCATCTTGATTTCCCTCTTCTTAAACTATAGGAATGTCAAAAAGTCCGATTGCGATTATACAGCCTTGAAATAGCAGGCGTAGACAAAGATCGGCTTGTCAGACGATAGCTGGCCAAACCGTACGAGTTACGGGAAAACCGACCTCACCGTTGAATTCAGCACATCCCAATGCATAAGCGTGACTGCATTAAAACGATCTATCCCTCAAAAAGTTATCAAATTATTTTCGATATAAATTTAGCACATTCAGATAGAAAAAAAAAATAACTTTCCAACCGTTCGCGATTTTCGCGAGAGAAAGGTCAACCCCCCCCCCCCCCCCCCCTAATGATTGCTCTCGATGAGTATATCAAAAATATATATATACTTTTATAGGCCTAACATATACCATTTTGAAGTTATGTGGTCAATTTACCTTATTCTTACCTATATATTTCGCGCTCTACTAATAATTACTCGAAAATAGATAATGTTTCCATATTATAATAATTCTAGTTATTTTTTTTTTCAGTGATAAAAATACAAAATAAATCATTAAGCAAATATTAAAGCGTCTATTCATATAAACTCACCAATCATATTAAAATTAACGTTTCATATTAATAATAATAATTAAATTGATGTTAGTTCAAGTTTTTTATCTTAATATTGAATTTTTAGAATTCTTGTTGCATATTTTGGATAACGAATGATTTAAGAAAATTTTACAGCTTTCAAGTTTGTTTGGTGTTATAGAAGCCCTCGTGTGATCATGTGTGTGACTCAAACAACTTCTAATGGGAACTCAACTGCTTTTATTTCAAATAAGAATTCAATACCAAATGATCGGCAAGGAACCAAACGTACACATGATACATGTAACTATACGACACCTTGCTATTATTTACATTTTCAAATTCTTTGTTAATGTTTTTCTTTCATTTTTGAAACGAATAGTATGTGCTCTGGAAGGCAATAATTCTGATTCCCCGACCACAAAAACTCTATATAAGCTGGACATTCCGATTCCAAGCAAAAACTGTTGAAGTTTAATTACAATAGTAAAACGCAACAACTGTGTTATAAAAATGATTGAAGAATCGACGTGTTTGAGTTTTCTTTATTAATAGCATACACTTTAAGTTTTAAGAATTCCGTTTCATTAAAAACCGACTGGAAATAATCGTACTATTTGGTAATAAAATAATAAATACCTACATAATATTTTATCATATTTGGTGAAGCGTGTTAGCATGCACCCAAATAAGCATGTGACGCATCACACAGTCGGATATTGTGATACGCATTTCCCTGACTGCTTTTACGTACAAAGAAATTATTTTCACCTAACACTAAAACGTATTCACACGAAAACAATTTCTTGCAAGTGGAAAAAAAGTATTTTTGCTCGAATATCCGAGCAACATGCGACGTAGAAGGTATTTCACAGCCAGAAAAGAACACGTTTTTTGTCCAGCCAGGCCCAGCGTTCTAGAATTTAAAACGTGTTTGGGTAATTCACATTATGCGTTGTCTCGAATTGAAATAAATGGATATACATATTTTACGTATTCTAAAACATATTTGACTTATTTTGAAAATGTTAATCTCATAGTGGGTTTGATAGAAATAAACCAAAAATTGTTGACTTGTTTTCCTTAAAAGAAGTCATTTTTTTCAATAATTTGTTCACTGTTAAAAAGCTACTTCAAAATACGTTAGTTAGTAATACGTTGAGTACTAGGATGGTTCAAAAAAGCATTGCAAAAATTTTTGTGATGATAGAAAGCAACGATCCCCCCAAATCGTTTCCAAATCCAAAAAAAGTGGACACATATTTTTCGAAATTTCGGTTTTGAATAGTGCCTATCGATGCATAAAATTTATATAAGAAAATGCATGGGAAAAAGAAATGTTTTGATATTTTTCGAATAATTGGTCGGGGTTTAAGAAAACTTAAGATTAAAGTTATAGGACTTGTAGAGGACTTTCCAATGCAGAACTTAACCTATTATACATATGGCTTTGACGCCCCCAACCCACCCCCACAGTGCCCTGAAAACTACCCTTATATGAAAAATGTACATTGTTCAGAAAATTTACGCTTCTAATCACTTCGTTCTCTTTTTTTCTCATAGAAATCATTATTATAAGTCTAGTGGGATGTTTATAAACATTTGTCAGTTAATTTCCATATATTTAAACAAATTCCATTTGTTTAAATAATTCGTTTTTCTCGAAACTCCGTCGGACATCTGTTTTCTGAGTTTGAAAAGCCAGTGTATTATCTTAGAGTGACATTATTCATTAAACAAATTCTTCCTATTGTTTAAACAATGAATGATTAGGAATTCTCAACTGTTGTTATTAGGATTTCCTAATAACTCGACTACCCTGAGAGATATCGCAATGAAACTAACACTGTTCGAACGAGAATGAATTTTTTGGTGTGTTTACCTTATTTCCTTTTTCTTTTTGAAGATATCGACGCACCTGAGGGTATAACCATAGACTGGGTTTCGAGGAACTTGTATTGGACAGATGCGAACAAGAAGACGATAGAAGTGGCCAATATCGAGTCAAGACTGCGAAAAGTCCTCTTCGATACGAACCTGGAAAATCCCAGAGGGATTGCTGTCCATCCACAGCGTGGAAAGCTCTTTTGGTCTGACTGGAGGAGGGACAATCCCAAGATCGAATGGTCGAATAGCGACGGAACTGGTAGGGCGACTTTTGTCGATAAAACCGTGGTCCAAGTGCCGAATTCTTTGACCATTGATTTTGACACTGAAGAAGTTTGTTATGCGGATGCTGGCAGTAGGAGTATTGAGTGTATAAATATCGATACTGGGTCGAAGAGGAACATCGTTTCGAACTGTTCGTATCCGTTTGGAGTTGCCACTTCGAGGGATAAGATTTATTGGTCAGATTGGAAAGAGTAAGTTTATGATACGATTCGTTATTAGAAAAATTAACTTCCCAGGGTTTGTTTGTGTATCTAATATGCAGATAAAGATCTCCATGTTTGCCAATAACCTTTTCGAGGCACAAATCAATTAACCTATTTCATTATTTTATGTCAAAAACTACAATCTTTTCGTATATAGTCAGAAATATGATTAATATGTTTTCCATGTTCCGCATTGGTAGGAAGATTAATACTAACACTAAAATATCTTTCTTCATCAACTAAATAACAAACTTTCGATCGTAGTATTGGAACGCCTGTACTATCGTGGCCATATATTATGTCCCATCTTTTGACGTCCATTTTCTCGCAAATCTAGGGGCGAAAAAATTTGAAAAAATTCTGATGCTGTCCTGATTAATATGAAATTAATGATTAAAATTAATGAGTGATCTTCAAAATATTCTGTGCCTACAAATTTACGATGCTAAATTTGTAAAAGTTTTTAGATATTTTTAAGTTTTATACGCTCAGCTGACGTTTGTAATATATGTAATATATCAAGATTTGTATTTACTTTATATTCATGCATGTATTTAAATATTATTAATAACTAAACTGTTGAAACTGTTATAATAGTTTGAATATTTATATAATAAAATGGGTTTATCAAGCAAACTTAATTTAGTATTCACCAGTAATCGGAAAATCTGCTAACTCCATATTATTAGATCTATCCGCTTCCATCAAAATCTTGTTTACAACCTTATTGTATAAAAACTGAAGAAAACATAAACGCCAATCGATAGAAGAGATTTCTCTCGTAGCGGATCACATATAATCAAAATTATGCAAAAAATTAAGTATTTAATTGTTAGTTAAAATTACTACCTTGACAAGTTTTCGTTCTTTTTGTGTATTGATAATAAGCTGCCCCGGTTCTCTCAGCTGTGTCGGTTCTCTCCGACATGACAGCACCGCTAACGCCTCCCTTCCCCGCAGTACACCAACGACCGTAGAGCGTCGGAATTCACGCAGTTTCAGCACGATCTATTGTATGAAAAATGCAAGATAAACAATGATTATGTAATAAGCTTTAAACCTATGAATTATTGGGTAGCCTATAGTCTATATTTCCTTATTCTAGCTCTTCTATAATAATGGAATTGCTGGCATTGCATAATATAGCTTTTTGTGGGTCAAGCACTAATCCAATGATTTTACAAAAATGCACATTGAAAGCTAGCATTCCGCAGGTGATTTTACTATTTAATTCGTTGATATCTTTGGATTATTTCCGGTGTAATTAATTCCTAAAGTTAAACGAATGAAATTTACGGGGCAAAAACACAATAACATATACAGCTTTCAAATTTTTATGAGTTGTAGCATATTAATCAAGGACAGCATCAGAATATTTTAAAAAAATTTCGCCCCTAGTTCTGCGAGAAAATCGACGTCAAAAGAAGGGACATAATATATGGCCACGATAGTACATTAGAACGATTAAAAACACACGTTTGCATATTTGAAGCGACTTTTAAAAAGAAAGTAACTTTCGCCAAGTTTTTATAAAAAGTATCCGAATGTGCGACGTGCTGTAGGCATAATATTGATTTATTTTGTGTAGCCTGTAAAATCCAATAATTTAATTGATTCAGTTTTGGCTTTGGTGTACCTAAAAGGCTCATTTGTTAACATCTAAAAAAACAGCATTTACAATCCAACCACACAGCGCCCTCCGACAGAAATATGCGAACTTCATAGTTCGCACCTCCCGTCACTAGATGGCAGCCCCACAATCACAAAAATATGTCCTAGATTGCGTGCTTACTAGGTTGCCTACATGCCACTCAATACTTTATTTCAATTGTTACGATAACACGATTTATTGATGATTTATGATTTCAATTGATCGATTTATCTACATCATACGACTTATTTTGGTTTAACTTTTTTGCGGGTTTGTTGTCTTATGCACCATTGAACTCTCCATAAAAACAATTTTTAATGATTTTAAAATTTAATCTGACCAATCTATTTAATTAACTAATGAATTTAAAGACGATTTAGGCTACTTTATTTATATGCAAAATCTGCTGGTTCTTGAGATACATCATTTATAAATTAATAATTATTTATTTTTATTATAGGAAAACGGTGAACCTTGTTGATAAAACAACTCTGAAACGATTGAAACCAATCACGGTGCCAATTGGTTCGGCCAGGAGCAGATCTTACGAAGTTGTTGCGGTACCGGACCAATGTCCAACGTTGTACAACGTTTGCCAATATAAAGGCCAGTGTCCTGTCGGCTATATCTGCCTACCAGATGGAAAAGGAAGCAGAAGATGCGTCTGCGGCCAAAGCATCGACTCTCCACAATCAACTACTTGTAACGACTTGTAGCGTTCTTAGAAATAATAATTAATAACACAAATATTTAATTTAATTAATTACAATAATTTCTTTTTCGTTTAAGCTAAGAGAGACATGTAGGAACCTTTGCTAAAATAAATACATAAGTTAAAAAAAGTAGACATACATAATATACGATTTGTATACTGTTGTTTTATTGATTTATTACTTATATTAATTAACACGTCAATCATTTGTTACATATATAGACACTTTACAATGAAAGTCAAGGAAAAAACAAGTTACAGAAATACTGCAGCACGTCATTTACTTTACTTTGTTCTTCAAATTAACGAACAAACAGAATTTTTTTAACACGTGTTGGCTCACCGAAAGAGACTTAGATATTCTCGACGATATATCTAAATAACCTATTAAGAATTTTGATTCGGGCTTCTCATAGAAATACTTAATAATACATCTGAAAGACGAGCGTTAAGTCATACAACTTATGTAGAAATGATTCAGGAGTATTACATACTTTATTTCAAGTTTTTCTGGTCAGTTAGTTTTTAAGTTTTGGGCCTTCAAACACAGGAGTCAATACCATCAAAACGAGATATGGCAGTTAGGGTGACTCTCTCGTGCGGGACACAATTCTCCTACAGATTTTTATTTAATTTTATGAATTGGAACATTCACGGCAATATATTGAGCATAAATATATAATCAAAATTTACATTTACTAATCAGAGTTAGAAATCTTGACACACGGCATAACCCGGAAGCTGTTTATTTTCTAAATATTAACCAAATTACTAATGGAGTAATCGACATTGTTATTACTTATTATTTTTTTTCATTATTTTATTGATTTTGTTACACCTAAAGATATAGGTTGAATAAATTTCCATTCCAAAAATTTTTTTTTAAATAGGGCCGAACATAGCAAAATTTTAAAAATTGTATAATACGGTAAGTAGTTCATAAGTTAACAAATATCAAATTATTAATCGTCTAATAGGTGCCCGCAATTGGTTGTTTATGCGCAAACTTATTACAAATTTTATTATAAACCGTAGTAAAATAATCTATTTGTTAGATAAATGAACATTAATTATAAATAAATTGCCACTGCCACTACCTTCGAATGAAAGCAGCACATCAAAATAAACAAAAACCGAGTATATATCTTTGTTAAAGTTACCAACAAACTAAAATTTGTGCACCAGTGTTATTATTTTAAATAAAACATTTCTTTCGTTTTAATTACAATAATTTTTTATTATCTACCTTAAGAGACACACTTATATCAGGCCATGCGTACATACGTAAGTTAAAAATAAAATCGTATATATTAAAAGATTTTCAAACGTTCGTCTGCGCGGGTTGTGAATCTTGAGGAGCCGGTTTTTGTTCCTTATCTTTCTTATCACCGCCGTCCTTAGGCGACTGGTCTGGTGAAGGATCGAACACCTGTTTGTGCTTCAAAAGATACGCTGCTAAGGCGTTGATAGGTTCCGGAGGCCTTTCCTTCGCGAGATAACCGAGCGCTTGCAACAAAATCGGAACAACTGTTTGGTCGAGATATTGCCTTGTCGGTAAAGACGCCAAATCCACACGAGATTTCTTCGCTTGCATATCCTCCATCCTCGAATCAATTTCTAACAATTGCTAAAAGAATTCGCCGAAATTTAACAGTAAACAAAGGGTGACATAACCTAGAAATTATACCTTGAATAACGCACAAAGTTTGTCGGTAGCATACAAGTTACATTCCCCGTCAGCGATATCTGAGTCTGTTTTCTTAGATTTTTTCTTTCTTGCCGGTTTTCCGGACACATAAACACCTAAAATAGCACGCAAAATAATCGTACAATACCAAAAAATTTACCGCATTTCATGCTATGCGCATGCGCGCATTGCAACCAACTTCGACAAATCAAATTATTCTAACCAAAACTTCAAAACTAATTTAGTAATATTTAAATTAGTAAATTCATTCAACCACACGTGACTATTTGATTAATAAAGAATTACTTTGAAATTTTGATTTATCCATTTGACCGCTCTTCATAAAATCGATTAATTTCTTTTCGAATTTTGAGGTTGGCCGTATTTCGGGTTCATCTTCATCTTTGTTCCTTGTAGCTGCATTCGTGGTAGGGGTTGGCGTGTTTTCTTGCCCCTTCGCTTGTTGTTTCTGCCCGGCAAACATTTTGAAACCAGAATTTTCAACATTTGTGCTGACGTCCCACTGACTTCCTTTTTGGTAAAAGCAAAGGTGATGGGATTATGAAGGTAAAGATTAAAAGTACGTAACATAACCTATAATACAAATGTAGTTACTGCCTTACTGATTATTATAAAGAATATGACTCTTGTAAATAGAAAAAAAACGTCGGTTTTGATTTGTTATTTAACGATAGTTTAAGAGAGAGGATGTTTTGTTAATAAACATAATTTAAATAATCGATGTAACATGTCATTAATAGAACGCACCCCTTGATTTGACAGTTCAAACAAACGGTTGTATCCTGATCTACAATCTCCTTCCTAAAATAATTACGTTATTCTTTATTAACTTCTGCAAGAATTGATGCATACAATTCTATCATACCTCAAATCGTAGGTAATTAAACGTTCTATGAGCTGTCAGACCCTCAGTGTTTTGCCCCATCGACATGAACCCCTAAATCGCGATAATGTCCGTTCGAACAGCAAACGTATTTCATTCAGTTGCTGCAGCAAAATGTCTATAACTTATGCAAAAATTCTTGCATAAATTTCTATCATACCTCAAATTGTAGGTAATTAAAAGTTCTAGTAGCCGTCGGACCCTTAGAGTTTTTCCCCATCGACATGAACCCCTAAATCGCGATAATGTCCGTTCGAACAGCAAACGTATTTTATTCACTTGCTGCAGCAAAATGTCGATAACTTTTGCAAAAATACTTGCATAAATTTCTATTATACCTCAAATTGTAGGTAATTAAAAGTTCTAGTAGCCATCAGACCCTTAGAGTTTTTCCCCATCGACATGAACCCCTAAATCGCGATAATGTCCGTTCGAACAGCAAACGTATTTCATTCAGTTGCTGCAGCAAAATGTCCATAACTTTTGCAAAAATTCTTGCATAAATTTCTAACATACCTCAAATTGTAGGTAATTAAAAGTTCTAGTAGCCGTCAGACCCTCAGAGTTTTGCCCCATCGACATTAAACCCTAAATCGCGATGATGTCAGTTCGAATAGCAAACGTATTTCATTCAGTTGCTGCAGCAAAATGCCTATAACTTTTGCAAAAATTCTTACATAAATTTCTGTCATACCTCAAATTGTAGGTAATTAAAAGTTCTAGTAGCCGTCAGACCCTCAGAGTTTTGCCCTATCGACATTAAACCCTAAATCGCGATGATGTCAGTTCGAATAGCAAACGTATTTCATTCAGTTGCTGCAGCAAAATGCCTATAACTTTTGCAAAAATTCTTGCATAAATTTCTATCATACCTCAAATAGTAGATAATTAAAAGTTCTATCAGAATGCGTCTTTATTCCTCTCTTACATAAGACACAATCCTCCCTAAATGACAATCTACCCAGACTAGTGTACTAGGAAAAATACAAATCTGATGGTTTATTTTATGTTTTTTTTTTTACAGATTGGCATGGCGTAGCCACGTGGAAATGGGTGGCCAATGACGATAATTGTGGAATCTGTCGTATGCCCTTTGACGGTTGCTGTCCGGACTGCAGATTGCCTGGGGATGACTGCCCTCTGGTGTGGGGTGAATGTACCCACTGTTTTCATATGCACTGCATCGTAAAGTGGCTGCAGTCGCAACAGGTCAATCAGCAGTGCCCTATGTGCAGACAGGAGTGGAAATTCAATAATAGATAATTTATTACTACCTACTGTTTGTTTAAAGAAGAAGGTAATTATGACGTGAAGCCGATTTTGTTTTGTTTTGTAGGTTTTGTTTTGTACTTCTTTGCTATGTTGTTTACTTTTATATGATTTCTCAATAAATTATTATTTTTATTTGTTCCTATTTTTTTATTGTGTTTATTTTGGGTGCCTGTGTGTTTTTGTACAGTAGTCAAAAGTTTTCTTGTGAAGCTCACGTTATTTTGAGATCCATTGAAATTTAATAATAATTTGGTTAGCATAATTTCATACATTGCCATAATAATGAAATGACTCTCATCTACAAAAAAAAAAAAACTATTTCTGTTAGATTTGTAAGTGAAATTAAGAAACTATAACAATTAATTTAAAAAACGATTAATTTTGAGGGTGCAAATGTAAAAAGTTAGTCAAATGAAGGAATATTATATGAACTTCAAAGTATAATTACTCGTTTCGATTATTAATTTTTTATAATCTGCGTCCAAAAATGACGAAATATTTAGGTACGATGTTGTTCCATCATGAAGTATGTACGCCATAGATTGCGTCTCGGGTAAAACATCTTGAGTTTGTATTGAGCTGTGACAACGGTAATATGGTCGTTTTTGCCATTTTTTCATGGCACAATTGTCGCTTTTTTTGCTTTTTGAGTGGAAAAGTTGTTTTATAATATGGGTTGAGCTATCTGAACTATATTTGACATAACCGAAAGACGTACAAGTAATATTCATTTTGCTTATGACTAGAAATTGAATATTTCATATTCTAAGAAGTTTCACTGAATATTTCATCACATTTCAACAATAAATAACGGTTTACTTGAAGACGCATTTAGAACTGGGTATACAAGTCATTATATTTTGTAAACAATAATCGTTTTATTTAAAATGCAAACAGTTAGTCTATTTGAATAATAAACATCCATGACGTATGAATTCTAAAGTTTTCCAATTTTATCTTAAAGAAGAATACAAAAAATCATCAAAATATTTATTGGCCTTAATATAAAAAATGGAAAATTTGGCTCGATCAAATAACTTCTTTTGCGGTGACTATTCTTGAAACATTCTAGAAGAACGTTGAGAAAATTGAAGATGGAAGAGCAAGTTATTATCTTTATGGAGTTTAAATTTTGTTTATTATTGATGTCAATACGCACACTTTGACACCTTTTAAACCCATAATTTAGGTTTTCTACTTGTAAGGTAAAATTTGAAAACGTCGGTCAAGTTTCAGGGTAAAAAATATTGTCCAATCAAGTATACCTATTTTAGGCGTTTCTTACTGCGTTTCTTACCGACTAGATTTGGTAACTTTTGGCATCCCAGGCGTTTTGATCCGCCAATTTTTGGGTTTTTTCATGAATCCCGGAATCAATTCCGGGATCCCGGGATTACAAAATCTTTAATCCCTAAATCCCGGGATCAGTATTTTGTCCGGGATTGGAAGCCCTAATGGACACTGCAAGTTTTGTAGAAATGATATATCTTAGTTTGCAATGTTGACGATAAAAATTGACTTCAAATATGACTACCTATTTCTGTTGGTCACCCTTATACATAAACAATAACCGACATACAACAAAAAAAAATTGTAGAGCGTGCGCTGAGCTTTCGCGTTACGAAAGCTCTGGACCGTATAAATAATAACCATAGGCGTTCCCGGAGCGATTCCGACTCGAAAAAGAAAAACTCCGGTCTCTCCCGTCGTCCGAAGAAAGGTTAGAATGTCAGGTCAGTCACGACTTACTACGATAGTAAATGCGAAATGGTTTACTCCCGCAATAGCGATTAAAGGTTACGTTACATAATTGTTTCCCAAGATCTCTCGTGAAAAGCACGCTCGCGGTCGCCTTTTGTTGAAATACTGCCTGAAATCGGGCGAGGATAATATACCGTAATTGAGGCAATTTCGTTTCTTGAATTGTTCACCTTATCGCTCGGTGGTATCTTAACTTTGTAACTTGAGCAAGTTTCGTGTTCTTACATTGGTTAAAATATGTCAAATTGTAATAAAAACTATGACAAGTCGATGAGGAAAAATGGCAATATTTGTTTGAAGCGTTCTTACTACATAGAAAATTTTGTTTAATTCAAATAAATATGTAAATATTTTTCAATATTTGTTTGGTAGAAATATCGTTTATTCCTGTTAAACATGTTTTGTTTTCTCTTAAAATGTACATTTTACAACGAATTAGATTTATTTCGTTCAAATTATTATGATTGTGTTGAGTGAAAGACTTGTAATTTTTTAAATTAACGAAATTGTTGGTTTGAGTTAAATTTCGATATTTTTAGATTGCGATAAGCGGCCTCTATAGCTCAACTGGGAGAGCTGTCAACCGGAAATTGGAGGGTTCCTGTTTCAAATCCAGGCAGACGTGTTTTTTCCAAAAATTATCCTCACCTGGGTTAATTATCATTCGCTTCTTTAGTTGATTCTACATTACTGACGAGTTTACGTAATAACCATTTTCCCTTGTAAATATTGTTAGCGTGAAGGAATATGTTTTGATCTAAAAGAATAAATTGAAAAGAAAAAGTATTATATTAACAATGTTTATTTAAAAACAGTTTTGATATATTAAATCATCCAGAAAAAATGTCGAATTGCTACAGACGGGTCGTTTCAGATACGTTGACCTCTCTAAAGTAGTCCACAATTTTTATAATAATAATAATAACAATCCATTGGAGTTAAAACTTATAATTGTGAAGCATCTGTTACATATTACTACCTACTAGGATGGACCTAGCGTTGCCAAATATATGAAACTATTAGTCAAATATATGAAACTACTAGTAAAAATATATGAGATACTGATCATCTTGATCCCGGTTTCATAGTTGCACAGCAACAGGGCCGGCCCTAGCGTTTTTGCCGCCGTAGGCAAATCTCAATAGTGCCGCCCCCCTGATTGATTGATTAATTACTTTTATAACAAACCAACAGCAAATTATTGAAATGATTATTATCAAATAATAAACTCATGCATCATGAGTCCTTGCGTGTATTATTTTTTATTATATTTTGCAAGACGCGTTAGTAATGTAGCGAAACCAAACAAGATATTATTTTCTTGTCGAAAGTAAAACGTATTAAGAATTCTATAGCCCGAAAACTATTTCTTGCAGGCATAAGAATGTATTTTTCACCGGTGCATTCATGCGGCATTAATATGTTTACCTCAAATAGTCTGCCCAATATCAGCGCAGAAGGTATTTTTAAGGCCACAGAACTACAAGTTTTTGTCGAGCCAGCCGATGCGTTCGAGACCTTGCAACGTGTTTGCCAAGTCCAGATGTGCGATGTTACGAATCGACATTAAATGTTCATATTTTCGGTACTTTCGGTACAAATATTTGACAGTGCATATCTCGCAGTGCAATTTGCCTTAGATTAATAGGATAATAATACTCGAAAACAAAAGACGATAGCTAATTTTGGTTTTCACCATTGAGTTTCTCTCAAAAAAGACGTACTTACTCATTTTTTGATATCTCTTATAGTTACTGAGATCTCCTATAGTACTTTTTTTATGAATATTAGTTTAGCAAACTGTCTATCGCCCGCTCAGGTAGCAACAGTTATAGGCAGGGTTAGAAAAAATCTGCTAAGAAATGTTTAAATTTGGCCCAATGTTAAGGGAGGTAATGAATTTTTAAAAACGTCAACTGGATCTTCTGAAACAAGGTCTATGGAGGCAAAATATTTAACATCATAATTAATTCGCCCGACTATGAAAATAGTACCTACCAATAATACCATCAAAATGTTTACTGAATGAAGACATTATTTTTGAAATTTATTATAAATTGTCAGTGGATTATCAGTGAAATTTGTCATGAAATACTTGCAT
The DNA here is from genome assembly GCA_964023965.1 of Melinopterus prodromus. Classification (NCBI taxonomy): domain Eukaryota; kingdom Metazoa; phylum Arthropoda; class Insecta; order Coleoptera; family Scarabaeidae; genus Melinopterus; species Melinopterus prodromus. Next base: position 61,446,736 of record OZ030394.1, read on the forward strand.
CAAATATCTCCGAAAGTAGCTTAGCAGAACTAAATGTTATATATGTACCATACTAAAGATGAAAAGAATTACTTAAAAATATTGAAAGATGTAGATATGGAGAAGGTTAAAAAACGGGTTTTCTGAACCGAAATATTATGTCAATATCCTACACTGTTAAGTCATCTGTCAGCAAACTTCTGTCGTTTTTGACAGAATAGATATTGATATAATATCTCCGTTCTTTACATTTTCCCAAATCTAAATCTTTCAATATTTTTAAGTAATTATTTGCTTATCATGTACCCAAATCTTCATCAAAATTTTATCTTTAATATGATGTATAATTTGTTCTGCTAAAAGTAATATTTTCGGACATATTGATGCAAGCATTTCATGGCGAATTTTTTAATCACTGATAGTGTTTAATTAATTTCAATAATAATATCATCAAAGACTCAGCACATTTTAATATTATTTTTATAGGCGGGCAAATTATGTGCCTACCCAAATAAAAATTAACTAGCTTACCATTTCGGCAGCAAATGCTAAACCGTTAAGATGGAGGAATCGCCAACTTTTAAAGCGGTTTCCATATGTTTGGAGTGTGCCAGTAAATCATTTTTACTTATAACATTTTCTTTAAGTTTGTGGATATCGCATAAAAACTCAAAAGGATCGTTAGGACTATTTTTTATTTCTCTTTTGATTTTTGTATAGGATCACTACACTACAGTACACTTTGATATTATTTTTCCTAATTGATCATATTATTTTTCCTAATTGATTCTAATTCTTTATAAAAGCTAATGAGCTATTTTATTTAAGTATTTCTATTATTTGCTGTTATGCATCTTAAAATATAGGAATGGCCTGAAGCCTGTCAATTCCGATTGTATTTGATTGTATTTTACTATTCCTTTATTTTCTAGATTCAGGCAATATTTTAGAGCCTTTTTTTATAGTAGTTCAGTTGGTTTTGCCGCCCCTAACCTTTGCCGCCGTAGGCAGTTGCCTACCTTGCCTACCGCCTAGGGCCGGCCCTGACAGCAACACATATTATTTATGATAATCACGTCAAAATGTCAAAATATTAATACTATTTCCGTTGAAACATTTTATTTAAAAAATTAACCCAGAAATTGTCGTATCAGTTGTATTACACCAAGTATATTATTCTATTAATCTTAGCAAATTAGAATGCGAGATTAACATTTTAAAAATAAGTCCAATATATTTGAAAATACGTAAAATATAAACATTTGATATCGATTCATGGCACATGTGGTTCTCCAAACACGTTTCAAATTCTCGAAACGCAGGGTCATCAAAAAACTTGTTATTTTGTATCCGTAACATAACTTCTACGCCGAATTTTGTTAGACTATTTTAAGGAAAACATATTGATGCTGTCAATACCAGCCAAAGCATATGTTTTTCCATGTTTTAGTTTCGAAAGAGAAAATAATATATTGCGATGTAGGACGACTTGAAAAATAAAATAAATAATAATGCATGTGTAATGAATGTAATGATCAATGAATTACTGATGAATGAACTTATTTTTTGATAATAATTATAATTTGTAGTAATCAAAAAGTGTTCACTAAAGTTTAGAGACGGATTTCTTTACCTGAATTTCATGTTTGATCAAATGCAATTTGCGACTTTCAATTACTTTTTACTTATGACATCATCGACATGTATTTTAATAGCTTAATTTTGTTCCTTTTTAAGGAAATTTATAGGAATGCCCAAACGACGGGATTATTTTATACAGGATCTTTCACAACGTGCTGCCATTAGGAGTATATAAAGAAATAAATGAAAGGAGGGATTGACAAATTATGGACTTGTGTTGTTTGATACGATCTTTTAACTAAAATATTTTCAGTTTTTGTTTACATCCGGTTACAGTGGAAATGATGCCAACTTTCATATTTCAAATGGAACACGCTGTATTTTATAGCATTTTTGGGCTCTTCGTTAAGTTCTAGGTAAATTGTATGTTAGAATTTTGGAAATCTAAAAATGCCTCGTCATATGTGCTTTGCCTTGGCATTTTTCTTTAAAAATACTTGCATTTTACTACTTTTTGATACTTATTGAGAGATAAACAAAATAACGATGATTTAGAAGTAACAACTCCGTTGCTAGCAGGCAACAGAGCGACTAGCCGATTAGTATTAACAATATTAAGTATCAACAGCCAAAGAAACACAAAGTTGATGTGTTTCTGAGAATTGTTTATAACGTTTTAAAAATTACTGAACGATGACATTCCATACGTCAAAATGTAGACTACCTATATCAATTAATTAGTCACTATTTCCCGTTCTGTAGCAAACAACCTATAAATCACAATAATTATACTTTCTATGCAAGCTTTCAGATATACTACGAAAACACTACAGAAAAATAGTTATATCTTTTACAAAAATATATGGTTTAGGAAATGGAAAAAAATTGTTACATATCTTTGCTTCATATGACAAATTCGTAGGTAATTAATCGTTGTATTTACTCATTTACGCTGAGAAATTTTCTTTGTGGCATACAACCCCTAAATCACAGTAATTTTGTCTACTACTTATTTGAGTATTGCGGTACAAATTACATATCTTTACAACAGAAAATTGTTCATAACTTTTACAAAAACTGTTTAAATCCTTTTCTCTTAGGCCAAATTGTAGGTAAATTCATTGGAATTATACTTTAAATGATTACATTAAAATCTGAAAAGCCTCCACATTACGATATTATGTATGACACCAAGTGGAGGGAGTTGATATTTTGGTTGGCTGTGATAACAACATGATTATAACTTCTTCAAAAATGATTATATAACTTTCCACCATACACTAAATTATGGGTAATTAGATGCGGTAGTCCTATTGATGAATGCAAAATGTCTTGCTCTGAGGTGAAGAACCCCTAAATAACGATATTGTACTATGTTGTGTGGCTTCAACTGAACATTACTTTGTTCTGCTTTAGCAAAATATTATAACTTTTCTAAATGTTGTTCTATAATTTTCTGTCATGCGTGAAATTGAAGATCATTAATGGGGGTTAAATCGTTTGATAGTTGATTTCGGAACATTTTGTAAATACATGCTATGATTGTTACTATACACAAAGTAATAATCTAACAAATGTGATTATTTATAAAAACAATCGTCAATTTTTTAGGTGTAAAGGTTCCAGTGCTTTGAATTTACAACGTTTTCAAAAAATTATTATTAAAATATGAGTATTTCCAACGGCTTCCACGATGACGCACTATTTTTGTCTTATTTAACACCAATAGTAACAGCAATATTGTTCTACAAAATAGAATTTGTGGAATGCTTCATTTGTTTTTTTAAATTTGATTAAAGAAGATAATAGAATATTATTTGTACATTCAGATTCAGCGAAAAATACGAGAGCTTCAATGAATAATTACACTTATTCCAGTTTTTCTTTTGTCACAAAATGTTATATGGACATTTCAAAGCGCTTTTTGTTCGTAGATCAAATCAGTCTTATATATTCTAGTTCTTTTTTTACGTCTTCTCAAACCAAATCAGTAAGTTCTTCAGGCAACAATTTCAACGAGATGCAAGCACAATACATAACCTCAAACCTGACAATCAGACCGCACAGGCAGTCGTTATATAATTAAGATTTTTGTGCCGTCGAGCAGGCAGCGTTTAGACTGATCTAGTGAGCGAATGTCACGGTCATAATTGCGTCACGTACGGCATTTATTTTACAATCTGAAGAGTTACAGTTAGCGTAATGCCCGCCTGGGACAAAACAGCTTCTCGACGAGTCCCGAGGTAAAGAAAAAAAATAAGAAAAGACGACAAAAAAACACGGCACCGCTGCGTTAGAGTTAATTAATGTAACAGTAAGCGTAATCCTGCCTAGGCCGGCGAAGATTATTATTTTATGCGAATTCTCAGGTTTTGTTTATTTCCACTTTGCAATCCGAGAGTCTGTAGCAGTGGTTCTTAACCGGTGCTCCGCGGAACACTGGTGCTCCGCGAGCTTGTTGCAAGTGCTCCGCAAAATTATGAAAGGCGGAATTGTTGGTTGACTCATTTACCGTATGTGATTGAAGTAATATTATTAGTATTTGTATATTATTAACGTACAAAACATTCTAACTTCAACAAAACTAACAATTATAGTATATTATAATACAAGAAGACACCCAAAATTAAGAGATGGAACAGGGCAGAAAGACCTAGGTCAATAGCCCGTTCGAACACCAAATGAAATTTATTAAATGAAACTAATTGTGTAATAAACCTGTACAAAGCTGGATGTTGGAATAAAGATTATTACTACTACTATAATACAAGTTTTAGAAGACAAAAATTAACGCACGAGTTGTTTTGTTATATACTATTTTTTCTACCTTGCGACATTAATTTTACACAAATTTCGAAAAATGCGGTTGTTATCTTACAATTTAAAGTAATTTTATATTCAACAGTTGGTAGTTAGTGTAGAACTACGACTGACGCGAACCAATAGCGATTGTCAGCCTTATTTGACACTTGACGTCAATATCATAATTCTTGGAAAATAAAAAATTACTAAAAGTTTGTGATGTAATGTTTTCATAATGACACCGAAAGCGGTTTCGTTATGAATTTATAACGAACGCAAAGTAGAAAAATATTTACAATTTTCAAATAGTAATAAATATGAATAAAATAAATAAAGAATTTAGAACATAATACAATTAAAATAAAAATGGGTATAGCTCTGCTACACATGCCACATAAAAATTTCTGAAAAATGTAAACATTTTGAAATATATTTCCTAAAATGAAGATAATATGTTTTGATAATATATATTTTTGCCTTCATCTACATATCATCCACATGTTATGTGCGGATTTATTAAGCCTTAGATTAGTATAACGTTGTATTAAAAATGAGTATTCATTTTTTCAATTCGGTAAAAAGTTAGAGCTGATAAAAATATCAATAAAACCGTATTTTAAACGTCTACAACTTCTTAAGGAATTGAGAAAACCAATAAGTCAATATGAACCTTTTTACTCGGAATGACATTTAGTTTTTAGAAGAAAGTCTGTTAAAAGTTTGATGTGGATTTTATTTTATTACTTAAATTTATTTACTTTTTATTGTTGTAATGGGTATTGATTATGTTATTTTTTCGTTTTCGCATTGTTTGATATGTATTTTATGTTTTATTTTTCTTTGTTTGTTAACATTTCAAACGGCTGTAACTTTTTAAGGAATAGAAAAACATATAAGATCATATAAAATATTATAATCAGAATGACATATGATTTCTAAAACTTAATTCTGCTGAAAAAAGGTATCCGCGAATTTTTCGTATGATCAAAAGTGCTCCCTGACTTCAAAAGATTAAGAACCACTGGTCTGTGTAGTAATGTAAGGATGGAGACGGATGAAGATTGTATTTAGAATCTTTTGTTTGTTTTATTTTATTTTGAGTTAACTTAGCGGAATGTCGTAGGATACTAGATTTCCTGGTTTTCTAGGAATTCGTCATTAGAAGACTATTTTTGCTTGAATTATCATTTTTGCTGCTTTCTTCTTAAAATGTTTTTGTTTTATATTGTGTTTCCATTTTTAAGCAGGTTTAAGCTTTAAAGAGTTGTGATACTGTTGTGATGTTGATATAATTTAAATAAAAAAGTGCCACAAGGAATTTATAATATGAAGGAAGGTGATGTGATGTGAAGTGCAGTGCTAGTGAATTATGCAGAAACAAAGAAGAAATTTTATGATGCGAAAAACTTGGGCGATATGTATTTCTACAATAATTGTGATTGCGTAAGCTAGAATCGGAGAACTGATCAAAGATAATCCAGAAAAACGTGGCATTTGGCGAATTTGTTCTGCAAACATATACGCTGCTTAGTACACAATGTATTATGTACATTAAGATAATTATGAGTAAATTCCAAGAAACATGTCAGTAGAACAGCAAACCGCTGACATTGACTACAATCTAAGTAACAATCTATATATGACTTCCTGTACAATATGCGCGTGTAAAGTAAATACATATTTTTTCATTTGTAACTTTTCTATTTCCATAAATGGCAGTATACCAATAACAAATTATTGGACTGTATTGGCTCGAAGGTTTCCTATCACGTAAACTTTTCGAAAAACGTAAAAATTTAACAAATAGAAAGCCCAGGTGGTGTTTAAACGCCTATTCAAAAGTTCTAGAAACGCCTATTCACAAAGTTATATAGAAAAACTATAGAAAATTTGTGCCTCTCAGACTTCGGACAAATGTCCGTTCTAATGTGTGTTTTTATTTTTGCGGTTGTAGGTCAGTTTTGAGAAATGAAGGTTTAAAGTCTGACAGAAAGAATTTTTCCATAGTTTCACAGTATTTATAAATTTTCCTATTAACTATGATGCTACAATTTCAAAATTTTAATATGTTACTACGGAAACCATAAGCTATCGATTGATATCAGTTTCATCGACTGCATTTGATCTTAACTATGTAGTCTACCGGAAGTTTACCGTAGGTTCGGAATCCTAGCTTTAATACGCGTTGTAGAGATATAAAATTTGTACAGTGGTTTCCTGCTGTGTAGTATTAATTGCATATTGGCAAGTAAATTGAAAAAAAAAGTAATAAAATATTAAATAACGACATTATTGTTTTGGTATAGGTAAATTATTATTTTATGAAAACTACTTTCGAAAATAGAATATAAAAAAATAGTAACGTTTTACCTATGAACTTGGTTTGAATTATTGATCGTTTTTACATGATTTCGTACCAAATAGTTTTTCTCTAAACACTATCAAAAATTATCATAAGTGGGGTATATTTGTTCCTTAATTCAGGTACATTAAACATATTGAATGACTATAACGTGTATTTAGATAATCCAAAATCGACGTGTCCGGGGATTTTTTTAAATAACAAACCGGAAGCTCATGTGTTGCCATACTTTACGTGTTCTCTGTATAATATTTCAGATACTTACATTATTGTATTGGATTATTTACCAAAAAAACAAGTTATTTTAAATTACCAAAAAATGCAGTTTCTTTTTTGTTCCTATGAACTATAATAGGACCAAAAACAAAAGTGAACCAATTGTGGCAATGACCAAATAAGAATTTATGGAAATTTAACGCTGTTAGATAGATATTTACTATTATTTAATACATAATACGAACAACATACAACTACTTCAAACAATAAAATTACTTACATAACTACTACCAATATAGGTACAATATTTTTCAACAAGCGTGTTATATAACCATTAAACGCAATTTGACAAGCATTACAACATAAAAATATTTAAAAAATACCTTTCCTGCTTTAGTTTCATATGAACACATTCTAACACTGTTTACGGTTTTATAATAGACGCTTTTCATTACTATGGTCACATTTTAACTGAACTTTTTGAATGTATATAAAAATTAAATTAAATTAATGACTCATGTAGAAATGTATCGTAGTACACTCGTTTTTTTACTTTTTGGTTTTTGATATTTTCTAAAAACGTGCCAAAAGTATGACACCACGAATATTAGCCATCAGTTATAATATTATTAATGTCATTTTGCATATCTTTTAACATTTAGCAAAATTAATGTAGTAATTGACGAGTCTAAAATACATATTAATGAACATACAGTTTATAGACTATTAGTCATGTGTCATTTTAAGGCTCCTTTTTTCGAAATAGCACTCTAGATATTAGAGCATTTCACATTCTTCCAAATAATTGTCCAAAATACGATAATGTAAGCTAAGTGACTATATATAAAAATAAACAAAATCAAAAAAGTGAAAACTGTTTCTGGTATGTTTTTTTCGCAGATTCTGAATCTGAAGGCAAACGTTCTGAACTGACTCTATTTTTTTTAAATCAGTGGTAGCTACATAACTGAAAAAAAAAACATAAAAGGATTTATCTTTTCACTAAAACTAGACACAATTCATTTCGATTCATTTAGATACATTTTTTATTTCATTTCGTTCTAAAACAGCCCCTTTCCTCATAAAATAAAACTACATTTTTAACACAATTATCATAAATCGCTAGGAAAATTAGAATATGCATAAATTACAAACTATAAAACAACAAAAAAAGGTATCAATCAAACACCAAAAAAACATCGTACAACACACAAACACACACACACACACACACGTGTCAAACGTGCTCATCGACAACCACGCTCACCTACAACACCAATACCAACAACAAACACGCATCCCAATCAAAAAACAGTCCGGAACTCGTCGCAACAATGCGATAAGACCGAAAAATCGCGTACACAACTCCCAGCAGCGACACGAATCCACACCCGGCAGATCGTAGAACACCTTGACGCGGCGCGGCAACTCGCCCCACCACGCGCGCCAGTTAAAAGGTAAAGCCAGTCACTAAAAGCCAGTAGCGTGTAGACCATCGATGCGTACGAATCGCGCGCGCGACCGCGAACAAAATTCTCCGAGACCCGCATGTCATGAATCACGCATGAGTAAGCAGTGACAGACAACTGGTGACAACAGTGATAGCCAACGATGATCATGATGCGATCCAACGGCACCTCGAAGATGGCCAAACCTCCACCGCCGGTTCCTCCGAGACCCTCGAAGAACACAGTGGCGGAAGCCATGGCGAAAACGAAAAGACTAGCACCGGATGTGCCGAATAAACCATCGGTTCCGATGAGGGTGGCACCTCCACCTCCGTTGTCGAAGATTCAGCAGATTAGAGAAGCCTTCAATGAGGAAAGTCCTAATCAGATTGCTAAATCGCAATCGTATTCTGCGATAAGTGTTATCAACAAGCCTAACCTGGAGAGGTCTATTTCCCAAGAGCAGAGGAAGACCAGGACGGTTATCTACGAGTCCTCGAATATGAAGACCAAAGTTGACATCAGCAGGAAGCCTTCCGGTAGGACACCAATCAGACCACCGAGTGTCACCATCACCAGGAAGGCTAGCTTCAAAGAAACCCAGATAAACGAGGAGAAAAGTGACAATAACAATTGGTGTGAAGGCTTCAACGATAGGAACCACGTCAACACCCTGATAGACGAGATGTTTGCCGAGGTCCTCAGTACGAAAGACATCGAGGTATCACCAGAGAAGACCATGATCAAAATCCAAAATGAATCAGAATTGGCCAAACTTGAGTTAATAAAGGAGGAGCAACCAAAACCAACAGTCCTCATCATAGAAGACTCGTCAGAATCAGACCATAAAGAAGACTCTGATCATACATCAGAACACAAAGAAGACTCTGACCATAAAGAATCTTCCCATACCGAATCTTCCCATAACTCCTCACAAGACGACTCCAACACATCAACAGGCGAACGAAAATCACGCCACGTCCAATTCGATGACAAACTAAACCACGAGCTTCTCATAGACGAACTCCAATGCATGAAAAAAGAACAAGAGCGAATACTGAAACGTCAAAGGAAACCCTCGAAAGACATCTACGATAAGGAAGGAAAGGACGTGAAGATTCTTCATTCTGATTGGATCGAAGTGAACGATGGGGAGGAAGTGCGGTTGTCCAGTTGTCAAATAACGATCGACGAGAAGGGTGGCGACGAATCTAAGGTTGATCCCTTGATTTCCAGGTTGAGTGCCATGTCCAATCTTCATGGTCTACCTCCGTTGCCCAAGAGTTTGTCCAACTTCAGTTTTATGGAAGGACCTCCGACTCCGAATAGGAGCAGGAATGCCACACCACCAGTGGGTGGTGGAAACACCCATCTCGTGTATCCTCCACATCCGAAGAGTGGTAACCAGTCTGGTTTGGATGCGCAGCTTGCTGTTCTAAGGAGAGAAATGGTGAGTGTTTTTTTATGTCTTTTAGTTTCTGGGGAATGTTGAGTGTTGGTCTGGGGGTTTGCTTTGTTTTGGTTTGTACCGAACCCTTTGTACCAACACAAACCAAACAACAATGTTTGGTGGTGATGAACTTTCAATATTGACCAGACGGCAGGAAAATAATTACTTTTGTATATTGTATATCGGCTTGCTTTGTGCGGATTACTGTTATCTAATCTCAGTGGCAATGCACTAATGTTTTATCTCGTGATTAGCTATGCTAGTGTTTTTGGACTATTTTTAACGATGTCATAAGTCGAAAACAATCGAAGGTCGCATACATAATGCGTTTACGCGCCTACCGCGTATATTTTTCTTTTCAAAACTACTCGACACATATAAACCCGATTCACACTAATATAATTAAAATAACTTAATAAAACTGGTTAAGTTGCCACTTCCGGTCTACCGGAAGTCACGCGACTACAAATAAGGAAACTTGTATTTGCGCCAAGCGATTTCCAGAGATTCCCCAAAAAAGAATGCTAATTTTTAGTAAAAATTATACAAAAAGTAATGCTGATCCCAAATATGTATAAAACGACTGAAGTGCCTATTAAAGAAAAGTTTCATTTGTTTTCAGCCAATTCATTGGCTTATTAAAAACTGACGCTTTTTTTGGGTTTTTCAAAATATCTCTGAAACCACTAACAATTCATTTGTGTGTTCAAAAGATTATTTAGATAGCACATATCATATCATTCTTTTATGCAAGGCAGATTTAAAACAATTTATTTTTGATGTGTAGATTGATGATTAATGATTTATTGATAAACCTAATGCTCAAATATAAACTTGGAATGTAGTATCTCAGATCTCAGAAACAATAAAAACAAATACCTATAACCTCAAATCTCGACAATTGACGCACACGCTAACCGCTCGTGCGTTAAAAAGTCTCGATCATTAATCGCTATTTTTTAATATACTTGTTGGTTAAATAACTATAAAATTAAATAACTACAACGTTTTACATTTTATTCTGAAAAAAAAAAAACAAAATATCGTGTGTATTACTCATGTCTCAATGTGATTGGTCTTTTATGGTCAGTTGATTTCGTCATGGGAGAGTTATTCTAAGGGCTACACGCTTACCTGCGTCCTCACTGTCTTGGCAGGGCTTCCATTGTTAAATACTTTCTGGGAACAGCAACCTCTAGGATGATCAGGTCAACGATTTCTATAGTCACCTGAAATTAAAAAGTTTTGAATTAATAACAGGTCTAATAATAGATAGAAAATGATTTATAATTATGACTTTAAAATGGGTGATTATCTTTAGATAACAAAAGAATGGTACAAAGGAACAAGTGCCTCCCAAGTTACGTAAAGATATGATTTGCACATTCGGTTATTGTTATCACTTCGGTTTATGTTATCAATTTTTAATTTGCAAACATGAGTTTAAAGGAAATGTTGCCTATGCATCATGAGATATAAAACGAGCAATGTTGTGAAATGTTCGAACCTTTTCAATTCATAATTGTTAACAAATCTGTGAGTGTAATGATTCCAATGAATCACACGAATGTGGAAACAATGGATGTTTACCTGCAAGTTATTTTTACTGCACTTGTGGTGTTGTCACAGAACAGGATTTGTGCTCATGTCACTATATTTATTGCTAAAATTATCTGTTATTGAGTATGTAACGTTCAACAAATATATTTTTGCGGATATAATAACCACAATTAACATTCTTGTTAAAACTAAAAACAAGGTTGTAGTTTATAATGGGTGTTTATAAACAATTATGAAGTTTAAGTTGTTTATGAATTATTTCATATTTATCTAGAATTCATACGTGAAATAAATAACAACTATATGTAATATATTTTCACGTGCTGTCATTTTACACAATTTATAGATATTGGTAATGCCAAGTAAAAACAAGGAAATACAACAATAACTAATTATAATTATTACATCATTCACAGATTATCAGCTGTATTAATTACAACTTACAAATAAAAATTATTATAAAATTATTATGATGTTCGACATACATCAATTATATAGATAACACTACGCATTCTATTTTGTTTATTTGCTTTCTACATATTTGTAGAAACTTAACTATTTACTTACACTAAAATGACTTATTTGTTGATAAAGCAGATCGTTTAATAAGTTAGGTGTCGCCCACTGATCCGCCTACTGATAACATTCTGATTGAAAAATATTTGGATGAGTAATTGTTATTCATAACATGACCTCATGTCATGTTGTCGACATAAAATTCTCTCCGGGCAATATTTAATTTTAGAACGAAGAAATTGTTTTTTTAAACAAACGGATATATCACTGTAATAAAACAAATTATACTGATTTTAGTATATAAAAAATAATAATTATTGGTTTTTAATTAGTGTAATTACAAATCCATTAAAGTTTTTATTGTCTTTGTGTTATAGGATTTTAAAATCTACGTTTATGTTGGAGTATGTTTAACATTTTAGAACCAAACCACATAAACAAACGAATAACAATAAAATAACCAATAAGCGAAGTGAAATAAATCAAATAGATATTATTATATCTGGTGGTATGCTATAATTATTTTATAACAATAATTTTTTTAATTTAATATAGATATCAGAATGCACATGTCAGTTTGTAAAATCCCATGCATTGCAACAAGAATTTATCTCAACAAATTATATAGATAGAAACCGGGTTTGAGGTGTCTTGCTTCCCAAAACCTTGACACACTAGATTGACAATAATGATAACCCGGAGTGTTGTACGGTCTGATCTTGACGACAACACAGATAGTCATTAAGAAACAAAGTAGGCGCAGTACGTATTTAAAAAAAACAACGGAAAAGTCTTATTATGGTAATTTACGTGAGGAATAATTTACATCACTCATGTTGATACGAACGAACGTTTTACAGTCGTATTCTGTAAGTAATTTTGACTGAAAAATATTGCTTAGAATAGGTACTTGTCTCTAATATGCTATCCACTGATGTCCTATATTTTCCTGATCCTAAACAAGAAGCACTAATGCTTCACTCACTGTGCTCTGCTTTTTACACATTTCACTGGTTCACTAGTTCGAAGGGTTTACTTCTTTTTAGTCTTCTCACTAGATTCTGGTTGTCCAGTAGCTGCATGGCCTCTACGTTGACGTGATGGCTTAGGCGAGATTCATGCTTAGTGGCGAATCTCTTTATCTCTTGCATGACTTGTGGGACACCAAGATCACGATGCAGGTCATTATTCCGTATATACCAAGGAGCGTTAACCATATTCCTTAGTACTTTATTTTGGAAAGTCTGGATTCCTTGTATATTGGAGTTTTTCGCGCGACCCCAAAGCTGGATGCCGTATAACCAAATCGGTTTTAGTATCTGGTTGTAAACTTTGAGTTTGTTCTGTACTGACAACTGAGAGTTTCTTCCCAGAAGCCAGTACAGTTCTCTGTATTGTAGGCCAAGCTCTACTCTCGTCTTCTTAACATGTTGTTTCCACCTTAGTTTTGTATCCAGAGTCATACCCAAATACTTTGCAGTGTTCGCATATGGAACTATGGCGTCGTTAATCCTCGATTCTTTTGTTTGTATAGTTAATGTGAACAGATTTCAGTTCGTTCAGCTTGGTCTTCCATTTTTTGGTCCATTTGTGTATTTTATTACTCGCTTGTTGAAGATTCCTAGTAGATTCTCCAATAGTTGATCCCACTGCCGTTAGAGCCGTGTCATCTGCGAATGTGGCGACCGTTACATTTTCCAGCTGTGGTAGGTCACTTGTATATAGCAGATAGAGAATTGGTCCCAATACAGTACCCTGGGGTACACCAGCTTTTACTTCTTTTAGTTCCGAGTGTTCATCGATCAGCATAACAATACAATGGCGCGTGACTTGTGTCCACTGCTAGGCACATTCGCAGCAGTGGAACATAACCTCCAAGGACGTACTAATACATCGTTCCCGGTAACCTCAAATTAAAATACCCGTGTCTCTACGAAGGAATGGAGAACCCACGACAACAACAAACTGAGTAGCAACCAGCACAGGTCGTACTAATTCGTGTCAGAACGTCACTAGCAATTAGAATTACTCCGAGAATTGCATCTGCGAGTAGGAATGCCACGTTAGGCTCATTACCGACAATATAGTCCGTGTGGTCCACTGTATTAGCGTCTTCAAATTCGTAGAAAATTAATCATGTGGTAGAAGAGTCAGTTAGACGTATGAAGCAGAAGGTTTACAACCAAGATATTTGGCTATTTCTTAACTTCTTATTAGCAAAGAACTTTCTGGACCAGGCAATGGACCAGTGGTGGACCGATAAAGCGGCATGACGAGGTTGCTGATGTTTTTGAAGCACTGGATGATAAATACCTCAGTAATTTTAGACTACATTACACCAAAACCCTGAAAAAATAAAGTATTCCTGGGTTAAAAACTATATCATCTGTTAACTTGTTGAAATAGTAAAGTTATTGCACAGTTCAGAGTTCAAGCACTAAAGGGTCGCCACTTCCTTTTCAATTAATTAACCCTTAACACTTAGTAGCACTAATAGAGGCAATAAATCATATCGTCACTCTTCCTCCAGCTTAATTCAATAACTTAACACACTAACAGGATACTCAACGCGACCTTCTGCGACCCAATAATTTCTTAGATATCATACGTAACTACGTGAAATATAAATAACAGTGGACCCAAGGTGGAACCTTGAGGAACGACAGATTCGTATTATATATATTGAAGAAGACGTGGATTATCGTTGGGTACGCCTGTAAAATTACAGTTTTCAGTAGTTAACTTAATAAGTATTTGGTGATAAACATTAAAACTGCGATTTTAATGCAGTAGTTTGTAGATGTGTTGTGATGGAAATGGTATGGTTGGTCACGTAACATGCCGATGAGGTCAAGACGTTTCGAATCGGTAATTCCATACGTCAGCATAACAAATGACAAATAAGTACGGAAAATACGATAAGCAAACATGCGTCCAAGTGAAATTTTTCTATCAACTGTTTTCCTCGATCTGATATATAATATGCTGTTTTAAATATTCTAAATCAGACGTGGTAGAAACAAACTATATTTCTCACTTATAAAATAAATAATTATATAACGGAAAATGTCCCGTTGTTACCATAACTATTACTATTACTTTGCAACCTTGACTTTATATTAAAAAAGAAAGATATCACCGTTCGAAATTAGTATTCATATCGACTGGAACTAAATGTAAAGTAAAAGTAGCTTCGTACGAATATGCCATAAAGGTATCGTAACCGTATTAGGTATGGTTAAGAAACAATTGGATGTAAAGTGGTTCTTATTACTGTACTGTCGGTTTTCTGCGAATGGCAAACCAATATTTTATCTGATATCCTGCAGATAGCACTACATAGAAATGCCTGGGTTTGACTTTAAATGGAAATATATAGCAACAACGTTTATCTTCTTTGAATTGAGATAGACTTATATCGACAAACCTGAGAAAACAACGTAAAATAAATAAATAAATATTTGATTGTAGTATTTGTGTTGATGTCCACTGTGTCATGAATGATTTTTCAAATTGGTAAAAAAATGAGAATTAATCTGTAATGCTAAACAAAAAACTATTGGTTAGTGAAATTTATGATAAACCTCATGTCCCGAATTGTTGTTAACTTACTTCTCTCTGATTTGTGTTCAGCAAAAAAATAATAAAAACACCAAGTGCTAATTTTTAATTTACATTTTTTCGAATAGGTTCTCATCGAATGTGGTATTATTTTACTACATAAATTAAACAGAAAACAGTGAATTGCTATAAACAAAATTAAAAAAGAACACGTAACATACATTTAATGTAAAAATAAAATTTTCTCAAAACGTAATTGCATTTTCGAGATTTTAGAAACCTAAATACGTATTTCAGCAACTATGTTGCCATCTTCAGTAGAAACTAAAAAAAAAAGAAAAGAGAGCACTTCATAGTATCTTTACTGGATATTGTCCAAGCAAATCACTAGTGGAAGTGACGTCCATGTTAAAAATTACCCTATATATACCCATTTGTTCGTCACACCTCAGTGAATTTTGATCATTGAAGCGTAAAAAACATGTTTTAATTAAAGCAGGTCAAACAATGGCGAACTAGGTATAGGACCCCTGTCTGAATTTATTAATTTATCTCTATTCAAGTGAATAAAGATACTTTCCAAGCTGTTTAGTTCCCTATTATTTGACACAGCTTTTACAAGTTTTAAGTCATCTACAACTACTTTATGACCTGTGTCTAAAATATGTTGAGCCACACTAGATTTTTCAAAACGATTATATTTAAAATGAGCTACATGTTCTTTGAACCTAGTTAAAATTGTTCTTCTAGTCTGGCCTACGTATTCTTTTTCACAGTCATGACATTTGATACAATATATACCAGATTTATCAAGTACATCTACCTTATCCTTTGGGTTTCCAAGAAGGTTTTTTATGCTATTATGAGTCGAAAATGCTATACAGAGATTTTGTGATGTAAAAATACTTCTCAAACCCCTTGTATATGCACAATCGAACGGTATTTTAACATATTTCTTCTTTTCTACAGACAAAGTATTTAAAGTAGATATTTGATTTACATACATTCTTTGATTCTGCTTCTTAATCATTCTATCAACTATTTTCTCAGGGTACCCATTATGTATGACAACATTCTTAATAAACAATAATTCTTGCTGATATCTATCTGCGGACAATGGAAATTTCAATAACCTATTTACTAAACAACTAATAAAAGACAATTTTTGTTGAAAAGGATGCTGCGAATCATTAGGGATTAGGGATAAACCTGATTGTGTTAGTATCTTTCCGATACACGTCAATTTCTATTATATTTTTGCTATTCCTGACTACCAGAGTATCTAAAAATGGAAGTTGGCCGTTAACTTCTTGTTCTACAGTAAAGTTAATGGTGTTGAATTTATAATTCAAAACGAGAAGAAAATCTTGAATACTGCACTTCTTGGTGTCAAAAATGGCAAAAATATCGTCGACATACCTAACCCAAGTCTTAGGGAAATATGGTGCTATAGACTTTACATTGGTTTCAAATATGCTCATAAACAAGTTGGCAATAAAAGGTGAGAGACAGTTACCCATTGCAGTTCCCTCAAGTTGTTCAAAAAACTTTCCGTTTATTTGAAAACAATTTTGAGACATACAAAGGGCAGTCAATCTTACATATTCATCTATTTCTGACGGGTCAAAGTTGTTATTGCTCAATAATTCCCTAAGAAACTCCAAAGTTTCCGGAATAGGCACACTAGGAAACAGTGAAGCAACATCAAATGAAATCAACAATTCGCCATCCTCTAATTTTACATTGTTAACCTTATTGATAAACTCCAATGAGTTATTAACAGAGAAGCTTGGTTGAGGAACAGATAAATTGTTGAACTCATTCGATAACCATTTCGCTAACTGGTAAGTAGGTGAGTTAATACCTGATACAATAGGTCTCACTTTATAAAGTCTATAGCACCATATTTCCCTAAGACTTGGGTTAGTCATGTCGACGATATTTTTCATGAAAAACTGTTTGACATTCTATGACATATAGTATGTCTATACAGAATTAGGTTTTACTAATTTTATTGTTTTTGTGTTAATGATACTGATATTAGATGTGTCCCAACACGCAAAAAATGCTGTTCAGGAATCTGTAACAGGCACCATCAAATCAAGAAACAAAAATTTATATAATATAATAATATTATATAATATACAATTAGCATTTCCTCACATATAGTTCAGTGGAGCCCTGAATCCAATGTTCTATAGATATGTATATATATATATATATATAAAAAGTCTGCTCGTCATTTATATATTTGTGCAGTGGAAAAAATGCTTAGAATATTGCCTGAATACAAACATGAGTGCACAACATTTTTTCACGATTTTTTTTTCAACATTTTTCCGTACAGATGCTTAGTGAAAGACTAGATTACACGTCCAAATTGGAACGTGTTATTTATAAAATTGCAACTTTGTCACGGTCCGTGACATAAACCTGACCATGCCTTAGATAATCACAAAATATTTATATTATCACGTACGTAGTGTCCTTGATTACTAATCCATGATAAAATTAACTTCAACAATATTATCGATTATTTTCATACCATAACAAAGCAAGATTTTTGTTATTTGACAGCCGAGAATAAACAAATTATTTGCTTCATCGAAACATGGCAGAAATGCTTTATATACACAGAACTTCTCCTTAAATTAAAATAATTTCCACACGATTAATTGATTGTTTACCAAATCAAAACATCTCGAACATGTGCGAGGCGATGCGCGATGGAGTCAAAAAAACAAACAGATCCCCTCAGAGTGGTATTTGTTTGGTTACACTCTTAAATTTATGGTCGACTTCTGGTTTACTCCAAACGTAAGTAATTATAGCAATGAATGGAAGCTATCAGAAGGGAATCATTGAACTCTCTACAGTTATTTTATCAATGAACCAATGCAAAACATTCCTGGATACCAATATAAACCATTATGCCTATTTTCCTCTCTAAGGAACCGCGAAAATCGCTCCCAGCACGATTCACCGATTTGAAGAAATTGCCACAATTGTGATTGAGGTGATTTTAGACAATTTTATGAAGAAAAAAGTGCGCAATTTAACAGATATACCCTGCAGGCATATCGTAGAAGTTCCTTGAACTTGCTCAAGAGTTATTTAAGCGTGATTTTGGACGTGAAAATTTAAAGATAATTGGGCGAGGTCAAGCACACCATAAATTTCAAAGTAATTTGCATATAATGGTATGGGGAATTATAAAAATCTAAATTGTTAGCTTGTAAAAGGGATTAGAAATTACAGAAATCTGTTTTATCGAGTACATACATCTGTGGCATATTTCAGGTCATGGCTAGAGTTACGTTCACATATGTGAGATGTTATTTAAGTTAATCCATCTTGAATTTCGCAAGCTGTGCACACGAAATATTACGTAGACGTCCTGTGAGTAAATAAACCAACAGACAAACTTAATTTTGAGTGTTTTTAGGAAAAGATTAGTGTTCATTAGTATTGTTTGTACTATTTTTTTAGGCAGTGCCTTTTCAAAATGTTATACAGTGTGTCCCAGCTGTTGTGGACTTAACTTCATACTGTTATCTCTTATAATTTTGATTTAAATTTTTGAGTGTTGAACCCAAGACATTTTGTCATTTTGTGTGCTCGAATTAAGTGTAGATTTTTAACTACAAAAAATTCGAAAATGTTTAGTTTTTTATTTGGTTTTTCTACACTAAATTTACATTCCACGGTTAGTAGCTGTTATTCGTAAATAATCAATTAATTTTCAGTCTAGATATCAGTGTTTTTCACATATTTTCAATTACTTAAATTGTCCAAAATTTGTTTGTTTTTTGGTAAGCTTTTTTCCGTAGAATCAGAATGTGAGCAGAAATTTTGACTTGAGTCCAGTTTTTGAAAAAACAGTGCTGAAGAGCGGAAACAATTCAAAAATATTTCCGATTTTGTTCTTTGTTGGCCACGATAGTAACTTAGCTTAGATTATTGCGTTTTTAATCAAATGCGTTCCTGGAAATACGTGAAAGAAAAAATGTAAAAGCACATTTCATATTAAGCGTCACTATCAATATACATATTAAGTTATTACTCACTCAGTTATTCAACCACAAAATTAGGAACATTCTATAGAAATTTTGTGATAATGGTAGATGTTAAAACTACAATGGGCATGGAAAAGTTTGGAATACATTAATTAAAGTTGGAACGTTTTTTATTTACAGTATTTTTAGGTATAATCCAGTCAAATGGCGTTTTGGCCAGGAAAACATATATAAGTTTTGTTTTCTTTCATTCTATATGTTTTTTGGGGTGCTGAATTCGAAATTTAACTTTGCTACTGCCCACGAATACTGCTTCACAATGAAAATTGCAATAAACCTGAAAATTTTCAACTTTTCTTCAGCTTTTTGTAAAAAGTCATAAAACTCGGCACTTTTCGACGTAGGCCACCATATACAAAAATAAAATACACAGCATTTCCTATAAAAAGCATCCTCAAGAGTTTTTTTTCGTTGAATGGTTTGGCCGCCAGAGCGCGCTCAAAGAAGGCCAAATTTTCCTACTTTATGTAATGTGCGTGTAGTTACAAAAACGCTTGGATTCTGATAAAACCATTCAACTTTAAATTTTAAATAAATCAAAAACTATAGCCACAACCTGGATTTGAATCTGGGACCTTTGCGTGTCTAGCACAATGCTCTTCCATCTGAGCTACTGAGGCCTATGACTTTTGTTAGATATAATTGTCATAAATCAAGGAAAGGAACTAGTGGTTACTAGCAAACACTAACCTATCTTGACGTACACCTATCAAATGTCATCTACTCTGGAAGTAGTAAAAAGTAGTAAAAAAAGGTTACATTATAATAAAACTACATAATCTAAGCTTTTTACTTTATCATACGCAGTATGTAAGATAAAACTATATATATATAACTACTAAAAGTATCGGCACGGAACTTCATATTTAGAAGTTTCATGACCAAACTTAGAGTTGAAAAGCTTTTCAACAACAGGGTCCAAAGGAACTGGTAGTTTATTCTAAGCGCTTTTCAAGGATTTTGCAAATGAGCCGCCATTTCTGTAATTTCGTCAAAATAGTTTAATAATAAATTAAAGTAGAGGAAATTTTGAATAATTTATGCCTATGACATTTTTTGGTAAAATTAATAGTTTAGCTACAAGAGCAAATTCTATTTGATCGAGATCGGTCGCATCTGCATTGATATGAAACTACATAGTAGCCAGAATTTTGACAAATATTTTTTTGTGTTGTCACACTCGAATACAGCTGATTTCATCAGAGGTTGGAGAACCGCGATGGAATGTTGCCGCTCTAGTACGCCAAAGTACAAAAAACAAATTTCAAATAAAATAAGATCACCAATTTGATTGTTTGTTGATAAGAAATATCAACCCGTCTTTATATGTAATTCTAGAAACGATAAATTGAGAGAAGTTCGTTGTTGAAGCCATATCCTTGGGAAGTGGCAAAGTTGAAATTCGGATTTAGCACCCCAGAAAACATACCTATAGAATGAAAGAAAAAAAAACTTCTATATTTTCTTCCTGGAACAGTAACCACCCTCGGAAACGATTTGACTGGACTAGTATTACAAATTAATGTTCTGACTAATAATAATTTATTATTTTTGAGCTAAGACATAGATTTTTTAATTGTCTTCATGGCGGGATAAAAATGTTCAAGCAAAAAATGCTAATCCGATGTTAAAATTATTATTTTGCAGATTTATTATATATTTATATGCTTTAATCCTAAAATATCCCAAGAAACAAGAAAAAATATCTAAAAATAAACACAAAACTTAGTAGGACACTTTGACAAGTAATTTCTTAATGGAAATTATTTCATTATTGCGTAATCTAGTGCAGAGTCTAGACTATTCCTTCGTATTGAATCGAATGCACAATATGTTTAACAGCCCCTCTGCCATTATCAATGCAATCAAACAAAGATATTCATATCTTCCAATCACGTTGACAGTTTAGTACATAGTTTAAACAAAATCGCACATCACGCCTATCGGTTCGGGCAAAATAAAACAAGCAAGGCCAAAGCCAGTAGTGTATTGGCAAACCTTTCAGCACCTGTACGCTTTTGCTTCCAGCTTAAGAGCTCGTAAACAGCATCAAGGTAAGTGGCACTGCACTAGAATTGCCCTGGTATGGTCTATAGTCCCACACCTCCGCAATTAACAACTGAACGCTAGCAAACCATGAAGGTTACGAAAGCTAAGAGGCATTTAATGATTTAAAAGTAGAAAATGTATTTCGAATCACATTTATTTTGATTTGTAATTATCTGCGTATTATATTATTGAGTTGTGCCATTTAAGTTGTCTTATAAAACGTGTGTAATTTGGTATTTTTTCTACTTTTTTTTTCTACTTTTTTTTCGACTTTGCGTCATTAATTTTATATACATATCATAATTTCTGGCTATTATATTGGGGAAAATTTAAATCACGAGCATTTTTGCTGTTAATTTAGTTCGAAAACGTTATACGTTATATATGTTTAAGTGTAATTTCAAAATATACCAATTTTAGTATTTATGATTATGTAGATCTCATGTTAAGAGATTTAAATGCCACTTTCGAAGATAACATACTTAGGGAGGGACAGTCAATAAATTTTGAACTGATGTCTTCTTTGCAAAAGTCTCATCATAATAAAATAATAAATAAATTTTCGTTTCTCCTGCTCATATACAAAAGTTTTACATTCCTAAAAACTTCCCGATTAAATCTTATACGGGAAATTTCTTATTCAGATAGACAAGAATATCTGTGTAACTGAAACATTCACAACAGTGTGGATCGGCTACTACCCTTCGAGTATAACCAACTATTAAACTCATATCGTTCTGACAGATACTTCCGTATAAAGCAAGACAATGAGTACTCAACTCTTAAATGTATTAAAGCTGGAGTACCACAAGGTAGTGTGTTTGGCCCAATTCTTTACCTTCTATACACACATGATCTTCCGCAACCAGATGGTGTTACCGTTGCCACGTTTGCTGATGACACTGCAAGTACACTGGCAGTAGATACAAATGTTGACGGAGCAACACTAAAACTGCAGAATCCTGTCAATGATATTAGTGATTGGATGCAACGATGGCTAATTACATTAAACGAAACCAAATCCGTTCACATAAATTTTACCAACAAGCGAATACGATACGTTCCAGTTCAAATAAATAACACCACCGTACCCTACTCGAACACCGCAAAATACCTCGGTATGACGCTAGACACCAAGCTCCGCTGGAAAGCACATGTTAAAAAGAAACGAGAAGAATTGGGCATAAGATACAAAAAAGTGTACTGGCTTATTGGTAGGAAGTCGGCTTTGTCGACATATAATAAACTCCTACTATACAAGCAGATACTTAAACCTGTATGGACCTATGGTGTCCAACTGTGGGGCTGCACTAAGCCAAGCAACATCACCATCATTCAACGCTTCCAAAATAAAATTTATTTACTTTTTATTGTTGTAATGGGTATTGGTTATGTTAATTTTTCGTTTTCGCATAGTTTGATTTTTCTTTGTTCGTTGACATTTCAAACGGCTGTAACTTCTTAAGGAATAGAAGAAACATATAAGAGCCATGTAAATCATTATACTCAGAATGACATTTGATTTCTAAAAATTAATTCTGCTGAAAAAAAAGGTAGACTATTAATATATTTATATTTTTTTAGTTAATGTTATTTTGTAGCTGTTATTTAATAATCTTTTTAATTTTGACTAAAAGTTATGTCAATGTTTTTGGTGCTCCGCGAATTTTTCGTATGATCAAAAGTGCTCCCTGACTTCAAAGAGGTTAAGAACCACTGGTGTAAAGGAACGTCTTTTTAAATAAAAACTAAATTATTACTTTAACGGAATGTATTTTTTGTATGTATACAAATATATTTATGCGTGAATACTACACAAAGTTAAATCTTTTTAAATTCAATTTAGAAATGCACTGACATTTTCCTAACTTAAATGGGTCACCCACAATCCGCATGAATAGAGTTAATAAGCTCTCGTTATCTGTGTTTGCTGCGCTATCAAACACCTGTCATCTCAACAAAATAAACAGAGGAGATTGCCCTTGCTATTGTAATATACAGCGCACTACGCGTAGTCATCGCGTATTATAATTTATAGTGGAGCGGGCTGCGCTCAAAAGACATTCTTGTCGCGTTGTTGCATTCACTTCTCGGAGAATTCGTGATTCACCATTGCAAAATCGTTCAACGGTCTGCTAGGAAAAGTGATTACGTACAATCGTCGTGAGTTATAATTAATTTTCGACGATGATACGCTGCTCGTTATTCTCATTCATCATATAAATTATTTTCGCAGAGCGCATCGCGGAGAGGAATTATTACAGATCAAGATGACCTTAGATATTGGCACATTTGCGTGCTGGCATACAATACTGATTGAAATACGTTTGCTATTCGAACGGACATTGTCGCCATTTAGTGGTTGTCCTCCATGGAGCAAAACTCCGAGCGTCGAAGAGCCACTAGGTCTTTTAATTACCTACAATTTGAGATATGATAGAAATTTATGCAACAATGTTTGCAAAAGTTATAAACATTTTTCAGTATAGCATTCTTGTTCTAGTTATACGCATTTTGGCAGTGGTTTTGAAAGACAAGCTACAAATGAGGACGTTGCTGCAAGAACGATGCAGTTCCAATTTTCAGACAAATTGAGATTATGCACTAATCATATTGTATGAAACAATGGATAATTTGGTGTAAGAACGATGCTGATCCGAGCACTGCATGTACCTTAATTCAAAAAACGTGTGCTGAAGAAGTATGTTTTCTTGATTCTCGGCAAAACTTACCAATTTCATTGGTTACTAATTCCATCTCAAGATCCCTGAGGAGATTTTTGTTTCTTATATACCAAGGTGCACCCACCATCTTTCTTAGCACCTTATTAAGTAACAAAATAAAATCCACATAAAACTTTTTACAGATTTACTTCTAAAAACTAAATGTCATTTCGAGTAAAAAGGTTCATATTGAGTTATTGGTTTTCTCAATTCCTTAAGAAGTTATAGCCGTTTAAAATACGGTTTTATTGATATTTTTATCAGCTCTAACTTTTTACCGAATTGATAAAATGAATACTCGAATGAAGTTTATTTGCGGCGAAAATTATTAGTCTCATATAGAAAAGAAAAAGATATATTTCTGTATAAATTTAGAACATAACGGGAATTTTGGAATTTATTTCTCCAAACCAACTCTTGAATGTTTGAGGGAAAAAGCACTCTCGATGTACCGAATTGCTTCCGAAGTTTTCTTTTTGCCCGTATTCGCATAATTCCACATTTTGTGTGTGTGTATGTTTTGATTTTCTGGCCCCACAAAATTTTGTTCGTGAACTATCACCTGGTGGTTATAAATGCCGCCACCTATTTGGTGATATTGTGATAGTTCCTCCAAGCATCTGACATGTTCGCGGTAATATAAATTTAAATATAATAAAACTTTCAAAACCTTCTTAGTTTGTCTAGTATTTAGGTAATTTGGCTAGATTCTTTATATTAGCAGTTACGTACTACCTACTCAAGTAGTTTCGATAAGCTCATTTTTAATACAACTTTATACTAATCTAAGGCTTAATAAGTCCGCACATAACATGTGGATGATATGTAGATGAGGGCAAAAATATATATTATCAAAACATCATATTTGTTATCTTTATTTTACCCTAACCTTGGCAATATCTAGGTTTGGGAAAGCCAACCATTAGTCGAGGATGTGCGACATCCCAAACGGCGGTGACATTTCCGGTAAATCCGGAAATTGAAACTGCTCATCATTAAATTCATCGGGAAGGCTTATGTGACGTTTTGTTTTGTCCCTGAACCTCTATGATCTTATATAAGCCAAGATCAGCCAAGATCTGATACACCCTGTATAGTATAAAATACTGGAATGTAAAATCTGCATAGCCACCATGTTGTTTTTTCTCTTTCTCTTTACTAGACAATTTATTTCTGAATTGAATGATGTTCGCACGGTGTGGTTCTATAAAGTTCAAGCTTTGGTCTGTAATTTCAGTCTACTTAGAGAATTTTATCACTTGGTCTTATTTTTTGGAGTAGCAGAAAATATTAAAAAATTATTTTTTTTCAGTGTTCTTCAAATATGTAAAAAAACGACTTCAATACCTCTTTTAATAACTGACATTTCAACAATTAGGTCGCCTTGTGTTTTCAATCTTACTGTTATTGTCTTTTTTCATTTCTCTTGGGCAAAAGGAACAGTAGAGATTTTATAGCATCGTAGTGATTTTTTAGTATACATGGTGAACTTTTGAATCATCGCAAAAGTTTTTACTCAAAAAAACAGTTCACGTTGGACGTTTGCATAGATAATAAAAACGATTCCATTGCATAGGCACGAAAAGTCCAATCGCGAACTTGAGCTATATTTAAAGATGGTGGACAAACTATGACCAACGTTTAGATTTTTTATGGGCGACATTTTTGATATTGACATTTTTGAAGGATTTTTCTTATCTGTTTTCCATATTGTACTACAATTATTGGGCTAAAACTAAAATTATGGCAGTTTACTTTCACTTGTCTGACGGTTAGGTCTTTGCTGTTCGTTTTTCACGTAAAAATTACATCTTCAAATAAAAAATATCTAAAAAAAGGAAGAACGCAGTGTACTCAGGGTGGCTTCACATAAAAATAAAAAAAGAAGACTAGGTTTGAAGTGATGTGACATACTCAAAAAACGTTGATTCCAGCTCCGATTCAATCTTAGCTAAAACAAACAAAAGAACCAGAAGAAGTAACATAAGTCTGAAATTTACAGCTAAACAACAAGTGTGATACATCGTAATTGAAACTGACGAAAAGACCACCTAAAATGATAAATTCAAACTTGCCGTTGCAATATTTTTGTTACCCTAGTTTTTACTAAAAACAATAAAAAAACTTTGTTTAAATATTTCACCCTGTATAAGAAAAAATCACCCTGTATACAATACTATAAGATCTCTAGCCCCATTTTTGACCAAAACAAGACAAATGTCATTACCCCTTGATTTTAATATACCTTTCAAACTTCCAAAGTTTGGATTGAAACGTTCTGTTATTGCGAATATGATATGGTTCCAACCTTCACACTACAAGCAATTCGTTTTTTAAAGAAATATTTGAATTGACTAAATATTATTGGAAATACGAGTGATTAAAAATTTGTACCGTTTTTTTGGCCCACAGTGTATAATAAACCATATTTAATAATTCCTTGTTTGTATATAAACATGTGAATGATGTGAAAGTAAACATTAATAGGTTAAATCCTATAAATCAATAAGAACCCAATTTTTATGGCTGTACAATACATCTTAGGAGAATTGCATAATACAATTTGTCAATAATACACTTGCACAATACCTACAACGGGAAAACCGAAAATTTTTCAATATATTTCTTGTAAGTATTCAATGCGTTTGCAAATCCTGCTCAATAAGCAAACATTCAACAAACTCTTAGGCTTATAGAAACAATTTTAGACACACAATTTAACTCGCCAATACGTACAAAATAGATATATTGCCATTCGATTAGTTGAATGCAAATTAGCGTTGGATAACTTTTAGTTTTACATAACTGGTATGGAAAACGGAATGCGCCGTCTTGTGTAATAATAATAAAACAGTAAACGACGCTTTTCACTCTCGACAATGCTTGCTCGGTTAGAGAAAGAGTCAGTTTTGTTTTTTTTGTTAACAATAGAAGTTTGAGAACCGGCTCCAAATTAAATTAACTCTAATTTCGTCGCGTTTTCATGTGAAATAGAAAGTACCGTATGACTCAAGTGTTTCCCTATTGCTAGTTGAACCATATCTTAATTTTGATAGGTCACTTTCGTTTTGTTAACATCGTAATATTGCGTTAGTTCACATTAATGTTCACATTAATATTTTTGGATTGGTACTCTAGTATGTGTACGTGACTATACAGAGTCTTTCACTACGAGTTCCCATTAGAGAAGCATATGTACAACTAAATGAAATCAGGGATTCATTTTTTTAAACTAATTTTTTTAAATAGCAGCTTTTGTCATTTGAACATCCTGTATAACTTTTCGGAAAACTTTGCAGATGTGTCGATAATATGTTACCTCCACAATAATTTTCCCAAACAACGGTTTTCCAATGACCACATTGAATAATTTATAAATAAATGATCTTGCAACTTATTATTGAAAGGAAGTGAATATCTCAAAAATGACACCTTAGAGATTTCAAGATTTTAAAATGCTATAAAATACACGATATTCCATTTGAAATAAGAAAGTTAACACCATTTCCGGTGAAACCGGAAGTAACTAAAAACTACAATTTGTAGTGAAAAAAATCGTATCCAACAAGATATGTAAGTTTAAGTTTATTTAACGTCGACCTATTTCCGCAATTTAGACCAATCACCGACGCTGGAGGATGGCTTCACATAGCCAAACATTTTGTCGAACTAAAGGTTGATTTTGTCAATCCTTTTAAGGAATTGTATAGCAACAACGCGACACGTTTTATTCAATCGTATAGTCATAGATTAAATTTAATTATTATTCATCACTATCATAATCTTATCAATATTGCTCTACCTGACGTCAAGCAACACCTTTTACTAATCTAACCAGTAATTTCGCTACGAAAAAATTATTTCACACCTTTTTTTTACATAAGATGTGAAATCTTACACCATATTTAACCAACCTAAAACAAAAAGATGACCGAAATCCAAGGTCGACCGAGATAGCAGCTGATCGATCTATTTTTTTATGACTCAACGATCAAAGTGCTAACCAGCTAACAGAAGAGGATCGGGTCGGTAAAAATAGTCGTAAACAATCGCAAGGTCAACCTGTTGCTCGTACCGTACCCATTGGAAGGCTAGAAGAACAATTGCGACCGACTATGGGATGGGGATTGCCAATGTATGCGAGGAAAGCAAGAAAACAGAAAAAACATAGAGGAAAGCTGCGGGACATTCTCGCATAGCCGCTGTGATCGCTGTAGCGATAAAAATGGAAAGAGGAGATGTATTTTGCGCTGGATAAGTCAATTTTGTTCCGACCCAGTTGGCGTTCAGTGGAGTTGAATGAAATGTCGATACTGATGATACTTGATAATGTCGATTTTTTTGTGGGATTAAGGTAAACGTCCCAAATTCAGACACAGTCCTAAATTCCGACATATTTCTGTTTATTTGGATAAAATAAAAAATCTGCTGTGGCCAGGCACATGACTTTATCATACAATATATAAAATTAATAGTTTAGCTGCATGAGAATCTATTTGACTGAGATCAGTCGTGTCTGCATTAAAATAAAACTAGATAGCCAGGATTTGACAGATAAATAAATAATTAAATAAATAAATAATTCCTTTATTAACATAAAACAATATTAAATGCAACAAAATAATATTTATATTTAGGGCGGAGATCAGCACAGTTGTTTCCAAATTGCCTTGCTCTTCCACTCAACCGCTTACGCAAACTAGAACTAAGACATAATTGTACTAATAATATATCAATAATGCCGAGAAGAAATCAGAACAAAACCAAAGAAAAAAAACTCTAGAGTCTAATTACACGTAATTGCAGCAAATCCAACTCAACAAAACGTCGCACATGCCCATAAAAACAAATTAAAACAGCCTCCGATGTGCGCTCAATGCCTAAAGTCCCCCCTGTTGACCAAACAGACAACACTTCACCTTTCCCCCGAAACTGTATAACAATATTTTTTTCATATCTTCCCTGAGACCATTGTATATGTGACTGACTTGGTAAGAGAATGACCGTTTATACAACTAAGCGCGATGGGCAGGTGGAACAAACAAACCCCTGAATCTTAAATTAAGGTTATGGACATCCGTTCTACAGCGTATCGTCCGCATGAGGTATTGTGGGATCCTCGTGGATAGCAATTTATGATATAATATTGCTGCATGCAACTCCCCAAGTCGCCCAGCCCATTTGATACATGATCATACTTCCTCAAACCAAAAACAAACAGAACACATGCATTTTGCACACGCTGAACACGCTGCCTATCCGACGCCATCAGGCAAGGACCGTACACGGTATCACAATGTGATATCTTTTTATTGTCGACAGATATAGTGAGATATTGTCAAAATATCAGCATCTGACACTACCGGTACTGTCATTAGACTGAAATTATTTGGAAAATCCTGGCTCACTATATAGTATTATATCAGTGCAGATGCGACCGATCTCGATCAAATAGAATTTGCTCTTGCAGCTAAACTATTAATTATACCAAAAAATGTCGCAGACATAAATTATTCAGAATTTCCTCTACTTTAATTTATTATTTAACTATTTTGAGGAAATTACAGAAATGGCGGCACATTTGCAAAATCCTTGAAAAATGCTTAGAGGAAACGTGCAGTTCCTTTGGACCCTTTTGAACCAAAAGCTTTTCAGCTCTAAGTTTAGTCATGAAACTTCTAAATATGAAGTTTCGTCCCGATCCCGTTTCTCCGGAATTGTCTCCACAAAAATCGAGTACACACATACACACACACATACATACATACACACACAATTTTTTGTACCTTCGTCAAAAATGATCAGCGGATCCAAAAAGACCTATTTCCGCTAAAATCTCAATTTTTTTTTCGGCTCGATTACAATACTTCATCGTACTGCGTATGATAAAGTAAAAATAAATCCACAAACAAGTTTACTATTTTTGTTTTAGAAAGTAAATTTTATTCTGAAAAACAAGTTTTCAATAAGACACGATTTTGTTAATATTTCAAACGCCAGTAACTTTCCAGAAGCTGAAAAGATAAATAAATCAATATGAAACTTTTGACTCAGAATAATGCTTTCTAAAGAAAGATGTGTGACCAAGTAGGACAGCCTGTATGTTGTGAGGGTTGTGCGGCCTTCAATGTGACAGTACTATGTCACTGGGAATTCCAATGATTTGTACAATGATACGTTGATATGTTGTCCAATGATTTGTACAACAATCAAATCATTCAACGGATTGTTACGAACATTTAAGAACAGTTTGGAGTTGCATCCAAACATTTAGTAACTAAATTACTCAAATGTACCATCTACCATTACGTAGAAGTATGGATGGTCGTATAATTGTCAAACTCTGATGAGGGATTTGTACCATATCATTATACTTTTTCAGTCAAAATCCTTTTTTCAATAATTGAAACAGATGTTTATCATAAGTAGTTTACATAAGTAGTCCTTTAGTATATTTTTATTTGAGTGGAACTTCTGTCTTTGTTCTCCTTTTAGTTTTCAGTTTTTGAGAATGCAGTTGAAATGGATTATTTGGACATACCGTAATGACTAATTGAGACAGTTTTTTGTATATGAAAAATATTATCATACCGCTTCTTTATATTATTTCTTGTTGCTAGCCACACAGGAAATCAGTAAATTTTTCTATAATATCAGAGAAATGTGGTTTCAGTAAACCGCGTCAGGAAACTTTACTTTGTACTGTTGCTAAGCATATTAAGCATGTATATTAAAATTCAAGCCATACCCCGGCCTTTTAATCTATTTCTAATCGCTTTTCTTATCAAGAGTTGAAAATATTACTTAGCAAATCAGGTTTATTATTTTCGCTTCAATAGAGAATAGACTGGAAAACCAGATATTTTGAAATCACACTATCGATGCCCATATTCACATATAATTGCAAACTTTACGATAAACCATGTGCCGTAGAAACGGAGACTGCTGGTTATTGTATGAAAAATGAATGATTTTATTTTTTATTTAAATGGCGTTCTTCGATGTTTTTTCGATGAAATGAAATGCGTGACAAAGTTATACAACGTTGCCTACAGCAAATTATTTAGTTTCCAAGATAATATAAAAAAGTTACTTTTTGCTATTAATCTGGATATTTATTTTATTGTTTAAAACATCCAAATAAGGCTCAGTTATTATTTTTTCCGTTATGGGTTTAAGACAATCTAGAAGCGTTATGAAGAATGAAATTTTCATATTTTTGGACTCCTTGTTAATCTAAGAAGTTTCACTGAAAATTTTGACAATTTTGAACTGCAAATAGCTCCAGGATTCCAAAAAGCATTTTCAGAAGGGTACACTGGGTTTATAAACTTCTAAACAAAACTACATACACTGACTAATTATCACAATACCTAGAAAATATCATCAGAGATAACACTTCAACCGCCTATTAAATAATGAATTCCATAGGTGGTGTGTCTCCACTTAAGAAAGCCAACAATTACGCCAACTCGTTTTCGTTCCTAGTAATGTCATTTACCATAGCCACTACACAGCACTAAACCGAGATACCATCACACCAGTCGCCTAGCAAAAAAAATCGCAACCACCACAATTAGTGGTCGTGGTAAAAGTACCGGTGAGAAATGATGCTCGGTGATGGCAGATAGAAGCCTGGGCTCGTTGTAACTAGAAGCAATTACAGATGCGGATATGTGTGCGCTGTGCTGAAGACCATGGGCGAGATAATCGCAATATAAATAGCGTTCCTTCCACCTCTGGTGATAATGAAGGGTGTGCGACTTGTACTACTGGATACCAGTGGATGCCTATCTCCAAGTGCTGATCATTTAATAGTAGCTTTACGGTTCTTTAAGGCTGACAAGTCGTTTGCCGATTGGTGTTGGCTATTTATTGATTTACCTGGAAGATTCAATTGTAAGTGCGTACTATCGTGGCCATATATTATGTCCCCTCTTTTGAAGTCCATTTTCTCGCAAATCTAGGGGCGAAAAAATTTGAAAAAATTCTGCTGCTGTCCTTGATTAATATGCTACAACTCAAGCTTATTACATCATTGTTTATTTGATGGATGAAATTTGCAACCTCGTCCATATTTAGGTTTGTTAGAGATAAAATAAAAGGATATCAATATGGAATTGTCGTTTTATTCATTGTTTATCTTGCATGTTCCCTACAAAAGATCGTGTTGAAGCATCTCATGATTGCTGCAATTGACGCGGCGCTCTTCGGTCTTTCGGGCGAGCGTGGGAAGGGATCGACAGCGACTCTGCAAGAAGTGGCGGATCGCACGTGCATTAGTTACTAGGAGAACAGTGTTTACGGACACAATACATATAACGACACGGCGATTATGCCTCGCCAAAGAAATTTGGATATCCGGCGACAGATTACCGAATTAAAAAATAATGGCAAAATGAGCCAATAAGATAACAGAACCACGAACAGGCATTTGGAAGTCCCATGGAAATTCTTGGCAATTTAAATCGGGTTTCGGGATTAGCATTTAAAATTAATGAACGATCTGCAAAATAATCTATGTGTCTACAAATTTACGATGCTAAATTTGTAAAAGTTTTTTGATATTTCTAAGTTTTATACGCTCAGAGCTGACGTTCGTAATATACGTAATATATCAAGAGTTGTATTTATTTTATATTGTTTGTGCATGTATTTAAATATTATTAATAAATAAACTGTTGAAACTGTTATAATAGTTTGAATATCTTTATAACAAAATCGGGAATACTTTTTAAATATTTTTTGGGTTTATCAAGCAAACATAATTTAGTATTCACCACTAATCGGAAAATCTGCTAACTCCATATTATTAGATCTATCCGCTTCCATCAAAATCTTGTTTACAACCTTATTGTATAAAACTGAAGAAAACATAAACGCCAATCGATAGAAGAGATTTCTCTCGTACCGGGTCACATATCATAATCAAAATTACGCAAAAATTAAGAATTTAATTGTTAGTTAAAATTACTACCTTGACAAGTTATCGTTCTTTTTGTGTATTGATAATAAGCTGCCCCGGTTCTCTCAGCTGTGTCGGTTCTCTCCGACATGACAGCACCGCTAACGCCTCCCTTCCCCGCAGCACCCCAAAGACCGTAGAGCGTCGGAATTCACGCGGAGTTTCAGCACGATCTTTTGTATGAAAATGCAAGATAACAATTATTTTGTAATAAACCTATGAATTATTGGGTAGCCTATAGTCTATGTTTCATTATTCTAGCTCTTCTAATAACGGAATTGCTGGCATTGCATAATATAGCTTTTTGTGGGTCAATCACTAATCCAATGATTTTACAAAAATGCACATTGAAAATGAAGCATTCCGCAGGTGATATTACTTTTCAATTCGTTGAAATCTATAGATTATTTCTGGAGTAATTAATTGCTAAAGTTAAACGAATAAAATTTACGGGGCAAAAACAGCGCCAATTCTTCTTAATTTGGAAAAATCGGGAAAACGCCAACATATACAGCTTTCTAATTTTTATGAGTTGTAGCATATTAATCAAGAACAGCATCAGAATTTTTTCAAATTGTTTCGCCCCTAGTTCTCCGAGAAAATTGACGTCAAAAGAAGGGACATAATATATGGCCACGATATGTTTGAAGTTAAACCCTTCTTTTTAATCTCCCCACTGGATTCTGGTCGTCCAATAGTTGCAAGGTATCCATGTGGTCGGTCTAATCATCTGATGATGATGATACACATGGGTATACACATGCGTATCCAGCTCAAATCGGATGGGGGGGGGGCAGTTTTCTAAATTTAGCTTGCTGTATGGGGGAAGTGTGCCCATTAGGGTGGTTCAAAAATGCATCGCAAAAATTTTTGTGATGATAGAAAGCAAAGCTCCCCCGAAATCGTTTCCAAATCCAAAAAAGTGGACTATTTTCTGTTGTTGAAATTTTGAATTTTAGCCGTACCTGTCGGGTGTCTTAAATTTACTAGCTCTTATCTAGTCGTATTCTTAATTTATTGCCTTTGTATTCATTTGTATTGATTTATGCATTCTTCGCTTTCTTGTGTCTGTTTTTGTTTTTATACTAGTTTTTAATTTGTATTGATTTTCTTGATTTTGATTTGCATTGATTTTCATTTCATTTGATTCTCGTTGTTTTTGAGTACGATATGACTTGTGTCATCCTTTGTATGTACAGAGACCAATAATGTTGACTTTTGCATTTTCCCATGTAAAGTAAAGTAGACTTCATTTAACATGGGAAAATGCATCGGAAGAAGAAATTTTTTGGTATTTTTCAAATAATTGTTCGAGGTTTGGACAAAGTTAAGATTACTTAATATGGATTTGACGCTCCCCAACGCACCCCATAGTACCCTTAAACTACCCTTAAATTGAAATATGTACATTCTTCAGCTAATTGATTCGTCTAGTCATTTCAGTCTAGTGGAATGTTTATAAACATTTGTCAGTTATTTTACGTTTTTTTAAAAGAAATTATACCTATTTCCTTAAATAAATCGTTTTCGAAAATCCGTATGAATTCTGATTTTGAGTTCGAAATGGCAAATTATTATCTTACTAGTAACATCATTCTGATACTGGTAGGATAACCAGCTTTTTTGAAAAATTAACTTACAATTTTCATATTCCAGATATCTAATAAATCCCCATTTGTTTAAACAATTGTTGTTAGCAATTCACCTAAAATGATTTTTTTTAATCGGTTTGCCCAACTGTTATTCTCAAGTGACATCATTTATATTTTTGGATGATTTCCATTGTTTAAATAATACAATATTATTCGTTTTCAATATCATTTATTCGAAAAAATTGAAATGATATGTAATCATTTTTTTTTTCGGAAAATTGGGGAGTTACATTTCTTTTAAAAATATTAAATTTCCTATCGTCAACAAATTTTATTATTCATATTTCTTTCTCCATTTCTTATTCTGATTTTCTACCACTATGTGTTCAGGATAATATTGATTTGTTGCTGTCTGGAATCTATTCCCTGTACTCTATTTTGATGAAATATTAAACAGTCCTATTGTGTTAACATTCAAACAATGATAGGTAATCACCCCAACATATAATTGATGTCACTTGAGAATAACAGTTGGCAGGACGATCTAAAAACATAATTTTATGCCAATTGCAAAAAAAATTAAAGAAATTGTATTTGTTTAAACAAATGTGGGCATAGAGGCCAGATATCTCAAACATGAAATTTGTTAATTAATATATAAGTTAATTTCACAAAAAACGACTTTTCTACTATAATTAGAAACAAAAATTGTAAATGAATTATAATTGATGTTTAAACTATAAGAAGATTGGAGAGGCAGCAGCCCCCCGTTGCCCCCCACCCCTGGATACGCCTATGATGATACACATTGTATCGGATGGGAAATTGGTTTTATGGCAGAACAGTTAAATTTGTTGTATTTTCTTTGCTTCTGGGTCGTTTTAAACCCAAAATGCAAATATTAGAATGTCATTATCTGCTGTACAATGCCTAGTACCATTGTCTTAAAAGCTATGCAAAAATTTTATATGAAAAATATGTTGAGATATAGTATAGTGCATTAAATACGAAAGAATAATTTCGTTCGTCGTTGAACAGCCGGTATATTATGTTTCTTATTTAATGTCTATTAATATTTTTTAGTACATTTTCAACTAATATTTTGCATAGCTTTGAACACAAAGGTACTCTTCAGTGTTTTCACAGTTTTGGTAGACATGTGGAAGCAAACACTTACATTCTGATATTTGCATTTTTGGTTTACGACGATCCAGAGAGAAATTGATAATAAAACTATTAATTGCTAATAGAAACACCCGGTATATGCAATAAAGAAGGTGACTATAATTTCCTAATTGATAACCTCTAATATATCTAAATACGATTTTCAAATAACATTCTGCATACATTCGAACAGTAAGGTATTTTGCTCTTCCGTATTTTTCATTTTTCAAAGAATATATTTCTTATACTAATATTGCTGTAACCTGTCTCCATTCTTAAAAATAACAACCTAACTAACGTAAGGAAATGCTTAGATGGCAACCACTCTTTACATAGTCTGACAGTTGCAAATTGCAACAATTCAAACTGCTGCAACGTAGATTTCTTAGTTAGTTCAACTAAATAAATGTGTGTAATTTGTGATTGATCGTTCGCGGTTACCAGAAGTAATGCCCGTGAGTCCATACAATTTGCACCAGCTGACAGTGGTAATATATCATAGGTAATACGATACCAACATCACAAAATATTCTATGCTTCTTTGAGTGGATGTGGTAAGATTAGAGATTATCTATTTAGGATTCTATTGTGGTCTGTGTTCCGGTTGCACATTTTTTGCATTTACATCGTTCTTCCTTCGGTTTATTGGTCATAAATTCATATACCATGACCACATTGGACTTTTGGGTCACTGTGGTTATTGTCACTTAGTATGAAACACGATGATTAACCGATTCCGGAGAAACTACTGAAGGTATCGGGACGAAACTTCATATTTAGAAGTTTCATGACCAAACCTAGAGCTGAAAAGCTTTTGGTTCAAAAGGGTCCAAAGGAACTGGACGTTTACTCTAAGCATTTTTGCAGATGTTGCAAATGAGCCGCCATTTCTGTAATTTCCTCAAAATAGTTAAATAATAAATTAAAGCAGAGGAAATTCTGAATAATTTATGTCTACGATATTTTTTAGTAAAATTAATAGTTTAGCTTCAAGAGCAAATTCTATTTGATCGAGATCGGTCGCATCTTCATTGATATATGTAATAATATATAGTGAGCCAAGATTTGCCAAATATTTTTAGTCTAATGACAGTACGGGTAGTGTCAAATGCTGATGTTTTGACAATATCTCACTATATCGACGGTCTATAGCAGTGGTTCTTAACCTTTTTGAAGTCAGGGAGCACTTTTGATCATACGAAAAATTCGCGGAGCACCAAAAACATTGACATAACCTTTACTCAAAATTAACACGGTTATTAAATAACAGTTAAAAAATAACATTAATTAGAAAAATATAAATATATTAATAATCTACCTCTTTTTTCAGCAGAATTAATTTTTAGAAATCAAATGTCATTCTAAGTATAATGTTTTACATTGTTTTATATGTTTTATCTATTCCTTTTTTTTACAGTCGTTGAAATGTTAACAAACAAAGAAAAATAAAATACATATCAAACAATGCGAAAACTAAAAAATAATATAATCAATACCCATTACATCAATAAAAAGTAAATAAATTTAAGTAACAAAATAAAATCCACATAAAACTTTTTACCGATTTTCTTCTAAAAACTAAATATCATTCAAAGTAAAAAGGTTCATATTGACTTATTGGTTTTCTCAATTCCTTAAGAAGTTGTAGCCGTTTAAAATACGGTTTTATTGATATTTTTATCAGCTCTAACTTTTTACCGAATTGAAAAATTGAACACTCGAATGAAGTTTATTTGCGGCAAAAATCATTAGTCTGATACAGAAAAGAAAAAGATATATTTCTGTCCAAATTTAGAACATAACGGGAATTTTGGAATATATTTCTACAAACCTACTCTTGAATGTTTGAGGGAAAAAGCACTCTCGATGTACCGAATTGCTTCGGAAATTTTCTTTTTACCCGCATTCACATAATCACACATTTTGTGTGTGTGTGTGTGTGTGTGTATGTTTTGATTTTCTGGCCCCACAAAATTTTGT
Source organism: Melinopterus prodromus (assembly GCA_964023965.1). Classification (NCBI taxonomy): domain Eukaryota; kingdom Metazoa; phylum Arthropoda; class Insecta; order Coleoptera; family Scarabaeidae; genus Melinopterus; species Melinopterus prodromus. The sequence continues at coordinate 61,484,760 of OZ030394.1, forward strand.
TCGTGAACTATCACCTGGTGGTTATAAATGCCGCCACCTATTTGGTATATTGTGATAGTTCCTCCAAGCATCTGACGTGTTCGCGGTAATATAAATTTAAATATATATAAAACTTTTAAAACCTTCTTAGTATGTCAAATATTTAGGTAATTTGTCTGGATTCTTTATATTAGCAGTTACGTACCACCTACAAGTAGTTTTGATAAGTTCATTTTTAATACAAGTTTATACTAATCTAAGGCTTAATAAATCCGCATATAACATGTGGATGACATGATATGTAGACAAGGGCAAAAATATATATTATGAAAACATCATATTTATCATCTTTATTTTAGGAAATATATTTCAAAATGTTTACATATTTTCAGAACGTTTTATGTGGCATGTGTAGCAGAGCTATACCCATTTTTATTTTTATTGTATTATGTTCTAAATTCTTTATTTACTTATTTTATTCATATTTATTACTATTTGAAAATTGTAAATGCTTTTTTCTACTTTGCGTTCGTTATAAACTCATAAGATATACACTAGATCACAAACTTTAAGTAACTTTTGGTTTTCCAAGATTTATGATATTGATGTCAAGTGGCAAATAAGACTGTAATCTCAATCGCTATTGGTTCGCGTCAGTCGTAGTTGTGAATTTTACACTAACTACTAACTGTTGAATATAAAATCACTTTAAATCGTAACATAACAACCGCATTTTTCGAAATTTATGTAAAATTAATGTCGCAAGGTAGATTTATTATTTATTTATCTATCAAATCCTGGCTAACTAGTTTTATTTTAAGGCAGACACGACTAATCTCAATCAAATAGATTCTCATGCAGCTAAACTATTAATTTTATATATTGTATGATAAAGTCATATGCCTGGCCACATCCGATTTTTATTTTCGGCACGATTACAATACTTTATCATACTGCGTAAGCTAAAGTAAAAAGGATACATTGTCAGTATCTCCACAATATTCAGCACCAGACCGTTCAGGTACGTTTAATCTTTCCCACCGTCCTGTCAACTCAAGAAGGGTTAAATCACCGCACCTCCACAGTCTTCAAACTCAATCTTCGCACGTACGTACTCGTAACAAAGAAATACGACTACATCAACGGTGTAAATGACCGTAAGGAGTTCAAAGATAACTCTTTTCCGCTGGCGAAATATACAGCGCGACGCATTAATCATAGGAGTTGTGCAAACTGTACCCATATAGACATTAGACATACACATATACATACACACGCCTTGTAATGCTCTTATAATGTCAGGTCAAAGTGGTCACCACTTTTACGGAGGTGATTAGCGATGTAATAAAGGAGGGAAGAGACGTCATGAAGAGAAAGAGGCTGATCGAACTATCTACAGCTGCTACGGTCGTCGTTACTATTTTGCTCTTTGTTGAGTGATGGCCCGGTAACCTTACGAGGTGGGAGGGACTCAGAAGTACAGTTATGGTTAACCTAGGAGTCGAGGATGGTTTTGCTGCACGTTGTGTTTTCTGAATTTGCTTGCTATGCTTGAATAATTGCTTGTGGTGTAGGTTTATACGAAATTTTGGCTTGAAGAACAGTTTTGTTTATGCCTTGTTGTTCTTTGTGTCATGAAATACCATTAAATTAAATACCATTAACTTTACTGTAGAACAAGAAGAACGGCCAACTTCCATTTTTAGATACTCTGGTAGTCAGGAATAGCAAAAATATAATAGAAATTGACGTGTATCGGAAAGATACTAACACAATCAGGTTTATCCCTAATGATTCGCAGCATCCTTTTCAACAAAAATTGTCTTTTATTAGTTGTTTAGTAAATAGGTTATTGAAATTTACATTGTCCGCAGATAGATATCAGCAAGAATTATTGTTTATTAAGAATCTTGTCATACATAATGGGTACCCTGAGAAAATAATTGATAGAATGATTCAGAAGCAGAATAAAAAAATGTATGTAAATCAAATATCTACTTTAAATACTTTGTCTGTAGAAAAGAAGAAATATGTTAAAATACCGTTCGATTGTGCATATACAAGGGGTTTGAGAAGTATTTTTACATCACAAAATCTCTGTATAGCATATTCGACTCATAATAGCATAAAAAACCTTCTTGGAAACCCAAAGGATAAGGTAGATGTACTTGATAAATCTGGCATATATTGTGTCAAATGTCATGACTGTGAAAAAGAATACGTAGGCCAGACTAGAAGAACAATTTTAACTAGGTTCAAAGAACATGTAGCTCATTTTAAATATAATCGTTTTGAAAAATCTAGTGTGGCTCAACATATTTTAGACACAGGTCATAAAGTAGTTGTAGATGACTTAAAACTTGTTAAAGCTGTGTCAAATAATAGGGAACTAAACAGCTTGGAAAGTATCTTTATTCACTTGAATAGAGATAAATTAATAAACTCAGATAGGGGTCCTATACCTAGTTCGCCATTGTTTGACCTGCTTTAATTAAAACTTGTTTTTTACGCTTCAGTGATCAAAATTCACTGAGGTGTGACCAACAAATTGGTATATAGGGTAATTTTTAACATGGACGTCACTTCCACTAGTGATTTGCTTGGACAATATCCAGTAAAGATACTATGAAGTGCTAATCTCTCTTTTCCTCTTTTTAGGTTCTACTGAAGATGGCAACATAGTTGCTGAAATACGTATTTAGGTTTCTAAAATACTTGTTGTGGTTAGGGGTTTATAATTTTATTATTAAGTTTGCCACAGTCTCCAAAATATTGTCACAAACTATTTTATGATACATTAATGATATCTACAAATGTGTCTTGGTGTTTGCGTAAGTCCATTTGTTGCTGTAGCTTGGGGTTTTGTAAAATTAAAATAAACTTGACATACAGATCTTTTAGCAGAGCAATGAGAAATGAAAACCTAGTTTTTCAGTGGTTCCCTATCATCGCAAATCATCATTAAACGCTATAATTATCACAACATTCCTCATGGCAATTTTGTTAAAAAAAGATGTGCAAACAAGTCTTTTAAATAACCTGAAGAAATAATAGTTCAAACAGAGTGATTTAGAAAATTTGAGTATTAGACACAACCAATAAAAGACCAGAGAACTTATATAGACCGTCAGAATTTTGTGCGAACAATACTATCGAGTTGAGTAGCCAGTTAGAGATTGTTTTGATTGGACTGTGGCGCAGCGGCAAAGCGATTGGCTATCAGTCTGGGGGGGCGTGAGTTCGACTCTCACGCCCTGCTTTCAGAGTAAAGGTTTTTCTGTGGTTTTCCTTTATTCCTCGGCGAATGCTGAAAGCCAAACAACTTAAGACGTGCCACAGAGGCGGGCCATAATAATGATAATTCGGGCCTGCCGATGCCCCCGTAGTGGCGAAAGCTGTTGGGGGATGTTAAGGCGTGGATTATTTATTATCATTATTATTTTTATTATTATTATTATTATTTACTTTCAAATAACAACAATTTAAGTAATCGTTGACAGACCATTTTATGGTATTATTGAAAAAATTATAAATTTAATGACATTTTTCAGAAAATAAAATGATTTTAGAAGACCTACTGATTACATCATCTGATAATAACTCGTTTTTCCAAAATAAATTTTACCTATCTACAACAAAAAATATCTCTTTCCCTAAATATAATATTTTTGCTTTCATTTAGAACTAGTTTTGTCAATTTTGACTCCAATAAATATATAAATTGTGCTGAATTACAAACATATCCACAGACAGAAATATATTTTTGACTCTACTGAAAGGGCATATTTCTATGAGCCAATGTATATTGATTAGTATAAACCAAATGATTTTTTAAAGCAAAGTAAGTTGTTTAGACAAATCTTTCATTTTGCTTTACCACAATAAATTTACATACCACAGTTATTAACTTCATCACAATTATAAACATTTAACTTTCAAATCTAGACGTCAGCGCATTCACAAATTTCCCAATAATTTATCAAAAATACAATAAACTAAGCTAAAAGTTTTATTCCGTAGCTCTAAAAGCATAAATTCTGAATGGATTTTATGAGTAAACTTTTTGCCTTTGAAACTTACCATTTCAATATATGTAATTGTAGGAATATTTTAACATGTACTTATCTTGTCTTCTTTTTTGTTACAGGTAAGAAAACTTTCTGCTTGAACAATAGAATAAGGTAAAAGATAATTTTAACATTAATCATTAGTTGTTACAACTTGTTTGTTGATCCTTGTTGACAACAGTGTGGCTTTCACAAATATGTTTCCAAAACTAGCATTTTTTTAACCAAGTAATAAAGTAGGTACAACCAAACTTAGACACTATCACATTACAATTCTGGTCTTCTAACAACGTAAAATCAACCTCGACAATGAAACATCTCTCCTTTTGTTGTTTTATTTTGTGCATGTTGAAGCCATATCTTCAACCAGAAATTCGTCCAGCAATCGAATGGTTAGTGTCAAGGTCGATCAGGTGTTGCGTATTGTATTACGTTTACAGCAACAGCGGCAACTGTATTACGAATGGAGGAATGAAAGAACGTAAGGCTACTACTACGGCATGGTCCAATCTCGTTGCATTCACTGCCCCGGGCTATAGGTTATCCACCTCAAGTTAAACTGTGCCAAATTCGTGGTCTCCAATGACCGACCGAGCGACGATTGTATGTACAATTCATGTCGTTTCGTTCTCTGCCCACTCATTTATGAGATATAAGGAAAAGTACCTTATTTTGTGACTATAATTTCAGAACGTTTTGCTGATCAAATAAAAATATAAGGAAAAAAACAAAAGTTTAGATTGAATTATAAATCCAAATTGTATATCAGTGTCACAGAGGTAAACTGTGTTACGAGTCACAAAACGAATATGGGACATATCAATATAAAAGTTATCTTTAATATAAATATAGTTTAGAGCTGTCATTATTTTCATGTAAACATAGAAAATATTAAGTTTATAATAATGGTTCAGTAAAATAAGTATTACTAAGTAAATTTTGGAGGAATTGCTATTACCTAAAGCTAGTTTCAGATATATTACATCCTGTATTTCCTAATATTTGAGAGAGATATTATGTTTTCAGCGCTAATCTTTATGAATAGTGTCTCGACTACCGTGTGTTCATTTCAAAAGTATCCACCCTTAATAACTCTTGACCTGATGCGATTATTGCTTTGAGTGAAAACACGTCGATTTAGATATTGACGGGGACGTTCAAAAATGGTATCTAGAGAATTTTAGGTTTCACCCCTTCGCCCCCCAGCCACCTAACTTTGAAATTTCAAACGGCACCCTATATCTTGTGATACATCATTTGAAAGGGCATAAAATTCTCTACTCAACGATGACAAAAAAAATTAAATCGATCGATTGGTTCTTAAGATAGACTAGAATAACGGCCATTATTATTTGCGTTCGCGAAGAGTTCGAAAAGAGAATGTATTTTTGTCTAGCTAATAATGGTGGCCATTTCCAACATATCATAAAATAATTTCTTATTTCTTATTTTATTATTTATTTTAATTTTTTATTTCTTATGACTGTAATTTAATTCATCAGTGTATCCAATCCACAATGTTCCGCTAATAATAATTGATTTCATACCTTCTATCTTCTGGGTAGTCTATTTTAAGAACCAATCGATCGATTTAATTTTTTTTATCATGGTTGAGTAGAGAATTTTATGCCCTTTCAAATGATATATCACAAGGTAGGGGGTGCTATTTGAAATTTCGAAGTGGGGTGGCTGGGGGTGAAGGAATGAAACCTAAAATTCTCTAGGTACCTTTTTTGAACTTCCCCCTCAATATCAAAATCGACGTGTTTTCACTCGAAGCAATAATCGCATAAGGACAAGAGTTATTAACGGTGGATACTTTTGAAATGAACACACGGTATAGTAGAATAAGTTAGATTTAAGTTACACATTAGTCATTGATTTTATTGATTTTCTTTAAAGAAAACTAATTGTTTGTTGTTAAATACTAACATATGAAATATGTTATCCATTTCTCATGATTTTTCAAGGAAATACTTTTTGGATTAGAACAGAATTTCAAATATCTAAAAATCATTTTGTTCATCTGTGTCTGGAAAGCGAAATGTTTTATATTGACGGCACTATGATACATATAGTCCGCGCTATGATACATACAGAAGTGCCACCATAAATTAAGATATAAGTTATTATTGTTTGAATAAGAAATACAGTAACATTTACAATAGAGCCATTCAAGTGGCCATTTTTCAACATAATATACTATCAACTAATTTGGAAGTTATTAAGTTTTTGACAAAATCAGGGCAAAAAAAAAAAAAACAAACGCTAATACCGTGGTTTTTGCAGAGGTTTTCTCAAACACTAGAGTCAATTCATAATTTTTACTTTCAGATTCATATTCTACGAATGAAGCATTTCAGAACCCATCGTGGGGTGTTCGATATTTTTGTAGTTATTGGCAAGTGTAGTCCTTGTTTTTTGGTAATTCAAGTAATTTTAAATGAGCTGCTATTGAGTTTTGTGTTTTTTATAATATGCTTTTCAATGAAGTTCTGTATTTTAATGCAAAGTTAGTAATTATTTTCTCGTGTCTGTGACAGCCTAGCTGGTAACAAAAAGAAAGTAGTTGTTATCAAATAAATAATACACTTTACGTTTTTCTGATTCTTTTAGTCTTTTAAGCAATTTTGATTGAAAAAGATCAGAATACCGTTTCAAATTTTAGGTGACAAAATTGTGTATTTATTTCTAAAATTAATTTATTAATTATTATAATTTTGTATGCTTCTCTTTCACTGTTTTTCTCGAAAGTTGACGTATACTAATGCCAGTTCGCTGGTGCGTTTTTGGAAAAACCTCGAAATGTAAAAAGACAATGGAAAAACTTTATTCTTTCTGAATACCTCAAATGGTCAAAGATGTTTAATGAGGTCAAACCTTCACCCCTCCAAATTTAGAGGCAACCAATTTTTAGATTTTGATCCTGGTACTCTATATACGGGTTAGTAAGCTGTTAGAAACAATTGAAATACGATAATATTAGTTGAAATAAAGTGGATTATTGTAAAATCATCATTGAAAACAATTTATTAAAAGAAAAATAGTCAAAATAAAAATTTCAAGTATGGTGTTCATCGAAATCCAAAATACGCAGTGATACACTTTTGATAGAGAACCCCTTGTATTTAACTAATTTTAAGTGGTAGAGGTTTAAATTTTTGGACAGACGTAGTTTTTAAGTTTATGAGGTGCATTTTAGTACGTAAGTTAAACCGAAATAAAATTGAGAAAACCGTTGAGATTGATTTTTTTAGTTAAAACTCTTTAGGTAATTCCATGTTGAATAAGTTTTTCTGATAACTTTTTTCTATCATTATTTTCTATTCACAAATTCGCAGTGAGCTTTATACTTTTGTCAACAACCAGCCCCTGTATTACTTACCAACTATAATATATGACAGGCCTTAACATATTCAAAATATTCAACTTTCCACATCAAATACTTCAACCATACAAAAAAACAGCATTTCCAATTAATTTCCCGTAGAGAATTCATTAAACCGAACACAGAAGAATCTCGGTAGTTCATAAATCACTCAAACTATTGCAAATATGCCCGCGAAGCTAGCAATCATTAATTCGCTCAGTAAAGCTCTGCGATTCCGATACGTTTTTCAGCAGGTAGTAGCATGAATTTACCGCATAGTTCGACTAGGTGATCGCCCGTGCAAAAATCGGTCGCAATGCGGCATATCTTGAAGATAGGCCAGCCGGGTACGCAATGGAAAGGAAATTGTATCAATTACAGCAATCCGATCGTTATTCATCCGACGCGACAGCCTGAAAGGACGTGGATCGGTTAGCTCGGTTGGGTCTTCACGTTTTTAACTAACTGTTCACTGTTACTCAAGGAGGATTTTCTCACAGAAATTAGACTCAAGGTAGGATGATGTTACACAGAGAGAAATTTTTCTTTAATTCAAATAAATATGCATTGACTCAAAGAAATTTGTTGTTTCAATAGAGGCAAAGAAATATTTATTTTCGGATAAAAACTCATTTATTTGAAATATTTGTTTGGCAGAAAGAACGTTGATTTGTGTCAAACAACTTATGTTTCCAGTTAAAGTTTTCAATTTGTGTATTATAAGAAATGAGATTTATTTACTTCAAATAATTATGATTGTGTTGAGTGAAAGAATTACATTGTTTTAAATTAACAAAATTGTTGGTCGAGTTAAAATGCTTAACATTATTACTTTGTTGAAGGAATTGATAGACAAGAATTTTTCGGAAGACTCGGACTTGGGATGTCGCACATCCTCGACCAGTGCTTGGTATTCCCAACCCAACATATAGTCAAGGTTAAGTTAGTAAAGTGTACTCTGATTTGGAATCGCAACTTGAACCTGCAGGCACTGTACTCTATAAGTTCTATACTGTCGATCACGCGGCTTTATACTCTCGATATGTACGAAGTGCGAGGAGAGAGTTTACAGCGCCATCTAACAATACAGTTGGATGACATTAAAAATATATTTATTTGAATCAAAATATTATTTCTTTGGTGGAAGTAAACCTATTTTAAAGCCAAAACAAAAATATTACTTTAAAGGAAATAAATCTCTTCTTGTGTACAAATATATTGATTTTAATCAAAATATGATTTCTTTAGCGGAAGTAAACCTATTTTTAAGCCAAAGACAAAATATTACTTTAAGCGAAATAAATCTCTCCTTATATACAAATTTATATTTTAGAATCAAAATTATATTTCATTGGTGTAAAGAAACGTTTTTTTAAAATCAAAACTAAAAGATTACTTTAAAGGAAAGTAATTTTTGTTTGTATCCATATATAGTTATTCCACTTAAATAAATATTTCAAATAAATTAATCTCTGCAAGCAAATAAACTAGCGTATTCAATGAAGTAAATATTGTTGGCGTCAAAGAAATATGTTTTGACCCAAAAGAATAAATTCAAACAAATACATTTCTTTAAAACAAGAAATCTTTTTTATCTGTGTAGGTACGAGTAGGTTTACCATACATCCCGGTTCGACCAGGACAGTCCCGGTTTGGGACATCGGTCCCGGCGTCCCGGCTGGTTTGGTATTATTTCCCGTCTAAAATTCTTTACTGGAATTTATATCAGGTCCAAAGATTGATTGATTATTGACAAACTAGTGAATCAGGTATCATTTTTGATCGGTAGAACACATCTAGCTTTGAAACTTGCAAATGGTAGAATTTTGGAAATCTAAAAAGGCCTCAAGTCATATGTTCTTTGCCAAGAAAAATGCTTTCAGTTTACTACTTTTCGATACTTATTGAGAGATAAACAAAATAACGATGATTTAGGGGTAACAACTCCGTTGCTAACAGGCAACAATGCGACTAGCCGATTAGTAATGTAACAATATTAAGTATCGACAGCTAAAGAAACGCAAAGTTGATCGCTGAAAATTTTTTATAACGATTTAAAAATTACTGAACGACGATATTCCATACGTCAAAATGTAGACTACCTATCTCAATTAGTTAGTCACTATTTTCCGTTCTGTAGCAAACAATCTTTAAATCACAATAATTTGCATATACTTTCTATGCAAGCTTTCAGATATACTACAATAAACGCTACAGAAAAATTGTTATTACTTTAACAAGAATTACATGTATAGGAAATGGACAAAAAATTGTTACATATGTTCGGTTCATATGACAAATTCGTAGGACAAATTTTCTTTGTGGCATACAACTCCTAAATTACAGTAATTTTGTCTACTACTATTTGAGTATTGCGGTAGAAATTACATATCTTTACAACAGAAAAATGTTTATAACTTTTACAAAAACTGGTTAAATCCTTTTCTCTTAGGCCAAGTTGTAGGTAATTGATTGGGATTATACTTTAAATTACATTAAAACCTGAAAAGCCTCCACGTTACGATATTATGTATGACACCAAGTGGAGAGAGTTGATATTTTGGTTCGTGATAACAATATGTTTATAACTTTTTCAAAAATTATTACATAACTTTCCACCATATACTAAAGTATAGGTAATTAGATGCGGTAGTCCTATTCATGAATGCAAAATGTTTTGCTCTGAGGTGAAGAACCCCTAAATAACGATATTGTACTTAAGTTTTGTGGCTTCAACTGAACATTACTTTGTTCTGCTTTACCAAAATGTTATAAGTTTTCTAAATGTTGTTCTATAGTTTGCTGTCATGTGCCCAATTAAAGCTCATTAACAGGGGTTAAATCCTTTCGTAGTCGATTTCTGAACATTTTGGAAATATATGCTATGATTGTTGCCATACACAATTTAATAATCTAACAACTGTTACAATTTATAAAAAAAACGTAAATTTTTTAGGTGTAAAGGTTCCAGTGCTTTAAATTTGCAACGTTTTCAAAAAATAATTATTCAAATATGAGTATTTCCACCGGCTTCCGAGATGACGCACTATTTCTGTCTTATTTAACACCAATAGTACCAGCAATATTGTTCTGCAAAATAAAATTTGTGGAATGCTTCATCTGTTTTTTTTTTAATTTGATTGAAGACGATATTATAATAGTAAATGTACATTCAGCGAAAAATACGAGAGTTTCAATGAATAATTACACTTATTCCAGTTTTTCTTTTGTCACAAAATGTTATATGGACATTTCAAAGCACTTTTTGTTTGTAGATGACGAACCGGGAACGTCTTAGATTTGTATTACGCAGACTTCTTGGTGTGGAATCTATGAAAACAAAATTGAAGCGATATCTCACATCTCTTGTGACAAAATCAGTGTCTTATCTGTGCACAGTAATTTTTGCTGTTTTGTGTTGAAATATATCCATTATTTGGTACTCAAATTTACTTTTGTGGGAATGTCCCAATTGTTGATAATTTTGGTATATCTGATGGTCGGATTATTTAAAAGCCGAAATATATAAGAAAACACTTGAGAAGCAGAAAAAAAGGACACAAAGAAAATTAAAGACTATAAAAAGCCACCACAGGACGTTGACTTATTTTCAAAAGTAGGTAATTCTTGTCCCTGTTTGAAATTTCATAATTATGGTAAGCCTAGGTATGAGTGTGATTGGAGGACGTTTTACTTGTTTTGCATCGTTGTAATCTTTACTGTACTCCAATTGTAAACAAAAAATCGTTTAATGAACAAAGAACAAACAAGCAAGTAAAAATTACTGAAAAATAATGTTTTTCTTTCGCTTTATATTGGGTTTAAGTAATAAAATGCCCTATTTAGAGACAAATGTTGCTTTTGTACACGTATTTTCCACTATTAAATAAATAAATAATAATAAATAAATCATAAATCATAATAAACGCTCTACTGTATATGTACCTATTATAGTGGCTGCATTATTTTTATAGTGTTTATGTAGAATATGTAACTAAATATGCCAATAAAACCCAGAAGTGAAAATACAAAACGCAGCATTAGATTAATTGCGTAACATTGAACAAATTCACAAATTAATACAATTAAATCAAATTATATGGTATTCTGCAGTAACCAGAATTTTTCTTGATGCCATTTTCTGACACCAGAGTTACTCCCATACTCAAATCGAACGGAAAAACAAAAGAAAAACCGGAGTCGCATAGCATGTAGTCAGCACCAAACTGTAATAATTACACCAACGGCAACTAAATTAAAATAAAACAAAAACCCGAACGCACCTCCTTATAAAATCGAATCTAGTCTCGGTGATTCAACAAAAACCCTATTACATATTAATGGCGACACATAGATATTCAGATCGTCGCCGATTCTAACTGTTTAGACCGGTTAGCGGCCTGGTGTGAATTCGAGAGATCAGACCACTATAAAGACTGTCCGGACGAACAAAATCCAGAGCAATATGTGGGCGTGACGCGCAAAACTCTCCTACGTGTGGCTATGCGTGAGATTTTGAATATCTAATTAATTCATTTAATTATTCACAAGCCGAACGGTAGAGACGAGAAAAAAATTAGGGGGCTTAGCTGTACGGCAATTAACACTCCAGTTTTGATAATTGTTATTATAAGGCAGGATGTCATCCATTAACGAACAGATAGTTTACGGCTCGCTATGGATCAGAGACCACAAATGCGTGAAAGATTTTTCCCATGGTGATGACGATAGGAATATATAGTTTGCAGGAATACCATTTGTACATTTTATTAGTAGCTTGTTGAAGATTCCTAGTAGATTCTCCAATTGTTGATCCCACTGCCATTAGAGCGGTGTCATCTGCGAATGTGGCGACTGTTACATTTTCCAGCTGTGGAAGGTCACTTGTATATAGTAGATAGAGAAGTGGTCCCAATACAGTACCCTGGGGTACACCAGCTTTTACTTCTTTTAGTTCCGAGTATTCGTCGATCTGTTTTATTCTGAATAGTCTATCAGATACATAGGATGTTAGCAGCTCGACGTATTGTAAAGGTAGCATACCCTTTAGTTTGTGTATCAATCCTTCGTGCCAAACCTTACCGAACACTTGTGTCACATCCAGAAAGATTGTTGAGCAAATAAGGTTTTCCTCTAATGCTTTCTCAACGATATCTGTTATTCTATGAACTTGATCTATAGTCGAGTGCTTTTCTCTAAAACCAAATTGGTGATTAGGAATTAGTTCCTTTCTCTCAATGATAGGTTTCTTTCTCTTTGAGAAGCAACTTTTCATAGAGCTTCGACATCATTGGTAACAGTGATATTGGGCGATATGATGTGGCCTCGTTCGGTGGTTTGCCTAGTTTTAGTACCATGATAACTTCTGCTACTTTCCAGACGTGTGGGACGTATTTTAGTCTGAACGAAGCATGTATTAGATACGTCAGCTTAACAATACCTTTCTTAGGTGATTGCTTAAGAACTTCTCCTGTGATAAGATCATATCCAGGTGCCTTCTTTGGATTCAGGTTTGTCTTGATTTCTCCGGCAACTTCCTTTGGAGTAACTAGCTGTATGGCTTCTTCTTCATAGGTTATATCTTCATTCGTGATTGGCTCTGATTCGATGTTGTGAGGCTGGAAGATTTCTGTTAGATGTTCTGGAGAAATTTCAGCCTTCTGTTTATTGTCTCTTGCCCAGGTACCGTCTCTTCGTCTTATAGGTGGGACATGCGCCACTGGCCTCTTGTATTTCCGGAGATAAACTACTAAATATCATAGAATTGGCTTGAAAATTGAAAACCTAGGTTCATAGTAACTGTTTTCGGAGATGTTAAATTAAAATACATGCTCTACAGAAAAAATACTTTTTTTCTATTTGCAAGAAATTATTTTCTGTTTAGTACGAGATTTCTTAACACCTGTCTGTTTCGATGAGAAAATAATATCTTGATTGCAAATCCCAAATAAATTAATCCAAACGATAGAACAATCAAAGTGGGCTCCGATTTTGGAGAGCAACATACCATAGAGGCTGGGGCCTTTTCCAAGCATTTCAAGAGAAGCTTAAAAAGGTTTCTTTAAAATATATGAGATTTTGGTAACTTAATATGAGAGATGATATTCTATTAAAATATATGGGACTCATGATAAATATATGAGATATGAAACGAAATTTCCAACGTATATTGTTTGCAAATTTGTAATATCGACAGAGATTGTTTAAACCCAAAAATACAGAGAAACACTGACAAAAAAGGTCTATAGTTTAAGTGGTCATTCGATCTCCGATAAAAGTTCTTTTAACAAAGTAATAAACAATAGAAAGGCGATAGATAGTATTAGTCGGCAATTATTGAGTAAATTATGAAGAGAGAGCTTTTCAGTGTGTATTAAGAATGAACACAGGCGAGTAATTCTTTATAGCGAATTATAAGAATTACTCCTAACACACATATTAGTTAAAACACAGAAAATATCAAAAATTCTGACACAAGAGTTTGTTGATGCTGAAATAAATTATAATAATTATTAATAATAGCACATTGATAACTGAAGCGACGAAATTAATTGATATTAGTTTCAATTTACTCAGTTATCGAGATGTAATGTATAAATCTGAAAATACTGTGACAAAACATCTTATTTTTAGTTTCTTCCTGTATACAGTTTTGTTCTCTTACAACCCTGGCTAGTAATATGAAAGGATATATAAGAAATGTAATGACCATAAGAATGTAGATTGTTCAGGATGAATGCAATTTGAATTTAAGAAAACATATGGGCTGTCGTTATAACATATTTATTTTAGTATAGTAAGGTAACAAATATACAGGGTTTGCCAATTTGGTAAGCTATTCTTCTTCAACTGGAATACCCTGTATATTTTTACATTTATAACTCTAAGACTAATTCTAAACATTCTTATTGGAATCATTTTTTTATTTCATAATTTTTAAGTTATAAGCAATTAATCAAAATTCCTGAACTTCAAATTAAGAATATTTTCCCACATACATACCAATTTATGTTAATCAAACGGATAAACTATTTTTTCTCGTTTGGTACATCAATTTTATTAATTTTAGAAACTTCGGACATGTTACATCACGTATTGTATTAGACAATTTTTGCCTGCGACAGTTGGTGTCTACTCAAATGTCTACTGGTAGCCACATTGTGGTTATGCATTTTTACCTGACCTTTACTTATTTTACAAACGATATCGCCAATCGTGCAACACTGAAAGCTACCATAATCTGCTTGCAATAAATTGATTTTATCAGAACACTGTTTTGGAACTATTGGAAACTGCCCCGCCGCATTACGTGTCCTAGTGCGAAATTACTTAAATTCAATTTTTCCGCAGAGGTGGATTGAAAGGAGAGGATCCATTGAATGGCCACCTAGGTCGCCGGATTTGCAAATATTGGATTTTTCTATTTGGGCCACCTAAAGTAAAAGGTTTACACCAATAGGCCGCAAAATATTGATGCGTTGAAGCAGAGGATAGTGGACGAAGTTCGAAGTATTACGGTCGAACATTTAGAAAACTGTTTACGGGAATTTGTTGATAGGTTGGGGGCATTGTCAAGCCGCTCAGGGATGGCTGTTTGAAAATTTAATTTAATTGTTTTGTATTTTTTGTTGTATTTGTTATTATTTATCCGTTCGGTCAAAATAAATGTTTTGGAGTTTTGATTAATTGCTGATAACTAAAAAATGATGCAGATGATGCAATGGACAGGATGTTTGATGAGAAAAAGGAAAAGTTTTCCATACTTCCATAACAAAATAAACAGCCTGTATATTAAAACTATATTTAAGCAGAGCTTGTTTAAAACATATGTTTTTTACGGTTGGAGAATTATGTAGGTGTTCCGGCATTAAGACTAATTATGTTTGAACGATGGTTTGTTTAAGGTAAAAAAACTTTTGTTTGATTTTTTTTTAATTTCAACAATTAAACCTTTTGTGAGTATATTTCATAACAAAACATTAAAATAATGTTAAAATAGAAGTTAGTTTGTTTCTCTGTGGAATTGGCTAACAACCAATTAACTATACTTTATGTAGATTTACCGGATTTACATTTGCTAGGTGTTTTTTTCTTATTATTGGAAGACAACATACATTTTGTATAATAGACTCATAAACTACTTGTATTTGAAACATTCAAAATAAACAACAACAAAAATAACCTAGCACACCATAGATTTTATATTGTTAAGGCACGAACTTGCTGCGTACTATCGTGGCCATATATTATGTCCCTTTCTTTTGACGTCCATTTTCGCGGAAACCTAGGGGCGAAATTTTTTTAAAAAATTCTGGTGCTGTCCTTGATTAATATGCTACAACTCATAAAAATTAGAAAGCTGTACGTGTTGGCGTTTTCCCGATTTTTCCAAATTAAGAAGAATTGGCGCTGTTTTTGCCACGTAAATTTTATTCGTTGAAATTTAGCAATTAATTACTCCGGAAATAATACATAGATTTGAACGAATTAAAAAGTAAAATCACTTGCGGAATGCTAGCTTTCAATGTGTATTTTTGTAAAATCATTGGATTAGTGGTTGACCCACAAAAAGCTATATTATGCAATGCCAGCCATTCCGTTATTAGAAGAGCTAGAATAATGAAATATAGACTATATGCTACCCAATAATTCATAGGTTTAAAGTTTATTACGTAATCACTGTTTATCTTGCATTTTTATACAAAAGATCGTGCTGAAACTCCGCGTGAATTCCGACGCTCTACGGTCTTTGAGGGAAGCGGGGAAGAGAGGCGTTAGCGGTGCAGTCATGTCGGAGAGAACCGACACAGCTGGGAGAACCGGGCAGCTTATTATCAATACACAAAAAGAACGATAACTTGTCCAGGTAGTAATTTTAACTAACAATTAAATTCTTAATATTTGCATAATTTTGATTATAATATGTGACCCGGTACGAGAGAAATCTTTCCTATCGATTGGCGTTTATGTTTTCTTCAGTTTTTATACAATAAGGTTGTAAACAAGATTTTGATGGAAGCGGATAAATCTAATAATATGGAATTAGCAGATTTTCCGATTAGTGGTGAATACTAAATTAAGCATGCTTGATAAACCTAAAAATATTTAAAAAGTATGCCCGATTTTGTTATATAAATATTCAAACTATTATAACAGTTTCAACAGCGTATTTATTAATAATATTTAAATGCATGCAGAAACAATATAAAATAAATACAATTCTTGATATATTACATATATTACAAACGTCAGCTCTGAGCGTATAAAACTTAAAAATATCAAAAAACTTTTACAAATTTAGCATCGTAAATTTGTAGACACATAGAATATTTTGCAGATCACTAATTAATTTTAAATGCTAAACCCGAAACCCGATTTCAATTGCTAAGAATTCCCATGGGACTTACGCCTGTTCGTGGTTCTGTTATCTTATTGACTTATTTTGCGATTATTTTTTAATTCGGTAATCTGCTGCCGGATATCCAAATTTCTTTGGCGACGCATAATCGCCGTGTCGTTTTATGTATTGTATCCGTAAACACTAGTAACGTCGCTGTCGATCCCTTGCCCCGCTCGCCCCCTCGGACCGTAGAGCGCCGCGTCAACTGCAGCAATCATGAGATGCTTCAACTCGATCTTTTGTAGGGAAAATGCAAGATAAACCATGTATATGTAATAAACTTTAAACCTATGAATTTGTGGGTAGCCTATAGTCTATATTTCATTATTCTAGCCCTTCTAATAAAGGAATTGCTGGCATTGCATAATATAGCTTTTTGTGGGTCAAGCACTAATCCAATGATTTTACAAAAATGCACATTGAAAGCTAGTATTCCGCAGGTGATTTTACTTTTCAATTCGTTTAAATATATGTATTATTTCCGGAGTAATTAATTGCTAAAGTTAAACGAATAAAATTTACGTGGCAAAAACAGCGCCAATTCTTCTTAATTTGGAAAAATCGGGAAAACGCCAACACATACAGCTTTCTAATTTTTATGAGTTGTAGCATATTAAACAAGGACAGCACCAGAATTTTTTCAAATTTTTTCGCCCCTAGGTATCGGAGAAAATGGACGTCAAAAGAAGGGACATAATATATGGCCACGATAGTACATATTATATGAAGTTCTCATGCGGCTCAAGCCACAAAATTACCTAAATAATAGACATTAGGAACAATCCCGTGAATCTAACCGGCGAATCACGCTCGCAGCTCTCAAACATTATTAAAATAACATCCTTTCGTTGTCAAATAATGGATGTAATAATAAACGGTTTATGTCTTCATTTGTGGCCGCTTCGTGAATCGTTTTCTATCGTTTCGAGAACACGACCGTCTAGTCTGGAAAAATGAAAACCGCCGATAAAAAAGCACTTGTTTTTAACCGTAGCCGCCTATGTTATAGGCATGGTGCGGAATGACTTTCATTATAAAGCAAAACTAAACGCGTATTTATGGCACTTTCATATTATAATTGTTGGCGAAGAGAAAGAAAAGAAAAATGCGCGAGAGAGATGGAGATGGACGTAGCGAACTGTCGTCGAGTGTCGAGAGTTGCAAGTCAATCCGGATAGTGTTAAATTAGATGAGACTCAATTCAAATTGATGCGTGTGGTGATTAAATAAGGTCATCTGTGTGATCATAATATGTGCATCCCGTCGTATGGTGTTAGATTACTGAGATATGAGTGGAGTGCGATGTATTGTAGTTTTGGTTTTGTTGGCTATTTCCTTTACTTTGATTTGGATGTGACCAACGGCGAGTTATGCCATCATGGGACCCTCTGAACAATTTTGGTTTTAGGGGCCCCCATGTAAAGAAAAAACTTTTGCAACAGCATATAATACACATAAGTACCTACATAACTATTTAAATTAACAACAGATTATTCTTCAAAATTACAAAATAAATAATAAATAGCTTAACAATTTAAACATCAAAATTCGTAGCAAGTAAAATATAATATCTTAATAAATAAAGGGTATACTTAACAAATAAATATGTTTTAATATTGTTAATTTTTAAAAAAACTGCGGTAGGTCTTAAATACGCCATTATCAATATATACAGTTTTCATTACTCTTTTTTAAATGTTACTTGTAATAAAATGTAATTCCTATTTCTTTTTCTAGCATTACCTAACATTCCGATTCCATATCATCAAAAAATACAATTATTCCGAATGCTTTCTGCTATATCAGTTTTAACAAGAAAAAACGTAACGTCTCAATATATGGACCTCAAAGTTTAGAAGAAAGTAACCATATAAAAGGTTTAGGAAAAGACTTAAGCTATAAACTTGAATGACTTTTGAATATACAGGGTTATGTATTTGTAACAAGCAGACCAAATTCATTTTTTTTAAATATCGCGTCCTGTGTTTTTGATACTCTTTTGAATTACAAATAGAACAGTGAAAACCGCATGTCCCTGAGGTCAGTGGTGTAAATGTAACAAGACGATTACAGGACAGCGACAGGACAGCGCCTGGCTCGCTCATGCTCAGACTCTCTTCCGGTTACCATGGGGGTCCCCCAGGGTGCAATTTTGTCTCCTCTGTTGTTCACCCTTTTCATGAACGACTTGTTTCAGTACTTGCGGGACTACCACGTTGTGTGTTACGCAGACGATACAACCATATTAGTATCTGACACAGTCACAGAGGTAGAAGAAAACCTGAACATCATGCTTGAAAAAACAAACAGCTGGTTTTCAGCGAACAAGTTATATTTGAACATCGATAAAACGTGTTATACACAGTTCAAATCTTCACCTCACACCCAGACAATCATGTTCAATGCTAAAATAGGGAACAGAGAGATCAAATCAAGTCAGGAAACAAAGTTTTTGGGAATGCTTATACAGCATAACCTCAAGTGGGAATCGCATTGTCAGTCTGTTGTTGGTAAAATAAACCAAACAATTTTCAAAATTAGATCAATTCGCTCGATCGTTGAGATTTCGATTATCAAAATGATCTACTTCTCAGAAATCCAATCCCGCATTGCATACGGAATAATATTGTTTGGAGGTGGTGGTTTCACCAATAGAATATTGCTTGCACAGAAACGTGCAATACGTTGTATGCTTGGAAAGAATCAGCGTGAACCCTGCAAACCGCTGTTCATATTACTCGGCATCCAAACAGTGATAAATCTGTATATTATAGAGGTATCAACATATGTCCATAAGAATAAGAACGAAATTATACGAAGGAATAACGCCGAACACAGTTACAATATTAGAAACCCCAGCATTCACATAGAAAACCATAGACTCACGTTGAGTTCGAAAAGTCCAATGTTTCTGGGCATTAAAGTATATAATCACCTACCAACGGCAATAAAAGGCCTACGGACCAATCAATTCAAGCAACGATTGAGCAAGATACTGATAAGTGAACCGTATTATAGCGTTAACGAATTTTTTGAGAGTCGATTGTAGCAGTCTCCTTTTGCTTATACTTCTGCCTCCCATTCAGGTTTCTGCTATGTTTAATTTTGTTTTTTTTTTTTCTGTAATATTATTTGACCTGTCTTATGCAATGTATTTTGTCTTATAGATCAATAAACTCTATTTCTATTTCTATAACTGTTAAAAGAAAGCAATTAAACAATGTTAAAAGGATTTCTACCGTGTCAATAGCTCGTCGTTTTTGAAAATAAATTAAGTTATAAATACGAAATACTTCTAAATATAAAGTCTGTTTCATTTCTAAGCATTTCAAAATTGGTAGCGTAAGCAAATTCCTATAATTTTTATTGGAATCTCTATCTTGCCAACTTTTTAGAAAGAAATATATTGAGTGGTTACGTTTCTTTTTATACACACTGTGTAATAATACGGAAAGATTTACATCACTTTTGGGACTGGAATTTTTATTTTACAGACTCTTTTGGAGTATTCATCTTTACAGAATAGAGTTCTAGAACAAAAGGTAAAGTGTCAACTGAAAATCTTCGAAGAATTCATACAGGTTTTTCTAATTTAGTCAAGGGTTTCTCATTAGTCTCGTACAGTATTAGATATAGTTTCTTTTATTGCAAAAACTGCTACAACTGCCTCCACTCTCTTTGGGACACCATAGATAAGACTACTCTTTCAATTTGCTATTCTTACTATGGTAATTTGTTAACTACCTAATTAATTTATAGTTTATAAAAGATTGATTTTGGTTCCCTACCGGCAGGTGCGCAAAAATAAGCGAGGAGCTTAAATCTGCTTGCAACGTTAATGAGGACTGGCACGGTGTGGTAGTCTATTACGGAAATGAGTTTCGAAAAACTTGCATTGGGTGCCCCCTGTTATTGGGGCATTGGGCTAATGCCGATTTTTGTCCATGGGATAACGCGCCACTGGATGTGACGGATTTTTTTAACTCGATATGGGCCAGAATAAATATCCACAACGCTTTCTGGGTTTTTATTTTGGCCACTGGCCGACTATTTTGGTTTTGCTGGTAACGCATTCTAAGTATTTTAGTAAAACAGTCAGTTGTTCCTTATTATGATAATTGTTATAATATAACGCCAGATTATGATTTATTTCAAAGAAGATGTAAATTACTACTTACTAGAATTTAACTAGATGTAGTTGACCACATGTCACGTTAATATTCGCTCATACCGAAGTTATACTGTCGTTAAGGGTATTCCATTGGCAGTGTGTTAAAAGTATAACATAGATAGATACAATAGATACAATTACACAACATAAAATTTATAGTGTAGGTACTAGCTAATCTGATAAATTTCGAGAAAAAAAAAACAATTCTTATGATTGAAATATTAAGTTGGTTTAATGCAAGTTATATATATGTTTTAGGGTGAAATATTAAGATAATAATAATAATAATAATAAATATAAATATAATATTTTTCAGTTGTGTCAAATTTTCAATGTTTGCTTTGATTTCATATTGTCGTTGTAATACACAGATTGAAAAGAATGTTTAAATCAAATAAATAAGAAATATTTCTTTTCGGATAAAAATGCATTTGTTTGATAGAAAGAACGTTTATTTGTGTCAAACAACTGATGTTTTCTGTTAAAATTTACGAGATTTTTTTAGTTCAATTAATGATATTTGTGTTGAGGGAACGAATTATAATTTTCTAAATTAACAAAATTGTTGGTTGAGTTAAAATACGATATTTAAGCAGTTTTTGCCCCGGTATCTAAGATGTAAAATGCCACTTTATGATCATGTAGGACATAATAGTATATTATTTGACGAGCACATCATTAAGGATATAATATACATGCGATATACATGCGAGCGATTTATTTCCGTTATGTGCGAGTCAAATACGACGTTTTATCTACGACTCATAAATTCCATTTTATATCAAATATTTTAAAAGTATTTGTCAATGATGGCGAGGCAAACTGTCACATAACTGCCATCCACGTTGGTTTTGACAGACTTTGACACTAGCGTTGTTTAATAATGACAGTTCGTTCAAATAA
The DNA here is from genome assembly GCA_964023965.1 of Melinopterus prodromus. NCBI lineage: Eukaryota > Metazoa > Arthropoda > Insecta > Coleoptera > Scarabaeidae > Melinopterus > Melinopterus prodromus. The sequence continues at coordinate 61,506,650 of OZ030394.1, forward strand.
TGAGGTCATTATTTGCACGAACTGTCATTATTATACAACACTAGTGTCATTATAATCTTGGCGCGTATAATGATGGGGATTATATAGTCATAGATACGTATGCAATAAACTTATTATACGTGAGTAAACCTATTTTGGTTTACTTATGTATAATATTTCTTATGGTTTATTGTTACTGGTTTATGGCGGAAGTAAACCTATTTTTAAGCGAAAGCAAAAATATTTCTTTTAAGGAAATAAATCTCTTCTTGTATATCTACAAATATATTTGTTTGATTCAAACCTAGATTTCTTTGCTGTAAAGAAATATCCTTTTAGATTTAAAAGGATATTTCGATATTAAAACAAAAATATCGCATTAAAGGAGAGTAATTTTTGTTTGTATCCAAATATATTTATTTGACTTAAATATGTAATGTTCCAAATAAATTAATCAAAAGAATAAATTCAAAAGAAATTGTGTACATTTAATAGTTAAATTAGATCTGGTCTCTATTGAGATAAAGAATCCTTAATTTACAACAAACAAACAATTTTAGTACAAACAACAGTGAAACATTCTTAGATTTTTCAACGTTATTTGTTGTAGATATCAAAACAAAATCTAACGCTTGAAAACCTCTAAAGTATAAAAATGTTAAATCCATTGAAAACAACGCACATGTGAATTTACAAAAAAACATTTCAAATTCTCGAACCACTACGTCCAGCTGGACAAAAAACGTGTTGTGTTATAGTTCTACGCCGAATATTGCTGGTATATTTGAGCAAAACAAACTGATGCCGTCATACGGTCCACAGAAAAATAAATTTTTCTCGTCCAAAGAAATTGTTTTGAGTCATTACGAAATGAAATATCTTAGTATGTAGCATGCACGTGTGTTGTTTTGTGCTGTATTACTTGAGCGTCTCGCTAAATATAATAAAATGAGAATTTGTCGTTCGATAATAACTAGTTAGATCATTTCCAGTTGGTAAAACACCAAGCTAACTAAACAACCAAAAGTTTCACTTCATTTTATCCACAATTACTACACAAAATAATAATACAATCATCATAAAATAGCAACATCATTATTTTACGCACATATGCGCGTATATGATTATCCATTGTTTCGAACAATCGCACGTCAAAACAAATGCTAATACGATTTTCTACCGGCAAATTTCTAGGTCGCAATAGTATTACAACAAACCAACCAACAAAATCAAACTCGAAACATATAAAATTAAAATGACGTAACCCGTTTCTACTTAACAATTAATCAAGGCACTGAAAATTGTTCACCGCAAAATTACACTTTCATTTTTATGATTACAAGTCGCGTAGTGGGTCGAGTCTTACCCGGTCTTACTATAGATTCTATTAACCTATAAATTATGCACATTTTCACTATTATTTTATGCCTCCGATCCAGGTATCTCAGGTGTGCGCGCAGTGTAATTTACGGATCAGTCTGCGGCAATTATAAATGGCGCTTCTATTGCTTTTATTTTTCATAGATTTCCCCGTATGTATGTACGCGTTTGTCTTTTTTTTATTTTAGAAAGTATGTACGTATGTATCGAGTCGTTGCGTTCTGTGCATACCGTATTGTTTCTTGTGGAGCGTTCTTCATGTACGATATGTAAAACAAAAGAATTATATTTAATCCTGAGCTGAATCTTAATGGCCTTTTTATCAACTGTCTTTACAAGTCAGTTGTTAGTATCGGTGCACGTGAATAACTGTATCAAGTATATGAAAAGATTTACCCAATGTATCTGATCCATAAATGTGTATAATAACAATTTGTATCCCACCTACTTTGCCCGTAATCGCACAAGAAGCGAAATCATAACATTCAACCACCTAAAAACAACGTAAAATCTAAGTTTCAAAAATCCTCCTGAACAAACTAAAATAGATAGAGGGCTGTACTTTTTAGAATTAATTACCCAATATATCTGATCCATAAACGTGTATAATAATAATTTGTATCCCAACTACTTTGCTCGTAATCGCGCATGAAGCGAAATAATAACATTCAACCACCGATAGACAACGTAAAATCTAAGTTTCAAAAATCCTCCTGAACAAACTAAAATAGATAGAGGGCTGTACTTTTTAGAATTAATTACCCAATGTATCTGATCCATAAACGTGTATAATAATAATTTGTATCCCAACTACTTTGCTCGTAATCGCACATGAAGCGAAATAATAACATTCAACCACCGATAAACAACGTAAAATCTAAGTTTCAAAAATCCTCCTGAACAAACTAAAATAGATAGAGGGCTGTACTTTTTAGAATTAATTACCCAATATATCTGATCCATAAACGTGTATAATAATAATTTGTATCCCAACTACTTTGCTCGTAATCGCACATGAAGCGAAATAATAACATTCAACCACCAATAAACAACGTAAAATCTAAGTTTCAAAAATCCTCCTGAACAAACTAAAATAGATAGAGGGCTGTACTTTTTAGAATTAATTACCCAATATATCTGATCCATAAACGTGTATAATAATAATTTGTATCCCAACTACTTTGCTCGTAATCGCACATGAAGCGAAATAATAACATTCAACCACCGATAAGCAACGTAAAATCTAAGTTTCAAAAATCCTCCTGAACAAACTAAAATAGATAGAGGGCTGTACTTTTTAGAATTAATTACCCAATGTATCTGATCCATAAACGTGTATAATAATAATTTGTATCCCAACTACTTTGCTCGTAATCGCACATGAAGCGAAATAATAACATTCAACCACCGATAAACAACGTAAAATCTAAGTTTCAAAAATCCTCCTGAACAAACTAAAATAGATAGAGGGCTGTACTTTTTAGAATTAATTACCCAATATATCTGATCCATAAACGTGTATAATAATAATTTGTATCCCAACTACTTTGCTCGTAATCGCACATGAAGCGAAATAATAACATTCAACCACCGATAAGCAACGTAAAATCTAAGTTTCAAAAATCCTCCTGAACAAACTAAAATAGATAGAGGGCTGTACTTTTTAGAATTAATTACCCAATGTATCTGATCCATAAACGTGTATAATAATAATTTGTATCCCAACTACTTTGCTCGTAATCGCACATGAAGCGAAATAATAACATTCAACCACCGATAAACAACGTAAAATCTAAGTTTCAAAAATCCTCCTGAACAAATTAAAATAGATAGAGGGCTGTACTTTTTAGAATTAATTACCCAATATATCTGATCCATAAACGTGTATAATAATAAGTTGTATCCCAACTACTTTGCTCGTAATCGCACATGAAGCGAAATAATAACATTCAACCACCGATAAACAGCGTAAAATCTAAGTTTCAAAAATCCTCCTGAACAAACTAAAATAGATAGAGGGCTGTACTTTTTAGAATTAATTACCCAATATATCTGATCCATAAACGTGTATAATAATAATTTGTATCTCAACTACTTTGCTCGTAATCGCACATGAAGCGAAATAATAACATTCAACCACCAATAAACAACGTAAAATTTAAGTTTCAAAAATCCTCCTGAACAAACTAAAATAGATAGAGGGCTGTACTTTTTAGAATTAATTACCCAATATATCTGATCCATAAACGTGTATAATAATAATTTGTATCCCAACTACTTTGCTCGTAATCGCACATGAAGCGAAATAATAACATTCAACCACCGATAAGCAACGTAAAATCTAAGTTTCAAAAATCCTCCTGAACAAACTAAAATAGATAGAGGGCTGTACTTTTTAGAATTAATTACCCAATGTATCTGATCCATAAACGTGTATAATAATAATTTGTATCCCAACTACTTTGCTCGTAATCGCACATGAAGCGAAATAATAACATTCAACCACCGATAAACAACGTAAAATCTAAGTTTCAAAAATCCTCCTGAACAAATTAAAATAGATAGAGGGCTGTACTTTTTAGAATTAATTACCCAATATATCTGATCCATAAACGTGTATAATAATAATTTGTATCCCAACTACTTTGCTCGTAATCGCACATGAAGCGAAATAATAACATTCAACCACCGATAAACAACGTAAAATCTAAGTTTCAAAAATCCTCCTGAACAAACTAAAATAGATAGAGGGCTGTACTTTATAGAATTAATTACCCAATATATCTGATCCATAAACGTGTATAATAATAATTTGTATCCCAACTACTTTGCCCGTAATCGCACATGAAGCGAAATCATAACATTCAACCACCTAAAAACAATGTAAAATCTAAGTTTCAAAACTCCTCCTGAACAAACTAAAATAGATAGAGGGCTGTACTTTTTAGAATTAATTACCCAATGTATCTGATCCATAAACGTGTATAATAATAATTTGTATCCCAACTACTTTGCTCGTAATCGCACATGAAGCGAAATCATAACATTCAACCACCTAAAAACAACGTAAAATCAACATATCAACATATGAAAAGAGAATTAAAGAAATCTGGTTAGAACACTCAAAAAATATTGTTTATTGTTACACTAATTTAATTATCCTGCCTTGTATTACACTGAATATTGATATTGATTTTTGTTAAAAACAGTTATATCAGTAGTACAGTATTACGTAAAATTTTGCCATAGTTTGTTTTGTTATATACTAATCTTTATTTTTTGTTACAGGTAAGCTAGTATTGACGTATGCCCACACTAAATTAAGGTAACGAACTAATTTACAACAATATCATAATTGCCACTAACAACAAGCGTAAGCCAGCGTTTGTTAATAGCATGGATACCATTGTCGTTAACTAAATTTTGAATCACAAAAATAAACAACTGCTGTACATTTTTATAATGTAATATTTGTCGTGTATTAAAAATGTCTATTTAGATGACGTCAGTTGTATTATTAAATTCTATAATGTCAAATTGGCAAATATTACTCCAAAACTGTAATAATACGGGGCGCATGAATTGGTACGAGGTCTTATCAGTAAGTGAGTCAGAATAAGGTTTTATGTCACAATTTGTTTTAGCAGATTCTAATAAATTAGTTAAAGATTTGCATGACAAAGGTTTTTTGCAATTTGTGCACGTTATTTTTTATTTGGCAAGAAATGCCTACCCAATTCAGTTGTCATTTCACTGGTTGGCTTTGATAGTACCTATCAAAAAGGTGAGAAACGCGAAAGAAATTACTTAAAGGACAAATCTGTGATTATAATATAGCATCTGGAACAAGCAAATTGTATTTTATTTATCCTATAAGTACTTCAGAACAAAAAATTTAGTGGATAAGGCACAATATTTATTAATTTCAAAGTTTTAACAGGACTCAGTAGTACCTGTGTTTTTCCGTCAAATTTCCAAGGATTTTTCTTAAGTATTTATACAAAGAATCCTAGGAATTCAAAGTATAGATAAAGATCATACAATTTTCTATCTAATGGTGGATATTTGATAATTTATACATCATAAAAGAAAACTCCGGACAAAAGTAAATCGAAGAAAAATCTAGAAAACACTTTCCTATATAATTTACAAAATTTATATTATAAAAAGGACATATACTTGAAGAATTTATGCTAAAGGAGTTAAAATTATAACTATAATACCGATATCAATATAAAACGATATCAAAATGTATCTGTCCAACTATAGATACTAGATAGTAATATAGATAGTACTAGTGTAAGTAGCCATTATTTTTGGCCATTTACTACCTAATTTGCAATAGTTTAAACAAATACCATTTGTTACAAAAATATACAATGTTACGGACATATTTTTATTTTTTCTTGAGAGTATTATTAGATTGTTGGCGTTGTCTGTCATTAATTAACTAGTTTGCAATTGTTTAAATAAATACCGTTTATTTAAAAAAAAACATACAATGGTACTGACATCTATTTGGCAAAAATTATTATTATATTTCTTGTCTTTTTTTTTCTTGCCAAATTTGGTAACTCATTTTCAATTATAACCTATAATAATAATTAGTTTTTCAACCACAATACTTGTTTGACCGATTTCATAAAACCTGTAATAATTTTTGTCTCGAAATACGTACTAACATTGTATATTACTGTTTAAACAAATTTATGTGTTCAAACAATTGCACATTAAGTAACAAATTACAAAAAACGTGCCAACAATGTAACAATAATAATTTCTACAGTACAGAAAACACAAAAAAATACTTGTTTAAGAAAATAGAACTTGTTTAAAGAATTGCAAATTCGTTAATAAATGAAAAAAATGCCAGTTATTTAATAATAGTTTCTACACTAACTATAAAAAATATGTCCGTAATCCGTAACCATGTATATATTTGTTTAAACAATTACAAATTAGTTAATAAATGTTATAAAACTGCCAATAATTTAATAGGAATGTATGCAAAAAATAGAGAAAATTATGTCCATTAGAATTATTGTTTAAACAGATGGTATTTGTTTAAATAGCTGCAAAATAGTTCAAAAATACTCATAATCTAATAATTTTGCGCAAAATTAGAAAAATATGTGCGTAGCCACTTATATTTTTGTTTAAACAATTGCTAATTAGTTAATAAATGGAAAACAAGCAATAATTTAATGTTTGCAACAAATGGAAAAAAGTGTTCGTAACATCGTATACTTTTGTTTAAACAAAATGTAATTGTTTAAACAATTTTTTCATTTTTAAATTAGTTCATAAATGACAAAAACATGTCAATAATCCAATAATAGTAATTTTTTTCGAAAAAATAATAAATCACGTAACTTTGTAAAATTGTCAATTTGGGGAAAATGTTGCCTCTTTTTTAGGGTACCGCAGGAGAGGATGGGGTCGGTGAAAAAAAAATAGTGGATGTCGATTTGATCTTTGGGAAATTCTGAATAATTTCTTATAATCTCCCGCAACTTTTTTTCTAAATCCGAAACGTGAAAAAAAAAAAGAGGCAAATATGGATTTTTCCAATGTATTTTAAATGGGAAATTTGAGGTGCTCGGTGCCACGTGTTAACGTTAACCACTTTTTCTCTTTTTTTTCTATTATCTATGTTATTACTTCTCAGCAATGTTTTGAATATCTGTCAAGTAACTGATTTAATTCAATTTAATTTGTTCTATAAGTATTAGTTTGCGTGGACGTATTTATATTGAAGCTCGTGGAGATTTTTTTTGCAGTTTTTGATTGTTTTTAAATTAAAGAAGCAAACAAAAACTTATTAAACGGGTATAAGACAAATACATTGTTATGGACAGTAGGTATAAGGTCAGTTCCGCGGCGCATGCGCAAACTTTTGGCGCGAAATTTGAAAGCGCACATGGCGGGAAATTTGAATTTTCAAGAAAGTCGACTTCCGAAAGTCAGCCATTTTTAAAACGTCAGACGGGAAGCCGACCATCTTAAAAATTTCCAGCAGAACTGACCTCATACCTACTATCAATCAGCGTTTGTAAGTCTTAACATCATTCATCACTCTTACCCATCTATCTTTCTCACATATCTCTATCAAACGTCGAATCTTTGCGAATAAACAATGGCATATAAAGCTCAAGTTCCGCCCTGCAAAACACTTAATACTGGAACAGTATCGCGAGGTGCATACAAAAGTCGTTTAACGCGCATATAAATTCCAAAACAAAACGACATTAATATGATTTACCGGCGTTCGATTTTTCACCGCCCGACAGAAATGTTGATAGGTATGCGAGCGCTTTTCACCGCCATCGTCGCAATATCTTTTATTTATAAATAATGAATATAGCGAGCGATATTCCATTAGAGCAGCGCTGTTAGCGGGCCATTTGTTCAAACGGTTAGAAATTTAATCGTAAATCTTCGTATCGGTTTATAGGAGTTGCTGCTTCTATATCACTTTCGAGCGAACGGTGGCGACCAACCTCAATATAATTCCATCATCCAAGGTTGCTATGTTTGTACGAGAATTGCGAATAGTGTTTGTTATTCTTGGGATATGATTTCACATTACTATTTATCGTTGTTTTGATTGACAAGATTGAACAACCGATTCATACGATGGAAGTTGTTTTTTTGGGGACCATACCTACACAAATTTTTGCTGGGCAGAAGGATGTATTTTTCTGTACAGCATTTATAACGTTATTTACCTGACATATTTTGGTTAAATTCGTTGCTGAAGATATTCTCCAGCTACAAAACAAATGATTTCTGCGTTTCGCAAAACTTGAAACGCTTTTACTCGATTTGTTTTCTTCTAAACCTCTTAATGCAAAAATGGCAGATCATGATCGAGTAAATTTTGGAAGCATACAATTTTGATAGTTGTTCATGTTATACAGGGTGAGTTATTAGTATCCCGGCGGTCGATACCACTAAATCGTTTCTATCACGTAAAATTATTTTCGTTTATACAGGGTATTGCATTTAGGCGTGACGTAAAGTATGAATTTTTTTTTTACATGGAACGCCCTATATGTTTTATTATTGTATGAATACTAATAAATTTGGCTATCCAACGGTATAGGTTGCTAACTCTCAGCCTTAACAGTACCTGAGATATTCAATTATTTCTCCAAAATATGCCCGTTGCACGATCTTCTTTATAACTATGTAAAAATGACATATTTGCAGATTTTGCTTTTAAACTATGTCAGACAATAGTCAAAGCTAGTAGATAGAAGATAGTATCCAAAGATATTATATTCACTATACTATACTATATAGGTTCGATAACATATAGGTTCATAAAAATTAGTAAATTTTGATGTTTTTCAAATCGCTTTCCTTGAGTTTTTAAATGGAACACCCTATATTTTATGTCCTAGTTGAATTGCCCTTCAAGCTCCTTTTAATTTATGTCAAATATCTCATATGACAAATTTTAGTAGTTTTCGTGATATTTACAATTTAAAGAAAATTTGTAATATTATGTATCTACATATGCCATTATTTTCTAGTCCTTTCTTTTTTGTTTGTCTCTTAGTTGTAAGTCAGTAATAGTATATTCACATATAATTTAAGAACAAAAAACTTTAATACTATGAGCGTTTATTAAAAAATAAATCCCTTTTTACTTAATAACCTATTTGACGCAAATTCAGAAACAAACTATAAACACTTGATAAACATTGCACAACAAGTAACTATTATTTTAATTATTTTGGAAGTTATTCAAAATGACGCCCCTTTTCTGTTCTGCAAGCATTAACGCGCTGTATAAAAGATCTTGAGATATTTCTTAACATATATAGTCGGTGGCGTTAGCAACATTAGGCACCAAAATATTTCAGTGCTGGATACCAGCACCAAATTTTGCACACAGCATGTACATATATTAAGGTTTAAAAGACCGCCTGGAGACACTCTCCTGGGGGTCAAGATCATCCCTTTATAACGTCATCAAAATGGCGGATTTAAGTCAGAGTAGCGAATTATGTTATCGCATGTATTATTGTTAATTTTTAACCATTTTGAGTTTTACTACGTCATTTTAAAGCTCAGGTAGCGTTCTTTAAAAAATGTAGTTTTTTAATTTTTGTGTACGAAAGGTAGTTTTTGCGTACCTCTCTAAATTCCAGTAAATTGTTCGATAAGCAATTCAGTATTGCTATAAGCAGTTAAGTTTATGTAAAAAATATCTGCGTACGACAATTTGGTATTAATGTATCCAGACACATTTTTAAATGTTAATATTTTTTTAGTCCCCACTAAACCTCTACAAACTTCTTCTAACCTCTATAAACATACGACTAATGTAGATGTCATGAAATACGCCACTAGTGAAAGCATAGTCATTTCATGAAACGCCGGCCAAAGTGTTCACGAAATAATCCAAACTAACCCAAGTTTTCATAAAATGAGGTATTTCACTATGATGTGTGTATTATTTGACAGTGTTGGGTATAAGCTTTAAGGCGAAAAGTAATAATATAAATATTGTACTAAGAATTCTGAATTATCGCCAATTTTCTTCCATCCCCAATCGTTTGGATCTGTCTGTTCTGCATCACGTTGAAGTATTGTACTTTTAAGACGATTGAATGAAACCTCACACATAGGCGGAATGTTTTTAATGGACCTATTAAATTGACAAAGTTAGATTCGCCTTGATTTGTTTACGGTTTCAGCCTAGCTTGATGAATGATACATAAGCAGCATGAAACGTTGAAGAAGCATGAAAGCATGCTCGTTTTGTGATAGAGACTGCGTGTGACACATATTTCAAAATTCACCAAACCTTTGTGAAATGCAGTGGTTTTGCCAATACCTCCTAAACTTGAAACAGTATCTGCCACAGTAAAAGCATGAAAGAAAGGAAGCAGGTTTGATACCCCAGGTGAAAGTTTTCTCTGCATTTGGTTAACTGGAAGATTTGCAGATGTTTTCCTGTTCCATATTCAATCCATAATTCCTCTACTTTATCTAACTTAGAACAGGCGTACATCGCAATGACAACTACATCGCTGTCCACTGTTTAATGGTAATTTTGGTATGTCCTTCGAAGGTGCTGGCATACCACACGTGAAGCAATAGACGGGCATCTGCTTCTTCATGAAAAATTGGAGATATATGGTCGTAGACTTCCTTGTTATTGGACCCAACTACACGGATCTCGCATACATGCAAACTATTTGCTTTCCAAGAAGGAGACCCATCTTTACTAAGTTTTTTACCAAAAATCCAAACAAAATATTTTTGGTTACTAGAAAAGTACAGTTTTATCGTGACCAAAAATGAAAGTAGAAATGTTTTTAAAATAGCCTGAAAACAAATGAATATTGTTTGTTATAATTACTGCCATACTAGGCAACTAATGTAAAAAATATTTCCGTACGGAAATATTTTTTTACCTCAGTTCCTTAAAATAGCAGTAATTTTATATATAACGAAATTTAGAGGGTACTTGAGCCTTAAAATGACATATTAAACTTCCAAATTGGTTAATAATGTACGAAGATACGTGCGTTAACATTATACGTAAATCCGCTATTTTGATGACGTCATCAAGGGATGATCTTGATCACCAGGAGAGTGTCTCCCGGTGGTTTTTTAAACCTTAATATGTGTACAAGATGTGTGCAAAATTTGGTGCTGGTATCCGGCACTGAAATATTTTTACACTAACGCCACCGACTAGTACCTCTTGATTACTCTAAGGTTATCAAACACATTGGTTATACGAAGTTTCATGTCCTCTGGTGTAGTAGGTTCTGATTGGTATACCAGCTCCTTCACATATCCCCATAAAAAGAAATCAAGTTTGTTGAGGTCTGGAGACCTTGGTGGCCACAATGAAGGACATCCTCTTCCCTCTTTGGTCACTGTTTTAGTTCTTGTTTTGTGCAGGTAATTAATATTACCTGTTTCTTCAAATTGCAACGAACTCTGTTTATAACACTTGGTTGGGGATGCCGTCTATCCGGATATCACTGTTCGTACATTCTGGATGCTACTAATGTATTTCTGTCGGCTTCGCCATAAATGTAGATCATGTTAATTAATTCTTCTTTGCCATAATTATAACTCATTGTTCAGAGAAACGACACATATTGTTACTAATTTTGACAGCAATAACTTATTGAGTGTCGTTAGATCTCAATTGTTTGTTTCTATGATTAATTAATGCTAATAGTATTAATTACCGCTTTTAAGTTGTATTTTAATACAGTATTACTGATTTACAAATGAGAAACAAACAAAAAATAACAAAAAATAATGGCTTTATTAGATAATTACACATTTTTCTTTAAATTGTAAATATCACGAAAACTACTACAATTGGACATATGGCATACTTAACATAAATTAAAGGGAACTCGGTGGGCAATTCAACTAGCACATAATATACAAGGTGTTCCATTTAAAAAACTCAAGGAAAAATCATTTAAAAAACAAACATTTACTAAGTTTTATGAACACCCTGTATAGTGAATCTAATATCTTTTGATACTATCATCTATCTCCTGGCTTGGTCTATTATCTGACATAGTTTAACGGCAAAATATGCAAAAATGGCGTTTTTACATAGTTTCAAAGAAGCTCCTGCATCGGGTATATTTTTGGGAAATAATTGAATATGTCAGGAACTATTAACGCTGACAGTTAGCAACCTATACGGTTGGATAAACAAATTTATTAGTATTAATATAATAATAAAATATACAGGGCGTTCCATTTATGAAAATGTACATACTTTCCGTAACGCCTAAATGCAACACCCTGGATAAATGAAAATATTTGTACGCTGTAGAAACTGGTGATTCAAACAACTTTTGTGGTAAACATTTTTTTCTGTCTCTAACGATTTAGTAGCTATCGACCGCCGGGGTACTAATAACTCACCCTGTATAGAAATTTTTGAAGAGTACTACGCAGCTTATTTGATTTTTTTCGTGATGTTATTTCAGAATTATGACCATATTCGAGGTGATGTTTTAGGGTACAATTCACGTTGTTAATAAGGTCCAGTACTCTGCCTGTTCCGCGGCTGTTTATGGATTACAAAATTATAAGATTTCTGCACACTGAAACCGTCTGAAGTTCAAAATTGATAATTTAGTAGTAAGACCACTCTTGGCGGCAACAACTAAACTTTTGTTTAAGTATTTCTTAATATTACCACACTCCACTCTGTGGTGATTTTAGCATTTATGTTTTTGTGTCCTCAGTGTAGTTGGATAATATAATATCAATGCTAATGAACAGTGAATAAATCCGAAAACGTCAGGCTTGGATTTCTTAAAAGTTTATAGATGTTCACAATTTCTTGATTTTAGTTGTGGTCATTTCCAAAATAAACATTGAAAAAATGATTTGTATTTGTATGATTCTAGAGCAGCTGGAAAATATATAAATATCAATAAAAAGTGTGTTTTCTTCTAAATTACAATGAATTCAAGGTACATACCATGGGACAAACATCAGACAAACGACTTACAAGCAGTTTCCTGTTTAGAATTTTTAAGCAGCAATTAATAATGACTTGTGGGGTGCATATAGAAGGCATAATCAAGGGAACCCCCATTGTCTTCGTCTCTCATGCATGTCTCTCAGTGTATGGATGCAGTCGCCACAAAGTTCATACGGCTTTCATAATTTAGTGGTGTAAACTGTAAAGTGCAAACACGAAATTGGTAAATAAACCAGTGCTGGCCCATCCTTAGGCAAATGCGGCGGCGCTGTTGGTAAAAGGTAAAACGTGAAAGAGGCAAGGAATATATGTGGGTGTGACTTGACGTGAGTTCGAAAATTTCCTTGTACGTATAGTCAGGGGAACAACAGACGCTAAATTATATGGTAAACGCGATGCTGTGCAGCGTTGCATAACAAATATGCATGGGTTCGTGTGTTCTGAATACAGTTCGTATGTTTAAAAATTTAAAACGCTCGCTGCAAAGGTTTAGATAAATTCACTTCATTTATACCAGTGTCGACCAGATATAGTATGAGGTTTTAAATACATTTATTCTACTATTTCTGGAAACTTGAAATCTTGGAATTAGAATTTACACGATCTGAGCTCTTCAGCTAAAATATTCTCAAGTTAACTGGTTAGACCACCGTAAACAATTCAATGTTTTTAACAAATATTGTTTAAACAATTTTAGAGTGCTCCATAAATTACTGATTCTTTGACAAAGAAAATCAACATCACAATTTGAGTAAATCAAAACTGCACAATGCTATCACTACAAGTTGCTACACGAAAATAAGTACTATTACATTTGTGAGATTGTTGAATTTTGTCCAACCAACCGGATAGTTAATATTAATAATTTATAAATTATTGTGCAAAACTTACAAATGTCAAATCAGATATTTTTTTAATAATCATAATATGCTTAACATCTTAAAACTAATCTAAAAGATTAAACATCAATTTTAAATCTGAATTCTTAAAAGTAGGTACCTGTCTCTAATAGGCTATCAACTGATATCCTATATGTAGTTACTTTGTCCTCAACAAGAAGCACTAACACTTCACTCACTGTGTTTTGCTTTTCACACATTTCACTGGTTCATAAACAAAATTTAAACTCCATTAAGATAATAACTTGCTCTTCCATCTTCAATTTTCACAACGTTCTTGTAGAATGTTTCAAGAATAGTCGCGGCAAAAGAAATTATTTGATCGAGCCAAATTTTCCATTTTTTATATTAAGGCCAATAAATATTTTGATGATTTTTTGTTTTCTTCTTTAAGATAAAATTGGATAACTTTAGAATTCTATATTATACGTCGTGGATGTTTATTATTCAAATAGACTAACTGTTTGCATTTTAAATAAAACGATTATTGTTTACAAAATATATTGACTTCTATACCCAGTTCTAAATGCGTCGTCAAGTAAACCGTTATTTATTGTTGAAAATTGATGAAATATTCAGTGAAACTTCTTAGTATATTAAATTTCTTGTCAAAATGAATATTACTTGTACGTCTTTCGGTTATGTCAAATATAGTTCACATAGCCCAAGCGATATTATAAAATACATTTATAACAGTGCACTTTTTGACACAACTTTTCCACTAAAAAAGCAAAAAAGCGATAATTGTGCCATGAAAAATAGCATAAACAACCATATTACCGCTATCACAGCTCCATACAAAATCGAGATGTTTTACCCGAGACGCAATCTATGGCGTACATGCACTTCATGATGGAACAACATCGTACCTAAATATTTCGTTAATTTAATGTAAATTTCTTAAACTGAAAGAAACTTTAAGATCGGAACAAGAAATGACATCGTTCGTTCGATTGGAGTGAACCATCGAAAGATTAATAACAACGATTAATAACAAATCATTTTTGGTAATATTTGGATTTCATTTTACACTTAAATATATCGGAATGAATTTGTATTTTTATTTTCAACTTATTTTCAATATATTTTTTCGCTGTATTTTATACCTATGTACAAATTTTATATTCTGTAGTACATCATAGAATACAGGTAAAGAAATCCGCCACTAATTTTTACGTTTATGTTTTTGTTTCTGTTTTAAATAAAGCCTGAACTTTTTTGTTGAGGTAAATAAAAAGACGCAAACAAGCTGAAAATGATGTGTGCCTCCATATTGAATTATATCTACTTCTTGCAAAATCTGTTCCTCCTAGTATAACAACATGTTGGTATAAACGAACATTTTATCCTTAATAGGTTAAAACTTAATTTAATCAGAAATGGTGCTGTTATAGATTGAAGTTCATACTTAAAAATAGCAGTTCAATTGATTTATTGTAGATCAAGGCCAACACTTCACCAATTAACAAAAAGTCCGGGATTGGAAGCCCTAGTTACTTGTATATAGTAGATAGAGAAATGGTCCCAATACACTACCCTGGGGTACCCCAGCTTTTTTTAGTTCTGAGTATTCATCGATCTGTTTTATTCTGAATAGTCTATCAGATATATAGGATGTTAGCAGCTCGACGTTGTTGGCAATAGACCTACCGGTATTAATTTTTGAAAAGCTGATTTATCAGTCTTTCGGAGTAGATCAAGATGTACAGGGTGTTCCATTTAATTTTTAGTTATTTGACGACATTTAGCAAGTCTCCAGTCATATGAGAATTGCAAATCAATGTTAACTGTCGAAAAGCGCGATAGTTTTACAATCCAAAATGTGTTCTTTTATTTTTTCATCCTTGTTAGTTCCCAAAATAATTTTTTTATTAAAGAAATTTTCCGTGGAACCGAAAACAGAGATTTTGTTTCAACCTGCATCACAAATCGCTTCTGATGTAAAAACAATACATAATTTTGCATGTAAATGTATATCTTCTACGAGAATTCAAATATTGAATTGAATTAAATAACAAAGTTCAAATGTCTTTGTACCATAACAAGTAAGCGAGGTCTCCATACAATTCCACGAAAAATACACACCCTGTATATGAAAAATGCAAGCAGATAAAATGTATTATTTATTAATCTGCATTCTTAACACTCGCATGCCTGCATCTTTTTCCTAATTAATCCTGATCCGAAATGGATAAATTATCCTTTCAATGACGTCCAGGAAGCAATAAGTCTCGAATAATAAGGCCTAACTGTGCGCAACACTAGGTATACAGCCGACTCGGATTAATTATGCGGACGCATGCGGCGCGAATTGAGAGGTTATGTCTCGGTGTGTTCGAGGACCTGAATTATGACCGTTCCGATTAGACCTAACAAGCGCGGTTAAAATAGCCGACCGCGAACGGTCACTTTATTGCCATTAAGGCTTCAATAATTTTTCCAAGCGAATTTATTACACTGGGCCCGCGTCATGTACCAGCCAATTAAATCTAGCACCATCCATAATCAAAGTCGCAAACACGGATTATTATTAATTTACGCATCGATAACCGTGCGTGCGAGTGAATTGAATTTTCTTTTCGGGTTTGTCGCTTTATGCATCATTGAAGTCTCCAATCAAGAAATCAGCTTTTTGGTGAATTTATGATTGAATCTGGTTAGTTTGTAGATTTTAAGATTATTGAGGTGAATTTATTTATGTGCAAAAGTGATTGGTTCCCGAGTTATGACGCATCAATTGAGGAGCAGACTTTGTATATGGGGCATTCTTTCTGAAGTGTCCCAATCCAAAAATGTAAAGTTTTTAAAATAGTTTCAATCGAAAGCTGAGTATTTTTTCTATACAATGAGTAAAGATGAAAATGAGACAAAAGTGGGTTTGGAGGAAAATTAATAACTAAGCAAACGGAGCACCCGCGCTTCATAGGCCAGCGCCAGCGTCCAGTCCGTAGCGCGTAGGTCACCCATTTGTCTACTTCAGTAACATTTAATAATAATAATAATCCACGACTCAACATCCCCCACCAGCTTTCACCACTACTGGGGCATCGGCAGGCCCGAATTATCATTATTATGGCCCGCGTCTGTAGCACGTCTTAAGTTGTTTGGCTTTCAGCATTCGCCGAGGAGTAAAGGAAAACCACAGAAAAACCTTCACTCTGAAAGCAGGGCGAGGTAGGTCTGTTTCAAGTCGAATTTCTTTTCCTGGATTTTTTTATATCGTATTTTGTTGTTTTGAATTCTTCTTGTTTCTTTTTATGTCTTAAATGGATGGAGCAAGTAAAAGGGGAATTCGATTTTCATATTTGTTGGAATAAATGGATAAATAGTTTTAGAAAACTTGGTCACACATCATTTGATTTACGTGGTATATCACTTAAACTACAAGAACAGTTTACATCTATATCAAAGTCTTCGAAAATTTCTTCTAAATGTAGAAAAGAAGTTTATACATTAAAGACAGATAATTTGAATGCAGAGTCAAATTCTTCTGTTCTTGAAACAGCTCTGTCTAATTATATCATTCCTTCTGAAATGGACATTTGTGACAATGAGTCGGAAATCGAAGAATCTGATCATAATAGAGATGATGATTTTGCATCGAATATGTTTCCTCTAAAAACAGCTTGCGTTGACGGGAATCATAGGTCGGGAGTCGAAGTTCTAGAAGCAATTATTGACGATGGCGTTTTTAGCGCGGGTGCTGCGTTTACTTAGTTATTAATTTTCGAAGATTTAGGGCGAAACGGAAACTGTTCTTGTCATTTAAGTGATATACCACGTAAATCAGATGATGTGTGGCCAAGTTTTCTAAAAGGATTTATGCATTTATTCCTCCAAATATAACAATCGAAGTCCCCTTTTACTTGCTCCATTTCAGCTGAAAAAGAAACAAGAATAAACAAAAACAACACAAATACGAGATAAAAATACAAAAAAACATAAAATACCAGAAAAGGCAATTCGTCTTGAAACACACCTACCTTGAAGTACATGTTATAAGATGTTACTGAAGTAGGGATACAAATGGGTGACCTACGCGCCACTGCCTGGACGCGGGCTGGCGTATGTAACGCGGGTGCTCCGTTTGCTTAATTACTAAGTTTCTCCCAAACCCACTTTTGTCCCACTTTCATCTTTACTCATTGTATAGGAAAAAGTCTCAGCTTTCGAATGAAACTATTTTAAAAAATATTAAAAATACCCAAATAGGACAAAAATCGAAATACAAAATTACTTGTTAAAAAAACGTGTTATATTTTAGTTTTTTTAATTTTTTTTGTGAACATTAAAAAGTTCATGAAAAATGCTTTAAAATGCACTAAATAAAAAATAAAATATATAAAGATTTATTGGAGTTCCACTAATCTAAAAATGACCGTGTCACTCAAACCGTCCAAACTTCAACCCCTAGTAACTTCCTCAATATTTTTTTTCCATGAGCTAATATTTTAGGTATTTGTTACTGTTATTAAGTACAATAAAATTCTCCAAAGTTTCAACTATATCCGAAAACTTACATTTTTGGATTGGGACACTTCCGAAAGAATGCCCCATATGCACATTTTATCTTCAATGTCTTTGTTATACAGTGGCATCCGAAATTTATCGGTACCTAACTTTACAATGTAAACTTATATAGAGAAAATTTAGATTAGGGTAATTTAAATTCAGCTGTCGTTTTTGTTTCGGGCCGGCATGTACCTGTATGTAGCGGTGTCGAGTGTGCTATGGCCCTATTCTATTTTAGGTTGGGGTCACGATTTTCAGAAGTGCCATTAGTATGCATTACATACAGTAGCGACATCACGTACCTGTGCGGTTGGTCTAATAAACACGCAAAAACTCACTGAAATATTTACTTGTAGGGGCACATATACATTGCATTATACGGCTGATGTATTTTTTGGTATGATACTCAAAGAGAGAAAAAACAGTGTTGAATCATAGAATCCATTTCTTCAAAAAATATATTGGCTTTAACAGATATTTTATTAACGCAAATAGATTTTTGTTTATGAGAAATAATTCAGTTTCTTACATGTTTTGATTCAAATAAACACATTTTTTTGATGATTTGGCAACAACAAAAAAATATTTGTTTATTTGAAACTGATACATCAACAATTCATAAGTGCGGAAATATTGCGTCCCCGTTCTTTAATATAAAACAACCTAAATATTTGCTTTAAGAAAACGATTGTTTCGATTTAAGAAAGTCGTTGCTTTGAAAATAGTGTGAAGGATGCCGATAAATGGAGCTTTAGTTACTCGTCGTATGACGGATCTCCTAGAGCAGTGGTCCTTAACCGGTGCTCCGCGGAACACTGGTGCTCCGCGAGCTTGTTGCAAGTGCTCCGCAAAATTATGAAAGCCGATATTGTTGACTCATTTACCGTATGTAATTGAAATAATAATATTTGTATTTGTATATTATTAGCGTACAAAACATTCTAACTTCAACAAAACTAACAATTATAGTATATTATAAGACAAGAAGACACCCAACATAAGAGATGGAGCAGGGCAGAAAGACCTAGGTCAATAGCCCGTTCGAACACCAAATGAAATTTATTAAATGAAACTAATTGTGTAATAAACCTGTACAAAGTTGGATGTTGGAATAAAGATTATTACTACTAATTTAATGAATGATTATTACTACTACTATAACACAAGTTTTATAAGACAAAAATTGGCGCACGAGTTGCTTTGTTATATACTATTTTTTCTACCTTGCGAAATTAATTTTACATAAATTTCGAAAGATGCCGTTGTTATCTTACAATTCAAAACAAATTTAATATTCAACAGTTGGTAGTTAGTGTAAAATTCATAACTACGACTGACGCGAACCAATAGCGATTGAGATGTCAGGCTTATTTGACACTTGACGTCAATGCCATAAATCTTGGAAAACCAAAAGTTACTAAAATAAATAAATAATTTAGAACATAATACAATTAAAATAAAAATGGGTATAGCTCTGCTACACATGCCACATAAAAAGTTCTGAAAATATGTAAACACTTTAAAATATATTTCCTAAAATAAAGATAATAATAAATATGATGTTTTCATAATATATCCTTTTGCCCTCATCTACATATCATCCACATGTTATGTGCGGATTTATTAAGCCTTAGATTAGCCTATAGCGTTGTATCAAAAATGAGCATATCAAAACTACTTGAGTAGGTGGTACGTAACTGCTAATATAAAGAATCTTGCCAAATTACCTAAATATTTGACAAACTAAGAAGGTTTTAAAAGTTTTATTATATTTAAATTTATATTACCGCGAACATGTCAGATGCTTGGAGGAACTATCACAATATACCAAATAGGTGGCGGCATTTATAACCACCAGGTGATAGTTCACGAACAAAATTTTGTGGGGCCAGAAAATCAAAACATACACACACACACACAAATGTGGAATTATGTGAATACTGGCAAAAAGAAAATTTCGGAAGCAATTCGGTACATCGAGAGTGGAATTATGTGAATACTGGCAAAAATAAAACTTCGGAAGCAATTCGGTACATCGAGAGTGCTTTTTCCTCAAACATTCAAGAGTTGGTTTGTAGAAATAAATTCCAAAATTCCCGTTATGTCCTAAATTTATACAGAAATATGTTTTTCTTTTCGGTATCAGACTAATCACTTTCGCCGCAAATAAACTTCATTCGAGTATTCATTTTTTCAATTCTGTAAAAAGTTAGAGCTGATAAAAATATCAATAAAACCGTATTTTAAACGGCTACAACTTCTTAAGGAATAGAGAAAACCAATAAGTCAATATGAACCTTTTTACTCGGAATGACATTTAGTTTTTAGAATAAAATCTGTAAAAAGTTTTATGTGGATTTTATTTTGTCACTTAAATTTATTTACTTATTATTCTTGTAATGGGTATTGATTATGTTATTTTTTCGTTTTCGCATTGTTTGATATGTATTTTATTTTTCTTTGTTTGTTATCATTTCAAACGGCTGTAACTTCTTAAGAAATAGAAAAAAACATATAAGACCATATAAAACATTACAGTCAGAATGACATTTGATTTCTAAAAATTAATTCTGCTGGAAAAAAGGTAGACTATTAATATATTTATATTTTTTCTAATTCATGTTATTTTTATTTTTTTTAATTTTTAATTAAGTTACACTAGTAAAATAAGTTAGAATTAAGTTACTCATTAGTCAATCATGACTAGATTGTAACGCTCTTATTGAATAAAAAAAAATTAATTTAACATTTATTAACTGTTATTTAATAATCGTTTTAATTTTGTGTCAAAGTTATGTCCATGTTTTTGGTGCTCCGCAAATTTTTCGTATAAAAAAGTGCTCCCTGACTTCAAAAAGGTTAAGAACCACTGTTAAGAACCAGAGTTTTAAGATTGTTTTTGTAATTCTCTTTAGTTAAATTGAAGTATACCAAATTTTATTTGCCTAAACTTATTAATCAAAAAGTTACAGGTTTCGAAAAAAGTGTTTCCCTATTTTTTTTCGATTTTTTTCGAGCAGTGTATAAGACATACCAATCATTTAATTATCCGGAAGAAGTGCGAATAGAACCAGGAAATAAATTACGTAAAGTTTAGCGAGCTAACAAGGCATGTGATCAAAAGTGAACGTTCTGATTTTTTTTCTCAACCACATCACATCTGAGCATATCTCGTGAAAGTACGGAGCAAAGTGGACATAATTAGAAAATTTATAGACATAATACCGCAATTCGCAATAACAACTATAACGTCTATAACTGTTAACTGCTGGAAACAACCTTCACATTACCATCAAACCAATAAGGCATTGCAAAAAATAAATATAACTATCCCACGACTATAGGTAACATGTACGCAATTTATTATTAAATAATTAGAGTGGCAATTATTTAATTAATCCCATTCTTAGACGTTACACATGCAAATTTATGCTAATATAATAAGTATAATAAGTCATAATATAATAAGTAGTATAAGTTCAGGGAAAAGGATATTTTTATATTAATATAATTTATTAAGAGCTAACAGAGTGTGAAGCCATTCAATGCATTTTGTGTGTGTTTTCTTCTATTTGGTCTATTTAAACTATTTTCTAGGAGGAAGTGAACTGGTTATATGCTAATTTTCTAACGTAACGTTTCCCTTATTGCTATTTAATAATACGTTGTTTTTTCACGTGAATTATGATGGAGCTATAATTTGACAGGAGCTTAAACCGCAGACTGCTTGATTTATCCAACGTAATAGCAGTAGAGATGCACGGAAATTGTCGAAGCGTTTTGATGTAGTGTCTAATAGCGCGGATAAACGCAATTAATTTAAATATACATTGTGGGACTGCTGGGCTTATGTTAACTGTTTATTGAATGTCTAGATGTTTCGCGTAATAAGGTAGGTACGTTAAGGAATGTTGAATTTTACTTAGATAGTCACAACGATATGCAGAGGAAAAAATTTCTTTGTCAGTAAAAAAGTTTATTTAAGTCAAATATACATGATTATTGAATATCAGCAAAGATACTTTAATTTCCAAAGAAGAGTATTGTTATTTTCCAACAAGAGAAGCTGTTTAGAGCCAATCTAAATATTTTGAAATTGATTATTTGATTGAAATCTTAAATATTTTTTTATCTTTTGTCTGTTGTCTAACGAACATTAAAGTTTAAAAATGAACCCCGAAGTTGCCTTTTGTGTTCAAAATGTATGGTAATAACTACAAGGGGTGTTTTTCAAAAATATATTTAGTTGAGTTTATTTTTGTGGATCCGCAACATATTTCTTTGGCACAAAAAATATTTACTTCATTGAATAAATACTCTACCTTATTTGCTTGTAGAGGTTAATTTATTTGGATTATTTATTTAAGTGAACTAAATATATTTGGATACCAATAAATTTAATTGTCTTTAGAGTAATATTTTACTTATCATTTAAAAATACTTCTCCTTTCGCCAAAGACATCCAATTTTGAGTCAAACAAATATATGTTCAGAATAAGAAATCTTTTCTTCCTCTAAAGTAATATTTTCGTTGACTTAAATCAAATTTTGATTCAAATAAATGTTCTGTTGGTGTGAAAACCTCATCCAACTGTTTTATTAAAATAATTTATTGCAACCTTAAAATGTCGAATTTTAACTCAACCATCCCTTTCGTTAATCAATCGAACAAAAGTCACAATTCTCTCACTTATTTCACTAAATAAATCACTAAAATCACTAAATAAATCTCGTTCTTAATAATACACAAATTGTAAATTTTAATGGAAAACATAAATTGTTTGAAACAAATAAACGTCCTTTTTTAACCAAACAAATTTTTCAAATAATTTTTTTCCAAAGATACATTTTTTTCCCTCTATTGAAACAGATTTGTTTGAGTAAATGTTTACTTATTTGAAATAAACAAAATTGTTCATCAGTGCGAATTGCAGAACCAGCAAATGAAGAAGCCTAAAAGTATGCCTGTGGTATTTGAAAAATAAAGAACTTTTATTTTCTATAAAAATGTATGTACTTTTTTTATACAACTAACTGATTTATATAGGAATGTAGTAATTAAAATATAATACCTCAAAAGTCCCAATCACAATTACCACTCAGATTAGATTTTTTCTAGATTTTCTTGTTGCTTTAAACATTTTAGACAATATATCTAAAGACCCAATAGATACTAATGCTGGTATTTTTCCGTAAAATGTTCACACTGTATCCCCAAATACTTAAAAAACAATTGATGAGAAAATATCTTTCTGTAGCTACGACACTACAATGTAGACAAATTGTCCAACTTTGTTGACAGATTCTAGTTTTATTACTCATAATTCTACTTACATTTACTTATTTAGTTATTAACAATATGATTTCGGGAAACCTTGCAGCACTTAATTGAAGATATGGACGTTTTCTGACTTCGTAACTATTTTATGAACTAATTTAGTTGACAATATTGTTGTTACTGGGATTATTTTTGTTTCATGTTATTGTCAACAAATCGACATTTACTTCGACTGCTATATTAACATGTCGCAATCATTCCCACACAAACAAACTAATAAAAATCAAAGAACAAAGAAATCTATATAATTTAGTAGGTTTTGATTCACTATTTGGTTACTTTTGTAATGTGCACTGATACGAATATTTGTTATTAGCATTACAGCTCCTGTAGATATTTAAGTAATAAATAAAATTTCTACGAATCACCTAACCTATTTTGACATAACTTATCCAAATATTTGCGTCAGACATCAAACGTTGTAGGTTTGAAAACAACAAGCCATGATTTTCGCTGCAACGAAGTATATATGTTATCTTGTCATGTGTGCACTAAATATTAGCAAAGATGTTTAATGCATGTTTACTAAGTGACGTTAGTTTTTTACGAAATTCTTCTTACATTTACTCATACAGCAGTCAACAAAACTTCAGCAAATAATGGAAATATTTTATACTAATTTGATGTCGTTGTTTATGTACAAATTAAATAAAACTGGTCCCAAAACAGAGCCTTGTGGTACCCCCATGCTATTTATTAATTAGTTTCCTCTGATTACGTAAGATTCCATTTTTTATTAACAATTTTACAACGACAAATAAGCAAACTTTCTTTTAGTTTCG
Organism: Melinopterus prodromus; assembly: GCA_964023965.1. Lineage (NCBI taxonomy): Eukaryota > Metazoa > Arthropoda > Insecta > Coleoptera > Scarabaeidae > Melinopterus > Melinopterus prodromus. The sequence goes on from OZ030394.1 coordinate 61,531,031, forward strand.
TTGGTAGTTGTAGTTTGGTATTGACATGATGTCAATGACATAACCTTACACAATTCCTATACAATTTACCAGCATGATAAAAGCGCTAAACGGTTGTCAGATTAACGTGCTTCATTTAACGTGATAATAATGATGGGTATCTTCGGAATCGAGAAGGCGTGTGTTAGCTGTCAGTTTTGCGCTGTTGTAGTTCTTCTATTCCGCGTACCATATGTTATTTATTTACATTTTAGCACCAGGCTAAATGTCGATTTCATCGATGTCGACCCGCATGGGTATATTTATAGGTAGCCTGGCTGCAATGTGGACTTGTGTTGTGTTGACTTTCGATTCTAATACGGAAATAGTACAAATAAGATACAAACGAAGCAGAAGTCGGTGTTCCACAACAATAAACAAGCCTTGTGTTGCACGTTTAGATAAGTTGTTGATCATAAATATGTGCGCATGCTGGAACAATGACGAATTTGTTGTTGAATGTGTATTGCAAAGGAATCAAAGTAATTAATGGGTTAATAAAAGAAAATAATACGTAAACTTTTAAATGTAGATATAGAAGAGACGAGGAGCATATCATCCTGATTAAAAATATCATAATAATAATCTACGGGTGATATTTAACATTTCAAAGATGGCGTCATTTCCTCAAAAACCGGAAGTCATACTAACTACATGATTGTCGATCCCTAAACGATTGATTGATTGATTCTTAAAGCTGATGTTTTCAATATTAGTATTTATTGATCCACCAAACTTCTTATAAAGAATAACATTTACTAGGAAATCAATAATAAAGGAGTTTCCCATTTGTTGTAAAGTTTCTGCGGCATGTATATGTATACTTAAACACATCTCGTCTATCTAATCTCATTATTTACAGCAGCATTAAGTTAGATTAGATAAGTATGCATGTAGGTTAGGATAATAACAAATACAAAGGTGTATTTAACTAATGAGAACCAGGAAATGTGTGCAATGTGCAATATTAAAAAGCAATCACAGATAAACATTCTATTATAACCAACGTTAGGCGGACGTATAATACGTCCGTGCCTGTAAAGTATATATAGGGTCCTTATAAATGATTGTAGTCGAAGTATGCCATGAAATCAAATGTAAATATTGTAGGTTACCGCTCTATTTGAATGGAATACCACTGTTCTACACACAAAAGTCAATTTAGTTACATAACCTATTTCAAGTTTGACAGTTGTTTGGGTATAGCGGCACAAAATTATTAACATTGACACAGCCTACTTCGACTACAATCATTTATAATGACCTGTATAAATAAGTAAATTTTTAAAATATTAATATTTTTCAATAAAAATTCTGTTGCGTCTTTTCTGTAAACTAAGTAGTTCTCAAAACAACATGTTTTATACCTATAATATAGTTCAGCAAACAAATGAATACTTGAATCCGACAGTCGGAATTTTTGTGAAATATGTATTAATTTCAAATTTTAATTTCAAATAAAATTAAGGAATCTGACCACTTTTTATTGTATTAATATATTGTATTTATTTAATATATTGTATTAATAATAGTGTATGAGTCTAAGACAGCTCTTCCAGCACTCTGTACTGAAGGTCTCATATGCGGATTCTGAGTTGATAAGTACATATTCACATTCTTATTTTACAAGGGGCGCAGATATGGCTTTGCCTTATGGAGCGAGCAAGTCGATTGTCCAGAGATCATTTCTGAGTGTTGCACCAAATATATGTAATATGTTTGTGGTTTATCTGAGGAAAGCGGGGGTTAACGTGTTGGGTGTACTTTCGTTGGACAGAGATATGTTTTGCAGCCATTCTAGGAAATTTATTTGTTCGATGAGTATTGATGGGTTGGTGTAGTTTGTGCTAAGAAGGGGTGGTTTTCCGATATTTTTTGTTTGTTCTGGTTTCGCAATCTATACTATATGATTTGTTAATTTTATTTTTCTTGGACTTCGAGCGTATGCGTACTCATTAAATTAAAGCCACACACAATGGTTCATTCAATGCAGTGGCATGTCTAACCGATCTTTATTCGCTCATTTTGTATTTTGTATTGTGTTTTTCATTTTGTATAGTGTTTTTCTTTCTGTGACTAAAGACTTGTCAAATCCTGGGTAACTAGCTTTCTTTTAATGCAGATACAACCGATCTCTATCAAATAGAATCTGATTTACTATTAATTTTATAAATACTATTTTTTCATCGTATCTTTGAATCACTGACAACGTCAGTGACATCAACATTTGTTGATTATAAACCGTTTTACGTAAAATCTTGTTGTCGTTTGGCACATATTTCCTGGCACAAATGTCATCTCCGTACATATTTCATTACAGTGTACGTATTTGCATAAGATTTAATTCTAAATGCACTCACTACTATAGTCATATAGCCATGCTATCTAATCTACTGAAACATGCAGAACTCTCTGCATACAGATAACATTTGTAGATTAAAAGAATTTTAAACTTTAGATCTTATTAGGGTTACGCACTTTTTAAATATAATTTTTTTTAAGATAATTGCGGTTCTCACGTGAGTGCAAGCTGAGTATTTAATATTGTTGTGTTATCAATTCCGTAAATACAGATATGTATGTAGACAAACCTGACTATTCTACATATTATAATTTCTGTTAATTACTTAAAACTACTTTTTTTGCAATAAAAAATTGTAAAAAAAAACATGTATGGTCTCTAAAAAACATCATATTATGTTGTTTGGAGAAACTGGTGACTTTTTCCTTTCAAAACATACATGAAACATCCCGTGACCTATGAAATTATTATTGATGAGCTACCAGAAACACTTTTCCATAAATTTGCAATTCACGGTCATTATTCTAGTGACTCACCGTTTGCAAATTTAAGTTTGCGCGCATCTTCAAATTTACATACATCAATATACATCACCTTTTGCAGCAGGCTATTGGAATTTCTATGAGCTCTTGAACGAAAGAAAAATATTTACTCTCTAAAAGTTGAGCGGTACAGTTATATGGCATTGAGAAGAATATTAAACATTGATTTTTGTTTTATTATACCTGTGTAGGTATTATATGCAAACATAACTTATCCAATCGACTATGAATTTATAAGTTCTTAGCAAGAAGTAAGTTATTATTATCAATGACATAACGGTAATTGCAAATACAACTCTGTATACAATACATTTCTTTATAATTACAACTTATAATAACTTGGCAACGTAGCTAATATTCTAATGTTTCTAATGTCAGATTGGTGAACAAAAACGTAAAATTATCAAAACAAAAATCGTATTTTTGCTAGAATTTCAACATGAGTGTAATTACCCTATACAGGGTCCTGCAACTAAGCTCCCGTCTTCTGTAGCTCACTTACTCATTAAGCTAAGAGTTTGACATTTTGCAGGCTTACCCTGTACTTCAAGGTACAATTCAAGAAATTATTTTTTATTATACAGGATGTTCCAAAAATGTGCAACGCCATGGTAATATATTTTTTTAAATTGCATGCTATACATTTTTCTACACATTTGGAAGCCTTTTATGAATGCCTACATATCACCAAAATTTTATTGAAATCGGTTGAGTGACCGCAGCGGAAAAAAATAAAAACCAAAAAAAAATTAATTTTGTATTGTAAGCTTTAAAAATCAATAAAAACCACAAAATGCACCTCGTTAATAAATGTTTGCGACGTGCTTATTAAGTTAGATGTAATAGTCTCGTTAACCAAGTGACATTGATCCAAATTATACAGGGTGACCAAAATCGAGTGTCAAACTTGTCAAACTTCAAAGCGTGTTATTGTTCTTATTTTAAATTGGAACCCATTCATTTTTTTATGTGAAATGATGCAGAATTAAAAAATAAACATTGTTTCTAAATACAACCCCATCACAATTCCTAATATTTTAAAAGTTATTCGCCAAAAACTCATTTTTCAACGTTTCCAACGGCAATTTTAGATAATAAATATCGTACGTGACGTTGAAAAACAATTTATTTCATAAAAAATAATAGACCTATTTTAGTTTTGAGTGTACTTAATTAAGTAGTTATTCAAATGCCAAATTTACTGCATAATTTACCGATAGCGGTAAGGACGGAAATGTGGCTATAGGTATGCAGTAAATTTGGCATTTGAATAACTACTTAATTAAGTACACTCAAATCTAAAATAGGTCTATTATTTTTTATGAAATAAATTGTTTTTCAACGTCACGTACGATATTTATTATCTAAAATTGCCGTTGGAAACGTTGAAAAATGAGTTTTTGGCGAATAACTTTTAAAATATTGGGAATTGTGATGGAGTTGTATTTAGAAACAATGTTTATTTTTTTAATTCTGCATCATTTCACATAAAAAAATGTATGGGTTCCAATTTAAAATAAGAACAATAACACGCTTTGAAGTTTGACAAGTTTGACACTCGATTTTGGTCACCCTGTATAATTTGGATCAATGTCACTTGGTTAACGAGACTATTACATCTAACTTAATAAGCACGTCGCAAAATTTTATTAACGAGGTGCATTTTGTGGTTTTTATTGATTTTTAAAGCCTACGATGCAAAATCTTTTTTTTTTTTGTTTTTATTTTTTTCCGCTGCGGTCCCTCAACCGATTTCAATAAAATTTGGGTGATATGTAGGCAACCATAAAAGGCTTCCAAATGTGTAGAAAAAATGTATAGCATGCAATTTAAAACAATATATTACCATGGCGTTGCACATTTTTGGAACACCCTGTATAATAAAAAATAATTTCTTGAATTGTACCTTGAAGTACAGGGTAAGCCTGCAAAATGTCAAACTCTTAGCTTAATGAGTATATGAGCTACAGAAGACGGGAGCTTAGTTGCAGGACCCTGTATATGCAGTACTCTTCTTCAGTTCTTTTGCAATGGTGAGAGGTTTTATTTCACCTCGACAATGATTTACTCCTCGTTCTATATCAGGGCATCGTTTAAAAATTCGCATAGCGTCACGTTCCGGAGATTCTGTATCTTCGTCCTCAGAGTACCATTAAAAGGAATGTCATCGATTCAATTAAAGCCACATCTGAGTGTCGGATTGTGTTATAGGATGACAGCAGCCGCTTCTTTCACGACAAACTCGAACTTCTAAGTCAATTTCGACACGTTTTAACCATTTAAAGTTACTAGTTACTATGTAGTTGGTAATTCTGATGTCTACCAATTTTAGGTTCCTTGGTGATCTTTTAGTAAGTTACAAGTTACAGATGGCTTATAAAATGAGTGTAGTATACTATTTTTTCTGCTATCCAACATTAATTTTGTATAAATTTGGAATTTCTTGCTACTATATTGAGGTAAATTACACTCTAGAGTGTTTTTGCGGGTAATATGTAGTAGTTAGTACTGTAATTACTGTCAACTTAGTAAAGTTTGGATATCTTATTGTGAAACTTGCATAACGGTTAACGTTTAATAGTGGTATCAGATCATATACCGCTAGGTAGATATAAGACATAAGCGCGGGGGGGGGGGGTAGTAATTAAAACCAAATACTTGGGTAATTTTACGTATTTGTGATATTGACCAAAAACTGTAGAGATTCTTTATTTAACCCTATTTATTTTAATTAGATAAATGTTTCAAATGTGTTTTTGAAGAAATTTATAACCTTTAGGCCTCTTTGGGCGGTACACCTATTATTTTTCAATTTGGGATTGTTTAGAAATATATTATTTCAACTTATTTTATGATGAGTATATGATTTGAAAAAAATCAATAACTCATGATCAACGTTTTGCATTTTATTAAAAAGTAATATTTTGCTACACCGTAGTATATCGTTATTCAGCTTTTTACGTTGTAAATTTAAACAGTTTCCCTTACTATAATATCTTAAAATATACGTTTTTTGTAGCATAAAGATTTAGTAAATATGTAAAAAATTTATCCAGAAATAAATAGATTGCTGCCTCTAATGAAGTAACTGATTTATTTTGATTTTTGTACAACAAAATATGGCGAATTGAGAGGTACGGTCCAAATAAAAAAGATATCAGATTCCATTACAAAAAAAAAAAACAAACAAAACTATCAAAAATGTCTCTTAAAAGTTAAAAAAAGTCTACAAATCGCTTAATTTTAATTGGGTTTTAATCTATGAGGAGAACAATAAAAATAAATCAATAAATTGTGTGTTTGATACATTACTTTAACCGTAGATTTTTTACTTTATTTGTCAAAACAAGATTGGCAAAAAATATGATAACAAGACTGTGAAATTTGTTTGTCGTTTGTTTTTCTCGAAAATCCGTCTGATTTTTTTTTCTGAGGTCGAAATGGCAGGTCATTTATCGTAGTGACATTCTCCATTAAGACATGTCTTCCTATTGTTTAAACAATCAATTATGTATTATTCATTTCAAATTTGTTTCTAATTATGATAGAAAACTCCGATTTTTTGTGAAATTAACTTATAAATTTCATGTTCGAGACATCTTGCCTATATTATCTAATAAAACCACATTTGTGTCGCCTAAATTTGTATTATTTTTTATTATATTTGGGATGGTTTTCAATATTTCATCAAATTAGAGCACAGGGAACAGTTTTACAGACAGCAACAAATTAACATTATCTTGACATACAGTGGTAGGAAATCAGAATAAGAAATGGAGAACTAAATGTTAAAAGAAATGTAACACCCCAATTTTCCTAAAAAAGGATTTTAATCAATTACAGTTTTTCGAATAACTGATATTGAAAACGAATAGTATTTTATTATTTAAACAATGGAAATCATCTCAAAATATAAATGATATCATTATATATAAGTACTTTTAACAAAAATGATGATTTTTCTACAAAATTTAGAAAAAAGTTGAAAATGAATAATAATTGATTGTTTTAATAATAGGAAGAATTTTTTAAATGAATAATGTCACTCTCAGATAGTTTTCCATTTCGAACTAAGAAAACAGAATTCAGACGGATTTTCGAAAAAAACGAATTATTTTTAACACATGGAATGTTTAAACAAATGGAAATTAACTGACACATGTTTTAAAATATTCCACTAGACTTGTAGTAATGATTTCTCTGAGAAAAAAGAGACTGAAATGATTAGAAAGTAAAATTTTCTGAAGAATGTACGATTTTTCATTAAGGGTAGTTTTCAGGACACTGTGGGGGTGGATTGGGGGTGTCAAATCGATATGTATAATAGGTCAAATTATTTCATGGAAAGTCCTCTACAAGTCCTTAAGTAATCTGAAGTTTTCCGAAACCCCGAACAATTATTCGAAAAAGACCAAAAAATGCCTTCTTCCCATAGATTTTCCCCTGTAAATTGAAGGCCTAACAGGCACTATCTAAAATGAAAATTTCATCAAGAAAAAAATACGTGTCTACTTTTTTTTTTAATTTGGGAACGATTTGGGAGGGATAGTTGCTATCTATCATCACAAAAAAATTAAATCATCTTCACGTACAAAGGGAACGTGGATTTGATAGTCATACAGCCACATTCAGCATTCATGTTGGGAAACTGATAAATATTAACTTTAGTATTAATAATTATACTACCTTATTATTATAACATAATTATTGTGGTATGGAAGTACATAAGATTAGTAATACAAAATGTCGTTTGAAAATCATTTTAACTACAATAATAAAAATACTTCAAAGGAAAACAAAGTTCTTGGCTGCTCAAGTTAGGAAGCGAAGAACTCCTTTGCCTATCTTACACCGCGTTTAGTGATAACACATATACATAATAAAAATACAGTTACTGCTTTTTACGAAACGCTTTGAAAAAGAATGTTTGGACGAAATAAGAACAACAAATATTTACTAATAAACAATGTATAGCGTATCTACATACATTTTAAAATCTTCCTAAAAAGAGAGACATTTTAGAAGACCGCGGGGCGCGGGACAACTTGTGAAAAAGGGGGACTCTCCCGCCCAAAGCGGGACGTCGGTTCACCTTAGTTATATGTATAAGTTTACACGCACATATAGTTGAAACTAAATTCTAATTTTGGTAAATTAGTTTATTAGAATAAATTATTCTGCTAGATATGGTGTAAAATGTAGCTATGTATACGTTCTTACGTGTGATAATACATTTTTTTGCCAAAAATCAAGAACCTCTGTGTGGTGTTCCAGTAAAAATCATTGGTATAAACTGGAACCAACCATTAGCTAGTACTTTTTTGACCATTTCGTTTCTTTTACTTACGTCATTATCACCTTTACTAAAGGAAATCCAAAAACAATATTAACAACAAGATGCGTGCGCTTTTAAATAAGATGCCCAAGCTTTAAAGCTCACATTTTGTCTGTACAACTCCAACCGAGGAAAAAGGATTCTCCAAAGTTCAAATAAACGTAAATTCACAGTAAAGTCTTTTTACCATGAACATGAGTATCTGCGAGTATCTACATTAAGTATTTTTAAAATTAAAATCGATATTAGCACAAAGCGCTCTAAAGTACCAGATTCACTTGACTTCCTTTGAACTCAGGGGGACCTTTTTTTTCCTGCTATCCACCTGCGCACATGTTCCTCAACGCCATCAACTTTTAAAACGCCATCTGCCTTTTCAAACAGTCTGTTTTGTTATCGTAGGTTGATCACAAAAAAAACACATTTATTATTCTTTTAAAAATAACACGCAAGTAAACACGGGCAATAATTTAAAAACCTGTAAATGCTAAAAGCCGATTATTACTAAGTATGACTACTTTTACATGGAAGGCATGTATATCCAATTACACCTTATCTATCCCGGCAAATTAACGCTGGAAATTATTTAAGCACGCTAATGATTAATAATTTATAGCGAACGCCAATAATCGACGGGCTAATTTCAATTAATTTGCATACCTTCGACAACGCGCGGCTGTTTATGCTATTCATAATCGAAGTTGAATCTTTGAGATTATAGGCAAAACATCTCGCGTGATCATGTTACTATATATTAAGCATGACCATCAATATACTTTGTAGTAATCTTCGGATATATTCACTACGAGCGCCTTTCGTCATGTTTATAATCAATTAAAATATAAATTGCATTGATAAAACTCTAAAACATTTTAAGTTCAACTTTGTGAATATCAATGATTGAAGCAAATGTAATGGAGTGGTCGACGTATTTTTAGGTTAAGTTTCCGAAATTATGATCATTTACATTCATGTATTGTTCTGACAGATCGCGACTATAAAAAAGAATAGAAATTCCTTGGCATCCTACATAATAAATTACAAAAGCAGCACATAAAAAACGAATATTATTGCTTTATCTGTGCTAGCAAAATTAGTAGAATTTATTGCTTTGTAAGACTTCTTATATGCTGTCAGATGTGGGCGATACCATTACAGTTAGATGTAATATTAATTTCCGTCTAAGGCCCGTTGTTAAATAGTACAGGTAGTCCACCCACTACATAAGCTGTTTATTCTGCGTATTTTGATTGCTTGCGGTGAAGACGGGTGATTCTTTCAATCTAAAAGGTTGCTGCCCACATAATAATGGTTTAACATGTTTTCAAGATAATGGTTTTGCAAACATGAGACAATCAATTAGCAATTATTTGCAATTGATTAAAATTTGAAACTAGGTAACCGAGATTTTTCTTATTTTTTGTATTTTAATTTATAGATAGGGCTATATGTGCCATTGCGAAAATAATAAAACCCAAAATTTACACTGCCTTGTAATAAACGAAGTGTCACTGTATGGATCTATCTTTTGGACATATGCCTGCTTTGATCTACTTTGCAAATTTTTATTTATCAATTCTTGGGGTTAGTTGAGGTAATTCTTGGCTTTTTTAAGTTAATAGCATCGTTAGATCTTTTGTCTATTGACACCAGTATTGACAACAGTATTCTTAGAATTTTCAATATTATTTAATGAAGAAATCAAAAATAAATCTGTTACGTTGTTTATACCCAGTATATTATCCTATTAATCTTAGCAAATTACACTGTGAGATGGTTATTTTATAAATAAGTCAATGCTTGAAAATACCTAAAGTATTATAAATGTTATATCGAATCAAAACAACGCATATGTGAATTTACAAAACATGTTTCAAGTGCTCGAACGCTGGGGCAGCCTGGACAAAAAACGTGTTGTTTTATAGCTTTACGCCGAATGTTGCTGGAATATTTGAGTAATGCTCTTCAGAAAAATATTTTTTTCTGGTTAAAAGAAATTATTATCGGGTTCGAAGGTTTCATTTTATATTTGAATATCGATGTGGAATTAATATCTTTGTATGTAATTGCACGTGTGTGTTTTTGTTGCATTACTAACGCGTATCGAAAATATAATAATATGCAATGATAAAGAAATGTATTGTTCGATAATAACTAGTTATACATATAACTTATAATTAAATTTTATTTATCCTGGCCAACAAATTACAAAATGGGGCAAGTAAAAACTGTTTCTGGTATGCCTTTTTCCGTACCACCTGAATCTGAAAGCAGAAAGTTGTTTCTAGTTTTTGAGAAAAAAATGCATTTGCGTACCAAAAATAGTTATCTCTTGTTAGATTTTCACTGTTGGTTAGCATGGTCACTAAGGTGGCCCAAAAAAACGGACTTTTTGCTAGAGGGCAACGATCCCCCCCAATCGGTTCTTTTTCCAGAATAAAAATACCCCTAAAGTTGAGAAAAATCGGCTCACGTTAACACGTGCCACCAAGCACCTCAAATTTCCCATCTAAAATACATTGCAAAAACGCATCTTTTTCGCCTTTTTTACGATTCGGATTTAAACAAAAAGTTGCGAGAGATTATCGGAAATTGTTCAGAACTCTCCAAGAAACAAATAATCCACAACCACTATTTATTTGTTCACCAATGTATTGGGATCTTTTGGTCATTATATTACTAACAAATACCATTTTTTACAAACATATACATATACAATGTTACGTATTACGACATATTTTTCTTTTCTTTGAGAAATTTTTAATAGATTGTTGGCATTGTTTGTCATATTTAACTAGTTTGCACAAGTTTACTTGTTTACACAAGTGCCATTTGTTTTAACAAAAATATACAATGATACTGATATATCTTTTTGGCAAAAATTATTATCTTATTTCTTCCTCTTTTTTTTCTTATTATTTTCATTTATAACCTATAATAATAAAATTAGTGTTGCAACCACTGGCTTGACCGATATCGTAAAACCTCCAAAATTACAAAAACGAGAAATCCTATAAAACTTTTGCCAAGAAATACGTACTAACATTGTATATTATTGTTTAAATAAATTTATTTGTTTAAATAATTGCACATTAACAACATCAACAAGTTACAAAAAACATGCCAACAATGTAATAATAATAATTTCAACAAAAAGAAAAACAGAGAAACATTGTAAATTTTTGGTTGTACAAATAGTACCTACTTGTTTAAAGAATTGCAAATTCGATAATAAATGACAACTAAAATGCCAATAATCTAACATAGTTTCTGCAAGAAATATAAAAAATATGTCCGTAAAATGTATATATTTGTTTAAACGAATAGTATTTGTTTAAACAATTACAAATTAGTTAAAAAATGTAAAAAAATGCCAATAGTCTAATAATAATTTATGAAAAAAGTATAGAAAATTATGTCCATTACAATGTATGTATTTGTTAAACAAATGCTATTTGTTTAAAAAATTGCAAATTAGTTAATAACTTAGAAAATAAACTGCTTCCGGGTTATGCCGTGTGTCAAGATTTGTTAATGCTGACGTTTCGCGAACCATGTTGCTCGCTTCTTCAAAGCTAATTGAATACTAATTGAATACCAGTATTCAATTAGCTTTGAGAAAGCGAGCAACATGGTTCGCGAAACGTCAGCATTAACAAATCTTGACACACGGCATAACCCGGAAGCAGTTTATTTTCTAAATGATTCTGGCCGTGAAAGCCTACGTACTTATTTAGTTAATAACTGACAAAAAATTTCAAGAATCTATAATTTCTGCAAACTTAGATAAATATGTGTGTAACATCATATATATTTGTTCAAACAACAGGTAATTGTTTAAACAAGTGCTAATTACAATAATTTCACAATTTTTACAAAAAGACTTGGAAAAATAAGTTCGTAACATCGTATATTTTCGGTTGAACACATGGTTCGGTTAAACAATTTTAAATCAGTTAATAAATCACAAAAAAGCATGTCAATAATCCAATAATAGTAATTTCTGCCAAAAAATAATAAATCACGTAACTTTGTAAAATTGTAAATATGGGAAATATTTTGCCTCATTTTTAGGATACTGTAGGGGAGGGTGGGGGCGGTGAAAAGAACATAGTGGTTGTGGATTTGATCCTTGGGGTGTTCTGAACAATATCTTATAATCTCTCAACTTTTTTATAAATCCGAAACGTGAAAAGAAAAGGAAAAAATTATACATTTTTCCAGTATATTTTAATGGGAAATTTGAGGTGCTGGGTGGCACGTGTTAACGTTGACCCGTTTTTCTCACATCCTGGGGGATTTTTTTGTCCTGAAAAGGAAAAGATTGTGCGGGATCGTTGCCCTTCAGCAAAAAAATAAAATATTTGGAGGTATAAATTTGGACCACCCTAATAGTTAAGTAGCTTAGATTATTGTATTTTTGATCAATTAAGTGCAATTAGCTTCGAACTAGGTAAAATGCTCTGATATCTATATTCAAACGTTAGTGGTGCACGTGTTAATATGTGTCTTAGCTGTGTTTCAGTTACAAATGTTTGGCATCATTAATTTGTCAGTACAAAAACTCTAAAATGACTCACATAGCTGTCTACCTGGTCATTTGACAATCTAATCACATACTAATCAGACAGGTGTGTTACATAAGAACCAATATAATCACTGCTGATACACCCACCATACCATACAGAAATATGCGAGAACAGATTCTTCCGGAATGTGAGTAAGAGCAAAAAACACTTTACTCAGCCTTCCTTATAATATACCTTATACGCCCAATACGATCAATTACGTATATATCAAGGAATGCACTATATTTACCTTTTCCTTCATGTTTAATTTATCGGTCTCAATTAATCCGTCGATGTTGCATAAGTCAGATGACATTGCAATTGGTGCGGAGATTGTATGTACTGGTAACGCCATCTAGAGTGAAAGTGATCACCGGTCGGGTTGCACACTCAGCAGAAACGTCCTTAAAAGGTTACTTTGGCTATGGTTATCGCGGTTTAGCGATCAGATCACTTGACAATCGGCATCGATGATCGATTGCGTTCGAAAGCGTTCTCGGTCGTTTTCTCGGTGCGTTGGTCAAAAACAACCGAAAGAGAGCAAGGAAGGAAGAAGTAATGCCAAGGAATAAAAAAAAAACAATACGTAAATTTAGATGGCAAAAAATGCAGAAATCAAAAATTAAAGTTTTAGTACTTATACATTTCAAACGACACATTTTCGGCCTTTTAGGTGATCAATTATTTTTACTTTAAAACTACTGAACAAAAAAAAAATTAAGTAAAGTTTGTCATACTCCTGAATCATTTCTACATAAGTTGTATGACTGTCAACAATTTTTTGCCTCTCGGTGTAAACATGATAGCGAGAGAAATGAAAAAAGGTATTTTTGCACTTTTATATTATCTATCTGAGCATTTGCCTCAAAAATGTAAATTTTTCTTCAGGTTCCATTTAGAACTTCTTCTATAGACTGGCGTGTTAGGTTCTTCTGGTTTTGTGAAATAAAGGTTGCGAAGAAGATTTTCATGGAAGCGGATATATCGTAATGAATATTAGCACAATAACGGGATATGCACTTAAACAATCGTCATATTTTATTTAATGCGACTGTAGAAAATGAATTGCAGAATAATTTTTAAGTAATTTTTAAAGCGATTTAATATGAATGGTAATAAATTTCGTGTGCGCGAACTACGTCAATCTTGACGGTAAATGGAAACGTAGCTGGGGCAGTGGAAGATAATTTATTATTAGTACTATACGATTAGAACAATTTAATTGCGGAATTTTGAATAGTGCGATTTACATATAAATAATGAATATAGATGTACAGGGTAAACCAAATTCGATGTTACTATAGGAGATCTCGGTAACTATAAGAGATATCCAAAGGTTCCAAATATTTTTATAAACAACGCTCTTCGTAGTATTGCAACGATTTAACATGTTATGTTTATATTACTTTATATTACTTTTTTGCTATGATGGGAATAAAGGCGATATTTATTTCTTTATTTATTATTTGTTTATATAATTTATGCATCAATAAAAATGGACATCAATTTGAAAAATGGTTAAAGTAGTTTGTAGTAGGTAATCTTATTTTTTTATTTTTTTATTCAGGTAATTATCTAATTATTTTACTTCGAATAAAACAATTTATCCTGCAATGTTTAACCTTTCAGTTATACCCTCGACATGCCGATATAAAGCGAAGATTGACGACTGGAAATTGTAGCATCACGGCTACATACTTTCATGACAGTTTCTTCAGCATACCACTTCCATATAACAATGTTCGGCTTTTCGCATATTAATCAACCCGTAATCGATGAGATGTTCTTTTAATCCCATAAAGAAGTTCGTGCGGTCGTGCACTACCTGGATAACGATTGAATTATGTTTCGGATGTTATATCACATTTATTGTTCTAACTTTGAATAAAGCATTTGATTATTGCGCATTTTTCATACTATTCAAACGGCCTTCCGTAATTTTCAATTAAAACAAAAGAATTAAATTTTACTAATTTGACTGATTAGTAGTGTCAAACTACTAGTGACATACGCCTACTCAAAGAAATCTCGAAGACAATAATCATAATGCCTGTGATATATACGAATTTCATGTTATTCCATAAAACGTTACTTTTGGAATATTTTGCACCGGCATGTTATATATCGTTGAAAAGGAGAAAAAATGGTCTATTTATTTCAGTCATAGCCAGCTGCGGGTTCCATTTAAAAAGACTCAACTTTATGTTATATCTACAAAACTATTAGAGATATTCAAAATCTGTGAATTCCACTGAATTCGAATAGAAAAGGTGCCTCAAGAACGTACAAATATTATTCGTCTGATTTAACAAACAACAAAGATATCGACAAGTATCAAAAAAAATTGAAAGCATTAATTTAAAACTGCAAAAATCGGGACGCAAACAATTTTGACAGTCATACAACTTTTGTAGAAACGTTTCAGAAGTATGACATACTTTTTTTTCTGTTCAGTAGTTCTAGATAGTAAGTTTATAGCAAAAGAAAGCATTTTTTCTCTTTCAGCTTGCTTGAATAGCTATCTCAAACTTGACCTATTCTTAGCTACACGACAACCTCTTCTTCATTAATTGTGAATTGATTATTTGTGTTTCTCAATTATGATGCGAATGATGCGAATAACATAAGTGAGACCCAATGCACCAACTGTCTAGGCCAGAATCGCATTAATAAATATTTCAAACCTGTCAACAAACATCAATTACGGTACTATAACTGATCACAACGACCACACATGAAATTTAACATGGTTAAATCCTAGATCCGAATCTTCATGTTTTCCCACCTTCAGGTATGTCATTGCGTCTAGCAGTAATATCAAAAGGAAAGGCAACCCACGCCACCATTTGCCAATATTACCTTCTTAGTAGGTTTTAGCATTTAAGACCTACAACGCGCAACTTAAAAAAAATATTACTTCAGAAAAATTTCTTAAAGACAAGGTTATATCTCAGAAACCAGGCAATTGTCCATAGAAATAAATTGCGTTAAATCGTCTTAAAATAAACAAAATACTCCGAAATTACTAAAAATTTAACAAAATTGTAATTTTATTCAGGAGATATCAACGCTGCGTGAGACAACGAACGTCCAATAAACATCACTTTTGAGCGTAATAGCAAATGGGAAAGGCGACCCACGCCACACCGAGTCATTTCTAGTCCATTTCTGTAGATGGCTTGCGGAAAAGCAGAACGTTGTCGGTCGCCAGGCGACAGGTTGTTTTGTTCTCGTCGGTTTGCTGTTAGTTAGGTTGGCGGTCGGTGTTCGCGTCGAAAATGTCATTCATATTACAGCTTTCACTATTTACCGTTGCACCACTGCATAATAATCGCCACCTCCTTGGATCTCTGAGAGAGAGAGAGATGGATAAAGTCATCTCGGAGTGTCCCATTGCTCTTTTGTTCGCGATCGCACCTCTTTTGTGCCAGACGGATTATGCAAATTGATGGCGCTGTTCGATGATCGATTGGTTATTTGGCAATACTGCCTTTTTCGTAGGTTTTAACATTTAAGAAGTGTGTATTGAATTGTTGGGATTGTGGACTATTGTTGGGAGCATATACGATTGATTTTAGTGATGGAATGTTTGAATGTTTATAAGCTTACACGTTTACGTTTTTTTTTATAAAACGATGTTTTTTAAAGAAACATTGTTTTTATACACTTTACAAAAAACATGTTTTAAACATGAAATAAAAGATGTTTTAAACCACACACAAAAAAACAAGGGAAAAACAAGGAATAAAACTTGTTTTAAAGTTTTAAATTACACAATCATTTTATTTGTAAGAATATTTAATAATTTTTTTAATATTTTTTGTTTTTTTGTGTCCTTTATGTTTTATTCATTTTTTGTCGTTGATGTTGAATGTTGAAGCTGTCTCTTTATACACAAAAATAAACGCTGTTATAGATAATTTTGAGGTGGTATGTCTTCTCAAAATGAGGTAATTCGCAAAAGTTTAAATTGCATCTTAAACGTTATTGTTTATTTGATATTTTCACATACTATTCTACAAAAACAAAAACTATCGATCATCCATTTTGATACACAAGATAGCACAATTATTTTTTTACATTATTAATTAAAAATTAATTCATTTACGTGGCTGGAAATTGCTGAAATTGGTAGAGCGCCCATTTTAAGCGAGAAGAATTGGTGATTTTGTTTATTAAAAAATATATGAGAACGGTTGCTAAAATAATTAAAGTTTTTAAGAATTCAATAAGAAAATCTGATGTGGCCAGGCACATGACTTTATCATACTATACATAAAATTAATAGTTTAGCTGCATGAGATTCTATTTGATCGAGATCGGTCGTGTCTACATTTATATAAAATTAGTTAACCAGGATTTGACAGATATTTTGATACTTTTGACAGCAGGTATTTTCAAAAATCCTGGTTAAATCCTGGTTAACTAATTTTATATAAATGCAGACACGACCGATCTCGATCAAATAGCATATTTTTTTCATGCAGCTAAACTATTAATTTGACCAAAAAACGCCCTAGACATAAATTATTCAGAATTTCGTGTACTTTACTTTACTATTTTTCGTCACACACAGAATTTTTTTTTTTGTAAACCAACATTACTACGACACGTTTACCCAAAAACCGAAAAAAAATGCGAGGTTCCAAAATCGTTTAAGTAGCTTATTTTATACACTTCAAGGGTTCAAAATGGGAAAGCAAAACAATAATTACTTTAACCTATTGCATGGCAAACTCCCCGTGAGAAAAACTATCAGGAATCTGTTTTTTTATTTGTTTTCAATTGTTTAATTTCTGCAAAAATTGATCTCCAAAGGAATCTAAGACAACTAGAACCGAATTAGCTATATTATGCTAGTTATTTTGGTTTTAAAATGAATAAAACTAGTTCATTTATGTGCAAAAGTGCTTAATTTTTCAGGACTTCAATGTTTCTTCGTTGTTGATGATTCCTCTATACATCAATATTAGCAAATTCTTCACTATTAGTGATGATATTTAGCTAAGAGTATCAAAACTAAAGCTGAAGCAATTCTACATTTTTACAATTGTTTTTCTTTTGTGTGGGTATTCTCAAATTCGACAAGGATTATTACAAGACGTTTGTCAAGACATTTTCTTTCTCTACTCATCTACCTTGCGAATATATTGGTGTATAAATTCCCATCTACAAGAAACAACACTGAAAATCCCGAAGGAATCTAAACCGTATTAAGCGCAGCCACACACATAATCCAAGATTCATATCTTCCGCTTTCGCATCTTCTCAGAGTGGTTCGTATGGTCCGAGTGCAGTCAAATAGCGCGTTTTATTAGCAGCAGGTCGCTCTCAATTTACGGCTGGAATCTTTGCCGCTCTGCCTGTCGGCTAAGGCCGTTTATATCTGCGGTTTTATTTACCAATAATCTCACTTTATTACCGAAGCACGTTCGTACTACCGAGATTTCAATTAGCGTTCGCAACAAACGCGGATGCCGTGCAAGAATTTCCTAGAGTCGATTATCCCGACACGGTCACTCCACTTTCAAATTGTCGGTTTTAACAAAAAAAAAAAAAGAAAAAAGAATGGAGAAATGAGAAAGAAATCAGATGAAATTGACTTTCGTTTGATATGCGGTAATAGATTGTGAATTGTCTTAAATTTTACCATCATTGAACAAGGAACAAGGAACTCAAACATACTTCGAAATATCGATAAATTAGCTTTCCTAACCTGTCTAACTCGATAGGTCTATCGGCAACAGTTAAAAATCTGATGTTGCCAGGCACATGACTTTATCATACAATATATAAAATTAATAGTTTAGCTGCATGAGAATATATTCTATTGAGATAAATCGTAGGTATTGTCAAAGCATCAGCATTTGACACTACCTACACTACGTCATTAGAATAATAGTTATTTATGTCACAAATGCCGAAAGTACGGAATAGCGCGATGAGCGGTGATGCGGCGCGTCACCGAAGGCGGAGTGTCGCCGTCGCATGTGAGCGAGTCGCGCTATCTAGTTTTTGGCAGGAGCGACATCAACGTTTATTGTGTTGCTTTTTAAGAAATACGTATTTTAAAAAAAAATTATTTCTGTATAGTAAATGCTAGGTTGGTACCACTTTGACGAAAGGTGCGTTCCGATTGGTAGGTAATGGTAGCTAATGGCGGTGGTAGAATACGAAATTATAGTATTTCTTACATATCGTGATAATGACACATATTAGTTTGCATGTACATAAACATGAGTCACTAGCAATTTTCTATTGGTAATACTATAACGGCGTCTGCTACCACTGCCATTATTACTAATGAAAACGCACCTTAAAAAGGTAATTCAAATTCTGACAGATTTATATTATTTGTTCATGACACATCCCTACCAACATAGGTACTAAAATAAAACTACACTCATCGCTATACTTCATTTATAATTTTCTCAATATATCGTTTATAGAATTAGATATAAAGACGGGTTGATATTTCTTATCAACAAACAATCAAATTGGTGATCTTATTTTATTTGAAATTCGTATTTTATAATTTTGCGCACTACAGCGGCACGGTCCATAGTGGTTCTCCAACCTCTGATGAGATCAGCTGTTTTCGAATGTGACAACACAAAAAAATATTTGTCAAAATCCTGGGTACTATGTAATTTCATATCAATGCAGATGCGACCGATCTCGATCAAATAGAATTTGCTCTTGAAGGTAAACTATTAATTTTATCAAAAAATGTTATAGGCATAAATTATTCAAAATTTCCTCTACTTTAATTTATTAATTAACTATTTTGTCGAAATTACAGAAATGGCGGCTCATTTCCAAAATCCTTGAAAAAGGCTTAGAATAAACTGAAAAGCTAAACTATTAATTTCACCAAAAAATGTCATAGGCATAAATTATTCAAAATTTCCTCTGCTTTAATTTATTATTTAACTATTTTGACGAAATTACAGAAATGGCGGCTGATTTCTAAAATCCTTGAAAAAGGCTTGGAGTAAACACCCAGTTCCTTTGGACCCTTTTGAACCAAAAGCTTTTCAACTCTAAGTTTGGTCATGAAACTTCTAAATATGAAGTTCCGTGCCGATACCTTTAGTAGTTTCTCCGGAATCGGATTCACAAAAATTGAGTACACACACACACAGACATTTTTTTGTACCTTGGTCAAAAATGTTCAGGGGACCCAAAAAGACCTATTTCCGCTAAAATCCCAATTTTTTTTTTTTCGGCACGATTACAATACTTTACATACTGCGTATGATAAAGTAAAAAGTTATTTAGCATCTAATTTGACATTTTTAGAAGAGATTTGTTTCCATCAAAGAAATATTTTCATGTCTAAGAATACAGTTATTTTAGCAAAGTTCTTCGTTTTCACTAAAATCGTCTTTCTTGGCTGGTTCAATTCTAAAAACAAGGACTACTTTTCTTGGTCGTCCTATAATTTATTGACGCTGTATATTTCATGCGATTTTAATTTCTGCTAATGAAAGTTGATGGTACATTTTACGTACTAATTACTGTATCAAACAACTCTTGCGCTATGTTATGTAACGCATGAAAGACAGCATAAACAAGCTGGAAAACCACACTGCATGTGATCCGCGGGGAACAACAAAATACAGCACATTAGCGTATAAATAAAATACGTTACAAGGTCGAAAGAAACTGAAAGTTCACCAGGTCCAGACGTGCAACATTAGACGTGAGTAGACGAAGAGTTCAAGAAATAAATATAAAATTCACCGATGTACTCGAGGTGTTTTTGCCGTAATTACAATGTAGTTAAAATCAGCGTTGTTCGTACTTTCTACAAATTGTAATGCAGTTGGCAATACAAGATTATCATCATTATTTGTCAGAATTGGGAAATTTACTTTCGTGCGAATTGTGGAATTATGATTAAGAATTGATTTGACTTGTCTCATCGTTTTGCTTCATTTTCAATTTTCTTACGATAATGGCTTATCACCCATAAGTCAAAAATATTAGAGGAACATTTCGTAAACTTCTTTATATCACGTGAAATAATTGAAACGAATTTAATGGATTGGAGTTCTAAAGCAAGTTATACCCTATATTATCGTAATTAGTCTTAGCAAATTAGAAAGTACGATTGATATTTTATAAATAAGTCAACGGTTGAAAATACCTAAAGGGTAAAACTATTATTGCGATTCAAAACAACGCATATGTGGGTTTCCGAAACACGTTTTACGTTCTCGGATAGAAGTGGCCGGCTGGTCAAAAAACGTGTTGTTTTTTAGCGATCTGCGCCGAATGTTGCTAAAATATTTGAATTGCTCCACAGAAAATAATTTTTTCTAGTTGAAAGAAATTGTTATCAGGTCAGTACGGCATGTCTTTTTATGTTTCACTTTTGACGAAAAATGCGCAAACTTGTGGGTAAAATTGTCGTTAAAAACCTCAAGTAATAAATCAGCATGCAAGGAACTGTCAAATTCCGATGTTAACATAGTTCACTACACTGATTTTGATCTTTGACTGTATCATACTATATATAAAATTAATAGTTTAGCTGCTTGAGATTCTATTTGGTAGAGATCGGTCGTGTCTGCATTATAGTTAGCCAGGATTTGACAGATATTTTTATTCTATTGACAGTAGGTATTGTCACAATATCAGCGTTTTACACTACCTACTGTCATTAGAATGAAAATATCTGTCAAAACCTGGCTAACCTGGCTAAGTTTTAGATTAATGCAGACACGCGCGATCTCGATCAAATAGAATTTGCTCATGCAGCTAAACTATTAATTTTACCAAAAAGTCTCATACACATAAATTATTCAGAATTTCTTCTACTTTAATTTATTATTTAACTATTTTGACAAAATTGCAGAAATGACGGCTCATTTACAAAATAAACTTTCGTCCCGGTACTTTTTGGTAGTTTCTCCGGAACCGTCGCCACAAAAACGGGTACACACACACACACACACACACGCACATACAGACATTTTTTTTACCTTGGTCAAAAATGTTCAGGGGACCCAAAAGAACAAATTTCCTCAAAAATATTTTTTCTGTTGCCACGGTTACAATGTTTGGTGTATTATTAAGACAGTTAGTGGTTTATGATCAACAAACACCGATCTGTCCCCAACAAACATCGTACTGACATCAAAATTGTGGAGATAGGATCAAAGAATACGCAACAAAAATTTCTTGATCATAAGAAATATAATTTCTAAGGATCATCATAAAAAATAGAATTTCTAAGGACGGACCTGTAGTGACGTTACAATAATCGCTGTCGTATTATGCTAGGGATTATGTCTTCATAGACACGTACATAATGAAGGTATATTAACTCACAATTATGTGAGTCTTAGATACAAGTATATAAAAAAAATATGAAATTTTTCAAGTGGATTTTGCATCACTAGTATGAACTCACATTTTCAAAGTTGATTTTCTCGCGAATTTTCTCTCCATTGTCCAATTTTGGCGATTTTTGTTATTTAGTTGTAGCTTGATTTGTCGGTAAGCTGGTTCTGGAAGTTTGGTAAATTTTGATTCAAGTGTTCGTTTTGAGTATAGACAGGGTGCAAGAATAAAGATAAGTTTTTGCAGATATCTACAGTGGTCTTTGGAAAAGACCAGCGAAAATCACTGGTATTAACTCGAAATAAACAGTTCTACAATAAATTCCTGAACATTTATAGTTCTGCATTCACTTAATTACATGTACTGTTAAAGTAGATACATCAAGAACAATTACAGTAAGTTACAAAATCTGTTAAGACAGAATCATTGTTTTGAAGCACAGGTTTTACCTATATACAGCTCCAAATATAAACGTCTTTTACATAGTGAAATTGCCTCATTTATTGGATTGTAGAAAAATAATGTTGTACTCCTTGATGACAATGCATTGAAAATATTGGTAAAAAAAGCTCTTGCTACAAAATATCTACTTATAACATCATTTATGACAAATCTGGCAACAACTGAATGAAAGAATCATCAAATAAATCATCCAAAGCTTTAAAACTTTAAATTCCTCCTGCAATCTACTAATTTTTATGGCAGGAAATACAAAATAACATCATATTTTCTATCAAAAACTGCAATTATCCACTCATTTTCTCTAACAATTCTTTTCTTATCTTTACAGTATAGCTTGCGAAAACTTGATCTCTCCCTGCTGTCCCAACTATGGTCGCTAAACGAGTCCATACAGGATTTCCGGCATATGCTGCAAGACCAAGAGGACAGGGTCCTCTCCCCACCATCGCCATCCCCAACCCCCTCATCGGGGGATGAGGGTGAAGGAGACGAATTCTACACGCCATCACCTCACAGATTTAGACCGGCACCACCCCCGCCAGCCCTTAGAAGAACGAGTAACAGTTCCTCGGATAATTCTAGTGTATAGGTGAGTAAGAACCCCCAAAATGTATCTTAAAGTTGGTGATTTTTGAGGTAAAATGGAGGAAAATTGTAGGTAATTTTGTGGACTACAATATTTCTATTCAATAGTTTTTGTCTAGAGTGTTTCAGAAAGATGATATTTTGAAAAAACTGTTTTTTCTCTCAGAATTATTAGTACATATACATATATTATTTTTGTATTAAAATGTTATTCTTCTTAAATCAATACTGTATATGGCCCACAAATTCAAAATTGCTGTCAAAATTGCTTGTTGTAGATTGCATTTTAATTTATACGAATAACATACGAAATTATGCGAATAACGGATAGAAAATGCAAGGAATTAGGGACTTACCGGTCCTTTCCGAGCACTTGGGTCCAACATCAAGTCATAAGGGCACTAATCACATGAAACACTACCGAAAAAAATCTTAATAATACACACGAACGCAAACAACAATCATCTGATCAAACCCCGCGCTGGGACACCATACAAGAAAACTAGAAACTAAACAAGATTTGCCATAGTGACAATTTGAGAAGCCCTGCAAAAATTAGTTTACAAAATTTTACATAATATTCTAAAAAACACCCAGTCAAACACAACGGAAAATACAGAACAAATTGTTAAGACAACTGACAGGAGTAAGATTCTGTTGCACGACGCCCCTAGCGGTGATTATGACAATTAGCGTTGACGGACGAGCTCTTGCCATGAATCTCTTGCAATCACAATACCTTTTCGCGTTTTTATCCGTTATAGGAATGTCGCACTTGATAAACCGATCGGAAAGTTAAAAAGCGGATTATTACGCACTTATTTTTAGTTCACGCGGTTTACAGCGGCAGAAATTACTAAGGAAACCCGGGGAAAAAGTGCCGAAAACACAAGAGTACCGGCTAATTTTGACGTTTGGTTCGAACTGCGATGCGCGCGCCGCCTGCCGGTCAAGTTGAGAATTATATATCACCGATTGCAATTAAGCGGTATAGGGGTACATTCAAATAAGCGAAGTGTATTTATCTGCAACTTACGTATTATTTTTCAAATCTTAAAATCTCTGAGAGAAAAAAATTAACATTTTAAACCAATTCAACTAGGCTTGAATTTTTTCTAAGTGAAATCTTAATTTGACTACGCTACTAGATTGTTCGCAATTTTCTGGTTCAAATTTGTCATATCATGCAAACGATGTCATTATATTTGTTGCTGACTTTCTCCACTGCCCAATGTCGCTAAATCCAGTCTGCAATTTGCCTTCGCGGATATCTATTCCATTAAAAATTTCAGATTTTCACAAAAAAAAAACGATTATTTACAATAACAAATTGCCAACGCAATGACCTACAATTCCGAATGCATACGATTAAAATCCAGTGCTGCCACCCAATGAAAATATTCCGAATAACTCCGAACAATACGTCACATATTGGCGCCATATTTAAATCATTTCTCATACAATTTATTGTGTATGTATTCTAATAATCTAATGTATCAATTTTCTTTTACAGGTCTTCGCTAAAGATGCATTCGACCCGTTTTACGTCATATTCCGTGATAGAATATTCAGTATTGTACTGTCGTAGCTATCTGAATCATTCCCTCAATAGAAAAAGAAAATTGGACACAAGCCTGTGAGTGAGTGGAATATTAAACGAACGGTTTATGCAAAGAGAACCATGAGTGAACTGTGTTTTTGGTCGTGATCGTTTTGTAAATCAGCTAATATTAAGTTTTAACTTCTTAGATTTGTTTTTGTGATACTGTACGTATTTTCCCCTGTTGTTTATATAATTTAAAATTGTCGTACAACATTACCAAGTCTTGTAGTTACTATCTGTTAGTATTTAGGTAGATTTATCTAATATATATATGTAACAATGTAACGTGTAGAATTAAGCACTAATTCGGACTGATTGAAGATAATAAAATCTGTAATTTACTTGATGTTTATTTGAATTTCCCGCTGTTTGTTAATGCACCCGTCAGATGGCGTTACGCATACGTCAAATAATTCAAACAATCGCAGAATTTGTAAATTTCATTGTGCTGGGCTAATTGTTGTCACACTATTAAAAATGTCGCAACAAACGAGTGGAAATAACAACAATATCGCCGAGTACGTATCTTCAATTGCTAACAGCGCTTATGAATTGGAGCGAAAGAAGCTTGAGCTTCGTCTAAATGCAAAATGTAAGTTACGGAGCTAAATTTGGTCTCTAAAAAGTTAACATAAATAATTCACAGATACTAAAATTGAGTATGAGAAGCTCTGCAAGACTAATGCCGCCCTTGAGAAGGAAATCGGAATGCTGGAAAAGCATATATCGAAAATGGAAGCTAAACTTCCCGAAAGTATTGAACTAATGGAAAAGTAACGTAGAAACAATTTGTTCGCTTTTAGTTTTTTAATTCCCGATAAAATTACAGCGTCAAGAAATCAAGGAACACTGCAGACAATGTAATGGACCATTTAATTCAATATCGAAGTGTCGTTCAAAAAGACGAAGCTAATTGGAAGAATAAATTTGACGATCTAATCGCAGATTACAAGAAGGAGTACCTAGAATTGAGGAAGACAATGGAAGATAAAAGCGAATTGTACAAAATCTATCAGAGAGAGGTAAATGAAGAAAAGGCACTCGAGATACAAAACAGAATTGTTTTGAAGAAGATTGAGGAACAAAACAAGAAAATTCTTTTGCGTAAGGAAATTAACCGCAAGTTGTTCAACAACCAGATTGTAAATTTTGCGAAAGCGGTTACGATGTCCCGTAGAAATGAGATAGTCGATAAAGAAATTGCGGAGAGGAGTGCCCGTATTCAAACTTTGCTGAAGGAGTTAAATAATGGACCGTCGCCTGTTGTACAACAAGCGCAATACAATAAGGTATTAATTATTAATTACGAATATCAAAAACTATGTTTTACCGGTGTTTCTGGTCGTAAAATAATGCAAATTTTACTTCAAACTGTGTATCTTCTACTATAAATCAGATATTGAGCATTAGAAACTTGAATTACTAAGCAAAAATAATCGCAAATTGCAATAAAATGCTCGCTTGTACATAGAACTCTGTAACGGAGTAGCATATAGACATGTTTTTATTCTTTTTGCAAAAAGTTAAATTATATGATATTTTATTATCAATGGATAACAAAGAATTTAATATTAAATGTTTGTCGTAACTATATGCAACACGTGCCCACTGAAATATGTTACTCTTTTCTTTGATATGCATTGCACGATTGTATTACTGCATATTTTTCAAAATAATCTTCAGTAAAATTTTTTGCTTAAATGTTAAAATGTCTTTAAACCTTGAAAATGATCTTTCTGTATCGCAGCAAGTCACAGGCGCAAAAGAATAAACCAAAACCAAATGGGAATATTTTGGAGAAATTCCTTCATCCGTGAATGAATTCGTAGAGAGTTGTTTTAAAATATTAAAATCCGGATTTCGATGTACTACCGCATCAATTTTTGTTGTAATTTTTTACTGATAGGTGCTTCAATGCTTCGTAACCATTTGTACAGGGATTCACTCTTTTGAAAACTGCTTGCAAGTTCAACATTTTGTTTTGTTCTAGAAACTTTATGGTTGGCAATACTTGCGCAAAATTTGTATCAATAAATTTTAATTGTTCATGCAAATCTTGTAATGATAGTACTTTTTTGCAGTCTTTAATACTAACTGCTTCATCAGGCAAATTTAAGACAAAGGGTTTGATGATATCAAAGTTTCTTGCATAAAAAATTACCGCTTCTAACCATGTACCCCATCTCGTAATAACTGGTTGTGGTGGCAAAGGTAGATTAGAGCACTTTTCCTTGTAAAGAGACAATCTGGAAAGAGCTTTCAATAAAAAATTTTTGGATTGTTTATTAGCGTGGTCACGTCTGGAAATTCTTCCCGAATAAACTCACAAATTCTATGAATAGCGTGTGCAAAACATGTCAAATGAAGAATATTTGAAACATGTTGTTTAAGTAATTTTCCAACTTTTAACATAATCGCAGCAGCGTCAGAAACAAACAGTAATACTTTGGTAGCGTCTGTGATTCCTACTTTTTTTATGGCGTCATTTACTATTGTACATATCTCTTCAGCTTTGACGGGACAGCGAAACTGAGTAGATATTAAATAAGGTTTATATAAGTCTTGCGGGTCCAGCAATCCGACAACGACGTTGACCACACATCTACCCTTCATATCCGTAGTTTCATCTGCAGAAACCCAAACATATTTATCGGTTAGTTTTGACTTTATTGTAGAAATTGTTTTGTCATATTGCCCTTGTACGTAATATTTTCTAATTGTGGATTCATGGGTAAGTCTCGTCCAGTGTACTTCTCGATAAATGTTTCAAAAATGGGTTTATTAATTTTTGTGAAAGGTATATTAGCAGAAATAAGTTTTTATTTGGCATTCCTGTGACATTTTCCATGTCTTTTTTTGTTTTTACATGAGCCCAAAGACATTGTTTATTACGAATAATTAAATTTCGTGAGCAAAAATTGCCAACCACTTCCTTTCTTAACGAACGTGAAAGTATTGCCAAAGTCAGCTAGCAAACGATTCATTGCAGGGTTGTCAAACTATATACAACCATAAAATAAAAAAATAATTTAACACTAAATATAAAACAGAAGAACAAGTTTAAAATGGAAAATAAAAACAGATATTCACACAAAATTTTAAGAAACAACACAATTGAAAAACTGCTCAAATTATCTACCGACGAAGCGGAAATTTAAACAAATGGTTCCAACACAGATAAAACACTTTTCATTACATAATACTAATTTATATAATCCATTGTTACGTGATTTTCTAATAGGCAAATCCCTTGGACGATATCCTAAGTCGTGGTAAAAGTCCCGCATTTTGCCCAAATTTATCTGCCGTCGAGAAACCGACAATTCAACCTCCGACTGACAACAATCAAAGTAAGAATCTACAATTTCTAAAACTTACGACAATTTATATAACCGAAAAATATAATAAAATGTTTCAGAGCAAACTATTCTTCTGAAAGAATTAAAGGAACGGTTGAATAAAGGAAAAAAGATTCCGCTCCAGCTAAACGACAGTTCTTCCAGTTTAATGTCAATCACGCAACAGAATCGGCAACCGCAACAGAAGAATCCGTTACAGCCAACGGACAGTTCGTCAAGTTTAAAATCGGTCCAACGTGCCTGCCAGACGCTCAAGCGCAACATGCCTCCGATTGAAAATCCCAACGCGAAGAAAGTGCACATCCTGCAGGATATAACCGTGCCAAATACCGTTGTGAAGCCCTCGAATCTGTTGAACACCAGTCTAATTCAGAAGAAGGCGCCGAAGAAAGTGTCTTTTGCAATGCCACGGGAAAGGGCGGCCATGAATAAAACCGTGGAAGATAATTCGACGATTTCTAGTCAAAACAATTTTACGGACAAGAATAGTAAGTCTCCGTTTTTTAAACCGAATGCGACTATGATGAATTTAAGGGATGAGAATACCCAGAGGAAATTTATTGGTCCAAACAGAATGCCAAGCGGTATGCCGTCAAGTTGTAAACACGATAATAATGGTAATATCTATTTACTGTTTTTGTTCGCTTGTATAATATACTTGGGTAATAGAATTGGTTGTAACCGTACATATTCCTCAGGCCAGGAGAAAATGGATGAATCTCATGCCATGGAAAATGTAAATTTCCTCGATTCCTCTAGAATGCAAGGATTCATGTCATCGGAATTTGACAACACAAAATACGAAATAACCGGTCAGTATGAAATTTTGTAAAAAATTTCACAAATAGGGTTCAAATTTATAATTGTTGTTTTTAAGGAACTGGTGAAGAAATGAATGAATTGATGAATGATAGTGAGAGAGGTAAGATTTTCAATTTCTATGATTAGTGTTTCACTTTTAAAAAAATTACGGTTTTTTGTGTGGTTTAGGACTTGACGAAACTGTTTTTTCTAATTTCGAACAAGAAGATGAAGGGGCTCCTACGTTCAACAACGACTTCAATTTTAGTTCTGGGTTTGGTGGAGGCAGCCAACCCACTTCATCGTGGGGCAATTTTTTCTAAAACGTGTTTAATTTTTTGGTATTTATTTTTGTTTTGTTTGTAAAATTGTGGTCTATGTTCTGTTTTCTCTGTGAGACATGTTTCAGAATTGGTATATAGTTTTATTTTCGTACTGTGTTAATTTATTGTTGAGTTTATTAAGAAATATTATAATAAAGAAACTGTCTTCTCACCATTTTGCTCTTTTATTTCCCCAAATATCTATACCGGGTGGTCGTTTTAACTTGAGACTCCTAAATATCTCGTGAAATATGCATGGTACGACAAAAGTGGTTTTAATAAATTTGTGGGACTCAAAGGGGGAAATGAAATGACGATATCAGTTTCATTGCAGATGGCGCTGCAATCGGTGAAAATGAGGCTAGCTTCATTTTTTTTTTTCACTCATGGTACAACGTAGGAAGGTATGTGCGTAACCGGGACACGTTTTGGCATCTCGCGCGTTGCGCCGTCATGCGCATAGGGTTTGTTCACACACGAAAAAAAGTTTCAGACAAAAGAGTCTTCTTATTTAGCATAAAGTCATAATTTGATAAAAGATTTGGGTATTCCCATTTAAAAAAATGAAGTTAGCCCCATTTTCACCGATTGCAGCGCCATCTGCAATGAAGCTGATATCGTCATCTCATTTCCCCCTTGGAGTCCTACAACTTTATTTAAGACACTTTTGTCGTACCATGCATATTTCACGAGATATTTAGGAGTCTCAAGTTAAAATGACCACCCGGTATATCAGATCTTATTATATATAAAATTAATAGTTTAGCTGCATGAGATTCTATCGAAATCGATCGTGTTTGCATTGACATAAAACGAATTAGCCAGGATTTGAAAAATATTAACAGTAGGCATTGTCAAAAAATCAGCCTTTGCCACTACCTACTGTCATTAGAATAAAAATATCTGGCAAATCCTATATTAATGCAGACACGATCTCGATCAAATAGAATTTGCTCCTACAGCTAAACTATTAATTTTACCAAAAAATGTTATAGACATAAATTATACAAAATTTCCTCTACTTTAATTTATTATTTAACTATTTTGATGAACTTACAGAAATGACGGCTCATTTGCAAAATCGTTGAAAAGAGTGAATAGCCAGTTCCTTTGGGCCCCTTTGAACCAAAAGCTTTTCAGCTCTAAGTTTGGTTATAAAACTTCTAACTATTAACTTTCGTCCCGTTACCTTCAGTAGTTTTTCCGAAATCGTCGCCACATAAATCGTTTACACACACAGACATTTTTTGTACCTTGGTCAAAAATTTTCAGGGGACCTATAAAGACCTATTTCCGCTAAAATCTCAATTTTTTTCGGCATGATTGCAATACGTCATCATACGCGTATGATAAAGTAAAAAACAAAAAGACGAGTGTTAATTTAAAATAGTTAAAACTGAATAAAAGAAATTGAAAGCGGTGTATACAAGGGTAAAAAATAACACAAATTTTTGTAGATAGATTATATATTTCTCACTCTTACACAACCACTTAAACACTAAAGCTAAAAAATACGATAAAATGTTGACACAGTTTATAACCTCTCGACTAGATTAAAAGCTCCCCGATATAAGAAGTCACATCTTTTAAGCTATTCCAGTACGATTCTCTATCTTGCGTTGCCCCATAAATAAACAACTTCCAATTTACTACAAATTTGATTGAAAAACCAGGTAAGAAATCAGTTTACTTATAGAGCCGAAGATGTCACTTATTAATTTTTAGCTGTCGTAATTTTTCATATAATATTCCTCT
This sequence comes from Melinopterus prodromus, assembly GCA_964023965.1. NCBI lineage: Eukaryota > Metazoa > Arthropoda > Insecta > Coleoptera > Scarabaeidae > Melinopterus > Melinopterus prodromus. Next base: position 61,562,035 of record OZ030394.1, read on the forward strand.
GCATAATATTTACTTTGTTGAGGTATATAAGAACGATGTAAATTTGCTTGACGTTCCTAATTATTCTAGAAAACAAAATAAATTCACAAGACCGAATATCAATTAGTAAATCACATTGGCAAAAAATATAACATTCAAGGTGAATAAACTATATATTTATGTACAATTACTATAATCACAGTTACATATCAGTTTCAAAATATCGATAAAAATAGTGCTGATCAAAAAATAAAAACACCAACTGTGAGCTATACAATCTTTAAAGGCTACCGAATTTTCAAAATCTTAATTTTTGTTTTCAGTTTTGTGAACAAAAAGCACATTTCCCATTACTCGTCGCTACGTATATATCTATATTATTTGCACAATTACCGTTTGTCAATAAATAGAAAAATATTCTCACGTATCTCACAACTGTCGTGACAACTGGATGGAAGTATTCACCGGAAAATTATTAGTTTCTATTTTTCGGCGCTCTCATCATCAAAAACATATGAGCAAACGTTGAGTATACAGTGTTATCTATCTTCAATTAATATAATTGAATAAAATTTTAGAGTCGAGTAAAATAATATATACAATGGTAAGTTTTGAGTCCGTACGTATAGAGAAAATTGCTAATTTTTGGATAAATTAGGTGTATTTTCAGTTTCTGAATATCGAAACCGACATACAGAAAATCTGTAATAAATTATACCTATCAAAATTAAGGAGTAAAATGCTAAAATACCCAAGAAAATGATATTCACTCAATTTTGTTAATTTTATTGAAAAATGAGTTAATTGTAGCAATACAGGGTTCATTAAATTTAATACAACCAAAAAGCCACTTTGGCACCCTATATAGATGTAATTAATAATAATAATAAAAAAAACAGTTCAATAATAGGCTATTGATTTCAATTCAATTTTGTATTACTTTTTAGTATGTCGAATTGGGACAATTTAAAATTTTTTTATTGCCAGTAGCTCATAGACAAAGAATCCTACGATAATAGTTATATAATATTAATTAACAAAACTCCGGTAAATCCACTTTTTAGATTTCGTCACAAATCACCAAAAACTACTGCAGGTAAATCCCAGAAGCTTTTTCAAAGTTGTATTGCGTAAAAATTTGTTTTATAGGTTATAGAAGATAAGAAAATCCCTAAATTAAAAAGCTAGGTGCATAATAAAATAAATCTTCCTAACAAAACTGTCGACACTGCGTCAAAAAACATAGTAAATTAACTGTATTTAAAAAAGAAGAAATGTAAACTTAACATAACTTGTTATAACAAAATTCAAAATAAACAATTAGCTTATGTGAACATTTTTTCTTTGAAAACAGGGAATTTAGTATGACTTTTGACGCAGGTCAACAATTTTGTTAGGAAATTTTTATTATGCACCAACCTTTTGACTAAATGAGACTTAAATTTAAAAAAATTAGTTAAATTTTATGGATTCTAGTAACCCAAAGCTACAACATAACCATAAATTTACTTCTAAAATTCTATTCCTAAAAAAAAAAAAAAAACCGACACTTGACAGGTTTTTGACTATAATTGCATGTTAGTTTCTAAAGCTAAGCCTCTACGGCTTGTCTTTTTCTGTCGGTAACAAATTGAAATTAGAAAATAAAGTTCCTGATTAGTATAATAATTTGTCATTAGTCAAATTTAATGTTAAAAGCGTAAACATGAGTTTTGAGAATAACTCAAAATCTGTATAGGCGACAAAAAAATGTTTCAGACAAAATTTGTAGATAATTTAATAACCATAAAAAAATATTTAAGAACTTTCTGTCTACAAGCTACTATAAAGGAGATAATTCGAAAAAACTGATTTCTTCACCATCCATACAAGATAGCCTCTAGTATTTTTAACCTTACTTTATAAAAGCCTTCGTATTCATAAAAAATAACTTCTGAAAGTACACCAAACAAATCCAATAACAATTCTCCACCGCAATGAACAACCTCAACACAAAAACGCTAAAAATTCATATCAACCTAACGAAACAACTTTATTTCAAAAATTAAAAAATTCAACCCTACGTAGTCGCCATAAGTTAAACAAATCCTCATCAAATCTTTGGTATCGACCATCTCTCCTCATTCTAACCTCACAATCTTCCACACAATCCTCAGTCACGAAAAATCTCTTCCGAAACAAATCTCTTCCGAATCAAATCTCTTCCGAATCAAGGGCATCGCTACAGGCTTAAGAAAAAAACGCTACGACTGACTAACCCGCTACAGCTTCTTAACACCAGAGCAGCAGTTGGTGCAGTCGAAACAACATTGCTATCTCTTACTATTCCACTGCCTATTCCTATCGGCCAGACGTTGCTCTTGCATGCGTTTCATGTCGTCGAGTAATTTCCGTTTTTCGTCCAATAATCTCGCCGATTCGTCTTGAGCTGCGGCCAGGCAAGATCTCAAGACTTCCGTTTCTTCCTTGGCCCGTCTGAGAAGTCTATTTTCTTCGGATATACGTTCGAAAGCCGTTAATCTTCTACGGAGTTCGTCGACGTCTTGTCTTAATAGAGTGTTTTGTTGTTTAAGTACCACGTCTTCCGAAGAAACTGGAAAATTTTGAAATAAAATATGGAATATATTGGTGAGAAATGTTGTCGGGTTGTTTATAATGATATTGGTTTTACCTGATGTGGTTGATTGAGAGTTGCTGATTTGTTTGTTGGGTATTATGTTGAAGATTCCGTCTTCACCGCGGTTGATGAAGAGCGTGGTTATGTTTAGGTCGATTGGAACGGGACCCGGTGAGGTTATGTGGACCGGGGGCCTGTCTTCAATCATGTGCAGTTGGACGTTGTTTAGGGAAATCTGCACAAAATAAAAATAAGAAAAAAATGTTTCTTTCTCTATAATATATCGCATAAAGAAATGAACCAAAACATTATTACACCAAAATCATAATGGTAACAATAAACTTTCTTAGATATTTTCTCAAGTACTATGTTCTTTGATTCAGTTTTTGTAGACACCGTTAACATTAAGTAAAATTTTGCAATTTTAAATGACGCAGTTGGACTGTACTGTAAATGTTGCTTAATTGCAAGTTTTAATTTACCTCCTGTTGATGTAACAGCACGTAGCTGACCTCGCATAGCATGAATAAGCTTTAAAATTCTTTGACACATTCTTCACAATGTGTCACTGAACTGTATATACTACGTATAACTGGAACGGACCCGCGCTTTTTATTGGCTGGCGAGAAGTGTTGCAGGCGCAAGCAAAAGAGACAGAGCGATACCGTGGGCAATGTGTCACTGTCTGACTACCGTAGGTAGATAGCGGAAGGCAGTAGTGTTTCGCTCTTTTATTTTATTCCAGCTGAACCCATTGTCCTAGAAACCTCAAAATGGTTTCATAAGAAACATAAATCTCTGTATTTTTACGTGAAATTGCAATAATTTGTTCCAAAATGTTTTTGACGCATTTACAGCGATTCTTTAAGCGGGGTGCGAACGGCTTCATAAAAAAACTTTAAAAAAACGCTATACTCTGACAAGATATGCAGTTTTTGAAAACGCCTATTCGCTTACCACAAACAAAAAAAAGTTATCAATATAATACCATCTTTTCAACTGTCTTTTTCTCGATTTTTCAAATGTTATACTTTACAATTATCAGACCTATCAATACCAGTACAAAAAATATAGGGTTGCCATGTAGTAAGTGTCAATGGCGTCAAAAGTCGAAAACAATTGAAAGTCGGAAATTAAATTAGATGTAAATATGTATATTTTGATAATTAAAATTGACGAAATGTTTCAATTAACAAACCATTTCAGACATTGTGTCATGTTTCCTTACTTTTACTTTTTTGTATTAATATTATCGAATAAATATAATCAGCATCATGTGGACTACTTTTAATGTCAGAATGCGTTTCCTTAATTCAATAATACAAACAGCATTTAGTTATTGGACTGCAAATGTGTCAAATTAAAGAATAACTACTAATATATAATTTGAGAGTACCATTGCGAGCATAAAAAACGGGGACAGCAAAGTGAAATTGGGCACTTATATTCTCAACAATTTTAGTTGTGTAACATTTACTTTGACAGTATTTGTTAACCTATGATGTCTAAACTCTGACAGTATTTGTCAACCTACAATTTTGTTCCGGTTCCATCAATTTTATTCTTCGCGGTATTCTTGCCGACAGTTAATTCAATAACAATTTCTCAAATGCTGATTTTATCATGTAGTCGAGCTTTAATTTGCCTTCTAAAATTCATTCAATTGCGAATTTTTTATTTATTACGTCAAAATTTAAGATGACATTAATATGACATGACAAGCATACTGACATGGCATTACGAAGCCCAGTTTAATCAGTGGAAATTAGAGTGTCCCCGTTTTTTATGCTCGCAATACTACCTAGCCTGTAAATTTTAATTAGGCGGAATATATGAATAAAATATAGCTTTTATTAAATCTGTAATTATTATCTCATGTATTTAAGTCTCTGCAAGAGTTAAGGGTTGATTAATTTGTTCCAATTAAATTGAAAAGATATTACAAATATAAAAGTTAAATTCAAACCGCAAACAGTGATAGTACCGTATGAGATAGAAAGAGATACCTTAACCAATGCATTTGCATTACGTATTGACCATTACGGGTCCTTTCCTGTTATACGTAGTATATACAGTTCACTGCAATGTGTCGAACCAATCATAAACATCAGTGAAGTAGTTCAAAAGTTATCAATAATCAAAATATTAATTACCCAGTAGGTGACCAGAATTTTTTGCTAGCTATACTTATTAAACATTTTATTATAATTCGGCATCAAAAAATATATATTTGTTAGGTAAATCAACATTAATTATAAATAAATTGCAGTTTTTTAAGAAAGTTAATAAAATCTGGCAAAAATAATTCAATTAGAAAGAGCACTCACTTGCAATGGAATTGGAACAGGAAAAATCTCATCTTCAATCAAATCAGTGAGTCCCGTGACGGTACTCATGGTCACATCTAGGCTCAAATCGTTGACATGCACGTCGATGAAATCCTTGAAGAACTTGTTCAGCTCCTCCTTGTCGGCAAAGTCCATCTGCGCCAGAGACTTGGACGAAGGCAGAGTGACGTCGTGGTCCATGCGCAGCTTCACCTTCGCGCTGGAACTGCCGCAAGCAGGAGCGTCGGTCCAGGCTCTCGACCGCGAGCAGAACTTACTCTGGGCAAGGAAGTACATTTAGATTTGCTTAAGGAATAACGTGACGAGACATATAATAGTTTTCTGTATGTGATTTTCAAGTCGTGTCGTGTTAAGGTTTAGAAATGTTATGGTTGAGAATTTGTCTTCTCTTTATGATATTTTAGTTGGGCTCCATTCTAAGAAACAGATTTTCCATAAAAAAAAAAAATTGGTTAGCGAGAATCCACAACGAAAGAAGTTTTCGATATTGAAAGAAGTTAACATTGTCAAGTTTTACGTAAAACTGTGGATATATCTTCTAGAGATATGTGGATTTTAGGATGAGTCAAACAGCAACATTCAATTCTTTAACATTTTAAATTCAGATAACTCTACAATAGTGCAATAATATTTCAGTTATCTTAAGCATTAGAAAAAAAAAATTATACAAAGGCTTGTTTGGCTTATTTATTATTTTTTAACTAGTAAAACTAGATACGGGGTTAGTCAAAATTATCGGAACACCTAAATAACTCTCCAAGAGTAAACAATCTCAAAACGTTTTTATTTTAAAGTTTTATACAAGCTATTGCTCGTTTTCTTTTTTAGATTAATTCTAAGAAGTTTTGTGTAGGAATATCATTTTTTATAAAATAAATTTGTTTTGAATTATAAGCAATTTATCGCAACCCCTGAATCTTAAATTAATAATGTATAAATATACAGGACTAAATAAATAAATATATAAATATACTATTAGAAAAAAGGGTTACCAAGTTAAGTTAACGTAATAAAATGAACACTCAAATGAATATATTACGAATTTATTTAAACAATAGTTTGTTTAAAACCAAAAAACTTCTAAGTAAAAAATTTTTGAAATATTTTACGGTTGACAAATTATTTAGGTGTTCCGGTAATTTTGACCAACCCTGTATATACATACTGAATATAAATTAAAAAGAACGTAAGGAATATTGCAGTTAATTTATAATATACAGGATTTGTTATTTGAAACAGTCAAGAAAAAGCCAATAATGGTTCAAAATTACTACATCCTATAATCACCTGTATAGGGCATCTAATTTTTCATGACATTAGCATCTACCTATTGGTTTTAATTATTAGCTGACAAAATTTACAAACATGTAGTTTATACATAGTTTTAAAAAATGGGGCATTTTGTTAAAAAAAATAATATGTTTTTCATTACATCTGTATAAAAGCAAATAAATTATTTTTTTCTATGTATTAAGATAAATACAATATAGAGCACTGTGAGTCTAATGACTCACCCTGTACAGTAATTCCAATATCTTACCTATATAGCAAATCCAACATCAGCTAATCTTTTTTTCAAAATGAACCTATAGAACTTTTTGTTTTTGTTCTTCTGATATTGTTCAGTATCAAAGAATTTGCACCAACATAAGTAATATTTCCATAATTAATTTAAGCAAATAATTCCTTATTATCAAAAATAGCCCACCTAAAATAACGATTTCTATTTTTAACAAACTTTATAGACATATACAAAATGTATTGCGTTCTTTCAACCAAAACATGACTAAATATTCTAATCAGTAGAATCGGAAAATTATTTAGCACTTTACACTCTATGAAATTAAATATACTCTCAGGAAATTTATACAAAGCAACAAAATTATAAGCCGCATGCAATATATTTAGAAACTATACAAATTACAGCAGCGTGAATTATTTTTTTTACAACAAACAAAACTATTTTATGTGAGTGCTGCTTTAAATATTAGTTTCTTGCTTTGTGGTAACCATGCTCAATATTGGATTATCATAAGCTCAATAATACTTTACCTTTATTCATCTATAAGATACTATATAAAGATTAATAAGCTGAAATTTTTTTTTATTAACCTGTATTCTTCATCTTAAATTTTCAAACATTTTCAAAACAAAGATAATATTCTTAAGTTCATAGAATGTAAAAAAAAATCCCCGTAGATTTTATTTTATCTTTTTTAGTTCTGTGCTTTTTGTGCCTAACGAACATTCATTCATTCACAGCAGCCGCATGCGATCTATAACCTCTCATCTCATCTACCAGTAATAAAATTTCTGTCCAATACCTTCATCTTGGTCTGTGCCACAAACAACATTCAGAGGCATGCAAAAAAATAGATACAAGAAAATTTGATTCGTGGATCTTTGTTGTTGTACAAATTCTTATACTTTTCTCTCGTTTCAAAACGGCAGAGAATCTCGGTCGAGATTACTTGAAAATCGCATACTTACTTGGAATTCGTCCCATGGTATCGACGTGCAGTCTTCGCTCAATATGTTGCCGACTTGCACCTTGATGGAAGAAGAATACCCAAAAGACTGCTGGAGGAATTCGACTTTCGTCAGCTTGAATGTTGAAACTGATACCTAATAATCAGAAAGAATTATTGAGTTATTAATCCTGCAAATTATAGCTCTCTACAAGTTATAGTTTAGTCAGAAGAAACTGACTTTTAATGTACATCTTTAGTTGCTGTCACATTGAAGTTTTGTGTTATGTAGAATTACAAGCAAAGTTAATGAGATAGAAATTATTATTTTCTATGCTTAGCTCACAAATAAATTGGGTAATAATTCCTGTAAATTATAGCTTTCTACAAGTTATAGTTTAGCCAGAAGAATTTTTTAATGTTCGTCTGTAGTTGCTGTCACATTGAAGTTTTGTGTTATGTAGAATCACAAGCAAAGTTGATGAGATAGAAATTATTATTTTATATGCTTAGTTTACAAATAAATTGTGTACTAATTCCTGTAAATTGTAGCTATCTACAAGGTATAGTTTAGCCAGAAAATTTTTTTAGTGTTTGTCTTTAGTTGCTGTCATATTGAAATTTTGTGTTATGTAGAATCACAAGCAAAGTTGATGAGATCGAAATTATTATTTTATATGCTTAGCTCACAAATAAATTGGGTAATAATTCCTGTAAATTATAGCTATCTACAAGTTATAGTTTAGTCAGAAAAAGTTTGTAATGTTCGTCTTTAGTTGCTGTCACATTGAAATTTTGTGTTATGTAGAATCACAAGCAAAGTTGATGAGATAGAAATTATTATTTTATATGCTTAGTTTACAAATAAATTGTGTACTAATTCCTGTAAATTGTAGCTATCTACAAGGTATAGTTTAGCCAGAAGAATTTTTTAATGTTCGTCTTTAGTTGCTGTCACATTGAAATTTTGTGTTATGTAGAATCACAAGCAAAGTTGATGAGATAGAAATTATTATTTTATATGCTTAGTTTACAAATAAATTGTGTACTAATTCCTGTAAATTGTAGCTATCTACAAGGTATAGTTTAGCCAGAAGAATTTTTTAATGTTCGTCTTTAGTTGCTGTCACATTGAAATTTTGTGTTATGTAGAATCACAAGCAAAGTTGATGAGACAGAAATTATTATTTTATAGGCTTAGTTTACAAATAAATTGTGTACTAATTCCTGTAAATTGTAGCTATCTACAAGGTATAGTTTAGCCAGAAGAATTTTTTAATGTTCGTCTTTAGTTGCTGTCACATTGAAATTTTGTGTTATGTAGAATCACAAGCAAAGGTGATGAGATAGAAATTATTATTTTATATGCTTAGTTTACAAATAAATTGTGTACTAATTCCTGTAAATTGTAGCTATCTACATGGTATAGTTTAGCCAGAAGAATTTTTTAATTTTCGTCTTTAGTTGCTGTCATATTGAAATTTTGTGTTATGTAGAATCACAAGCAAAGTTGATGAGATCGAAATTATTATTTTATATGCTTAGCTCACAAATAAATTGGGTAATAATTCCTGTAAATTATAGCTATCTACAAGTTATAGTTTAGTCAGAAAAAGTTTGTAATGTTCGTCTTTAGTTGCTGTCACATTGAAATTTTGTGTTATGTAGAATCACAAGCAAAGTTGATGAGATAGAAATTATTATTTTATATGCTTAGTTTACAAATAAATTGTGTACTAATTCCTGTAAATTGTAGCTATCTACAAGGTATAGTTTAGCCAGAAGAATTTTTTAATGTTCGTCTTTAGTTGCTGTCACATTGAAATTTTGTGTTATGTAGAATCACAAGCAAAGTTGATGAGATAGAAATTATTATTTTATATGCTTAGTTTACAAATAAATTGTGTACTAATTCCTGTAAATTGTAGCTATCTACAAGGTATAGTTTAGCCAGAAGAATTTTTTAATTTTTATGTTCGTCTTCAGTTGCTGTCACATTGAAATTTTGTGTTATGTAGAATCACAAGCAAAGTTGATGAGATAGAAATTATTATTTTATATGCTTAGTTTACAAATAAATTGTGTACTAATTCCTGTAAATTGTAGCTATCTACAAGGTATAGTTTAGCCAGAAGAATTTTTTAATGTTCGTCTTTAGTTGCTGTCACATTGATATTTTGTGTTATGTAGAATTACAAGCAATGTTGATGAGATAGAAATTATTATTTTATATGCTTAGTTTACAAATAAATTGGGTGCTTTCTACAAGTTATAGTTTAATTACAATATCTTTTAATGTACGTCTTTAGTTGCTGTCACATTGAAGTTTTGTGTTAAGTAGAATTACAAGCAAAGTTGATGAAATAGAAATTATTATTTTATATGCTTAGCTCACAAATAAATTGGGTAATAATTCCTGTAAATTATAGCTATCTACAAGTTATAGTTTAGTCAGAAAAAGTTTGTAATGTTTGTCTTTAGTTGCTGTCACGTTGAAATTTTGTGTTATGTAGAATTACGAGCAAAGTTGATGAGATAGAAATTATTATTTTATATGCTTAGCTCACAAATAAATTGGGTAATAATTCCTGTAAATTATAGCTATCTACAAGTTATAGTTTAGTCAGAAAAAGTTTGTAATGTTTGTCTTTAGTTGCTGTCACATTGAAATTTTGTGTTATGTAGAATCACAAGCAAAGTTGATGAGATCGAAATTATTATTTTATATGCTTAGTTTACAAATAAATTGTGTACTAATTCCTGTAAATTGTAGCTATCTACAAGGTATAGTTTAGCCAGAAGAATTTTTTAATGTTCGTCTTTAGTTGCTGTCACATTGAAATTTTGTGTTATGTAGAATCACAAGCAAAGTTGATGAGATCGAAATTATTATTTTATATGCTTAGTTTACAAATAAATTGTGTACTAATTCCTGTAAATTGTAGCTATCTACAAGGTATAGTTTAGCCAGAAGAATTTTTTAATGTTCGTCTTTAGTTGCTGTCACATTGAAATTTTGTGTTATGTAGAATCACAAGCAAAGTTGATGAGATCGATATTATTATTTTATATGCTTAGTTTACAAATAAACTGTGTACTAATTCCTGTAAATTGTAGCTATCTACAAGGTATAGTTTAGCCAGAAGAATTTTTTAATGTTCGTCTTTAGTTGCTGTCACATTGAAATTTTGTGTTATGTAGAATCACAAGCAAAGTTGATGAGATAGAAATTATTATTTTATATGCTTAGTCTACAAATAAATTGTGTACTAATTCCTGTAAATTATAGCTATCTACAAGGTATAGTTTAGCCAGAAGATTTTTTAATGTTCGTCTTTAGTTGCTGTCACATTGAAATTTTGTGTTATGTAGAATTACAAGCAATGTAGATGAATGAGATAGAAATTATTATTTTATATGCTTAGTTTACAAATAAATTGTGTACCAATTCCTGTAAATTGTAGGTATCTACAAGGTATAGTTTAGCCAGAATAATTTTTTAATGTTCGTCTTTAGTTGCTGTCACATTGAAATTTTGTGTTATGTAGAATCACAAGCAAAGTTGATGAGATCGAAATTATTATTTTATATGCTTAGTTTACAAATAAATTGTGTACTAATTCCTGTAAATTGTAGCTATCTACAAGGTATAGTTTAGCCAGAAGAATTTTTTAATGTTCGTCTTTAGTTGCTGTCACATTGAAATTTTGTGTTATGTAGAATTACAAGCAATGTTGATGAGATAGAAATTATTATTTTATTAGCTTAGTTTACAAATAAATTGTGTACTAATTCCTGTAAATTGTAGCTATCTACAAGGTATAGTTTAGCCAGAAGAATTTTTTAATGTTCGTCTTTAGTTGCTGTCACATTGAAACTTTGTGTTATGTAGAATCACAAGCAAAGTTGATGAGATAGAAATTATTATTTTATATGCTTAGTTTACAAATAAATTGTGTACTAATTCCTGTAAATTGTAGCTATCTACAAGGTATAGTTTAGCCAGAAGAATTTTTTAATGTTCGTCTTTAGTTGCTGTCACATTGAAATTTTGTGTTATGTAGAATTACAAGCAATGTTGATGGGATAGAAATTATTATTTTATATGCTTAACTCACAAATAAATTAGGTAATAATTCCTGTAAATTATAGCTTTCTATAAGTTATAGTTTAATTACCAGATTCTGTTAATGTACGTCTTTAGTTGCTGTCACATTGAAGTTTTGTGTTATGTAGAATTACAAGCAATGTTGATTAGATAGAAATTATTATTTTATATGCTTAAATAAATAAATTAGGTAATAATTTCTGTAAATTATAGCTTTCTACAAGTTATAGTTTAGTTACAAGATTTTTTTAATGTACGTCTTTAGTTGCTGTCACATTGAAGTTTTGTGTTATGTAGAATTACAAGCAATGTTGATTAGATAGAAATTATTATTTTATATGCTTAGCTCACAAATAAATTGGGTACTAATTCCTGTAAATTATAGCTTTCTACAAGTTATAGTTTAGTTACAAGATTTTTTTAATGTACGTCTTTAGTTGCTGTCACATTGAAGTTTTGTGTTATGTAGAATTACAAGCAAAGTTGATGAGATAGGAATCTTTATTTTATATGCTGAGCTCACAAATAAATTGGGTAATAATTCCTGTAAATTATAGCTTACTACGAGTTGTAGTTTAGTCGCAAGATTTTTTAAATGTATATCTTTAGTTGCTGTCATGTTGAAATTTTGTGTTATGTAGAATTACAAGCAAAGATGATGAGATAGGAATCTTTATTTTATATGCTGAGCTCACAAATAAATTGGGTAATAATTCCTGTAAATTATAGCTTACTACGAATTGTAGTTTAGTCGCAAGATTTTTTTAAATGTATGTCTTTAGTTGCTGTCATGTTGAAATTTTGTGTTATGTAGAATTACAAGCAAAGTTGATGAAATAGGAATCTTTATTTTATATGCTGAGCTCACAAATAAATTGGGTAATAATTCCTGTAAATTATAGCTTACTACGAGTTATAGTTTAGTCGCAAGATTTTTTAAATGTACGTCTTTAGTTGCTGTCATGTTGAAATTTTGTGTTATGTAGAATTACAAGCAAAATTGATGAGATAGGAATCTTTATTTTATATGCTGAGCTCACAAATAAATTGGGTAATAATTCCTGTAAATTATAGCTTACTACGAGTTGTAGTTTAGTCGCAAGATTTTTTAAATGTATGTCTTTAGTTGCTGTCATGTTGAAATTTTGTGGTATGTAGAATTACAAGCAAAGTTGATGAAATAGGAATCTTTATTTTATATGCTGAGCTCACAAATAAATTGGGTAATAATTCCTGTAAATTATAGATTTCTACAAGTTATAGTTTAGATACAAGATTTTTTTATGTACGTCTTTAGTTGCTGTCACTTTGATGTTCTGTGTTATGTAGAATTACAAGCAAAGTTGAAGAGATAGAAATTATTATTTTATATGCTTAGCTCACAAATAAATTGGGTAATAATTCCTGTAAATTATAGTTTTCTACAAGTTATAGTTTAGTTACAAGATTTTTTTAATGTACGTCTTTAGTTGCTGTCACATTGAAGTTTTGTGTTATGTAGAATTACAAGCAAAGTTGACGAGAAGAAAATTATTATTTTATATGCTTAGCTCACAAATAAATTGGGTAATTCCTGTAAATTATAGCTTTCTACAAGTTATAGTTTAGTTACAAGATTTTTTTATGTACATCTTTAGTTGCTGTCACTTTGATGTTCTGTGTTATGTAGAATTACAAGCAAAGTTGAAGAGGTAGAAATTATTCTTTTATATGCTTAGCTCACAAATAAATTGGGTAACAATTCCTGTAAATTATAGCTTTCTACAAGTTATAGTTTAGTTACAAGATTTTTTTAATATACGTCTTTAGTTGCTGTCACTTTGAAATTTTGTGTTATGTAGAATTACAAGCAAAGTTGATGAGATAGAAATTATTATTTTATATGGTTAGCTCACACATAAGTTGGGTAATAATTTCTATAGATTACAACTTTCTACCAGTTATAGTTTAGTCAGAAGAGCTTTTTGTAACATAACCTTACAATTCACTTACGATATCTTTCCGTCGACAACTACTAGTTATAGAATGATCGCTCGTCGTCGTCACGGTACTCTCCTCCTCAATAACCTCACTCGCCATCTCCACAACTGTTTTACTATCATTGTGAAACTCCGGCACCTTGAACATATGGTCTATGGTGTGAATCGTGAAAGCTCGTTCATTTTCAGCCGCCGCATTGATCATGATAAATTTCTCCGAGTCGCTAGAACCATCGCTCCTTACGGATATAGTATCGCTCATATCGTCCGGACTCGGCTTCAAGGCTATGTCAATTGACGTCATCAAACTGCTGAAGCCTTTTCGCATAGACGAGAAACCTGAAAATTATAATTTAACATTCAAAATCCATTAGCCACAATGTAACAAAAAACAAAATGTCTTCATTAAAAAATCATTATTCTGTCCTGAAATACCCAAAAAAGTAAAAAAATCATTAGCACTATATAAATATAATATCTACAGTTCAAAATGTAACAAAAATTGCTTAACCTGTCTGAATTTGTGGCGTTCACCTTATACTATTTGTATCGACACAAAAAAAAATAAAACGGGAAAGAACATAGTAATTAAAAATTGTATTACCTGCGTTTAAGTTGTTGGGAACAATGTTTGATATGTTTGGGGATTCTTTCTTTAGTGATTTCACGTTGGCAGTAGTGTTCAGGTCCTCGGATATACTACGGGCCATTTCAAATTCGATTTTTGTCGTGTGCTCCTCGACAGGTTTAGAATGCATTCCGAAGCCGTTAATGAAGACTTTGTTGTCGGTTTGGTTCATCGATAGCGAGCTCTTTTGCCAGACGGTTGCAGTGGAACCTATAATAATAAAAAAATTGCACCTTCATATCTATTTTCTTAATATAATAAAAAAATATAGGAAAAATCACAACAAAAAACTATTTATTGTTTCTTAAATATAGAACAATAACAAATCCACTGACATAGTGTAAAATGCACCTGGAGATAAAAATGTGCTGATCGCGCAACTTCTATGTTTATTATTGACCATGTGTGTCTGGTATACCATAACATTATGTAACTCGATATTATGATGCGATAATGTTATAGTTTTAGTCTCGTGTTTCGTAAACACAGTTACAAAGTCATGCACCATAAAAAAATAATCTACTGGCATATTTGCTTTTGTTATTTTGTACCTATCTAATAACAAAATCTGTTTGAATCAGGATAGTAAACATTCCTAAATTGTTTGGTACAATTTCTTTATTATTCCAATATTGATTATATTCCAACACTGCAAAAATTATTTATAAAATATACATGGTGATTTAAACTAGGTCATGTGAGGCATCGCAGGATAGCTCTTCTAAAGCCAAATAACTTTCGTTATAAACTTTTCTTAATTTAAGGTCACTAATGTCGCATGAATCAACTTTACGTATACTGTAAATAAGCATTTTGGACCAAATATATCAAAGAAAACCGAAAAGAGTGATTACAAAATTTGTTTTGGAGATATAACTGCAAAAATTCCCTAACAACTTTTACCGGACTACCACTTTGTATTCCAGAAGAGAAGAAAACAAAACAAAAAGTGGAAGGGTCCAAAGGAACTGACTGTTTACTCTAAGCCTTTTTCAAGGATTTTGCAAATGAGCCGTCATTTAAGTAATCGCATCAAAATAGATAAATAATAAATTAAAGTAGCGGCTATTTTGTATAATTTATGTCTATAACATTTTTTGGTAAAATTAATAGTTTAGCTGCAGGAGCAAATTCTATTTGATCAAAATCGTGTCTGCATTATTATAGTAGGTAGTCAGGATATTTTGAAACTTTTGACAGTATTCAGAACGTCAGCGGTTGCGAAACGTCAATTTAACATGCAAATGCATTGAGAATGCGATGAGGAGGAGAAACACGCGCGCACGTAAGCTATGTGAAACAATGTTGAAACAGCTTGGTGTTTCCATGGTGTTTACAAAGTCAATGTGTATTTTGATCATTTTCAATGATTTTGCAAATGAGCCGCCATTTCTGTAATTTCGTCAAAACAGTTAAATAATAAATTAAAGTAGAGGTAATTGTGTATAATTTATGTCTATGAGATGCAGCTAAACTATTAATTTTATATATTGTATGATAAAGTCATGTGCCTGGCCACATGACAGATTTTTTTGTGTGATTAGGATCAATCTATCAACGTTATACAGCTAATCATTTCTGCTTAGAATCTTTAGACATTATTCTTGTTTTCCTATGTTTAGCATAAGAAAGCAATTTTGAAAACAATCAAAATTTATTGTGGTTTTAGAACTATTTAAACCAACTTTATTATTGAAGACATGTAATTAACAGGATATCGTTTTCAGATAGCCTGATGACACGTAAAAGTTGAAATCGATTGGTTAATTGTTTAATTAAAATTTGCTAGCAAAACCAGAGTTTTATTTTATAAATTACTTGTAAGATTTTGTTTACTGTGGGTCAGGTCAGTAACATAGCTTAAGTTATTGTATTTTTGACAAATTCAGAGCCAAATGTTAATTAATTAATTTGTTAATCAAGTTGCTAATTGTAGCATGTTTATGGTAGTAAAAAATAAATGTTTTTTTATTATTATTTGGTCTCTCAATAAAAAACTAACTTACCCATAACGATATCATCCACAAGGCTTGAAGAATCTGGTATAAAAGACTCCACGTCTCCACCCGAAGACTCCTTCCCGGGGCACTGAGACGGCATAACAAATGTAACCTCCAACTGCGGAATTATAGCCCCGACAGCCAAAGATCCGTTACTTTCCACCTAAACGTATACAAACAATAAACACCATTACTCAATTATCCAACAAATTACCCTTTGATTATTCAAAAGAAAATACAAAAAGAGCAAAAACAAAAGAGAATAAAACATACAGTAATGTTACACCAGAAGCGTTCCGATCTCCTGTACATGTGGAACATCTTTCGTGCGTTGTTATCACCGTCCGACAAGCTCAGCCCGCACATGTTTCGTTGTGAATGAACGTTTTGCACAATCTCTCCATGATATAACATACATTGTCTCAAGGCTTTGGCCCGAGCCAGCCGTTGCAAAAAATTGACGCATCAGCAGCCCAGTTATCCAGTTAAAATATTGGGAACAGCAGTCTCAGCAAATTCTTAACTTCTGCATTCATTCACGTGCCGTTTTATCAATTAATTAATTAGGCAATACTACTACGGCGGGCCTACCGCTGTTGCGGTGACTTTGACACAATTCGATGTTTGTGTTTTATCTTATTGATTGTTTTGATTCTTACGGCATTTCGAAAGCTGTAAATGTTTTTCTCTTTGTAATGTTCTGGTAACTTTGCATCATATAATTTTTGTCAAAAACATAATGCCATTGGTGAATAGCTTATTAAATGCATGGCTACAAGATATTTATGTATAATTTACCAGCATTCGTGTTAATGAAAAAATAAAAGAACAACTATTGATTTATAAACTAAGTACTATATATTTTTGCCAGGGAATAAAACAAGTAAGTTGCTGTATTTTCTCAGATTTTATTATATTTTCTTTTTGTCTTTCCAACCTATTTCTTAAGATTAGCTTATTCCTTTTTTATACAGCCAGTATAATATACAGGGTTAGTCAAAATTACCAGACCACCTAAACAATTCTCCAACAAAAAAACATTTAAAAAATTAAACAAAACCATTTTGGTTTTAAACAATAAATATATGTTGTTTATTTTATTCTGGAAATTTGGCAACGTTTCCTTTTTCAAATAGAACACGCTGCATATTTTAAATCTTTAATTCTAAGATTAATTCTAAGAATTTTTTGGTAGAAATGATTTTTTAGGTTCTAGCAAGTAAGCAAAATTAGTCAAAATTACCGGAACACCTAAATATTTCTCCAATCGTAATAATTTTTTTAAAAAAATTCAGATAAAAGTTTATAGGCTTTAAAGAATATATATAAATATATTTTTAATATACAAGGTGTTTATTTTATTGTGGAAACATGGTAAGCTTTCTTTTTCTAACAGAACATCCTGTATATTTTTATTGGAATCAATTTTTTTATAAAATGCATGTTTTTTTTAGTTATAAGCATTCATCAAACTTCATGAATTTGTATATTAACCAAGCTGATAAAAAATTTAAAAACTTAAAGATAAATTAATAAAACAATTAAATAGAATTAAAGCCAATGTTCAAACTGTCCAATTTAAATAAATGTGTATGTATGTGGAAAATATTCTTAAATATTCTTCAGAAATTCTAATTAATTGCTTATAACTAAAAAATGATGCACTTTATAAAAAATTATTACTACGAAAAAAAAAAAAAATTTAAATTAAATTTAGAATTAAAAAATTTTAAAATATACAGGTGTTCTATTTAAAAAAGAGAAAGAATACCAAGTCTCCTTAATAAAATGAACATTTTGTATATCAAAAATATATTTAAGCGATATCTTGCTAAAAACCAAAATATACTGTTTTTTTTTTCAATTTGTTTACGGTTAGAGAATTATTTAGGTGTTCCGGTAATTTTGACTAACCCTGTGGAACATATATAGTATATCTTGCAAGTTCACAAATAGAACTATATTTGTTTTTTATTAAGATAAACTACAAAACTAAAAAGATATTCCACAAAATGGTTAAACAGACAAAAATAAAACAGCTTGTCTTTTTACCTTTATCAGCTAACTGACACTATCAATAAACACAGAGAAAAACGGCTGTAAAATGACACAAATCATTGCATAAATTACAATAAACGTGTTGTAAGTCGAAATATTGCATGGCAATTCCAATAGTTTTTACAAATCTCTGTGAATTTACAACAATATTGCTGCTTTATTGCAACATTGCCTTGTTACAATGATCTTTTTGTAAAAAATACAATGGAAATATACCTTCAAATCGTAAAATTACATTGAAATCGATGTAAAGTTATTACGCATTGCCCCATATATCATTTAAAATTACATCAAAATCAGTGTATAATTCTGGTAAAAACAATTGGGGGTTAAGATAACAATAGGTCTTATTGACGACTTATGAAAATCTATTAATGTTATTCAAAGTTAGTTTTCACTCAATTAACAGATGAAAACATTTGAATCCATATTTGTTTATTTAAGTAATCCAATGATACTACCTTTTTAGAATTAATTTCACCATCAAGAGATAAAATATGGATATAAAAAATTTGAGCTTACCAAAACCATGAAATAATGTTATACCGGTCACACCCGTCACAGCTCTTTCAAACGGCTCTTTATAAAACTTATCAAAGTCTATCAAATCTTTTTCCAACAATATAAAGAGATCAGTCTTCGTCTTGTTATATTTTTGTATTATAATAAAATATCAAATATCAAACAAAAAAAAAACATTATAAATACCTAAACAAATTACCTTCATAATCCTATCCGAATCCAACGACAGATACGTTGCAAGCTCCTTAGCGTCCTCAGCAAGCCGCAGAAGGAATAAGTACTGATAGTGATTAAGCTGAACGCTGACCAAATTCGAGATGTAGGCGAGGGCATGGATATCAGCATTTTTTGGACCGGCGCAGTCTCCAACCTTCACCGTAGAGTTCGGATCCATGTTCGCGTGCACCCAGATGGTGACAGGCATTGCGTCCAAAAATGGCACTGGTTTTCCAACAGCCCTGGCCCCCGTAAATTCACCCCACACCGGGTCCAGCGTAATGCACCACACGTCTTTTGCTTCTAGCCATAAAAATTCCCTCGTCAACTGGCTTATCTGTAACAAAAAAAATTGTCTATAATTTATCTTGTTATTCAAGAAAATTTCAATAATGTAAAGAGCAAAAATGATACGCTTTTTTACTACTTATCAGGAATAATATTTTTTTAATAATTGGTGACAAAACACTTACGAAAGCATTATACGAAGAAATATCCAAATCCTTCGGCAAACTCCTAATATTATCACTCGCCGAGATGTGATCCAAAAACTTCTGCGTCACAATATAGAAGTCGTCAGGCTTCGATGGAAATTCGGAACCAAAAAACAACGAGCCCATATGGAACGAATCGACGCACTTTGCTAAATCTGCCCTTGAGGACTGCTCCAAACTTCGGACATTTGTAACAGTAGCACGCGTTACTTGGAAGGTTAACGTTTTCGGCCTATCTTTCTGCGTAATATAATCTCGGCTACTCTCAAAAACTATCTAAAATTAGAAAACATCTTGGTTAATATTTGAGAAAATAGGAAAATTTGTTAAATGAAGAGCCTTATGTCATCAATTTTTAGTTAAATTAAACCAAATCAGTACTCTGGTGTCAAGATTTGATGTTGAGGTTATGTCATTATGTCAAAAGTGACATATAGGACCTCTGCCCACGAGAAATTAGGTACGCAGGTTGGTTTTGAATAAAATAAATGTTCCTAACAAAATTGTTGACATTACTTTACGTTTATGTGAACTTTTCTTCTTTAAAAACATGAATTTTAAGGTAACTTTTGACGCACTGTCAACAATCATGTTAGGAACATTTATTTTATTAGACACCAACTTGCATACCTATCTTCTCTCAGGTAACATTAGTACGTGTTATTTTTTTTTAAATTGATGATGTGGTAAGGCTTTTCACTTTTAACGTATAGACTGTAAAATATCGTACTTACTCTAGGTAAGATAGCTTCTATTTTAACGTCGATATAAGTGAGGTTAGAACCTGATATGCTCTGTTTCCCTGATTGCAACGATTGGTGTAAGTTCAAGGCAAAAGAGTTGAACCAGAGACAGCTGTCCACGTCAAAGATTATCTGCACGGGGTTAAACTGCACGTAGAATTTAGGTGGCGGTACTGGTTGTAAAGAGAATATAGGTTAGGTCGACGTAACATGATTTTTTTCGTTCATAAATTGTATATCATCATACCATAATATGAACACAGAAGTTGTCTTTCCAACTGTATTAGATTGTACTCATGTAAAGAAAATAGTTACTGAGATATTCAATTGTTTGACGAAAAATGTTAACTACAGGTGTTTTAAAAACTACCTAAACTTGTTTTAAAAACTACCTAAAAATAACATTTTCGCAAATTTTGTTGATTTGTTTTTGATTTACTTAATGTAAGACAAGCAGCTTAAAAATTGAATAGGACAAAATAACTGTTTTTGAAATGATTTAAGAATTTTTATAGAAACGTTTGTTCTTACATGGAAACGGCATGTCATCCGGATAGTAATAATAAATAAACTCCGTGTGAATGATGCTGGCATCTTCTGGAAGGGACATGTGGTCTCGATCGCCTACAAAAATAACAGTTATACTATCGGTCTTTACAACATTCATTTTCCCGTGAAGATAATTTCCAATAAGATAACAGATAACAATAAAACTGATGCATAAAATTCCATAAACTGCAGAAAGAAACCAATTAGACTTTTTCAACGATAAATTTTGCTCATTTATCTTTAGTTTCCCGAAATTTACCTACATAATTTTTTAGGATATACACCAAGAACGAGATTGGAAACACAAACACTACCAAAAACCAAAACTATTCTACAGTTTAATACGTGACAGTCTATACCTGGCGTGGTACTTTTGTCTCCTTTTTTACGTTGCGCTTGTGTTTAAAGAGAAAATAAATTACGTACCGCCACTAGGCCGAGAAAATACAAAACTATTTACCTGATATAAACTCTTTCAGCGCATTTTTCTTTCCCGAAGTTGTCACCTTGTACACAGTAAAATTCTCGACTCGTATTATGACGCAAGTTGTCATAATCTTCCGAAACTGATTCACGACTGCTTGCCGCAAACGATTCTGCGACATCAGCAGAGATTTTTGCGGTGACTGGTCCGGTGTTCCCGGAGATGTCGGCTCCTGACTAATGTTTCCCTGAAAAATAAATATGGCATCAAGTCCATAGAATAACAGATATCACGGAGAAAGCATTAGAAGAAAGTCTTATTTGCTCAACAACATTGAATTGACAGGATTGATACACAAACTAAAGACTATGCTACCTTCACAATACGTCGAACTGCTTAGATCCTATATATCTGATAGACTATTCAGAATAAAACAGATTGATGAATACTTGGAACTAAAAGAGGTAAAAGCTGGGGTACCCCAGGGTAGTGACTTGGGACCAATTCTCTATCTTCTATATACAATTGACCTACCACAGTTGGACAATGTACAGAGTCCGACCTAATGGACCGATGTTGAAGTTTCAAACGGTACCGTGTGGGAAACTGATCGAGGAGTCATTTCTGAGAGCCGCGTTGCTCTAAGATGCGCGGTTCGCAAGAAAACGGCCAGAAACCGCAGAAACTATAGTTTCCCACTTTCTGACCAAACCGTACATGTTACGGGAAAACCGAGCTCACCGTTGAATTCGGCACATCCCAATGCATCAGCAACACTACATTAGACTGCTCTATTTCTCAAAAAGTTATCCAATTTTTTTGAATTTCAATTTTATTTATTTAATTTGTGCGCAACTCGGGAACCGGTAGAGACAGAGAGTTTTCCTATGTAAATTTGTAATCAGCGCACCCATTTTAGTCGGATAGCAAAGGATTCATGTTGATCCGGGTCCTAGTTTTTGAGATAATGTGTGCCCCTTCAAACTTATAGTTTAAAGTATGTGATTTCTGACACTGTCTGACACGATAGTTTCAATATAGGATAAGGTGGATATAATACAAACCTTACTAGACCGCGACAGTGGCGTATGAGTCGGTTTATTCCTATCCAAAAGGTCCAAAAACTTCGTCTTGAAAGAGTTAAAAGACTGCGCCTGCCAGTGCGTGTGTGGTATCAGCTCCTCCTTGTAGAGCGGCCAGTGCGTCCGATCGCTCACCGCCAAATGGTACGGATAGTAGTCCACTTGGAACATCTGAATGTTGATCTGCAAAGCTCCTCCGTCTTTCAAGTTCGGATGACAAGATCGGCCAGCTATAGAAATAAAAAACGAAAAAAAAAAAAGAAAAATTGAGATCGTAGATGATGATAGTATGTTGCAAAAATATAATTTGATAAAAACTTACGCCCTGGATCGTCGCATAGGTGCAAAATGATCTGCTGCGAGAGAAAATGGTAGGACGTCTCGACGACGTCGTATATTGAGAAAACTTTTGCCATTGGAGATGTCGTGTCTTGACGGGAGGCACGTTCCTGTTGGTCTAACTGTGCTCGATATTCAGGAAGTTCCTGCACACACAGAATATTTCATTATAAAGGAAATTTCAGTATAAATTTTTTAGTGTTTTTTAGAATTTGTGCGTTACCTACCTCTAACTTTCTTGCAGCTTTTGCGTTTCTGGTAAGATGTGTGGCCTTTTGAACTAAGTCTGCGAGAGAATCTAAGAAGTGTAAAGCGGCCTTCAGTTGGGAGTCCGTAAGCACCCAGAGAAGGTCGTCAAGAATTATTCCCAGCCGAGATCCCATAATAAACGAGTCTGAAAAATAATAAGAACAAAACAATAAAAAATAGTATATTATTTGACGAGCACATAATTAAGGATATATATCGCGAGAACGAAGTTTACACGCAAGCCGTAGGGGAGCACGGCTCGCGTGTATTCATGTGAGCGATTTATATCCGTTATGTGCGAGTCAAATTCGACGTTTTATATACGACTCATAAATTCCATTTTATGCTAAATATTTTAAATGTATTTGTCAATGATGGGGAGGCAAACTGTCAAATAACTGTCATCCACGTATGTTTTGACAGACTTTGACACTAGTGTTGTATAATGACGACAGTTTGTTCAAATAATGAGGTCATT
Source organism: Melinopterus prodromus (assembly GCA_964023965.1). Lineage (NCBI taxonomy): Eukaryota > Metazoa > Arthropoda > Insecta > Coleoptera > Scarabaeidae > Melinopterus > Melinopterus prodromus. Next base: position 61,585,316 of record OZ030394.1, read on the forward strand.
ATTTGAATGAGCTGTCATTATTATACAACGCTAGTGTCATAATCATTGGCGCGTATAGTGATGGGAATTATATAGTCATATAGTGTGCAATGAACTTATTATATGTGAGTCGTAGATAAATATAATAATAATAGCCTAAATTTTACATAAAAACTAGATTTATTAACTTTATTATAATAGAAACTTTAGGCTAGGGTTATTACCCATACATACTAAGTTTCATTAAAATATTTGAAGTTTTTTGTTTCCAAGAATCTCAAATGTTATTAAATTTGTCAATCAAACTTGGTACAATGGTACGTATAGTATAGATATTTTGTGATTACAGTGTGATTGTAATTGTGATTGTGGTTACAGTTTATCATAAAATATCTTCATGATTATTTTTTAAAATATCAAGATAGTATTTTAGCGCCTTTATTAAGCATTTTATTATAATAGCAAATTTTTTAAAATATCTAGAAAAATAGGTGTTTCAAAAACACAAACTTACGCAACATATTGTATAGACAAACAAATTTAAAATGTGCACTTCCACACCTCCTGGTCTAGTCAAAATTTGTTTTAAAAAATCAAAAAATATTAGCAGAGGTACATAAATGTTAAATATAGAATTCAGAACATATTAGTATGTTTAATTTTTTTTAAGCTTAGCCTATTTTATCTTTAGTTGACATTCCAAATAATATATAAACTAGAATATATAAACTAGTATATATAAACTAGAATAATTACTTTATTATGAATAGAATAGAATATTTATTTATTTATTTATGCATTAATGATATAAGAAAAAACAAATTTATTTTAATGAAATTTTGACTTGAATTTAAGTTTTTTGCTATTGATAACTGCTATCTGCTGTACATCTACTAAATTAGATAAACACGTTAGACTTAGCTAATGTCCTATCTGTTTTGCACACCAAAACAAAAAAAAAAACATTAATTAGAACCGACAGTAAATTAGCATTCTATAAATAACTTTAACTCGTGCAATCAACATTCTAAGTTGCTAAACACACTTTCATCTACAATAAATATTCAAAGGAAAATAAATAACGATTCAAATTAGCTGACTTGCAAGTATCAACCGCAATAAACATACGAGAGATAAACGCTAACAAATATTTACGCCATATTATTCGCCATACCTGATAATCTCTTCTTTATTGTTATGCGACATTTCGCCTGGTTTGTCAGAAGCCTCAACGGAGTCAAATTCTTATCTTTCGTGGATTTTGCCTCCACTCTCAACGTCTGCCATTCCAACTCTTTGAAGATCAACAGTTGCCCCTTTACCTGGTCTTTCAACCTCGTCATACGGAGGTCCGCTTTTTCCCATAGCGGACTCTTTGACTCTACTGTTATTCTCGATATCTGTAAGAGATTTATTATAGAAATTTGTATGACGTGATCGTAAATTTGAAGTATGTACATGATAATGGTATATAGATTATGGTTAAAAATGATGTAGAAGGGTTTAATGAATAGTTAATTGATGTTATACTGCTTCTCGTGTTTGATCTTAATGTCTATTTTATTAAATTTTGACAGAAATTCTGTTTTTTGGGGTTAATTTTGATAGTAGGGTTGGTAGTGTTTGTGCCGGATATACAAGGTCCAGGGTTCAAATCCAGGTTGTGGCTGGAATTTTTAATTTAATTTAAACAATACATTCAACCTGTTTCTCATTTCCGCTATCAATCTTACATTACTAGGTATTAATTTCCTTAATCTGTGTGAATGTGGGGCATTTACTTTATTTTTTATACCAATTCGATATCAATTCCAGTTAAAATCTCAATGTTAAATTAAATAAAACTGGCCCCAAAACAGAACCTTGTGGTATCCCAAGCTGTTTATTAATGCACTTGACACATTTCCTAAAATCTCTTTACTCCTATTTGTTAAATAGGAAAAAGGAAAACTATATATAACAGATTGCTTGCAATTGTGTCTCACAAGTTCTAATATTAAGAAAACAAATATTTGTAACAATTTATAACACTACAGAATAACATCTCAAAACAATTTTAAACAAACTGCGTACAGTGCTTTTTGGTATAATTTGTTTAACAGAAAATTACCGATTTTTAAAATATTATACCCTTAAGATTTAGTTGTTATCAGGTCTACAGATTTTATCAAATAATTAACTGCAATCTTAAGCTTATAATGCAATATTTTTACAGGGAATATTAGTTTGTTTGTGTATGTTTAATAGATAAGAAAATACCTGAACGTTTGCTGTAAAAGCAGGACTGTTAAACGTAACATTCACAGTATTAACGTTAACAGTAATTCCATCGATAACTTTATGTATAAAACTATATTTTCCTGGAACCGCATACGATGACAGCGCAGCTTGATCTGTTGCAGTCGATCTTAACTCCTCGCAAGTTTCTACAGTTATATTCACTTCATCCAAACTCTAAAATTACGTACAGTAAAGTAAAAACGAATACAAAAATGAGTTTTTGAGATATACCAAAACTATGGGCACGTTTTTAAGTTTTGTCCACTGGATTCTAAACGATACTTTATTGCACCAGGCCTTTGTAAGCCGAAGCCAAGACGGCAATTCCAACAACTCCGTCAGAACATATTCGTCCAATTCCAAATTTGACAATTCTCCTTCACCTTTAAACGTGCTAAAGTTAATTTTGTCCGCAGACAAATTTTTCGTAAACCTAAAAAGTTGTTATTTTGCAAATTAACTGTAAACATATTATTGTTATGCCAGGTCAGACCTTGAGAGATGTTTCAACAGTTGGTTTTTTATGATGGACACCATAGCTTATTGTTTAGTTAATTTTTTAGCTATAACTACTACAACTACCCGAATTAAACTACGTACTGGCGTTTTACATGACTAGTAGGTTGCGAACTTATCAACTACACGCAATTAATAAAATAAAAAACGTAGCGAATCCGAACCCTGTTGATGATTGTGGAATTCACCGATTTGACATTTTGACACATCGGGCGCATGTGCAAAGAATAATTGACCCATTCTTTAGTCTGAAGTTCGTAATGTACGTAAACCATAAATCAAATTTTATTACTATATTTTTTATAGCCCTTTGGTAATTATCTATCCGTAATAACCTCAGTAATAGCTATACGGGTATAATCCAATAAAAATAAAAACTGATTATTCTGTATTTATTCCTAAATGTCTACAGCGCCATCTACCGATCACATTTATAATTTGGCCGTTGCTACTTGTTTTGTGTTTTCATAAAACTGTATTACAGTAATTAATTGAAATATTGCAAATTTGGTAATTAAAAACTAGAGTAATTATTATTATGTTAAAACAAGGCTAATTAAATAAATTTCCAATATGATCCGCAAGCGCCCTCTACAGGAATAGATCCCAATTATACATCGCGAAGTTAGCCACTTCGAAAACACAAACGTCCTCTTTCAAAAGTGATCAACTCGCGGTCGGACGTAGTCTGCGAAGATGTCGTAAGTAATCTTTAATTTTTTAAGCCATCCTTCAACATTTTCAAGATTCTCTTATATTGTTACAATCCCCGATATAACTACAATAATCTCCGCACACTATTTCCCGTATTCTAATTATATTTAACCCGTTTTAGGTCGAAAGTTTCACGTGACACTCTCTATGAGTGCGTCAATGCCGTCATTCAAAACTCCCAGGAGACCAAGAAGCGTAAATTCTTGGAAACCGTGGAGATCCAAATCGGCCTGAAGAATTACGATCCCCAGAAGGATAAGCGTTTCAGCGGTACCGTCAAGTGAGTAGACCTGAAGTGGGCCAATTTTAGGTTATGTTTGCTATCGTAACGTCATTAGAAAGGCCTAAAATCGGTTTCATGATTCAGGAAGCTGAGTTTACTCGGCGGACCTGCACCCAGGGTCTTAAAAGAACTGGGGAGATAATTGATTTCGATCATTATCGACCATTTCCGTCATGTGTATTGTTTAGATTGGCCTCCGTTTTCGGTGAGTAAAATGTTGGTAATAGGTGTAGAAACGGTGGTTTTTTAGAGTTAGTTACGAGATTTTTAAATATACGTAGAGATGTGGTGCAGTTGCGAAAAATATGATGTATCCGTTCCACATTTTTTGCGACGCTATAACTCGAAAACTATCGTATCAATTTTGGTCTGTTTTTGCTTGAATATTCTCCAAAATACAAGGAATTTCTGGGTGAAAGTCCGATCTAAATTCGTTGGGTAGTTTCTGAGTTGCTGAAACAAAAATGTAGGATGGTTATACCTTTTTTACAATGAGTGTATAAATGAAATGAGAAATTGGTGGTACAAAAAAGTACGAAAGGTAAATTAAACTATTAGTTTTGTTCTTTTTAGTTTTGTTCCTAGTTAAAAGTTTGCACAATCAAGCCAACAATTTAATGTTAAACCTATTTATTTTGTACGGAAGAATTGTGCAAAAAAATATGCAATTTATAACTACCACGTATGTTAATTTTGTATATACTTGGATTTAATGGTTGCTAACAGTCATATAGTTAAAAATGCAGTTTATGGATAGGACATTAAATAGAGTGTTCCACTTTTTCCTGGTTCAGAAAGTTAATTAGTCTTAAATTATAAAAAATCATTTAGTATCTTAGTAAAACTGTTACATTGCATCAAAAGCAATACCAAATTCCCTATTTTGAAATGTAAACAACCTAGATAATTATTTAAGTTTTGAAGTATCAGTAAAACATATTGAGTTATGCTTACATTTTTACTTTAAAAACAGGGAATTTTGTGTAGTTTTTTGACACAATGACAACAGTTTTCTTAGAAACATTTATTTTATTAGTGACCAACCTGTGTACCTAATTTCTTTTGCGCACAGGTACTGTATGTATCACTTTCAAGGCTGGGAAATCGCTAATACAAACATTTGATTTCTGATTTTAAAGTTTTGGATAAATATTATAATTATTCTGAACTGTATTGATATCTGAGATTTGAGATACAACATTCCAATATGACATTTGAGCATAAAATTACAAGTTTTGAGTTTATAGCAAAAAATTACAATTAGTAAAAATTGCCAGAATACCTAAATAAAGTTCAAATGTTTTTTTTTTGTTTAAATATATTTTTAATCTACACTCATTTTATTATGGAAATATTGTTACCTTTTTTTTTTTTCTAAAAAATTCTGTGTATTCTTTTTTAATTTTAAGATTTCATTCTAAGAATTTTTTGTAGGGGTTATAAGCAAATTATCAAAACCTCTGAACTTCAAATGAAAAACATTTTCCCACGTACAAACAGATTTACCTCAATTTTGCTATTTGAACATGTAATTTAATTCAATTTTTTTCCAATTTCTTTATTTTTTGTTCGTTTGGTTATAATAAAAGTTTGACTTTTAATTAACAGCTTATAACTAAAAAAATCTGATGTGCTCAGGCACATGACTTTATATGTAAAATTATTAGTTTAGTTGCGTGAGATTCTATTTGATTGAGATCGATCGTGTCTGAATTAAAATATAGGATTTCACAGGTTTATCGATTCTATTGACAGTAGGTATTGTCAAAACATCAGCGTTTGACACTACCTGTCATTAGAATCACAATATCTGGCAAATCCTGGCTAACTAGTTTTATTGTACTGCACACACGACCGATCTCAATCAAATAGAATTTGCTCATTCAGCTAAACTATTTGTTTAAATATTTGTAAAATCCTGTTTAACTAGTTTAATATTAGTGCAGACGTGACCGATCTCAACCAAATACAGTTTGTTCTTGCAGCTAAACTATTAATTTTACCAAAAAATATCATAGACATAAATTATACAAAATTTCGGTACGAATCTTCATATTTAGAAGTTTCATTAGCATTTTTCAACAATTTTGCAAATGAGCCGCCAGTTCTGTAATTTCGTCAAAATAGTTAAATAATAAATTAAAGTAGAGGAAATTTGGTATAATTTATGTCTGACATTTATTGGATAAAATTAATAGTTTAGCTGCAAGAGCGAACTTTAACTTCGAAAGTATGCATAGCAGTTGACTTTGTTGGTCGCTCAGCACTCTGTGCGTTATGTATATACAATAAATAGTTTAGTGATGCGTTAGCAGTTTTTATTCGAACCAATGCAAATCCATCTACACACATTAAACACTCTATTTGATTGAGACCGCTCGTATCTGCATTACAACTGGTTTGCCAGGATTTGACAGATATTTTGATTATATTGACAGTAGTGACACTGCTGTATAGTATGATAAAAGTCATGTACCTGGCCACATCAGATTTTTTTATAAGTAGTGTTTTATTTATGACGTTCAATGATTTGTCTAAATTTACTAAACTATTACTGACTTGTATTTGTAGTATTTTTCTCACATTCTCCAAAATTTCAGAACATTTTCCCATAAATTTCCAATTTCTCATTTCATCTGATGACTCGCCACTTTTCTAAACCATTTAAAAAGCATCGTAACATACATAGAACCGCATAAAAAATCGAATCTACAACTCCAAAATACGGAAATTTAATTTTTTTCTTTCCGAAAGACTGAAGCACATCCCCAGGCCTAAGATGCAGGTGTGCGTGTTGGGCGACCAGCAGCATTGCGACGAGGCTAAGGCGCTGGAAGTACCGTACATGGACGTTGAAGCTTTGAAGAAGCTGAACAAGAACAAGAAGTTGGTCAAGAAGCTGGCGAAGAAATACGACGCGTTCTTGGCTTCCGAAGCCCTCATCAAGCAGATCCCGCGTCTGTTGGGCCCCGGCCTGAACAAAGCCGGCAAGTTCCCCGGTCTCCTCTCGCATCAGGAGTCCATGACGGCGAAGATCGATGAGGTTAAAGCTACTATCAAATTCCAGATGAAGAAGGTAATTTTTTTTTTTTTTTTTTTAATTTATTTATTGAACCCAAAAAAACATAGTATGTTTATGACAGGTTTACATATTATATTATATACATAGACAAAGTAGTGTAGTGTGTAAATATATATATACATATATAGCAAATAATAAACATAATAATATAGTATGGTTTAGAGTTGTAAATAATGTTAAAATGTTAAATTTAGTGTCTTTGCATTAATAAGTAATTTATCACAGCTCTGTTGAATTTAACAATATTTAGAGTTTTAATATTACATGGCAGCTCGTTGTACCATTTCACAGCCATTGTTGTTATTTTCTTCTCACCGATGTTTTTTGCATTTGGTAGCACATAAAACTGTTGCCTCGTTCGGGTATTGTAGGAGTGACGATCACAGTTTCGCACTAACCCTATATCAGTCCTCAAGAGATTATTTTTAATGCGATGCACAAGCTTAACACTGTCCAGTTTAACAATATCACAGATTCGCAGAAGTTTAAGTTCATTATAAAGTTCGTCAGTACCAAAACGCGGTGATTTACAAAACAAGACCTTGAGAAGTTTGTTTTGTGTAACCTGAAGCCGCTTGATGTCTTGTTTTCTCGCTTGTCCCCAGAAAGCACTTAAGTAGGTCAGCACAGAGTTGACATAGGCAAAGTAGATGTTATACTTGGTTTCTCTGTTAAAGAAGTTTGCAGAGTGGTACAAGGGATAGAGTATTCTGCTTATTTTGGTTTGGATGGCTTCCATATGTTTATGGAAGAGCAGTTTGTTGTCCAAAACTAACCCCAGATACCTTGCGCTGTCTACCTCCTGTAGTGGTACACCATTTATTACTAGTTGCCTGTTCATGGTTTGGTCCTTGCTATTGAACATGAGATAATTACACTTTGCTTCATTTAGTTGGATGTTGTTGACTTTAGTCCAATTGACAATGGTATCTAGATCTTGTTGTGCTTCAATTTGTATTGTTTGCGCTGTTCCGGAATAGAAAAGAGCAGTATCGTCAGCAAATAGTGTCAGATTTCCATGGAGCTGAATCTGTGTTAGTTCATTAATATATATTAAGAATAAGAGGGGCCCAAGTACACTACCCTGAGGAACACCACTAATGACTTCACCATCGCTGCTTCTGACTCCATTGACAACCGTACACTGTGTTCTCCTCCGAAGGTAGCTCCCGAACAACTCCAATGGCTTACCTATAATTCCAATGCTCTGGAGTCTGGCTATAAGAATATTATGATCTACCACATCAAAAGCCTTTCGAAGATCTAAAAAGCAAGCCATTGCAGTACGTCCACCATCCATCTCACTGTACAAGAACTCCATTAAGGTTATAATTGCCGTCTGCGTGTTTTTCTTGGCTAAAAAACCATTCTGGTGTGTATTGAAAAATTCAATACTTTGAAGGTAGGACAGTAGTCTGGTCTTTATAACTGTCTCAAATATTTTTGCAAATACTGAAAGTACAGATATTGGTCTGTAGTTGTTTGCCTTCAGCTTAGAACCTAACTTGTGGATAACTGATACCTTTGCTCTCTTCAGTTCATCGGGGAATGTGCCTTCTCTTAGGTGTTGATTTATGGCTTGGGATATGACCTGTGCAAGTATATCTTTTAACTTTTTTATAGTTTTGGCTTTAATACCATCATCACCAGGTGAAGCATTATTTTTTAGCTTACTTATTATTCCTCCGATTTCCTCGGGTGTTGTTCTAAGAAGACAGATAGATGTTGTCATTGAAGCCTGGATGTCTGGACATTTTGTTTGTGCACATTTAAGCTTTTTGGATATTGTTATGAAGTGCTGATTGAGGAAGTCTGCAATATCCTTGCTGTCAGTTAATTCTTCATTGTTGTCATCATGTATCTTCAGTATTTCCTGTTGTTTCATTTTGCCAGGTGTTATAATACTGTTTATTATTTTCCACTGCTTTTGAATAGATCCATCAGCACTTTCAAATTGTTTCTGCAGATGTTGTTTTTTGCTATTTTTGATCTGGTTTTTAACTTTTGCTTGTAGGTTTTTAAATTTTGTCTGGAGATTTCGTTGCAGTGGATTTTTTCTAAATTCTTTGTATGCAGCATCCCTTTCTTTTATGGAAAGATGTATTTCTTTTGTGTACCATCCCTCCTGGATGGAATTAGTAAAGCGCCTTCGGATCGTACTGGTTGCAATGTCGGTTTCACGCACAAGGATATCAGTCAAATTGTTGAAGTTCATAACTTTGTGTTGGCAGATTTTGTTTTCTAGATTTTCAATCAATTTGTCATAGTTTATGCGTTTTGCTGTGTACTCTTGTCTACCTTTCTTGTGTTGCAGAGGTATAGCAGTTTCAACTGTTAATATTTTATGATCTGATATTTGATTATCTTCAAGAGTAACACAACAGTCTGTTACCCTATCAGTCATTGCATGATCTATGATTGTCTTTGATGATGTTCTAATGTCAAATCGTGTAGCATAATCTGTATTAATGGTGTTTAGCAGCCTGTACCCACTGCTCAAGATCATTTCTTTATACTTTGAGGTTAAGTTATTTGTTTCTAGTATATTAATGTTAGCATCACCAACAAACACACAATTTTTGTATTTTTCAAGAAGATCCTGTAGTTTTTGTAGGAACACATCCCTAGGTGAGCTTGGCTGCCTATAGAAACCACCAACAAACAATTTTTCCCTTGTAAGTTTGATAATGAGATAATTATTATTATCAATACACTCACTGATGATATGCTCCACCAGGTATTTGGTTCTTATATATATTGAGACTCCGCCTCCTCTTCCATGATCTCTACATGAGTGGTATCCATTATAATGTGGTATAATATGATTGTCGATTTCCTGTGAGTATAGCCAAGTTTCTGTCAAAATAACAATGTCAGGATTCTTGTCATATATTATGATCTTTAGTTCATCTGCTTTGTTTCGTAGGCTTCTAATATTAATATAAACGATATGTAATTTTGGGTTCAAGTTTTCTAGTTTTTTTGGTAACTATTTTTGGGATATTGTTAAAATATCGTAGAATTAGATCAGTCTCACCATTTTGAGTTCTTACATATAAGGTCTCTTTCAGTTTTCGAAACTCGTTTAACTCAAACTGTGTTTTATCGGAGTTAATATATATGCCTTTAAGATTTTCATTTGTTTTTAAGTTTTTATTTCCTTTCAATATTTCTTTTGCATAGTAGCTACTAGACATTATAATCTTGATGGGCCTGGCTCTGCCTTGGATCCTCTTACCCAGTCTGAACATTGTTTTGATTTCTTGGGTAATGTTAGGAGACACCGCTGCCGTTAGAATTTCTTTTATTTGCTTTTCGTCCTTTTCCTCATTGTCCTCACTCACACCCATTACAATTATGTTTGTTTTTCTTGATTCCCTGTCATGAAGTTCCTGAACAATGTCGTTGAGTTGAGCTTCTCTGTCATCGGTTAGTATTTTTACGGTGTTTTGTAGACTTCCAACTTCAATTCTTAAATTCTGATTCTCCAGCAGCTGGACCTCATACTTTGCTAGAAGATCAGTAAATTTTGTCTCCATCTGCACCAACTTCGCGATCACATCGTCCAGAGTGACTCTAGATTGGTTCTTCTCACCCGGAGTTCGTATCCTAACCTCACTATCGCAGCCCTCGCAGATCCATTTATCTCCACTCGGTTTCTTAAGTTCTGTTGCATAATAATTGAGCTGCTGGATTGTCAGTTTCACACACTTGCCATGGTACCATCTCTGACATTCATTACATGATATTGCATAAGCTTTCTTTGTAGAATTTTTACACACACCACACACGTCCGCCATCTTAATCTCTATGTCTTTTTTTTGTTTTATTTTGTACATTATGTCCCCTGATCATGTTACAAAAAAGGTAAATAGTTTACTGTATAAAATTTAAGGGCAATTCGTCACTTTGTTCACTAAAACAATTTTGTCCAAAAACGTTCGAATATTTCTGTTGAACATTTATTGAAGATATATGGCCGGCATCCAAAGTCTGTCTAAATAAATGGTTTAATTTTATGTTCTTTGTAAATTCTGGACATACAGGGTTAGTCAAAATCACCGTTAGAGTGAGAGAAATGAGAAAAGGTATCCAAATTTTGCACTGCTAAATTAACACTCGTCTTTCCAATTTTTTTCTTGTAAACTGCTGGCCACAAAAATTTAAATTTTTGTTCAGGTTGCATTTAAAGCCTCTTCTATAGATTCACGTTTTAGTTTTCTTCAGTTTTTTTGTAATAAAGGTTGCGACCAGATTTTTTCGTGCGGAGTCACATATATATTTTTTAATTTTTTTAATTCTTTGATTAATTCTAAAAGTTGTTTGTAGAAATCATTTATTTATAAACTGCATCATCTTTAAGTTATAACCAATTAATAATAATTTACAGATAAAAAATAATATAACAACAAAACAATGGAATAGAATTAAATTAAATGTTCTAATTGCCAAATTTAAATAAACGTGTATGTATGTGGAAAGATATTCTTAATTTGAAGTTCAGAAGTTTTGATTAATTCATTATAACTAAAAAATGAAGCATTTTAAAAAAATATATTTCTACAAAGAATTCTAAGAATTAATTCTAGATTCGAAAAATGTAAAAATAATATAGGTTATTCTTATTCTATCACAAAAAGAAAGGTTACCAAATTCCAGAATAAAATCAACGCGCATTAAAAATATTTTTAAACAATGGCATGTTTTAACCCAAAAAACTTGTTCAAAGAAATTTTTTTTATCACGGTTGGAGAATGTTTAGGTGAACATTTAAGTTTATAAAATGAACATATCCAACGCAAAGTGGAGACAAGTTAGAAAAAAAATCAGTAATAACCATATTTCATAGTTAATAGACAAAATTATCGAATCTCGATCAAAACCCATCTGTTTTTTGTGTTTATAACTCATATTTTATTATTTTTTGTTATAAATTTATTAATTTAAAACAAAATAACTGAATCTAACTGAATAGCTAGAAGCTATATTATTATTATTTTTTAAATAATTAAATTAATATTCGTAAATAGTATAATATACTAATAAATAATGAAATATAATTCTAATAAAATATATATTATATATATTTTTTGTTTCCCCGTCTTATTTGCACAATCAAGCCAACAATTTAATGTTAAACCAATTTATTTTGTACGGAAGTATTGTGCTAGAAAATATGCAATTTATAACTACCACCTATGTTAATTTTGTATATACGTGGATTTAATGGTTGCAAACACTCGTACCTAGCTAATTATTACTTATTTTTTTTTATTTTTTTGGGAATGTGAAACTAAATCGTTGTTCTTTTGTTTATAGGTACTGTGTTTGTCAGTTGCCGTTGGACATGTTGACATGAACCCGGACGAGTTGGTACAAAACGTGCATTTGTCCATCAATTTCTTAGTTTCTCTGTTGAAGAAACATTGGCAGAACGTCCGTTCGTTACATGTCAAATCCTCTATGGGACCCCCGCAGAGGTTATATTAGTATGTGTATTTGTACGCAATTTTCTTAATATATGACTCTTGTGAAGTTTACGTTTTGTTTTATTTTATTGTGACAATTTACATTATCTCCATGTATTTTACGTGGCAGTAGAGAAGTGCGACTTATTTACGACAAAAGGTAAGTAAATATAAAGTTGCAAATACTGGACTTGTATATAAAAGAAATAAATGTTAGTAAAGAACATATTGAGTATTTATATTAGGAAGTTCTTGTTAATAAATATTAATTCCTTCAATAAATTAATTTTTTTCTTTAAGCAGAATCATTTCTTGCAATCTTAAAATATCGCATTTTTACTCAACCAACAATTTAATAAATTTAAAAAATAATAATTAAAAAAATTAACAAAATTATTTGAACTACTACGAATATGGTATGCATCTTACTTCACACGGTTCAGCAGTGACTCATTCCGTTTTCAAAACCAGTCGTATTTTCACCGATAACCGAGTAATTTTAAAGCTATTTTAACCGCGAGTGCTCTATAACTGTCAAACTAACCCTACAGGTGGTGTGTTTAGAGAAATCGCGGCATTTCCAGGTCAGATTTTCCGTGTTTTCGTCGATTTTCCTTCAATGCAGTGTGAAAGCGAAAGCCAAATTCAAACTAAGGTTATGTGCGTGAGCCGTGAATATTAAGTTTTTATACGACAATGGAAGACGCTCAACAGTCATAGTAAATAAATTCTGTGAATGCTGATACTGGTAAGTGATTTTGCATGAGTTATTCGTTTTAGTTTGATTTAATGCAAATAATACGTACGATAAAAGAAGTCGCTTGCGTCATACAAGATCTACAAGATGTATGAACAAAAATGAACTAGGTGGAGAATTATCGCTTTGATGTGATGCAAAGAGGAAACATAATGGGGTATTTTAATTTTTATAGCGTAAACTGAAAGTGAAAATAGCAACATTTTCTATTTTGAATGTTTGTATGCTTTTAAAACCGTTATAATTTTATGTGAATCTTCCAACTCTTTCAACTCTGAGCGGACCTGAGTTCCTTGTCAAAAGTTGGTCTACTCTGACTAGGATTGCCAGTTTTTACTTATCAAAAAATATGAATCTACTTGTATTTTATTCTTCATTAAGGCTCCCGTCTCAATTCAAATAGCGAACTGTAGCAAACTTCTCTCAAAGCTTCGAAATAAAAAAATCATCAGATGTAGATGGCGCTACTATAAACATCTCTATCTGTTCTTATTTCGTATTTATTACATTTGACGTATGGTATAACTTAAACAAATTAATGTATTGCTTTCTATTTGTACAAATATTCAAAGTGGACTGTGTTTGCGTTTTCTAGTCGATGATATAGTAAGTACTAAACCTATAAAAAACACTGAAGAGTAAAGTACCTTACGTTCAAAGCTATGCAAAAATTTTATTTGAAAAAAGTGTTTGGAAATATTAGCGGTCTTTAAATACTAAATTATAATCATTTGCTCCATACCGCGTGTTAATGATAAAAATGACAAGATGAAAGATGAAAATGACATAAGAGTAAAGTAGCTTCTCTTCAACGCTATGCAAAAATATTATTTGCAAAAGTATATGAAAATATCAGAACTCGGAAGGCATTAAATATGGAATTATAAGAGTTTTTGATAGTTTTGGTAACACCCGGTACATGCAAGCAGATATTTGCATTCTATTATTTGCATTTTAGATTTAAGAAAAAAAAAACTTATAAAGAATACAATTTTCTGAAAACTTATAATGGAAATTTTTCCTATTAGTCTCCAACTTTCTACTGGACACGTTATATGCAGATCATGTAATTATTTTTATTATTTTAATTATGATTCAATATATGTTTCACCTAAAAAAAAAACGTTTTTGCCTTTTGAGATTAGTTTGAATTATTTATAGTACTTGCCTGATTTGAAATCTATGATTTAGAAACAAATATTCTTTACCAAGACACCATTGACTTTATCATTTATTCCATGTGTTTTTTTAAGTAAATAAGTAATAAAATATAGCACAAAACAAACAAATTGACAATAAATATAAATTAAGCACATAATCTAATTTTGGGACTAATCCCAACGAAGGAAAAGTAACAAAAACAACATACAACAATAAAAATATTTTTGACAATAATAGATTGATAATTAATTTGCAAGAAAAGCGAATGTGTATTAATAATGTCATTTTTAATTGATTAGAATTAAACATCATCTGATCTTAACGATTTTTATCCCAATTTAGTGCGTCAACGAATTGAACAACAAATCGATTATTATAGCTCCAGACAATTGAAACTGATTAAAAATGTAGGTTTATTACACTCAAGATAGTACCATCTTGAGTATATCTTCCGTTCAATATTATTTTGGCAATATAAAGCGTTGTAATCTATTAATTACGGCTTCTTTTATTTCCAAACATAATTTTCTTTGTTCGTTTCGACCTCGCATTTATCACTTTTAATAAACTCCTGAAACTTTTAATAAGAAGACCTTCACTTCACGCTCGCACAGTGCTCTGATAAAATTAAAACTCGTACAATGTATGAATCATACGCACCATAAATGTAATAATTGGGACAGTCATCAAACCATTAGCTCGAAAAATCTATTAATATCAACTGCGTTTGTTGTCTTTTCCAAGAAAGAAATGTACTGTATAATCGAATACGCAGTATTCGGCACAACAGGGACTTTTATTTTTACTTTATCATACGCAGTATGTGAGAGATCAGTCGTGTCTACATCTTAGTTGCCAAGATTTGTCCAATACATAGTTTCATTCTGTCAGTAGGTATATTTCCGAATGTCAGTATGACAATCGTAGATATTTTTACGAACAAAATCTGTTCTGCAGTCTCATATATGTTTGTTTGTGACATTAGTATGTTGTTTTATGTTCTCCACGGGCCGCGCCTGACTAAGTTTTTACAATTGAGTTTTTTGGAGTTTGATTTGATTGTCAATTGTGTAAGTTATTTCTCATGTCCTACAGCGCTTGAAGAACTGCCCAGTAGGACACAAAGCATGTAGCGATTGCTAAAATAAAATAAAATTAAGGAATCCGACCACTTTTTATTGTATTACATATTGTATTTATTTAATATATTGTATTAATAATAGCTTATAAGTCTAAGACAGCTCTACCTGCACTCTGTACTGAAGGTATCATATGCGGATTCTGAGTTGATAAGTACATATTCACATTCTTATTTTACAAGGGGCGGAGATATGGGTTTGCCTTATGGAGCGAGCAAATCGATTGTCCAGAGATCATTTCTGAGTGTTGCACCAAAGATATGTAATATGTTTGTGGTTTATCTGAGGAAAGCGGGGGTTAACGTGTTAGGTGTACTTTCGTTGGACAGAGATATGTTTTGCAGCCATTCTAGGGAATTTATTTGTTCGATCAGTATTGATGGGTTGGTGTAGTTTGTGCTAAGGAGGAACGGTTTTCCGATATTTTTTGTTTGTTCTGGTTTCGCAATCTGTATTATATGATTTGTTAATTTTATTTTTCTTGGGCTTTGAGCGTATGCGTACTCATTAAATTAAAGCCAAATACTATTGTTCATTCAATGCAGTAGCATGTCTAACCGATCTTTATTCGCTCATTTTGTTCTTTCTGTGAATAAAGGTTTATTATTATTATTATTATTATTATTATTATTATCTGTCAAATCCTGGCTAACTATCTCTATTTTAATGCAGATACAACCGATCTAGATAACATAAAATCTCATTTACTATTAATTTTATAAATAGTATGATAAAGTCATGTGCCTGGCCACATCAGATTTTTCTTTCGTGCATTGTTATCAGTGACGATAACACAATAAATATATGCCTGTGTCCGTATGGTATGCGCAAAATGACGCACCGCACTATGCAAATATTTTATAATTGTAATTACAGTTTGACCATATCTGATATTAATACCGCCTGTGACAATAAACAATTCAACGGTCAGTGGTATAATTTATATATCTATATCTGGATGTGCTTTATCGTTATATCATCGATTTTTATCGGCAGTACTTCTGTTCAATTAACTTTATTAGTTTACGTACTACACAGGGTGTTTCGTTGTTCAGTACAACAACGAGGAGCGTCAGCCACGAGTGCCCTAAATGAACTAATGCGCCAAGAGGTCTTATAAAACGAGTGTAATATACTATTTTGTCTACTGTGCGGCATTAATTTTATAAAAAATTTGAAATTGTGGTTACTATATTTGGAATCTAGGCCGCACGATCACTTACCAGAGTCGCAAAACATCACCGAAAAGATCTTGCTGGCGTATTTTGATGAACACAGCAAAACTAAGAAAGCCCCAACCTTTTGGCAACACTATAGCATGCTATAGGCTACATGTTTAGAGATTTTAGCGGAAATATGTCCTATTGGGTCCCCTGACCATTTTTGACCAAGGTAAAAAATGTCGGTGCTCGATTTTTTGTGGCGACGATTCCGGAGAAACCACTAAAGGTATCGGGAAGAAAGTTCATATTTAGAAGTTCCATGACGAAATATAGACCTGAAAGAACTTTTGTTTGAAAATGCCCAAAGGAACTGGAGGTTTACTCTTAGCTTTTTTCAACGATTTTGCAAATGGGCCGCCATTTCTGTAATTTCGTCAAAATAGTTAAATAATAAATCAATGTAGAGGATATTTTGTATATGTAATTTAGGTCTTAACATTTTTTTGGCAAAACTAATCGTTTAGCTGCATGAGCAAATTCTATTTGATCAAGATCGCCCATACTGCATTAAAATAAAACTAGTTAGCCAGGATTTGACAGATATTTTGATACTATTGACAGTATTGTCACAACATCAGCGTTTGCGCTGGGAAACACTGGTAAATAGTATGATAAAGTCATGTGCCTGGTCACATTTTGTTTTTGTTTTTTTCCAAAATGAAAAGGTTCTTAATTTGCTAAAAAATGGGATAGGTAATTCCTTTCTGAAATTAGAACAGTATAATTATTTAACTAATTACATTTTACTATAATATTGTTAACGTTATTCAGCTTAAATTAATTATGATTTAGATGGCAAATATTTTTTGTTTATTAGCTCATAGAAAAATACATGCGACAGACTAGAATATGACTGGTTAGGATACGATGACTAAAATTGCTAGCTTGTTTTGCGGAATTGCACCTAAGTTGGTGTAAGTGCAGTGGCGGACTGGCCAGGTGGTGCCAGGTTGCCCGATGGCAAGTGGGCCCCCCCTTCAGTGGGCCCCCCTGAAGACAACATGTTGAAAATATTATTAATATATTTATTTATACTGCAACAGGCACGGGAGCGCCGCACGATAAAATATCAGGCAATAAGAGGGCCCCCACCTTTATGCAATAAATTCATGTCTGCATATTCACAGATATACACAGAGCAAAAACAAACCCTTCGCACACTATTGGTGCCGGTGCGGTGGCATCTCGCGCGTCGCGCCGTTCCTGCCAGGAAAGAATTTTTTACTATTTCACATTGATTGACAAGGTTCTGGCAAAAATATTCGTCCGTAATTGCAATACCAATACGTCACAAAGTATAGAATTGTTATCGTATCATGTGGTAGTCTTTTTACCAAGAAAAATAAAAAAAATCTGATGTGGCCAGGCACATGACTTTATCATACAATATATAAAATTATATATAAAATATAAAATTTTATATATAAAATATATAAAATAGTTTAGTTGTATGAGAATCTATTCTATTAAGATAAATCGTAGGTATTGTCAAAGCATCAGCATTTGACACTACCTACACTACGGCATTAGAATAATAGTTATTTATGTCACAAATGCCGAAAGTACGGAATAGCGCGACGAGCGGTGATGCGGCGCGTCACCGAAGGCGGAGTGTCGCCGTCGCATGTGAGCGAGTCGCGCTATCTAGTTTTTGGCAGGCGCGACATCAACGCTTATTGTGTTGCTTTTTAAGAAATACGTAAATAGTAAATGCTAGGCTGGTACCACTTTGACGAAACGTCAAGTTTAAAGGTGCGTTCCTATTGGTAGGTAATGGTAGCTAATGGCGGTGGTAGAATACGAAATTATAGTATTTCTTACATATCGTGATAATGACATATATTAGTTTGCATGTATATAAACATGAGTCACTAGCAATTTTCTATTGGAAATACTATAACGGCGTCTGCTACCACTGTCATTATCACTAATGAAAACGCACCTTAAAAAGGTAATTCAAATTCTGACAGATTTATATTTGTTCATGACACATCCCTACCAACATACTATTTGAAATTTGTATTTTATAATTTGCCGCACTACAGCGGCAACGTTCCATAGTGGTTCGCCAACCTCTGATGAGCTCAGCTGTTTTCGAATGAGACAACACAAAAAAATATTTGTCAAAATCCTGGCTACTATGTAATTTCATATCAATGCAGATGCGACCGATCTCGATCAAATAGAATTTGCTCTTGAAGCTAAACTATTAATTTTACCAAAAAATGTCATAGGCATAAATTATACAAAATTTCTTCTACTTTAATTTATTAATTAACTATTTTGTCGAAATTGCAGAAATGGCGGCTCATTTGCAAAATCTTTCAAAAAGGCTTAGAATAAACTACCAGTTCCTTTGGACCCCTTTCAACCAAAAGCTTTTCAGCTCTAAGTTTGGTAACAAAACTTCTAAATATGAACTTTCGTTCCGATACCTTTAGTAGTTTCTCCGGAATCGTCGTCACAAAAATCGGGTACACACACACATACACACACACACAGACACACTGACATTTTTTTGTACCTTGGTCAAAAATGTTCAGGGGACCCAAAAAGACCTATTTCCGCTAAAATCTCAATTTTTTTTTTCGGCATGATTACAATACTTTATCTTACTGCGTATGATAAAGTAAAAAGTCGAATGCTATGACGAACAATTAAGTTTAAAGCTTAAAGCGAATAATTGATATACAGGAAAACATTGTGTAAAATGAATAAAATTTTACTTGGGTACCAAAATAAATCGCTTATACAGAATGTTCTTTATACATAATGCAATCAAAATAAAATAATTTTTTTTATAAATTAACATATGTAAGTTAAAACAAAATAATCTAAAAAAACATGAAAATACAAAAAAATATTAGAAATAAAGTTGCGCAGTTTTGTGTTTATCAATGATATAAAAAGTGATAGCGAAAGTTGATATGACTTTCGAAGATATAAAGTCGATGTACAGAGTGCTATAATAGTTATAGATAATCATTCGCCCTACAGCCAGAAAATATTTTCATGCTTACCTACAAGGTGTCCCACAACAACGTACCAACAAACTTATGTTTATTTATAGGAACAGTAGGTATATTGTTGCAATTTTTAATGAAGATTTTTAACCTAACTGTTTTGACATCAACTCGTATTAGGCTATTATGAACTGTTTCTGAGATATTATGAAATGATTGGCATTTTCCGAAAATCATTCTAAGGCAGGGCCGCGTTTACCAGTAGGCAACATAGGCCTAAAATGTGCCTAGGGCCCGGCGAAAGGGGGACCCGTAAGCGGCCCCATTTGACCTAAATACTATAGGGACTAGGGCCCACTAATTGTATAATAAATAAATCGACTTAGAATTAGAATTCGAAGTTATATATAATTTTCGAAAATTATATAACAATAATAGTTTATACCAATAATAATACAATTCATTACAACCCAAATTCAATTGCATATCGTCCATGTCGATACTTCGGGGCAGTGTTCAGAAATAGGTCCAGGAAGTCGGCGGACCTCTATGCATGATTTCGGTAGTTTTTTTTTTGTGGATTATTTTTACAATGTCTTAAGTAGACGAACCTCCGTAACATCACATTTTTGAAAAAAACTAAGTTTAATATTTAAAAAAATAAGTTTAGCATATCTTCCCGAAAAAAATAATTGCACTTGATAGAATTCCGTTAATTTGTGCATGGTAAATTTTTTAAGAGGACACGGAGCATTTTTGGTCGCTCATTTAACAGTAATGAAATAACACTTCATTTAGTTAGTGATTGCCGTCTCCTTTGCATTGAAGTTCCAAAATTCAAGATTACATTTCAGGCTACCTAAAGAATGCAGTGCCAAAAAAAGAGGTTGCTGCTATTTGATACAATTTTTGAGATTTTTGGCTAAAATCTAAAAAAAAACTATCGTAATGATCTGTTTTTCCTTGCGAGACACAAAAATGCTCGAACAATGTCGAGTATTCTGAAAACCGCACCGCAATGTACCAAACGCTTTACTTTTAATGTGACAAACAGCAGGCTTTTATATATTTTGGGGAATTCAGATGATGTCAATGAAAATAATTCTTAAAACCTTCGTAAAGAAAATAAAATAATATGTAAAACCCATTTTTGGGAACTGGCGACTTTTCATACATTTGTAGACAAACGTACATTCAACAATATTCATGTATGCACAAAATTAATAACGAAAATTCAAAATCCTGTTTATTGTTGTATGTGGAAATTGCTTTGATCAGCAAAAAATGCGTTTGCCCGAATTTAACTCTTGCATCTCTTCAAATAAAAGAGCAAAAAATAAATTTCTTCCTCAATATGTCTCCAGAGTAACAAATCAAACTCGACTAAATCAGGCGATCTAGTTTTTCAAAGCGTTGGACCACCATGAACAATTTAATGCCTTTGATAAATATTATTTAAAGAATTTTAGATTTATGCATAAATTACTAATTCTGTAACTTTGACGAAAATAAATATCACAAATTATACGTTTGTACAAATTAAAAAAAAAAATTGAGAGATTGTTGAATTTCATCGAACACTCTGGATATTTAATATTAATTTATGAATATTGTGCATAAGTTACAAATGTCACATTAGATGCTTAATAACCTTTTAGCTGTTGCCGATAGACCACCGAGTTAGACATTTTAGGCAAACTGATTTATCGATCTTATATACCGGGTGAATTTCGAGGCTTCGCATGGAGATCTCGCTTATTAGTGGAGATAGAGCCTATATTTAAATTTGGCAATGATTCGTATTTTTAAGCTGATCAATTATCTGTAGAGAAATTTAAGCTATCATTTTGAAGATAGCCGCAAAAAACTGAAATGTTAAGATATCGTTTTTTATTCAAAACCAAATGTAGCTAGACATTTGAAACACAAACATTCCTTTTAGCGACTTTTTAACAAAGAATGCAGTGTTTTTAATTTGAAATAACATCAAAAATGGCGGCGTAACCATGACCAACTTTCGTTTTTTATGGGCGCCATGTTGAGTTTTGGCATTATCCGATAGTAGTGTGTTTTCTCATTTCCGCAATGTATAACATGTTGGCATTATTTTTTTAAACAATTGTTTAATCATAAAAAAAACTTTCTTCTTTTTCGTGTTGTTTGTCGTGGTTACCAGGTACCCAACCGGAGCTTGATTACAGACCGCCGGAGTGAACAAGAGTGCTTTGGATTAAGAACATTCAGATTGTAAAAGAAGCTAGTTTATACAACAAAAAGCTTATTCTTTAAGTAAATGTTCAAATGGTCACCATTTTCTTAAAGGGATAAAACCGCACCCGTTTTTGTACATGTCCTCATTGGTCTGTTGTGCCTAGGATTTTCTGTCGCTCAATATTCAGAATGAGATTTGCTTTCTAAAAATAATTGTGCGGGGAAAAAAGTGGATACCTGTATACGTATGTACCGTCAGCATGAACAAAAAAAAAGTGGGCCCCCCTAGGTTCCTGGCAACCAATATTTTTGGACCCAGTCCGCCACTGTGTAAGTGTATTTTAAAAACTAATGATTTAAAATTTTACTACAGTATTGTTAAAACCAAATTGTAAGCAAGATTTCCAATCAACAAAAGACGTAAAAGTAACGAAGCATTGTACAACGTGGTGTTTGGGTTGTTAAATTTTAAAGTACATCCAAAATTAGCATATCAATCGTACGCCAATATTACAACTATAACTTACTATAGTACGCTGTTGAAACGTGCACCTTCATGAATAAAGAAAACGAAAAGTAAATTTAGTAGTATTGTTTACGGAAATTGCGTTAGATTAAACCGATCGATATATAAATGTTTAGCAGATTGTGTCAGACACATTGAAGACTTGACTCGATTGTTTATTGGCTTACACAGGTTCTTATACTATCTATTTACATTTTGGATAAATACACAATCTATTTTAGATATGCTAGAGCTAATTTCTATGGAAACCGGCCGAAATAAAAAGTTTGAGTGTGCTACTTCCAGTGAACTGTATATACTACGTATAACTGGAAAGGACCCGTAATGGTCAATACGTGATGCAAATGCATTTGGTATGCAACCCGCAGTGCAGTGGGCAAGCTATCTCTTTCTATCTCATACTGTATCCGGTTTGAATTTAACTTCTTTATTTGTAATATGTTTTTCAATTTAATTGGAACAAATTAATCAACCTTTAACTCTTGCAGAGACTTAGCTACATGACATAATAATCGCAGATTTAATAAACGTTATATTTTATTCATATATTCCGCCTAATTAACATTTACGGACTAGGTACTATCGCGAGCATAAAAAACGGGGACCCTCTAATTTGCCCTGTTTAAACTGGGCTTCGTAATGCCATGTCAGTACGCTTGTCATGTCACATTAATGCCATCTTGAATTTTGATGTAATAAATTAAAATTTCGCAATTGAATGAACTGTAGGAGGCAGATTAAAACTCGACTACATGTTAAAATCAGCATTCGAGCAATTGTTATTGAATTAAGTGTCGGCAAGAATACCGCGAAGAATAAAATTGAATTGTAGGTTGACAAATACTGTCAGAGTTTAGACATCATAGGTTAACAAATACTGTCAAAGTAAATGATACACAACTAAAATTGTTGGGAATATAAGTGCCCAATTTCACTTTGCTGTCCCCGTTTTTACTTTATCATACGCAGTATGTAAAGTATTGCAATCGTGCCGAAAAAAAAATTTGAAATTTTAGCGGAAATAGGTCTTTATGGGTCGCCTGAACATTTTTGACCAAGGTACAAAAAAATGTCTGTGTGTGTGTGTGTGTGTGTGTGTGTACCCAATTTTTGTTAATTCATTTCCGGAGAAACTACTAAAGGTATCGGCACGGAACTTCATATTTAGAAGTTTCATGACCAAAGTTAGAGTTGAAAAGCTTTTGGTTCAAAAGGGTCCAAAGGAACTGGGTGTTTACTCCAAGCCTTTTTCAAGGATTTTAGAAATCAGCCGCCATTTCTGTAATTTCGTCAAAATAGTTAAATAATAAATTAAAGCAGAGGAAATTTTGAATAATTTATGCCTATGACATTTTTTGGTAAAATTAATAGTTTAGCTTTTTAGTTTATTCTAAGCCTTTTGCAAGGATTTTGGAAATGAGCCGCCATTTCTGTAATTTCGACAAAATAGTTAATTAATAAATTAAAGTAGAGGAATTTTTGAATAATTTATGCCTATAACATTTTTTGGTAAAATTAATAGTTTACTTTCAAGAGCAAATTCTATTTGATCGAGATCGGTCGCATCTGCATTGATATGAAATTACATAGTAGCCAGGATTTTGACAAATATTTTTTTGTGTTGTCACATTCGAAAACAGCTGATCTCATCAGAAGTTGGAGAACCACTTTGGAACGTGCCGCTGTAGTGCGCAAAATTATAAAATACAAATTTCAAATAAAATAAGATCACCAATTTGATTGTTTGTTGATAAGAAATATCAACCCGTCTTTATATCTAATTCTAAAAATGATACATTGAGAAAATTATAAATAAAGTATAGCGATGAGTGTAGTTTTATTTTAGTATGTTGGTAGGGATGTGTCATGAACAAATATAAATCTGTCAGAATTTGAATTACCTTTTTAAGGTGCGTTTTCATTAGTGATAATGGCAGTGGTAGCAGACGCCGTTATAGTATTTCCAATAGAAAATTGCTAGTGACTCATGTTTATGTACATGCAAACTAATATGTGTCATTATCACGATATGTAAGAAATACTATAATTTCGTATTCTACCACCGCCATTAGCTACTATTACCTACCAATCGGAACGCACCTTTCGTCAAAGTGGTACCAACCTAGCATTTACTATACAGAAATCATTTATTTTTTTTTACATATGTATTTCTTAAAAAGCAACACAATAAACGTTGATGTCGCTCCTGCCAAAAACTAGATAGCGCGACTCGCTCATATGCGACGGCGACACCCGCCTTCGGTGACGCGCCGTATCACCGCTCGTCGCGCTATCCCGTACTTTCGGCATTTGTGACATAAATAACTATTATTCTAATGACGTCGTGTAGGTAGTGTCAAATGCTGATGCTTTGACAATAACTACGATTTATCTCTATAGAATAGATTCTCATGCAGCTAAACTATTAATTTTATATATTGTATGATAAAGTCATGTGTCTGGCCACATCAGATTTTTTTTATTATATTAAGAAAATAGATATGAAGGTGCAATTTTTTTATTATTATTTAGGTTCCACTGCAACCGTCTGGCAAAAAAGCTCGCTATCGATGAACCAAACCGACAACAAAGTCTTCATTAACGGTTTCGGAATGCACTCTAAACCTGTCGAGGAACACACGACAAAAATCGAATTTGAAATGGCCCGTAGTATATCCGAGGACCTGAACACTACTGCCAACGTGAAATCACTAAAGAAAGAATCCCCAAACATATCAAACATTGTTCCCAACAACTTAAACGCAGGTAATACACTTTTTAATTACTATGTTCTTTCCCGCTTTCTTTTTTTTTTTGTCGATACAAATAATTTAAGGTGAACGCCTCAAATTCAGACAGGTTAAGCAATTTTTGTTACATTTTGAACTGTAGATATTATATTTATATAGTGCTAATGATTTTTTTACTTTTTTGGGTATTTCAGGACAGAATAATGATTTTTTTAATGAAGACATTTTGTTTTTTGTTACATTGTGGCTAATGGATTTTGTATGTTAAATTATAATTTTCAGGTTTCTCGTCTATGCGAAAAGGCTTCAGCAGTTTGATGACGTCAATCGACATAGCCTTGAAGCCGAGTCCGGACGATATGAGCGATACTATATCCGTAAGGAGCGATGGTTCTAGCGACTCGGAGAAATTTATCATGATCAATGCCGCGGCTGAAAATGAACGAGCTTTTACGATTCACACCATAGACCATATGTTCAAGGTGCCGGAGTTTCACAATGATAGTAAAACTGTTGTGGAGATGGCGAGTGAGGTTATTGAGGAGGAGAGTACTGTGACGACGACGAGCGATCATTCTATAACTAGTAGTTGTCGACGGAAAGATATCGTAAGTGAATTTTAAGGTTATGTTAAAAATACACTTCTGACTAAGCTATAACTAGTAGAAAGTTGTAACTTACAGGAATTGTTACCCAATTTATTTGTGAGCTGAGCTTATAAAATAATAATTTCTATCTCATCAACTTTGCTTGTAATTCTACATAACACAAAACTTCAAAGTGACAGCAACTAAAGACGTACATTAAAAAGATCTTGTAACTAAACTATAACTTGTAGAAAGCTATAATTTACAGGAATTATTACCCAATTTATTTGTGAGCTCAGCATATAAAATAAAGATTCCTATCTCATCAACTTTGCTTGTAATTCTACATAACACAAAATTTCAATATGACAGCAACTAAAGACGTACATTTAAAAAATCTTGCGACTAAACTACAACTCGTAGAAAGCTATAATTTACAGGAATTATTACCCAATTTATTTGTGAGCTAAGCGTATAAAATAATCTCTAACAGCTGATCTCATCAGAAGTTGGAGAACCACTTTGGAACGTGCCGCTGTAGTGCGCAAAATTATAAAATACAAATTTCAAATAAAATAAGATCACCAATTTGATTGTTTGTTGATAAGAAATATCAACCCGTCTTTATATCTAATTCTAAAAATGATACATTGAGAAAATTATAAATAAAGTATAGCGATGAGTGTAGTTTTATTTTAGTATGTTGGTAGGGATGTGTCATGAACAAATATAAATCTGTCAGAATTTGAATTACCTTTTTAAGGTGCGTTTTCATTAGTGATAATGGCAGTGGTAGCAGACGCCGTTATAGTATTTCCAATAGAAAATTGCTAGTGACTCATGTTTATGTACATGCAAACTAATATGTGTCATTATCACGATATGTAAGAAATACTATAATTTCGTATTCTGCCACCGCTATTAGCTACCATTACCTACCAATCGGAACGCACCTTTCGTCAAAGTGGTACCAACCTAGCATTTACTATACAGAAATCATTTATTTTTTTTTAATGCGTATTTCTTAAAAAGCAACACAATAAACGTTGATGTCGCTCCTGCCAAAAACTAGATAGCGCGACTCGCTCATATGCGACGGCGACACCCGCCTTCGGTGACGCGCCGTATCACCGCTCGTCGCGCTATCCCGTACTTTCGGCATTTGTGACATAAATAACTATTATTCTAATGACGTCGTGTAGGTAGTGTCAAATGCTGATGCTTTGACAATACCTACGATTTATCTCTATAGAATAGATTCTCATGCAGCTAAACTATTAATTTTATATATTGTATGATAAAGTCATGTGCCTGCCCACATCAGATTTTTTATGCTCGCGATGGTACTCTCAAATTATATATTTGTAGTTATTCTTTAATTTGAAACATTTGCAGTCCAATAACTAAATGCTCTTTGTATTATTGAATTAAGGAAACACATTCTGACATTAAAAGTAGTCCAGATGATGCTGATTATATTTATTCGATAATATTAATACTTATAAATTATTCTTTACATTTTAAAATTTTATTCTTTCGAAATATGTATACATTGAGCGCGTAAAGTAAGGAAACATGACACAATGTCTGCAACAGTTTGTTATTTGAAAAATTTCGTCGATTTTAATTATTAAAATATACATATTTACATCAAGTTTAATTTCCGACTTTCTATTGTTTTCGACTTTTGACGCCATCGACACTTACTACATGGCAACCCCATATTTTCTGGTATTGATAGGTCTGTTAATTGGAAAGATAATTGTAAAGTAAATCATTTAAAAAAATCGAGAAAAACACAGTTGAAACTTAGTGTTATATTGATAACTTTTTTTTGTTTGTGGTAAGCGAATAGGCATTTTTAAAATCTGCATATCTTGTCAGGTTATTGCGATTTTTTACGTTTTTTTATGAAGCCGTTCGCACCCCACTTAAAGAATCGCCTTAAATGCGTCAAAAACATTTGGGAACATTTTTTTGCAATTTCACGTAAAAATACAGAGATTTAGGTTTACTATGAGACCATTTTGAGGTTTCTAGGACAATGGGTTCGGCTGGAATAAAATAAAAAAGCGAAACACTACTGCGTTCCGCTATCTACCTACTGTAGTCAGACAGTGACACATTGCCCACGGTATCGCTCTGTCTCTTTTGCTTGCGCCTGCGACACTTCTCGCCAGCCAATATAAAGCGCGGGTCCGTTCCAGTTATACGTAGTATATACAGTTCACTGAGATATGCTAGACCTAATTTCTATGGAAACCGGCCGAAATAAGAAGATTGAGTGTGCTACTTCAAACCGATCAAATTGGAACAATACAAGTCATGTTATTAATCACAAGTGTGACTGATTGTTATTTTTTCGGATGATAAATTATTACAATTTATCAAATTGAAATCGATAAGAATATGTTATCTGCCGAAAGGGATTATTAATAAACCGTTTCTGTATTAATATTATTCTTATTTTTTTTAATACAGACTCACTTGAACTCTAGTGTTATAAATTCTCGACAGATTACGATGTGAAACAATGGATGGGTTATGTCTATACTGGGCAATGATTTATTCAATTGAAATGCTACGCTGTATGTTAACTGCTAACAAGTTAATTGATTTGGGAACAGAACTGTCTGTGCTTACATGGAGAGTATATAGACACAATTGACCCATGTTTAAGCTGGTTTATAGTGTTAAGATTGGTTCTATACGCTCTTGATTGAAGAGAAACTTGTTTTTGAAGAAGGATGATACTTCTGGAGCCGAGTAATGCCTTTTCTTCTCGAGATGCAAATTCTAAGAATTTAATTGGATTTAAAAAGATTTTATCGCATTCAATTATTAGTAGTTTTAAATAGTTTCGCACTAACACAAAAGAAGCACTTGGTATGAATATAACTGCTTCAGGTTGAGTAAATTATAAGATCCTATATAAGGAATTAAATATCGTGTTCAACTGAAACAAATAATACACTGTGGGCAAAGAAAACGGTACACATTTTTAATCACTCGTATTTCCGATAATATTTCGTCGAATTCAAATATTTCTTTAAAAAATGACTTGTGTGTAGTGTGATGATTGAAACCATACCATATTCGCAATAACAGACCGTTTCAATCCAAAGTTATGTTGCTTTATGTTTGGCTATGCAACATTTCTGATAATATCGGGTCAATTTAAATGTGAAATGAAAGGTGTATTAAAATCAATGGGTTATGAAATTTGCCTTGTTTTGTTAAAAAAGGGACACTAGAGATCTTATAGCGTCGTACACATGTGATTTTTTTCCTCTACAGGGTGATATATTTAAACAATATTTTTTATTGTTTTTTGTAAAAACCAGTGGAATATGACGGTTGTAACAAAAACAGTGCAACAGCAAGAGAAATCTAACTGTGTAGGTACATGAGTTATCTTTAAAGATCGTGGAGAAACGATTGGTGTTATGGGCGGCATCTTTGAATTTATCATTTTAGGTGGTCTTTTCGTCAGTTTCAGTTATGCTAATATTGAATCGGAGCTGGAATCAACGCATTTGACTATGTCACATCTCTTCAAACCAAATCTTCTTTTTTTAATTTTATGTCATGTTTAAATAAAGAGCACTTCCCGCATCAGCCTGAATACATTGTATTGTTTCTTTCTTTAGATATTTTTTTGAAGATTAAATTTTTACGTGAAAAACGAACGGCAAAAACCTGACCGTCAGACAAGTTTGCTCAATAAAAAACGATGTTGATTTATAGTTCCAAATCACTGCAAAAGAAATATTTTATGTTTTTGTTTCAAAAACATAAGTATTTGCAAAAAATCTACAGCAAATGCAACATTTATTACTTTATCATACGCAGTATGCTAAAGTATTGTAATCATACCGAAAAAAAAATTGAGATTTTAGCGGAAATAGGTCTTTTTGGGTCCCCTGAACATTTTTGACCAAGGTACAAAAAAATGTCTGTGTGTGTGTGTGTATGTGTGTAAACGATTTTTGTGGCGACGATTCCGGAGAAACTACTAAAGGTATCGGGACGAAACTTCATATTTAGAAGTTTCATGACCTAGCTTAGAGCTGAAAAGCTTTTGGTTCAAAAGGGTCTAAAGGAACTGGTAGTTTATTCTAAGCATTTTTCAAAGATTTTGCAAATGAGCCGCCATTTCTGTAATTTCGTCAAAATAGTTAAATAATAACTTAAAGCAGAGGAAATTTTGAATAATTTATTCCTATGACATTTTTTGGTAAAATCAATAGTTTAGCTGCAAGAGCAAATTCTATTTGATCGAGATATCGGTCGCATCTGCATTGATATGAAACTACATAGTAGCCAGGATTTTGACAAATATTTTTTTGTGTTGTCACATTCGAAAACAGTTGATCTCATCAGAGGTTGGAGAACCACTATGGAACGTTGCCGCTCTTGTGCGGCAAATTATAAAATACAAATTTCAAATAAAATAAGATCACCAATTTGATTGTTTGTTGATAAGAAATATCAACCCGTCTTTATATCTAATTCTAAAAACGATAAATTGAGAAAATTGTAAATAAAGTTTAGCGATGAGTGTAGTTTTATTTTAGTATGTTGGTACGGATATCACATCTACAGTGTCATGAACAAATATAAATCTGTCAGAATTTGAATTAGCCTTTTAAACTTGATGTTTCGTCAAAGTGGTACCAACCTAACAGTTCCTATACAGAAATATAACCATCCTTTATTTATTTTTTTTAAATACATATTTCTGAAAAAGCAACACAATAAACGTTGTCACTCCTGCCAAAAACTAGATAGCGCGACTCGCTCACGTGCGACGGCGACGCTCCGCCTTAGGTGACGCGCCGCATCACCGCTCGTCGCGCTATGCCGTACTTTCGGCACTTGTGACATAAATAACTATTATTCTAATGACGTAGTGTAGGTAGTGTCAAATGCTGATTCTTTGACAATTCCTACGATTTATGTCAATAAAATAGATTCTCATGCAGCTAAACTATTAATTTTATATATTGTATGATAAAGTCATGTGCCTGGCCACATCAGATTTTTTTTGTTGCAAAAACGCAAGAATTTTCAAAAAATCTACAGCCCAATACAATATGGAAAATTAGTAAGAAAAATCCTTCAAAAATTTCAAAATCAAACATGGCGTCCATAAGAAAACTAAACGTTAACCATAGTTTCTCCACCATATTAAAAGATAACTCAATTCTACGTTTTTGAGTAAAAACAGCAGAAGAACAATGGTTCAAAATTTCACCCTGTGTACTAAAAAAATCATCCTGTATACGATCCTATAAAATCTCTACTGTTCCTTTTGATCAAAAGAGAACAGATGTCATTACCTACTAATTTGATTACACTTTTCATCTTACATTAAATTGACCCGGTATTACTAGAAATGTTGCATAGCCATACATAAAGCAACATTTCATTGGATTAAAACGTTCAATTATTGCTAATATGTTTTCAATCTTCACACTACTAGAAGCAATTAGTTTATCAAAGAAATGCTTGAATTTACTTAATATTTTTGGAAATATGAGAAATTGAAAATGTGTACCATTTTTTTTTGCCCACAGTGTATATTCAAATTTGATGGTATGATATGTTTAAAACGAATGTATAGATATTAGATATTCACATTGACTATATCGCACTTCGAGTAAAGAATACCATTATCAAATTTAATGAAACCCTTTAATCGGTATGATTGTAAGAATTTGTTAAAATGATCAGATCATATATTCAAAATGAAACTATGATTTTATCTCAATAACTTAGCTCCCACCTTGGTTCTACGAAATTATTTTTTGTTTTAAAAAGTGTAGACACCAGAATTGATCTTGTGGTGGTTCCTGGTAGTAAATGCCATGAATTCATGAATTACATCGATAACATCTTGGAGGACCAGGTGGTGTCGGTCAAAAAATATATGCCGTTTCACAAAAAGTCTTCCCCTTATTTTGTTCAGCAGGTTATCATAGTAACTAACAAATAATACCATAATTACTATCATGCCACGAAACATAGGAGTCTGGTATCAAGTAACATAGTAACGCGATCAGCTTTGACTGAATTTGACGTACCCAACAACTTAACGATGAAAATAATATCGATGATCCTCATATCGCTTCACATAGCTGCTTCACGTGATTACCAAGTGTTTGACCTTGAGCAGAGTCACAATCTTTGCGAGCAGCTCCACAGGAAGAAGCTCAGGATGGGCGTGTACATGCCAGGAGCTATTCGACTGCTGCTGTATAGCAGAAAACCCTTCCACTGTCAGTTTGAGATCAAGGCTAAAGACCCAGACCATGGAGTCGTTGCTGTCATCCAGGACATGAACTTCAGGAGGGACGAGAACTCTGGCGAGTGTATAGATTATATTGCCTTTCGTGGATCCATCGGAGATATGTCTAGGAAGTTCTGTGGAACCCTGGATGCTGAGACTGCCATGGAAAATTATGTCATCGATGGTGTTAGTTTTATCTCCAGTGCTGTGGACAATACTTTCCAGCATGATGTTAATGATCCGTTGACTGTTATTATCCATTTAAATATGCAGGATAGGGAGTATGATTATTTTACTGCAGGTAAATTTGGTTTAAGGAACGATGCAATGCTTATAGGCAGGCAATCGAGTGTTAAAAAGTGGCTAAGATAGAGATAGGGGTTTTTTCAAAAATCTTCGCAGGACAAAATATTCTTAGAATAGGCATGCGTTTATTTACTTTACAGCAATGAAGTAATGTCATTTCTTAGATTTTTGTATATAATGCTAAGTGCATTTACATAGAAAAATAACGGTCTTTATAATTTAAAACAATATAAACTATATCCCACTTAAGGGTATAAAACCCTTATTGTTTTTATTAGGTATTTATTCGATGCATTTTTTAAGCTCTACCTATTAAGTTGACATTAATTGCTGTAAAGTAAATACTGCTATACAAAATACATGCTGTGTTTATTAATTTAAACATAGTGAAATATCTTTCAAGTTAAATTTTAATTTTTTAAATTTATTTCGATTATTGGTGACTTGAATACTCAAACATAATAATTTTCAAAAGCTTTTATATTTATTTTGACGTCTGCAAGAATTGCTGTATGCAACAATCTTTAGGAAAATATACTTTAGAAGTGGTTAATAAGGGTGATGGCAGTGCCTATTGCAAATCAAAACGAGTAACAATATTTTTAGAGTTTTTGTTTTTAGTAATATCAGAACTCCTGTTGCTTTATGTGACACTATTTAACCACTTGTAGCGATGCTAGGTAGTAGCAACAACATTAACGCTTTATAGACAATGGTCGATAATTTTTCAAACCAAAAAATATAATAGTAAGATGAAACCCATTGGAAAGGAAAGAGAATATAACAAAAATGAAAGGAAAAATAATTTACGGGCGCTTTAAGGTCAGCAAGTGGAAAAGGGTGAGTTTTTAAGGGTAAGAAACGGTTTATCTCGATTTTCGGCAAAACTACAAGTCCTATGGAAAAAAGTTAAATGGCAAAGTTGTAGGTAATAAAAAGATCTACAACTTTTGTATTTACTCTTTTTTCACATAACCTCAAAATTTATGTGAAAAATTCAAATAACCAAGTTTTTGTTTTTTTATTTTTAACCTTACAAAAAAACAATTTACGAAATTTGGTGAAAACTTACCTTTTTATGTCCCAAACACACTGTAATTTTTTTGATTTAAAATTTTTTTTTTCACCTTATTTTGACTTATTATCGAAAACGCACCCTAAATTTCATTCGAAAATTCTCACGTCCAAATATCTGCTTTTTTAAAAAAGGCTTTTTGTTCGTTGAAATCTCTACTTTCTGATGGGGTAAACAAATATACATTACTAAAGTAAATGCTCTCAAAAAATGCAAAGATACGAAAAAAAAAATCGAATAAAAAATTTGTTTTGTTTATTCATTACGTACAATTTTGAGCTATTTATTAAAATTTATACTTTAATTACTCGAAAAACGTAAGATTCCATGTTACATTGAAAAACAAAAAATTATAAATCCATAAAACATGAAGATGGCAAAAATATGCGAAAATAGTTGTTCTAAATATAATTAACGGTAGGATTTAAAGGGGATTTCATCTAAAAAATGTGACTGCTGATATTTTTGTCAGTAAAAAAGTTGATTTATTAAATTCTATTTACATTTGTGACTATCCATTACTTTTTGTCTCTTTGATGGCATTTCTTCATCGTTAGATTCAACAAACATTCCCGATTCTAGTAAATCTTCGAAATCTTCGAAACCATCACCGTCTTTGTCTCCAATATTATTTCCAGTCTGCATTGGTTCTTCATCCACAATTTCATCTGAATCACTAACTTCCTCGTAGCTTTATCTTCCACATTGGAACATTTTTCAGAACAATGACAATTTGAGCATAAATTTGTGCATTTGAAACCATGTTTTCGGCAGCCTCATTTTAAACTGTTACATCCAATTTCACAGCTGCAGCAAATAGTTTTGAGCAATATTTCCGGAATTAATTCCTTTTCTGTAAATTTGGGTATAATGCCACGTTGATGTTGCTTCCAGCCCCAATCTGTTGCTCTCAGTTCGTTACCCAGCTAAGTTTGAAGCTGATAAAATGCCATGTAACAATGTTGTTCTGCTGCACCTTCTGTGGGTGGGAGATTTGCCAACATGAAAGACGATTTAATTTTTGCCAATTGATATTTTAAAAAGATTAATTGATTCAGTGTTATATTATCGTTTTTACATTTATAAATAGATTTGATTAATTGTAAGCCATTGCTCTCGATATCTTCTTTGTTTGCATCTTTTTCTTTTTAGATATTGGCCATTTATTTGTATCGTCTAATAATGAATTTACAATACTCTTCTTTCGTTTTCCTGCAAATCCAGATGTTGTATCGTAACCAGAAAATAAATGCAGAACTGCAACGATGTTTTTGAAGGATTCATATTGGAAACTATTAGACGTGAAAAATAGATCTTTTACATTTCCAGAACCTGGCTTGAGAAAATAAATGTCATGATTATTTCAATTTAATTGATTCAAAAGGACCAAAAGATCAATATCTTGACGCACAACAATGACAGTTTTATTAGTATCTCTGGCAATAAATAGGCATCTACGGATATAATTTAAAGAATATTCTACAACTGTCTCAAAATATTGTAGATATCTTATTAAATATTAACTTTATTAACTTATCTGGTTGTGAAAAAGTGTAAATACAAAAGTTGTAGATTTTTATTACCTACAACTTTGCCATTTAACTTTTTCCATAGGATTAAAATAATAAACCGTTTCTACTGTTCAAAACTCACCCTCTTTCACTTCCCGACCTCAGATCGCTCGTAAATAATTTTTCCTTTCATTTTTGTTATATTCTCTTCCTTTTCCAAAGGGTTTCATTCTACTATTATTTTTTTTTCACTTTTTACCATTTTCAAAGGCTTCAGCACTGGTCTATTCTGACTTAACTCTCGTATATACTGTTGGAAGTAATACACACATAAAAATACGGAGTTGGATTTAACACCGATTCAACACCGCTATGGATCTCCCTCGCGACCGTTTGCGCATGTAGTTAAATCAGACGGAGTTCACTCTTTTTATAGTTATTATTATTTGTAACGGAGTTGAAAATATATGTTTAGGGAAATGCAGGTTTACTCCTTTATAGACATAAAATAATCTCACCGCGTGTCAAACTTCCGCGTTCCGGAGTGCAAAAGTTCTTCTGTAGTAGTGAAATACATCCGTGGAGATGTTACGTAACTCCTTTATTAGTGTTAAAATTACCCTGTTGCGGGGTGCTTTTCTTTTATTGGCGAAATTATTCTTTCCCTAAAAGAGTTGTTTGTGTACGTAATGAAGTTAAATATGTTCCAAATAGAGTTTTTTTTTTCAGAGCGGTTCTTATCTTTATTAGGAATATGACGGGGACCAGTAAAAATCAAAAATACATTTTAACAATTTATTTTTCGAAAAAACAAGTAAATGAATATACATGTTTGCACAATACTCAATAAATAAAATACAGTTTATCCTAAATATAACAATAATCTCAGTATAAATATTAATAATAATAAATTAATAACTAATATCAAATATAACAGAGTACATAAAGCCTAGAGTACTTTCATTAATAACTAAGTACATATAATATAATTGGTAACTATATACATATCATTCGCCTTATTATAAGGAATGTGTATAAGGATTTGTATTAACATCGTCATCCTCTTCGCCCGTCCTTATTACCAAAGTAATTCCTCGTTGACTGTGCCATATGAAGTCTACCAATAACTCCTTGTCGATTCCATAACTCGCGTCATCATAATACTTGATATCTTGATATTTTGTCTCTGCTATTTTAAATAGCTTGCCAACTGTACATAAAAAAAGAAATATCTGCAGAATTGTTGTATTTTTGTATGTTGTAAGGCAAATAGAAAATTAAAAAAAAACACGCATTGCCGGACAAAGGAATACACACTACTTCATAAAAAAAAACACAAAAATCGACATGCATTCTGTAGGTACAATGCAGTGTCATACTCGATATGAAGGTACCACAAATGCGGCAACTAACGTACTGCGCATTTGACTAGCCGGTATCTTCACAAGCTTTTTTCTATAGTACATTAGTAGTGTGCGTAACATTTTTATAAACTACAAACTTATAAAAGCATGTGAGCACAACGAATAAGTAATGTACACGCATACATATGTCTACGTACATACATACATATGTAGTAATATAAGTAACTTACCTGTAGTATTCATTGTGTCAAAATTTAATACATCGTTGATAATTCTGACCCATTTTTTTATTTGTCCGTATTTAACTCGTATGAAAATACACTGCTCCATTTGAAATAATAATGTAAGACTTACATATAAAATATTAAAAGTAATGGAAATGAAACTCACTCTCAACTGCACCCCGCAAACTTAGGAGTATAAGTGACGACCACAACACACTGCGAAGCAAACTGCAAACCGTCTTGGTGGCGACATGTTGAGGCCTGTTGTCAAACCGTAAGTTTTTGCCTTTACAGTATAAATCTTACCTTTTTGGAGATTATTCACTCCAAAACGGAGTTAGAAATCAATATTACACAGGGAATTAATGTTTACTTTTAGGAGTTTTATCACTCCGTCACAATGTTCAGTAATATCAACTACAAAAAGTGTACTTTCTCTCATTTTGTCAGTTTTTTCAACACCCTGCATGGTGTTAATTTTCATTTCACAGCTCCAGTGAAAATTTTCACCATTTCGGATATAAACTATTTTCAACTCCGTGCTGTGTAGTTAAATTAACTCCGATATTACGTATATCAAC
This sequence comes from Melinopterus prodromus, assembly GCA_964023965.1. NCBI lineage: Eukaryota > Metazoa > Arthropoda > Insecta > Coleoptera > Scarabaeidae > Melinopterus > Melinopterus prodromus. Next base: position 61,622,308 of record OZ030394.1, read on the forward strand.
AATTTTTAGCACACAATCAACTGATTTTCGGAGAAAAAATCACTCTTTTTTGTGTACAACTAACTACGTGCAAATTCTCTCCGTAAAATTTTTATGTGTGTACGGGAACCACAAGCTATTGCCTTCACTTTCATCGACTGCATTTGAATTTCTGAATCAAAATCAACAAAGTCTGAACTAAAAATTGTCTATTTCCTCAAACCATAATTTCAATTATATAATAATACCCACAGGAATGGAAATAGTGTTCACGAACTTCAAAGAATGCGACGGGAAGAAGACATGGCAGTACAAGCCATGCGTAAATACTGACGGAATCTGCATGGAAGATATCTATTTTGAGGACGGTTTTGTAAACTGCCCGTTCAGAGGTTGCGTTGATGAGGGTACTTGCATACCGCATGCCGTAAAGTACTATGGAAAGAGGGTTGTTGCTGGTATCGTTACTGGTTTTACGGTCGCTCTGGCGCTGTCTTTTGCTTGCGTCTACTATTGCACTCCTGAAAGACGCGAGACGTCGGATTTTGTAAGAAGGGATGGCTATATGTTTCCTCCGTTCAACGAAAACGATCCGATCGACGATGTTAGCAAAGATGATGAACCACCGCCTCAGTACGAATCGTTATATAGCACAAAGTCTCATTTACTCGCAGAAGCATAGATGGAATTTATAGAAAAGTGTTTTTGGTGTTTGTAAGTCGTTTGGTTTCTTAATAAAAAAATGTTCGAAGATTATTTTTGGTTCGATTTGGTGAAGTGTTGACTTATTTCGACTAGATTCTTGTCTGTGTGAAGCCGCACTCCCAGCCGTTTGGCTAAATTGCGGAGAAATGGCGATGTTAAATAAACAAATGAAAATGTTTAACGACATATTTTGTCAAACTAATATTATAGAATAGGTTCATAATATGGTGATATACAGGGGGGATGTACATTTTAAATAAATCAAAAATTACAGCCACAACCTGGATTTGAACCAGGGACCTTTGCGTTTCTAGCACAATGCTAAAAAAATAAAAATAAGTACACAAAGTTTACAAAATGTGAATACCATATAAAATTTATCGAGGATTATATTTAAACAGTGCTTTTTATAGCACAAGATAAGTTGTGTAGAATCATAGCCGCAAATGCGAATGCAATGTGGTTTGACGTCCTGTTTGTTAAAAGTTTGTAATCCTATCTTTATCAACGGAAATTTAAGATTGTCGCGTTAAATATTTTAGTTAACTGACATAGCTTTTACATATACGATAAATATAATGCCAAAAGATTAACAGAAATTAAATTAATTTAAGTCTACGTTCTGTGTAAAATTCAATTTTCAAGATTCAACTGTAAACAAATATGGCAACGCCATATTTTCTTACTGGACACTCGGGTGCTTACTTTTATTTAGAAAGCAACAATCTCCTCCAAATCACTTCCAAATAGAAAAAAATCTGATGTGGCCAGACACATGACTTTATCATACAATATATAAAATTAATACTTTAGCTGCATGAGATTTTATTTGATCGAGATCGATCGTGTTTGCATTAACATAAAACGAATTAGCCAGGATTTGACAGATATTGACAGTAGGTATTGTCAAAAAATCAGCCTTTGACACTACCTACTGTCATTAGAATACAAATATCTGACAAATCCTGGCTAACTTTATATTAATGCAGACACGATCTCGATCAAATAGAATTTGCTCCTACAGCTAAACTATTAATTTTACCAAAAAAATGTATAGACATAAATTATACAAAATTTCTTAAACTTTAATTTATTATTTATCTATTTTGACGAAATTACAGAAATAACGGCTCATTTGCAAAATCGTTGAAAAATGCTAAGAGTAAATAGCCGGTTCCTTTGGACCGTTTTGAACCAAAACCTTATCAGCTCTAAGTTTGGTCATAAAACTTCATATTATTATAATAATATTAACTTTCGTCCCGATACCTTTAGTAGTTTCTCCGGAATCGTCGCCACAAAAATCGTTTACACACACACTCAGACATTTTTTGTACCTTGGTCAAAAATGATCAGGGGATAAAGACCTATTTCTGCTAAAATCCCAATTATTTTTTTTTTCAATACGTTACATACTGCGTATGATAAAGTAAAAAAAAATTAATGGATACGTTTACGAGATATGCGTTTTGATCTGTGGTAGTTTGACTAATTGGCGCATATCTCGAGTTTGGAACATCCACTCTGGTCGCTCTGTACATCAAATTAAAGCCAAATGAATCACCAATCAAAGTTATTAATATTGTTTTCCAATCGCTTCAGTGGTTTCAGTGCAATTCAAAAATCATACTGCGTATTGTAAAGTAAGAAAAGTGGACACGTATCTTTTTTTGAAATTTTAAATGGTGAAAAACTTATGTTAACGTTGTAGAATTGGTAGAGGACTTTCCAAGGAAGAATTTGACCACCCCAACCCACCCCCACAGTGCCCTGAAAACTACCCAAATTAAAAATTAACATTCTTCTGAAAATTGACAGTTCTAATCATATCATTTTTTTTCTCATAGAAATCATCACTATAAGTCCAGTAGAAAAATTATAAACACTTGTCAGTTTATTTCTATTTGTTTAAATAATTCGTTTTTCTCAAAAATCCGTCTGATTTCTGTTTTCTGAGTTCGAGATGGCAGTTTATTATCTTAGAGTGATATTATTCATCAAAAAGAATTTCTTCGTGTCAATAAATCATTTATAATTTATTTTCAACTTTTTTCTGATATAGTAGAAAAATCAGTGTTTTTGGTGAAGTGTATGTTAGAGATATTTAGCCTATATTATCTAATAAACCCACATTTGTTTATACAAATGCCATTTCTCTAAACAATTTTGATTGAAATTCGCCTAAATTAATTTTTTTATAGGTCTGTTTGGTCAACTGTTATTCTCAAATGACATTCTTTCTATTTTGGGATGATTTCCATTGTTTAAATAATAAAATAATATTCGTTTTCAATATTTCATACAGGGTACAGCGAACAGTTTCCAGGTAGCAACAAATCAACATTATTTTGCGACACACAGTGGTAGGTAATCAGAATAAATATGATTAATAAAAATTTTTGATTTTTTTGGACGTTTAATATTTTAAAAAGAAATGTAACTGCCCAATTTCCCGATAAAAAGGATTTCAAATCTTTTAAATTTTTTCACTTGAGTATATCAGTTGGCCTGACCGATCTATAAAATTGAATTTTAGGTTTTAGATAATATAGATTAGGTTTATAAATCTCGAACATGAAATTTATAAGTTAAGTTCACAAAAAAGCTGACTTATCTACTGTAATTAGAAAAAAAGGTTGAAAATGAATAAAAATTGATTGTTTAAATAGGAAGAGACTTTTTAATAAAGATAATAATTTTCCATTTCGAAATCTAGAAAACAGAATTAAAACTGATTTTCGAGAAAAACGAATTATTTAAAAAATAGAATTTCTTTAAACAAATGTATATTAACTGACAAATGTTTACAAACATTCCACTAGGCTTATAGTAATAATTTCTGAGAAGAACGAGACTGAAATGATTTAGCAGGATCAATTAACTAAATGATGGTAAATTTTTCATTTAAGGGTAGTTTTCAGGGCACTAAATTCTTCGTAAGTCCTCTACAAGTCCGTAAGTAATGTTGTTTTCCCAAACCCCGAACAATTATTTGAAAAATACCAAAAAATGTCCTTTTCCCATGTAAATTTAAGGCCTGGACAGGCACGGTTAAAAATCAAATTTTCAACAACAAAAATACTTGTCCACTTTTTTTTTGTTTTGGATATCCTAGAAACTACAAAACGATCTCTCATAGCAAATGGTTAACTCTATACTTTAACCTGAAATGCTAAAAGTTCGTTCACAAAAATGTTTTCGGAACATTTACTATGATTATAATTATTATTATTATTCTTTGAGAGGTGTGAAGGACGCTCTGTCTCATATATATCTCTTGCGTTAAAACGTTTGTTTTTATCAACAAATATGGACGTATTTACCTAGTTTAGTTTTAGTGTCATGGTGTGAATGCAGTTCTGATTATTATGCTGAGCATGCATGGAGGCCATGACCATGTCAGTTAATTTACGACAATTGGCAGTAACTTTGAGTTGTCTGCATTTTATATAACGTCATTTTCTCAAATACAGAAACAAGATTTCGATTTTCTGATTTTTATAAACAATCTGTAAAATATTTTTATTTCTTTTATTTCTCCATTATTATTGCGAAGTATCCTTTTTAAATCTGGTTTAAAAATCTTTTAAATCTTTTTTTAATTAATACAAAAATAAACAACAAACTCGTGATAGTTTCTATAATACGGTGGGCCAAAAAAAAACGGTACAAATTTTTGATCACTCGTATTTCCTATAATATTTTGTCAATTCAAATATTTCTCTTAAAAACGAATTGCCTGTAGTGTGAAGATTGAATCCGTACCACATTCGCAATAACAGGACGTTTCAATCCACTGTTATGTTGCTTTGTGTTTGGCTATGCAACATTTCTGATAACATCGTGTCAATTTGATGTGAAATGCAAGCTGTAATAAAATTAGTAGGTAATGAATTTTTTGTCCTTTGGTCAAAAGGGACAGCAGAGATGTTATCGCATCGAATTCAGGGTGTTTTTTTTTTGAATACACGGTGAAATTTTGAAATATCGTTTTTTGCTGTTTTTACTGAAAAGAAAGAAGTAGAATTGCCAATATGGTATGTTTTCAATCCTCACAACATAAGCAATTAGTGCTTCAAAGCAATGCTTGCTTTAATTTACTTAAAATCTTTGGAAATAGAAGTCATTGAACATTTGTACCGTTTTTTTTTGGCCCACAGTGTATATATATTTTCTCCCGCAAAATAATTTGTTTAGAAAACAAATAAATGTCTTTAAAAAAAAAATGGCGCACGTTTGACCACAAATTATCACTTTTAGGTACAAAATTAGGTTAAACGGTTGATAACAAAAAAAGTTTTGAATTGATTTGAATTATCGTAAAATCCGTATGTACTTCTCTAGATAATGTTGTTCTGAAGCTGCATATAAAATTTCAAATGAATTGACGGAAGTTACCGAAGTTATCTTTCTGGCCAGTTTGAAAATGCGGTTTTGAGAAATCTGTGCTTCGTTTCGACTCCTTTCGAACACGATATAGGTACTCCGGGAATGTCACTAACATAGAAAAAAAAAATGTTTAAAAATGTAGAGTGTCTAAGATTCTAAATGTATTTCACTTGCCACGAGTTTTGGTTTCTAAATTGGAAAGCTATTTATTAGTTATTTTGTAATTCTTAAGAATAAAATGTTATTACTTTAAATAATTATGTAGGTACTTCTTTTAAATGTCGTTGCGAAAAGGTCAATTACTCAAATACCTAACCTATTATTTATGATTTTTCTTAATTGTTCCGAAATGTTATATTAGTACTTTATATTATTTTTGTATAAAAAGTAATTCTTCTTAATTCAACATTCGATACGGGGGACCCCAAATGCAATACAACACACAGGTTACCAGCCCGTTCATTAAAACCACCCCAAACGAAACACACCGTCCCGCAAACCAACCCTCAGGTACACAAAACACAACTTTTCCACCGAAACCCCATCAATTTAAAATCCCAGTTTCACGACTACCGATTCTTTTCAAACACCCACTCCGCTCAGCCCAATAGAAGAAAGAATCTGACAGGTTAGACCTGTCGTAGTCCACCCTATCCAGTCCACAGACACACATATCCGGATAGCAAAACACCACCTTTTATATTCTCTCCTTCGCCCGAAAAACATCTGCCGCACAGCTCCCCAAGACCCAAAGATCCGAAGATGCAGCATTCAGTATAACGAAGATACTCAGCGGGTACGGACGGTACTTTTTACCGTAAAAACACCACGCGGAGAGCGATTATTAGAACTATAAATAAGCCGCGGGATATAAATAGATGTTGAGTATCACAGAGGAGGTGGATTATTTAATTTTTTCGCGGTTTTTCGTGGCTAAAAATAGGAGTTGAGTTTCGGGTAAAAAAAGGAACGTTTATACAAGAAAAGTGAGTGATTTTTGTTTCTTATTTGGAGATTATCGCCTGGAAATATTGATAATTCTTATCAGGACATTGTAATGGATCGATATCTGATAATATAGTACATACGTCAGGTCGGGCCAGTTAATTTCGCCAACTGAGCGTACCGAGTACTCGCTGGTCGTGTTTGAGCTTAAACGGGGAAAAAATGCGCTGTTTTAGCTATTTTATTGGATAAATGCGACACTGGTAGTGGGTTTTATGCTATTGCCTGTCGTGCGATAACACTTCCTCTCCGCTTCTAGTCGTTAGTATCACACGATCACACGGTCGGACCGCTTCCTCTTTAGATGCAGCTCGAGTGAGTGCCTTCAGTGTCGTGTTAGCGAATTTAAAGTGTCCCGGACGAAAATGTGTCGGACGCAAGCGTTTTTGTTTCTGTTCGTTCTCAGTGCGTTTCGGGTTTGTGAATGTCTGGAGACGACCACCGAATATACTGCTGCCTTTTCGAACGCGATAGACTCGACTTTGTATACGGATTACACCGACGGATTCTTCGCAAACTCTGGTGAAGTTACTGAGCGTACTAGTGATGCGAGTACGGGGAAAACGACCGGCTGCCAAACTGGTTAGTTTTTGAGTTTAATTTGGGTTGAATTAAAATGGTTTTGGCCTTGTTGTTTTATTTCTTTTTTCAGTATAATAGACCAGGGTCGATAACTTTTGAAACCAAAAAAAAAAAAATAAAAGTAGAATGAAACCCATTGGAGAAGGAAGAGAATATAACAAAAATGAAAGGAAAAATAATTTACGGGCGATCTGAGGTCGGGAAGTGGGAGAGGGTGAGTTTTTAAGGGTAAGAAACGATTTATCACGATTTCCGGCAAAACTACAAGTCCTATGGAAATAAGTTAAATGGCAAAGTTGTAGGTAATAAAAAGATCTACAACTTTTGTATTTACCTTTTTTGACATAACCTCAAAATTTATGTGAAAAATACAAATAACCAAGTTTTTGGTTTTTTATTTTTATCTCTTACAACAACAAAATTTCTTTCACGAAATTTGGTGAAAACATGCCTTGTTATGTCCCAAACACACTGTAATTTTTTTTGATTTAAAATATTTATTTTTTCATCTTATTTTGACTTAATATTGAAAAAGCAGCCTAATTTTCATTCGAAAATTCTCACGTCAAAATATCTCCTTTTTTAATAAAGCTTTTTGTTCGTTGAAATCTCTACTTTCTGATGGCGACAAAAAAAGTATACATTACTATGGTAAATTTTCTCAAAAAATGCAAAGAAATGGAAAAAATTAGAATCTGATTTTTTTTTAATCGTTGTGTATAATTTTGAGATATTTATTAAAATTTATACTTTAATTACTCGAAAAACGTAAGATTCCATGTTACATTGATAAACAGAAAAATTACAAATCCATAAAACACGAAGATTGCAAAAAATATCCGAAAATAGTTCTAAATATAATTAAAGCTAGGATTTAATGGGTACTTCATCTAAAAAATGTGACTGCTGCTCTTTGTTTTTTTCAGAAAAAAAGTTAGTTTATTAAATTCTATTTACATTTGATATATTGATTTCCGGGTGGAAACCGCGTTGAGGACTTTGAAGTAGTCGACGTTTCGCGCTCTGTTGCAAGAGGCATCTTCATTCTTCTATTTACATTTGTTAGTATCCATTACTTTTTGTCTCTTCTTTGATGGCATATCTTCATCGTTAGATTCGAGTAGATCTTCGAAGTCTTCAAGACCATCACCGTCTTCGTCTCCAATATTAGTTCCAGTCTGCGTTGGTTCTTCATCCAGAATTTCATCTGAATCACTAAGTTCTTCGTAGCTTTTTTCTTCTACATTGGAGCATTTTTCAAAACAATGACAATTTAAGCATAAATTTGTGCATTTGAAACCATTTTTTCGGCAGCCACATTTTAAACTTCTACATCCAGTTGCACAGCTACAGCAAATCGTTTTAAGCAATAGTTCCGGAATTAGTTGCTTTTCTGTAAATTTGGTCATAATGCCACGTTGGTGTTGCTTCCAGCCCCAATTCGTTGCTGTCAGTTCGTTACCCAGCCAAGTTTGAAGCTGATAATATGCCCTGTAAGAATGTTGTTCTGCTGCACCTTCTGTGGGAGGGAGATTTGCCAATATGAAGGATGATTTAATTTTTGCCAATTGATACTTTCGAAATCTGAATTGATTCAGTGTTATATTATCATTTTTACATTTATAAATAGATTTGATTAAAAAAACTCAAAGATAAAAAAATCGGATTCGAATTCATTCCATTTCTTTGCATTTTTTGAGAACATTTACCATAGTACTGTATACATTTTTTTACACCATCAGAAAGTAGAGATTTCAACGAACAAAAAGGCCACCGACTTTATTAAAAAATGAGATATTTTGACGTGAGAATTTTCGATTGAAAATTAGGCTGGTTTTTCGATATTAAGTCAAAATAAGATGAAAAAATAAATATTTTAAATCAAAAAAATTACTGTAGGTTTGGGACATAAAATGGCAAGTTTTCACCAAATTTTGTGAAAGAAATTTTTTTTGTGAAGATTAAAAATAAAAAACCAAAAACTTGGTTATTTGTATTTTTCACATAAATTTTGAGGTTATGTGAAAAACGTGTAAATACAAAAGTTGTAGATATTTTTATTACCTACAACTTTGCCATTTAAGATTTTTCCATAGGACTTGTAGTTTTGCCGGAAATCGAGATAAACCGTTTTTTACCCTTAAAAACTCATCCTCTCCCACTTCCCGACCTCAGATCGCCCGTAAATTATTTTTCCTTTCATTTTTGTTATATCCTCTTCCTTTTCCAATGGGTTTTATTCTACTCTTACTTTATTTCATTTTTAAAAATTTTCAAGGGCATCAGCACTGGTCTAAAAGTGAATTAAATCAGTTGTTTTTTCTTAGAGAGATGAATGATGTCAATCGTCTTTTTGTTTTGTCAAAACGTACACAAATTTCGCAAATATTTGCAAAGAAAAATGTATGATTGTTGAAATGTATTGAAAGTCAAAAAGTGAAAAAGTTGAAAGTCGATTTAATCTCGACTTCTCAAGTGTGATGGATGAAATTGAGTAAAAACAAAGTGAATATAACAGCACCAATCGGCGCGAAAGGGTTCCCCAAGTATTTTTTAAATCGAAATACCAAGTGTTATGTACCGAGTGTTACAGAAACTACGAAAAACTCGTAAGAGTAAAGTTACCGTTATTTTAAAAGCTAAGCAAAAATGTTATTTGAAACAAGTGTTTAGAAATATTAGAGATCATTAAACAGAAAATCAATTAATTTGCTACGCCGCTGTATGAACACCCTGTATATAGAACGTCAAAGATGACTATAATTTCGTATTTAATGCCTTCTACACACCGAGAAATAGTCATATAATGTTAAGAAAATAACATTCTTAACATAACTTGTTTGTTTTAATACAACACATAGTAAGAATATTTATTTAATATAAAACCTAAATATTTGCCTTTAGAAAACGATTGTTTTGATTTAAGAAGATCGTCGTTTTGAAAATAATGTGAAGGATGCCAAAACGATACTTTCTGTTGTAATGTAGATCACGTGATTCTTGTGACGTCACACCATACTAGATTCTCATCCAATCGGCCCATGTGGTCTGTAATCATCGGCATCGTCGCTGTTCGGCAATAATTGTGTTGTATGATGTATTGTTTTCACAATTTATACATAAAAATGGGTTATAAATGGCGTGTAGTTCCATAGTGCACAAATACGTCAATAGAAACTCCGGATTACCTATTTGTAGCTGTTCCGCAAGATGTGAAATGCATAAATAGCGGTCAATACAAGTGTTTTTTATTGTGTAGATTACTTTGACGTAAGTAAAATAGACTAGAATAAGTTATCTGTATCTGTCGTGTGTTAGATCCAGGTATAATCTGATAGTTTGAGGTTAGGACTGACCTAACCTACAAAGTTCTGCTGACAATGCACTTGTTAGAGACGTTACTTAGTTCCGGAGCGTAAAAATAAGGATTATTTTTAAAGAAGACTCCCACCATCAACCTTCGATATATTACCGCTATCCGCTTTAACAAAGTAGTTTTCAATTTTTTGTAAATCAACGTAGTAAAGTGAAGCGACAGAAGCACAAGTTGAATACGATGTGACGTCACTGGAGACTGAGCCAATTGCAGAGCGTTTTCGATGATGTGATAGGACGCGAATAGTATTCAAGTTTTAATTTTGGTTTTTAATAGATATAATAGCATTTTTTTTTTTGGGAATGTTTACTTTCTAATATTTATATTTTAGGTTTAAGACAATCCAGACACTTTCATAAAGAGAAATTGAGAAGTTGATTATAATGTTAATTGTTAATAAAAACAGCCCCTGTATATGCAATGCAAAAGGTGATTATAATTTCGTATTTGATGACCTCTAATATATCTAAATAAGTTGTTCAAATAACATTTTTGCATGGATTTGAACGTAAATGTACTTTACATTTACCCCATTTTTTCTCTAATGTTCAATTATTAATTTATTATTTTTTGTTATTTTATTTATTTTAGGTACATACTTTAAACGACTGTAGTTCGAAAAAAGGTTTAAAACACTAAACTACATTTAATTTTAACATGTATATACAGAGTAATTCATAACTGTAAGTTCTGTAAGTAAAACATTGAAAATATTTGTTTCCGATTGTTATTTTGTTTTTTTGTGGTTATAGAATTTGATGCTGAATATAAAAGTTATTTTTTTACCTCGAGTTATGAATCACTCTGTAGGTATTTGTTATTATACAGTGTACACACATCGATTTTTAATTATCAAAATTAAATTTGCATAAAATACATTTCACGACCTTTAAATGATTTTTTTAAAACTAGGGTAATATTAATAACTTTTGTTTGGAAATAGAAAAGGCGTTTTCGATAGATTTCTTCGCGATTTCAACTAAAAGTACAAAGTTTAAGCTTTACTATGAGGCCCTTTTGAGGCCTCTAGGATATCGCGTTCGGCTGTTATCAATTTTCAAAATATAATCTTATGTAAGGCGATAAAGGCGTTCCGTTAGTTTATTTTTTGTTGTTTTTGTAATCTATACCTAAGATCGCGGTAATTTGGAATTTTCAATAATCCGGATAATTCCGTACTTTGAAAGTAAATTATCTACCGGAGTATTTAGATATTTTTATTATTTTTACTTTACCTTTTTTGGAATTCAGTTACAAAGTAATTTGTAATCTTCAATTTTTTTCGTCGTATGACGTAATCGAAATTCATTTTGCTATGAATCAAAACAACATAAACATTTGACGACATTATTTGAAAAGTTTAAAATAAATTTATGGAAATAAAATTTAAAATACATTAATGTAATAAATTATCATTTGGCTTCTAAATGTTAGGCGATAAAATTGTTATGAATCAAAAAAAAATAAAGCTTTTCGATAAATAAAAATCAAAAATTATCGTCGGTTTTCATTCCAATAAAAAAATTTCTTTCGCCTTGTGTGAACTCTTTCTCGTTGGTTAGAGCTGTATCTAAACAAAACTTTTTACAAAACTTTAACGGTATTTACAAAATCCCTGTAAATATGCTGTAAATAATCGCAGGTACATAAACATTAAAAAAATTGTTCCGACTGTAAAATTACCGTACGTGAATGAAAAATCTAAATAAAAATGTTGTTTATTTCATCAAATGCACAGCAATTTTACTCTTTCCTTGTCTGCGTATGCAAATAACATACCTACATGTACATATGTATAAATGTAAATAGTTGTATCATAAACTTTGTATGATTCATTATTATTTATTAAATATCCCCACCCAACTACATAGGTACACTCCTGATATTGCGCTAATGTTGGTAATCCTGAAGTTACCCAATATTATTCGTTCTCATATGTATTTATTGAACAATTAGTAATATTAATTTTATGAATTATCAATATATAATGTATCATTGGCAGGTATCGTAGAGCGGTAAAATAATTCTTCTGTCTACGATTGCGCTATTGTTTAGGCATGTCACTGATACGCCAAATCTCGCAATCTATCGATAAAAAACATAAATTTATGATTAGGTTTCTTTTTTATTTGGATAGTAAGTCTATACATATTGCACAAAATTTTATATGGCAACACGCGTTCGATAATAAAATTCTAGTGTTAGTAGTATAGGTTTAACTTTATACTATTATTACTTTATTTTATAATATTTATAATACTTTGAACTAAAAGCAATTTTATTATGACATTATTGATGTTATCTGGGAAAAGGTACCAAAATGAGTAAGGTTGTTGCTTCTTCTTTTTTTGAGAGAAACTCAATGGTGAAAACCAAAATTAGCTATCGTCTTTTGTTTTAGATTGAGTTATAACACAAAACACGATTTTTCGCTATTTTGATACTTGTCGATATCTTTGTTGTTTGTTAAATCAGACGAATGATATTTGCACGTTCTTAGGGCACTTTTTCGACTAGAATTCAGTGGAATTCACAGATTTTAAATATCTCTAATAGTTTTGTAGATATAACATAAAGTTGTGTTTTTTTAAGTGGAAACCATAGCTGGCTATGACTGAAATAAATAGAGCCTTTTTTCCTCTTTTCAACGATATATAACATGCTGGTCCAAAATATTCAAAAAGCAACGTTTTATTGAATAACATGAAATTAGTATATATCAGAGGCATTATGATTATTGTCTTCAAGATTTCTTTGAGTAGGCGTATGTCACTAGTAGTTTGACACTACTCATCAGTGAAATTAGTAAAATTTCGTTCTTTTATTTTAATTGAAAATTACGGAATGCCGTTTGAATAGTATGAAAAATGCGCAATAATCGAATGCTTTATTCAAAGAAATAACAATAATTGAGATATAACATCCGAAACATAATTCAATCGTTATCCAGGTAGTGCACGACCGTACAAACTTGTTTTTGGGATTAAAAGAACATCTCATCAATTACGGGTTGATTAATATGCCAAAAGCCGAACATTGTGATATGGAAGTGGTATGCTGAAGAAAATGTCATGAAAGTATGAATCCGTGATCCTACAATTTCCACTCGTCAATCTTCACTTTATATCGGCATGTCGAGGGTATAACTGAAAGGTTAAACATTGCAGGATATATTGTTTTACTCGAAGTAAAATAATTAGATAATTACTTGAATAAAAAATAAAAAATAAGATTACCTACTACAAACTAGTTTAACCATTTTTCAAGTTGATGTCCATTTTTATTGGTGCATAATTTATATCTGATGACAATACTTCGAAGAGCGTTGTTTAGAAAATATATTTGGAACGGCATTCTTCAAAATGCTTAGGTCCTGAATGTCGTTATGTGATCTTTTATATAATTTGTTTTTAATGTACCTCCAAAGAAAAAAATCCGAAGGCGTAAGATCTGGTGATCGTGGTGGCCATCTCACAGGTCCGTTGTTTCCAATCCAACGGTTTTCAAAATTTATATTCAGTACTTCCCTTACCCTTCTTATTTTGTGAGGTGGTGCACCGTCGTGCTGGAAGTATATAGTTCCCACCTCCATTAGTGGCAAATTGTCCAAAAATTCATTCACGATATGATGGTTTACAATATAGTAGTACCGGTCGCCATTATAACGTTCCTCGTAAATATGGTATGCTAAAATACGCTCGCCAAGCACGGCACACCAAACACTAAAACCAGATCGTCCATGGTTTTGCATGTTGACGGTACGGTGAAGATTGACATCAGACCAATAGTGCTCATTGTGCCTATTATAAATTCCGACACTGCTGATGAAGGCTTCATCAGTCCAAATAACTTTTTAAAACAATAATGGATTCTGATGAAGATTTTCGCGGTACCACTGGCAAAACTCCATTCGTTGCTGAGGGTCTGTTGGTTGCAAATGATGTTGTTTTTTTAAAGAATATGGCCTAAATTTATCCTTCTTGGGGATTCTCAAAGCTCGACGTCTCGATACCCCCGATTCAGTTTCTATTTCACGACTTGAAGTTGAGGGATTTGCAACTGCGGCTGCAACTGTGTTAGTGGCAGCTTCTTCAGCATTTTCAATATGGTAATGTTTGGGTCTTGGCATACTAAATGACCCGCGATTGATGAAATTTTCTTTTGATCTGTCAAAAATAGATTTGTGAGGTTGTGTTCTTTCTGGATAACGATTGAAGAGTTTCGGATGCAATTTCAGCATTGTTATTACTTTGAATAAAGCATTCGATCATTGCGTAATTTTCATATGATTCATACGGCATTTCGTAACTTTTAATTCAAATAAATATTCAAAATAATGCAAATTCAATACTTAAGTCACTGATTAGTAGTGCCAAACCACTAGTGACATAGCCTACTCGAAATCTCGAAGACAATAATTATAATTGCTCTGATATATTGTAATTTCATATTATTCAATAAAACATTACTTTTGGAATATTTTGGACTAGCATGTTATATATCGTTGAAAAGGGACAAAAAGGCTCTATTTATTTCAGACATAGCCAGCTATGGTTTCCATTTAAAAAAACACAACTTTATATTATATCTACGAAACTATTGGAGATATTTAAAATCTGTGAATTCCACTGAATTCTAATCGAAAAATTGCCTGAAGAACGTGCAAATATCATTCGTTTGATTTAACAAACAACAGAGATATCGACAAGTATAAAAATAGCGAAAAATCGAGTTTTGTGTTATAACTCGAAAACAAAAGACGATAGCTGATTTTGGTTATCACCATTGGGTTTCTCTCAAAAAAAGACGACACAACAACCTTACTCATTTTTCGATGTCTCTTATAGTTACCGAGATCTCCTATAGTAACATCGAATTTGGCCCACCCTGTATAAAATTTTAAATAAACACAATTTCTCGATTTCTGACACATATCGACAACAAATATTGTTCCGCAACTTTCTTCCAATGATAAGGCCTACCCAAATATTTGATATTTATTTGGTGTGTAACGTAGCGTCTCCAATAAAATGCCACTGTTGACTGTGTACGTATTTTAAAATAGTATAACAAATCTTTTACATTAGCGCACGCTAATGCATTATTGATATCACGTCTGTCGTTTTATTTATCGTAACGGATATGAGTTGTGAACATGGGCGGAGCACATTGTGTCATGATAGGAAGTGGAGAAAAACCCGAGGCTTAAATGTCGAATTTGAAGCATTTAAAGATTTAAACCTTGGTTGGGAATTTGTGCAAATATAGATAGAATCAATTATGAGTATTGAAGAGAAATGGCAACATTTTTTATCATTGATAATTGATAAATCATCTATTCTTAGATATGTTTGTAATTAATTAAATTGAGAAAGGAAAATTGAAACAAACAAATACGTATTATCAAAATGAGAGATTATTGATTGGATAAATGAAATATATACTGTATACAAATAAATTAACACCCAAACTAACATTAACAAATTAATAATAATCTAAGACTTCTAATCTTACATATCAGAGGTTCTCAACCGGTGGTACGCGTACCTTCCAGGTGGTACACGAAAGGTCCCAACCTTTATGAGTAAAATCATCTTTATTTTTGATGATAATGTTTGACCCAAAATTATAACGGCAAAATTAAATAATATTCCATTATTAAATGGTGCCGTACAGAGACGTATTTCTAAAATGGCAAATTGTACAAAAGAAAGTGTAGTTAAAAAGGCAAAACAAAGTAAATATTTTACGCTACAGTTAGATGAAAGTACCGACATAAGTTATTTTGATCAATTATTAGTCTTTAACTGATTTGACGTCGAAGAGGTAATTGCAGAGGAATATTTATTTTAGGAACCTCTGCCCGATAAAAGATCTGGTGGTAAATTTTAATAATTCTGTTTAACAATTCCATTCCATGGAAGAAATTTATTGGTGTCTGCACTGATGGAGCTCGGGCTTTAACAGAGAAGAATCGCGGCCCTCATAAAAAATTAAAACAGTAGCTCCAGAAGCTCATTTCACTCACTGCAAAATCCATGGGGATTTGCTAGTAGCAAAATCTATACCAGACAGACTAAAAACAGTTTTGGATCAAACAGTAAAAAAATAACAATGTCTCTTCGTACTTAAATCAGGAGTTCAAGTTTTTAATGCAGGAGCTAATTTCGACTTCAAATATTGTTTCTTTAATGAATTGTGGATAGTCCAGTTAGCATATTTAGCTGATATTTTTGGAAAGTTGAATACACAATGATGTTTAGATCCAGAGGAAGAATTATTTTAAAGAAATTGCAGATTAAGATATTAGATTTTTAATACCTTTTTGCACCACTAATTTATGTGAAATATAGTTGAGATCAATATTAATTTAAAGGATAGAATTAATTATTGAGGCAAATTTGAGCTTGAAGCTTGAAACTTTCACTGAGCATAAAATAAAAAAAAGAAACAATCCCAGCCGCATCAATATTTAAATTATTTTAAATTATTTCAATGTGTGAGGTGAGGTTTTTACTTTGCTTTTGTATACCAAATGAAGTTTTGTCATATAATTGTTTATTGTTAGACTATTGTCTTTTTAGAAATATTTTATTTTTTCCCCAAGTAAACTGTTGTTAAAAAGTTATTATTTTGGTACACACAGAGAAGGGCATCAAAACAACGGTTGATTTCCATATCCACGAAATAACTATCCACTTCAACCAAGACAACATTTTCTCAGTACAAATGTGTTAAGTGCTTCATTCGAGATAAATTTAGTTGCAACGAGTAAACTATTGACTTGCACCAAATAGTCATCACCTCGAAAGGACTATATGTTGTTTTGAATGAAACTTTGTAGTATTATTTTAAATATTTCAACATTTGGACCAAACTAATATTGTTTTAATTCAACCATAGATGTCTTAAAGAGAGTAATAGAGCTATCGGAATAAGTAATAGGTTATTTTGCTTGGAAGAACCAATGTTTCAGAGAAAGGTTTGTAATTTTGATTCAACACCTTTAGTGTTCTGAATAGAGTATTTTGTGCTCAAAGCAAGTAACTGTCAGTTTAAACGCAGTGCGTTAAAAATTCAAAGTAAGTAATAATAGTAATTTACATTCAACATAATATATCGATTTGAAGTGAATATTTTTGTTGTTTTGTTAAAACTACCTACCGCTGCTGCAAAGGTTACATAAAAAAATAAGTCTATCAACACCAATGCAGAAAGAACTACACGATTATAATAGCACATTACTTTCTTAATCATATTTACTAGCAAGAATAATATTCTTCTGGCTGACAAATCTAATCAAAACATAATATGTGGTATTACATCAAAGTTCTTTAAGCAATTATTTTGTAAGACATATATTTTTTTACTTTATCATACGCAGTATGTAAAGTATTGTAATCATGCCGAAAAAAAAAATTGAGATTTTAGCGGAAATAGGTCTTTATGGGTCCCCTGAACATTTTTGACCAAGGTACAAAAAAATGTCTGTGTGTGTGTGTGTATGTATGTCTGTGTGTGTGTAAACGATTTTTGTGGCGACGGTTCCGGAGAAACTACTAAAGGTATCGGAACGAAAGTTCATATTTAGAAGTTTTGTTACCAAACTTAGAGCTGAAAAGCTTTTGGTTGAAAAGGGTCGAAAGGAACTGGTAGTTTATTCTAAGCCTTTTTGAAGGATTTTGCAAATGAGCCGCCATTTCTGTAATTTCGACAAAATAGTTAATTAATAAATTAAAGTACAGGAAATTTTGAATAATTTATGCCTATGACATTTTTTGGTAAAATTAATAGTTTAGCTTCAAGAGCAAATTCTATTTGATCGAGATCGGTCGCATCTACATTGATATGAAATTACATAGTAGCCAAGATTTTGACAAATATTTTTTTGTGTTGTCACATTCGAAAACAGCTGATCTCATCAGAGGTTGGAGAACCACTGTGGAACGTTGCCGCTGTAGTGCGGCAAATTATAAAATACAAATTTCAAATAAAATAAGATCACCAATTTGTATGTTTGTTGATAACCATTCTACCAGTCTTATCTAATTCTAAAAACGATAAATTGAGAAAATTATAAATAAAGTATAGCGATGAGTGTAGTTTTATTCTAGTATGTTGGTGGGGATGTGTCATGAACAAATATAAATCTGTCAGAATTTGAATTACCTTTTTAAGGTGCGTTTTCATTAGTGATAATGGCAGTGGTAGCAGACGCCGCTATAGTATTTCCAATAGAAAATTGATAGTGAGTCATGTTTATGTACATGCAAACTAATATGTGTCATTATCACGATATGTAAGAAATACTATAATTTCGTATTCTACCACTGCCATTAGCTACCATTACCTACCAATCGGAACGCACCTTTAAACTTGACGTTTCGTCAAAGTGGTACCAACCTAGCATCTACTATACAGAAATCATTTATTTTTTTACTTTATCATACGCAGTATGTAAAGTATTGTAATCATGCCGAAATTTTTTTTTGAGATTTTAGCGGAAATAGGTCTTTATGGGTCCCCTGAACATTTTTGACCAAGGTCCATAAAAATGTCTGTGTGTGTGTGTGTGTGTGTGTGTGTGTGTGTATGTATGTCTGTGTGTGTGTAAACGATTTTTGTGGCGACGATTCCGGAGAAACTACTAAAGGTATCGGGACAAAAGTTCATATTTAGAAGTTTTATGACCAAACTTAGAGCTGAAAAGCTTTTGGTTCAAAAGGATCCAAAGGAACCGGCTATTTACTCTTAGCATTTTTCAACGATTTTGCAAATGAGCCGTCATTTCTGTAATTTCATCAAAATAGATAAATAATAAATTAAAGTAGAGGAAATTTTGTATAATTTATGTCTATAACATTTAATGGTAAAATTAATAGTTTAGCTGCAGGAGCAAATTCTATATGATCGAAATCGTGTCTGCATTAATACTAGGTGCCCAGGATATTTTGAAGTTTTTGACAGTGTTTGGAACGTCAGCGTTTGCGAAACGTCAATTCAACACGCAAATGCATGGAGAATTGCCATGAGGAGGAGCTAGGTGAAACAATATTGAAACAATATTGAAAAACAATATTTCGAGTGCGGATAGCAATGTTATGTTTTCGCGAATAAATACAAGAAAGATTGTAAGACGGTATGTTAACCTTAAAACTTATTTGGAATATTGAGCATAATTCTTTATGAACTTTTGTAGTTAGCACTGAAGACGGCGTAAAACTCGAAAATATAGTATGCTAGAAGCCAATATAATATATTAATCATCAGAACCAGAACCGTTTTACTTTATCATCCGTAGTATGACAACACTCCATATTTAGAAGCTTTCTGTTGAACTAAGGGTCCAAAGGAACTGGAGTTTTAGTCTTAGAATTTTTGAAAGATATTGCAAATAAGCCGCTATATCTGGAATTTCGTCGAAATAGTTAAATAATAAATTAAAGTAGAGGAAATCTGAATAATTTATGACTATAACATTTTTTGGTAAAATTAATAGTTTAGCTACATGAGCAAATTCTATTTCATGGAGATCGCTGATGTTTTGACATTACCTACTGTAAATATAATCAAAATGTCTCTAGTCTAGTTCTAGTAGTTTTATTTTAATGCAGACATGGCCGATCTCGATCAAATAAAATCTCATGCAGCTACACTATAAATTTTATATATGGTATGATAAAGTCATGTGCCTGGCCACATCAGATTTTTACTTTATCATACGCAGTATGCTAAAGTATTGTAATCATGCCGAAAAAAAAATTCAGATTTTAGCGGAAATAGGTCTTTTTGGGTCCCCTGAACATTTTTGACCAAGGTACAAAAAAATGTCTGTGTGTGTGTGTGTAAATGATTTTTGTGGCGACGATTCCGGAGAAACTACTAAAGGTATCGGGACGAAAGTTCATATTTAGAAGTTTCATGACCTAACTTAGAGCTGAAAAGCTTTTGGTTCAAAAGGGTCCAAAGGAAGTGGTAGTTTATTCTAAGCCTTTTTCAAGGATTTTGCAAATGAGCCGCCATTTCTGTAATTTCGTCAAAATAGTTAAATAATAAATTAAAGTAGAGGAAATTTTGAATAATTTATGCGTATGACATTTTTTGGTAAAATTAATAGTTTAGCTGCAAGAGCAAATTCTGTTTGATCTATATCGGTCGCATCTGCATTGATATGAAACTAAGTATATAGTAGCCAGAATTTTGACAAATATTTTTTTGTACTGTCACTCGAAAACAGCTGATTTCATCAGAGGTTGGAGTACCGCTGTGGAACGTTGCCGCTCTAGTGCGTCAAAGTACAAAATACAAATTTCAAATAAAATGAGATCACCAATTTGATTATTTGTTGATAAGAAATATCAACCCGTCTTTATATCTAATTCTAAAAACGATCAATTGAGAAAATTGTGAATAAAGTATAGCGATGTGTGTAGTTTTATTTTAGTATGTTGTTAGAATTTGAATTAGCTTTTTAAACTTGACGTTTCGTCAAAGTGGTACCAAATTAACATTTCCTATACAGAAATATAAAAAAATGCTGATGCTTTGACAATACCTACGATTTATCTCAATAACATATATTGTATGATAAAGTTATGTGCCTGGCCACATCAGATTTTTTTTTAAAACATGTTGCGCTAATGCACATCTTAATTTTTTAGTCATGTAGCAAAGACAATGGGTAAAAAAAGTTCATATATACCAATACATTAATTTATTATAAAAATAAACATACATTTCAAACAAGTAGGTCTCATACTGATATAAACCCAATAACTTATTATAAAAGAAAAAAAAATACATTTAAAATACAATCAAAAATACAAAAAAATGTCATCCTGATACAGTAATTAGTACAGTTAAGAGCTAAGCAGTCAACAAGACTTGATGGGCCTTTCTGCAACTGGCCATTATAATACGGTTTCTCACCTTAGATGTTTCTAAATCTCCTCTTAGCTTCACCGCTTCCCGGAAAACAATCCGATCTCCAATAGCCGGAATAAGTTCTTTTATCTCTTCTTCTGTAAGTTTTGCACAGTTATTTTATGGTCTGCAAACATAGAATGCACATAGTGTATTAACATTCGCATAAAAAGTAGATATACGCATATACTTACTGTCAAATATCGTTTTAAGATGATCTGATGAAATTGAAAAATCATCCACGCTGTCCATTGTCACATGTAAAACTGCAGATACAATCAAGCGTATATCAAAGCGACACTGCTTACCACTATAACCAATATATTTGCATGGAGTTAACGTTGTGAGGGTTGTGAGTGAGACTGGAGAATGTTGTCCTCATATACTGCGTATCTAAAAACTGTCGCCGTTCTACGTCGCGTCAGTCTGGTGCCACAAACCGCGCAAACTCTTAAGTTTTCCGCACAATGAAACCGCCCGATATTTTAAACTAAGCATTTGGTTACTTGGTTCACACAAAACGTCTCTTGCATCAACCAACTAGTTTTACTTGTTTTGAACACCATATTTTACATATATGATCTTGTTTCAATGCAATAAGTTGTTTTCATATATTGAATTGTTCAATGCAACACACTATATTCTTAAAAGAACTCATAAGAACTTTTAAAATTATCCAATGTAGTTTTACTTGGAAACAAAATGTTGTCGCTTCAAAGGAGAAATTTGTGAGTTTTGATTCAAAAAGCTCATCTAAATTGAAAACTTTATTGATTTGTTCGGAGTAAATTTCGGCAAGACAACGAATGTCTTAAACATTTCTCTGTGTGTAGAAAATAATATGTAGCTATGTATATTTAAAATCTGATATAAACTTTTTGCATTTATGTACGTATTAATCTGCATTTTTGTATAAAGGTTGGTGGTACGGAGAAATTTGAATATTTTTTGTGTGGTACACGGAACCTAAAAGGTTGAGAACCCCTGCTCTAGATCCGTAAGAAATTAAATATTTTGTCATATGATCGGAAATGTGCACACCAGGGTACTTTAAATTGTGATCTATTGTGGGATAGTGTTGAAACATCTGGAGATAACTTTTTCAAGTGTCCAGATGTTCAGTTTGAGATACATAAGTAGCAGAATAACAGCCGGAAGCTCATATCCGGATATCTAGGTATTTGGAAAGGACCCACACACTTAAATCTGCACCCCAATAAATTTAAATTTACTATAGAATGCATGGCAAAGTTCTAGTTTTTTTTTTTTATATCAGTCTTTGAAATCAGAAGCATTCAGCAGAAGTTTTAACATCTATATACCTAAGTGAATAAGGACTTTTAGCTTAAACAAATAAATAAATTACTCCTATTATTTTAGTTTTTAGGAAGTGACCAAAAAAAGTTTTTTTTTTATTTCTATTTTGTAAATTAAAAGCCAATTAAATCAAATTTAAGACAGTCCATAAAAAGAAGAAGACGCTATGCTATTTTTGCCCAGATTTATAAATCAACATTCTTAATGATTTATGTAATTATGTGTGTACCTCTATAGCAAAGTTAAATTGCGATAATACTATTATAGCCATTAGTATTATATTAGTATTATAGACTCATGCATTAGTTGTAGTTTCAATTTACACATCTGTATAACGTATGCAATATTTCCACAATTTCCACATACGTATTGTCAATGACTAAACACACATAAGCTTATAAGTGGCACATTATATTGAATAATATCAATTAGTAGGGAACTTAACGCAATTTACTTTAACATTTTGTGATTATATTGACTATGAAATGCTATTTTGCATACTCGTTCGTGAGGTTGGCTTTATTCAATATACAAAGGCAGCCACATTAAAATGTTGTGCGGAACCAAATTATGTACTTATCTCGAATATCTTGCTGTCCTGCTGATAGAATAGTTAAAAGGTAAAAAATAGTTAAGATAAAAATTGTTAGATAGACAATTCTCTACTGTACAATTTTATTCTCTTGACGTTTTTTGTGAAAAATCAGTTTAATTTTTGAAATGCGGATGCGACAAACACATAAAGAAAATGCTACAACTTGTTGTTGTCTACATGAAATCGACCAAAGAAATGAAAGTGATGTTTGAAGAAGAGTTATAATTTAATCAGCAAAAGTGAATTTGTGTCATAAGCATAACAACATGTTTAGAATAGGTAAAATACGCTACCAAGAGAGTGCGTTTGCTATTTTTGCGATTGTTTTTTGTTAAAAGTCTGCCGGTTATTCAACTTTTTGAGTATCTCTTAGAAACAATACGATTACCTATCTTGCAAAAATGTTTTAATAAGGTTTACTAAGTAAAAGAAATACGAAATATATTGGTGAACATCATGGTCGTCCTTATTTATACAGAAAAAATATAACTTTTAAAAATTTTTGCGATGTTCTTTTAGTTTATTCTTTTGTATTTATACATAATTTCTGTGAAATATGAAATCGACTTGCCCCAAGGGGCTCAAAATCGAGAATAACTTCAACTTAATAATTAATAAATTTAATTCATTCAATGCTCTAGGTTGTTTGCTTGTAGAGTAAAATAATAAAAATTTAATAGCAATTCGAAACATCGCATATGGTTTTACGAACACGTTTCAAATTCTCGAAACGCAACCTGGCTGGACAAAAAACGGGTTGTTTTCTGGCCGTGAAATACCTTCGACGTTGAATTTCCGTAGAACATTTGACGAAAACATATTAATGCCGCTTGAATGCTCCCCAGAAAAATACATTTTTATGCTTGCAAGAAATTGTTTTCGACGTGAAAATCATATCTTGACATATGTCTTGAAAAATATAAAAATACATGTGTAATGATTCTAATGTATTAATGATGAATGCATTTAATGTTTGATAATAATTAATTGCATATATAATTGTTCATCCGACTGTAGTTAATCAAAAAGTGTTGCTTAACATGTAGAAGCGAACTCCTTTACATGAATTCAATGATGTTTGTACATGTACAGGGTGGGCCAAATTCGATGTTACTATATAGGAGATCTCGGTAACTATAAGAGAGAAACTCAATGGTGAAAACCAAAATTAGCTATCGTCTTTTGTTTTCGAGTTATAACAAAAAACTCGATTTTTCGCTATTTTGATACTTGTCGATATCTTTGTTGTTTGTTAAATCAAACGACTGATATTTGCACGTTCTTCAAGGACTTTTTCGATTAGAATACAGTGGAATTCACAGATTTTAAATATCTCTAATAGTTTTGTATAGATAACATAAAGTTGTGTTTTTTAAATCGAAACCATAGCTGACTATGACTGAAATAAATAGGGCCATTTTTCCCCCTTTCAACGATATATAACATGCCGGTCCAAAATATTCCAAAAGTAATGTTTTGTTGAATAACCTGAAATTAGTATTATCAGAGAAATTGTAATTATTATCTTCGAGATTTCTCCGAGTAGGCGTATGTCAGTAGTGGTTTGACACTACTAATCAGTGACTTAAGTATTGAATTTACATACTTTTGAATATTTATTTCAATTAAAAGTTACGAAATGCCGTATGAATCATATGAAAAATACGCAATGATCGAATGCTTTATTCAAAGTAATAACAATGCTGAAATTGCATCCGAAACATACTTCAATCGTTATCCAGAAAGAACACATCACAAATCTATTTTTGAGAGATTAAAAGAAAATCTCATCAATCACGGGTCATTTAGTATGCCAAGACCCAAACATTACCGTATTGAAAATGCCGAAGAAGCTGCCACTAACAAAGTTGCAGCCGCAGTTGCAAATCCCTCAACTTCAAGTCGTGAAATAGTAACTGAATCTGGGGTATCAAGACGTCGAGCTTTGAGAATCCTCAAGAAGCATAAATTTGGGCCATATGCTTTAAGAAAACAACATCATTTACAACCAACAGACCCTAAGCAACGAATGGAGTTTTGCCAGTGGTACCGTGAAAATCTTCAGCAAAATCCATTATTTTTAAAAAAGTTATTTGGGCTGATGAAGCCTACATCAGCAGTGCCGGAATTTTTAATAGGCACAATGAGCACTCGGTCTGATGTCAATCCTCACCGTAACGTCAACGTGCAAAACCAAGGACGTTTTGGTTTTAGTGTTTGGTGTGCCGTGCTTGGCGATCGTATTGTAGCATACCATATTTACGAGGAACATCGTAATGGCGACCGGTACTACGTTATTGTAAACCATCATATTGTGAATGAATTTTTGGACAATTTGCCACTAATGGAGAGGGGAACTATATACTTCCAGCACGACGGTGCACCACCTCGCAAAATAAGAAGGGTAAGGGAATTATTGAATATAAATTTTGAAAACCGTTGGATTGGAAACAACGGACCAGTGAGGTGGCCACCACTATCACCAGATCTTACACCTTTGGATTTTTTTCTTTCGGGGCACATTAAAAACAAATTATATAAAAGATCACATAACGATATTCAGGAGCTAAGGCAGCATTTTGAAGAATGAATCAATGCCTTTCCAAATATTTTTATAAACAACGCTCTTCGAAGTATTGCGACGAGATATAATTTATGCATCAATAAAAATGGACATCAATTTCAAAAATGGTTAAAGACTAAAGTAGTTTGTAGTAGGTAATCTTATTTTTTGTTCTTTTATTCAGGTAATTATCGAATTATTTTAGTTCGAATAAAACAATATATCCTGCGATGTTTAACCTTTCAGTTATACCCTCGACATGCCGACATAAAGAGAAGATTGACGACTGGAAATTGTAGGATCACGGCTACATACTTTCATGGCAGTTTCTTCAGCATACCACTTCCATATCACAATGTTCGGCTTTTGGCATATTAATCAACCCGTAATTGATGAGATGTTCTTTTAACCCCAAAAACAAGTTTGTGCGGTCGTTCACTACCTGGATAACGATTGAATTATGTTTCGGATGTTATATCACAATGATTGTTATTACTTTGAATAAAGCATTCGATTATTGCGCATTTTTCATACTATTCAAACGGCATTCCGTAATTTTCAATTAAAATAAAAGAATGACATTTTAATAATTTCACTGGTTAGTAGTGTCAAACTACTAGTGACATACGCCTACTCAAAGAAATGTCGAAGACAATAATCATAATGCCTCTGATATATACTAATTTCATGTTATTCAATAAAACGTTACTTTTGGACTATTTTCGACCCAGTGGCGGTTTCAGGGGGGAGTAATTGGGTAATTACCCCCCCTAAGAATTTTGCGTTCGCTTATTAATTTTTGTTCTTAAAAATTACCCATATTTCAAACAAACAAGTTAGCTCATTACCGCCTGGCGTTGCCGTATGTTAACACATAATCAATTGTTTTTAACTTGACTGTCGCGAATGTATTATGAATGAGAGCCAGGGGGGGGGGGGTCCATGGCGTATAGCAGTGTTTCTTAACCGATGGGGCAATACGAGCTGAACAGACCTATGCGCTTGACGTGTGCGGGAGAAGGACAGCGGGGGAAGGTTAAGAAACACTGGCGTATACAGTGGCGGACTGGGTCCAAAAATATTGGTTGCCAGGAACCTAGGGTGCCCACTTTTTCCCCGCACAATTATTTTTAGAAAGCAAATGTCATTCTGGACAAATTTTGCTTATTATTTGTTTTCTCAATTCCTTGAAAATTTTTCAGCCGTTTGGACACACCCACTACACGTTACAACGACAGAAAGAAAATAAATTTAATGAAAAATATTTAAAACAAACTCAACAAATTGAATAAATAAATGAACAAAATAATTCATATTAAGTTTTTTATTAATTTTTTTCCTAGAAAAAATTCAAGTTATTTGGAGGAATAAGTATCATATGACCTTTTTGGTTTCCTCTATTGATTAAGAACTTTGAGCCGGTTAAACTTTGTACTAAATTGAAAACATAATAGGTCCATATATCATTTACGATACTGGATAAAAATTGCGGGAAAAAAAGTGAAAAATGAAAGAGTTACAAAGAAAAACGTACAAAAATATTATAAATAAAACTGCTTTTGTGGTACAAAAATTTTAATAGTAAAAAAATAAATAGTGTTCAAGCAAAAATAAGTAGTATTCTAACAAATCAACAAACATTAAATTATTAAATATACCGGGTGATACAATTTCAAGAGTCACCATGGGGATCTCGCTTATTACTGGAGATGTTTAAATTTGGGAAAGTTTCGTATTTTTGTGTTGATCAATTATATGAAAAGAAATTTAAGCTATCATTTCTCATTTTGAAGATATACACAAAAAACTGCAATGTTAAGATATCGTTTTTAATTTTTTATTCAAAACCAAATGTAGCTAGACACTTGAAACAAAAACACTCTAGCTACTTTTGTAATAAGGCGTGTTATTTTTTAATTTGAAATTACATCAAAAATGGCGGCGTAACCAACGCCAACGTAGCCAACGTTTGTCTAAGTAAAAAAAAATTAATGACAGCGAAAATGAAAAACTTAGTCCGAAAAATTATTCGACTATCGGAAAATGTTAAAATCCAATTAAACTCTTAACTATATCAACGCTTTTCGTTATTGGTAAAAGGCATTTTACATCCACAATCAACCACAATTAATGTTTATTTGGCTAAATGGCAAACCTAACGCTGAGGGCGCCGCTTGATCTAAGGGCATTTTGTTGGTGTTGCTTGGCAACGACTCCGGCGGTCTGTAACAAAGCTCCAGTTGGGTACCTGAAGGTTTTTTGATTATTACACCATTATTTTAAAAAAGAATGGTAAGATGCTATACATTGCGGAAATGAGAAAAAACACGACTATCGGAAAATGCGAAAATTCAAAATGACGCCCATAAGAGAAACAAAAGTTGGTCATGGTTACGCCGCCATCTTTGATGTTATTTCAAATTAAAAAATGACAGTGCATGCCTTGTTAAAAAGTACATGTAGAATGTTTTTGTTTCAAATATCTAGCTACATTTGGTTTTGAATAAAAAATTAAAAACGATATCTTAACATTTCAGTTTTTTGTGGATATCTTGAAAATGAAAAATGATAGTTTAAATTCTTTTCCGATAATTGATTAGCACAAAAATACGAAACTTTGCCAAATTTAAACATAGGTTCTATCTCCACTAATAAGCGAGATCCCCATGGTGAGGCACGATATTGAATCATCCGGTATATATGTTTCGGAAGTGATATTATTTTGTTTTTATTTAATATGAATACAATTTTATTTTATTATTATATAATATTCCTTTTTTATACAAATTGTATTTTTTGATGTTGTTTTCTAGTTATGGAATAAAATAAATATTTAAGTTTTTTTTCTTTTTTACCCCCCCTAAGCCAGTTGGCTGGAAACGCCCCTGTTTCGACCAGGATGTTATATATCGTTGAAAAGAGGAAAAAAGGCTCTATTCATTTCAGTCATAGCCAGCTATGGTTTCCATTTAAAAAAAAACACAACTTTATCTTATATCTACAAAACTATTAGAGATATTTAACATTCCAATTCCACTGAGTTCTAATCGAAAAAGTGCCTGAAGAACGTGCAAATACTATAAAAAAGGGCGGATCCAAGTGAAATGTAATACCACGTCACTGAATACGCGAAAAATGACGTCAAAAAAAAATTTTAAAAGCAAAATTTCGGATATAATTTAGGGGAAGACGTTTCTGAAAATATTTTTGATTCCGCGGAGGTCAATAATAATTAGTGGTTTTTGCTGTTGCTGAACAAAAAAAAAATCTATACAATTTTTATTCAACCAAATAGTACGACAATATTCTCAACTGTTATTTATAGAAACCATCTGAATTTTCGTTTGATTGTAAGACCATAGCATCCTGTGATAACACTTGACGCATTAATGATAATAACCAAAACCACATTAGATATAATATATCTTTTTTTCTGGAAATCTATCATAAAACGAACCGGAAAGACATAAATTTAACAATAACATTATTTATTCGCACAGAGGAACAATTACTGGTGACAGAGCCCAAGATTACAGCTCGCTCTATCGGGTTGTCTTGGCAACCGCTATCAGTACCAACAAAGTGTAATGTCAAGTACAATATCAACATAACAAAGGCCATCTATGACCCCAAAGAGATCCCATATTTCCGCCACGAGTCCAGGACCAGCCATAATTTTGCACGCCTGAAGGAATGTACAGCCTACAACGTTACCATAAAGCCTTCTTCAGGAAAATTGTACAAAACTACACTCAGGACTCGTAAGTTATAAACGTATGTGCTTAACCAAAATGGGCTACAACCTGGGCTACAAAATGTACTAACTCTATACTAAATAATTATCGCTTTATTTGCTTCATGATTAAAACTTTTGCTGCTAAATGCTGGATGAAAGATATTACGACTTTAGAACTGGGGGAAAACAGCCAAATAAATTAATAAAGGGGTAATTCATTAGAGTTTACGTTCATTTTATTTCCATGCATATTTGGGTTGAAAATAAATTGCACCAACAGTACAATTTTCACTCAGTTATTGGAACAGTACTGAGTTACTATCGTGATTTATGAAAAATAAATGTATACCTCAACCACTGATTTATTTTTTACTAATTGTAGCGGATGCTGTTAGTCTATAAACAATCCGTAGACGTAACAAAACTAATTGCTATT
This sequence comes from Melinopterus prodromus, assembly GCA_964023965.1. Classification (NCBI taxonomy): domain Eukaryota; kingdom Metazoa; phylum Arthropoda; class Insecta; order Coleoptera; family Scarabaeidae; genus Melinopterus; species Melinopterus prodromus. The sequence goes on from OZ030394.1 coordinate 61,651,914, forward strand.
GTCACACATTTCACATTTTTTATACAGGGTCCTGCAACTAAGCTCCCGTCTTCTGTAGCTCACTTACTCATTAAGCTAAGAGTTTGACATTTTGCAGGCTTACCCTGTACTTCAAGGTACAATTCAAGAAATTATTTTTTATTATACAGGGTGTTCCAAAAATGTGCAACGCCATGATAATATATTTTTTTAAATTGCATGCTATACATTTTTCTACACATTTGGAAGCCTTTTATGGTTGCCTACATATCACCAAAATTTTATTGAAATCGGTTGAGTGACCGCAGTGGAAAAAAATAAAAACCAAAAAAAATTGATTTTGCATCGTAAGATTTAAAAATCAATAAAAACCACAAAATGCACCTCGTTAATAAAAGTTTGCGACGTGCTTATTAAGTTAGATGTAATAGTCTCGTTAACCAAGTGACATTGATCCAAATTATACAGGTGACCAAAATCGAGTGTCAAACTTGTCAAACTTCAAAGCGTGTTATTGTTCTTATTTTAAATTGGAACCCATAAATCTTTTTATGTGAAATGATGCAGAATTAAAAAATAAACATTGTTTGTAAATACAACCCCATCACAATTCCCAATATTTTAAAAGTTATTCGCCAAAAACTCATTTTTCAACGTTTCCAACGGCAATTTTAGATAATAAATATCGTACGTGACGTTGAAAAACAATTTATTTCATAAAAAATAATAGCCAAATTTACTGCATCATTTACCTATAGCGGTAAGGACGGAAATGTGGCTATAGGTAAATTTTGCAGTAAATTTAGCAATTGAATAACTACTTAATTAAATACAGTAAAATCTAAAATACCTTTCTGCGTTATATTTTATGTAATAAATTGTTTTTCAACGCCACGTACGATATTTATTACCTAAAATTGCCGTTGGAAACATTGAAAAATGAGTTTTTGGCGAATAACTTTTAAAATATTGGGAATTGTGATGGAGTTGTATTCAGAAACAATGTTTATACTTTAATTCCGCATCGTTTCACCTAAAAAAAATTATGGGTTCCAATTTAAAATAAGAACAATAGCGCGCTTTGAAGTTTGACAAGTTTGACACTCGAGTTTGGTCATCCTGTATGATTTGGATCAATTTCACTTGGTTAACGAGACTATTACATCTAACTTAATAAGCACGTCGCAAAATTTTATTAACGAGGTGCATTTTGTGGTTTTTATTGATTTTTAAATCTTACGATGCAAAATCAATTTTTCTTGGTTTTTATTTTTTTCCGCTGCGGTCACTCAACCGATTTCAATAAAATTTTGGTGATATGTAGGCAATCATAAAAGGTTTCCAAATATGTAGAAAAATGTATAGCATGCAATTTAAAAAAATATATTACCATGGCGTTGCACATTTTTGGAACACCCTGTATAATAAAAAATAATTTCTTGAATTGTACCTTGAAGTACAGGGTAAGCCTGCAAAATGTCAAACTCTTAGCTTAATGAGTAAGTGAGCTACAGAAGACGGGAGCTTAGTTGCAGGACCCTGTATATTAGCACGAACCATGCACTGAAGCTGATTTCTTACTGCTTATGGATCAGTTTGATTGTTATTTTATATAAAATTTGGTGATACTAAAGATCTACATCGTCCTAATAGTATACACAATTGTTAAGATTGTCGATTAATGATTTTACGATATTTGGGTACAAGTCAAATAGTCCTAAATAACATAATAGATAGACTAAAATGCACAACCCAAAAACAGATTTAAAAATAATTGAGATTTTGAGGGTGTTTGGAAATTTTGGAATAAAGAAAGCTATAATAATATATGTTTTTTACACAAAATGTATACCAATTAATATGATCTTGAAAACATATACAATACACTTTAAAGCTATTTGTAACTATTTTCATTTGTATACACTTTTAATTGATGATTATAGATTGTCCAGTAACTCAAAAATTGGACAAGCTCATTATTGCAGTGTTTATTTTTGAAATGGATTTCTTCTGTCTTGAGATTGGTAACAAAATATTAAATAACCGAAATTTTCATAAATTTAGAAAATAAACTACTTCCGGGTTATGCCGTGTGTCAAGATTTGTAAATGCTGACGTTTCGCGAACCATGTTGCTCGCTCCTTCAAAGCTAATTGAATACTGAAGACCTACCAAGAAAATCTCGCTTATATACCTAAATTTACACCTCACTGCGCACATCTGGAGCCACCGCTCCCATGTGCTTTTCCACCTGACCGCGTTAGGATCGATTTCCAGACCCTACTAATGTCAGTACCGTCCTCGCGATTGATGTTGTCAGGATGTTTGTAGATTTCGATGGCTTCTCTTATAAGCCTTCGATGATAATTACCCACCCTTGCCACCATCTTCACGTCATCGAAATTAATTGTGTGTCCCGACTCGTGGCAGTGTTGAGCAACAGCGGACTGTTGAATCTTGCGTAGCCGGGTGTCTGTACTGTGCTCCTTGACTCGACATTCGATACTTCGTCCTGTCTGTCCTACATAGCATGTTCCACACTCACATGTTATCTTGTATATCCATCCCTTCGTTCTTCAGGAGTGGTGTGATATACTTTGGGTTAGGCAAAAGATCCTTTACGTTTGCTGGTGCTCTGTACCTTACCGTGATACCCGATTTCTTCAGTATTCTACCGATTCTTCCTGATACTCTACTTACGTATGGTAAGCAAGCGAACCCATTTGACTCCTGGCGGTCCTCTGAGACTTGCGGTTTCCTTTGTGTGACACCCCGTATGTCAGACTTGGTGTATCCGTTCTGACGTAGAGCCCACTCCAAGTGGTTCCGTTCGTCGTCCAAGGTGCTGGAGTCGCACACCTTCTCGGCTCTGTTGAACAAAGTGTTAATAACACTTCTCTTCTGTGTTGGGGATGGTGGTGTGACTTGGCGTTCAAGTACCGATCGGTATGTGTCTTACGGTAGACTGTATGTCCAAGCGAACCCGTTGACGTTCTGTATACCAGCACATCCAAAAATGGCAGCTGATTATCCTCTTCTATTTCCATCGTGAATTTGATCGATGGATTAACATTGTTCAGGTGGCTAAGGAACTCAGCAAGTTTATCTCTACCGTGTGGCCAAACCACAAAGGTATCATCAACATATATGACCCAATGCTTGGGTTTGTAAGGACTTGGACCTAATGGCTTTTTCTTCAAACAATTCCATGAAGAAATTGGAGATTGCCGGTGAACGAGGTGATCCCATGGGAGCACCCTCTACTTGCTAATACATCGCTCCCGCCCATGAAGTATGTGGTGGAGAGACAATACTCTACAAGATCCGGTACATCGGTTGGTAGACCTAGGGGCACAAGTGTTGTCCGAAGGCCTTCGACTGCCTCCTTAACCGGAACACACGTAAAGAGTGATGTTACGTCGAAACTTACGAGTATATCCTGCGGGTCAATAACAACTTCCTTCAAAATCTGAATAAAATGTTCAGAGTTCTTAACAAAAGATGTAGTTTGTCCTATAAACTGTTGTATGGTTTTCGACAAGAGTTTGCCAATAAATAGGTTGGGGAGCCTATTGCGCTGACGATTGGTCTCAAAGGTACGTTATCCTTGGTGCCCTCGGGACTTGAACAAAAAGGCTTCTTTGTTCCTGTTCGGGAATCGATGATGATTTAACCAATTCCTTCACTCGCCTCCCTACTTATCTGTTGGGTCCTTCGCATTTTTACGGTACGTATTTGGGTCCAATAGATCGTTCATCTTCCGGTTGTAGTCCTCCTTGTTCAATATAACCGTTGCATTCCCTTTGTCTGCAGGTAGTACTGTGATATCTTTGTTGTCCTTGATGGTCTTTAGAGAGTACTTCTCTTCTTAGGTATATAAGGGAGATTTTCTTGGTAGGTCTTCAGTATTCAATTAGTTTTGAAGAAGCGAGCAACATGGTTCGCGAAACGTCAGCATTTACAAATCTTGACACACGGCATAACCGGGAAGCATTTAGGCAGAATCTACCATTGATTAGCAATAGGCCATAAATTAAGGTCTTTCATTGGTTGTTGCTAATCGCTGGTACGTTTTGTACGAACGTTGCTAATCGCGGGTAGATTATGCCGCCGCGGTAATTTGCGTATGTACTGTTGCCAATAGGAGGTAGGATTTGCCTTGCCATTGCTAATCAGCGGTATATTTTGCCTATAATGTTTTTTGTACATGGTAAATTGTGAGCTCTTCTCATTATTGGTTTTATGATTAGCACACTAAATGGATCCTCGTTAATGTGCAAGGAGACACCTAAAGTTTCATACTCGGGGATCTTTTCTTTCAATTTTAAAACAAAAAATATGTAAAATAAGTAGCTCTAATTATACATCTACATACCGCATAATACACATAGATTCAAAAGTTTTGCATCGCTTGCATTATTCCCCTATAAGCGCAACGCAAACATGATCTGTATAAAACATTAAAACCGAATATCTTTTTTATTAGATGAGCTAGGAAAGCGATATACAAAATATACTATCAGACAAAGTCTAGTTTACAATAATTCTTTCTTCCATTCTTTCTAAATATTGTTTTTATACCCAGCACAACTCTACAGGGCGATACTAATTTTGGGATAATGTTTCAAACATTTTGGACATCCGTAATAAAAATATATTCGGTTTTAATACACATCATGTTGTACTATAGCTTATGGGAGAAATACAGGTGATGAAAGCTTCTGAAACTATATATAATAAATGGCTCTAATGACCCAAGACCAGTGCGTGAGACTAAATTAATTTTTCTCTATTCAGTGTACCAATATTTTACTGTTCTGTATTTTGGATTGACAGAAGCACTTGCGATATCACCTTCGTCCATTTCCAGCTCTAATTTATTACTGTGAAAATTACAAGCTTCCGTAACACCCATGCCATCATTAAAGTATTTTGCTGAGTGCATGAGTATGAATGTTGTTAATTGTTATTATAGCTGGTAAGTCCTAAAATTGTCGTATTTACGTATAATTTTATAAATACCTATACACTTATTCCTGAGTAGGTATATTATTTACCTTTAATTGTTACTTTCTATAACCATTTTGTCTGTACTTTTACAAGAATAGAAATTCACACCTCACAGTTTAGGTTTTTTGATGATCTTTGAGTGGATCTTGATTTATTAAAAGACATGGTATTGTAGCAGACGTACTGCCTTCTGAAATTTAAAATGTCTACATTATAGGAATACAAAATACTGAGTTCATCAGAGTCTGCGCCAACCAAACCAATGTTCGTCAGTTCATTATCAAATATTAAGCGCAGAAATTAGTTTAGTAAAACTAAAAATTGATTAATATTTTCAGAATTTTAGGATATATGAAAATTGAACGTCTAATTTTAAACACGAATAAAATTAAAAATTTTCAACCAATCTACAAAAAAAATCTCCTGAAATGTGCATCCTTATATTATAATTTTATGCTTGGCAAAATGAAATTTATTAAACAACATTCAGGGTGAAATATAAATTATTTATTCACACGAATATAATTGCAAATTTTCCATCACGAATCCACTGCGAGTCGTTGGATTGGGGAACGATGTGTCGACACACAAAATAATATACCTACTTACCTGCATACTATCTTGTTTGATGCTGTCTTGGATCTACGTAACACCCACGAAGTATTAGTTTCGGCAGAAAATTCTGCTATCCACTGAATACATTTTTCACTAGAAATAATGTCAGCTCATAACACTGTTGTCCTTCAGATTGATTTATCACCTCATATCAAAAATTTTTGGGAAATTTCAAATCAGTATTCATTGTGTCACGTATAATAATAATTAAAGGGCACTGACTACGCCGTTGAAAAATAATATAGAAATGCGCTTATGCACAACTCACAAAACAAGATGATGCAAATACGTATGTAGAGAAAACATATCGCTGATTAGCAATGGCAAGGCAAATCATACCCCCTATTTAGTGTAAGCAAATTAGCTCGAAAAACAAGGAATAGAAGAAAAAATTTATAAAGTTTTGAAATTTTGGTTATGAACTCTCAGTAAGGACCCAAATACAGATCCGAAGAGTTCCCACCTCTCCGGTGGGAGCTTCATCCCCTTTTGCTTAAAAAACTACCCCCAATCGTAACGTCGCGGTCTTTTTCGGCGCTTTGCTCGTAAACCGCAATTTTTACGAAAAAATGTTACAGGTCTTTTTATATTCTCCATTAAATTCCCTATAAAAATGTCCCTTACTGTTTTTGCGTATCTCCCACCAAACGCTCCTAAATGACCTTGGAATATAGGCATAGTTTTCAGCGCGAAGTGAAAAATGAGCCCAGCGCCGTTCTTTCGGTGATTATGTTTAAAAATTTTAGTCTAAGCAAAAAAAATTTATAGAATCAAAATTAAAGAGCAGTTTTTTCTCTACAAGGTGCATATAAAGTAAGATCCTTATGATCAAGTGTTAGTGTTCATATGATGATTTTATTATATTTATGCATTCTGTACTTTGAGCCCGTTTCCACACCACCTTTGAGGCAGAGCTCTGGGCGCGCTTTTTTACGTGGTTTCCCCGGTAGGCTTATTCCACTAATAAAATATATCTATTTATTAATTTTCCTCTGCAAAGTCGCTCTCCTCGATCGAATTGAAACAACTTTGCCCATGACAACTAGAGCACGTTGTGGAGCAGCGCAAACCAACTTTTACACAGGTACATCGCTTTCCACATCCTTTTTTACAGCCGCAGGATATAAGCTGAAGAATTTAAGTTGGAGCTGGCGCTTCAGTCATAACCACTGGCATTAGAATTTTTTACTTTTTCTCCAACCCCATTCATTTGTCGTCAAAGTTTTTCCTCGCCACGTCTGAATTTGATGAAATTCCGATATGAATGTTGTGCTAATGCAGGAGATGTGGGTGGTAGTCTAGGCAAAATTACTGCGTGACTGGATTGGCCAACTAACTTATTAAATGAAATGAACCGGTAATGATTCAAAGATGTCTCTTTTCGGGGTGCCTTGTATAAGGCAAATGTAAATTTCTCACCAGCTCTTGCTATCTCATCTTTCGCCAATGAAGAATTATTGAATATTTCAACTACTTCTTGTAAATCCTTTCTTGATTTTATTAAGGTTATAGTCTGCGATTTTCCTTTCCCAAAAAACGGAGACGTGGTGTCGCAGCCACTAAACGCATGAGCAAATAAAATGTTGTCTTTGCAACCGTTTAAAACTTTCGAAATTTGTAAGTCATGGGAACTATACGCCCTTTTCTGAATATTTCTTTGAGAATCTCTCAAAAAGCGAATGCCTTTGTCCGATGGAGAAAGAGCGATGAGGAGTGTTAGCAAATCAATATCTTGCCCAACAACAACAGATTTTTGATGAGCACATTAGAATCAGCAGGTATTTCCACTTTCGCTGCTACCGATTATGCGGACTTGCTAATTGTTCAGACTGCGATCGACGTAGCCAACAATTTTGAAAACTATGTTGTTGGGCAAGATATTGATTTGCTATCACTCCTCATCGCTCTTTCTCCATCGGACAAAGACATTCGCTTTTTGAGAGATGCTCAAGGAAATATTAAGAAAAGGGCGTATAGTTCCCATGACTTACAAATTTCGTAAGTTTTAAACTGTTGCAAAGATAACATTTTATTTACCCACGCATTTAGTGGCTGCGACACAACGTCTGCTTTTTTTGACAAATATAATAACAAAATCAAGAAAGGATTTACAAAAAGTGGTTGGCATATTCAATAATCCTTCATCGGCGAAACATGACATAGCAAGAGCTGGTGAGAAATTTACACTTGCCTTATACAAGGCACCCCGAAAAGAGACAACTTAGAATCATTACCGGTTCATTTCATTGAATAAGTTAGTTGGCCAATCCAGTGACGCAGTAATTTTGCCTAGACTACCACCTACATCTGCTGCATTAGCACAATATTCATATCGGGTTTTTAATCAAATTCAGACGTGGCGAGGAAAAACTTTAACGACAACTGAATGGGGCTGGAGAAAAAGTAAAAACATTCTAATGCCAGTGGTTATGACTGAAGCGCCAGCTCCAACTTCAATTCTTCAGCTTATATCCTGCTGCTGTAAAAAAGGATGTGGAAAGCGATGTACCTGTATAAAAGTTGGTTTGCGCTGCTCCACAATGTGCTGTAGTTGTCATGGGCAAAGTTGTTTCAATTCGATCGAGGAGGACGAGTTTGCAGAGGAAAATTAATAAATAGATATATTTTATTAGTGGAATAGGCCTACAGGGGAAACCACGTAAAAAACGCGGCCAGAGCTCTACCTCAAAGGTGGTGTGGAAACGGGCTCAAAGTACAGAATGCATAAATATAATAAAATCATCATATGAACACTAACACTTGATCATAAGGATTTTATTTTATATGCACCTTGTAGAGAAAAAACTGCTCTTTAATTTTGATTCTATACATTTTTTTGGTCAGACTAACATTTTAAAGATAATCACCGGAGAAAACGGTGCTGAGCTCATTATTCAGTTCGCGCTGAAAACTATGCCTATATTCCAAGGTCATTTACGAGCGTTTGGTGAGAGATACGCAAAAAACAGTAAGGGGCATTTTTATAGAGAATTTAATGGAGAATATAAAAAGTCCTGTAACATTTTTTCGTAAAAATTGCGGTTTACGAGCAAAACGCCGATAAAGACCGCGGCGTTATGATTGGGGGTAGTTTTTTGAGCAAAAGGGGATGAAGCTCCCACCGGAGAGGTGGGAACTCTTCGGATCTGTATTTGGGTCCTTACTGAGAGTTCATAACCAAAATTTCAAAACTTTATAAATTTTTTCTTCTAAAAAATCTAATTTTCCTACACTAATTGGCAACAGTACATGATCTATTACCGCGGCGACAAAATCTACCCGCGATTAGCAACGTTTGTACAAAACCTACCCGCGATCAGCAACAACCAATGAGCAACCTTAATTTATAGTCTATTGCTAATCAATGGTAGATTCTGCCTAAATGCAACCGGGAAGCAGTTTATTTTCTAACTGATTCTGGCCGTTAAAGCGTACGTACTTATTTTCGTACTTATTATTGTATCGAACGAACGCACCACTTCAACAAATGGCGTTGTTTCTTCGCAGCATTGTTGCTACTGGAGTGATATTAATCCACATTTGACACTCTCTAGACTCTCTTAGACGTTTAGACGAAGCCAACATTTCAAAAAAGCAAAGAAATATTTCCCTCTAAACCTATTATCTTCAATTCTAATCGTTTTAAACTAAAAACCAAATTGAAAATTCGAACAACGTCAAGTCCTCAGACAAGATTGCATTGCGAAACACACTTCACAATTATATCGAGTTGAGTGAGGACGCCTTCGACTCAACGATAACAAAAGCTGTCTAATTTGTAAATGGACAACGTTTATATCAAATCGTGCCGTGATTGTTTATTATAGAGTATTGAGGCCACTCGGTCCAATATTTCCTTTTATCTGCGTGAATTTTATTGCCTCGGTTATCTGGTCTCCGCTCAGCTGGGCTCCTATTGATATTAATTGTTATTATTTTTTTCCGATCAATCGCTAGCAATTGTTGCAGTTAACACTTATGGCGCCGTACAATCAATAAATTTAAACGTTTGCAGCCGGACGTGCCCTGAATCTAATTTTCAAGGCAATAAACTGCTGCGATGCGATAAAAATAATAATAATAATAACAATAATAATAATGTAATGGATGTGTATTAATAGATATTTTATTTGTGAGAAATGCTAATGAAATACATTAATAAAAGATCATTAGGGTCTATAAATATAAAAAGTGACACATGTATACTACATACTACCATAATAGATTATGTGATCGTCAAAATATACAGGGTCCTGCAACTAATCTCCCGTCTTCTGTAGCTCACTTACTCCATTAAGCTAAGAGTTTGACATTTTGCAGGCTTACCCTGTACTTCAAGGTACAATTCGAGAAATTATTTTTTATTATACAGGTTGTTCCAAAAATGTGCAACGCCATGGTAAGATATTTTTTTAAATTGCATGGTATTCATTTTTCTACACATTTGGAAGCCTTTTATGGTTGCCTACATATCACCAAAATTTTATTAAAATCGGTTGAGTGACCGCAGCGAAAAAAAAAAAAAAAACAAAGAAAAATTGATTTTGCATCGTAGGCTTTAAAAATCAATAAAAACCACAAAATGCACCTCGTTAATAAAATTTTGCGACGTGCTTATTAAGTTAGATGTAATAGTCTCGTTAACCAAGTGACATTGATTCAAATCATACAGGGTGACCAAACTCGAGTGTCAAACTTGTCAAACTTCAAAGCGCGCTATTGTTCTTATTTTAAATTGGAACCCATATTTTTTTTTAGGTGAAACGATGCGGAATTAAAGAATAAATATTGTTTCTGAATACAACCCCATCACAATTCCCAATATTTTAAAAGTTATTCGCCAAAAACTCATTTTTCAACGTTTCCAACGGCAATTTTAGGTAATAAATATCGTACGTGGCGTTGAAAAGCAATTTATTACATAAAATATAACGCAGAGAGGTATTTTAGATTTTACTGTACTTAATTAAGTAGTTATTCAATTGCTAAATTTACTGCAAAATTTACCTATAGCCACATTTCCGTCCTTACCGCTATAGGTAAATTATGCAGTAAATTTAGCATTTGAATAACTACTTAATTAAGTATACTCAAATCTAAAATACGTCTATTATTTTTTATGAAATAAATTGTTGTTCAAAGCCACGTACGATATTTATTATCTAAAATTGCCGTTGGAAACGTTGAAAAATGAGTTTTTGGCGAATAAGTTTTAAAATATTGGGAATTGTTATGGGGTTGTATTTAGAAACAATGTTTATTTTTTAATTCTGCATCATTTCACATAAAAAAATTTATGGGTTCCAATTTAAAATAAGAACAATAACACGCTTTGAAGTTTGACAAGTTTGACACTCGATTTTGGTCATCCTGTATAATTTGGATCAATGTCACTTGGTTAACGAGACTATTACATCTAACTTAATAGGCATGTCGCAAAATTTTATTAACGAGGTGCATTTTGTGGTTTTTATTGATTTTTAAAGCCTACGATGCAAAATAATTTTTTTTTTGGTTTTTATTTTTTTCCGCTGCGGTCACTCAACCGATTTCAATAAAATTTTGGTGATATGTAGGCAACCATAAAAGACTTCCAAATATGTAGAAAAATGTATAGCATGCAATTTAAAAAAATATATTACCATGGCGTTGCACATTTTTGGAACAGCCTGTATAATAAAAAATAATTTCTTGAATTGTACCTTGAAGTACAGGGTAAGCTTGCAAAATGTCAAACTCTTAGCTTAATGAGTAAGTGAGCTACAGAAGACGGGAGCTTAGTTGCAGGACCCTGTATATACCATTTTTATTTCATAATTATTTACAGGGTGCCCGAACTTCTGAACTTCTAATAGCCTACTGTACCTACTAATCGGGGCATGCATAAATATTATGTAATATATGACGCGCCAATTGCTTTTATAGCTTGCATAATTGCCCTTTTAATTATATTTCGCTTCTTTCAGCTGCAGGCAAATTTCTAGCATAGGTACAACAATTACAACCGGTACATAATCGTTCGAGTGATTTTATATTATCTTGAAGTGATTATATGCTTACTTATTCTTAAATGATAAAATTTGTTATCATCTTCAGTCTTCTTGATATAAAAAAAACCCTTAGTTGCGTTTACACTTAAAAATATAAAAGAACAACGCAAAACAAAATGGAGAAAATGTCAACTGTGCTTTGAATTCATATTATAAAACCCTACGAAAGATAGCAAATGAGTTCAGTTGTCAATTTTCGGGATTACGGGATCCCGATAAATAAGGAGTTTTTTCGGGATCCCGGGATTATAAATATAAATCCCGAGATCCTAAAAAAGTTAACGTTAAATTATTTTCTTATTTTTTGTTAATTAACGAAAAGTGGGCACTGACATACAATAAATCAATTAAGCTGTTAATTTTTGACGTGTGAATATCAGTCTATAACACAGCACCCTTTCTGATTAAATTAAGTATCAAGCATAAAATATTCGTTTACACCAACATGTAGCTATAATAGAAAGAACAGATTTTGCAAGTACTAGATATAATTCAATATGGAGACAAACATGAACCTTTTCAACTTGCTTAAGTCTTTCTAGTTACTTTACCCTCAACAACAGGAAAAAAATATAAACGTACAAATAAAAGAAATTTGTGGCGGTTTTCTTTACCTGGATTCAGTCATGTACTACAGAATATAAAATTAGTAAATAGGTAATAAAATACAGCGGTACATTTTCTTCCAGGATTTTACCATAAACTAAAAACTGTTTTATTTTGGTACAGAGCATCTCGAGTTTATGATGAGCTGTGACAGAGGTAATATGGTCACCTTTGACATTTCTTCCTCGCACAATTATCGCTTTTTTTAGTGGAAAAGTTTTGTCAGAAAGGGCACTTAGATTAAAAAAAAAGTCTATAATATGGTTGGACTATTTGACCTGTATTTGAGAAAACCGAAAAACGTACAAGTAGCTAATATTAATTTTTTTCATGACAAGAAATTGAATATTTAATATTCTAAGAAGTTACACTGAATATTTCATCAATTTTGAACAATAAATAACGTCTTCACATGAATAAACATCCATGACATATAAATTTTAAAGCTATCCAATTTTATCCTAAAGAAGAAAACAAAAATACGTCAAAACGTTTTATTGGCATCATTATGGAAAATTGAAAATTTGGCTTGATCAAACAATTTCTTTTGCCATGACTATTCTTGATACATTTTACAAAATTTGTTTAACAAATTTATGATGTACGAGCAAGTTATTATCTAATAGAGTATATATTTTGTATATTATTAATGTCAATAAGCACACTTTGATGCCTTTTACCTTTTAAACCGTCAACTTTGGTTTTCTAATTGTAAAATTTGAAAACGTTGATCAAGTTTCGGGGTAAACGATATTATCCTGGTAGACATGCCATGAATTACATCGAAAACATCTTGGAGGGCCATGTGGTACCTGCTGCATATGGCGTCGGTCAAAATTTCGTCCGAATGCAGGACAATGCAAAGCCACATACCGCCGGCATCACCAGAAACTTTTTACAAGAACGTGGAATTCAGGTTATAGAATGGCCGGCGGTAAGTCCTGACGTGAATCCTATTGAACACGTGTGGGATCAGGTCGACCGATGTGTTCGCAAGCGCACTAATTACCACTAACCATACAGGAACTGACACAAGTTCTGATTGAGGAATGGGAAAGCATACCCCAAGAATCTCTTCGCAGACTAGTGCGAAGCATGCCACGCAGGTGTCAGGAAGTGATTCGTGCTCCTGGAGGGCATACACTGTATTACACCCATCGAGATGAATATATATATATATATATATATATATATATATATATATATATATATATATATATATATATATATATATATATAATCTGGAGGTAGCATGCAATAGTCCCCACCAGTGCTAAAACGGGTCAAAAGTTGTTTAGTTCTCATAGGGCCATACAGAGGGCGACGCGCGGCAAATTCAAACACTACTACTAAATTCTCTTGTTTATAATCTACTTTTAGTGCGTTCAATAAGTAAAAAGGAAGTAATTATCACTTTATAATACGAGTTACAGAAGGTAATGATCAAATCATCACAGTACTGATGGAATATACAGTAGTTGGAATTTAACTCGTAATATTTTAAGTAACTAGCAATGTTTGTAAACATTTCAATTCTGCTTTTTCATCGAAATTCTCTCAGAGTAAAGGAATGGTTGATATTATAACAATTTTCTTTAAGGTTAGCAGTTTGTTACTAAAAATAATAAAATAAAACAGCATCTTTTATACAGTGGTACATTGATTATTAAAAAGCACAACTTTTGTATATACTTGTTTTTCTAACATGAATATTGTGACAATTTGCGATATAATGCAGTCTGCACGTCAAATATATTTTCGCAACTTCCTTTATTAATAATACAAATATGATTATTACCAAGTTCATAGTTTTTTTTGTGTATACTGCACAAAAAACAGAGTGAACTAAATTTTCAAGTATATCTTAAGTTTGGTGGAGCACTGTATGTATCTAACAATCAATAACCGCCGACAAACTCGCTCAAATTCTTTGCATATGCATTCTTTGAGACATGTATTAATTTACCGTTATTTTTGAATGAAATTAGAAATGATGTATTTGCTGATAATGCAATACATGCATCTAAACACCAATTTCATTTAATTCTTTTTAAAATCTTTTTTACTACAAAACCTCCTATGTATTCTACCAGATTAATTGAAAATTGACTGATATTCGAAAAATCTAAATAATCTGCATCATCTCTTATGTCATCAAACAATTTATACCACTGTATTACTTATAACCTTTGTCCCAAAACCAAAACAAAACAAAATTGGTGTGCACGAATACTTTAACGCACGTTTTAGGTTAGAATCATAGGTTTGTTTATATACCTGAAGCTAGATATTTAGTGATTTTGCAAGCACTAAAATAAAGTTACTAAAACTCCTAACTTCAAGAGCCTATGAAGCTCAAAGCATTTTTGACCCTCCCCCACTCCTACCGCTTGCTACCTCCAGATTATATATATATATATATATATATATATATATATATATATATATATATATATATATATTCATCTCGATGATTACACCTCACCAATCCACAGAAAACCCGACAGTCATCGATACTATGACAGACATTTCCATTTTGTTTTGCGTTATTAATTAATATTTTTAAGTGTAACTTAGACATAACTAAGAGTTGGATATACATTGTTTTTGTAACTTGAAATATTACAACTTTCGAAAAAATGAAAAAATGTTTCCCTAATTTTTTTGAACGCAATACAAAAGTGGGCAGTGGTCTCCGTAATTTAGAATTTAAAAACAATGAAACCTCATCTTGGTACAAATATTGTACATTCATTATTTTACAAGAATTTCACCGAAATATTACACCGATTTTAATGTGATTTTAAATAATATTTAGGGTAATGCGTAATAATTTTTCATCGATTTCAATGTAGGTACTCCGAAGAAAGAGGCCTTACAACTAAATTATCCATTTTTGTGGTTTGGCAGATTCGGAATGCTCTAATCTTTATGCTTTAACTTGCAATTTATCCGGGACCAATTGGACAAAATTTAGTGAAGTTATAGAGCATTCAAAAATGCTACATTTTTGCGCGTATTTTCGTTTTCCTTATTTAAAATAAAATCCGCATAAATCATTAATAAACTGCACAATATCAATGAGAAATCGACAACATGAGACATGTGCGTTATAGAGTTGGTAACATTATACTCGAGAAAAAGCGTTTCAAGTTTGCGAAACGCAGAAAAAACATCCATTTTTATAGCTGGAGAATTTCTTCGTCAACGAATGATGCACAGAAATCGCTGGAACTTAAAAGGCGAATGTGGGACCGTTGTTTTTATCTTATTTAAATACTTTTTTGGGACCATGATTGCATATATAGAGGTCAAATTTTAATTGTTTTATTTTTCTTCATTTTTTTATTGTAGTACCTGGCAAGGTCTATCTGGAACTCAAAGAATTTGGTGGTCACACCTACGCCGAATGGGAACAATCATACAATCCAGAATGCGACAGATACAATATCACTTTAGGAAATCAGTCATTCCAAAAGTCATTCATCCAGGAAAATACTACAGTGGATCTCGGAAGTACAAAAGACATAAGATGCACGCAGTTAAGAATAACACCGTTAGATACTCAAAACAGAACTGGAGAAACAATCACAAGAGCAGGTAACATATCTTATGCTGTTTTTCTATTTTTTCCTTGATCATATATCGTAAATTTTGAAAAGTTTCCTCACTCTGTTAGGAACATAACTAACTGATGATGATATATTTGTGAATTTTGTAGTACCTGGGCAAATTCGAAATCTTCAAGCTACATCTGAGAATTACGTAATAAATCTCACATGGGACCCACCAGAGGACTCGTCCTGTGTTGATAATTATATAGTTAAAGTCGGTGATCAAGAATATACAGCACTACAAACTGAATATAATATAACAAACTTGGAGGCTTGTACATCTTATGATGGCACAGTGTCGGCAATATCTAACACCGGTGATGAAGGAGCTCCAACTGACTTTTCCATTAGAACTACAACGCCATCTAGTGAGTATTTTGTTTCTGTTTATTTAGTCGAGTGAACAAAGAAGACTGCAGTGCAACAAATTTCAACTCTTTGGGTTTTTTTTTCCTTATTTATGACGGTATATTTCTATGTGTATATGGCCACTGGTAACCCCAAATCATAACGTTTGTATCTATAATTTGGAATAAATAAAATTAATGCTTGTTTGTACTATTTTTGTTTGTTCAGATATTTACCTCTATATCTGAGAATGACATTTTTCTTCATAAAAAAATATTGGTTAAAATAGTGGGACAGCCTGTAAATACCAGGCCTGCGACTTGTCCCAGGTATTCAATTTTGAAAATCAAAATTTCTTATAAATACAAATTTTAAAAGTTTACTCTCGGGCTATTTTGATGTTTTGAGGACATTTGATAACTAATTTTATACCAAATAATCTGATGTGGCCACGCACATGACTTTATCATACTATATTGAGTATATATAAAATTAATAGTTTAGTTGCATGAGATTTGATAGAGATGGGTCGTGTCTGCGTTAAAATAAAACTAGTTAGCCAGAATTTGACAGATATGTTTATACTATTGACCGTAGGTATTGTCAAAACACCAGCGTTTGACACTACCTGTCATTACAATCACAATATCTGTCAAATCCTGGCTAACTAGTTTTATTGTACTGCAGACACGACCGATTTCAATCAAATAGCATTTGCTCATTCAGCTAAACTATTAGTTTTACCCAAAAAATGTCATAGACAAATTATACAAAATTTCCTCTACTTTAAGTTATTATCTAACTATTTCGAGGAAATTGCGGAAATGGCGGCTAATTTGCAAAATCCTTGAAAAATCCTTAGAGTAAACATCCAGTTCCTTTTGAACAAAAAGCTTTTCAGCTCTAAGTTTGGTCATGAAACTTCTAAATATGAATTTTCGTCCCTATACCGTTTGTAGTTTCTCCGGAATCGTCGCCACAAATAACGAGTATACACACACATACACACATGCACACATACACACACAGACATTTTTTTGTACCGCGGTTAAAAATGTTCGGGAAACCCAAAAGGACATATTTCCGTTAAAATCTCAATTTTTTTTTTGTCGGCAAGATTACAATACTTTGTCATACTGATTCCTATTCAAAGCATACAACTTTGTCGACACTGCTTTTTCCTTTCTATGCACAAAATCCATACGTCTCAGAGTGATCAATATTTGAGTTTGTCAAAAATTTCTCCAAATTGTTACCTTGTGAAAAAGTTTTTTTACGACTACGATGGACACACAAATAGGCCACACCCATCATCAGCATGTAGGAATTTTTTTTTGACGTTGTACAGTGTTCTGATTTTGTTCAAGGAGTCTACTCTTGTCATCTTTTTGAAGCGGATACGAGACTCCTCGAATGGTTACGTGTCGCGGAGTGGGGATATCAGCGGTTGCCCTCTGTTTGGAACGTATCTATGAGCAAGTTCGTTTGTCGCTAAGGACAATAACGCACACCCATACGTTCCAAACACAGGGCAACCGGTGATATTCCCACTCCGTAGCACCTAACCATTCGGGAAGTCTCGTATTCGCTTCAAAAAGATGACAAGAGTAGACTTCCTAGATTTCTTTGCACTGAAGAATACAGAGAATACGTTATGTTGCTTGCAGGTCCCGGCAAACCTGGAGATCCGACGTTTCAACTCGATGGCCAAGTCATGAATACCACTTGGAGCCCTCCTGACAGAATGGCAGCATGCATAACACAATACAATATTGCCATATGGGACCAGAATCCTAGTGGTGCAACGACTGATGATAAAACCACAGAACCATTCTATGTCATCCAACGTGTTGTTCCATGCAGAGAATATCGTTTTCAAGTAATTGCGGTAATAGGCAACAATCAGAGCCCAAATGCCTCGGGAACACACACCATTGGAAAAAGCGGTAATTATTATTATTATTATTATTATTATTTGGATGAATCTATAAACCAAATTATATGTTGAGTGATGTATCATATTCAGGGATGTTAAATTACTGTAATTAATTATTCTCAACCAGCCCTTAAGGTTTTATTTTTTGATATTAATTTATTGTTTGTTTATCCGTTTTTCAATCAGCCGATTTAAGGACGTGCTATATAATGTAACAGTTGATAATATTAACTCTATTTTCTACTTTAAAGTTTTTCTCTAATCCAATGACAAACGTTTGATATAATTACTTCGGTGATCGGTCTCAAAAAACTAAAACTGAAACAAAAACATGCTAGTTCTTTACACTGCAAAATCTTCTCTTGTCTTGTGTTTGTGATTTTGTTTATTTGCTGCTTCACCTCTAAAGAATAGTATTAACTTTCTAGAAATTGCTGCGTCGTGCCATTGTTTGTGCTTAATGAATGTTATATATGTTTTTTTTTTCATTTATTTTGACTGCTTTCACTAATTGGAAGGCTGCAAAAAACTGGATATTTAGTCCCCACACTGCCCAATAATGGAAGTTTGGTTGTTTGCAGTTTTTGTTTTTTAACTACATTTCTCCATGTTTTTTTTTATTTTGCCTCATTTAAAACCAGAGTTTTCAGTAACAATTATAACGTTTATGAATGAATTTAATTGAAAACTGGTCATAATAATTTTCTGTTTTGATTTGTGGGGGAAATATCAACCCTGAGTTTTGGGTTGAGTTTCACTCCTTTTACTCATTACCGCCGGTGCGAAGGTAAACTATACAGTTTCTCAACGAATTAAAGAAGGCATTTGTTGGCAGTTAGAAGCAAATGTTGAACATATGTTGCATGTGTAGCCATTTCAGCCGTTAGCATAGAACTGTGAACTGCTTGCGTGTTGCAAGCGTTATGTCGGCAGTTTTCTCGCAACCATGTTTTCAAAAACAGCTAGCAGTAGAACTCGAGTAATTTTTATCCGATTGATTTGAAATTTCTGCTGTACCCTCTTAGATAGATTACCTATAGAAGTACACATGATTATTAAGTTTGATGAATAATTACAATTTGTATAGACAAAAAAACACTAAAAATGTACATTTCCTTAAATTATAACTCATTAATATTACTATGAATATTAACTATCTAGATGCTACGACGAAATTCAACAATCTCACATATATTATAATTCTTCTCTTCATGCAGCAACTTTTAGTAATGGCATTGCCCAAATTTGAGTTACACAAACGCCTTATTTGCAATATTAATTTTCTTCAAAATCAAAGAATTAGTAATTTTTTACCACTCCAAAATTGTTTATGGTGGTCCAACACTTTGGCAAACTAGATCGCCTGATTTAACCCCGTTGGATTTGTTACTCTGGGGACATACTCTGAAAGAAATTTCTGGGGATATTCCAACTACGATACCAAAATAAAAAGATTTTTTTTAATAAAAGATTTATTGCTTGGAAAAAAAATCATACATCGTAATATAGATTTAAAAAAAAATTACATGTACATATATAAAAATATATGATTGCAGTGGTTTCGTATAAAATAAAAGACATTTTTTAAATATTTTGTACTGCTTATAATACAAGAATATGTAGGACCAACACTATTTCTTGTCTCGAGAAAAATTTCAAAAGTTTATTCTTAAACATTAAAACTTCAGTTACTTTATTTCCAAAAGTACGATTGAGGGGTAGAAATATTTTTATATTAGAATAAAACTGATTTACTGATATATTTAATATGATAAAAATTCTTTGTTTAGTTACGGAGGCACCAACAGTTATTACTCAAACTCCTGGTAAGAAAACAGTGGTTCTCGTAGTTCAACTCGAAGCATACAGTTCGAACATGTGCAAGGTCACCGATATAACTGTCGAATGTGAATATTCTGGAGACGAAAGCGAATTTTTGGATTGGATGGTTAAAAGCGCCAGCGCCACACTCGCCTATACTGATAGTACGGCAAGGCCACGCGCCACAGTGACCGTTGAAGGTTTATCCGAATATACTGACTATAATTGCACTGTGAACGTGATAAATACTGGTGGTACATCTGACGGTGCTGATATTGCATTTCGTACACTTGAGGAGGGTGAGTAGTTTGTTTTTAGTTTGTTGTTTTTGTTTCGTCTAATTTGTTCTCTATTGCCTAATGCCAACTACTAGGATTTCAATCAGTTGCTACAGAAAAATGTTTATAACTTTTGAAAAAATTCTTTTGCATAAATTTTGATCATAACGATCATATTGTAGGCAGTTAAAAGTTCTAGTAGCCATCAGACCCTCAGATTTTTGCCCCATCGACATGAACCCCTAAATCGCGATAATGTCCGTTCGTATAGCAAACGTATTACATTCAGTTGCTGCAGCAAAATGTCTATAAGTTTTGCAAAAATTCTTTCATAAATTTCTATCATACCTCAACTTGTAGGCAATTAAAGGTTCTAGTAGCCGTCACACCCTCAGAGTTTTGCCCCATCGACATGAACCCCTAAATCGTGATAATGTCCGTTCGAATACCAAACGTATTTCATTCAGTTGCTGCAGCAAACTCTCTATAACATTTGCAAAAATTCTTGCATTAATTTCTATCATACCTAAAATTGTAGGTAATTAAAAGTTCTAGTAGCCGTCAGACTGTTAGAGTTTTGCCCCATCGACATGAACCCGTAAATCGCGATAATGTCCGTTCGAATACCAAACGTACTTCATTCAGTTGCTGCAGCAAAATCTCTATAACATTTGCAAAAATTCTTGCATAAATTTGTATCATACCTCAAATTGTAGGTAATTAAAAGTTCTACTAGCCGTCGTCAGATCCTCAGAGTTTTGCACCATCGACAAGAACCCCTAAACTGCGATAATGTCCGTTCGAGTAGCAAACGTATTTCATTCAGTTGCTGCAGCAAAATGTCTATAAGTTTTGCAAAAATTCTTGCATTATGTTCTATCATACCTCAAATTGTAGGTAGTTAAAATTTCTAGTAGCCGTCAGACCATCAGAGTTTTGCCCCATCGACATGAACCCCTATATCGCGATAATGTCCGTTCGAATACCAAACGTATTATATTCAGTTGCTGCAGCAAAATGTCTATAACTTTTCCAAAAATTCTTGCATAAATTTCTATCATACCTCAAATTGTAGGTAATTAAAAGTTCTACTAGCCGTCGTCAGATCCTCAGAGTTTTGCACCATCGACATGAACCCCTAAACCGCGATAATGTCCGTTCGAGTAGCAAACGTATTTCATTCAGTTGCTGCAGCAAAATGTCTATAAGTTTTGCAAAAATTCTTGCATTATGTTCTATCATACCTCAAATTGTAGGTAATTAAAATTTCTAGTAGCCGTCAGACCGTCAGAGTTTTGCCCCATCGACATGAACCCCTATATTGTGATAATGTCCGTTCGAATACCAAACGTATTACATTCAGTTGCTGCAGCAAAATGTCTATAACTTTTCCAAAAATTCTTGCATAAATTTCTATCATACCTCAAATTGTAGGTAATTAAAAGTTCTAGTAACCGTCAGATCCTCAGAGTTTTGCCCCATCGACATGAACCCCTATATCGTGATAATGTCCGTTCGAATACCAAACGTATTACATTCAGTTGCTGCAGCAAAATGTCTATAACTTTTCCAAAAATTCTTGCATAAATTTCTATCATACCTCAAATTGTAGGTAATTAAAAGTTCTAGTACCCGTCAGATCCTCAGAGTTTTGCACCATCGACATGAACCCCTAAACAGCGATAACGTCCGTTCGAGTAGCAAACGTATTTCATTCAGTTGCTGCAGCAAAATGTCTATAAGTTTTGCAAAAATTCTTGCATTATGTTCTATCATACCTCAAATTGTAGGTAATTAAAATTTCTAGTAGCCGTCAGACCGTCAGAGTTTTGCTCCATCGACATGAACCCCTATATCGTGATAATGTCCGTTCGAATACCAAACGTATTACATTCAGTTGCTGCAGCAAAATGTCTATAACTTTTCCAAAAATTCTTGCATAAATTTCTATCATACCTCAAATTGTAGGTAATTAAAAGTTCTAGTAGCCGTCAGATCCTCAGAGTTTTGCACCATCGACATGAACCCCTAAACAGCGATAACGTCCGTTCGAGTAGCAAACGTATTTCATTCAGTTGCTGCAGCAAAATGTCTATAAGTTTTGCAAAAATTTTTGCATGTTTTTATCATACCTCAAATTGTAGGTAATTAAAATTTCTAGTAGCCGTCAGACCGTCAGAGTTTTGCCCCATCGACATGAACCCCTATATCGTGATAATGTCCGTTCGAATACCAAACGTATTTCATTCAGTTGCTGCAGCAAAATGTCTATAACTTTTGCAAAAATTCTTTCATAAATTTCTATCATACCTCAAATTGTAGGCAATTAAAGGTTCTAGTAGCCGTCACACCCTCAGAGTTTTGCCCCATCTACATGAACCCCTAAATCGCGATAATGTCCGTTCAAATAGCAAACGTATTACATTCAGTTGCTGCAGCAAAATGTCTATAACTTTTCCAAAAATTCTTGCATAAATTTCTATCATACCTCAAATTGTAGGTAATTAAAAGTTCTAGTAGCCGTCAGATCCTCAGAGTTTTGCACCATCGACATGAACCCCTAAACAGCGATAACGTCCGTTCGAGTAGCAAACGTATTTCATTCAGTTGCTGCAGCAAAATGTCTATAAGTTTTGCAAAAATTCTTGCATTATGTTCTATCATACCTCAAATTGTAGGTAATTAAAATTTCTAGTAGCCGTCAGACCGTCAGAGTTTTGCCCCATCTACATGAACCCCTAAATCGCGATAATGTCCGTTCAAATAGCAAACGTATTACATTCAGTTGCTGCAGCAAAATGCCTATAACTTTTGCAAAAATTCTTGCATAAATTTTTATCATTCCTCAAATTGTAGGTAATTAAAAGTTCTAGTAGCCGTCAGACCCTCAGAGTTTTGAACCCCTAAATCGCGATAATGTCCGTTCGAATAGCAAACGTATTACATTCAATTGCTGCAGCAAAATGTCTATATAACATTTGCAAAAATTCTTCTATAAATTTTTATCATACCTCAAATTGAAGGCAATTAAAGGTTCTAGTAGCCGTCACACCCTCAGAGTTTTGCTCCATCGACATGAACCCCTAAATCGTGATAATGTCCGCTCGAATACCAAACGTATTTCATTCAGTTTCCGCAGCAAAATGTCTATAAATTTTGCAAAAATTCTTGCATAAATTTCTATCATACCTCAAATTGTAGGTAACTAAAAGTTCTAGCAGCCGTTAGACTAAAACTACAAATATTTGTTTTATATTTGTTATAATAGTTATCTGATAAGATACCAGACTTCAATCAACTTCTTCTATTTACTCTATTTACTGTTTAGCTTCTTCCTGGTAATTAAAAGATTTTTATGCAAGAATTTGATAAGATAGCAAGCAGTAGGTACGAGTATCTAGTATTTACCCAACCTGCTAAATTAACACCAAAATGGTGCTCTTTCAAGAATTCCTCAACGCCACAATACAAATTCTAACAACATTAATAACACCTATTATTGTCGCTCTTGCAGTTCCATCGCCTCCGCAAAACATCAAATGGGAAGAAGGTGATAATTCTGTCAATATATCATGGGAGCCTCCGTTCAAGGTACCTGGTATCATTGGTCTATATCAAATTAGTATAAACCACACCAAATTTTTACACTATACTGCGTGTGAAATCGAAACCGTTAATATAACCAGTGAATATATCAGCGAAACGATATTCGACTTCGGTGATCATGTGCCAAATTCTGAATACGCTGTGAGTGTTGCTGCTTCCACTTCTGCTGGTTACGGACAAGTTGCTGAAGAAGTCATCATAACACGACCTAAAGGTATTTATGATAAATCTTATTAATTTGATCTATCTTGGGAATGAATAGCGTTTTTGCAGTGAAGTTTTCTAATTCAGTAGTAAGATTACCTTGCTATATACAGGAAACGAATAAATACACCATATTCCTTATAGTTTTGGAATTTTTACTTTATTTTGTCTAAAAAACAGCTTTAGATCCATATTATTTGTAACCATGGCCAATTTTTGTTTTTGTTATGGGCGCCATGTTGAATTTTGGCATTTTCCGATAGTAGTGTTTTTAGAGTTTTGTCTGCTTTTGATACTGTATTAAATTACATGTTGATCTGTAACGTCATTATGTAACGTTATTTATAAATATATGTATTGAAATATATATAAAATTTGGTAAAAATCGCTTAGAAAGTAATGACAAGCTCATGAATGGGCAAAGTCGGTTAACTATTTTAACTCTGGCCCGGCTGAAGACAATTTTCTTATCAGATAATAGATTATTTTGCACTGAATAAAAAAAAATTCAAATCCAAAGACGCCCATCAGGTTGTTTTTGTTGCATATTAGGTTTTTGTGTGCGTATTCAGAAATGACATCAAAGAAAATTCGTCAGTTCAACACTTTCAGAAGTCAACAAATTTATGATAGTTAACCCAAAAGTACAGGGTTTAAGGTTTACTTTAGTAGTAATTTGCAGTTTTTAGGTACTGTGTTTGTTTGTATGTTAATAGTAGACGAATTGTATTCGAACAACACTAATTGTTAATATATTTTAGCATCGGAACGACCTAGAGATGTGGAATATAAATTCGAAAATATTTTGGGCGACAACTATGACGTTACAGTTATCATTGACTGGGTGTTGCCTTGCAATACCAAAGGAGAACTCGTAAAGTTCGTATGTATTCTCGACGGCGAAAATATAGAAAATGGAAATCTACAAGACCCAATAGAAGAAAAGGTTATCGCCAATGAGAACATTTCAGATCTTCTTTACTCTGCTAAATTCACTCTACAGCCATTGCACAATTATACAGTTCAAATACGTGCTATAACCAGAGCAAGAGAATTTGACGAAATTGACGGTGAAACAGAACAAATATCGTTTATATCTCCAGACGGCTGTAAGTATACCGAAAATAATCAATTTATAAAAGATTTCTTCGTAAATTTCATAAATATCAAAATAGAGTATTACCACAATCTCCTTAATATTTTTGCCGGAAATATGTTATCTGAAAAACGCCGTAATAAACTATAACTCGTATGCCCTATTTATATGACTTGTGTTCTCTGCAGTTCCATCTGCACCTTTAAATTTGGAGATAATTGATATATCGTCAAGAACTGCTGTATTCCGATGGGACGAACCGGCGAATAAAAACGGAGAACTGACCAGTTATACGGTTCACATCGATGTAGGTGGCGCTCTGCATGAAGTTCCTGAAGGATGTTACCATAACACAACTAATTTGGAATTTATCCTGGATCCGACTGACACTCAGTATATGTTCACCGGTTTTCCCAATTACAATTATACTGTCACCATGACAGCTGCCACCAATGCTGGAAGCGGCACTAAAACTGAACCGAAAACCTTCCAGACACAAGGAGATGGTAAGTTGATGTTATCTCTTGTTAAAGCAAAGTATGCCACTAAGAAAAAGCATTAGAAGTGAATAGGCAATGTAGGTCGTGTGAGGTATCATACTCAGATAGAAAAAGATTTTGTTCTCAAGACACTCTCAATAAGAGAGCGCACGATGTTAATTTTATAATTCCCAAATGTTTACATTATAAATCAATAAATATTTCATTACTTTGATACAGAAAACCATGTTTTATTTTAAATTCAAGTCTTGCGGTTTTATTGAGACACCAAAAAGCGACCAAAAACTGGCAAAAAAGAAGGTATTTAACGCCAGTTTTACCAGAAATACGACTTACTTAATGTCTTGTGAAAAGTATCTAATCTACTTTTCATTGTAGTTCCAGAAGCTGTAAGAGATGTTGCAAGAGACAAATGTGACGCGAATGAAGAGATATACAATGTTGAGTTGAAAGTAACCTTTAATCCGCCCTGTCATATCAATGGCATTTTCGACCATTACGAGATAGAACTAACTGGTATAAGAGATGCAGATTCATACAAGATCTCAAGAAATATAACGTTTTTCAATGAAAATGAGGCTACCTTCAAGTTGGAACCTGAACATGAATATAGTGGTTATATTAGGGTGCACACAGATCAATATTCCAGTGAAAAAGCTAACATATCGGTGGACATATCGCCAGCAGGGGGTAAAAAATAATTAATATTTAAATAAAACAATACGAAAATAAATTTAAAAATAAAAAAAACTGACTGAGCCCGGAGTTGAACCGAGGTCTTCCGCTTTGCAGGCTTTGCGATATTGCCTCATATATTCAATAAAATGATATATTTTTGCAGTGCCTAAGTCAAACAACATTACCTTGGCGAAATTGGATGTTATTGACTCATTTACGGCGAATTTCGTGCTACAGAAGGACACATTTGATGAAAGCAACGGTAAAATTCTTTATTACTCGATAATTCTGAGCGCATTTAATGAATCGGCAACTACGGAACATTTCAACTTTTGGCAGAACGGTATTTGGCCTGAAAGCGGCTTTTGGAGTGATGATGGTGATTTGAAGACATACCAAACTACACCGGACCGCTGGAATCCATTTACAGGTAAAGGAAAAAAGTTGCTTAGGAGAGGTTTTTTTTTTTAAATTATATCAATTTTGTGTTAACTTTTTCAAAATTAAACAAAATATTATTAAAAATAATTGAAAACACGTAAATATACACATTTGATATAGATTCGAAACATCGCACATGTGGATTTCCAAACACGTTTCAAGTAGTGGAAATGCTGCTGGACAAAAAACTTGTTATTTTATGCCCGTAAACAACTTCTATGCCAAATTTTGTTAGAATATTTTAAGAAAACATGCGGTCAATGCTCAAAACACTACTATTTTAAACGTCATATTTTTTTATACCATGTACTACAGTAAAATTAACAAACATAAAAGAAATAAACCCAATAAAGTTGGGCCCGCAAAACCATAGCACCCCTAATGTGCATGTTGGCGTTTTTTTCTCAGTTTACCACAAATTGGTCCCCATTTCGCAACTTAGTGTCTGTACAAAAATAATCCTTATAAAATTCAGCGCAAAAAAAGGTGTTTACCACATTTTCTGATATACTGTGGTTCACAAAGTGCGAGCGCCCCAATATGGGGGTATTTTTTAATTATTTTTTTTATGATAAAAGCCCTCTGTCACTGTTATGTTTTTATTGAATATTTAATACAAAACTATAATTATTATTGACTGAATTAAATATAAATAAAAATTATTAACAGACGAAAAAGTTGGTATTGGAATCTCCTAGAAAAAGTAGAATTTAACAATTCATTTACAAGCTCTACGGTTGACGTTTACGTAGCTCTAACGTAGAGTACTCTAATCGAAGGCCAAGTATATTTGGTTGCCTATCCCCTTCCTAAACATAACCTTAAAACGTCGTATTTCGTTTAATTTCTTTCCGATTCAGCTGTTCTTTTTCCAATAATCCTTGTATTTAGACCCAAATTACAGAGTTGTCACATCAAGGGCTGATAAATCCACGGTCACTTTCAAAATCGGCACGAATGGATCTTGCGACGGAAAATCCTACTGCAACGGAAAATTACGACCAGACACTGCATATCATCTCAGGGTTCGAGGCTTCACTAGTAGAGCATACAGAGACACAGTTCCAGTGAAGTTTACTACACGTAAGTATTAAATAAATATTTTAGTACTTCACTCAAGAAAACCATGTGGAATTTAAAATTAAAATCCTGGATTCTTATTGAGACGCCCCTTTATTATGTAAACATAATTTATTTCAACGTATTTTCAGCTCCGAAACTGAACCTTGGTGCGTTGATTGGCGGAATAGTTGGTGCTTGCGCGGCTCTAGCAATAATATTTATAGCTGCTTTTATATTTTGGCGAAGAAGGAAACAAAAACATGTCGAAGAGGAAGATTCGTTAGAAAATCCACTTATACCGGTTCCCATCGCCATCAAAGCGTTTGTGGATCATTACAACGATTACAAGACCAATTTAAACAAGCTAAAATCGGAGTATACTCTGTTGGAAAGGAAGAGTGCTGAGCAACAATTATCGACGTCTTTCGCGCTGACAGATGACAACAAACGCAAGAATCGTTACATAAATATCCTACCATGTAAGTACAATCTTTCATTGATATTATTCGACCTTGTAGCTGATAGGTTTTGAAAAATATTGTCGAATAGAAGCTAATATAACTGTTTTAACCATCGGATATACTAATTTCTTTATTTCTAAGTTTCCTTCTGCTTGATTTTAGATGATGAGACCAGAGTTAAATTGGATAGGGATAAGAATGATAATTATACCGACTATATTAATGCTTCGTTTGTTAAGGTATTAGCATGCAGTTTTTTTTATGAATATTGATAATTATTCTTGTTCTTTCTGAACTCCTTCAGGGTTATTCTGATAATGTTGAGTACATCGCAACTCAGGGTCCACTGGAGCAAACTGTTGTCGACTTCTGGAGGATGGTGATACAGGAAAACGTCAGTTTGATAGTGATGGTGGCCCAGTTCGTGGAACAAAATAAGGTATGTCGTTTTTAATTGCGTTAAAATGTTAATAATATGGTGTCCAAAAATTCTGTCGTTAATAGAATAAAAGAGTTAAACAACAACTTACCGATTACTCGGACGAAAATTGAAAAATTTTCGTCAGATTTTTGCGCTAAGCATTCATGCGTTAATTTAGAAATGGAAACATCAGGTACATTTGTTGATAGTCATACAAGTTATGTAGAAATTATTCAGGAGTACGATCAGTGGCGCGTTATTGTGATGGGGGCGCGTCCCTTCTAATTTATTATTACTTAATGACTCTACTGACTGAAGGGGACGCTTCCCGCCATTCTGAAACTCAAAATCTAACCTGACAATTAATCGCCTGTTCAAGATGGCGACGGCTTGGGTACGCCAAGACGTCATTTGAACATAACGGCACTTTAACGCTAACATGATTAAAGTCGCTAATTTAATTGATTTTTACTTACGGTAACGTCAAGTAATTATCTCTCTCTTACGGAGCCTCAAAATCTGTAGGTTCTTTCTCGGGACTTTGTCAGAGAAGTTCGAACTTGCTAACAAATTGATCATGACTATTAAGAAGCCAAAATGTTTCTCCAGACAGGACTGATAAAAACGCAAATCCAAAGCAACACTTAAAGTCTATTAAACAAATAACATTGTTTAACTGCTTTCTTTTAACATTTAATCGTCTTGTTACATTTACACTACTGATCTAAGTGACATGCGGTTTTTACTGTTGAATTTGTGATTCAAAAGAGTATAAAAACAGGAAAAATATACAGGATGCTGAATTAAAAAAATTGCATTTGGTCTGCTGCTTACAAATACATAACCCTGTATATTCAAAAGTCATTCAAGTTTCTTCTAAACTTTGAGGACCGAATATTGTACATTACGTTTTTTCTTGTTAAAACTGATATAGCAGAAGGCACTCGGAATTATTGTATTTTTTTGATGATATGGAATCAGAACCTCCTTCACCAAGTGATACTGTACTTCGTAAATTGTTTTCACATTGTCATCACTTATGTTTCATTTCCTATTTAATTAGCCAAAATGTCATCAATACTTCCCAAATAACCACGAGACGATGGACATCGGAGACGGAATTGAAATTAGATGCGCCAACGAGCTGCCATTTGACGGTTACATCAAAAGAACTCTATTGGTGCAAAGGGTAACATAATTTTATTTCTCTAGTCCTCGTCAAATCACAAGATTATCCTTTTTCTTTAACAGGAATTAATGCAAATGACCATAACGCATTTACAATTCACGGAATGGCCCGATTTCGGTTGCCCAAACGACACCGATTCCATGCTTGAATTTTGCAACGTGATGCGTCAAGTCGTCGAGCAACACAAAAACAAAACGGTCATCCACTGCAGGTATTACAATATAAGATATTTCGTATTATATTATTTGATTTGTCGAGTTGTTTTCAGCGCTGGTGTTGGTAGAACTGGGACGTTGATTGCCATAGATATCCTGATCCAAACAATTGAAAACAAAGGCGATATCGACGTTTTTAAGACCGTCTTAGACTTGAGGAAACAACGTATACGAATGGTACAAACAGAGGTAAAGATCTGTTAAATGTTTAATGTATAAATCATTATCATATATTTATTTTCAGAAGCAATATATGTTCATTCTTAGTTGCTTGGCGCAACATATACAAAACCCGAAAAGGCCAGAAAGTATGTTTGTCTTTGTTACTCTGAATTTAGTGGTAATTTTATTATTATTTTTTTTTTTAGAGAAACTCATAGATCCGATATATGAGAATGTTACGATAAAACAAGAGAATGGCGGGACTGCGGAGAGCGCCCTCTGACATGATTAGGTTAGGTGAAGTTCTAGTCATCGCAATACCAAAAAGTGCCATAACGAAGTGACCAAATATAATAAATAAACAAGTGATCGTGATCCAAATGAGACTTAATTTAGGATATTAGGTTATTACCAATAATGTATATACATATTATTTAATAAGGAAGAAAGTATTTATTATTGTATAAGTGTACATTCCAAATATAAGACGATCGTAATGTCGGTATTGACATACATGTTGTTTTAATGTTGTACTAATCTTGTGCGAGAAGTTTGATGTTGCTTAGAAGTTTAAGGAGTTAGTTTAAAAGGTAACCTACTCAGTAATTGCAACGGATCACTTGGTGGTTATAAATGCAACCACCTATTTGGTATATTGTGATTAGCTCTTCCAAGAACCTGACATTATACTTGTTCGTGGTAATATAAATTCTAATATAATAAAACTTTTAAACTTTATCGAATATTTAGCAATTTTGTTGGATTCTTTCTATTAGCAGTTAGTTACTCAAGTAGTTTTGAGAAGCTCATTGTTGATACAGCTTACTATACCGTAAAACTTAGTAAATCCACATACCAAATGTGGATGATATTCCACATATTTATTATCTTTAGTTTAGAAAAAATAAGATTCAAAATTCTTGCATATTGAGGGACATAGAATAAAACGCAAATAATAAAAAAACAACAATATATTTAACACGACTGCATCGTTACAAAAGCTAAACAGATCATATAAAAATAGTAATCTAAAGTAAATGTCCCAAATTCAGACAGGTTAAGGAATTCTTATTACATTTGTAACCGTAGAATTTATATTTATGAGGTGTCAACTTTTTAAACAAATATTTCCTTATAAATATATCTGGCAATTCATTTTTAAAGAAAATAGGTAATAGTTACGTAATGTATTTTTAATGAAACACAGTATAAAATAAGTCCTTAGTCTTCTTCAGTCTGCCCTTTCTCCCTCATCTGTATTTTAATGTCTCTTGCATCTGGAATTTTTGGTGTTTTTCTTGGCGCAGCTTTTTATTCCGTTCCTTTTTCGCTTCCTTTCTTATTTCTCTAGAATGATTTTCTTTTGTGCCTTCTTCTTTTTTATTAACAAATATTCTCTCCAAGCATTAGATAATAATGTTACAGATGAAGTTTCTTTTTACTTTATTTGGGTGTTTCAGGCCAGAATAGTGATTTAATGGAGATGGGATGAGTTCAACTGTTATCTTTAAAGGTGGTGTATTAATGCCAAAATCGCTACTCTCTACTGATAGTGTAATACTTAGGGGTTATTGATGTCCGTAACTCCGACTCTTGTGTAGGAATTTGGACAAAATGCGTACAATTAATTGTAATATAGCAAACGATGTATATTTACTTCTAACCATGTACCTAATTCCGACACCCCTAAATTTGTAAATAATAGTGGTTAAAAGAGTAGTACACCGTATTATTATGTAAATATAAACCATTTTTAGTCAGCCTAAACAGATATTATTAGAATTTTCTTAATTACTAAGCCTGTAGCAATGAAGAAGGCAAATTGCAGTTACCTTATAAGGAAAAAAACAACTTTTAGGATAATCAATTATCAAGATCAGTGAAACTTGTAAACTGTATGAATTTGGGACATTTACCTTAAATTCATAATTCTATCCACTTTGACAAAAGATTTGAATTGAACTAAATTAAACCAAATTAAATCAATAGGCATATTGTTTAGATAGTATAAAAATTATTATGTACAACAAACGACATAGTTTGTAGCTTTCGGGGTTTGATAAGAATTATGGAGCACTTTTTCAAGACATGTTAATGGCACTTATAATTGAGTATACCTAAAGGTGCCTCAATAAGATAGCAAGATTTTTTTTTATTTTACTTTTTTTGCCAATTTTGTGCACAAAATCATCATCAGCGACGAGGCTCATGTTCACCAACACCAGGGCGGCCATTTACTGTATTTGTTGTTCCATACATAATTCCCGAATGTCTACTTCATTAAATATTAATAAACAACAATGTTTAATTTAAAATTCTTGAAAATGCTTAAGTAAAAAATCCTGCGTCCTTATTGAGACACCCTTTTTTATTATTATTATTATTACATGATCAATAATACTGACAATATTTTCTATAGATTATAGAAACGAATGGCACATATCATTCTAACACAGTTGCTTGATAACATGGTTAAAACAGTTATGGGAGAAAATCAGCATCCGAAATATCAAAAGGCATGTAGGTCGAAAATTAAAACTAACTAAATCTAGTAGGAATCAAACAGTAATTACAACTACAAAATATGCAATAGCAATTAAATAATATAATGGCACAGCCGTTCTTTGAAAGAATACTATATAAAAATACTGTTTGTGTCTATATAAGGTACAGTAATTTTGCCCAAAGTTAAACTTCAATGTTCAATAACTTTGGTAATCTTTGACCGATTTTCGTTATTATTTCTCTAAACTGTAAAGAAATTCATCAAGTTTGTCATATTTGACCGTTTCGTTTCGATAGTATTGACTCCTGTGTGTGAAAGTTCATAACTGTCAAACTACTAAACAGAACCTATTGATCCTGCATCATTTGTACATAAGTGGGAAGACTATCAACATTTTTTGCCTCTCGGTGTAAACATGAGGGCGAGAAAAATGAAAAAAGCTACCTGATTTTTGTACTTTTCAATTAATGCTGTCTTTCCAATTTTTCTCTCCTTAACCGCTTACCACAAAAATTTGAATTTTTGACCAGGTTGCATTTTAGGTTGCATTCTTTAGATAGGCGATTTTTTTCTTTAAATTTTTATGTAATAAAGAATGTGAACAAGATTTTGATGGAAGCGGATATCTCTGTAACGAATATTAGCACGAAATGGGATATGAACGTAAACAATCGCCATATTTTATTTAATGTAATGCGACTGTAGAAACATAATTGCATAGAAGCTTTTACATAATTTTTTGAAAGAGATTTGAATGAGTGTTATAAATTTCTTGCAGCGCGGACTATGTCAATCGTAACGGCAAATGGTAATATAGCTGGGCCAGTACCAGCAAGATCGTTTACTTAATACGATGAGAATAATTTTTTAATTTTGAATAATAGTGCGATTTAAATATAGTACAATGAATTTAGATGTAAAATTAGTTCTAAGTAATGATATTTTACAAAAACGGATTCAGACTAGGGGTTCCAATCCCGGACAATATACAGATCCCGGGATTAAAGATTTTGTAATCCCGGGATTGATGAAAAAAGCGAAAATTGCCAGATCAAAACGCCTAGGATGACAAAAGTTACCAAATCCAGTAAGTAAAAAAAAAAACCTTAAATATACTTTATTGGACAATAAATGTTACCCCGAAACTAGATCAATGTTTTCAAATTTTACGGTACAGGTAGCAAACCAAAATTGGCGGCTTAAAAGATAAAAGGTTAAAACGTAGTGGCATCAATAATAAACAAAATTTATCCTCTATTAGATAATAACTTGCTCTTATATCTTAAATTTACTAAAAAAATTTGCATTTTTGTAAAATGTTTCATGATTAGTCACGGCAAAAGAAAATGTTTGATCGAGCCAAATTTTGAGAATTTTTGTGGCTTTCTAATCGAATACTTAACCACTTGTTCAAGTCCCTTCTAAGGGAAAAAAATAGGTCAAAAAGCACCAAAACATGTGTAATTTCTGTCCAGCTTTGGGCAAACTTATTGTATATATATATATATAGTTATACGTAATATCAAATATTCTTCAGACTTATGAAACTTCTTATAAATGAAAACTTTATTTGTTGTTATTTGTATGCATTATTTCAAAATGTTATATAAAAATAGTAATAAATATGGTTAGTACCATCGAAAAATTGCTCAAATTTACTTAATTGTGCAAGAGATCATTAAAAAAATAAGCATTTTTGGCACTTTACAATATTGATCAATATCATTGTGGTTTATTAATCATAGGATGCTCAGTGTTCATCCAAGTAGGCAGCTCAGTCTTCAGGTGCAAATTCATACCCGAATGGGGCATCTGCCCATTCGTCGGATGATGATGTATCACATTGTTTCTATGATGCACCATCATCGGCATATTATGGCTTCCGTGCATTGGATGCAACGGCATAGGATAAATCTCAGGCTGCCTGACATCCATCTGCATCAATCTCGGATACTGATGTTCAGGCAATGCCTGCGAATGCCCCGGCATAATATTATTACCGTTATTATGCAAAACTTGCATCGGAACGGCTGGTGGAGGTTTTACAATTTCAGGATTGAAATTAATCGGTGCATTTTGTTGTACAGTGTCGTTGGTATTAGGATTAACATTAGTATTAGGATTAACATTAGTATTAGGAGTATTATTAGTCTTAACCTTAGAAGCGTTTGTTTTATTACCAAGATCGTTTTTATCACGTTTTTCGACTAAGACAGCCTTATTTCCCTCTTTCTCGTACCAGAAACCCATATCAAATAACAACCGTCGTAAAGTCATGACTGAAAAGTCAGGTAACTTTTTATCGACATTTACGCGTTTTAAAATAGTGTTTAACGAAGGTACAATCCCGCGAAATTTCAAATCGTAGATGATATCTCGAATACCTTGTCTCACGTTTTGGTCGTACTTGATGTCGCGACTGTTTATGTTGATATTCTTCCGGATTTTCGTCTTGGACGGTTCCTTAAATCCCCCGACACTGGATTCTTCCTTACGAAACTGAAATATGCTCTTCTCGCTGCATCCCGTTGCTTTTGAAGTCCGTCGCACTATCTCCGTGACGCATAACTCCGTGTGTTGCTGTTTGAAGTACTTGAAAACGTTTAAAATGATAGTTTTCTCCTTGCATGAGTATGACATGCCTTGTTTCATTTTCTTTATAGTCAGATCTGGAGCCATAATTTTCGAAAACCATAGCCTAAATCAATAAATATACGCAAATTATATATCGACATTGTTTATATTATAGCAATATTACCTTGCTTTCTAATGAAATGTATGAATTGTTACCGAAAATGTAGAGGTTAGAAAGTTTCCAGACAATAGGTTAGAATAGTTGAGGGATAATAACAACGGAACAAGAGGACGGTTGGATTCAAATCGGTTTGCTTGTCGCGGTTGAATACGTGATTTCTATTGGTCGAATAGATCGCTGGTATGTGGAATGAACTGATATGGGTGGTAAATGTGACAGGTAGACAAAAGAATCAGTCAGTTTGCGACATCTATTGGAGCTTTTTAGAAGCAACGGCGCATAACCACAAAATGTACAGGGGGATCGATAAGGTGCCGTTGTCCAGGCACATACAGGATGTAAATAAAGCATTCTTTTAAATAATATACATACGTGTACTTTATTATTTTCCAATAAGAAACGAAAGAAATGCAATGCATTTTCATCAAGAATAAAACTATCAAATCTCCATCACAGTATAAAATTTATTCATAAAAATTACATAAATTAATCAAATAGACACGCACAAAAAAAGTCTTACTTCGGCACTGTTGGTTCATAAACAAAAGTATACGTGGCGGAGTACCTACTACCCAGAGACCCACTCGTCTCACTACCCTTATCATTGTTAGTGGTCACCCCCGAGGTCTTTGCCCCCTCATCACTTTTCGTGTACCTCGCACGACAACTACAATACTTCCAGCATTCGCAAGGCTTGACCTTCCTATCATCAACCGTCATAGACTCAGCATCAACCGAATTCGACTTCTTGCCACCATTTCTACCCACCTTTTTATTCTGGACAACAGTCTCTTCATCGGTTTTCGCTGGCTCTTCCAGAGTAGCCACAGGTTCCACAGAAGGCGTATCCAAATCGGATATCCGATATCCGCTCTCTCCATAATTGATGATAGACATCGTACTCGTGCGCACAACCAGGCCACTAGCCACTTCTCCGTCGTTCCCAATGTCAGCTATCGAATCATAAGACGCTGATTGGCCTGGTTTAGCTGGAGGCACCCCATCCATAGCGTAGCCGTTCGGATCATTACCTATCTTCGCCTCGCTTACAACACAAACCCGAGACTCGTCGGAGGTTGCAGCGATGGGCACGAGCTGGACCTCGGTACCGTTACTGTTATCCGTGTTGACCACGACGCATTGGGAGAAATGAACAGAAGGTGACTCCTTGATAACTTCTCCCGTGCTGGAAGCATCAAAATCCAAAGTATGCCCCGGAAAGACCGCTGGTTTGAGGGCTGGAGTCTGCGGCTTCAGAAGTGGCGTACGACGCTGCTGACTCTTAACCCCGTTTCCGTTGTTCTCTTTGTGGTTCTCTCCGTTGGTTCTTGAGGTTTCTATAACAGCGGTGGCATATCGGATTCTGTCGTACAGATTGCTGCTGCTCCTGTGGAGTTTAGTTGGCGATAGACTCTTGGAGAGGACTGGAGATACTAAGACGTGGTGGTTGTGCTTGTTGCTGGCTTCGGCGAGTTCGCTGGAATTAAAGATATTAGTAGTAGTGATGGGGATGGGAAAATGTGGATTTGGGTATGCTGGAATGAAAGGTTATAAGTAGAGCGACGCAAAATTATTAAGCTGTTCTCTACAGCTGAGGCGGCATGAGTCACGTGGCTCCGCCTAGAAAAGCAGAATAGCCGAAGCCCACTTGACTGACAAAGCCGTAGGACGATTGTACCGCCTCAGCTGTAAAGACCAGCACCTAGCTTAATGCTTTCCTCGTGCTCTAGTTAGAAAGATGGCAAGCGTTTAATAAGGTTTTCTTCTCTGGACCGGTGGTACCACTCGTAGACATACATATGTTATACATTCTGTTAAATTTTAGGATTTTCAACTCGCTAAAGTAAACATTAACTGACAAAAACAAAGTATTTTCCTCAACAATAAAACACAATGCTCCATCACAATATAAAATTTAATATAAAAATTACAATAAATTAATCAAACATTAAAATAGACCCGCACGGAATAAAAAACAAAAAATCACCACACGCCATAGCAAAAAAGTCTTACATCGGCACTGTTGGTTCATAAACAAAAGTATGCGTGGCAGAGTACCTACTACCCAGAGACCCACGCGCCAGACTAGCCTTATCATTGTTAGTGGTCACCCCCGAGGTCTCAACCCCCTCATCACTTTTCGTATTCCTCGCACGACAACTACAATACTTCCAGCATTCGCAAGGCTTGACCGCCCTATCATCAACCGTCATAGACCCAGCATCAACCGAATTCGACTTCTTACCACCATTTCCAGCAACCTCTTTATTTTGGACAGCAGTCTCTTCAGCGTTCTTCTCTGCTTCTTCCAGAGTAGCCACAGTTTCGACAGAGGGCGTATCCAAATCGGAAATCCGATATCCGCTTGATGCGTAATTGATGACAGACATATTACACGTGCGCGCACCCAGCTCACTAGCCACTTCTTCGTCGTCCCCTAGGTCTGGTATCGAATCATAAGACGCTGATTGGCCTGGTTTAGCTGGAGGCACGCCATCCGTAGCGTAGTCATCCGGATCATTACCTATCCTCTCATCATTTGCAACCCAAACCCGAGACTCGTCGGAGTCTTCAGCAATTGGCACGAGCGTCTGCTGGAATCCGGTACCGTTTGTTTTATCCGTGTTGACTTCGACGCATTGGGAGAAATGGACAGAAGGTAACTTCATGATAACTTCTTCCTCGTTGGGTGCTTGAAGTTTGAAGACTGGAACATGCTTTTTCAGAAGTAACGTACGACGCTGCTGAGTGTTAACCCCGTTTCCATTGCTCTCTTTGTGATTCTCTCCGTTCGTTCTCGAGTTTTCCAAAACCACGGTGGCGTCTCGGATACGGTTGGACAGATTGCTGTTGCTCCTGTGGAGTTTGGTTGGAGATGGAGTCTTGGAGATGATTGGTGATGCTAAGACGTGGTAGTTGTGCTTGTTGCTGGCGTCGGCGATTTTGCTGGAATTAAACATATTAGTAGTGATGGGGATGGGATAATGTGGATTTGGGTATGCTGGAATGAAAGCTTATATGTAGAGTGAGGCAAAATTATTAAGCTGTTCTCTGCAGCTGAGGCGGTATGAGTCACGTGGCTCCGCCTAGAGAAGGAGAATAGCCGAAGACCACTTGACTGACAAAGCCGTAGGACGATTGTACCGCCTCAGCTGTAAAGACCAGCACCTAGCTTAATGATTTCCTCGTGCTCTAGTCAGAAGGATGGGAAGCGCTTAATAAGGTAATCTTCTCTGGCCCGGTGGTATCA
Organism: Melinopterus prodromus; assembly: GCA_964023965.1. Classification (NCBI taxonomy): domain Eukaryota; kingdom Metazoa; phylum Arthropoda; class Insecta; order Coleoptera; family Scarabaeidae; genus Melinopterus; species Melinopterus prodromus. The sequence goes on from OZ030394.1 coordinate 61,690,717, forward strand.
CTCGCAGACATACAACATTCAGTTAAATTTTAGGATTTTCGACTCGCTAAAGTAAACATTACCTGACAAAAACAAAGTATTTTCCTTAAAAATAAAACACAAATCTCCATCACAATATAAAATTTAATATAAAAATTACAATAAATTAATCAAAAAAAAAAAAAAAATCACCACACGCCATCGCAAAAAAGTCTTACATCGGCACTGTTGGTTCATAAACAAAAGTATACGTGGCAGAGCACCTAGTACCCAGAGGCCCACTCGCCATACTACCCTTATCATTGTTAGTAGTATCCCCAGATGTCTCTACCCCCTCATCACTTTTCGTGTTCCTCGCACGACAACTACAATACTTCCAGCATTCGCAAGGCTTGACCGCCCTATCCTCAGCGGTCATAGACTCAGCATCAACCGAATTCAACTTCTTGCCACCCTTTCTAGCCACCTCTTTATTTTGGACAGCAGTCTCTTCATCGTTCTTCTCTGCGTCTTCCAGAGTAGCCACAGGTTCGACAGAAGGCGTAGTCAAATCGGATATCCAATATCCGCTTGCTCCGTAAGTTATATCAGACATCATACTGGTGCGCGAAACCAGGCCACTAGCCACTTCTCCGTCGTTCCCAATGTCTGCTATCGAATCATAAGACGCTGATCGACCTGCTTTAGCCGGAGCCACGCCATCCATAGCGTAGACATCCGGATCATTACCTATTTTCTCATCATTTACAACCCAAACCAAAGAGTCGTCGGAGTCTGCAGCAATTGGCACGAGCGTAGATTGAAATCCGGTACCGTTAGTTTTATCCGTGTTGACTATGACGCACTGGGAGAAATGAACAGAAGGTGACTCCATAACTTCTTCCTTGCTGGAAGCTTCAAAGTTCAAAGCATGCCGCGGAAAGTCCACTGGTTTGAAGGCTTGAATCTGCGGCTTCAGAAGTTGCGTACGACGCTGCTGAGTCATAACCCCGTTTCCATTTCTCTCTTTGTGATTCTTTCCGTTGGTTCTCGAGTTTTCCAAAACCACGGTGGCGTCTCGAATTCGGTCGGACAGATTGCTGTTGCTCCTGTGGAGTTTGGTTGGAGATGGAGTCTTGGAAATGATTGGTGATGCTAAGACGTGATGGTTGTGCTTGTTGCTGGCGTCGGCGATTTCGCTGGAATTAAAGATATTAGTAGTAGTGATGGGATGGGAAAATGTGGATTTGGGTATGCTGGAATGAAAGGTTATAAGTAGAGCGAGGCAAAATTATTAAGCTGTTCTCTACAGCTGAGGCGGTATGAGTCACGTGGCTCCGCCTAGAGAAGGAGAATAGCCGAAGCCCACTTGACTGACAAAGCCGTAGGACGATTGTACCGCCTCAGCTGTAAAGACCAGCACCTAGCTTAATGCTTTCCTCGTGCTCTAGTTAGAAGGATGGCAAGCGTTTAATAAGGTTTTCTTCTCTGGACCGGTGGTACCACTGGTAGACATACATATGCTAAACATTCTGTTAAATTTTAGGATTTTCAACTCGCTAAAGTAAACATTAACTGACAAAAACAAAGTATTTTCCTCAACAATAAAACACAAATCTCCATCACAATATAAAATTTAATAAAAAAATTACAATAAATTAATCAAACATTAAAATAGACCCGCACGGAATAAAAAACAAAAAGTCACCACACGCCATCGCAAAAAAGTCTTACATCGGCACTGTTGGTTCATAAACAAAAGTATACGTGGCAGAGCACCTACTACCCAGACACCCACTTGCCATACTACCCTTATCATTGTAAGTAGTATCCCCAGAGGTCTCTACCCCCTCATCACTTTTCCTGTTCCGCGCACGACAACTACAATACTTCCAGCATTCGCAAGGCGTGACCGCCCTATTATCAACCGTCATAGACTCAGCATCAACCGAATTCGCCTTCTTGCCACCATTTCTAGCCACCTCTTTATTTTGGACAGCAGCCTCTTCATCGTTCTTCTCTGCGTCTTTCAGAGTAGCCACGGTTTCGGCTGAAGGTGTATCCAAATCGGAAATCCGATATCCGCTCGCACCGAAATTGATGATAGACATCGTTCTCGTGCGCAGAATCAGGTCATTAGCCACATTTTCGTCGTCGCGTAGGTCAGCTATCGAAGCCGAGGACGCCGATCGCGCTGGCTTGGCTGGGATCACGCCATCCGAAGCGTAGTCATCCTGATCACTACCCATCCTCTCATCGTTTGAAACCCAAACCAGCGACTCCTCGGAGGCTTCAGCGATAGGCACGAGCACGTGTTGGAATCCGGTACTGTTAGTTTCCACGTTGACTTCGACGCACTGGGAGAAATGAACGGAAGGCTCCTGAATCACATCTTCCTCGACGGGTGCGTCCAAATCCAAAACCTCCCGCGAAAAGTTCGGAAATTTGATGGCCGAAGCGTGCTGCTTCAGACGTGACGTAGGACGTTGCAGAGCCCTAACCCCGTTTCCGTTCTTCTCCTTGTAATTCTCCCCGTTGGTTCTCGAGTTTTCCAAAACCGCGGTGGCGCTTCGGATTCTGTCGGACAGACTGTTGTTGCTCCTGCTGAGTTTCACTGGAGATAGGAGCTCGGAGATGGTCGGGGATGGCGAGGCGTGCTTTTTCTTGCTGCTGGCGTCGTCCAGTTCGCTGGAATGAAGGATATTAGTAGTGATGGGGATGGGAAAATGTGGATTTGGGTATGCTGGAATGAAAGGTTATAAGGACGGGTAGCGTTTTGTGAGGTCGTCTTCTCTGGACCGGTGGTATCGCTCGTTGACGACCTCCCTGCGCAACTGTTTATTCTGGTTGCTATAGTCGAGGGCTTTCTCCTGGTACATATCGAGCTGGTCCGCCGTTGACGCGCTGGAAGAATGAAAATGGGAGGTTCCGTAAAAGTTGTAAATTTTGGTGCAAAAATTTTCTTGAAGTTAGACGTTAGAAAGCGGTGCTTGAATTGTGCAAAGTATAACATTAAAAATAAGCGACATTGTGGGGAAAATAGTTGAATTCCAAATGTTATTATTTTATTTATGTACCCTGAAATGAACTTGAACTTTAAGCCATGAAACGTATAACAATCAGCTTTTTGTGCTATCGCTCTCGCGCAGAAATGTTAGGTCAAGGCCAAAGTCGAGTGTGGCCAATCTATATTATACGTTGTCTATGCTAAGAACTCTGTGGTGTTTTTTTTTGTGCCAAGTGTGAAATTTTATTTAATTAACCTCAACCTATAATTTTTTACTCAAACATTTCGATTATAACGTATATTTACAGTGTATTTACCTCAGGTAAATATTAGAACTAGGCCATACTTAATTCCATAACATTGCAACTACGGTCAACCATAACTAAATTAACACATAACGACAACAAGCACTCAAAGTGTTATGAATTAGAGTAGCAAGCATTGTCTTCCTTTCATCGCCGTCCATTACCACCAGTGTCAAAAAAATTAACGAGTTACGTAAACAGGTACCTAATGGGTAAACAAATACTGTAATTTCAACGACTTACAGCTTGTTCTGGAGCTCAACGATGCGAGCCTTCAACTTTTTGATTTCTTCCTGCAGTTCCTCGTTCAAGAGTCTCAGATCAACGCATTCCTGCCTACTCTGCGCGAGGTGCCTTTCTAAGTTTTCTACAGTGGTGCGCTCCCTCTGCATGTCAGTTAGTGAACCCTGGTACATTTGTCGTAACTTATCAGCATCGCGAACCATCTAACAAAAGCCCCCCAGAAAAATAAACAGCAAAATAATAATAATAATAAAAGGAACGTGCAAAATTTCGCTTGAGCGTGTTGCGCAGATAAATTACGTACTATCAGCTGCAAGTATTGAGCCCTGTGTTATACTCGTGAATCATTTCTACATAATGATTCAGGAGTATAATGCACTTTATTTAATTTTTTTGTTCGTCCATTTCAGAGTTACGAGCCTTCAAACACAGGGCTCAATACTTTTGCAACCGATAGTAGGCCTAATATCGTCAAATGATGGAGACAAAATGAAGTATAAAGCGTACCTCTTGTTTGCCGTGGTCTTGTTCGTTGAGCTGGCTCATCAGGCTGTCCTTTTGTCTATCAAGTTTGACGCACAATTCCCTCACTGAAGCAAGTTCGGCCTCAGCCCTATCCTGTCCACAACAACTCTGCTCGACCTTAGATTCCAATCTAGCTATGTGCGAAGTCAAATCAGCAATCTGCAAAATACAATGGAAGCAAAATAAAATAGTATAACACTGCAGTCTAGTATATACTAGACCAATTTACTTTTCCAATATAATATGGAAGAAATTCAGAGTAATCTAGTACATATTTTTAATGCGTTACCTGTTTTTCATAATCTCTGATCATGGTGTCCTGGACCTCGACTTTTCGCTCCATGTCCGCGGCGTGGTCCAGAGTAACCGAGAGCTGAATTTTGGCGTGCGATGCTTCGGACTCCAACGTGTGATTGGTGCTTTCCAAATTGCTCGCCTCCTCGGTCAAACTTCTGTAATGGTCCAACATCTCTGTCCTTTCAACTTCCTGTGAAAAAACATTGAAATTTGTACAATACGGTATTACGATCTGGTTGACATTTTGAAATGTTTCCTGAGCCTCTATGACGTAATATAACAACGAAAAAAGCATATATATGTTTATGGCAAAGAACCTAGTAACCCCCAATAAGCGATTCCGCGAGTAGACAATAAAAAAAATATTTAGCACAATCATGACGTATGAGAATCACATCTACGTGGTCATGTAACTAAGTAAGTAACCAAATTTTGTAAAGTTTTTTGTTCTAGTTATTGCAAAAACTGTAAGCTTTATAAAATTTCCAAATTTTTATCAATGAATATTTATTTGCTTTTGCTGCATTACTAACGTTTCTCGCATTTCATCATCTTCTTAGCGCTTGGTTTGATAACGTCCTGAAGATGCCTCTTGCAACAGAGCGCGAAACGTCGACTGCTTCAAAGTCCTCAACGCGGCTTCCACCCGGAAATCAATATATCATTGACTCAGACCGCGGAAGTCTATAATCTAGATACACAAAGTTGATTGCTAAAAATTGTTTATAACGTTTTAAAAGTTACTGATATTCCATACGTCAAATTGTAGACTGCGTATCTCAATTAGTTAGTCACTATTTCCCGTTCTGTGGCAAACAACCTTTAAATCACAATAATTTGCAAAGACTTTCTATGCAAGCTTTTAGATATACTACGAAAAACCTAAAGAAAAATTGTTATATCTTTTACAAAAATGAAATGTACCTATAGGAAATGGAAAAAAATTGTTACATATCTTTGCTTCATATGACAAATTCGTAGGTAATTAATCGTTGTATTTAGTCATTTACGGCGACAAATTTTCTTTGAGGCATACAACCTCTAAATCACAGTAATTTTTTCTACTACTTATTTGAGTATTCCGGTACAAATAACATATCTTTACAACAGGAAAATGTTTATAACTTTTACAAAAACTGTTTAAATCCTTTTCTCTTAGATCAAATTGTAGGCAATGGATTGGGATTATACTTTAAATGATTACTTTAAAAGCTGAAAAGCCTCCACATTAAAATATTACATATGACACCAAGTGGAGGGAGTTGATATTTTGGTTGGCTGTGATAACAACATGTTTATAACTTTTTCAAAAATTAATATTTAACTTTCCACCATATACTTAATTATAGGTAATTAGATGCGGTAGTGCTATTCATGAATGCAAAATGTTTTGCTCTGAGGTGAAGAATCCCTAAATAACGATATTGTACTATGTTGTGTGGCTTCAACTGAACATTACTTTGTTCGCCTTTAGCAAAATCTTATAACTTTTCTAAATGTTGTTCTATAATTTTCATACGTCATACGTCAAATTGAAGATCATTAATGGAGGCTAAATCTTTTGGTAGTCGATTACGGAACATTTTGTAAATATATGCTATGATTGTTACCATAACCAATTAAATAATCTAACAAATTGGAATATTTATAAAAAACAAACATCAATTTTTTAGGTGTAAAGGTTCCAGTACTTTAAATTTGCAACGTTTTCAATAAAATAATTATTAAAATATGAGTATTTCCAACGGCTTCCGAGATGACGAACTACTTCTGTCTTATTTAACACAAATAGTAACAGCAATATTGTTCTGCAAAATAAAATTTGTGGAATGCTTCATTTGTCTTTTTTTTTTAATTTGATTATAGAAGATATAATATTAAATGTATATTCAGAGAAAAATACGAGAGTTTCAATGAATAATTACACTTATTCCAGTTTTTCTTTTGTCACAAAATGTTATATGGACATTTCAAAGCGCTTTTGGTTTGTAGATGACGAACCGGGAACGTCTCCATCAGGTCTTAGATTTGCGTTACGCAGACTTCTTGGTTTGGAATCTAATAAAACAAAATTGAAACGATATCTCACTGCTGTTGTGACAAGATCAGTGTCACCATCACGCCTTATCTGTGCACAGTAATTTTTGCGTTGAAATATATGCATTATTTGGTATTCAAATTTACTTTGTGGGAACGTCCCAATTGTTGAAAATTTTGGATATCTGATGTTCGGACTATATAAAAGACGAAATACATAAGAAAACACTTGAGAAGCAGAAAAAAAGGACATAAAACAAAATTAAAGACTATTAAAAGCCACCACAGGGCGCAGATGGGGTGACTTATTTTCAAAAGTAGTAATTTCTTGTCCCGGTTTGAACTTTCGTAATTATGGTAAGCCTAATAATATGCAATGATTAAGAAATTTATTGTTCGATTATAACCAGTTAGATCATTTCCAGTAGGTTTGTTATTAGTTAAAAAACACGAGAACAAGGCAAGGAAATCATCCAAATACACATTTCCATATCGAATTTCTGATCTTATCGTTTTTTTTTTGTTTTCGACTGAAACCAGCATCGAATTTTTTTTTTAATCACAAGCCCCTAATTTATTTTCTGGTCTCTTCGTTTTATGATGGTGAAGATTTGTTGACATACCTTCTGAGATATTAAATCTTCAGCTCTCTTCACTTCGGAAACGTAATGCTGAAGTTGTCGCTTCACGTCATCAACTTGCCTCTTCGCAATGTCCAACTCGTTCTGCATCTTCCTGTTATCGTTGGTACATGCAGCCAAATCGTCCTGAAGTCGCCTAAACACAAATAAAATATAAAAAAAAAACATTTTAAACACATTTTTTTAGTGTAGACAAATTGTATGTGCCATAACTTAAAAAGGAAGCAATTTTGCATATAAATAAATTAGCGTTAATCGTCTTAAAATCTATAAATTGATCAGATCTGATCATAAAATCACCAAGAAAACGATTATTTTCCGGAGACTTCAACACTGCATTAAACGACGAACCCTAGATTTTGTTAATAATAATAATAATAATAATAATAATCTTTATTGGTGTTATTACAAAGAAAATTGTTTACACAAGTCAGAACAGAAAAAGAAAAACACTATGCACTACATATTTCTACGAAATTACAGTTAAAGTATTCATCGTAATTGAATATACATTTTTCAACCAAGAATTGTTTCATTACTGTCTTAAATCTGTTATTGGAGTAACACTTAATTGCTGGCGGCAGAACATTAAAAAATTTTAGAGCCCAGTAATTTGATGCGTTGCGCGACTTCTGCAATCTCAGAAAAGGTCGGCGATACTGCTGATTCTCACGAGTGTTGTACGAGTGAATTGCATTCGATGACACAAACGTACTGGCATTGACCTTAGCGTACATTAAACATTCCAATATGTAGGCGGATGGAAGTGTCAGAACATTGAGATTTCGGAAGTGTTCACGGCAATCTTCCCTCCAACCGACTCCGAGTACTACTCTTATGCATCGGCGTTGTAGAGAAAACAATTTATTGCTGTGACCTGAATAGCCCCAGTTAAATATTGCATATGTCATCAAGGAGTGAAAAAAGGCAAAGTATGCAACCCTAAGACATTTTATAGAGATTGATTCTCTCAAGATTCTCAAATAATGAATCACCCTCGCAAGTTTTCCTGAAACATGTCCGACATGACTTTCCCACTTTAATTTGGAGTCAAGAATAGCACCCAAGAATTTTACACTCTCATTATCGTCCGTACTGGAACGCGCTTCATGTCGCAATGTAAACAATACCGATAAGCACTTATCCTGATTGATGCAAAGCGCATTTGAAGAAAACCATTCTTTAATATCTCTGTCACATAGGTCAACTGTATTAAGAAGCTGTTCATAATCATCACCTCCCTTAACTACCGTTGTGTCATCCGCAAATAGAATAAGATCTGTTGCTTCAGTAGCACAATTAATGTCGTTGATATAAATTAAAAAGAGAATGGGGCCCAAAACTGATCCTTGGGGTACCCCGTAACTGCAAAGTCTGTTCGATGAAATTGAATTGTTCACTTTTACGTGTTGGTAACGATTACTCAGATATGACTCCATTAACCCAATGCTCGATTTCGAAAAGTTATATTTCTTAAGTTTTTCTAATAGAACATGATGTGTGACACAATCGAAAGCTTTCGGGAGGTCATAAAACGTGGCAACTGAATGGCATCCGCGCTCAAAGTTGTTTAAGATTTTATTTATAAGAGCATTGATAGCTAGACTGCTAGATTTGCCATGCCTAAATCAATAAACTCACCTATTCTCTTGATAGGCCATGTCTCTCGAGCGAATCGCATCGTCAAGCTCTTGCTGGAGTCGTTGAGTTTCAGAATTGGCCTGTCTAATAAGATTCTCCTTGCTGGATCTTTCAGACACATTTTCACTGAAAAAAAAAAGATAAAAACAAACGATATTAGTTTAGCATAAAATCAAACGGGCATTGTTCTCGATATATCACGATTCCATTCAAGACTATAATAGAGCTCTGGTCTCTAATGGTATTATAAAACGGTGCAAGGCAAGCTCAGGCGGTCACGAGTTTTGCCCATTAAAGCGCGAATAATAATAAATGTCGGTTTCGCAAACGACACTTATGAATAGGACTTTTCTGAACGCGAAAATGTACGGTTAAGGCGCTCATTATGCTGAACTTTGCGGCGCATTGTTATGCCTATAATCGGGCTTATAACTGTCTATATCATACGTTAGAAAGGAATTTTTCATTTCTATATTCTAGAAGAAAAACCAGACCTTCTACAGGTATAGACTTTACAAATTACAATTTGTAACGGTAAATATGCAGTTCTTTCCGTACATACATTTTAAATCAAGTTTTAACATTTTATAGTAAAGATAGAAATCAGTTAATTTATAATCGATACTATATCGCCAATGGTGACTGTATATATAAAGAAAGATCTTACATAAGTGATGTATACGTAATATATGTGCATTGTTTGATCGAAAATTTAGTATACATTGATTTGAAGGCGGAGAAAGTTTGCTATGTAGCTTTTGTGACAACCTTTAACCTCTTTAGCTATGTAATGTGATAAATTAATACGAATGCGGACCTAAACTGCGAAATGGTGGTACTAAATCAGTAATGTTCTAGAAGGTAACTGCTACCAATAAAAGCAAGAATTCAAAAGTAAAATCACCTGCTGAATGCTAGTTTTCAATGTGCATTTTATAAAATCATTGAAGTAGTGGTTGACCCACAAAAAGCTATATTATGCAATGCCAGCATTCCGTTATTAGAAGAGCTAGAATAATGAAATATAGACTATAGAATACCCAATAATTCACAGGTTTGAAGTTTAGTACATAATCATTGTTTATCTTGCATTTTTCATACAAAAGATCGTGCTGAAACTCCGCGTGAATTCCGACGCTCTACGGTCTTTGGGGTGCTGCGGGGAAGGGAGGCGTTAGCGGTGCTGTCATGTCGGAGAGAACCGACACAGCTGAGAGAACAGGGGCAGCTTATTATCAATACACAAAAAGAACGATAACTTGTCAAGGTAGTAATTTTAACTAAGAATTAAATTCTTAATTTTTGCATAATTCTGATTATAATATGTGACCCGGTACGAGAGAAATCTCTTCTATCGATTGGCGTTTATGTTTTCTTCAGTTTTATACAATAAGGTTGTAAACAAGATTTTGATGGAAGCGGATAGAACTATAATATGGAGTTAGCAGATTTTCCGATCAGTGGTGAATACTTAAGTTTGCTTGATAAACCCAAAAAATATTTAAAAACTATGCACGATTTTGTTATATAAATATTCAAACTATTACAACAGTTTCAACAGTTCATTTATTAATAATATTTAAATACATGCACAAACAATATAAAATAAATACAACTCTTGATCTATTACATATATTACAAACGTCAGCTCTGAGCGTATAAAATTTAGAAATATCAAAAAACTTTTACAAATTTAGCATCGTAAATTTGTATAGACACATAGATTATTTTGCAGATCGTTCATTAATTTTATATGCTAATCCCGAACCCCGATTTAAATTGCCAAGAATTTCAATGGGACTTCCAAATGCCTGTTCGTGGTTCTGTTATCTTATTGACTCTTTTTGCCATTATTTTTTTAATTCGGTAATATGTCGCCGGATATCCAAATTTCTTTGGCGAGCCATAATCGCCGTGTCGTTATATGTATTGTGTCCGTAAACACTGTTCTCCTAGTAACTAATGCACGTGCGATCCGCTACTACTTGCAGCGTCGCTGTCGATCCCTTCCCCCGCTCGCCCGAAAGACCGAAGAGCGCCGCGTCAATTGCAGCAATCATGAGATGCTTCAACTCGATCTTTTGTAGGGAAAATGCAAGATAAACAATGATTATGTAATAATCTTCAAAACCTATGAATTAGTGGGTAGCCTATAGTCTATATTTCATTATTCTAGCTATTCTAATAGATAGAGGAATTGCTGGCATTGCATAATATAGCTTTTTGTGGGTCAAGCACTAATCCAATGATTTTACAAAAATGCACATTGAAAGCTAGCATTCCGCTGGTGATTTTACTTTTTAATTCGTTTAAATCTATAGATTATTTTCGGAGTAATTAACTGCTTAAGTTAAACGAATAAAATTTACGGGGCAAAAACAGCGCCAATTCGTCTTAATTTGGAAAAATCGGGAAAACTCCAACATATACAGCTTTCTAATTTTTATGAGTTGTAGCATATTAATCAAGGACAGCATCAGAATCTTTTCATATTTTTTCGCGCCTAGATTTGCGAGAAAATGGACTTCAAAAGAGGGGACATAATATATGGCCACGATAGTACAGTGTACACAGATAGAATGCAAGACGCACGACATCAACTGAGCGGCTGTCTGTAACTTGCTGTGTATGTTGATAAGAATGTTGCTGACAATTTGGGAAAATGTAGGGACAGGGTTTTCTTTGTGGGCGTGGTGTGTTGGTTGCGTTTGTTTGGGAAGAGATATGGGCGTGGCTTGCTTGCGTGGCTTCGGTGCGTTGCAGCATCCCTTGTATCCTTTGCAATCGCGATGTACCCTCCGCTAGAACAGCTTCAGATCATCAAGTGGTATTACGGTGGCAATTCGGCGCAACAGTGCGTGGATTTGTTTGCAATCACTTTTGAAGGCAGACCTATCCCGTGCAGACAAACCATTTTCAATATTGTGCATCAATTTGAAAAAGATCTTTGTCTAAAGAGCTGCAGTACTTGTCATCCAAGAGAGATAAGTCCACAAGAAAGTGAGGCAAAAGAACGACGGGATTTACTAATCTGCGGTTTTGTAGTACTGGACGATAAGAAATCCACTCGAGGGAATGGCGAGGAATTGGGTATTGGTAACAAAACCGTTTCTAAGGCTCTGAAGAGTGATTTCCGGAATTATAAGTACTCAGACTCAGGAAACTTTCGCAGAGGACAGTATTCGTAGAATGAAGTTTTGTGGAACTGTAATGGACAAGGCGAACGCAGATGAAAATTTTATACAAAATATTATATTTACTGATGAATCGTCTTTTCCGTTACATGGTAAACATAATCTTTCCATTCTTCGATATTGGGCCCAACAAAATCAGCACCGAAGTTATGCTTACCGTATTCAATCTCCCGAAAAACTAAATGTTCGGGCTGGTATTCTAGGCAATCATTTAGTTGGTCCATTGTGTATCGATAGATCTCTTAACGCCCAGAAGTACCTTACTTTGCTGCAAGAGCAAGTACTTCCCGCCATTTATAACCTTCCGGGAGTAGATCAGGATGATGTTTGGTTTCAGCAAGACGGCTGTCCTGCTCATAACGCGGCCAGGGTGCGAGAGTTTTTAACAACCGCATTTCATCACTGTCTTACTAGTGGGACAGGCGACATTCGTTGGCCCCCAAGATCACCTGATCTGTCTCCGAGCGATTTTTTCTTGTGCGGTTATCGTAAAAATACCATTTATGTTGATGAAGTCAATAGGGCACATAATTTAAAGGAGTTGAGAGCAAAAATTACAGAAGCTGCCAACACTGTAACAGCCGAAACGCTCTCTTGAGGGTCAACTTCTACAAACGGCTCGGATACTGTCTTGCAGCGCAAGGCGGAATCTTTGAGCCCGAATCAAAATAATGTTTATTTAATTGTTTATTCGTAGTAGAATATTAGTTAATTAATATTTTTTTTGAGAATAGCGTTTTTATTTTTACGTATTATTGTCTGACAATAAAAGAGAATTTAGAAATTATGTATGCACCATGTACGTGCATTTTTAAGAAGCACAAAAGCAAGTGCATATAATACGCCGGGTGGGGAGACGGAATCTTCAAAAGATTCCCCCTTGTAATCAATTAATGCAATTTTGTCGAAACTATTATCCTTTACTAGCTTACATTTGAATACAGAGTTGCAGAAGTTGCGTTGCATTTGTGACCAAGAAAAAAAAACACCAAAGATGTGTACAAAAATCCAGCTGGCTTGGAATGAAATCCAAGAGAAATCCTAATTTGACTAGACTATTATCCATTATTTAGCTTTATGCGTTACTAACAAACGAAAATCGACCATAAACATACAAAGAAAGCTTCCTAAAAGACACCTTAACGACCAAGTACGTCTGGATTTCAGTAGAATCGATTGTAACAGCATAATACCCCATTGTAAGCCGACAATGCGCATAAAATAGCGTGCGGTTTTTCATGGAATACCCCACAATAGCGACATGAACCCATAAATTACCGGCGTTAACGACTTACGGCACAGTATCGAACAAACTGTACCATCCGCGGCAATCAAACAATTTTCCAATCGGACGAACCGACAAAAAAAGAACGCCTTCAGCAATTTTGCTCGCGTGAAATGTTAACACATTTCGTCTAGATACAACTTGCGAAACTGATTGAGAGATATCGGCTCTCAATTTTGCAATTGGGTTCTTTTTAATTTCTCAACGTTGCGCAATAGGCGCGAACTGGTCTAATTTGAGCACAAAGCGATGCCTTCATTTATGCAATAACTATTGTAGAGTGTGGATTAGGGTGACCAAGTTTTTCAATTGCCAAATCGGGACGCTTGGGGATCGGGGTTGGGTTGGGTTGGGTTAGTGGAAAATATTAAACAAAACGTGCTGAACTATAAACAAATTGTACCATTGGGTAAACTGACAACAGCAAATGTTTACTATGACCTATAATATACGTTTTCACTTTCAATAAAAGAAAAGAAGCTTAAGAAATAACAATGTAAATAAAACAAACATTCTTTAACTTTCACTAGTTAAAACAAAAAAGAAACATAACACAACATAAATCAAACACAATTCTACAATTTTTACAAATTGTACCACAAGAACCTAACTTAAAACAACATTTTTATTATGATAGTATTTTTTAACTAAAAAGAATCATTAAATAAACTGTATGCAAATATTGAAACATACCTATATCTGAATAAATATAAAATAAAACAAAATATAATCAAATTTTAATAAAGTTTCTTTAACTTTTACAAATTGTACTATTACTTGACTCTATTCTTCCCGTCTAGACGATCTCTTATTTTTAAAAACATTGTTCTCTCCTCTTCGTTCTGTACCGCCAAAATTGGTATTTGTACTGTCTGCTGCAATGAATATGGATTTTATTATTATTAATAAAATTTTATTATTATTAATAAAATATTATTAATTATGGAATTTTATTGGATAATTCTTTAGCCGTCTCGCGAATGTTTTCGTGAACATTTAAAATATTTATTTGAATACATTTTTGGACATCAAAGTATCTAACCAGAAGAAGGAGTATTTTTATGTCTCTGGCTAGATGTGTCAGGAAATATTGTCACGAAATTGCATTTCCTCACATTTCTTCTCAACTCTTTCTTTACTAGCGGATAAAACACATTTATTATACTTGGTTCTGTGTTAGTTCGTACGAGACACATCTTCTCTTCAAACATTTACATTGGAAGTTTTGACGTGCAGTCTATTAATCAAAAATTGTGGTTGTAATACAGACAGTGGTATGCATATGTGCCTTGTTTGCAAGCCAAAATCTTTTCTGGTTACCCTACTGTTACGGCTCTAAAACAAGTACTTAATTTCGATGAACTTGCTACATCATGCATTGGTTCTGTATATTCGATGTTTGCTTTTCGATGTTGGAAATTGTTTTTGTAAGTTGTCATTGAACGTGCTTTTGCGTTTTCTGTCTTTGTGTTCCATATTTTTGGAAGAAATTAATCTAAATAAAAGAAATCCCAAGAACAGAATAAAATAAATCGGTAACATATATTTTTCTCTTTCATGCCAAATTATTAGGATCAATATATCTGTGATTTGCTATGGCGCATTTTATGAATACCAACAAATGTGTAAAATAGAAATTTGATAATAACAAAAATATGTTTTGTATTGTGTTGACTGATTCAATTTGAAAATAAAAAAATTAAAATGATCCAACGCGACCTGGCCACTAAATCATACCCCGCCCAAACGATTTCACAAAAGACTAACATTCATTTTTATTTAAGTCAGATTAGTTTTTTATTATAAGCAATAAGCACCGTTTGTACACCGTCACAAGGACCAGATTGTCACCCACCAACCGGCTATTCACTACACCTGTTCACATAATTATTATGGTCGCTAAGGTTGCGCTTGAAATTCGTTATAGATAGACAACACTTCTTTCAGATAATAATTGGGAATCTAATTTATGTTCATGGATATCTTGGAAATTCGAATTGTATTACAAAATCCTGGACATAAGGATAAAATTTTAAAAAATCGGGACGCTTTACAAGTCGGGACGAGTTGTTAAAATTCGGGACTGTCCCGCCCAAATCGGGACGGTTGGTCACCCTAGTGTGGATGCCACATTCACTCAAATCCACTAACATCCAAACTGCCAGAAGTCTGTACGGATGTAGATAGTTGGATAAAAATCACGCGTTCGGCGAGTGTCTCGCCATAAACCGCTTTATTTGTTCGCGTTCGCGTCGATCCATTCAATGTCGGTCTATTGACGCGGCTCAAAGGGTTTTTTTGTGTGTACCCGAAGGTATAATCTACGACAGTGGTCTGATTTATGACATCAACCACGTGCGGTGCATCAATGCAACCCGAAAAGTAGGTAACGAATAAAATACATTATTTACTATTGAAATAAAAAGATTACAAAATATTGAACACAATACATTTATATGCAATCGGACGAACCGGCAAAAAACGAACGCCTTCAGCAATTTTGCTCGCGTGAAATGTTAACACATTTTTTACCGCGTCCAGATAGAACCGTTGCGAAATTGATTAAGAGATATCGGCTCTCAATTTTGCAATTGGGTTCTTTTTAATTTCTCAACGTTGCGCAATAGGCGCGAACTGATCTAATTTGATCAGAAAGCGATGCCTTCATTTATGCAATAACTATTGCACGGTATATTCTTCAAACAAACACGTGTTAATTGCATGCGTTGGTGCTTTGTTAATTCTTAGGTTATGGTGAAATGCGAAATAGTTTTAGGTGTTTTTTACGTCACTCTAGATGTCAAGTTTCGTCACAGTTATTTGGGATAGGTCTGGATTATTGCGCGCGCTCGCTTAGTGTTGAAAGTTTCAATGTCATTATTAATTGAATTCGCTATTCAGTCCAGCGCGCTTTCTTTCGTTGCTAAATACGTGTAAAACATATTTTAAACGCTCTGCTTGATTGCGGTGTATTCTTGCGTGATCTGTTTCCTAAAACTTGCGACGGTACGCGGAATTATGAATAAAATTTTCTCTTTTTTTTGTAATCGTGAAAGACATTTCTTTAGATAACCGATGAGTCAAAAAAATTTACTTTCGGCTAGATATTTTTTTACACAATAAAATAAAAGCTAAATAACAGTTAAAACAGTAGAATAATGAAACCATTGGTGCGATACGAGAAATGCCATGAAAGTAACCTAAGGGCAACTTGATCTTCCATTCGATTAAATTATTACAAGCAGGATATAGACAATTATTATAGAATACAGATTATGTTGTATGCTGTTTAGCATTATGTAACATACAATATAGTCATTTGATATGATTTTTCTCCATTCACTTGTTCCACATATCATATTATTTGTATTATTTAATTCTGAAATTAGTACATACTCTATAGTTCTATTCTACCGCAACGGAAGTTTTTCAGCATTGAATTTTCCAGTACGTTTTCTTCTCGCATGGAAAACATTATTGTATTACTAATGAATAAATTATGAAATTATAAGGTCATATGTTTCTATACAGGTAACTTCCTTATAGGTTGTTCAAATGGTATGATATATTTGTTACCTGAAATTTAGTACAGAATTTTCCCTGATTATTCTTGTGAATTTTCCCTGAAAATTCTTGTGCACAAATATTACAGGGACTAAAAACGAAAAGTATATTGTTCGTTTCCGATCAGAACGAAAACGAAAAATTTTGTTTTCGTTCTTTTCGTACACACCCAAAAAAATATCGTTTTCGTTTTCGTGAACCGAAATGAAATAACGTTTTTTTTACTATTTATCTAATAAAAGTATGCCAACATGCTTTTTAATTTTTTTTAATATTTGCAATCAAGTCACTTGTCATAATTTTAACATAGCTGGCAAAAATTACTAACATAAAATTTATGCGTTTAAAAACTTAAATGTTAAAAATTTCAATCAACTGCATTTTAAGTGGCGATGGCATTTTTGCTTTTTATAAATCATAAAAATAAAATTTAGAATGAATTGTTTGGGACCGTTTCTGTATTGGAGAGGCACGAATCTGTTTTAGTTTCTTTCATTTATTCTCATTAAATTTAGTTACTTGAAAACCACGCACAAACTGCTATGCAGTTTAGTGGTATGCCAGTGACAGATTTTTTTTTGCTTCATATTTTAAGTAATAATATTTGTTTCTTTTCTCTCTGATCTTGCTTTATTTCAATTAACTTTTACTTATTTAAAAATTTTGTGTCATGGTTAATTTTTGGTTATTTGTAAATAAAGTTATTATTATTATTAAAAATAAAAAAATTGTAACATATTTATTTTATAGTAAAAATGTATATAAATAATTCAGCATTGCAAAATAAATAAAATTTTTAGTTAATTAAACTAAAGATATATTCTAAAGTAAATCACAGGATAATTATTAATTTTAGTATAGCAATTAAGCTCCCGTCTTCTGTAGCTCACTTACTAATTAAGCTAAGAGTTTGACATTTTGCAAGCTTACCCTGTACTTCAAGGTACAATTCAAGAAATTATTTTTTATTATACAGGCTGTTCCAAAAATGTGCAACGCCATGGTAATATATTTTTTTAAATTGCATGCTATACATTTTTCTACATATTTAGAAGCCTTTTATGGTTGCCTACATATCACCAAAATTTTATTGAAATCGGTTGAGTGACCGCAGCGGAAAAAAATAAAAACAAAAAAAATTTATTTTGCATCGTAGGCTTTAAAAATCAATAAAAACCACAAAATGCACCTCGTTAATAAAATTTTGCGACGTGCTTATTAAGTTAGATGTAATAGTCTCGTTAACCAAGTGACATTGATCCAAATTATACAGGGTGACCAAAATCGAGTGTCAAACTTGTCAAACTTCAAAGCGTGTTATTGTTCTTATTTTAAATTGGAACCCATAAATTTTTTTATGTGAAATGATGCAGAATTAAAAAATAAACATTGTTTCTAAATACAACCCCATAACAATTCCCAATATTTTAAAACTTATTCGCCAAAAACTCATTTTTCTAGGTTTCCAACGGCAATTTTAGATAATAAATATCGTACGTGGCTTTGAAAAACAATTTATTTCATAAAAAAATAATAGACGTGTTTTAGATTTGAGTGTACTTAATTAAGTAGTTATTCAAATGCTAAATTTACTGCATAATTTACCTATAGCGGTAAGGACGGAAATAGCTATAGGTAAATTTTGCAGTAAATTTAGCAATTGAATACCTACTTAATTAACTACAGTAAAATCTAAAATACCTCTCTGCGTTATATTTTATGTAATAAATTGTTTTTCAACGCCACGTACGATATTTATTACCTAAAATTGCCGTTGGAAACGTTGAAAAATGAGTTTTTGGCGAATAACTTTTAAAATATTGCGAATTGTGATGGGGTTGTATTCAGAAACAATATTTATTCTTTAATTCTGCATTGTTTAACCTAAAAAAAAATTATGGGTTCCAATTTAAAATAAGAACAATAGCGCGCTTTGAAGTTTGGCAAGTTTGGCACTCGATTTTGGTCACCCTGTATAATTTGGATCAATGTCACTTGGTTAACGAGACTATTACATCTAACTTAATAAGCACGTCGCAAAATTTTATTAACGAGGTGCATTTTGTGGTTTTTATTGATTTTTAAAGCCTACGATGCAAAAACAATTTTTTTTGGTTTTTAGTTTTTTCCGCTTCAGTCACTCAACCGATTTCAATAAAATTTTGGTGATATGTAGGCAACCATAAAAGGCTTCGAAATGTGTAGAAAAATGTATAGCATGCAATTTAAAAAAATATATTACCATGGCGTTGCACATTTTTGGAACACCCTGTATAATAAAAAATAATTTCTTGAATTGTACCTTGAAGTACAGGGTAAGCCTGCAAAATGTCAAACTCTTAGCTTAATGAATAAGTGAGCTACAGAAGACGGGAGCTTAGTTGCAGGACCCTGTATATGAATATATTTATATAAAAATTAATTGTAAATATTTAATCTAAGAAGCAAGACATCATCCAATAAATTTTCTTTTAAATTCGCCCTTTGACAATTTATAATTTATTTCAGTGCAGAAAATGCAACACTCACTTGTGTCATAGGTAAACCAATAATTTGTTTTGCAACGGTAAACCGGTTAAAACCGGTAACCGAAATTATTTATTTCGTTTTCAATCACGAACGAAAAATAAAAATTTCGTTTTCGTTTCCGTTTTCGTTCTTATAAATTATTCGGTTATTTAGTTCTTTCGTTCTTGTTTTCGATTCCGTTCTTAGTCCCTGGTTTTAACCACTATTATTTACAAATTTAGGTGTGTCGGAATTAGGTACATGTAAATATAGCACGTCGTTAAGTCAGACATAGTGTCGGAATTGTGTACATGTTATACGTAGTACATATAGTACATATATTGGTGTCTTTACACAAGAAAATAACATTTTTCTACTTTGCATTCACAATGAACACATTGTAACACTGTTTTCAGTGTTACAATTGTCAAATTGTAACGTCGTTTTCAGTAGCTTTTTTCTAAGATAACATAACCACACACTCCATCTTTTTAATCGCTTGCTATCGCATAAACTGCGAAATATCAATATTCTATACACATTTAAAGATACGTGTAGCCTGCTATAGTATGGTCAAAGGATTGGGGCTTTCTTAGTTTTGCTGTGTTCATCAAAATACGCCAGCATGACATTTCGGTGATGTTTTGCGACTCGAGTAAGTGATCGTCATCATTCTTTTCAACTAAACATCAAATCTCCTTTTCAGATATAATTCAAGGACCGCATTTACTTTAATAAGGCATTATGCGAAGATCAAACCTACATCGTAGATACGAACGAATTTAATTACTGCTGCGAGATTGTATATGCCGAATAAATGATTTATTGAATATCAGCATACACGTAGGAACCTATAGTACATATAAAGTGTTGAGGATTCCTTAGTTTATGTAACGTATAAGTTTTCGGCCGAATTCTGCTCGTTTCAATACCGTATTCGTTTGTGTCCATCGCTTTCGGCTTCGTCTTAGTTCTGGTTGTGTGCAACTTATTTGTATTAAATCCATCACATGTAATTTTACTAAGTATAATTGGTTTCAATTATAAACCAGTGGCACTAGGTAGAAACTGCTATTAAATGTTAACCGTTATAACAATTCTTTTATTATTATTATTATTAAAATATTATTATTAAAACTTGTAGGCTAAAGTAGAGTAAAATTATTCACAATTAGATTTAAACTAGATACATAATAAAATGGCGCAGTCCAAATCACCGAAGAATTCGTTATCGAAACTGTATTGTATTTTAGGAGAAAATGCTAAAATGTAATTGTAAAATAAAGCAGTTCTTGATACACGGTTTCGGCACTCTCGTTCCTCTTCAGGCAAATCTGTCTAAATCAATTAATACATGATATATAATCAAAACGAGAATCGTCTCGATCTCTCAAGTTCAACATCACCAAAGACCTCGACCAAGACATCAACAAACGACAAAAACACCACACACACACACACACGTCGGAGTCGCAACAACACGCTCCGCAATTACGTAACCACGAAAAGCGGTGCCGTAACCGAGACACACTCAGAGGAAATACCGTCCGTCCATAGCTGTGGACCCAGATCTAAACCAGGTCAACGGCTAGCTGGCCTGGCCGAGAGGGATAGTTTTCATTTCACTTTCGTTCGAACCGAACGAAACCAACGGTACCTACCATTTTACCGACCAGATGAGTGACCTCGTGAGCGCGTGTGAGCTGCTGCGAGCTAGTGAAAGTGGTGAACTTTGCTTGAATGCTTGATATTACGTGTTGTGCTCCCGCGACCGGGTGTCGTACGTAGATTTGACATTGAAAAGCCCCACCACCATGCCGTACCGGCGTGGACCGGAGTTTGTTCGGTTCGGTAGGAGTTCAGCCCGGATCAGAGTCGATTTCAGCCGGCGAATTCGATCGTTTCAGGCGATAGAGCTTTGTGGAGCGCGCGCGAGAGCTTGCTTGCATTTCAAAGTTGATCGCTGATGGTTCGGAGCGGGTTTTTTTGTGTTAAGACGGATTTGAGAAAATTGGCTTGAACAAAGTTTTTCTGATTTTTTGGTTTATGGGATTCTGCAGTATCCAAAGTAAAAACGGTAGATAAAAGTGTGATATCAGTGTGGATAAGTGTTTCAAAGGGTTTAGTGTATGATGAGAGTTGCATAGTTTGGAGTGATGTGGCTTCGGAATCTGCTCGTTTTTCAGGTAATTTCAGGAATTGTTCTGCACATACAGTGGCCATTATTTTTTAAGTCACACCACCGATTTTATTTGTTTATTATTGTTTTATTTTAGTTTGGACTAGATTTAATGTTTTTAAACTTTTTTTGACAACATTGTGCTCAGGAATTGTTCAGAACTTCCCAAAGATCAAATCCACAACCACATTTTTTTACCGCCCCCACCCTCTCCTGCTGTACCCTAAATATGAGGCAAAATTTTCCCTAAATTTACAATCTTACAAGGTTACGTGATTTATTATTTCTCTGACAAAAATTACTATTATTGAATTATTGACATGTTTTTGTCATTTATGAACTAATTTAAAAATTAAAAAATTGTTTAAACAATTACAATTTCTTTAAACAAAAATATACGATGTTAGGAACTCATTTTTCCATTTGTTGCAAAAATTATTAAATTATTGCTTTTTTCATTTATTAATTAATTAGCAATTGTTTGAACAATTACCATTTGTTTAAACAAAAATATATGTGGTTACGTACATATTTTTCTAATTTTACAAAAATTATTAGATTATAGGTATTTTTGTCATTTTTCAACTAATTTGCAATTGTTTAAACAAATACCATTTGTTTAATATCACCCACTTCCGGTAAAACCGGAAGGGCTTCCAGTTCAAATCAAAAGTTGATAATATCACTATCGTTTACCATGTTAAAAAAAATTAAATGCAATTTGAAAATAATGCACTTAAGATAAAATAGTAAAATATTTATTGTTATTTTGTATTTTGTATACAACTACCTGTTCCATTCTGTACCACGTGTGATACACAATGTAACAAATAACATGCTGCTATTTATTCAATATTAAACATTTAACACATTTTTTTACCGCAAAGTTATGTTATAGTTATGGTGTATACACCATGTCAATTACATACCACTATTTACTTTGTTTCTGATATTGAAACACAAAATATATCTAAACAATAATAAAAACTATTCCCTAAATATACAATTTTACAATGTTACATGATTTATTATTTCTTTCGGTAGAAATTACTATTATTGGATTATTAACATGTTTTTAGTCATTTATCAACTAATTTAAAATTGTTTAAACAATTACAATTAGTTTAAACAAAACTATATGATGTTACGCACATATTTTTCTAATTTTGCAGAACTTATTATTGGCATTTTTGTCATTTATAATTATAATTTGCAATTGTTTAATCAAATACCATTTGTTTAAACAAATAGATACATTTTAATGGACATACTTTCTAGATTTTTTGAAAAAATTATTAGATTATTGGCATTGTTGATTGACTTTATTGACATTTATTAACTAATTTGCAATTGTTGAAACAAATACTATTTGTTTTTATTAGCTTTTATTTCAGAATTATTTATCAAGTCGGCATGTGTATGAAATGTGTATTTTTCATATTAGTATGTATGCTGCAGTTTGACGATTTGATGGGCCAGAGTCAATAATGAAGAATTTTTCTTATAAAGAAACTAGTCTAAATCTGCTTAAATTCTATAGATTGGGCAGAGTATAGTCATAAAATCATTTTAAAAAAAATCTATTTGCAGTGATTTCAACGATGCACTAGACAACGTACCCGCGAAAAGAAAAACAAAATAACTCAAATAATAATAAAACTAGCCATAAAATATGTGCATACAGAAAAAGATGTGCCACATGTTTGGGTATAAGCTTGCAGAATAAGAAATAGTCTCAACAAAAAAAATGCAATACCTACTCTCTATTATCATTAAGTAATAGATTTTAATAGACATATTACTATAACGATTATAACGTACCATCTTCCTGAATTGAACAATATACTACTTAATAGAAAAAATTTCAAATTGAGATTCCTTTTCGTAACGTTGTAAAATTACACAACAATCAATCGGTTTGCAATCATATAAGTTTATTATTACACAATTATAAATGATCATATAATTAGTATAGTCGGTCGAGTTTTAATTTATTCTATGACAAACAATGGTTCGTTAGAAGTCCTACCGATAAAATATATCAACAATTAATATCGATTTGTCACAAATGATTACACACACAACACCATGGCGTAACACTATATCATGTAATCTAATAAATTCTTTCGTAAATTACCAATCATACTATATCCAACCTAATACAAAGACCCAATACAAACAATAGAAATATTTCAATTACACTTTTTGCTGATAGCTTCGAAGAAATTATATCTCGCTAAATTTAAAAAATTGGATAAGGTCATCCATCTAACCACAAAACAAGTAAAAAACGAAGAAATAAGCCAAGATACAGCCTTGACTTATTTCTTCGCAACCTTTACAGACGAGAACAAAACACCATCGACATCAAATTACCATTAGAATTGAATTAACTCCAAAGGAGAGATGAAGCACCTGTCCATTCGGAAGAAGAACTACAATCACTTATTCCAATAAGGCATTACGCAATATGATTCAAAAAGGTGCGACCTTGGCACCACCCTAAGACTTATTGTGTAACCACTCGTTCAAAATTAACCGTTGTTGGTGACAGGTATTTGCGGAAAAACGCAAGTTATAC
Organism: Melinopterus prodromus; assembly: GCA_964023965.1. Lineage (NCBI taxonomy): Eukaryota > Metazoa > Arthropoda > Insecta > Coleoptera > Scarabaeidae > Melinopterus > Melinopterus prodromus. The sequence continues at coordinate 61,714,682 of OZ030394.1, forward strand.
ACATGTGTCGATGTTACATGTACGAGTTTTTTTCTTACTCTGGGCGGCCTAAGTGCAAAAAAACATCCGTTTGCGCTGCATACTCGTATATCGGAAATTTATTATTTGCGAAACCCTGTTCGAATGCTTTTAATTGGTTTATAACGATTTATATATTTCTATTTATTAGCTTAATATGTAATTAATTAATGTTATTCCTATACATTGCAATGTAGTTGTGCTTTTATTAAATATAATTTATCATATAACGTGAAATGAAAATCTCATTTCAAGATATTGCATAAAACACAACAAACTATACAAACTTATTGCATCTACTAGCTTTTTTGCGTTAATAAATACAAGAATCAATTTCTTGTTATGAATATTTTTACTGAAGGTTATTTCAGAACTAATATGTATTAACGCTTATTCACAAAATAGAAATAAATTAATAAAATTAAATTGTTTTGAAATTGTATTTATGGTAATTTGTTACTTGTGATTTACTGGTGTTTTCGAGATATTTAGCTTGACCGATATTTTGCAGTGTTAACTTAATAAACATAAAGGAGTATGTATTTTGTATAGCATGAATGTGTCGATACAATTTTTTTATATTATTATTTTGTATTTACTTTATTTACAGCAATATTTTTCTAATATCTGAATATAACTGAAAATAATGACAATTATGAAGTATATCACTAATTTACAAAAATTAATAATAGCTTGTAGAAACAAGCTCTAAATTGTCGACGAATTTTGATGGAATGTAAATATGTAATAATTAGTATTAAAAGAAATAAATAAACCAAAATATACAACCATCTAAACTGAAAAAAAAAAAAACATTTAGACAACATAATAACTATTATTGTTAAAATTAGTTCCCTCTATGTCCAAAACTACTACAGAACTGAGATTTGAAAAAAATATATAGCGAAGTTTCGATAAATCAGCTATAGTTTCCGATAAATTAATTACAATATTCAATAAATAACAAAATGAATTAGGAATAACTGCACTTTATAATTATGTATTGTATTATAACGTGCTCAATGCATTTCTCATAGAAAATAAGTAATATTATTTTAAAACACCAAAAATTTTTGATTTATTTAATCCCGCCTGTAAGGCACCATATTATTAACCTATAATATAACTTTGACAAAGTATGTCGTTAAACATTTCAGTTATAGTTCATATTGTTTGGTGATTAAAAAGACATACATTTCTTATGTACATACATTTTAATTAACCTTACAGTACACAATTCATAAGCCAAAATGTTGTTTTTAACTTATTATATCGTTGCTAATATACACTTCTTAATTTATTTAGAAATTTAAAAATTAAATATCGAATTATCATCCAGCTAATATATGGTAAATAATAAATGTGTGCTTATTGAACTGGAACTATATTACAATGAAACTTCTGTAGAGACCTTTGATATTAACAAAAAAATAAAAATAAAAAATTAATTAGTTATCAAACAATGCAGAACCATAAATTTAACACAATAAATACATATTACAACAATAAAAATTTATTAACTTGTTATTTATTATTAAATTATTAAATGTTTGTTTTTCTAGAAAGTGGTCTTATTGGTTTTCTCGGTTCCTTCAGAAGTTGGAGCCGTTTAAAATAAGATATAGTTAATAATTCAAACGGCTGTAACTTTTAAATGAATTGAAAAAGTAATTTGCTTTCTAAAAAAATGGGTTGCAGAAGAAACGTGGGACAGCTTGTATATATTATTGCTATAATTTTAATTATTTTGGTTGTCAAGCATGTATTAGATCTCATGAAAGATAATTGAAACATTAACTGCTGTAAAGTAAATACAGATATATTTCCATTGTCCTTCATACAAAATACATGCTCCGTCCTAAATATAAATTTGAATTAAATTTAGAGAAAATATTTACATTTAGTGAATATATTTTAATATTACAATTCTGAAATAGTCTATATTTAGTGATAATCTTTGGCAACAAGATGATTTGTGGCATTTACTTACTTACTTACTTAAGCCCGTCATCCCACTGCTGGGCAAAGGCATTTACTTACGTAATTAATATGTGTATTAGATAAAATAAATTTAAATAATGTACCGTGATATCACGCAATATCTAAGAATGAGATTTTCGTATCATATTATCAAATTTCATGTTCATTAATATTATTATAAAAGTAATTCTATTTTTAATTAAATGCACTACCCGTAAACTTAACTGTAGTGGTCATATTACATTTATTACATTGCAATGAAGGTATCACATTAAGGAAAAGATCGGACACGCTCAAAATAAACTAAATCCCGTTACATTACGTCCATCGAAAAACCACCTCGTGACGGACGACTTTTTGCGAAGCGGCCGGGTCGAGGGAGCACAGTACACAAATATATAACCGACTTACTATGTATTTTAAAATCCTGCGATACGAACATACTCATTTCCATGACTGTACGTTGAGGAAATAACCAAAGATCATTCATGATATTGTAAGAGTATATGTATGTGGTGTTATGCAATGGGTGTTATGGTGTAATTATGCATAATACATAACATTGCGTTTATCAGGTTTTTGAATAATGTAATAGGGAGAGAGGTGCCTCAAGGGGTTGTCAGTGCCGGTTATGGAATGTACCGATACCATATGTTGAAAAGTCTGTAAAAGGAAACGATTTGTTTTTTGGAGCAAGGCGTGAAATGGTGTTAATTTTTTATGAGTTGCTTACTCGTTTGGTTGACGATCTTATTGTGAAACTAAAATTGCAAACTGTACACTGTACAGAGTGGGCAAATTTGAATTATATAGACCAGTGGTTCTTAACCTTTTTGAAGACAGGGAGCACTTTTGATCATACGAAAAATTCACGCAGCACCAAAAACATTGATTATAACTTTTACTCAAAATTAAAACGATTGTTAAATAACAGTTAAAAAATAACATTAATTAGAAAAATAAATATATTAATAGTCTACCTTTTTTCAGCAGAATTAATTTTTAGAAATCAAATGTTGCTGAATATAATGTTTTATATGGTCTTATATGTTTTTTCTATTCCTTAAGAAGTTACAGCCGTTTGAAATGTTAACAAACAAAGAAAAATAAAAGGTAAAATACATATCAAACAATGCGAAAACGAAAAAATAACATAATCAATACCCATTACAACAATAAAAAGTAAATAAATTTAAGTAACAAAATAAAATCCACATAAAACTTTTTACAGATTTTCTTCTAAAAACTGAATGTCATTCCGAGTAAAAAGGTTCATATTGACTTATTGGTTTTCTCAATTTCTTAAGAAGTTGTAGCCGTTTAAAATACGGTTTTATTGATATTTTTATCAGCTCTAACTTTTTACCGAATTGAAAAAATGAATACTCGAATGAAGTTTATTTGCGGCGAAAATCATTAGTCTGATACAGAAAAGAAAAAGATATATTTCTGTATACATTTAGAACATAACGGGAATTTTGGAATTTATTTCTACAAACCAACTCTTGAATGTTTGAGGGAAACGGCACTCTCGATGTACCGAATTGCTTCCGAAGTTTTCTTTTTGCTCGTATTCACATAATTCCACATTTCGTGTGTGTGTGTGTATGTTTTGATTTTCTGGCCCCACAAAATTTTGTTCGTGAACTATCACCTGGTGGTTATAAATGCCGCCACCTATTTGGTATATTGTGATAGTTCCTCCAAGCATCTGACATGTTCGCGGTAATATAAATTTAAATATAATAAAACTTTCGTCAAATATTTTGGTAATTTGGCTAGATTCTTTATATTAGCAGTTACGTACCACCTACTCAAGTAGTTTTGATAAGTTCATTTTTAATACAACTTTATACTAATCTAAGGCTTAATAAAAAAGCACATAACATGTGGATGATATGTAGATGAGGGCAAAAATATATATTATCAAAACATCATATTTATTATGTTTATTCTAGGAAATCTATTTCAAAATGTTTGCATATTTTCAGAACTTTTTATGTGGCATGTGTAGCAGAGCTACACATTGTTGTTTTTGTATCCACGCTTCGTGATAAAATATGTCTGAGTCATGTACTCAAAGAAGTTACATTTTAAGTGAAAAATAATGTCAGAGATTTAAATGAAATTCTTAAACTTCTACCAAACATTTTTCATATTGAAAGTCAAGGTACATTTAACACAAAATGTATTTTCTATGGTTTGTTTAAATGACATTTAAGTATAATTTTTCAATGTTTTTTCTTTGCGCAAGTTAATAAATAAAACAAATAGCGCATATTTCCAACGTAAATATTTTCTTTACCTTCATCAATAATTAACAATAATTAATACGATCTTTACAAAGCGCCGTCTTATACTTTGTCGCCTTGCTCTTTCTAGAAATATTAATATCCTACGTAATGATTTCATGGTAATTTATGTATTCCTAGCTGACAAGAAAAAGTGGTAATATAAAATTCCTGAAGCTGGCGAAAGAGTTAATTATTAATTGTCAAGGTCCCAATCAAATTACCATAAACCAATAGTTTTTTTATGTTGTTTTTTAGCACCCACAATTCGCATCTAGGATCCTCTTAGGCCAAAAATAAGCGAGTTACGTAATTAAATACGCAACAGTGGTATTACGTTAAAATTAAAATTGGCATAACTCGAAAACAAAACAATTTTGTATATACATAAATTAGGCTTATTTGTCTTAAAATTTTTAGATTGATCAGATTTAATCATAAAATCATCAGTAAATGACACTTTTTCACGGAGACTTCAACTATGGAACAGACGACAAACCCGTGAAAAATTATCTAATTTTTTATTTCAGCCAAGAAAACACAATTTAACTAACACGTCACGCATTACACGTGGCCCGTGTTTTTTAAATGCCCATTATATCAATATGCATCACCAGATTCGGGTCAAGATTCGTTATTCAGCTTACATATTAACAAATAAAGAAATTTAATTCCTATTCCATACCACGCCGTCCACGTGTCTCTAATTATTAACACAAACAAGAACCGATATTACGCGTAAGAGTGTGTGTCAATATACTAGTGCAACCCTGTACGTTGAGAAAGAGCCGTATATGGAGAAAGCGTTCGAGATGTGGTAACGTTATTGTTCCTCAAGTTCCTCGTGCGATATTTCAATGGGTGGCTCATCTCCCGCGTACCGAAAATTATATGGCAGCGTTGTAAATTCTTCCTGCAGTTTCCTATACGCTCACGCGTGATGCAAGAATTAAGTGGGTGATTACGTAAGTTGAGGATGAGTACCAACCGGTAATTTCTCAGTGGAAAACTGGAGAAGATATGCTGCGAGAGAAGACAATGCGTTGCCGTGGTCTACGTGTGCTAGTTTTGTGTGGTTGATTAATTATGAACGGTGACGTTCCGGATGAGTAACGTTCAGTGGGATCGAGCCTTGAAATACGCTTATAGATTCCTTTATTGTCTTTGCAATGGTCTTCAATAAATTGAAGGAAGTACGATTGCCATTAGTAACCATTAGTAATCATTGGATTAGTGCCTGACCCACAAAAAGCTATATTATGCAATACCAGCAATTCCGTTATTAGAAGAGCTAGAATAATGAAATATAGACTATAGGCTACCCAATAATTCATAGGTTTAAAGTTTATTACGTAATCATTGTTTATCTTGCATTTTTCATACAAAAGATCGTGCTGAAACTCCGCGTGAATTCCGACGCTGTACGGTCTTTGGGGTGCTGCGGGGAAGGGAGGCGTTAGCGGTGCTGCCATGTCGGAGAGAACCGACACAGCTGAAAGAACCGGGGCAGCTTATTATCAATACACAAAAACAACGATAACTTGTCAAGGTAGTAATTTTATCTAACAATTAAATTCTATTTTTTGCATAATTTTGATTATAATATGTGACCCGGTACGAGAGAAATCTCGTCTATCGATTGGCGTTTATGTTTTCTTCAGTTTTATACAATAAGGTTGTAAACAAGATTTTGATGGAAGCGGATAGATCTAATAACATGGAGTTAGCAGATTTTCCGATTAGTGGTGAATACTAAATTAAGTTTGCTTGATAAACCCAAAAAATATTTAAAGAGTATGCCCGATTTTGTTATATAAATATTCAAACTATTATAACAGTTCCAACAGTTTATTTATTAATAATATTTAAATACATGCACAAACAATATAGAATAAATATATCAGCTCTGAGCGTATAAAACTTAGAAATATCAAAAAACTTTTACAAATTTAGCATCATAAATTTGTAGACACATAGATTATTTTGCAGATCGTTCATTAATTTTAAATGCTAATCCCGAAACCCGATTTAAATTTCCATGGGACTTCAAAATGCCTGTTCGTGGTTGTTATCTTATTGACTCATTTTGCCATTATTTTTTAATTCGGTAATCTGTCGCCGGATATCCAAATTTCTTTGGCGAGGCATAATCGCCGTGTCGCTATATGTATTGTGTCCGTAAACACTCTCCTAGTAACTAATGCACGTGCGATCCGCCACTACTTACAGCGTCGCTGTGGATCCCTTCCCCCGCTCGCCCGAAAGACCGAAGAGCGCCGCGTCAATTGCAGCAATCATGAGATGCTTCAACTCGATCTTTTGTAGGGAAAATGCAAGATAAACAATGATTATGTAATACGCTTTAAACCTATGAATTAGGCATTGCATAATATAGCTTTTTGTGGGTCAAGCACTAATCCAATGACTTTACAAAAATGCACATTGAAAGCTAGCATTCCGCAGGTGATTTTACTTTTTAATTCGTTGAAATCTAAAGATTATTTCCGGAGCAATTAATTGCTAAAGTTAAACGAATAAAATTTACGGGACAAAAACAGCGCCAATTCGTCTTAATTTGGAAAAATCGGGAAAACGCCAACATATACAGCTTTCTTATTTCTATGAGTTGTAGCATATTAATCAAGGAGTAGCATATTAATCAATATACCAAATATACCAAATTTTATTTGCCTAGAACTAGTGTTCTAGGCAAATAAAATTTGGTATTCTTCAATAATAAATTATGAACAAGTGTTCTTGTAATTTTTTCAGCAGTGTAGTTCCAACACTAAAATGGATACATAGCATCCAACCATGTATGGAGCTCAATATACTGATGTCATGTATTTCTTTCTATGTTGTTCAGGTAGCAATTTTGTCAACATCTTCCGTTGAGGGAGCAGTGGTGCCACCACCATGGGCCGACGCAAGCATCAACCCCTGCGCCATTCTGCCTCGAGGCTGGCAGCTGCTTTACTGGCCACCAGATGGCAAGTGCTACAAAATTTTCCAAGTAAGTGTCAACTCATGCCTCATTACGCAAATTACACAACAAGTCAACAACAACTTACATATCACAGATATAACCATGTTTTTCTTAGACATTAATGCCAGGCAATAAGAGAATTTCTCACATGTATTAACAAGGTATTAACATTTAACCTGTTATCTAACACAAGATGATAATCGCGTACATAAATAAGTAGGTAATATTATTCACACTGATTCAATTACCAATTAACATGCAATACACATCATCAATAATACAATTTTTCTATGCAATGTGACACTATAAAAAGATAATAAATAATTGAACTGTTTTTTTTTAATGGACATATATTCTAATTGAAAAAGTTTCAACAGTATTACGATGTCAATATGACAATATTTTGGAGACTGTGGCGAACTTAATAATAAAATTATAAACCCCTAACCACAGGTTAGGTATGTCGACGATATTTTTGCCATTTTTGACACCAAGAAGTGCAGTATTCAAGATTTTCTTCTCGTTTTGAATTCTAAATTCAACACCATTAGCTTTACTGTAGAACAAGAAGTTAACGGCCAACTTCCATTTTTAGATACTCTGGTAGTCAGGAATAGCAAAAATATAATAGAAATTGACGTGTATCGGAAAGATACTAACACAATCAGGTTTATCCCTAATGATTCGCAGCATCCTTTTCAACAAAACATGTCTTTTATTAGTTGTTTAGTAAATAGGTTATTGAAATTTCCATTGTCCGCAGATAGATATCAGCAAGAATTATTGTTTATTAAGAATGTTGTCATACATAATGGGTACCCTGAGAAAATAGTTGATAGAATGATTAAGAAGCAGAATCGAAAAATTTATGTAAATCAAATATCTTCTTTAAATACTTTGTCTGTAGAAAAGAAGAAATATGTTAAAATACCGTTCGATTGTGCATATACAAGGGGTTTGAGAAGTATTTTTACATCACAAAATCTCTGTATAGCATATTCGACTCATAATAGCATAAAAAACCTTCTTGGAAACCCAAAGGATAAGGTATATGTACTTGATAAATCTGGTATATATTGTATCAAATGTCATGACTGTGAAAAAGAATACGTAGGCCAGACTAGAAGAACAATTTTAACTAGGTTCAAAGAACATGTAGCTCATTTTAAATATAATCGTCTTGAAAAATCTAGTGTGGCTCAACATATTTTAGACACAGGTCATAAAGTAGTTGTAGACTTAAAACTTGTAAAAGCTGTGTCAAATAATAGGGAACTAAACAGCTTGGAAAGTATCTTTATTCACTTGAATAGAGATAAATTAATAAATTCAGACAGGGGTCCTATACCTAGTTCGCCATTGTTTGACCTGCTTTAATTAAAACTTGTTTTTTACGCTTCAATGATCAACATTCACTGAGGTGTGAACAACAAATGGGTATATATAGGGTAATTTTTAACATGGACGCCACTTCCACTAGTGATTTGCTTGGACAATATCCAGTAAAAGTACTATGAAGTGCTAATCTCTCTTTTCCTCTTTTTAGGTTCTACTGAAGATGGCAACATAGTTGCTGAAATACGTATTTAGGTTTCTAAAATACTTGTTGTGGTTAGGGGTTTATAATTTTATTAATGGACATATACTCTAATTGAAAAAGTTTCAACAGTATTACGATGTACCGCATATAATAGCACATAACACGGTTAAATTTATGTTAATGACTTAAGAAGCGTGAAGTTCTCAAAGATCTTGACATCGATTAAAGCGTATAATTGTCGCGTACGTGTTGTTGTCATTGTGGGCTTAATCACGACAAGGTAATTGGTAATGACTAGGAAGAAGAAGTTGGTATGTAGTCTTGAAGAGGCGATTTTTACAGAGCGGAGGACGTGATTTTTGCCGACACATTTCCTGCTTCTGCATTTATAGCGATGGTATGCGTGCGTGAATTTAATTTGAGTTTATTTTTAAAAGTGTGGCGTAGTGGCATTGAAACGTTGCAGTTGTTGTATAAATAAATATTAATGTTTTAATTGAAGCAAATAGAGACTGATATTTTATAGGTATAATAAAATGTTTTTTACTTTATCATACGCAGTATGTAAAGTATTGTAATCGTGCCGAAAAAATTTTTTGAGATTTTTGCGGAAATAGGCCTTTTTGGGTCCCCTGAACATTTTTGACCAAGGTACAAAAAAATGTCTGTGTGTGTGTGTGTGTGTGTGTGTGTATGTGTGTAAATGATTTTTGTGGCGACGATTCCGGCAAAACTACTGAAGGTATCGGGATGAAAGTTCATATTTAGAAGTTTCATGACCTAACTTAGAGCTGAAAAGGTTTTGGTTCACAAGGGTCCAAAGGAACTGGTAGTTTATTCTAAGCCTTTTTGAAGGATTTTGGAAATGAGCCGCCATTTCTGTAATTTCGACAAAATAGTTAATTAATAAATTAAAGTAGAGGAAATTTTGAATAATTTATGCCTATGACATTTTTTTGTAAAATTAATAGTTTAGCTTTTTAGTTTATTCTAAGCCTTTTTGAATAATTTTGGAAATGAGCCGCTATTTCTGTAATTTCGACAAAATAGTTAATTAATAAATTAAAGTAGAGGAAATTTTGAATAATTTATGCCTATGAAATTTTTTGGTAAAATTAATAGTTTAGCTTCAAGAGCAAATTCTATTTGATCGAGATCGGTCGCATCTGCATTGATATGAAATTACATAGTAGCCAGGATTTTGACAAATATTTTTTTGTGTTGTCACATTCGAAAACAGCTGATTTCATCAGAGGTTGGAAAACCACTATGGAACGTTGCCGCTGTAGTGCGGCAAATTATAAAATACAAATTTCAAATAAAGTAAGATCACCAATTTGATTGTTTGTTGATAAGAAATATCAACCCGTCTTTATATCTAATTCTAAAAACGATACATTGAGAAAATTGTAAATAAAGTATAGCGATGAGTGTAGTTTTATTTTAGTATGTTGGTAGGATTGTGTCATGAACAAATATAAATCTGTCAGAATTTGAATTACCTTTTTAAGGTGCGTTTTCATTAGTGACAATGGCAGTGGTAGCAGACGCCGTTATAGTATTTCCAATAGAAAATTGATAATGACTCATGTTTATGTACATGCAAACTAATATGAGTCATTATCACGATATGTAAGAAATACTATAATTTCGTATTCTACCACCGCCATTAGCTACCATTACCTACCAATCGGAACGCACCTTTAAACTTGACGTTTCGTCAAAGTGGTACCAACCTAGCATTTACTATACAGACATCATTTATTTTTTTTTTAAATACGTATTTCTTAAAAAGCAACACAATAAACGTTGATGTCGCTCCTGCCAAAAACTAGATAGCCGACTCGCTCATATGCGACGGCGACACTCCGCCTTCGGTGACGCGCCGCATCACCGCTCGTCGCGCCATTCCGTACTTTCGGATTTGTGACATAAATAACTATTATTCTAATGACGTAGTGTAGGTAGTGTCAAATGCTGATGCTTTGACAATACCTACGATTTATCTCAATAGAATAGATTCTCATGCAGCTAAACTATTAATTTTATATATTGTATGATAAAGTCATGTGCCTGGCCACATCAGATTTTTTTTTGTACAACGCAAAAAGAAAAAAAAACTGATAAATGAATTAGGTTCTCCGATTAGGCGTACGTCACTAGTGGTTTGACACTTCTAATCAGTGACTTAAGTATTGAATTTGCATTCTTTTGAATATTTATTTCAATTAAAAGTTACGAAATGCCGTATGAATCCTATAAAAAATAAGCAATGATCAAATGCTTTATTAAAAGTAATAACAATGCTGAAATTGCATCCGAAACATACTTCAATCGTAATCCAGAAAGAATTCTATTTTTGAGAGATTAAAAGAAAATCTCAATCACGGGTCATTTAGTATGCCAAGACCCAAACATTGCCATATTGAAAATGCTGAAGAAGCTGCCACCAACACAGTTGCAGCCGCAGTTGCAAATCCGTCAACTTCAAGTCGTGAAATAGAAACTGAATTTGGGATATCAAGACGTCGAGCTTTGAGAAATCTCAAGAAGCATAAATTTAGGCCATGTGCTTTAAGAAAAACATCATTTGCGACCAACATACCCTCAGCAACGAATGGAGTTTTGCCAGTGGTACCGTGAAAATCTTCAGCAGAATCCATTATTTTTTAAAAACTTATTTGGACTGATGAAGCCTACATCAGCAGTGCCGGAATTTTAAATAGGCACAATGAGCACTATTGGTCTGATGTCAATCTTCACCGTACCGTCAACGTGCAAAACCAAGGACGTTTTGGTTTTAGTGTTTGGTGTGCCGTGCTTGGCATCAATAAAAATGGACATCAATTTGAAAAATGTTTAAAGTAGTTTGTAGTAAGTAATCTTATTTTTTATTTTTATTCCGGTAATTATCTAATTATTTTACTTCGAATAAAACAATATATCCTGCAATGTTTAACCTTTCAGTTATACCCTCGACATGCCGATATAAAGTGAAGATTGACGACTGAATATTGTAGGATCACGGCTACATACTTTCATGACAGTTTCTTCAGCATACCACTTCCATATCACAATGTTTGGCTTTTGGCGTATTAATCAACCCGTAATTGACGAGATGTTCTTTTAATCCCAAAAACAAGTTTGTGCGGTCGTGCACTACCTGGATAACGATTGAATTATGTTTCGGATGTTATATCACAATTATTGTTATTACTTTGAATAAAGCATTCGATTATTGCGCATTTTTCTTACTATTCAAACGACATTCCGTAATTTTTATTTAAAATAAAAGAATGAAATTCTACTAATTTCACTGATTAGTAGTGTCAAACTACTAGTGACATACGCCTACTCAAAGAAATCTTGAAGACAATAATCATAATTCCTCTGATATATAGGTACTAATTTCATGTTATTCAATAAAACGTTACTTTTGGAATATTTTGGACCAGCATGTTATATATCGTTGAAAAGAGGAAGAAAGGCTCTATTTATTTCAGTCATAGCCAGCTATATTTCCATTAAAAAAAAACACAACTTTATGTTATATCTACAAAACTATTAGAGATATTTAAAATCTGTGAATTCCACTGAATTCTACTCGAAAAAGTGCCTGAAGTGCAAATATCATTCGTCTGATTTAACAAACAACAAAGATATCGACTAGTATCAAAATAGCGAAAAATAGAGTTTTGTGTTATAACTCGAAAACAAAAGACGACAGCTAATTTTGGTTTTCACAATTGAGTTACTCTCAAAAAAAGACGACACAACAACCTTACTCATTTTTCGATATCTCGATATCTTATAGTTACCGAGATCTCCTATACATATTTAATTTTATTACGTCATATTGTAAAATTCATAATAAATAATAATAAATAATATCTAATCAATAGATAATAGATAATAGAGAACCAAACTACAAACATCAGTAGCAAATATTATTTTCGCATTGTAACTTTTGCGGTTAATTTTATCCTTTGTAATACGTACGTCGTTATGTCAAGACTTTAAAATCGAGAAAACACTTTATAATTTAAAGAAAGAACGTTACAACGCGTATATTTCCGAAACTGCTTCACGCATAGATAGACTGCAACGCATTAGCTTTTAAAAACAAGTTTTTGGAGACCCTGGAAACCGGCCACTCGCACGCAGGTATATGATGATAATTTAAAATGAGTATGTTGGAAATTGCATATAGAAAAGTCGTTTAGGATACTTTCAGATATTTTGGTATTGCAAAATAGCAAAAGAGAATAGTATGTTGGCATTACAAGCGAAGTTTATGAAATAAAAATTATCCACTGTGAAGCAAATTCAATCATTTTGTCTATTTCCTTATGATAGGATATTTTCATTGGTCTATGATAATTGATAACTCCAAAGCAAATCGTTTGTGTCTAGCACGTCTGGTTTAGAACACCTAAAATAAATCGCTTTTATTTAAAAACTCCACGGACATTTTATAATTTTATTTTATAATTACGTATTGTTATATTAAATTGAATTTTCTTCTATGTGCTTCCCATAATGTTGCAGTCAGTTTGGGAACTCACAAAATGCCGGTATGAAATCTATATAATCAAATGTCTAAAATTTAAGGTGTTAACAGTTTATTGAAGAAAAGAAAAATATATATGTAGTAGGTATGTACTGTGTACCGTTTACTTGTTTTGCTTTGTGCTGAAATCTGATGTTTTCGCATATTTTTTAACATCTCCAATTAGGAAGTTCCATAATTTTATTATTAAGTTACACAAATCGTTAATTCATTTATCAACTTGATAACAAAATAAAAATAAAAAATAATTTGGCTATAACATTTTTTGGTAAAATTAATAGTTTAGCTGTATGAGCAAATTCTATTTGATCGAGTTCGTTTCTGCATTAAAACTTAGTTATCCAGGATTTGACAATTATTTTCATTCTTATGACAGTAGGTGGCGTCAAACGCTGATTTTTTTACAATACCTACCGTCCATATTATCAAAATATCTATCAAATCCTGGCTAACTCGTTTTTTTATATATTGTATGATAAAGTCATGTCGCCACACGAACTTTTTCAAGACACTCACAGTATATCTATTTATGATTTACCTTACAATCTCCATAAATATTCAAGGCACACCTTTCATCAAAAAACAATTCTTTTTTAAAGAACCATTACCGAATATATACCTATATAAAATTTAAATACAAAGCTCTCCACGTACAACATACACAATACAACAACAAAAAACCTACACGCAACTTCTCCATTTCTCCACTCCACCTTATTTTTTTGTTTTATTTGTGTTTCACAGAGAATCTCTCTCTCTCTCTCGAGACAAGACTTTCAATTGTTCGCATTATTTATCATTTCAGATGGGATACCCTTGTCCGGATGACATGGAACTCAGCCCGGCCGCTACGGTCGCCGGAAAGCGAGAATTCTTGGCCGAGTGTCGATGTCCTCCGAAAACGGCCCAAAACGTCGACGACGGTCGTTGCTACGAACTCTTCACCGGGGCCAACTGCGACCGAGGGCACTACTTCGCGCCGGATACCAGAAATGCCACCAATACGTAGGTGCACTTGCTTTTTTAAAATGGGCATGAGAATTTGTCGCATGTGGTAATGATTGATAAATGTCAGGCGATACTATCCATGTTGTGCTAAAAGTCTTGAAGAGACTTTAGATAGGTATATTCCTTGGTCCAAATTCAGCTGTTCTTTTTGAATTATTTCTCTCTTTCTTCATATGGTAGCTAACTTATTACTTATTGTTGACCTGTTCGACTGTTTAGATCAGTTAAAGTGAAGGGTGAGGCTTTTATATAGCAGTCACGATTGCTTTGTTTGGTATGGCATTTAGTTTTCGTGCTAGTTGAAAGCCAAATATATGTGACCCCGCACGAGATTTTTTTCCTATTCCTTAAGAAGATACAGCCGTTTGAAATGTTAACAAACAAAGAAAAATAAAACATAAAATACATAGCAAACAATGCGAAAACGAAAAAATAACATATTCAATACCCATTACAACAATAAAAACTAAATAAATTTAAGTAATAAAATAAAATCCACATAAAACTTTTTACAGATTTTCTTCTAAAAACTAAATGTCATTCCGAGTAAAAAGGTTCATATTGACTTTTCGGTTTTCTCAATTCCTTAAACAGTTATAGCCGTCTAAAATACGGTTTTATTGATATTTTTTTCAGCTCTAACTTTTTACCGAATTGAAAAATGAATACTCGAATGAAGTTGATTTGCGGCGAAAATCATTAGTCTGATACAGAAAAGAAAAAGATATATTTCTGTATAAATTTAGAACATAACGGGAATTTTCGAATTTATTTCTACAAACCAACTCTTGAATGTTTGCGGGAAAAGGCACTCTCGATGTACCGAATTGCTTCCGAAGTTATCTTTTGCCCGTATTCACATAGATTCACATTTTGTGTGCGTATTTTTTGATTTTCTGGCCCCTCAAAATTTTATCCGTAAACTATCACCTGGTCGTTATAAATGCCGCCACCTATTTGGTATATTGTGATAGTTCCTCCAAGCATCTGACATGTTCGCGGTAATATAAATTTAAATATAATAAAACTTTCAAAACCTTCTTAGTTTGTCAAATATTTAGGTAGGTAATTTGGCTAGATTCTTTATATTAGCAGTTACGTACCACCTACTCAAGTAGTTTTGATAAGCTCATTTTTAATACAACTTTATACTAATCTAAGGCTTAATAAATCCGCACATAACATGTGTATGATATGTAGATGAGGGCAAAAATATATATTATCGAAACATCATATTTATTATCTTTATTTTAGGAAATATATTTCAAAACGTTTACATATTTTCAGAACTTATTATGTGGCATGTGTAGCAGAGCTATACCTATTTTTATTTTAATTGTATTATGTTCTGAAGTCTCTATTTATTTTATTCTTATTTATTACTATTTGAAAATTGTAGATATTTTTTTCTACTTTGCGTTCGTTATAAACTCATAACGAAACCGCTTTCGGTGTCATTTTGAAAACAGTAGATCAAACTTTTAGTAACTTTTGGTTTTCCAAGATTTATGATATTGACGTCAAGTGTCAAATAAGGCTGACATCTCAATCGCTATTGGTTCGCGTCAGTCGTAGTTGTGAATTTTACACTAACTACCAACTGTTGAATATAAAATTACTTTAAATTGTAGGATAACAACAGCCTTTTCCGAAATTTATGTAAAATTTATGTCGCAAGGTATAACGAAACAACTCGTGCGTCAATTTTTGTCTTCTAAATCTTCTATTGAACTAAAATTATGGCAATTTGCTTTAACTTCTGACGGTTAGATCGTTGCTGTTCGGTTTTTACGTAAAAAATCAAAAGTATCGAAAAAAGGGAGCAACACAATGTATTCGGGGTTCAGGCTGATATTGGAAGTGGTCTTCATTTAAACATGACATAAAAAATAAAAAAGAACACTTGGTTTGAAGTGATGTGATGTGATTTACTAAAAAACGTTGATTCCACCTCCGATTCAATCTTTGCAAAAACAAACAAAAGAATAAGAACAAGTAACATTCGTCTAAAATGTACAGCTGAACAACAAGTGTGATACATCATAATTGAAACTCACGAAAAGACCACCTAAAATGATAAAATCAAACATGCCACCCATAACAAGATCAATGCTTTCTCCACGATTTTTAAAAGTAACTCAAGTACACAATTAGATTTCTCGTGCCGTTGTAATGTGTTTGTTACAAGCCTCAAATTCCACTGGTTTTTAGTAAAAACAATAAAAAAATATTGTTTAAAAAATTCACCCAGTATAAGAAAAAATCAGCCTGTATACGATGCTATCAAATCTCTACGGTCCTTTGTGACCAAAACAAGATAAATGTCATTACTCATTACCTATTGATTTTCATACACCTTTCATTTCACATTAAATTGACCCGATATTATCAGAAATCTAGCATAGCCAAACATAAAGCAACATAACTTTGGATTGAATCGTTCTGTAATTGCGAATATGGTATGGTTTCAATCTTAACACTACAAGCAACTCGTCTTTTAAAGAAATACTTAAATTGACTAAGTATTATTGGAAATACGAGTGATTAAAAATTTGTACCGTTTTCTTTGGCCCACAGTGTATACTGCGAGAGGTCATATTTGCATGTTTTGCTTGTTCACTTGAATGAGCAAATGTCAATTTTTGTATTTTTCTCGCTCTTTCAAACAAAATGGTATAGTATTTTCTTCAAAATTTACTGGATGGTTTTGTTTTCTCAATTCAATGTTCAAATTCTATGGCTTTATAATTTTGGAAAAAGAGACAATTGAATGTCGCAAAATATAGGGAACGTGGTGTGTATGATATTTTTTAATTGGAATATTGTTGGTAAAAACATTTGTGTCGCTGAATTGTCATACATTATGGGCGTTTTCCTCGGGTTTGTCGTTCGACATATCGTTGAAGTCTCCACAAAAAAATCATAATTTCCGATGATTTGAAGATCAAATCCTATCAATCTAAAGATTTTAAGACGATTACGCCTAACTTATTTCTATACAAAATCTCTTAGTTTCCGACTTATGCCACATTTTACAAAATTTGTACAACCAAAAATACATCATTTTCTTTAGCTCGAAGAAGCGTTTCGGGATATGCCGCAGGATACCGCGTTGCGAGACCGCGAACGAGGTCCACTGGCCGCAGGACGGCCGCTGCTACGAGCGACTGACGAGGGGGCCGTGCCCCAAGGGTCAACTGCTCGTCGAGGACGCGAGAGGAGTTCCCACGTGCAGGTGCGGCCGCGGCGACGACGAAACGTCCGAATTCCGGTACGGCGATTACGGCTGCTTCCAGCACTTCACGAAGGGACCGTGCAAGGAGAAAGGTCACCTCTTCCTGCCGGAAGGGCAGTGCGGCTGCTACGACGACCTGCCGCACTATCACGACCGGACGCAGCAGTGTTTCGAAATAGGTAAGACGAATTTTTATGTTTAGATGAGAGTTGTGTGACTGAGTATCGGTTTTGAAGCCGTTTTATACTGTGCAATTTATTGCACAATGAGTTGTACATTTTTCAACTAATTTGAAAATATATATAGTTTATGGTGATATACAGGCGGGATGTAAATTTTAAATAAATTAAAAATTACAACGACAACCTGGATTTGAACCAGGGACCTTTGTGTAGCTAGCACAATACTCTACCAACTGAGCTATTGAGGCCTATGACATCTGTTAGGGAATATTGCCATATCAAGGAAAGGAAGTAACACAAAGGTCCCTGGTTGTAATTTTTAATATATTTAAAATTTACATCCTGCATATCACCATTTACTATACAGGGTGTTAGTAAATAAGTTGTACAAACTTCAGGGGGTGATTCTGCATGACAAAATATTGACAGTTTGCTATATAAACATATGTCCGCAAATGCTTCGTTTTCTGAGATACGGCGTGTTAAAGTTTTTCTTAAAAACTGACGATTGAAGTGTTTTTGTAGCTTTGCGCCTGTTGAAATTTTATTAGTGTTATTTTCTGTTATTGTTTTAGTTTAATGTTTAATGTATTAAACAGTTCTTTAAAAAAATTGAGATCATTAAGATGTTTTATTTATTTTTTCATAAAAACTGTGCCCCCTACGAAAAAAGGCAGAGAGAGATTTTTTGCCATAAATTGAACGAGGAATTCTAGAATGATTTTTAATATGAAATATCCCAGTGGCGTACCATTTTTTTTCTTTAAAAAAATGATATTATTACCCGTATACGCGCCAATGATGAACATAAATTCTTAATTGCATGTCAAAAAATGCGCAATGACTACCTCTTAAAACCCACTAAATTTCATTTGCATATCTCGACCGGTTTCACAGCAATAAATAAATAGTCAGTTTT
The DNA here is from genome assembly GCA_964023965.1 of Melinopterus prodromus. Lineage (NCBI taxonomy): Eukaryota > Metazoa > Arthropoda > Insecta > Coleoptera > Scarabaeidae > Melinopterus > Melinopterus prodromus. The sequence continues at coordinate 61,733,411 of OZ030394.1, forward strand.
TAAGAAAAGCGCTCAGAAAACGAAGCATTTGCGGACATACGTTTATACAGGGTCCTGCAACTAAGCTCCCGTCTTCTGTAGCACATTTACTCATTAAGCTAAGAGTTTGACATTTTGCAGGCTTACCCTGTACTTCAAGGTACAATTCAAGAAATTATTTTTTATTATACAGGATGTTCCAAAAATGTGCAACGCCACGGTAATATATTTTTTTAAATTGCATGCTATACATTTTTCTACACATTTGGAAGCCTTTTATGGTTGCCTACATATCACCAAAATTTTATTGCAGTCGGTTGAGTGACCGCAGAGGAAAAAATTAAAAACAAAAAAAAAATTGATTTTGCATCGTAGGCTTTAAAAATCAATAAAAACCACAAAATGCACCTCGTTAATAAAATTTTGCGACGTGCTTATTAAGTTAGATGTAATAGTCTCGTTAACCAAGTGACATTGGTCCAAATTATACAGGCTGACCAAAATCGAGTGTCAAACTTGTCAAACTTCAAAGCGCGCTATTGTTCTTATTTTAAATTGGAACCCATAATTTTTTTTAGGTGAAACGATGCGGAATTAAAGAATAAATATTGTTTCTGAATACAACCCCATCACAATTCCCAATATTTTAAAAGTTATTCGCCAAAAACTCATTTTTCAACGTTTCCAACGGCAATTTTAGGTAACAAATATCGTACGTGGCGTTGAAAAACAATTTATTACATAAAATATAACGCAGAGAGGTATTTTAGATTTTACTGTACTTAATTAAGTAGTTATTCAATTGCTAAATTTACTGCAACATTTACCTATAGCCACAATTCCGTTCTTACCGCTATAGGTAAATTATGCAGTAAATTTAGCATTTGATTAACTACTTAATTAAGTACACTAAAATCTAAATTACGTCTATTATTTTTTATGAAATAAATTGTTTTTCAAAGCCACGTACGATATTTATTATCTAAAATTGCCGTTGGAAACGTTGAATAATGAGTTTTTGGCAAATAAGTTTTAAAATATTGGGAATTGTTATGGGGTTGTATTTAGAAACAATGTTTATTTTTTAATTCTGCATCATTTCAGATAAAAAAATTTATGGGTTCCAATTTAAAATAAGAACAATAGCGCGCTTTGAAGTTTGACAAGTTTGACACTCGATTTTAGTCACCTGTATAATTTGAATCAATGTCACTTGGTTAACGAGACTATTACATCTAACTTAATAAACACGTCGCAAAATTTTATTAACGAGGTGCATTTTGTGGTTTTTATTGATTTTTAAAGCCTACGATGCAAAATCATTTTTTTTTGTTTTTATTTTTGTTCCGCTGCGGTCACTCAACCAATTTCAATAAAATTTTGGTGATATGTAGGCAACCATAAAAGGCTTCCAAATGTGTAGAAAAATATATAGCATGCAATTTAAAAAAATATATTACCATGGCGTTGCACATTTTTGGAACAGCCTGTATAATAAAAAATAATTTCTTGAATTGTACCTTGAAGTACAGGGTAAGCCTGCAAAATGTCAAACTCTTAGCTTAATGAGTAAGTGAGCTACAGAAGACGGGAGCTTAGTTGCAGGACCCTGTATAGTTTATGGTGATATACAGGCGGGATGTAAATTTTAAAATAAATCAAAAATTACAGCCACAACCTGGATTTGAACCAGGGACCTTTGTGTTACTTCCTTTCCTTGATATGGCAATATTCCCTAATAGCCGTTTTACACTACGCAATGTATTACTCCGTTTCGTGCACAATTTGTGCAATTAGTAGGTTTGACGCCGTCTTAAATCGAAACTGTGATGAATTTTCTTATGCTAGACTAGTCTGTCTAGGAATAGAATCATTTCCGTTTGCAGATTTCAGATGCTTCACAACTTCTTGCGCAAGAATTGCGTAGTGTAAAACAGCTATAACAGATGTCATAGGCCTCAATAGCTCAGTTGGTAGAGTATTGTGCTGCTACACAAAGGTCCCTGGTTCAAATCAAGGTTGTGGCTGTAATTTTTAATTTATTTAAAATTTACGTCCCGCCTGTATATCACCATAAACTATATATTATTTCAAATTAATTGAAAAAATGTACAACTCATTTTTTGTAAAGGCTATTTACTATATATACATTAATAATTACGGTGTCCGTATATTCATATCTATAATAATTTGAAAATGTTTAGTGGTTTCTTTCTATTATAATTATACAGTGTGATTGTAATGGATAGACACAAATTTTTTCTACTTTGCGTTCGTTATAAACTCATAACGAAACCGCTTTCGGTGTCGTTATGAAAACACTATATAGATCACAAACTTTTAGTACCATTTTGTTTTCCAAGATTGATGATATTGACTTCAAGTGTCAAATAAAGTTGACACCTCAATCGCTATTGGCTCGCCTGAGCTCGCCTCAATCATATTTGTGAATTTTACCATAACTACCAACTGTTGAAAATAAAACTACTCAAGATTGTAAGATGACAACTGCAATTTTCGAAATTTATGTAAAATTCATGTCGCAAAGCAGAAAAACTAGTATACAGGGTCTCCCACGACGAGCTGCCATTAGAAGTATATGGAAAACCAACAGGAATGAGGACCTATATTGTTGGACACGATCATCTCAACTAAAACATTTTGAGTTTTAGGTTACTTCCGGTTACATCGGAAATGATGTCAACTTTTATACTTCAAATGGAACACCTGTATCTTATCGCATTTTTGAAATCTTCATTAATTTATAGATCAATTTTATGTTACATTCCCTATACCTAACATGTCATTTTTGCGATATACCTATTTTTCATTAAATAATGACAGCTGCACGGTTACTTTCAATTACTTATAAATTATCCCCTGTGACCGTTGCAAAAAGTTGTCCGGAAAAATTTTTGTGAAGGTAACGTACACGACACATCGGTAGAACCCTTCTAAAAATTATACAGGATGTTCAAATTATAAGATCAAAATTTAATTCTATGGAAAATTTTAGATTAACTTTGTGTACAATGTCCTACCTAAAATGTAGTTATACCTACTGAAATCAATTTTTAAACATGACAGTAGAAATTGCAAACATTGCCTAATCTAGATTGCTTTTGAAAACAACTGAACAATTTGGAATAAACAGAACCTGATTAAACAAGATTTTTAGGTAATTTTTCATTATAATTAATTTAGTATTTATAAAATTATAAGCCTACAATAAAACACTAATACAAAACAATAAAACAAACAATAATTGCGTGGTTTCAAATTGACGGCGCTCCAGCGCACATAACTCTTGCAGTAAGAGGCTTGCTTAACGAGCTGGCAATATTTCTATAGTAGTTCGTCCACTTCCTGTCGTTCACATTCGGTTTGGGAGATTGAAGACATTACAGATTAACAAATTTTATCTTCTGTAGGACGCTCCGCGGTAGTTACTGCGCATATGCTGACGTGCCAAAACTGGTCAAAACGAATGACCGCTTGATTCACAAAAACAAACACAGCTTATTCGATTTTACCACCTCGGTTCTTCGCCGCGTGTTTATTATTTTGCTTAATCGTTGCTCAACGCAAGAACCGATGAAAGAAAAAGTGATAACATAATTCGATGTGATGATTCGTATAAGCGGTGCTTTTCCTATGTGGTAATATACGGCCGGCACGTTTTTTGGCAAAAGTGATAACAATAACCGATTGATAACATTAACCTTGATTACAATAAGCGGCGTGCACTGCATAAGGCATTTTAACTTAAGACTAATTAACTGTATGCACTATTTTTAATTGTATTTTATATGTCTTTCCATCACGTCCTAACACAACACTGTTGCATAATAGGTAAGACGATTTATGGTGATCGATTTCTATTATCTCATACCAACTTTCTATGGTTGTCGTAAACGTGGAGAGTTTATCCCGAAAGAATGTACCTAACAGGAAATCTATTTTGGGTTGGATTACGTGGCAATTATTACGTAATTAGCTGCCCATCGCGATGAATTATTTGCTCTTGCAGAAAAAAAGTACGAAAACATTAAACGCAGAACTATCTAACACTGTTTATAACCTTGACCTGTAGCTTAACAATACATATGCATCGGCCAAGGTAGTAAAAGCTTGGTTGTTAATATCTAAGATAAATGACTGTTAATGGCTTATTACAAATGCTTCTAACTATAGATCTGTTCCAACACTCACAAATGTAAATAATGATATTCAGGTCAGTACCAACAAAATGTCACAGTGCAAGCAATGAGTTACTAAATGCTCCATTGTTTAATTTCTTGATTCCAAATAGTAGTACAAAAAAGACCGTTACTCCTAAAGAGGTAATAGATGAAATAAAAGAAATGAAAACAAAAACGGCACCTGGTTTTGATCTGATAACAGGTGAGATTTTAAAAGAATTGCCTAAAAAAGCCATACTAAAGATAACTTACCTCTGCAACGCAGCATTTAGGCTTAAATATGTGCCACTTGTTTGGAAAACTGCGGAGGTAGTGATGATTCCCAAGCCAGGAAAACCACCAAATGAAGCATCCTCGTACAGGCCAATTTCTTTACTGCCCACATTGTCAAAACTGTTTGAAAAGCTACTTGCAAAACGACTGAAGCCAATCTTAGATGAAAGAAACATCATACCACTCATCAGTTTGGATTCAGAAACAAACATTCCACAATTGATCAGGTGCACAGAATAACAATAATCATAGAAAAAACTTTAGAAGAAAAAAAAGTATGCTTTCTCCATATTCCTGGATGTGGCAAAAGCCTTCGACAAAGTTTGGCACGAAGGTCTACTCTATAAGCTGGATCGGCTACTACCCTTCGAGTATAGTAAACTATTAGGATCATATCTTTCTGACAGATACTTCCGCATAAAGCAAGATAATGAGTACTCAACCCTCAATGTATTAAAGCTGGAGTACCACAAGGTAGTGTACTTGGCCCAATTCTTTACCTTCTATATACACATGATCTTCCTCAACCAGATGGTGTTACCGTTGCCACGTTTGCTGATGACACTGCTATCATGGCAGTAGATACAAATGTTGAAGGAGCAACACTAAAACTGCAGAATGCTGTCACCGATATAAGTGATTGGATGCAACGATGGCTAATTACATTGAACGAAACCAAATCCGTTCACATAAACTCTACCAACAAGCGAATACGATACGTTCCAGTTACTATAAATACCACCACCGTATCCTACTCGAACACGGCAAAATACATCGATATGACGCTAGAGAAGAATTGGGCATAAGATACAAAAAAATGTACTGGCTTATTGGTAGGAAGTCATTTTTGTCGACATATAATAAACTCCTACTTTACAAGCAGATACTTAAACCTGTGTGGACCTATGGTATCCAACTGTGGGGCTGCACTAAGCCAAACAATGTAACCATCATTCAACGCTTCCAAAATAAGGTGCTGAGAAACATCGTGGGTGCACCGTGGTATATAAGAAACAGAAATCTCCACAGGGATCTTGAAACGGAATTAGTAACGAACGAAATTGGAAACTTTGCAGAGAATCATCAGAACAGACTTCTCCAGCACACGAATGTTGAGGCAATCCAGCTTCTTGACAATTGTGACAGTGTGCGAAGACTCAAAAGAACCAAACCTTTTGAGTTGGTGAAGTGAAGTTAAAAAAAAGCAGAGCACAGTGTTATGTGAGTGATAGCTGATAGGTGAACAAAGCAGAGCAACGTGCAGTGTGTGTGAAATGTAAAGCGTCAGCATCCAAATTAAATTTAAGTTACACCAATGGGGAACACTTAATATCAAACACTTTTTATACGTATCAATTTAGGTTAGATTAATATAGCTAGATAGCATCAAACTAGCTGTTTTAGACGATTGCATCATCTTTTTAAACAACTTAAGCCGATATGTTAGAGATTATGGTAACCAGAAAAAAGCAGAATATACCAACGTCAATTTTTTGTGCAAATCCTCATTATTGTTGAATTTTAAAACAACGAAATGGTTTTAACAAAATAATGCGACATCCGAACAGTGTTACAATGTGTTAGATCCTGTATGTTAATATAATTTTCTCCAAGTTTGAGATTATTTCATTTATTGTTGTGTCAAATTACTGTGGTGTGCAGTATATAGTGTCTAATTGTTACATTATGCAGAATATGATAGGTTTTCCAACACACAGAAAACAACGTTCAGGTATCGTTTTTTTGTAATGGGGGCCAATTATGTTACCATAAACAATTCAATGATAAAAAGTAGCCCTTACACATCCGATCCAACACATTGGCTCGTACCTCATGTTTAGTACTTTGAATTCTTGAAATTGATGAATTGGTAGTTCAATTGGTTAGAACGCCGTTCGGGCACATGAAGCCTTTGGTTCGAATTTAGCTCAGGGCTGTTTTTAATTTTAAAGGTACTTCACTCTAATATAATTGATATATTAGATTTATAATTAATATTATCAATTAGCGGGTATGTTTTTTTTTTTCAATAAAATTTCTCTAGTAAATAATTTCATGTTGATCTTCCACGATAATTCCAAAATCAAGCAAAAACTCTTTACTAAACTTCATTCACCCTTCCACAGGTTCGCTAGGCCCATGTTCAAAGGGCGAACAGTACCAACTCGACGACACGCAGCGAAAAGCGACGTGCCAATGCAAAACAGGCTACATCCGTTACCGCCCAAACAACCGATGTTACCGGCCGTACACGCAAGGCCCCTGCCCCGCCGGTCACATGCTCACCAACTCCACGCACTGCGACGTCCAACCCTGCCGGCGCGGCGAGCTGTACTTCCCCGACGACCAGCGCTGTTACCGCGTCGGCACGCCCGGTCCCTGCAATACCGGCCGAGTCGTGACCTTCGATTTCGGCACGCGCCCTTCGGTCGACGGCAATTCGTTCAACGGCGTCTGTCAGTGCGCGAAAGGACGAAATTGTGACGCCGAAGAGACAAAAAATAGGACGGATTGCGAGAGATTTGAAGCTGTGTACGACGGGAAGTGTTTTAAGTTGTACAGTCAGGGTCCGTGCGCGAAAGGGGCGTGGTTGGCGCCTAAGAGACGCCCCAGGGACGGTTTGTGGGGGGACGAGGAGGAGGAAGTTGAGGGGAATACCGGGTTTTGCGAGTGCATGCCGGGGTATACGAGTACGATACGTATGAGTGGGGATAAGGTTATTGTGGACTGTCTGTCGCCGACTGTGATTTTAGCCGATTATTTGAATAAGAACTTCTTGTCGCTCAGTGATGATTCGAAACGATAAGTTATTGTACGGAATTGTCGAATAAAATGTTTTTTTTTGTACTTACTTCATGCGTTTTCTTAAATCGGCGAGGCTGGATTCGAGACTGGTGATTTTGTTCTGTTTGGTTTTTAACTCTTCGTCCAGTGCGACTATCCTCTCGGTCTTTTCGTCTAGGTTATGCTGAAAGAGATAAAGGAATATGAAGAAAATGCAACAAAAACGCATATAAATTTAAAATGTCTTAAGGACTAGTGGTTTCTTAATTTAATTTTTCATCATTCTTTCTTCAAAATCTTTCTATTTAATATGTAGAATAGAAAGTAATTTTAATAGCTTTAAAAAGTAGTACTTTTAGTAAAAAAATCAGCATGATATGGTGAGATTTTTTCTCTGGTATTTGTTCACATAACGTTAAAAGCAATACATTAAATTAAAGGCAGAGAATGTACAATATTCCATCTACTAGTAGATTTTTGATACTTTTGTCGTAACTTTAAAATTGATATAAAATATTCAAAATTCATACCCAATCGTTAAAATTTAAAAGAATTTTTGCTTTTGATATTTTACATTAAAAAACTGACACTATACTCTTGACCAAATGTTACAATTTTTTATAAAAAAATACATTTTCTCAAGAAACGGGAACTTTGGTCCATTATAGATATAGTTACGTCCATTGGGGACACACTGTATAACCTACTGAATGTATTTTTACAAACAAAATATCAAATGCTTTAAATTAAAAAAGAAACAGCACTGTAGTAGCAGTAATATCTTTTATTTGCGTTTTCATTTTCAACTCAAAATCAAATGCAACTAAGGTAAACGTCCCAAATTCAAACACTGTCCTAAATTCCGACAGATTTCTGTATAGTTGGATCAGAAATAAGAAATCTACAACATTGAACTTTATTTTAGAACATCTGTTGATTTCTGTTGATTTCTCATTACACTTACCAATCCACAATCGTTTCTTATTCTACCAATGTTCAAACGGTCAGCACATAACCTAAAAGTTTGACTGATCTTGATAATTGAGTGTTATGCTAAAAGTTGATTTTTTCCTTATAAGGTAACTGCAATTTGACTTCTTTTTACATTACTACAGGACTGTGGTCGAGTGGTAGCGCGCTTGGCTATCAGTCTGGGGGACGTTGGTTCGAATCCAATGGCTTTTTTTTTTTTTTTTTTTTTTTTTTTGGGGATGTTGCCATGTGCACAAAGCCGGTGGCTTGTCTGTGCGGCAATCGGGGAGACGGAGTATTTTTAAAAATCCCCTGCCTAACCTGGGCTTGAACCCTGGACTTCTGAGTGGAAGGCATACGCCTTATCCACTCGGCCACCTCCGCTCAGAGTAAAGGTTTTTCTGTGGTTTTCCTTTACTCCACGGCGAATGCTGAAAGCCAAACAACTTAAGACGTGCCACAGACGCGGGCCATAATAATGATAATTCGGGCCTGCCGATGCCCCCGTAGTGGCGAAAGCTGTTGGGGGATGTTAAGGCGTGGATTATTATTATTATTATTATAACAGTAATTAGGAAAATTCTAATAATATCTATTTAGGCTGACTAAAAATGCTTTATATTTTCATAATACAGTGTAGTTCTGTTAACCACTATTATTTACAAATTTAGGGGTGTCGGAATTAGGTACATGTAAATATAGCACGTCCTTAAATCAGACATGTGTGTCGGAATTGTATACATGGTTAGAAGTAATACATATGAATCTATGGCTGTCTTTACACAGTAAAATAACGCATATTACGTCGTTAGCTATATTATAATTAATTGTATGAATTTTTTCCAAAATCCAACACGAGTGTCGGAATTACGGACATGAATAATCCCTAATTACCACAAGGTTTTCTTTTAGATTTTACTCAAATTTGAATTACTGTTTGTTATGAATGATGATTATCAGGTAAAAATGATTGTGTCGGCAACCACAAAATCCTTAGTAATAAAAAAATTCTTCAAAACAACCTAAAAATACATAAAACGTGATTTGCTTGTGAAATAACGATGAAAATAAAAAGTAATGTAGCAAAATTTAAAAAAAAGCAAATTAATTTAAAGCAAGGTATGATATTTTGTTTATAAAAATACTAAAATTCTAACTGTTGTAGTTTTCGAAATACAAGGAAAAAATAAATATTTCATTTATGTAACAAAATAACACCTAATATCAAAAATATGTGCTATAAAAAATTCCTAAACTCACCACTAAAGTATCCTTCTCCTGATCCAGCCTCGACAAGTTGTTCTTCATGACCGTCAGGTCATTCTTCAAGTTTATAACCTCTTTACGAGCGTCCTCCTTGTGAATCTCCAACCCTTTAATTTTCTCCTGAAGCATGGCCATCTCCTTTTCGGACTGAGTCAGCTGACTCTGACAGTCCGACAGAGCCCTATCAGTCTGCTCATGCAAAGTCCTGATAAAATAGAAAACATAACCTCAATAGTGTCAACATAACCTCAATAGTGTCATACATATATTTTAATACCAAATTAATCAATACTGATCGCAAAAAGCAGCAAAATTTGCTTGTATTTTGATATTTTATCAATATTTTTATAGTTATTTAGTCAGTTAACATAACATAACCTCAAACAAAAAAAACTTACTTCAGTTGCGTGTACATAGCCCGCTGTTGATTCAAATCAGCCTGACAACTTTTCAACTGCGAATTTAACATATCGCAATCGTCCTGTAGGTTATTTATCGTAGCTCGCCGCGAGCCCTGGGTATTCATGTATTCTCTCCGATCTTGCTCCAGCTTGTGCACGAGTTCTTCCTGCTCGCGGGTCATAGCTTCTAACCTAGCTTTCTCTTGATTATGATTCTCGCATGCCATCTAAACAAATCTCTCTTAAACACCGTAATTCGAAATTTGAGGTTAACTTACGTTCATTCGATGTCGAAGTCCGTCTCTCTCCTCCTCAAGTCTCTGGATATCGCCCTTGAGGAGGTCGCGTTCCCTTTCTAACCTCCTCGTGACGGACTGTGAAATTAGAAAAAGGTTACTTTATTTAAAATTGTCTCGGTTACGGTACGTACTCGGAACGAGAAGGAATCTAGATCTCTCTCGGTGTTATCCCGGGCGGTTTCTAACCTCGTCATGAGGTTATGTTTCTCCTGCGAGAGGCAACGATTTTCGTATTGTAAAGCTGTTAGTTGTTGTTCTTTTTCGGCTAGTTTGTTTTTTAATTCGGGTATCTAAAACGGTAACAAACTGATAATATTTACAATTTTGAAAAACCAAATATGTAGGACAATTTTATACCCTTAAATTAAATTATTATTATTATTATTATTATTAAAAACAATGGCAGATGGTCCGATTACCCTATCAAAATGTCAAGAATTGAAAACAACATTTGTTCCATAGAATCTTAAAACAGTTCTTGATAAAAAAAAACAAAAGCTAAAAAGACTAATTGTAGTTTTAAATACAATTAACTGTATATTTATTGCATTACCTTCAAAAGAAGTAAACTAAAACCAAGAGTGCTGTGTAGTTGTTCCACAAAATTAAAAATACAGAACATTTACGAGTCCCGATACCACTTGTTAGGCCAATGGGACAAAATATTCTAAGACGGGATATGTCCCGGGACGTCTGGTTATCCTAGTTCTACGTCACTGGTGTTGTGTGGTTATACACATCGTAGCTTTAAAGTTCAAGATCAAGGTTTTATTTAAGCCTACTTATAGAAATCTATTGTCATATTATTTAATTAGAGATAATCAAATACTGCGAGAAAAAAGATCTTTTAGACATTTTGAGCTCTTTCTCTAGAAGAATATGACGTGATGGAAAATAAATGATTCCAATGAGTTTTTTGTTTGTTTCAAAACTAAAAAAAGGTAGGCTTAAATAATTTTTAGATGCCTTTTAATTGTTAGATCAATATAAAACCTTATTATCTTGTTCCCATTTTAAAAAACTAATCCTATCTGTATATTAAAATTAATAAAAATTATTTATAACTGACTTAAGGAGCATCGAGTCAATCTTGCCATAAAAAATTTATGGATTTTTAATTATATATTTTTATTATATATAAAATTCATTCAAATATTTGTATAATTGCTGAAGATATGAGAAACAGAATGTGGGAAGTACAGGGCCAATCATGTTTAAAAAAAAGGATCCCCCTAGATTGCTTTTCTATCTATTTGTTAATATTTTTAGTTAATTATTTTTAGTTGACATTTTCAAAAAATACCGTGTCCAGCAGTAACTTGGACAATAATGGGAAAACATTTTATTATAACTTTTCAGAAAATTGTATTCTTCCAAAAGCTTTTTTCTAGATTGTCTTAAAGAAGAGAGCTAGAGACTGACTGTTGAGCAAGAGAAAGACTTGAAAATATATATTTAATTTTTTTATCACTATTATTATACTCTATCTGTTATAAACCCACTGGAGTGTTTGAGATTTATTATTCAATGAAAAAAGGAATGTAGAAGTACCTTTACTTTAAAAGCTTTGCAAAAATGTTATTTGAAAAGAAGTATTCGCTGATTTTATTAACAATCAACACTTTTATTTTCAATTTCTCGGAAACTTATTTTTATCATAAAAATGTCTAGATTGTCTTAAACCTAGAATGCAAATATTGAAATGTAAGTATTTGCCTGCAGGTACCGGATATTACCAAAACTATTAAAAACACTGAAGAGTAAGTAAAGCTTTTACATTCAAAGTTATGCAAAAATGTTATTTGAAAAGTATTTAGAAATTCTTTAAGAATGGAAATATAATCATCTGCTCAGTTGCATTTATCACGTGTTGTTAAAAAGGTGAAAATGACATAAGAGTAAAGTACCTTCATAATTAAAGCTATGCAAAAATATTATTTGAAAAAGTATTTCAAATTATTAGAAGGCATTAAATATGAAATTATAGTCACATAGGAGATTATAATTTCGTATTTATTCTCTTATTTCTACACACGTTTTTCAAAGCTTTGCAAAGCTATTGCTTTGCATAGTTTTTAAAATAAAGATACTTTACTATTAAGAGTTTTTCATAGTTTTGGTAACACCCGGTACATCATAATATTTGCATTTTAGGTTTAAAACAATTCAGCAACTTTTATGAAGAATAAGTTAGAAGAACAAGTTAGTGCTGGACACGGTATATTCTTTTTCAATTGCGCTATATTTAAAGAATGTTCTGTAAAAATTCCATTGAAATATTTGCAAAACTGACGGAGGTATTTAAAACAGAACATTTTAAAATATTCTCAGTTGAAATTTTCAGGAGATATACGTCATTAGTTGGACATTAAGAAAAGCAGTCTTATTTTTCAATAAACAATTGCCTTCCCATTATGATATTGAATGCTAGACGGGTCCGACACATTTCCGGCACCAAAAACAACGTATTGAAATACAGATTTCCGTAGATTGCTTGTATCTCCGCCATTTTAAAATATTTTTAGTAAAAATTTTTACGGAATATACCCTCCATTAGTTGGCCTTTAACATGAATATTTATATTTATAAATAAACAATTATTTTCCTATTAATAAATTCTTTTAAATTTTGACTTTAAAAAATACACCTTAAAAAGCAGTATAGGAACTTTTCTCCTTAAAAAAAGAAAAACTCACGTTATTATCATTCTTATTGCACATGCACTTCAACTTCTCCATCAGCGAATGACACTCCTTCATATAGTAATCACGTTCCTGCTTGAACTGCTCAAACGACGAATTAGCCTAAAACAAAAATCTCTCGTAAAAATTAGTCCGACATTCTCCCACAAAAATTTGTACCTTTGCTTGAAGTTGGTCTATTTCCTGCCCGATAATTTCCTTCAAATGCTCGACACAGACATTCTTATTCTTAACCTCGTGCGCAAGAATATCCCGCACGGCTTTGTAACACTGTTCGGGATGCGTACAAATCGTATGTATCGGAGAGGTAGCGGCGTCTTCAAAATCTTTCCGAAACGCAGACTGTTCGTCGTAATGGGAAAGCGGAGAATTTTCCGGGACGTCTATGGGATTATCGTAACCCGATCTGGTCCTCGGGAATTTATTCGAAGTCGACTTTGGTTTTGATTTGGACTTCGGCGGTGCTTTTTTCGGTTTCTTTGGACTCGCGCTGGATGCGGCTTTGCTTAAGTGGCCGTTTTCTGTGTCCTGCGAATGTGGTTTTTGAGGTTTGGATTACGGGCTAATTTAGTGTTAATTTAGGGTTATAGCAGGTTACCTTGTGGCTTTTTGCTGCCATGGATTCGTCAACTTTTCCCGATAGCAGTTTGCATTCGGCTTCGGCTATTCTGCGTTTCTGGTCGGCAGACGCCTGGACTAGTCTGTCGATTTCTAGGTTAAGGTCGTTTTCTGAAAAAAAAAAAAAAGTTAAGTTTATTTATTTTTTATTTATTATTTAATTTTGCTCGAAAATAAGACAATAGCCAACTATATTTTTCAAGAAACATAATTAGAGAATACAGGGTAGCCATTTCAAAAAGAAAAGGTAATAAATATTTGATTTTAAATTTATTTTTGTCACACAAAAGTTTACTCCACTAATTATTAAAATGATTTATATTTACTGCCTCTAGCTACCCCCTCAATCCCCTCGGTACATTATGATTCACCCTGTATAGCAATAGTCCCTGCTTTTAACATTAATAAAACAAAGCCAAATAAAAAAGGAAATACATATTAAACAATATCAAAACAAAAAAGAGCACTAACAATACCCAATACCATATAAAAAAATAAATAAATAAAAGAAAAATTAAAATAACAAAATAAATGGTATAAACAAATATATCCATATATGAAACCATTTATCGTTTGTTTTTTAGAAATCAATAAATCAAATTACGATTACAAAGTATTGTAGTCGTGTTGAAAAGAAATTTCAAGATTTTAGTGGAAATATGTCTGTTTGGGTCTCCTGAATATTTTTGACCAAGCTACAAAAAAATGCCTCTGTAATAGTTCAATAATAAATTAAAGTAGAGGAAATGTTGTATAATTTATGTCTATGACATTTTTTGGTAAAATTAATAGTTTAGCTGCATGAGTAAATTGTATTTGATTAAAATCGCTCGTACTGAATTAAAACTAGTTAGCCAGGATCTGACAAATATTTTGATTCTAATGACAGGTAGTGTCAAATGCTGATTTGACAACACTTGCTGTCAATAGAATCAAAATATCAGTCAAATCCTGGCTAACTAGTTCTGGCTAGTTCCTGGCTAAACTATAAATTTTATACATAATTATGATAATGTCATGTGTCTGGCCAGGCCACATCAGATTTTTAAATTATATGTCATCCTGAGTATCATATGGACTAGTTTGTTCTTTCAATTTCTTGTAAAGTTGCTGTTGTTTAAAATATTAACAAAACAATGAAGAAAACCATGAAAATTTAAACAATTTGAAAAAAAAAATATGATGTGTTACAAGTTAATGTCACTCATTAACTCGTAACACATCATAATACAATAATACGTAAATAAAAAAAGTTAAAATAATAAAAACAAACTGAATAAACAAATTTTTCATTCTGCAAAAGAAGTGTCGAATGGACAAATATTTTCAATTGCCAAAGAGGTTAGGGCTGTTCAAAATTAAGGTTTACGAACATATCAAAAGTCTGTAACTATTTAAGAAATTGAAAATGATGCAAGTCTATATGAAACATTGAACTCTGCATGACATTTACAATCTGAAAAAAAGTTTTGTGGAAAAATCACAAGATATGACAATGAACCCTCGGAAACTGCTGGTTATTTAAAAAAATTCTTGGATGTGTCAGTTTTTAATAGTCAAATTAGACATATTGATATATCAAATGTAGTTTCTGACATTCAATTGTTTTCATGACGCCATCAACATTTTATAAATGGCAACCACATATTTTTTTGTACTGCTGTTGACAGAACTGTTAATTATCTCAATGGTAATTTACAAAAAGTATAGCCTTACATTAGAAAATTTTCGAGAAACCTACGTTTGTGAATAAAATTTTAGGGTTTCAGGTAAAAATTCAAATATTTAGGTTGACTATGCAACTATTTTGTGGTTTCTACGACAATACGTTCAGTTGGTAGCTTTTATTTTGAAAATCCGAAACGCACTTTCATATTCAATTCACACAAACCTTTTTCCGTAAAGTTATCAGTAATTTACAATTTTCAATTGTCTTCTTCTCTAAAAGTTTCTTAGGTAAGGTTATAAAATGTCTTATTTAATAACTCAGTACCAACTGGCAGTCAGAAATTGAAATATTCATAAAAATGCTTTTAATTTTAATAGTTATTAATAATATTAATAAAGTGTTCTCTGCAAGATTTAAAGTCTCTGCAAGATTTTCACATGTTCCCGTACGTTAAATTAAGATCATTACCTAAAATATTAAAATACAAATAATTTTAGTTTAAAACGGGATATTTTGGGAAGGAATATTATATGATTTTACCATTTTATTTCAACCTTTTGCCAACAGGGCACCCAGGTCAAAACAAAATCTACACCCATCTTTATTAAACAAAAAACAAAAACAAACTAAACAATAACAAAACACCACAAATCAAACAAAAACACTAACCGATAATCCCATACTGATTCAACCGAGTCGTCAACCTTTTCTTTTCTTCTAGCGCATTTTCTAAAATAGACTGCAAATGTCTCTTCTCAATCTTAACTCCTTCCAAATCGGACAACAACTCCTGTTTATCCCTCCTTAGATCCGCAGCCTCCTTCTCCAACTGCTGTATCTGCAATATCGACTCATGCAATCTATTCTGCAACCTAAAAAATCACCACCAAAAAAAATTTTTTCAGCAAACAGAATTAACCAAATTACCTATTAACTTTTTCCGTACTGCCTTTTACAGTCGTATTACACTCCTTCTCGACGGCTAACGCCATCTGGTCGATATCCTTCATCTCCTTCTCGAGTATTCTATTACGTTCCGCTAAACTTAAAGCGCGTTTCATAGCCTCGTGCTGTTTGCAGATCGATTCTTTTAGACGTTCTTCCAACTCGATGTTAGTTCGTTTTAAGTGGTTGACTTCCTCTTGCATCTTTGCAAATTTCAACTCGACATCTTTATAGCAGCAGTCTTGGTTTAAGGCTTCGATTGGTCTGCCACCTTTTAGAAGATGAGTGAGCCTTTGTATTTCTTTGTCACGGCTATTTATCTGCGGGTGAAAAGAAAAAATTGTTTCGAGGACGTTGAACTGATCGGGACAATAGGCCGTATATGAGATGATTTGGTTTAGTGATTGAATTAATTTAACGGTGGGGTATTGAGTCGCAGTTACGAGGTAAACAATTCAATTGAGCTGTTTGTGACTGTGTTATTATTGTTTGTATTTGAATGATGTTATGATGTATGAATCTGTTAGGTTAATAAAATAACAAGTAGGGCTTACTTTGTATCATGCAAAATTCTGCTCGGACATTGAGTAAAACCATTATTGTTTTTATATTCACGATACAGCGTGAGTCATAATGTATGGAGAAAATTGACAGAATAGCAAGAGAAGACCTAAATAAGTATCTTTTCTTCTTGACCTAAACACATAAACTAGGAAGTTACAAAGTTCTTCACAAACTATTCTCGTAAAACACGTTTAAAATTTAAATTAAAGATACTTGATTGTTATTTAATGCAATGTTCAATTTAAAATGAAGAAACTCTTGTAAACATTTAAAGTTATAGCAATTTGTTTATCATTAAAATGATAAAATAGCCTTCTTATTATTGATCTTTGGGTTATTATGAAAATATTTTATATTTACTGCCTCAAGCTCCCTCTCAATCTCTACCATAAGTTATGACACACCCTGTATAACTTTCCAGGCAATAGCAAAGCTTAAAAATGTTTTAAAATACAAAAAAAAAGATATTGGTACAGTTTGTTTTTATAAATGTAGTCCATCCTGTATGCTAAATGATTGTCTTATGTGGCCAAATTGATAGAACCTTCAAAATGAAATTTTGTCATGATACTTCAATCAAATCTACAATAAAACCAGCAAGAAGAACAAATTTCTGTAATTTTTCTGTTTTGCATTGCGTTTATTGTGTTAAAAAAAGCTTAAATAATAATAATAAAAAAAAAACAAAAATAAGCAGATATAATAAAGCATCTATATTACACTAAAAATATGTTTTGACAAATAGTTACTAAAACAACTAAAAATGACTAAAACAAGCAAATCAACCAATACACACCCTTATTTTCTAATTTTTGAATATCTTTAATTTTAAATTGAAGTAAAGATTAAGTAAACACTTTTTATGACAATAATAACTTTTTAGACTTTTTAAAATACAAAATTAATTTATTTTCCATATCTTTGACAGCTTGTAGCAATACCTAAATATATATTTGTTTTAATCATAAAAAAAATACTGCAATTGTTTTTCTGGTCATATTTTTGAAAACATAGGAGTGCCCTAGTATTTTCACATGCTCTAGAAAAAGAATACAGATCCCTTTAATTTAAAAAAATCGCTCAAATAAAGTTGTTAGATGCTTCTATGTTTATTTTATTTGCAGTTGAATACCTAACATCTTTAAAAAAAATATATTTCTATGCTGTGTTAAGTTAATAAAGGTATTTTTTCTGAATATTTTATACATATCAATATCTTTATCATTATCATATCATTATTGTAGTTCTTACACTAAATTTTTAATACAACAATCAATTTTGATAATTATTATAAAAACAAGTGTTCCACTCCGTGGAACTCAGTATAAGGGGAAATTTTTTGAATCAATGTGTTTTTTATTAATAAAGATGTGATGTGGCTAGGCACATGACTTTATCATACTACATATATATATATATATATAAAAATACTAGTTTACCTGCATGAGATTCTATTTGGTCGAAATTTTACGTGTCTGCATTGAAATAAAACTATTTAGCCAGTATTTGGCAGATGTTTTCATTCTATTGATTGTAGGTATGGTCAAAACGACAGCGTTTGACACAACCTACTGTCATTACAATGAAAATATCTGTCAAATCCTGGGTAACTAGTTTTATATTAATGTAGACACGATCAATTAAAATGTGCTCATGCAGCTAAACTATTAATTTTACCAAAAAATGTCGTAGAAATAAATTGTATAAAATTTCGTATACTTAAATTTATTATTTAACTATATTGACAAAATTACAGAAATGGCGGTTCATTTGCAAAATCGTTAAAAAATGCTAAGAGTAGGTAAACATCCAGTTCCTTTGGACCCTTTTGAACCAAAAGCTTTTCAGCTCTAAATTTGATCATGAAACTTAGGGACATATTTCCGCTAAAACAACATTTTTTTTGCGTGATTACCAGATTCAGTCGCACTCCGTTTGATTAAGTAAAAAACAATAATTTCTATTCTGTATGAAAATAATATAGGTATTTTTCTACTGAATATATTATACAAATTGGTGAATAATTTTAATATTATCATATTTGTAAATGCACATTTGTCGAGGCTAATTTGTTACTAACTGTTTAAACTTATTCTTGATTAAAAATAAGGATTTTTAAATGAGTAAAAAGTTTCTGCTTTTCACTCAACCTGTATTTCCAACACTAAATTTTTAAAACAACAATTAATTTTGACTAAATATCATAAAACAAGTTTTAAAAAATTGTTCAAACAAGCTAGAAATTTAAGAGATAAACCAACTAGTTTCCATTCCATATGTTTATAATATTAAACTATAACTATAAAAAATGTCCAATATTTGATTTTCCCAGTGGAACTCAGTATATGGTAAAATAATTTGAATCAATGTATTTTTTTAATAAAAATTACCAATATACTGTTATGTAAAACAATCTACTGTTTTAGTGATAATTGCATTTTTACATCACTGGCACTAATCAGCTTTATTTTTTACATAGAAAGATGTTTGATGTATAATATACTACAGGGTGTTTTAGTTTCCTTTTCTTTTCTTTGTCTATAAACACTGTTTTTAGATAAATAAAGCTATAACTTTAAAAACTATAGGAATTAAAAATGAAAATGTTTAACGACGTATTTACCATATTATTAACCTATAGGAATTAAGATCACCTTAAAGTACTTTATGCACTAAAATTTTGCAAATAATTAAAAAATATACAGTTAAAACAATATAAACACCTAATTATGATTAAAACAATATTTTCCTATGTTGTATACTCAAATCTAGCAATCAACCATACACGTCGTCATTTTTTTCTATTTTTTGATGGACTTTAATGTTAAATTTAGAGTAAAGATAATCTTTAATATATTTTGCAACAAACCTGGTTTTTGTAGGCTAC
This sequence comes from Melinopterus prodromus, assembly GCA_964023965.1. Classification (NCBI taxonomy): domain Eukaryota; kingdom Metazoa; phylum Arthropoda; class Insecta; order Coleoptera; family Scarabaeidae; genus Melinopterus; species Melinopterus prodromus. The sequence goes on from OZ030394.1 coordinate 61,752,972, forward strand.
ATTGCCTTCGGCTAATTCTAATTTTTCCTCTTTGAGTCTAGATATTTCCTTCGTGAGATTAGCTATTTTCTCCTCGGCTAAAGACATGGCTGCGTTAAAATCTCTTGAGGTAGATTTATTTCTCAATAAGGCAGTGGTCGATGAGCTTTTTAACGATTTTCCTCCTAAAAAGTGACAAACCAAACCTTAAAACTACATAACAAAATACTAGCTATATAAAATAAAAATTAGAGTTAAAAATTCAAATAAATCAAACCTAATCTTGCAGTTTCAATTTGCTGTAACCGCGTACTTTTTCGTACAGCCTCTAATTCTAATTCTTTCAAGTGCGATTTCAACTTTTCTATCTGAAGATCGCTGTCGATTTTTTGCTTTTCGTACCAGACGATGCGTCTCTTCAAATCTAAAAGTACACGTCAAAGCTCGTAGAACCCTTTAGGTATATTTCCAATTTACCAGTTTGTAGTTTTTCATTCTGCTCGCGGTATTGGAGAAACGTCAAGTGTAATTCATTGCATTCCTTTACGAGTTTGGCGTTGTCACATTTAAACGGCTCAGCTCCTAGCAAGAGATTGTCTCTTTCCTGTAACCCCACACGTGTCAATTTTGACGTTATAAAACTTCCAAGGCCGACCTAGATTTATTAAACTTACCGTTACGATCTCCTGTGATATTTTCATGTATTTCTGAAGGCTCTCAGTGGTCTGTATTAAGTCTCCTACTAATTTCTCTACTAAAGGCACGTCGTCTGGATGAAGGCTGTGATAATATCCTAATTCTTCTAATTGCTTTCTTACGGTTAAGTACTTTTTTTCCATGATTTATTATGCGATAAAACAATTCTAAACACTAAAACTACACGCTATTCGATTATTATCCGGAATATTCATAAAATACGATAAAATTGTAACAACTCTAAAGACATTTAAAACTTAATTATTAAAATCATTTTAACGGTGGCTTAAAAGCATCTTAAAAGCGGTCATGTTTGGTTATGTTGTGATTGTGCGTAGCCATAGCAAACGAAATGACGTAAAATTCAAATACTGTCAACAACAAGCTTTGCCGGTAATACAGAATGCACAAGTGGGAATTATTATTTTTTAAGCTGTCCACACACGATCACTAATACAGTCAGTATTTTACACGGACGTTCTTGAAAATACTGACAGTATTATTGACCACGCATTAACTGACACTTCATGCAACTTTGATCTGAATCACGAAGACATACTTATTTGATAGATTATAGATTTATTTAGAATTCATTAAATTATTGCTAGATTTTTGTATACATCTTTAGTTTAAACCTTTCCGCTACCAAAGTTATTGAAAACATGATAGAGTATCATATTTTGTAACAAGAAAAGCAAATGCATCTAGTTAAAACTACACAATTTCCAAGGTAATACTCACCTCATTTTTTTGCGGTAATGCAACACAACTTCTGTAACTATGTATTCAAGTGTAAGCTAGTCAAGGTTACTAGTTTTAGAAAAATCCCATAAAAACAATGGAGTTTTTATTTCATAAAATGTGACGCTTACGTGCACGAAAAAAAAAATGCATGTGACAGTTATTGTCGTAGTTGTAGATGATCTAGCAAATTTATCGAAACTTTTACTCTTGCCAGATCATAGGAAGAGAGATATTGCCAAAAAACGATTTCGAAAAATTGTTAAAATCGTGCATGCGACATTATCTTGCTTGCTTCCTATTGTTATTTGTAAAGAATTAAAGGATTTAGAGATATTTCCTAATAGTGCTAGTTGTCGATTTATTAATAGAAAGCAAGATAATGTTAGAAAAGTTAATTAAATTAAAGTAGTTTTCAATTATCATTATTTATTATAGTTTGGTGATAAGTGATAACACTGACAACTGATTAAACAACACATGAAAAATTGCAAATCATCTTTACCAAAACTAGTTTCTTATCACAGTTCGACAGTGTAATATTCTTTTAAGTTCTAAATTTCAGAAATAATAACTCATTCATATGATTAAAACAGTACTTTATTCATTCCTAAATATAAATAAATTTCCAAAACACGCCGTAATCTTTAATATCAATAAAAAATACAAAATATTTGAGGCACCCTATGAAAGTCAACCGTTGATTATATCCGATTGACCCATGGACCCCCTGATTTTTTAAAAAATGACAGGTATAACCCAGTCGGTAATATAGATCCCAATTTACACTCGGTCATACAAAGACCACTTGATTTCAATTTCGTAACAGTAAAAGACTCAATAAATGCAAGTATACCATCGAAATAAAACACGATAACATAATATCAATGGTAGATAATATCTATAAAAAAAATAAATGTGTATAAAGGTGTAATAATGCGTATAAATGCAAATAATAAAGTATAGATAAAAAAATTTCATCCCAGTAAAGAGAAACAATATTGTTAGTAAGCGAAGCAAACTAAAAACGGTTCTTATTGCTTATCGAAAGACATTTAAAGCTTGTTATTCGTTTCAATGATCGCCAGGGCCTCCTCTTTCTCTTCGAGCAACTCCTTCGAAGTCACCTCCAACTTCTGACGACTGAACTCGTCCAAAGTCAAACCCGGTACTATCTTCCACTGCCTATTCTCGACATAAACTGGGAACGAGAAAATCACATCCTTCGGGGCCCCGTAACTTCCGTCGCTGATCACACCCATACTGACGAACACTCCCGGGGCCGTACCAGCAAACCAATCCTTCATATGATCAGCTGCCGCTTTGGCAGCAGACATCGCGGACGATAGTTTACGAGCTGCGATAATCGAAGCCCCACGAGTCTGAACGGTCGGTAAAAACTCTTTCCTAATCCATTCGTCGTCCTGGATCAAATCCACGACCTTCTTAGGGTTACCCACTTGTTGATTAACCATAGCAAACGAGCAATCGGGATATTGCGTGACCGAGTGGTTACCCCAAACAGCGACGTTATACACGTCGCCAACTGGAACGTTCAGTTTCTGAGCGATTTGCGCCTGCGCTCTGTTTTGGTCTAAACGAGTCATCGCTGTGAAGTTTTCTTTTGGGATCGATGGGGCGTATTTAGCGCAAATTAGAGCGTTTGTGTTAGCGGGGTTTCCGACCACTAAAACTTTAACGGTCTTTTTCGCGAATTGGTCGATTGCTTCGCCTTGCGCTTGGAAAATGGTGATGTTGGATCGTAGGAGATCTTTGCGTTCCATACCTTGTTTCCTGGGCATGGCTCCTACGAGGAAAGCAGCGGAAACGTCTTTGAAAGCGACGGCTGGGATATCGGTAGCGATGACTTCGCGCAATAACGGTAAAGCGCTGTCAGCTAGTTCCATCTTTACGGCGTCTAAGACACCCATCATTGGCGGGATGTCTAATAAGTGAAGGATAAGCTGTTGCTTTGGGCCGAAAACATCACCTTTTCCGATCATGAACAGCAGGGAGTAGGCTATTTGCCCTGCTGCGCCTGTTACAACAACTCGAATTGGTTCTGTCTGTGTAAAATTAAAAAGAAATAAAAGTTTAGTTTGGTGTTTAATTTCTATGTAATAATTACACTTACCATATCGGAATTTATATATCTACGGCAACAACCACGCGGCAGTGACTCTAAAATGGTTCTGAATGTCCTTTCACTTCAACAAGGTGACCAAAGGTGCCTTTTTATTTTTTTATCACTGCGTTCTTGAAATGGTCTGATAAAGCGGTTACGTCGTCTGATATCTGGGGGGCAATGAATAATCGGATTGGTTACTGAAAAGCGGCAAATTCCTAAACACCAATTAAGCTCGAATAATCAAAATGCGCAACCATTAATTATTACAAGTAATTTTTTAAATCTTTAGTAGACGTAATCTGGAAACTCAAGACGCCACCATACTCCTTTATTTATTTTATTATTTATTTTCCCTTCGACGTTTATCAGCGAAACAAATCAATAACAACGGTTGTTGACACCCGGTCCATCATAACATCGAAAGATAATTTAGCATTCATCATCAACATCAACATGAGTCAGTGAAGAAATTACATACAACGGTACAACATGAAATTGATAATCGCGAATTGACCGAATTCAAATTTCGCGCCGGTTGTGAAATTGCGATACCCCCTCAAGCGTGAGCGAGACGAAGCGACGGAAAAACTTGGTATCCGGTCGAACAGAACCAAAAAACGCCAAAGGTCAAAGATTTATTTGGGTAAGTGTCAATTATTTTTTAAATTCATCGCCGTACTATTACCACGTGCGTTGCTGTCCGGGCGTTATTGGTTTTCCCAAAACTTCTACAAATTCGAAACAAAAATGCCCGAGAGTTACTACTGGTATTATATTTCTCACCTATTTACCCCGTATTACCCCTATTACATATTCAGAATTATCTAAAACGACGTTACACAATCCCAATTCCTCCGGTTTACATATTTAGATAAACCTACGACTATAAATACCCGTTTCTCGTCGTGTTTAGAAACATAACCTCGAAATAGTTAAGATTGTAATATGACGCATTATTATCGTATTTCAGCCTTGATAACTTCTTTCAAAAAGCTACAGATATGGAATCTCCTAGAAAGAACAACGACTGCTACTTTTATTACTATTCCACATGCACAAAGGTAAGATTTAACATTTATAACGCCGCACAACATATGTTACCGATCATTTTTTTTCGAAGGGGGATAATTGTACATTCAGGCATGAGCCGTCCGCTTTGGGGTGCGAAACTACCTGTCAGTTCTGGAAGGAGGGGAAGTGTATAAACGTGAGGTGCAATTTCCGCCATATGGAGTTGAGGGTAAGCGTAATATAACCTTAAAATTAACATTTGTCTCATTATCGTGTTAAAAATGGGACTCCAGCTTCATATGATATTAATACTTGAATACCAACTCTAATTATTTGTTTATTTTGATAGAAAAACCGTAAGGCGATCGCGTGTTATTGGGAATCGCAACCTGGGGGTTGTTTGAAGCCCCACTGTCCGTTTATGCACCAGAATCCGAAGCACCCCTCGAATTTGGAGAACCAGGGTGAAGGGAGCGACATCAAACGCGGTCAAGACTTAAACAAACCAGCTGGTATGTATTTTTAGCCACGTTTGATTTAACGGGGGAGTACAATTTTTTTGTCGGCCAATTTCGTCTGTTGTAATTATTTTGCACAAGACAATGACGGTTGCTGGAATTGTCTGTTAAGTAATTTCCAAGGCTTTCTATGTGTCATTGCTTTGGCATTTTGCCAGCTGATGCATTGATGTGTTTTTTTGTAAACAATTGAGAAATAAGAAATAACAGACAAAATTATGGAACAAGTCAAACAAATCCAAATGTTTTATGTTTCTCTATCTCTAATTTCACTGTTCTAAATACTGTTATTTTGTAAAAACAATACATCTTTGATTTGTGGTGTTTTTTCTGTCTTGATGTTAAAAATTCAAGAATAGTCTCACAACTTCAAACAATACATGAACAGAAAATTATTAAATAATTATTAAATTAATTTACCGTATTTTCAAAAGCAGCGCAATATAAAATATGACGCCTTTCTTGAAAGAAACCTTTGAAAGCCAGATATGTCATTTTTCCTGAATAAAACAAATAACTTAACTAACTATTCCAGCTAATGTCCAGTTAGTGTCATTAACACATAATAAAATTATTATTATTCAAAATTCGTATTATTCAAAAGAATTATAGTTGTTAAATAAATTTGGCAACAACTTCAAAAAATTTTACTCTTCTATTTGTACTTCTTATACATATATTTAGAAATAATTATTTGCGTTGCCTTACATTATTAGACATTTAAGTATATGTAGCAGACATTTGATACAAAAATATATAGAAGCTTTTAGGTTATAAACTACTAATAGAATATTTTAGTTATTAGTTGGAGTATTGAGTAAAAAAATTCAAAACAAAATTTCAGTTTTTTTGCTCTTAAACTTAGAACAAATTTATTTGTTTTCATCTGTTGTGTCAAAAAAACTGTATCTGCAGCTTACTACTAAATGATTTATAGAAAGGTTGGAAAATGTTTAATGAATTTTTCACTCTTGTTATTATATTCATATTGGTTGCAATACCGATTCCTGACCTTGAAAATTGGCATACGAACCTCTATCGAAGAGAAATTAGGTACGCAGGTTGATCCTTAATGAAATAAAAGTTCCTAACAAAACTGTTGGACATTGCGTCATGCTTCCATTTCTTTTTGTTTCAAAACAGGGAATTTGAAGTGTTTTTTGATGCAATGTTAACAGTTTTGTTAGGAACATTTATTTCGTTTTTTATTTCGTTTGTCAAGGCCATAAAATCAATATTAATGTATGTATTGGTGTATTGGTGGAAAAATGGGTAAAATTGTTTGTTCTTTGACAATTTCTGATATTTCCTCAAATGAGTGCTCGATAATATTGGTAATTTTAGTTATAAACATTAGTGTATTCTTGTAGCACGTTTAGTTTTGTTACGGGTGATGATATTTTGTGGATTATTACCGACGAGGAATTTTATTTTTTATCTTTTGCCATGACAAGAATAAAATGTGTATAAGTGAAACACAAAGTTATCAAAATGTACTTACTTTTCTCTTATAATACTCCACTGCGGTATTATTGTAGATACTATTTCTACTATTACTACATTCTTATCTAGAAGTGTTATTGCATTGTACAATCTCCACTTGAATAACAATGAAATCAAAACAAAAAGATAAGTTTAACTGTTCCTATTCAGAGTAAAAGAAAACTTATAAAATATAATATAAATTACAAATTACATAACTATTATCAATTTTATTTAAAAAGGAGAATAGTCAGATATCTTTAGAACAAAATATTTGTTTAAAAAGTTGACACCACAGAATTATTAATTCTACAGTTACAAATGTAACAAAGCTTCGTTAACCTGTCCGAATTTGGTGACATTTACCTTAATTTATTTAATATCTCTAGTTTATTTCTGTTGTATCAAATTTATGCCATTATTTGATACAAAATAATCATCAAAAAGTAGTCATAACATAAATGAGATGTTCATTAATAATCTTGCCAATTCAGAAAACGTATATTTAAATTTTTTTTAAAGATTTCTGTTTCAATTTTATGCATGATTTTATGCGAACTGCACCGTGTATATGTGTAAACCGCATTGTTTTGGTGCAGTTCTTTAAAACCAACTTCACGGTGAACTAGTTCATAACCTAAAATTTGTGACTTTCAAAAGAAAAAATTTATGTATTATTAGCAAATGTTCCAAGTTTAGTCTAACTTATAATTTGAATGGGCCACCTGAAAATTCTAGTGCAAATCTGATTAAAACTGAAGAAGTGTTTTTGTACCTATTTCCATTTTAAGACCATTATTTCCCTAGTTTTAAGTGTAAAAATTGATTTCCTGAAAGTGGTGACATCTAGGTATATGAATTTAGAAACCAACAATATTTAATTATATACGATAGTAAACTAAATGACTTCTAAGATTTATGATTACATTTGCTTTTTAAACACCGCCTTAATGAGATAAGTACAGAAATATGACAGTGTTTTCGATTTACTGCACTCGGCTGCACTAGCATCGTGCTGGTGCGGGTTTGAGTGTTCGGCTTTTCCACTAGTTTCGTGCCGAGTGTTCGGCTTATGCACTGCACGCGCTCAGAGCGCTCTTCTTGGCAGGCTTAATCGATGAATATGTCATTACTTTTTGTGTTGAGATGATAAATATAGATAAAATATATAAGAATAACACCCGGGAAGCTAAATATAGTCATAAATAGTTTCGTAAAAGCCTTTGAAAGGCAGGTATTTTAGGTTATGAACTAGTTCACCGTGAAGGTTTTAAAGAACTGCACCAAAACAATGCGGTTTACGCATATTCACAGTGCAGTTCGCACCGAGTGAAGGCATAAAATTGTATAAATCGAAAACGCTATTATAGTGTTTGGATCAAACAAGTCCAGATATGTAGGCAACCAAACTTACAATCATTTGTCACACAATTGCTTTGCAAAACAAACTGCAGTGAATTAAATAAACCTACGGCGTAACATAAATAGCATTTGGACATTAGAAATAACTCTGTATTTTATTATTATTTTTGTTACTATGAATTTTCTGCTTTCCGAACTCCGCGGTAGACAATTATAGGTTATGGTGCGTCTTTGTGGCATCAGGTGATCGATTAATAACCAAAAAAATTGTGGTGGCTGGTGATTTAACTCTCTGCTAACTTGCCCCCGGTCTCCCTCCTCGGCTTTATTTTCATTTGTTATCTGTTGTGTATTCCAGCAATCCAGAATAGCGACAGCTGCGCGAAGAACCTGAATCACGGTACTGAGAAGACTTTTGGCAATTCGGTTGACCCGCTGGTTGTTAATTTCGAAGAAGGTATGCGTCTCTGTAACTAAAAAAAAAACCAAGAAAAAAAAACACCCCCAAACTACTACTAGTACTACTTACGATGACATAAGTGCTTTAACAATTTCGTTCGTCACAAAAAAAAAACCTCCGTTCTCCCTAATTTTTTCACGATTTGTTAAGAAGAAGAAGTTAAGTTTTGTTCCCCCCTCTCCCCCGACCCCCGTTTGTATATTATTACTACTATTATTAAGAGAGTTGATTGTTGAGTTTGTTTTTTTTATCTTATTGTTTAGCGACTGTAATGTAGCTTATATATATTTATATATATGGAGAGTTGTCGGATTTTTTGCTCAGTTTTAGTTTTGTCCGCCGATTGCGTATTAATTTTTACCCCGAAGATAATCGATTGTTTTTTAGTTTGTTTGTTTGTTTGTTTGTTTTTGCCGTATACTTACGCGTGTGTCAATATATTCAAATTATGGATATCGAATAACGAGAGATAAATGATAATTTTTATTGTTACACCCATGTATAGCAATATTGTTATGTTCACTGCAACTTTACTACCTCCGAACGCAAACTAGTTGTCTATTAATTATTAATTTGTTTGTTGTATTTTGAACGAGGACAAGGGTAATTAATTTATTGTAATAACGATCGATCGATTGACGTTGTCGATTATTACGAACAACTGTCTGTAGATAACGAATAGATTTCATAATTTGAGTATATTTTTCGTAAATAACAAAAGAAAACGAGGTGCGATTATTTCTTAAGCTACCAGGTTAAACGTTTTTCACAGCCGACTGAATACTTTTGCAATAACCGATTTGGTCGTACTAACTATTCTTAGTGCATTCTTGAAGAGAAGTATATATTATACGATTATTATTATTATATAAATTATTATGTATGTGATTGTAATATATATCCGGTGTATAGGGTTGTCATTCTCCCTCGACCACTTAAAATAACTTTGCCGTTTACTAATTTAGAACAAGTGAAGTTTGAACTATGATTTCGAAATCGTTAAATGCTTTTATCTATTTTTTTTCGTTTGATAGATAACGATTGTAGATATGATTTGAAGTACGGCAACTTATCTCCAATTTTTTCAATTTAGTAGTTGAAAGTTGCGGAGTTTGAACTCCTGTGTGTGTAAAATTAAGTTTGAAATGACACGAGTTATATTGCGAAAGGAAAAATTAGAATCTCAAATTTTTACATAAAAATGCACATTAAAGTTTTGAAAAAAAAAAACACACTACACGGTATAAATGAATAAGAAGGTATAAGAAATAATATTTCAGAACATTTGACATATTTTCAAGCACTTAATTTGTCAAAAATACAATAATTTAAGCTACAAGACCAACAATTCACAATATCTAACAAGTTGTAACTGTTTGTGGTATGCTTTTTTTCTGTATAATCTGAGTCTGAATGCTGAAATATTGCAAAAACTGCAAAAAATCCAGAGATGCTTTTTTCTCAAAAATATAGACACTATTTGGAATTTCTGTTTTCAGATTCAGATTGTATGAAAAAAAGCAGAACCGAATCAGTTTTCACTTGAAGTTATTCGTGATTTTGAGGTTAATGTTTTGATAAAATTTCACAGAAATTAAGTATGGTTTAAAATACTAAAATTGAGAATGTCCCGTAAAAGAAAATTTAAACGTTATATTTTTGTACCCTGAATATATAATTACTTATTAAATTTGTACCAAAAATTCTTGAGAGCATTTGACGAAATCGTAGAAAAACTTAATTTGTAGCTAGCCAATATCGGACGAAACGTTTGAAGTGGTCGGAAATACACCCTGTATATAAAGAAGTACGCGAGCCTGATATTTTTTAAACCGCTCGGCTCGGCGTGCAAGATTTGGGCAGCCCGGAGACACTTAGTAATTTATTACTTAGCGACATTTATAAATATATAGTCAACTTACTCTTATCTATTATGATATTTGTATGGTAACGGAAAGATCTTGTTTTCGTTTCGATCGGAAGGGTTAAAATCCGTTCATTTTTGTTGTTTTAATTCGCGAGATAATGTATAAAAATATATATGTTTATAGAATTAACGAGATAATAGATATTTTGAATATTTGATACTATCCGCAATAGCGAACGAAAACATGGTGTATAAGAGATGTACTGCCCGCCTATTTTATTTATTAACAGCGGGTGCATTGCAAACTAACTAATGGTAATAAATAAATGAGTAACGAGTAAATGAATAAACGCATGAAGTAGTGGCGTTGTCTCGAACGAGCCTCGAGGAAATCGAAATCTAGATGTCTCGCTTCCAGGCTGACTGTTGTATTTTCAGCCCGTTTTGAAGTCTTAACGAGAAGATCAATAAATAAAAAGAAGTAGAAATAGTGTTTTTACATCTGCAACAAAAAAAAGAGAATAAATAAACTTGTGTAATATAAATAAATAAATAAATAAACGTTTGTTTAGTTGTACGTTGGTTGTTTAACACTTAAGCGATTCTACTGTACAGCATGATTATGAATATTATTATTAAAAAGTTTTTGTACAAACCCAAATCGAGTTTTTGTCTGTTTACGATTTGTTTGTCTAATTTGGTTTTTGGTTTGAATGTCTCGTCTGCAAGAATGCACTACTACGTTTGTTCTTGAAATTCGAGTTCACACTTTGCTATGATAAGTATTCCTATAAATAATTCTATATAATTAATCCGGTGGTGTATTCTTGCAGAGTCTGACAATGAATCAGCCCCGTCGCAATCCCCCGTTAAGATGACACGTAGTGTTAAGGTTAAAACCCTCGAAGAGATTAAATTAGACAGGGTCCAGGCCGAGTGCGCTGCTTACTACTATCCAGGTAAGAATTTTTCAAATTAATATATTCTTCAATTTATGGTATAAACCTTGTGTTCGATTGCTGATTAGCACGATTAGTTCTGTTCAATCTGATTAGCGATCAGTTTGCTAAAGTGCAGTACGATTGGTCTTTTGATGTCTGACCCAAACTGATTCCACCAATAAGAAGCAAGTATTTCAAATTTGCAATCATAGCTATAGACTTTGAAACTTTCTGAAGTTTCTGGAACGCCCATTTGCCCAGAAACGCAAATAACATGGCGTTAGTTAATAACACACCTCGACAAATTTGATTTTTTTGTTTGTTTCTGGGTCACAACCAATTATTTTCTGACTCCTCTTGTTGACATACCTACATCTAAAACGACCAACTATTCCAGTTAAACTTTATTTTTGTAAAAATAGCATAGGTTTAAGATGGAAGAAATCACGATTTTATGGGACTTTTTGCTAGCCTCCCACAAAATCATACGAGCTCATAAAATTTTGTGAATAGGTTCAAATGAAACCTTAAACCATGAACTTTAAAACTATGAAGTGAAAAATCTTATACCAGCTTTTTCAAATTGTCACACATTTTTCTTAAGCGGGTGTGTTTAAATTTGCTGGTATTTCAGTTAATTAGAGAATTCTATACGTCACAAAACTATTGACACTTTTTGATACTCCTAGAAAGAAAAAATAACAAGACGTCATACAATTTTCTAATGTAATCTAAGGCATTTTTGAAATATCACAACAACAATTTGTCTCCTCTGTGTACCTCAATTTATTTGTAAGGAACACGTCCAGTATTCAATTAGGTTTGAAGAAGCGAGCAACATGGTTCGCGAAACGTCAGCATTAGCAAATCTTGACACACGGCATAACCCGGAAGCTGTTTATTTTCTAATTGATTCTGGCCATGAAAGCCTACGTACTTATTTACATCCAGCTTTAATTTTTATAATTTAGGGGTAGTTTGTCATTTTTATTTGACCGTGCAATATCGCCTTTTCAACTGAAATAATTGCCGTAACTATTCTATTATTCCTGATCCATTTACATTTTTAAATTTGGAAAAGTTTCTATTGGTCTTAGCCCAGGCGCCACTTGTCTTTTTCCGAAATGTATGCACTGACGTACAATAAATCAATTGAGCTGCTATTTTTTAAGTGCGAATATCAGTCTATAACAGCACCCATTCTGATTAAATTAAGTATCAAGCATCAAATGTTCGTTTACAACAACATGTTGCCATAATAGGAAGAACAGATTTTGCAAGTACTAGATATAATTCGATATGGAGACAAACGTGATCCTTTTCAACTTGCTTAAGTCTTTTTAGTTACTTTACCCTCAACAACAGGAAAAAAACTTAAACGTAAAAATATAGACATTTGTGGCTGATTTCTTTACCTGGATTCAGTGATGTACTACAGAATATAAAATTAGTAAACAGGTAATAAAATACAGCGAAACAGTTTCTTCCAATTTAAGGATTTTACCATAAACTAAAAGATGTAATATTTTGGTACGAATAATCTCGAGTTTGTGATGAGCTGTGACAGAGGTAATGTGGTCACTTTTGAAATTTCTTCATCGCACAATTATCGCTTTTTTAGTGCAAAAGTTTTGACAGAAAGACACTCAGATAAAAAAAATCTATAATGTATGGTTGGGTTATTTGAACTGTATTTGAGAAAACCGAAAACGTACAAGTATCTAGTATTAATTTTTTTCATGACAAGAAATTGAATATTTAATATTCTAAGAAGTTGCACTGATTATTTCATCAATTTTGAACAATAAATAACGTCTTCACATGAATGAACATCCATGACACATGAATTCTAAAGGTATACAATTTTATCTTAAAGAAGAAAACAAAAATACGTCAAAATGTTTTATAGGCATCAATATGGAAAATTGAAAATTTGGCTCGATCATACAATTTCTTTTTGACTTCTTGAAACATTTTACAAAAATGTTAAATTTTTGAACAAATTTAAGATGTAAAAGCAAGTTATTACCTAATAGAGTATATATTTTGTTTATTATTGATGTCAATACGCACACTTTGACAACTTTTAAACCTTCAATTTTGATTTTCCACTAGTAAAATTAGAAAACGTTGATCAAGTTTCGGGGTAAAAGATATTATCCAATAATAGTATATTATGTACCAAGCCGAGAAAATGGTTCTTTTCCGGGGCGAGAGAAGAGGCACTTCTTGAGGCCCGGAAAACCACTTTCTGGGCGTGGTGCACACATAATTTTTTATCCTACACAACAATATCGTAATAAAATCACCCGTTTCTAAAGAATAATCTCTGACATATTGGCTGTTGACAAATAAAATCCGTTGACGTTTTATTCACAAACGTCAAACCGAATCGAAAACTGTGTTTTGATTGGACAGAGTTAATTGCATTTTCCTGCCTAACGCCGAAAAGTGTTTTACAGGCCGGGCTGGGGCTGGCTGGCAAATAGCATCTTTCGTTTTTCCATAGAGACGCGAAATAGTTTTTTATGTACCAAGGGCATTACACGGATGTTTATGCCCCGAGGGCGACCGTTTAAAAAGTCGCTCGAGGGTATAAACATCAAGTAATGCCCGAGGTGCATTCAAAATTTTATCTCCTACAATGGTTTTGTTCCTCCGTTTGAATAATATTAATAAATATTTTGACGTTATCAAGTGACGTGTGTATCTACGGAGTTGAATAACAATACAACCAATTCAGAATTGAGTGACAATACAGACAATAGGGTATTCCGGTCATGTCAAAATTTAAGCAGATATTCGGTTTAACCTATTGTACAATTTATGAGGATTCATAAAGTTAAGCTATGAGCTTTTTGATTTAGTTTTTCTGTGAGATAATTGCAATTAAAAGTGCATTTCGTTTGAATTCACCGACCACCCTCGGAAACACGATGATTACCGATCCCTATTAGCGCTGGCAACAGCGGACAGCTCTCGAACAGCTGATCGCCCAAGTTGACGGTTGGCTACCCTGTTGTTTGAGAACGAAGTCGAACTCCATTTTCAATTCGACACAGAACTATGTCGGCGTTGGCGTTTATACATTTTGAAGTCAAGTATTTGATATAAGCTCAATAACCAAAGCAGGTGTCAACAAACGAGCGATTCTAAACGTTGACACAACAAGACAACAAATTACGTGCACCCTAGATATAGCAACGTTGTCAAGTCGCTCACTTTGAGCGGTCTTTGTGACGTCACAAAGACCAATCCTAATTCAAAATTCAAACAACGATTTCTCTTAATTTAAAACGATGTTTGATATCTTACTAGTGAAGTAGAAAACAGTAACACCCATAGTTTATAAAAAATGACAATTTAAAAAACACCGGAATACCCTATTAATTGCCAAATTTATAACCTTTATCGCCTATAATTGACAGATAACCTAAAATTTACAATTTGAATGACAAATATTTGATATATTTGACATATAACCATGGCAACCTTTAACACCCGCGCGTTAAGAAGCAGTTTTTGCCCCGGTATCTAAGATGTAAAATGTCTCCTTATGATCATTGATCATGTAGGACAGTAGGATATAAATCGAGCCTTCTAAATGGTCACCCTCGGGGCATATACATTCGTGTAATGCCCTTGGTACATAAATAACTATTTCGCATCGTGTAGGATACAAATATATTTTAGGCGTTTCTTACTGACTGGCTTTGTCATTCCAGGCGTTTTGACGCGGCAATTTTCGCAAATTTTTATGCGCGGTAAAGAAATCCTTACTGGGCGCCTAGGCTTAGCAAGTAAAACAGACAAAGTCAGTACAAAGTCTGAATTTGGGAAAATTATTATTGTTTAATCATCATCATCCATTTTTAATATAAACATTTCTCATTTATTTTTAATATCTTTAGGAGTGGGGTTTTTAATGCCGATTTTGTGTCTTTGAACTCTGTTTATGAACTCATTTTTCGTAGAACACAAGTTGCCGTCAAGCAAATTGAAGCAAAGCACTCTGCAAAACCAATAAACTTAGCTTTAAATCTATTACGATAACTAACAAACTACCTTGCGTATCTACATTTTCAGCTTACCAGGAATCAGAAGACCACACGGACGACCTGCGAGCTCAACTAAAAAACCGCAAGAACAAAAACCAGGAAAACCAACAATCCTGCAATCCTCGAAAGAGAAAATTAGACCTGGAAAGCATCACCCTTAATAACCCCAACATAACCTCGAAACCAGACGATATCCACGACACACTAGACAACATCATCAGCAAAAAGCAGAGAGGAACCGTCAAAACACCGGACACAGATATAACTCACGTAAAAATCAAAACTCTAGCAGAAATACGCGCCGAACGGGCACAGAGGCTTCAATCTGAAGTCACGTCATCAGAATCTGCAAAGGATATAACGGATGAGTGCGAAGTTAGCAGCACTTGTCGCCAAGAACCAGAGAGTAATGGGCCAAAATCAAGTGAGAATATCGCTAAGATTCGGCCAATCGCAAGGCTGAAAAGAATGAGGTTAACCGAAGATGAACCAGATGTTAAGGTGCCCAGATTGGAGATGGTGGCTCCTGAAAGTAGCGAAGATGTTGATGAGAAACTGGGACTGAATGATTGCGATGAAGTTATGAAAGAAGAGGTTGATGGAAATTGTGATATGGCAAATGTGTCTCGTGTGTCTCCTGATTCTAAAGATAGTAATCTGGATGGTAGTAAGTTGGACGACGTGTTGCTTCTTGACGAGGACGATTTTGACGAGGATGGTGGTACGAAAGCGGAAGAAGATATTTTTAAAGATATTGATGACTTGTTGAATGTTTAAACGATCTTATAAATATGTTGTAAGATGTGTGTGCGAGTTTATTGAATTGTGTAATTGATTAATTGTGTATGTTATAGTTTATAACGAAAGAATTGCCTTGCAGTGTTTAAAATGACCTGACATTTTTTAAATTTCGTTTTTATCATTATAACCCGTCTTCCTGAATTTCCTAAGCAACCAGAAACAACACTTAAGTGGTAAGATTATTGCAGTGCAGGTAAGTATTGACAATTGCTCTATTTTTATCTGCTAAATGTTACGCCCGCATGTAAGCTAGCCTTCTGTCAAGTTTCCCAGGCATCTAACAAGTTATGCCCGGTTCTGTTAAGCTGAATTCTTGATCTAGCTTGATCTCTCTTTGAAAACAAGATTATAGTTTCCTTGAAATACACGCTCATAGAAATATGGGAACACAAACTGTTAGAAACAGATTAAAAGAATCAAATTTGAACCCAAGAAGACCTGTCCGCACACCACGCCTTACGCAGCATCACAAAGCAGTGCGAATGAGGTTTGCTCTGGATCCCAGAGATTGGCTACTTCGTCACTGGACGCCTGTACATCAATAAAGACCGCCGCCCCATAGGGGTCGGCTCGCTGACCCAGCTTTCGCCATACAGCATCCAGTATACATCACCTAGGAAACAGATGGATGCCCCGAGAGTCCATCTCCAGTTGAAAGAGGCCATGGCTGGCATTTATAAATCCACTAAGTAAGTTGTTGTTGTGCACCAATGGTATCATCACACGCAGGTTCCTAAGATACAAGTAAGACCTCGTAAGCACAGACCAGCCATGGGGGTTCTCCTTCCTCTTGGTACTCGTGTTAGTCGGGCTTCCCCGACACCGTTGGACGAGTCGCCGGCGGGGCCGCTTTAGCAAACCCCTAGTCAACATCTGTAGTTACTACTCTGTAGTACTACCCCCCGGTAGTTCTAGGGGTCTATACCGAAGAGTTAGTGCATCCCACAGCCTTCGCAACTCCAAGAACTCGTGTCGGAAACCTTCCGGAATCCACGTTTGACGAGTCACCGCCCGGAACGCTACGCGTTATCCGTACCCATCTAGGTTAGAAAGGTTACCCTTTCATCGGAGGATGCGTGCACCGTCGAGCACGCTTACGCTGAGAACTCTACCACATGTCATCTCCCTCACCGGCTCCTCATCATATACGTGGGATAAGGTAGCTCCACATCGAGAAGGGTATAAACGTCATGTGGGCTATAGCGTCTTTCCGCAATTGCCTTAATCCCTATTCGGATATACTAGATATCAGATCGTTAAGTCCTCATGATGGCACAACTTCCGAAGGCCCCGTTTGATGAGCACCGGCGAGCACCAGATGCCTGGTTTCCCTCCGTCACATCTATTACTGCCTTGGTCGTCTTTACTGACTAGGTCAACCAGAAACCTGGAATTTGTTGGACTTTAAAGAAGACAGTTTTACGGCACTGCCTCGTGAGGTCTGCGAGCTGGCCTAGACGTATGTACTGTCTACCGTCGAGTCCAGATTTCGTTTAACTCGTGAACGCTACGCAGCCGCTACTATACAGGAAGTGGATAGATTAGTGTGTGGATCTGTGATGGTTTGGGCTGGAGTCAGTATAGACAACAGAACTGATCTTGTTGTGGTTCCTGGTAGAGTAAATGCCATGAATTACATCGAATACATCTTGGAGGATCAGGTGGTGCCTGCTGCATATGGCGTCGGTCAAAATTTCATCCTAATGCAGGCAATGCAAAGCCACATACCGCCGGCATCACCAGAAACTTTTTAGAAGAACGTGGAATTCAGGTCATGTGATGGCCGGCGTTAAGTCCTGACCTGAATCCTGTTGAACACGTATGGGATCAGCTTGACCGACGTTTTCGCAAGCGCCCTAATCCACCACTAACCCTGACTCTGATTGAGGAATGGGAAAGCATACCCCATTACATTTTTAAGTGTAACTTAGAAGTATAACTAAGAGTTGTACCAATGGTTTTGTAATTTTCTTTAGTTATGCCGTTGTAGTATACCAAATTTGATTTCCTAGAAAGTTAATTGCGAGAATAAAACACATTTTATTTTCATATCTTTATTATTTACACACAATAGAAATGATTGTTTCCAAATTATAAAAATAGAAGAACAAACAAACAAACCAATAAATACTAAACCTAATATTCACATAAAAAATTAAACATTGTACATACATAATCATACACATATCCGTTAGTATTTGCAAAATAATCACATACACATATTGTTTTTTTCCTATTCGTCAAGTACGTTATTGAGAAAAATAACTATATCCGTAATATTAATAATAATAATAATAATCTGATAGATATGTTTTTTTATAATACATCAAAATAAGGAATCGTTTCACATATCTCTTTTATACAATAGAACCATATTTTTACACGGCTTACAAAACGAAAAAATAACGGCGAATTATACGGAGATATATATGAAACAATTGCCTCTGTTTTTGTTTTTACTTTTAAAAATTGCGTCACATATTTACACGGAAACGAAGAGAAACATTACTCCTTAATGATATTAACGACTAAAATGTAGCACGGTTGAGAAACGTGGTTTTGTTGAGATCATCACACATTTTCGAGAAGAGAGATTTCTTTTGTTTGTTATTTGGTGACAGCCAATGTACTTGCACTTCTTTTTCTTTCACGTCTTCCGTTTGGGAGGTTTTGGCAGGGAGCGGGGTATTCACAACGAGACGGGATTTACCAATCTTACGTCCACCAAGGTCACTGGATCCTCGACCAGTACTGAGCTGTCATATCAGGTTGACCTGGGACAGCTATCGGCACAGAAACTCCTGGTGATATTAATCCTAGAAGAAATAAAGAAGGTGTCATAGGTATATTATGTACAGATTTATTCTGTGGATTAGTGAGGTTTAACACAGTGTATGCCCTCCACGAGCACGAATCATTTCCTCACACCTTTTCATTCAAGACTTAATCAAATACAAAAGGACATTTTAGACTTTATTTGATGTGGTTAGAAAGTGACTACTAGTTTTAGTTTGTTCTTTTTGTATTGAAAACGATAATTCAAAAGTTTCCTACCATGTAAATCATGTAATGTACCATGAATCTATACTAGAAAATTTCCTATCACGACAGGGTTTTTGAGTCTTGGTTTTGACACTTTTGATCATACGAAAAATTCGCGGAGCACCAAAAATATTAAACATTAAAATTAGAACGATTATTAAATAACAGTTGGAAAATAACATTAATTAGAAAAAATATAAATATATTAATGTCCAAGTTTGTTTTCAGTAGAATTAATTTTTTAGAAATCATATGTCATTCTGAGTATATATGTTTTTTCTATTCCTTAAGAAGCCGTTTGAAATGTTAACAAGCAAAATGAAATAAAAGATAACATACATATCAAACAATGCGAAAACGAACAAAATAACATAATAAATACCCATTACAACAATAAAAGGTAAATAAATGTAAGTAACAAAATAAACTCCACATACAACTTTTTACAGATTTTCTTCTAAAAACTAAATGTCATTCCGCGTAAAAAGGGTCAAGTTGTAGCCCTTTAAAATACAGTTTTATTGATATATTTATCAACTCTAACTTTTTACCGAATTGAAAAAATGAATACTCGAATGAAGTTTATTTGCGGCGAAAATCATTAGTCTGATACAGAAAAGAAAAAGATATATATCTGTATAAATTTAGAGCATACCGGGAATTTTGGAATTCATTTCTACCAACCAAATCTTGAATGTTTGAGGGAAAAAGCACTCTCGATGTAGCGAATTGCTTCCGAAGTTTTCTTTCTGCCCGTATTCACATAATTCCACATTTGTGTGTGTGTATGTTTTGATTTTCTGGCCCCACAAAATTTTGTTCGTGAACTATCACCTGGTGGCTATAAATGCCGCCAGCTATTTGGTATATTGTGATAGTTACTCCAAGCATCTGACATGTTCGCGGTAATATAAATTTAAATATATATAATTTCAAAACCTTCTTAGTTTGTTAAATATTTAGGTAAATTGGCTAGATTCTTTATATTAGCAGTTACGTACCACCTACTCAAGTAGTTTTGATAAGCTCATTATTAATACAACTTTATACTAATCTAAGGCTTAATAAATCCGCACGTAACATGTGGATGATATGTAGATGAGGGCAAAAATATATATTATCAAAACATCATATTTATTATCTTTATTTTAGGAAATATATTTCAAAATGTTTACATATTTTCAGAACTTTTTATGTGGCATGTGTAGCAGAGCTATACCTATTTTTATTTTTATTGTATTATGTTCTAAATTATTTATTTATTTTATTCATATTTATTACTATTTGAAAATTGTAAATGTTTTTTCTACTTTGCCTTCGTTATAAACTCATGACGAAACGGCTTTCGGTGTCATTATGAAAACAGTATATAGATCACAAACTTTTAGTAATTTTTGGTTTTCCAAGATTTATGATATTGACGTCAAGTGTCAAATAAGGCTGACATCTCAATCGCTATTGGTTCGCATCAGTCGTAGTTGTGAATTTTACACTAACTACCAACTGTTGAATATAAAATTACTTTAAATTGTAAGATAACAACCGCATTTTTCAAAATTTATGTAAAATTAATGTCGCAAGGTAGAAAAAGTAGTATATAACAAAACACATCGTGGGCCAATTTTTGTCTTCTAAAACTTATAGTGTAGTAGTAGTAATAATCTTTATTCCAACATCTAGCTTTGTATAGGTTTATTACACAATTAGTTTCATTTAATAAATTTCATTTGGTGTTCGAACGTGCTATTGACCTAGGTCTTTTTGCCCGGCTCCATCTCTTATTTTGGGTGTCTTCTTGTAGTATAATATACTATAATTGTTAGTTTTGTTGAAGTTAGAATGTTTTGTACGTTAATAATATACAAATACAACTATTATTATTTCAATAACATACGGTAAATGAGTCAACAATTTCGGCTTTCAAAATTTTGCGGAGCACTTGCAACAAGCTCGCGGAGCACCGGTTAAGAACCACTGGTGTAAAGTAAGAAACTATCAAGTGCTTAAAGAACAACTGTTCAGCATTATAGGCCAAACTAGAAAATCTAAAGTTTACTTTGACTACCTAAAAAAAAAGAAAGGTTGGATATGGAAGAGGAGTGTATTTTACATTCTTACTTATCTTCAGCTAAGACAAGATTCGTATTCACTGCCATTCCAAACATAAAAAGCTATAACAAGATATTTTATGTGTATTTTTGGTCACCATTTCCTCAAAACCTCAAACAATTGACCTTACCTGTCGAAGACGATCCATTCGTATTGTACTGATGCCCATTCATCTGGTAAGGCTGCGAAGGGCTACACGGGGAAGGTCTGGATCCATATCCTATCCCCAAGTCGTAACTTGGCGGTCTTCCCATACAGTAACTGCTCATTGCACCACCCATAGTCGGGCTATCCCTCTGTTGAAGGCAAGCACCAGGTGAAGGCCCCATTCCACTGCTTAAACCGCTGTGATGACTGAAGGTGGACATCGAGGACATCGACGGACTGGAAGGGTAACTTAAATTTAACTCTCAATAACACTCTTCAGGCTTACAGTCTTCAGTTTTGTTTGTTTAAGAAGAAGATCACTTACCTGTACGTGTCTGATATCGACATCGGTGGTGGTATTGTTGAGTACATGCTGGAGTTGTTGAAAGATTGAAGCCGTGGTGGCGATGTCGACGGTGCTGATTGATCTGTTGGCGTGGGTCCTCCTCTTCTCTGGTTCCGAAGTTTTTCTTCTCTTCGCCATTTAGCTCGTCTATTTGAGAACCAGACTTGTATCCTGGCTTCTGGCAGACCGATCTTCGCTGCTAATCGTTCTCTGGCGAAGACGTCGGGATAGTGCGTTCGTTCAAATTCTGAGGGATGAAGACAGGAGATGAGTGTTTATTTTTGATGATGGAGTATTTTGTATCGTTCATTTTTTTGGAATATCATAAATAGTTTTTGTGTAGAGATTTTGTACTACAGCGAAAGAGTAAATTAAGAAAAATATCTCCAGACCAGAAATGATAGACACTTTAAATTTTGAGGATAAATTACTTGATTTATCTGTGACTAAGCCATGAATAATAATCATCTCAGCATCAAAGCTGCTCGCATAAATATATACTCCTAACAAATTCTCTTGATTCTCCAGCGTAGAGAGTGAGTTGTAATTTTCAGGATTAATTATTATCTAATTTATCTGTGACCAACACGTGTTTGATAAATCGTCTCTCTCCCACCCACTTTTCTCGTACCGTCACAAGAACCAAAAAAATAGCATCAAAGCAGCTAGAACACATACATACTCGATGTTTGAAAAATTCTCCTGACTAAGCCAGAGTAGACAGAGAGTTGAAATTTTCAGTATTAATTATCTAATTACCAGTGACTAACACGTGTTTGATAAATGTCTGTATTCTATCTACTTTTCTCGTAATGTCACCAAAATAATAGCATCAAAGCAGCTAGAATACATAAATACTCGATGTTTAACAAATTATCCTGACTAAGCTAGAGTAGACAGAGAGTTGTAATTTTCAGGATTAATTATCTAATTTATCTGTGACTAACATGTGTTTGATAATCTTCTGTATTCTGTATTCTATCTACTTTTCTCGTAATGTCACCAAAATAATAGCATCAAAGCTGCTAGTATTATACATACTCGATGTTTAACAAATTCTCCTGACTAAGCCAGAGTAGACAGAGAGTTATAATTTTCAGGATTAATTATCTAATGTATCTGTGACTAACATGTGTTTGATAATCTTCTGTATTCTATCTACTTTTCTCGTAATGTCACCAAAATAATAGCATCAAAGCTGCTAGTATTATACATACTCGATGTTTAACAAATTCTCCTGACTAAGCCAGAGTAGACAGAGAGTTGTAATTTTCAGGATTAATTATCTAATTTATCTGTGACTAACATGTGTTTGATAATCGTCTGTATTCCATCCACTTTTCTCGTACTGTCAGAAACATCAAAATAATAGCATCAAAGCAGCTGGAATACATACATACTCAATGTTTAAAGGTTTTTCCTGCCCAAGCCAGAGTAGACAGAGAGTTGTAGCTTTTAGGATTAATTATCCAATTTATTTGTGACCAATATCTGTTGGATAATCGTCTCTGTCTCAACAACTTTTCTCGAAATGTGAGAAAAACTAAAATAATACCATCAAAGCAGTTAGAATACATACATACGCGATGTTTAAAAATTTCTTCTGACTAAGCCAGAGTGGACAGAGAGTTGTAACTTTCAGGATTCATTATCTAATTTATCTGTGACCAACACGTGTTTGATAATCTTCTGTATTCTATCTACTTTTCTCGTAATGTCACCAAAATAATAGCATCAAAGCTGCTAGTATTATACATACTCGATGTTTAACAAATTCTCCTGACTAAGCCAGAGTAGACAGAGAGTTGTAATTTTCAGGATTAATTATCTAATTTATCTGTGACTAACATGTGTTTGATAATCGTCTGTATTCCATCCACTTTTCTCGTACTGTCAGAAACATCAAAATAATAGCATCAAAGCAGCTGGAATACATACATACTCAATGTTTAAAGGTTTTTCCTGCCCAAGCCAGAGTAGACAGAGAGTTGTAGCTTTTAGGATTAATTATCCAATTTATTTGTGACCAATATCTGTTGGATAATCGTCTCTGTCTCAACAACTTTTCTCGAAATGTGAGAAAAACTAAAATAATACCATCAAAGCAGTTAGAATACATACATACGCGATGTTTAAAAATTTCTTCTGACTAAGCCAGAGTGGACAGAGAGTTGTAACTTTCAGGATTCATTATCTAATTTATCTGTGACCAACACGTGTTTGATAATCTTCTGTATTCTATCTACTTTTCTCGTAATGTCACCAAAATAATAGCATCAAAGCTGCTAGTATATATACATACTCGATGTTTAACAAATTCTCCTGCCTAAGCCAGAGTAGACAGAGAGTTGTAATTTTCAGGATTAATTATCTAATTTATCTGTGACTAAGATGTGTTTGGTAATCGTCTGTATTCCATCTACTTTTCTCGTAATGTCAGAAAAATCAAAATAATAGCATCAAAGCAGCTGGAATACATACATACTCAATGTTTAAAGGTTTCTCCTGCCTAAGCCAGAGTAGACAGAGAGTTGTAGTTTTTAGGATTCATTATCCAATTTATTTGTGACCAATATCTGTTGGATAATCGTCTCTGTCTCAACAACTTTTCTCGAAATGTGAGAAAAACTAAAATAATACCATCAAAGCAGTTAGAGTACATACATACGCGATGTTTAAAAATTTCTTCTGACTAAGCCAGAGTAGACAGAGAGTTGTAATTTTCAGGATTAATTATCTAATTTATCTGTGACTAACATGTGTTTGATAATGTTCTGTATTCTATCTACTTTTCCCGTAATGTCACTAAAATAATAGCATCAAATCAGCTAGAATACATACATACTCGATGTTTGAAAATTTCTTTTGACTAAGCCAGAGTAGACTGAGAGTAGTAATTTTCAGGATTAATTATCTAATTTATCTGTGATCAACACGTGTTTGATAAAAGTCTGTATTCCATCTACTTTTCTCGTAATGTCACAAAAGCCAAAATAATGGCATCAACGCAGCTAGAATACATACATACTCGATGTTTGAAAAATTCTCCTGACTAAGCCAAAGTAGACAGAGAGTTGTAATTTTCAGGATTAATTATCTAATTTATTTGTGACCAAGATATGTATAATAATCGTCTTTATCCTATATACTTTTCTAGTAATACCAGAGAAGCTAAAATCATAGCATTTTAGTAACTATGAACTACATCCAAAAAGTGAAGAACCGGCAATCCGGGGCTCTAGGTTCAAATCCCACACAGGACATTTTTTTAAATTAATTTAAAACATTTATATTTTTATAATATTTACCGTCCATGTGAACTATAACACTTTAAGCAAGTTCTTTTAGCTCTGGTCTCCCATTTCACGAAAAACAAGACAAAAAACGAAAACCTAACTACAAAATTACCTTTCTCCAGACTATCAATCTGGTCATTCGTAAACGACGTCCTATTCCTCTGCAATTTCCTCTTCAGCCTCAGCCTAGCCTGATCGTCTTCAGGCCCAACACTGGATCCAGCGTTAGAATTGTCCCCAGAATTCGTCTCATCCGAATTAATTCCATCGAGGTCCGTAACTGTAAACGAACAGAAAACAAAAGTGAAAGCGCGCTTACATAAATTGCAACAACAAAGTCAGTAAGGGCAACCGACAGTCTACGGGGGTTGGTCGGCCTTTCGCGAAGGGGGTTGGGGGGTTGGTTTGGGATGCCATGCCACCCCATAGCGCCGGCACGGCAGCAGCCATCCCCCCTTCCAAGATAAGACATCCCGATCTGTGTTACTGGCGAGGGCAGCCATCCAGAAACTGACGATAAGGACCCTTACAGGAGGGGGGAGGGTGCTTGGGGATAGGTCTACGTGTACAACTGTATCTCTCTGCCGGTGGCGTATGTATTATATAATATACTTTGTGTGTTTAGGTGAGCTGGTAAATATATGAAACTATGTAAGGGTGTTGTGTGTATGATCTGAGGGGTTTATGGATGTTTGGGGGTGGTGGTGTTTGTGGGGTTATGTTGGGATTAGATGGATGTTTATGTGAAATGTGATAACTACGTCTTTGTGGATGTCTTATAGTAGTTAGTTATCTTGGCATGTTAAAAAAAATAATTCTTGTGTTTTTTTGTTAGGTAAATGAATATTAA
Source organism: Melinopterus prodromus (assembly GCA_964023965.1). Lineage (NCBI taxonomy): Eukaryota > Metazoa > Arthropoda > Insecta > Coleoptera > Scarabaeidae > Melinopterus > Melinopterus prodromus. Next base: position 61,778,806 of record OZ030394.1, read on the forward strand.
TTATTATAACTAAACTGTATTTTTGTAAGAAAAGTTGCTACCTACTTATAAATTCAATGTAACGAATAATAATGTTTAAATAAGAAGACATTATTTATAATACTGTTGAATGTGTTAAAAATAAGTAGATAATTTTCTTGATTAAAATTTTATATAATTAATACAATTTGTCATGTTTTAGTATCAATTCTGGCATATTTCACATTCTTTTTCATTCTAATCTACTTCTTCTAATTATTAAAGTTAATTAATATTCATGTTTCAACCATGTTATTAAACATTTTATAGTAACCATATAGACCACACGTTCCATCAGTAACGAAGTTATTACAATTTAATACATACGTCGATTTTAGGTACCTTTATATGATATAAATGTTATGTTAGCATGTTATGTTAACATAAGCCACAGATAGGGTTGTCAGATTTTACTTCAATTCAAAGTACATGACACAACTAGTAAAAACACATGAGATCATGAAAAACATATATGAGATACTAATCAACTTGATAACGATTTTATTATTGCACAGAAGCACATATTATTATCTTTGATAATGCTGATATCTGCAACTTTTAGTTTGTTGTTCCATATTTGTGGTGCTGTGATTTTACAAAGGCGTCTATATGGATAAAGGCATGTTGCTATGTATTTTTTTAGATAAACTGTTACATAATTATGGATTGTTACTTGCTTATTCATTTCTTTGTTTATTTCCGAGACAAATATATAGGTACTCAAAATAATAAATATAAAAATTAATGACTGTCACTAAAATGTTGAACAGCGTCTGTCTAATAGGCAAATGGGCTAACACCAAAATAATAAAATTTATAGTAGAGCAAAAAAAGGCTTTGATTTGCATAGAACTAGATGGAGGCCAGCTGCTTTATTTATTGGGGATGCAAAGATTTATACTATAAGTTACTATTATAATTGTCTTCTAATCGATGAGTAAATAGCCTATGAAACAATTTTTTTCTTGAAACTATACTCAACAATTATTGTTAACGTATTAACTAAAGTAGTAAATAATAAGTATTGCATTATCAGTAATTAATATTATATACAATGCTTTGTGGATTACGCACAACATGAAGCAATGAAGCATGAAGCTATTGATATTAGCAACATGGAATGTGAAATAAACATTTTAAAAATGAGTTAAATATACTTGAAAATACGTAAAATATAAACATTTGAATCAGCGAGTTCGAAGATAGTACCTAACAGTCCAAAATTGACAATTTTTAAATGAAATAGCAAAAATGTTCACTATGACTTATTGAATTCTATCGAATAGACCTAAAGAGGATGCTTGGGCGAAATAAACAAGTCCAGAATAGTGCCTTTTTGCTATAGGCAAAACTGGGAGAGCTGAAGGTGATTCATCGCTTAAAATCGTATGAACCAAGTTATGAACGTACCGCGTGAATAGATTGTTAGCTGTGTATATTAAGTTGCCTACTAGGTAGTTCGTTCATGATTAATATTTAATTATTAAAAATACTGTCATTTAATTGTGATAATTGTCCTATCTAATTTATATATCCATCATTAGCATGTTTAACAGAAGCAAAGTGAAAACATACCAACGAAAACATCTTGTTCACATCACACGTTCGCGGTCGAATTGGAGGTTAGGTTGCTACCGCTGTCATTCGTTCTTATGGTTCTAAGAACAGACGTACTTTTTTGTCTTGCCCATTTAAATTATACAGCAGACGTATGAAAAGTATGCTATTTCGTTTTAACACGCGTCAATATTTAGAAATATTCTGTAACGTATGTCTAAAATAACAGCTGAAATCTATGAGTAATCTTCAGCTGTCCCAGTTTTGCCTATACCTCATGCAACGCGTTTCTACTGAGTTTCTAACCTCGTTGTTGAGGTACGCCGAAGTAAACAATATGAATATTAAAAAGATAGATAATATTAAAAAAGTATGTAACTGGTGAACATTTTGAATTTTACTACTACGTGACTATCGGACCGACTACTACCGTAGAAGAGGAATATTAATGTACTATCATGTATATAATCATCAAACTCTATATCATACTCTATCATATCACCATATACAGGATTAGTCAAAATTACCGGAACACCTAAATAATTTTCCAAATGAAAACAATTTCAAAAAAAATTCAGGCAAAAGTTATTTTGCTTTAAACAATCTATCGTTTAAGTTCAACTTTTAAATAGTTATTTTTAATATACAGGTGTTCCTTTTATCTGGTCTGGCAACCTTTCGTTTTTCAAATACTGATAGCACATCCTGTACATTTATAGAATTTTTAATACAATACTATCTTTTTTTTAGTTATAAGCAAGTAATCAAAACTCCTGGACTTCAAATTAAGAATATTTTCCCACATACATACACGTTTCTTTTAATTTCGCAGCTTGAATATTTTATTTTATTCTATTTCATATAGTTTAGTTATTTTTTCTTGATTTTTTATTTTTTGTCCCTTAATGATCGATTAATTACTCACAACTCAAAGACGCATTTTATAAAAAATGATTCTTATAAAAACGCGTAAATTAATCTAAGAATTAAATATTTTAAAATAGGTATACATTTTATATGTAAATTGCACTTAAATAAACAAATGTTAAATATTAAAAAGGTACGATGTTTTTCCGTTGAGTTCAAAAATAGTACATGATGCATGTTATAAAAAATGATTCTTATGAAAACTCTTGAATTAATCGTAGAATAAAATTTTTTAAATAGGTATACATTTAATATGTAAATTACATTTAAATAAACAAATATTAAATATTAAAAATGTACGATGTTTTTCCGTTGAGTTCAAAAATAGTACATGATGCATGTTATAAAAAATGATTCTTATGAAAACTCTTGAATTAATCGTAGAATTAAAAATTTTAAATAGGTATACATTTAATATGTAAATTACATTTAAATAAACAAATATTAAATATTAAAAATGTACGATGTTTTTCCGTTGAGTTCAAAAATAGTACATGATGCATTTTATAAAAAATGATTCTTATGAAAACTCTTGAATTAATCGTAGAATTAAAAATTTTAAAATAGGTATACATTTTATATGTATATGACATTTAAATAAACAAATATTAAATATTAAAACTGTACGATGTTTTTCCGTTAGTTCAAAAATAGTACATGATCAATTTTATAAAAAATGATTCGCATAAAAACTCTTGCATTAATCTTAGAATTACAAATTTACAATAGGTATACATTTTATATGTAATTACATTTAAATGAACAAATATTAAAAATGTACGACAATGAGTTCAAAAATAGTATATGTCTCTTTTTGATTGTTTAAACTTTAAATCATAGGTCCGCTTTTAATGCAAATGAATCGTCGAGTTCGAAAACAGTACAAGTCCAATGTAAATCCTATGGACATGTTTTATGACATGTTTTCGAACTCGGCGATTCAAATATAAATAAAATTGGTAATACATTTAATTCTCTGTGAACTACTTTACATTTTGTCTGTTGACACAAAATAGCTAACTGCTATACTTTTCAAGATATTGCACCGACAAAATTTTTTGGTTAATTTTCTCAGAACGCCAAATGTTGTTAGAACATTTGACGAAACATATGCCATTAATGCTCCGTAGACGGCGTATGTTTCTTTTTTCTAATTGCAAGAAATTGTTTTCGGGTTAGTACGACATATAATACGTTTGCGTTTTGATGAGAATATAATATTTTAGTATTGAATACATATTCACAATATAATAATATAATAATACATGTGTAATAAGTTAATAACAAATGAAATTATTGCTTGATAATCATTACTTCGATAATTATACATCCGACTGCAGTTAATCAAAAAGTGTTCACTAACATTTAAAAGTAACAAAGTAGTCCCAAATTTTGCAACGCACAACATAAGTTGAGGCCTTTTCTGAACAAAATACATACACTTTTAACTCGCAAACCATTACATTACAGAAAATAAACGACGCGTAAACATCAACGAAAAAAAAAAAAACGTCACGTAAAACTGACACGTCCACCATTGAACGTTTTAACAGAGTTATCAAGAACGGGGTTGCACCCGGGTCCAACCCCCTAAAGAGCGTTCCGGATCATCCCCATACAAAGCCTGTTCGGAATTAACCGTATGATAACGGTGTGAATTAAAAATTGCAACCGTGCACGTTGGGCGTCACCGCATTTCATTCAGCCTCCTCCCCCTTTCGGTAACCTATAGCATAATTTGCCGTAAAGAGCGCTAAGTATACCTACATTGGTCGACAACCCCCCTATATATAAAAGTACACCCTATAAAGTACACCCTATAAAGTATAAACCCTACAAACGACATATGATATAATACGTTATATTATTATTTCTATACCGAAGTCGAGCATTGTCGGTGTGAAGTCGCCTTGAATAAATTTACTAATAAAGCGTCACTAAACGGCTGCGTAAGGGTTGTTGTTACAAAATGCAAATAATGGTATCCGTCAAACCGAACCATTTTCAGGAACAATTGACGGTGCAACTTTTGACTTGTGCCCGCAACTGTTCGCTTTGTTGGTTCGTCGAGTGGCGTTTGTTTCTGACTGGAGTCGATTGCGATTGTTATTTTGTAAGTGAGACCTACTTGTTATCGAAACCCATGCGGGGATGTATTGTTTTATTAAAATGGTGGTCAATGGGTATTGTAAAGTTATGTAAGAGAATTGAATAGCTTGTAGAGGTCTGTGTTCATTTAGTTGGAGTTTTTTTTGAATAAGGCCGTTGTGAAGTATTATTGTAAGTGATACGGGAAATAAAAAATGCTAAGGGGCCTCCAGAACTGCCAGAACCAGGTGTTGAAATTGCTAAAGTTTAGCTTGACTCTTTTACACACTGATATAAAGTATTCTAAACATCGAATAAGTAATTTACTTGCAGCTTTAAATTTAGTATTGGCAAATTGAAAAGTATATAGAATTTGAAGACGTGAAAGTTATGGTTGCAATTTTTGTAGTACCACAAGGTTCTAGTTTGGCACCTGTTTTATTTCATTAGTAAATACAGATACTGTCCTAAATTTCGACGTATTTCTGTTTAGTTGTATAAAATGCGAAATCGACAAAAAAAAATTATTATTCAATAAATGCATTACAATCTAGTCATAATTGACTAATGAGTAACTTAATTGTAATTTATTTTACTAGTCTAACTTAGCCTAATAGGCACCCATCGATGTCTCTTAGTTAGTCTTGGTATACTGGGCAAGTTTTTCTTGCGCACTACGTGGCACTGTCTCTGCTTTTAGAACTAACACATTCACACGAACTCAAATGTCTTCTTTCGCTTGAGTCTTCGGATTAATTCGGTGTTGTCGAGGAGCTGGATGGCCTCAACGTTTACGTGATGGTGAAGTCTTTCCCCGTGACATCTTGCTACTTTTTGGATTTGTTTGCACACAGACTCCATTTTGAGGTCCTTGTGGAGATCATCATTCCTAATGTACTAAGGCACATTGACAATGTATCTCAATAAGTTATTTTGAAAGGTCTGGACAATTTTAATGTTACATTTTTTGGTGCAACCCCACAGTTGAGCAGCATACGTCCACACGGGTTTTAAAAATTGCTGCGACAAGAGCTCATTATGTACAGACAGCGTGGAGTTTCTTCTTAGCAGCCAGTACATATCTCTGTAACGGATTCCTAGTTCCTCTCTTTTCTTTTTGACATGGGCTTTCCAGCGGAGCCTGGCGTCTAATGTCATGCCGAGATATTTGGCTGTGTTTGCGTACGGTACTAATTGGTTATTAATAGTAACCGGGATATGTTGTATTTTCTTGTTCGTGAAGTCAACGTGTACTGACTTGAGTTCGTTCAGTTTGATTCTTTTTTCTTTCTCCACACCTGAAAATATCCAAGAGCTGTTTGGAGTTTTGTCGTGGCTTCTTTATTGCTGTTCCCAACAGCTAGGATAGCCGTGTCGTCTGCAAAAGTTGCGACAGTATCATTTTCTAGTGCTGGAAGGTCGCAGGTGTAGATTAGGTAAAGGACCGGCCCTAAAACACTTCCTTGCGGCACTCCTGCTTTTATTTCCTTAAGGACAGAGCATGCATCACCTTGTTTGACTCTAACGTATCTCTCAGTCAGGTATGATTTTAATAGTTGTGCAAACTGTTTTGGGAGAATACTTCCTAATTTTTTGTTCAGTCCTTCATGCCAGACTTTATCAAAAGCCTGTGCCACATCTAGGAAGACTGCAGAACAAACCATTTTTTCACTAACGATTTTTCAATTATGTTGGTTATTCGGTGTATCTGATCAATAGTAGAGTGCTTATGCCGAAATCCGAACTGATGGTCTGGAACAAGCCTTTTGCTCTCAATTATTGGCTTCAATCTATTGAGTAGTAATTTTTCGAAGATTTTTGACATGATGGGCAGCAGAGATATATACCATATAACAACGTCTACAAGACGTTGTTTCATGTGGAGGTTTCCCAGGCTTCAGTATCATGATTACCTCTGCTACCTTCCACAGTTTGGGAACATACCTTAGTCTGAAGGCAGCATTGATAAGATTTGTAAGCTTCACTATGGCCTTCCTTGGAAGTTCTTTCAGTACCTCTCCAGTTATTAAGTCATAGCCTGGGGCTTTTTCCGATTAATGTCCTTTTTTATTAAGTTCTGAATTTATGTTGCTGTGGTAAGCAATCTACAACATTGAACTTTATTTTAGGACATATGGATTGTTGATTTGACATTACACTTATAAACCCACAATCGTTTCTTATTCTACCAATGTTCTAACGGTTAGAATATAACTTAAAAGTTTGACTGATCTTGATAATTGACTGTTATGCAAAAACTTGGTTTTGTCCTTATAAGGTAGTTGCAATTCGACTTATTTTTACGTCGCTACAGGTTACAGTAATTAAGAAAATTCTAACAATATCTATTCAGGCTGACTAAAAATGCTTTATATTTTCAAAATAATGCGGTGTACTACTCTTTTAACCACTATGATTTACAAATTTAGGGGTGTCGGAATTAGATACATGTACATAGCACGTCCTTAAATCAGACATGTGTGTCGGAATTGTGTACATAATTAGAAGTAATACATATGGTTCTATTGCTGTCTTTACACAAGAAAATAACATATTTTACTCGTTTGCTATACAAAAATTAATTGTAGGCATTTTGTCTAAATTCCTACACGATTGTCGGAATTACGGATATCAATAATCCCTAATTATCACACTAGCTGCAGAGAGTAGCGATTTTGGCGTTAATACACCACCTTTGGAGATAACAGTTGAAATCATGCCATCTCCATTAAAAAATCATTATTCTGAAACACTCAAATAAAGTAAAGTTCTTCTGTGACATTATTATCTAATGCTTGGAGAGATTATTTGTTAATAAAAAAGAAGAAGGCGCAAAACAAAATCATTCCAGAGAAATAAGAAAGGAAGCAAAAAATCAACAGAATAAAATGCTGTGCCAAGAAAAACACTATAAATTCCAGAAGCAAGAGACATTAAAATAATAAAATAGATGAGAGAGAGGGGGCACTCTAAAGAAGACTAAGGACGTATTTTATACTGTTTCATTAAAAATGGATTATAATTCGTTGTGTGTGTTCTCTGTGTGTACTCAGAATTATATCACAATGCTCAGGGTTAAATAGTATTTAGACAATGGTTGAGCAGACTAAAAAAGGACGCATCCTCATTCTTACAACCTGTATATATACTTAAATATGTTGGTATATTGCTATTGCTTAAGATCTACTTAATTATATAATCCTTTTTCGTTATATTGCTGCGTTACTAGGTCAAAAAACCATGCAATAAGCAATAAATTTTAATAGAATAGACGTAATGCAACAGTCTTTAAAAGGCAATTCGTATTCAGGCTCTAGCGTCAAAACAAATAGAATCACGCGTTCACCCATTGTCTTAACGAAGTGCCTACTTAACTTCAAACGTATGACCAACTCAATAAATCAATTATTCGTAAATTGCCCACGAAAACCGAAAAAAATCAATCCACAAAAGGAAAAAACTCGCCATATACTCAGATTAATCTAGTAACAGAAAAAATAATCCCCTTCCAGAAAAAGAACATAATAACTTTTTTTTTATCGGGCATGTGTACGTCAACTGGCGGACGATAATAATTTATTTCCCCTGTAGATGGCGCGCGCTACCGCTTGGCCGGATCGGCCACCTTTTTCAATTATGTTTAATCTAACCGTTTTCGCATCAGTGCGTAACTTGAAAACGGGCTCTCCTCTGTCTGTTTGGGATGTGGACATGTGTTTCCATTTTTCGGCAAATGTCCACGCAGCCTAGACGTCATATATATCCTGTTATTATTTATTCATACCTTTTTGGGACAGTTTTGTACGTTTACAGATGTTTTGTGTACCTATGACGAAGAATGCCAACAAAAGCTTTTGTGATTATGTGTTATATCTTCGTATTCTCTGGCTTTATTTAATAGTTTCTGTGAAATTGACGTGTCCGAAGTTTTTAAGTGCTATTGGAATATGATTAAATTAAAGAAAATATAATCCATAGGCGTCGTTACACATGCGCAGGCGGGGGGGGGCTTGCCCAGCATTTACAAATCTTGACACACGGCATAACCCGGAAGCAGTTTATTTTCTAAAATCATAAATCATAATTAATCATAACTAAGTTATAAATAAATCCATTCGATTTCCCTTCGATATTCCTTCGATTTTTACTTTTTGACATTCTTATAGCTAATGAAGAGCGGAATCAAATGGTGTTGGTTTTATTAAGATTGAACTTCTATCCAATCTGATTTTCTGCTATTTAGTTGCAATATTTGATAATCCGAACAATTTGATAATCCGAAAGAATTAAAAAAGAATTAAAAAGAAAGAATTAAATTATCAATTGTGTTTATTTTGTGCCGTTTTTGGGGGTTTTTAAAGGTGCCAGTTGCTCATTATACATTAGGTCTTACTCGATGAAGACGAGCTGGAAAGTCTTATAAAAAATTAACAATGTTTACTCCAAAATATTACAAAGTAATAAAAATTCTTCAATATTTGTTGGCAATCAGACCAAATCTAAAATTCTAGGATAAAAGTTCAATGATTCTGAAACAAATATTTAAATACAAATAATAATCTTGATAAAAATTATTAATTACACATTAATAGACGATAGGAATGGAGCAAATTTTCATGCAATTCACTTAATACTGGGCTATTGGGTATTTTTTTATATTTTTATTATTTCCATTTTGTTGTGTTTCAATTTTAGAATCCTAAGTAATAAATACGAATATGCCATTACAACAAATAAAACATCGAAAACCCTACAAAATAAAATATAGTATAGTCCAACATGCAACTCTGAAAGATTAATTAGGACAAAAATGTAGGCTAAACTTGTACTGTGATAAGAAAAATAATTATTTTAAAATGTTTCATATAGAACAGTATAGTTATTATATTCATAACGCGCAATGTTGTATATCTGCAACATTTATTGATTTATACAATAAATTCCTGAAAACAGAAAATACACTTTTAATTAATTCGCTAGCTACCTATTAGATACTTTATAAAATTTTATTGTTACTTATATTTTAAACATTCATAAATTAATCTCAATAAGCAAATAAGATAGAGTATTCAATAAGCTAAATATTTGTGTGTGACAAAGAAATAAGTTTTGATCCAAAAGGATAATTATTCAAAGAAATCTTGTATTTCTTAAAAACAAAAAAAATCTTTACTATTTCTTAATAAGAAATATAGATCTAACTTACTCTGTATTTGCACAATAAATTAACTAATTTAACCTCGGACAGCACTTAATTTGAAGCAAAACAAAAACGGTGTAAGGCTCCATTGAAACATCCCTTGGGCGAGAGTTCGGTGTATGAATTAATTGACGTTAAATTGGCGCCCAGGGGGTGACTTTAAAACGGGTCATTGTGAGGGTGTTTTGTCGCAGCGAGTGCGGGACATGGCTTGCTTGCCTCGCGGCTCGCTCTGCTGACACTGACCTCCGCCTACTAACAAAATACTGTTTAATTACGCGCGACCACGTATATTACTATTCGGACAGCGTCCGACTAAGTAATTGCCTCTACCCGATTTGAATTATTACGAACACTTTCACCCTCACTCGCCAGCACTCGCTGGTTAGCAAAACAATGACGAGAGCAGCTCGTCAGGGACTGTTTTTATACAATAAATTATACAATAATCTGTTAATAAGTTAATTAAGTTTTGTGTTCATTATTTCACGAAATATACTTTGGAATAGTTGACGAAATTTGTTGTGTTACTGTGTTATACTGTGTTATAATATTAAATAGAGGTTATTAGTAAAAAGAATTCTGAATTTCTGATTTATTCTTATACTAGAATTTCAGATTTTGTCTGATTTTCAACCAATATTGCTATAACTATTTATTTGAAGACGAGTCCTAAATTCTTTACCAGAATTCCATTGCCAATTTCCATTACCTGTTTTCCATATTTTATTATACTAAAGAATTTGCTCATACAGCTAAACTAATTCCTAATCACCAATTTGGTTTTAGAGAAAAACATTCCACAATAGATCAAGTCCATAGAATAACAGATATCATAGAGAAAGCATTAGAAGAAAAACTTATTTGCTCAACAATCTTTCTTGATGTGACACAAGCTTTCGATAAGGTTTGGCACGAAGGATTGATACACAAACCAAAGAGTACGCTACCTTTACAATACATCGAGCTGCTAACATCCTATGTATCTGATAGACTAAATCAGAATAAAACAGATCGATGAATACTCGGAACTAAAAGAAGTAAAAGATGGTGTACCCCAGGGTAGTGTGTTGGGGCCAATTCTCTATCTACTATATACAAGTGACCTACCACAGCTGGGAAATGTAACAGCCGACACATTAGCAGATGACACGGCTCTAATGGCAGTGGGATCAACTATTGGAGAATCTACTAGGAATCTTCAACAAGCTAGTAATAAAATATATAAATGGACCAAAAAATGGAAGACCAAGCTCAACGAACTGAAATCCGTATGACTCTGGATACAAAACTAAGGTGGAAAGAACATGTTAAGAAGAAGAGAGTAGAGCTTGGTCTCAAATACAGAGAACTGTACAGGCTTCTGGGAAGAAACTCTCAGTTGTCAGTACAGAACAAACTACAAGTTTTCAGCGAAATACTAAAACCGATTTGGTTATACGGCATCCAGCTTTAGGGTTGCGCGAAAAACTCCATATTGGAGTTTTTGTATATTACAAGGAAGCCAGACTTTCCAAAATAAAGTACTAAGGTACAAAGTACAAAACAACAATAAAAACTTTTCCATTGTGGGCATTGTGTACCACTCTCACATGTTTTCATCAAGCAAGAATTGTTTAAAAATATTGGATGGTGTCGTTTCCATAGTAATTTCAACTGACGGCCCACGCTATAGTAAGAAGGGTTTAAGTAATAAGGGTTGCCCATACCTCATATACATATTTGATATGAGTCTCATATATTTTTAATACAACCTCATATCTCATATTGAGTTACCTACCGAAATCTCATATATGTTAAGGACACCTTTTTCAGCTTTTCCAGAAATGTTCAGAAAATGCCTCAACCTATGTTGTATGTAGCAAAATTTGAGACTATGTTACTTTTAAATGTGTGTGAACAGTGATGACTATAGTTAGTCGGTTGAATAATTAGTGAACTAATTTTAATCAAACAATAAATTCATTCATCATTAATTCATTACGCATGTATCAATTATTATATTTTGAAGGACATACTATATACCAAAATATTATTATCTCCTCGAAACTGAAACGTATTAAGAAATGTCGTAAATATTCACAAAATTCGACGTAGAAGGTCACGAAGAAAAATCTTACGGCCACAAAACAACACGTTTTTCGTCCAGCCGGCCAGCGTTGCAAGAACTTGAAACGTATTTGTAAATCCAGATGTGTGTTGCCTCGAATCGATATTAAATGTTTATGTTTTACATATTTTCAAGTGTATTTGACATGTATTTTCAAAGTGCTAGTCACACATTCCAATTTGTAAATATTAATAGAATATTATATTATACCGAGCGCAACACAACTGATCCGAAATATTTTCACTTGATTTAAAATCTATATTTTCAGCGATATTTTGTTTCATGTTATATTATTGACAATAATCAATATAACATAATAATTGATGATATATTACAGAATTCAAATAAATTACAAAATACCTATCCTAAGCAATGTGTGCGTGTAAAGTATAGAAACATAACAAAATCTCTAAAACAGCTTATTAATAGAAAAAAATCCTCGACCACGTCGATTTTTATATATCAAATTACACCTAATTACATCAAATTTAATTTCCGTCCTTCAATTGTTTTCGTCTTATGACGCCATCGACAGTTTTTATATGGCAACACCATATTTTTTGCACTGATATTGGTAGATTTGTTAATTGTCTTAAAGGTAATTCACAAAATATATCCTGTATTATCTGTAAAAATTACGAAAATAGCTGTTATACACTTTCACCACATGTATCCCGAAAACATTGCGCGATAGCAAACTTTGGAGCCTAGTTTTGCTTTCAGGGCAATTAATTCTCCCCAAAATGTAACATATTCAATCCACAAAAACTATTTTCCTTAAAATTTTATCAATATATTACAATTTTCAACTGTCTTTCCTTCGGTAATATTCTTATGCAACGCCATAAAACATTTCCGATGCCAATTAGATAGTTAAATGATCCACCAAAATGAGTAAGAAAAAAATGGGGTTGCCATTTAAAAAAGGTATCGATGACGTCATAAGTCAGTAACAATCGATGGTCAGAAATTGAACATTTCACTTGATTTTTAAAATCAACTGTCTCAGAGATTTTCTTATGTTACCACACTTTACGCGCTCACTGCATTTTGTTAGTTTTTTGTATTTTTACTATGGGTAGAGGAAATTTTGTGTAATTTATGTCTATGACATTTTTTAGTAAAATTAATAGTTTCGCTGAATGAGCAAATTCTATTTGATCGAGATCGTGTCTGCATTAAAACTAGTTAGCCAGGATTTGACAGTTTTATTGTAATGCAGACACGATCGATCTCGATCATATAGAATCTCATGCAGCTAAACTATTAATTTTATATCATGTATGATAAAGACATGTGCCTGGCCACATCAGAGTTTTTTAAGAAATAAACAAAGAAATCAATAAGCAATAAGTACACACATAAAAATACGGAGTTGTATTTAACACCGATTCAACACCGCTATGGATCTCCCTCGCGACCGTTTGCGCATGTAGTTAAATCAGACGGAGTTGAATTTTTACAGATCTCATTCACTCTTTTTATAGTTATTATTATTTGTAACGGAGTTGAAAATATATGTTTAGGGAAATGCAGGTTTACTCCTTTATAGACATAAAATAATCTCCCCGCGTGTCAAACTTCCGCGTTCCGGAGTGCAAAAGTTCTTCTGGTAGTAGTGAAATACATCCGTGGAGATGTTACGTAACTCCTTTATTAGTGTTAAAATTACCCTATTGCGGGGTGCTTTTCTTTTATTGGCAAAATTATTCTTTCCCTAAAAGAGTTGTTTGTGTACGTAATGAAGTTAAATATGTACCTAATAGAGTTGTTTTTTTTTCACTGCGGTTCTTATCTTTATTAGGAATATGACGGGAACCAGTAAAAATCAAAAATACATTTTAACAATTTATTTTTCGAAAAAACATGTAAATGAATATACATGTTTGCACAATACTCAATAAATAAAATACAGTTTATCCTAAATATAACAATAATCTCCGTATAAATATTAATAATAATAAATTAATAACTAATATCAAATATCACAGAGTACATAAAGTCTAGAGTACTTTCATTAATAACTAAGTACATATAATATAATTGGTAACTATATACATATCATTCGCCTTATTATAAGGAATGTGTATAAGGATTTGTATTAACATCGTCATCCTCTTCGCCCGTCCTTATTACCAAAGTAATTCCTCGTTGACTGTGCAATATGAAGTCTACCAATAACTCCTTGTCGATATCTTGATATTTTGTCTCTGCTATTTTAAATAGCTTGTCAACTGTACATACAAAAATCTGATGTGGCCAGGCACATGACTTTATCATATGTGCTAGAATGAAATAGCAATCTTCTTTATTTCATTCTGGCACACGTCAATGCGTAGGAACGTTTGCGCATTATGTCAGCGGCTTACTGCCACTTGTCGTGAAATAAACCTTACGAAAAGTTAGGCTGATAGCACTTCTACGAAACGTCATGTTTAAAAAGCTAATTCAAATTCTGACAGATTTATATTCGTTCATGCCAATGTAGATGTCACATCCGTACCAACATACTAAAACGTAACTATACTCATCGCTGTACTTTCATTAATAACTAAGTACATATAATATAATTGGTAACTATATACATATCATTCGCCTTATTATAAGGAATGTGTATAAGGATTGTATTAACATCGTCATCCTCTTCGCCCGTCCTTATTACCAAAGTAATTCCTCGTTGACTGTGCCATATGAAGTCTACCAATAACTCCTTGTCGATTCCATAACTCGCGTCATCATAATACTTGATATCTTGATATTTTGTCTCTGCTATTTTAAATAACTTGCCAACTGTACATAAAAAAGAAATATCTGCAGAATTGTTGTATTTTTGTATGTTGTAAGGCAAATAGAAAAACCAAAAAAAAACACGCATTGCCGGACAAAGGAATACACACTACTTCATAAAAAAACACAAAAATCGACATGCATTCTGTAGGTACAATGCAGTGTCATACTCGGTATGAAGGTACCACAAATGCGGCAACAAACGTACTGCGCATTTGACTAGCCGGTATCTTCACAAGCTTTTTTCTATAGTACATTAGTAGCGTGCGTAACATTTTTATAAACTACAAAATTATAAAAGCATGTGAGCACAACGAATAAGTAATGTACACGCATACATATGTCTACGTACTACATACTGCATACGTATGTAGTAATATAAGTAACTTACCTGTAGTATTAATTGTGTCGAAATTTAATACATCGTTGATAATTCTGACCCATTTTTTTATTTGTCCGTATTTAACTCGTATGAAAATACACTGCTCCATTTGAAATAATAATGTAAGTACTTACATATAAAATATTAAAAGTAATGGAAATGAAACTCACTCTCAACTGCACCCCGCAAACTTAGGAGTATAAGTGACGACCACAACACACTGCGAAGCAAACTGCAAACCGTCTTGGTGGCGACATGTTGACGCCTGTTGTTGTCAAACCGTAAGTTTTTGCCTTTACAGTATAAATCTTACCTATTTGGAGATTACTCACTCCAAAACGGAGTTAGAAATCAATATTACACAGGGAATTAATGTTTAATTTTAGGAGTTTTATCACTCCGTCACAATGTTCAGTAATATCAACTCCAAAAAGTGTACTTTCTCTCATTTTGTCAGTTATTTCAACACCCTGCATGGTGTTAATTTTCATTTCACAGCTCCAGTGAAAATGTTCACCATTTCGGATATAAACTATTTTCAACTCCGTGCTGTGTAGTTAAATTAACTCCGATATTACGTATATCAACAATTTTTAGCACACAATCAACTGATTTTTGGAGAAAAAATCACTCTTTTTTTGTGTACAACTAACTACGTGCAAATTCTCTCCGTAAAATTTTTATGTGTGTAAACTCTGGCCACCCTATAAGGGTCTCAATTCTCCAAACACGCAAACCATTCGAAACATCTAAAACTTATCAATGGCAGCATAAATATCGCACTAAAATATTTACACCACACATCTCGGAGCTTCGATATCCCCCGTCCCTTCGTGTCGGAGACAGGCAGACATCCAAACGGGGGGATACGGGGGCCCATGGTGTACACGGCCCCGTATACCCAACAAGCAACAATATGGCATACAGTCTCTCTCTCTCTCCTATCTGATACATGTATCTTTCCGCTATGGTATATAGCGGGAGCCGGAGTCCCTCTTTTGTTCCGATATTGAAATGGAATCGTTTGACTGTAAATAATTTGCTTGGGTACCCGGGGACGGATGGTATACCCTCGCACCCCGCTCCGAAGCCACCCCTCGCCCGATCCTGACAACTTATTAGCGAAGAATTTCACCCTATATGTAACAACACCGAGTGTGTGTGTGTGTGGATTTTTTGTTGGCGAGAATTTTTGCGTTAATTGTTGGAGGAATTAGGCGAAACGGATTTTTGGGGTAGTTGTGGAAAAGCGTGGTTGTCGTTGTGACGGGAGTTTAAGGGGTAGTTGAGGTTTTGTATTATTAGGGTAAAATACGAAAAGTAACTAAAAAAAAACAGATTCGACAGCACAAGAGTTCTTTTTGTTGGATTATTTGAATGATTAGACATAAGAAATTTATTTGATTTTTAATTAACCACAAAAGAAACATGCACTTTTCGATGTCCCTTCGACTTTGACTTATTGACATTCATATAGTTTATGAAAAGCGGAATCGAATGGTGTTGGTTTGATTAAGATTGCACTTCTATCCATCTCATTTTCTACTATTTAGTTGCAATATTTGATAATACGAACAATTTGATAATCCGAATGACCTTCGGCCCCAATTAGTTCGGATTATCGACGCTCTACTGTACTTCGCACCTTTTTGCACTGCTCAGCTGTTTATCTCAAATATAGTGGGGGTTAAAAATAAGTGTTAAATATAGATAAAGTATACTGAAGTTTTGATATCGAACTCATGTCCACACACCTGACACCGTTTAGGTACTGCATAGAGCCTTAATATATTATAGAATATATAAATAATTTGTATGTAAAACTTTATTTGTTTAACGTCTATAAAAAGAATTCAAGATAAACCAAATTGGCCAAAATTGGTATCAAAATTACAAAACGGTTCTCATTAACTCCTTTCAAAGACGATATATAATAAAAAAAAGTCACACTTTGTAAAAATGGTTCAATCTTCCGACTCTCTCCAAGGTTCAAACAATACATTTCAGGACATGAGTTCATTCAAAAATTTGTCTACTATGGTCATACAGACCATTCATACAGCTTATATACCGGGTGTCTAAACTTATCGGTTCACCATTGGTAACTTTGTTATTATTATAACTACACAGTAGGTTAAATTATTTTTTTCGGCGATTAAGATTATGGTAACAACTAAATAATTGATAATTTGGTTTTCGAAATATTTACGAAAAAATGTTTTTTTTTATTGTAACACTCTGTACTTTGTCAAATATTTTTAAAGAAAATTTAATTTTGAAAAGAAAGTTGATAATGCATGATTACCCTAAACATAAAACTAAACACGTAATGCGCAGTTTAATTTTGTGATATTTGTCGGAATAAGGTAAGTAAGTAGGCCGGACCGAATGTAGTGCCAAATAATGAAATACACAAATTTCCTTGGAAACAAAGTACATAAACCTAAATCTGTCAAATTAAACTGTTAGAAAGATAGATTAATAATTTTCATTGTTGAAAAATAAAATGCGTTTTACACATTTGGAAAAGTGTGATATGCTGGAGGCGTATCTGGTTTGCAGAAAAAATTCTGCACAAGCTTTATTACAATACCAGCACACATTCCCGGATCGTCAAGCACCAAGCCAACAATACTTTCTGCGACTGTATCGAAGATTGCGAAACAACGAAAATTCTTTTACTAAGGTAAGAAGAAAGAAGCTCTTTATTATTGATGAAGAAACGGAGACAAATGTGCTAGCGCATTTTGTAGCTTACCCTAAAATATCGATCAGAAACTGTGCAAGAGAATTAGAAGTGAAAAGGGCCACTGTTCACGCAATTTTGAAAAAGAATAAATTCCATCCCTACAAAATGAATAAAGTGCAAACATTATTAGCTGGTGATGAAAAAAGAAGATTAGTGTTCTCTAATTGGTTTATACATTTTTGCAATGAACGACGAGATAATTTTAAGTTTATTTTGTGGTCAGATGAAGCTAACTTTTCAAACACAGGTATGCGCAATAAACACAATGAGCATTATTGGAGTAAAGAAAATTCTTTAGTAGTGGATCCACGTAATCCACAAAACCGATTTAGTTTAAATGTTTGGTGCGGCATAATAGGATCTAAACTTGTTGGCCCTATTTTTTATCACGGCACGTTAACCGGACAACGTTATGTTGAATTATTAACGCCAGTTATTGAAGATTTCCTGGACCATGTTCCTATTATTCAAAACGGCCGCATTTACTTTCAACAGGATGGCGCACCTACTCATAATAGCATACAATCTGTTAATTACTTAAATACAATTTTTGACCAGCGATGGATAGGAACAAATGCGCCAGTTCGTTGTCCTCCTCGGTCACCTGATTTAACGCCGCTTGATTTTTATCTTTGGGGCTCTGTGAAAGACGTAGTTTACCAGGAAAGACATCAGAATGTGGAAGAGTTAGAAATAGCGGTAAGAAACGCATTAAACAACATCGACGGCAGAACAATCTTAAAAGCCACTCGAAGTGTAAAAAAAGAGCTCAAAAGTGCGTAGATCAAGAAGGTGGTACTTTTGAACATTTATTACATTGAAAAACATGTATTCAATTAATTTACAATTTTATACGTTGCTGTTGTTGTTAAGTATTTATGTATCTATTTGTTTCTACTTATTTTTACGTAGTGTTAAGCATAGTGCGATTAATGTTATTACTCATTAAAATTTCTTCCAACTATGTAAAAAGATGCAGTCACATTAAAAAAAATATTTACAAGAATATTTTGAAATCCAAATTTTGAATTATTATTTTGTTTTCATATTCTTAATAACCGAATAAAATATTACTAGTTTGCTTATTTAACCAACGTTGTATCTGCTTTAATAACAAAGTTACCAATGGTGAACCGATAATTTTGGACACCCTGTATAACAACAATTATTATTAACTAGTTGACTTAGTATTGTCGCCTTTTAAGTGTTTACGTATATAATAGTAATAATAGCAATTTTGACTTTCGTTGTCGATGATCGTTACCACAAAAATTTCAAATTTGTCAACTTTTCTTTATATTTAGTCTTTGTTTTCCGTTTATGTGGTTACATTTTAAAATAATATTTTCACGTTTTATCGTTTACCAATTTGTTATTAAAACTTTTTATCGGATGCTCGATTGACACGATTATATAGAATTAAATTATCAATTGTGTTTATTTTGTGTCAGTATTTTTGGTTTTGAACGGTGCCAGTTGCTCATTATACATTGGACCTTGCTCGATGAACACGAGCTGGAAATTCTTATAAAAAATTAACAATGTTTACTCCAGAATATTACAAAGTAATACAAATTCTTCAATATTGGTTAGCAATCAGACCAATGCTAAAATTCTAGGAAAAAAAAAATCAATGGTTCTGAAACAAATATATAAATCCAAATAATATTCTTAATAAAAATTATTAATTACACATTAATAAACGATAGAAAGGCAGCAAATTTTCTTGGAATTCACTTAATATCAATATGCTATAGATAGTTGCCGAGCATACAGGGGTCACCGTGGCTAATGACATAAAATAATGTGTAAAAAATGACAACCATAAAAGCAACGGAGATTTTTCAGGGTGAATGCAATTTCAATTTAACGAACAATATGGGGTATTGGGTATCTTTTGTATATTTTTATTATTTTCATGTTTGTTGTGTTTCAGTTTTAGAATTCCAAGTAATAAATACGAATATGTCTCTATCAATGCCATTTACAACAAATAAAACAACGCAAATGCTACCAAATAAATAATTAATAGTATAGTCATTGAAAACCTGTGTTTTCAGTAAAAAATAAAACTATTAAAGTCAGTAAATTCATTTGTCAGATTACTGTACTAATTTCTAATAAACCGAATTAATTTTAATTTGGTGTATTGCTTTTAGAATTCTGTGAATAAATTACCTGACAAAAACCATACAAACTTTTAGGTGTTTTGGACAAATTTCTTTCATTAAGAATCTGATGTGGCCAGGCACATGATTTTATCATACTATATATAAAATTTATATATAAATTTCCTCATTTCACTAAAAAATAATAATTTTGTATTTTTATTCAGCATTTTTTTTGTACGTATTCTCTTAAATACTATAGAAGCTAACCAATAACAAATTTAACGGCGTTTCCAATAAGAACCTAACCGATATCTAATGAACCAGTTGACAGTATGATGAGATACCGGACCACCTGCGCAACAAACCTTTTCAAGGTTCACCTAACCCTTTGAAACATCAAGGATTAAATTAGTTTTCCAAGCCGAGGTATAACTTTCAAAAATCGCTACCGGCTCATCTATGCCGCAAAATTCTTCGGTTCAACAATAGATCGAAATCTCTCAAAGGCGAGCCGACCATGTCGGAAAAATTACCTAAACGCGGAAGAATAGTTTTAAAGTAGAGATACAACGTGACACAAGGGAATCAGGATGCTCGGATCTGACCAGGGCGGCGTAATGGCAAAGCACAAACACCCTGCTAATACCTTCTGTGAATACGAATTGCCAAAGTCTGGTTTGCTTCGCTATAGAGTAGAGGCCTACCGGGATTATCGTGAAGAATGTTACGGCCTCTACCGCGGCAGGATGTCTATTTTGGTTTTCGTCGTTTTCTATAATTGGATCCGATATAACGGATCATTTAACAAGGATGCTGTCAATCAGGTATTCGAATATCCGATGCGAGTATGTTGAATTTTGTACTTTATCCTTCGTAGTATGCTAAAGTATTGTAATTGTGCGAATTTTTTTTTTGGGATTTTAGCGAAAATATGTCCCTTGAGTTCCCTGAACATTTTTGACCCATGAACAAAAATCTGATGTGGCCAGGCACATGACTTTATCACACTATAAAATTAATACACACATAAAAATTTTACGGAGAGAATTTGCACGTAGTTAGTTGTACACAAAAAAGAGTGATTTTTTCTCCGAAAATCAGTTGATTGTGTGCTAAAAATTGTTGATATACGTAATATCGGAGTTAATTTAACTACACAGCACGGAGTTGAAAATAGTTTATATCCGAAATGGTGAAAATTTTCACCTGAGCTGTGAAATGAAAATTAACACCATGCAGGGTGTTGAAATAACTGACAAAATGAGAGAAAGTACACTTTTTGGAGTTGATATGACTGAACATTGTGACGGAGTGATAAAACTCCTAAAAGTAAACATTAATTCCCTGTGTAATATTGATTTCTAACTCCGTTTTGGAGTGAATAATCTCCAAAAAGGTAAGATTTATACTGTAAAGAACATGTCGCCACCAAGACGGTTTGCAGTTTGCTTTGCAGTGTGTTTGCGGGGTGCAGTTGAGAGTGAGTTTCATTTCCATTACTTTTAATATTTTATATGTAAGTACATTATTATTTCAAATGGAGCAGTGTATTTTCATACGAGTTAAATACGGACAAATAAAAAAATGGGTCAGAATTATCAACGATGTACTAAATTTCGACACAATTAATACAGGTAAGTTACTTATATTACTACATATGTACGTATGTATGTACGTAGACATATGTATGCGTGTACATTACTTATTCGTTGTGCTCACATGCTTTTATAATTATGTAGTTTATAAAAATTTTACGCACACTACTAATGTACTATAGAAGAAAGCTTGTGAAGATACCGGCTAGTCAAATGCGCAGTACGTTTATTGCCGCATTTGTGGTACCTTCATACCGAGTATGACACTGTATTGTACCTACAGAATGCATGTCGATTTTTGTGTTTTTTTATGAAGTAGTGTGTATTCCTTTGTCCGGCAATGCGTTTTTTTTTTCTATTTGCCTTACAACATACAAAAATACAACAATTCTGCACATATTTCTTTTTTTTATGTACAGTTGGCAAGCTATTTAAAATAGCAGAGACAAAATATCAAGATATCAAGTATTATGATGACGCGAGTTATGAAATCGACAAGGAGTTATTGATAGACTTCATATGGCACAGTCAACGAGGAATTACTTTGGTAATAAAGACGGGCGAAGAGGATGACGATGTTTTGGATTATTTGTTTTGAAACTTTAGAACATATAGTTCCATATGAGGTACACATTCCTTATAATAAGGCGAATGATATGTATATAGTTACCAATTATATTATATGTACTTAGTTATTAATGAAAGTACTCTAGACTTTATGTAGTCTGTTATATTTGATATTAGTTATTAATTTATTATTATTAATATTAATACGGAGATTATTGTTATATTTAGGATAAACTGTATTTTATTTATTGAGTATTGTGCAAACATGTATATATTCATTTACTTGTTTTTTCGAAAAATAAATTGTTAAAATGTATTTTTGATTTTTACTGGTCCCCGTCATATTCTTAATAGAGATAAGAACCGCTCTGAAAAAAAAAAAACAACTCTATTTGGTACATATTTAACTTCATTACGTACACAAACAACTCTTTTAGGGAAAGAATAATTTCGCCAATAAAAGAAAAGCACTCCGCAACAGGGTAATTTTAACACTAATAAAGGAGTTACGTAACATCTCCACGGATGTATTTCACTACTACAGAAGAACTTTTGCACTCCGGAACGCGGAAGTTTGACACGCGGGGAGATTATTTTATGTCTATAAAGGAGTAAACCTGCATTTCCCTAAACATATATTTTCAACTCCGTTACAAATAATAATAACTATAAAAAGAGTGAATGAGCTCTGTAAAAATTCAACTCCGTCTGATTTAACTACATGCGCAAACGGTCGCGAGGGAGATCCATAGCGGTGTTGAATCGGTGTTAAATCCAACTCCGTATTTTTATGTGTGTAGTAAATAAGATTCTATTTGATCGAGATCGGTTGTATCTGCATTAAAATAAAGCTAGTTAGCCAGGATTTGTCAGATAATAATAATAAATCTTTATTCACAGAAAGAAAAACACTATACAAAATGAAAAACACAATACAAAATGAGCGAATAAAGATCTGTTAGACACGCCACTGCATCCAATGAACAATTGTGTGTGGCTTTAATTTAATGAGTACGCATACGCTCGAAGCCCAAGAAAAATAAAATTAACAAATCATATAATACAGATTGCGAAACCAGACCAAACAAAAAATATACGAAAACCATCCCTCCTTAGCACAAACTACACCAACCCATCAATACTCATCGAACAAATAAATTCCCTAGAATGGCTGCTAAACATATCTCTGTCCAGCGAAAGTACACCCAACACGTTAACCCCCGCTTTCCTCAGATAAACCACAAACATATTGCATACCTTTGGTGCAACACTCAGAAATGATCTCTGGACAATCGACTTGCTCGCTCGATAAGGCAAACCCATATCTCCGCCCCTTGTAAAATAAGAATGTGAATATGTACTTATCAACTCAGAATCCGCGTATGAGACCTTCGGTACAGAGTGCAGGTAGAGCGATCTTAGACTCATAAGCTATTATTAATACAATATATGAAATAAATACAATATATTAATACAATAAAAAGTTGTCGGATTCCTTAATTTTCTTTTATTTTAGCAATCGCTACATGTTTTGTGTCCTACTGGGCACTTATTCAAGCGCTATAGGAAATGAGAAATAACTTGACGAGCAAATAAAGCTCAAAAAAACTCAATTGTAAAAACTTGTCAGGCGCGGCCCGTGGAGAACATAAAACAACATACAAAGGTCACAAACAAAGATATATGAGACTGCAGAACAGATTTTTTCGTAAAAATATCTACGATTGTCAAAACATCAGCGTTTGACACTATATACCTACTGACATTAGAATGAAACTTGGGCAAATCTTGGCTACTACGATGCAGACACGATCGCTTTCAATCAAATACAATTGGCTCATGCAGCTAAACTATTAATTTTAGCAAAAAATGTCGTAGACATTAGTTATTCAGAATTTTCTCTACTTTAATTTATGATTTAACTCTTTTGACGATTTTACAGAAATGGCGGCTCATTTGCAAAATCTTTGAAAAAGGTTTACAGTAAACACCCAGTTCCTTTGTACCCTTTTGAACCAAAAGCTTTTCGGCTCTAAGTTTGGTCATAAAACTTCTAAATATGAAGTTCCGTGCCGATACCTTTAGTAGTTTCTCCGGAATCGAATTAACAAAAATTGAGTACACACACACACACACACACACACACACACACACACACAGACATTTTTTTGTACCTTGGTCAAATATGTTTAGGGGACCCAAAAGGACATACTGCGTATGATAAAGTAAAAAATATCAACCAAAACCAGTTTGACCAATTCGATAATTTTGTCTGTGATCTTCAACGACATTTTAGAAGAAACATGTTACAACTCAAGTAAATATTAGAAACAATTTGTTGAACTTCATCAAAATAATATGTTATATACAGTCACCGCCAAAAGTCGGCAACATATAGACAATTTCTGTATTGTCGATTTAAAAAAAATCTTCTTAAATGTTCTTGCTTTGTTCTTAACCAAAAAACATTCAAATTTTAAATATTATTTATCATATACAGGCTAGTTCAGGAAATTGTAATTTGACATAATTCGTGATTTTAACAGCATTTTCCTCTGTAGATAATTGATATAATGGAATAACTAAGCAAGATTGATTTACCTTTTATTCGGTTAGTTAATGGTGATGACGATTCATCTCAAAATCTCAATTTTTGTAGAATACCAACATTACATCACAAAAATTACTAATTCTGGAGTAATCTTCCAAAAACGATAGAGATCATATCAAAATCACGAATTATATACAAATTTTCGATATATTTTCGATAATAACAAAGATCCTTTACTCTTATGTCAAATTCTAATTTTCTGAACTACCCTGTATATGATTAACAATACTTGGACACTAAGGCAAAAAATGTTTAATATTCCGAAAATTTAATTCTCCATAAAAGCTTCCGGATTGTCTTAAACCTAAAACGCAAATATTAGAATGTAATTATCTGCTTACATGTACCGAGTGTTGAAACTATGAAAAACTCTTAAGAGTAAAGTAACACCCTACTGGGTGTTACTATTATTATATAGAACGTCGAAGGTGACTATAGTTTCATATTTAATGCCTTCTAATAGAAATAATTTTTTAAATAATATGTTTGCATTGCTTTGAAGGTATTTTATTCTTTTTGGCAACACGCGGTATATTCAAGCAGATAATTACATTCTAATATTTATTATATTGTATTATTTATAGCTTTTATGAAAAATAAATTTTTCTGTTGTAAACAACGCCGCAGTCTGAGTGAGGACGTCAGGAATGCGAGCGTGGGTTGTCAAGGGTTGCTTGGACAGAAGGATGTCAAAGGCGGCCTTGGACAGTTTAGTTACCATCGTAGTTACAACAATAATAATATGACAACTGATAATTAACGAATGATATGTCATTGTAACTGATTCTATGTACACTCGTGGAATAAAGTATGTTCTGCTCCGTATTTCAGCAGTGTGTCGATGTTACATCCATGTACGAGTTTTTTGTTACTCTCGTCGGCCGGTCGGCCGCTAAGTGCAAAAAATTGTCCGGTTACGCTGCATACTCGTATATCGGAAATTTATTATTTGAGAAACCTTGTTCGAATGCTTTGAATTGGTTTATAATGATTTATATATTTCTATTTATTAGCCTAATGTGTAATAAATTAATGTAATTCCTACATTGCAATGTAATTGTGTTTTTATTAAATATAATTTATTTTATAACATAAAATGAAAATTTCATTTCAAGATATTGCATAAAACACAACAAACTATACAAACTTATTGCATCTAATAGCTTTTTTCGTTAATAAATACAAAATTCAATTTCTTGTGGTGAATATTTTTACTGAAGGTTATTTCAGAACTTTTATGTATTAACATTTTATTCACAATATAGAAATAAATTAATAAAATTAAATTGCTTTAAATTTGTATTTATGATAATTTGTTACTTGTGATTTACTGGTATTTTCGAGATATTTAGCTTCAACGATATTTTGCAGTTTAACTTAATAACCAGAAATGATGTATTTTGTATAGCATGAATGTATCATTACAATCTTTTTATATTATTATTTTGTATTTACTTTACAGCAATTATTTTTCAAATATCTGACAACTGAAAATAATGACAATTATGTATATCACTAATTTACAAAAATTGATAATTGCTTGTAGAAGCAAGCTCTAAATTTTCGACGAATTTTGATGGAATGTAAATGTGAAATAATTAGTATTAAAAAATAAACAAACCAAAATATACGACCATCTAAAAGAACATTTAGATGACATTACAGTTAAAATTAGTTCCCTCTATGTCCAAAACTACTACAGATTTGAGGTTTGAAAAAAGATTTGACATTAATCATTATGGACATAATAACCTAATTTTCAGTATTCTTAAGTAATTAGTTAATTAATTATAAGTAAAATTTTAATAATTCTAATTATAAATGAACAAAAGATGAAACTAGAATGTTTTTTTTTTCTAGAAAGTAGAAAGTAATAAGTTTCATATGGTTTTATTGGATTTGTTTTTCATTTGTTTCAAACTTTTTGCTAGACACGGTATAGCCCAGTGCATTGTGAAATTTTCATAAACAAATAAAATAAAAAATATGGTTTTTCAATTATACAATAATAGTTACAGCTTAAAACTGTCCTCCTGCAAAATTCAGGTGACTAAAGTAGGTAATCGAGGATTAATAAACTAAATTAAAGTCAAACATGGTCATTTTGATGATTTCAATAATTTATAATTTCCATTTGTATTTTTCACGAAAATTTTCTTATTTAAATTCAACTAAATTTGATAGATAATGATTATTTTATTTTCATTACAATAATAGAACAATCTAAACCCGGTTCATCGAAGTGCATATTACATAACCTTCAAAATTCACGTCGTTTTTTTTTTCTCTTCACAGTACGGCAACCGGGTCAGTGTCAGCATAAGTCTGGAATATACAAACATCAACTCTATGCAAATCTAAGCACGTACCCCTTGTTTGAAATCGAGTATATAAAACTCACGTACCGCGATCGTTCGATATCAGTTCACTTCAATCAATCGAAGTAAACACACCGAAGTAAATACACCAACCAGAAGAAACAACAGAATATGATGAAGGTAGGCTCACATTAACAAGATGGTAACGAGAAAAGCACAAAAACCCATTTGCTGTGACAAATGGAAAGTATTTAAAATATTAGATGTACGTCTTCACTTGTTATATTTAAGATAATCAAAATTATTTATGGGTTTGGTTTGTTTTTATTTTCAGTTTGCAGTAGCTACCGTTCTGGTTATTGCCTCTTTGGCATCAGCGGAACCTCCGAGGTTTGGGCCGCAGAATCCTATACAATCAGCTCCATACAATCCAAGTGGTTGGAGACCAAATGGGCCTTCTTTTGAGTTGCCTCAAAGACAACAGGCTGAACCTCAACAAGGTTATGGCGCGCCACAAAGACAACAAGCTGAGCCTCAGCAAGGTTATGGCGCGCCACAAAGACAACAAGCTGAGCCTCAACAAGGTTATGGTGCGCCACAAAGACAACAAGCTAACCCTCAACAATTTTACGGTGCTCCACAACAAACTGTGCCTCAACAAACCTATGGACCTCCTCAACCTGAGTATGCACCATCTGAACCAGAAGCAAGAACTGTTCAGACCACGACTGCTTCCTACGATGAGTCTTCAACTGAACAACCATCGAGATTGGTAATTTTTAATTGATTCTATTATACAATAGTAAAAATGATGGTCCCAAGTTGGTACCTTGCAGAATGCGAATCTAGCCGTTCAAAATTATTTTAGCGCTATGGTCCAATTTAATCCGAAGTGATTTAAGCATCTTCGTAGATAACCAAATGACTTAACTGCAATCAGTTTGCTACACTGGAAATTTGAGATAACATTTTTTGCATTCCGGGTCAATTCTAGACTGTCGTGTTGAAGAATTTGTTGAAGAAATTGACTGTGAATGTTATTATTGTAAACTTGAATAGTGCTGTGATTTTATATTAAATATTCATAAATGAAAATTTGGAAATTTCATAACGATTACAGTTTTTTGCAATAACTAAAAGCAAATTTTGCAAAGTGTTCCTGATTGCTTACTTACTTGGTTACATGACCACGTAGATTTGATTGTCATAATATGTCATAGCTGGTTAAAATATTTAAAGAAATACTTAGGCCTAGGTCGTGTGTGGTATCTTTGGATAGATTTTAATAAGAAACAACATTAGGTTGAACAAAATTGTTTCTAAATCATACGGTTTACGAAAAAACTCAAAAAAATCATTCATTGCATCTGCGTCAGCTGTAATCATGATGGAAATTACAGGTATAGTTCTGTATTGAATTATTAGGGAAGACAAGTGATTATACAGGGTTAGCCAAAATTACCAGAATAATTCACTAACCGTACAAAGAATTGATCAAACAAAAAATTTTTGGCTATCGTTTAAATATATTTGGGGTATATTAAGCTGCTTATTTTATTATAGAAATTTCGTAACCTTTCCTTTCTTATATAGAACACCTGTATATTAATAATTCTAAGTATTTTTATAGGAATCGTTTTTTATAAAATGCATTATTTTTGAATAACCAAAAATAGTCAAAATTACCAGAACACATAAGTAATTCACCAACCACAAAAAATCAAAAATTTTTTAAATTCTAAAATTAATTCTAAGAACTTTTTGTAGAAATGAGTTTTTTTGAAAATGCATTATTTCTGAGATATGAGCAAGCATTTATCCAAAACTCATGAACTGCAAATTAAGAATATTTTCCCACATACATCCACATTTAGTTTAATGTGGCAGTTTTGAACATATAATTTCATTCTGTTGATTGTGTTGTTATTTTCTCTTGGATTTTTTACTTTTCCACAGTTTGATTAAAGTAAAAGTTTTGTTTAATAGCTTATAACAAAAAATAATGCATTTATAAAAAATAAATCCTACATAAAATACTTAGCATTAATTTTAGCATTAAAAAATGTAAAAATATACAGCATTTTCCGTCAGAAAAAGGACAGGTTTGCAAAATTCTATAATAAAATAAACCTGTTTTTTTTTATTTTTTTACTTATTTTGCAAGTTTTTTGCAGTTGGAAAATTATTTAGCTGTTCCGGTAATTTTGACTATTTTTGGTTAATAGCTTATAATTAAAAAACAACGCTTTTTATAAAAAAATGATTCCTATAAAAAATTCTTAGAATAAATCATAGCATTGAACAATGTAATAATATATAGGCTGTTCTATTTAAAAAAAAGAAAAGGTCATAAAATTTCTATAATAAAATGAGCACCCTGTATATTGAAAATATATTTAAACGATGGCTTGTTTAAAGTCAAAATACTTTGGTTTGAACAATTTTTTCAAATTTCTTGCGGTTGGAGAATTATTTAGGTGTTTCGGTAATTTTGGCTAAGCCTGTATATCGATAGTCAATGATTTTGCGCATCTGTTTTGGACAGTCAGCTGTCAAAAAATAATTTTTTTCCATAATCCGATATCATATTGCTTATTTCGTAAACCACAGGATTGAGTAACATTTCTTTCAAACAAAAGAACTGATTATATTTACAGATTTAGTAAAATTATACGATCATTGGTATACCATTGGTATTTAGATGTTTTTAAAACACTGTATATGTATTTGCAAGTGTAATATTATGTAATATATAAAACATTTTATAAGTATGTATTTGCAGGTGTAATATTATCATAGGCATATGGTTTCATATGGAAATGTGTTTTTTTTTTTAGTTAATTGCGAATTTGAATTTGTGTTTTCAGGTTGAACGAGTGAAGGCAACCAATTCTGAGGCCAAACCCGAAAGGTTACAAGAACAAAAACAACAGAACCCAGTATTTCTAATCGTCCCACAACCTGAAAAGTTAGTGTACACAATTCAGCAGCAAAACGCTCCCCTGGTGGCGATTCCAGAAACTAAATTCTTCGCCAATCTTCAAGCTTATCCAGCAGCTGTCCCTCTATCTGCAGCTGCGCATTCAACATCAATTTATACTCCAAATTATAGCAGTTCTTACGTGCAAATTTATCAATAATTTTCAAATTGTTTGGTATATTTATGTTTGGTGTAGTTCAAATATACCTTATTTCGTTTATTTAAATTATTGAGTGTATATTTATTTTGTGCCCGCGTAAATTAATTAGAAATATTTAAAAAATAATTTGTAAAATGAACGAGCGAATAAATAAAATTGATACAGAACGTTATTTTAATTTACTGTGTTCGTATGTACGCTGAGCGCGCTCGTAAACTTTGTAAAATAATGGGTTATTGATGTTTTTATATATAAATAATTGCGTACGCTTCGATTGTTTGGGTATTGTTTGCCGTTTTAGTCTTTTTTTCGTTCGGTAATATTGGATAGGCAATGGGCCATATATATTTCGGTTATTTGCGATGATATTCCATATTATATTATATTTACACGTAGTTGTATAAACGGTCCAATATTAAAATTATAAATACTGGTGTATATGGGATAATTCGTGTTATTATTAACAAATTAATTTATTGCCGGTTGTATCCGATGTATTTCAGATTTATAAAATTATCGGAAAAATTATGATGCCTATAATAATAATAATAATAATATGTAATAATAATTATGGATTTTCTGTAGTTTTTGACTAAAGGGAGCTTCTATAACAGCGCAAGATTTGAATTTTAAATTGAACATATATTTCTGTAGCAAAGTATTGAAATATTTATTGAATTATAATGTAGACATTATGTAGACAATATCAAATTTATCTCTCTAAACACGTTCAGTACGTAAGTTCTGGCAATAGGACTAATGCAGTATTTTATCAGACAAAGCCCATCACTCTTACCATGATAATCACTATTGGAACCCAATAAAAATGTAATCAAAATCACTACCATTAAATTGTAGCTGGTTTGCTCACTTTAAATACTAAACGAAACTTGCTCATAAGTAAAACTAAAATCTCAATAAAAGAATAACAAATATGTTACAAATAAAACAAAAGAATTAAAACAATAAACTGAAATTCTAAATCTACTAAATATTTTGAGGAATTGTCAGATTATACAAAACACATTAAATTAAAATTAAACACAAAGTAAGGAAGTATGTAATGACCGGCTAACCATTTACAAAAGCACACACTAAAAAACTACATTTTAATATTAAACAAACGGGATGCTTGCGAGTGGTTTGTTTTACATCTCAAACCATTCTTTATGTCTTTATGTCTGCGTGCCAACGAATCTACGGCTCACCTATTCAACTTCCCCCCCCCCCCCTTGACTTCATATTAGGAGAAAAAGGACCACACGACAAGTTATATGAAATGTGTAGATGGCAAGCCAGTTGGCCTAAATGCATAAATATCTCGCTCAGCAGATCATAAGTCATAAATCTGTTTTACTGAACTAGTACTTTCGAATTATGCGACTATTCTTTTCACAGTGGATGAATTTGGAATATTTATTCTACCGAAAATTCACTATTCAACTATTCAAATCTTTCGTTTTTATTAAAACAGCCTTTAGTTTCATCAAAAAGAATGCAACGCATTTCCTCTTCTTATATTATTGTCGATTGATAAATATCTAGAGAGAGAGAGAGAGAGCGTGCAACATCGACCAGTTCAGTTCAAACTCTCAACAATGGACGCTCCCACGTCTCTGCAGTTCTGTCGGGTCGTACGGTTTAGTAGAGCTTTGTGTAGCCGCCTCCTCTTGCGCTCGAGTGGCCGATTCAGAAACCGGGAGCCCAAATGGCTGTTTATATCACCCCGGTGTATAACTTACTTAACCCATTATGCGTTCCACTCGCCTTTCAGTCACGGAATGTCAAGACTGCTGGTTTAGATAAGTGACAGCAGACAAACAACACAAAGCGATAGATAAAAACGATCCGGTGCTACACGGATGATCTTTTTTATGCCTATTGCGTCTTCTAAATGTGTGAAGATGAAAAAATGGTTCGAGAAAAGTTCTTCATTGTTATATTTTTTTGTGTTTGTTGAAGTGAAGATAATAATAACCAAGAATATGTTAATTTTAATTTTTTACACAATTATTTTTAATAACGCGAATGAATTCCATGTAATGTCGTTCTTTTTCTATTCTAAATGGATACGAGACAACAAATTTTATAGCAAATAATTAAACATTAGAAATTCGACAATATTAGTTGGTATTAACGCAGTTGTCGAGATAGGATCTCTATTTTTTAAAAAGAGGGGAACAAGGTTATAAATCTACGAACATTCGTTAAAAATACTTAATAAAGATTTGATAAACAAATCTATGGAAACGTAAAACATGTATTAACGCTAAAATTTACCATAGAGAAGGAGAAAGAGAAAAAACTAAACTTTTTGGATCTAACCATCAAGAAACAGGATAATAAATTACAGTAATGCTATACAGGGTTAGCCAAAATTACCGGAACACCTAAATAATTCTGTAACCATAAGAAATTTAAAATAATGGTTCAAACAAAAGTTTTTGGGCTTTAAACAAGCTATCGTTTAAATATATTTTCAATATACAGGATGCTCATTTTATTGTAGAAGTTTTGTAACCTTTCCTTTTTTTAAATAACGTCCTCTATATTATTAAATTTTTTGATTCTAAGACTCATTTTAACAATTTTTTATAGGATTAATTTTTTTGTACAATGCATAATTTTTTAGTTATAACCTATTAACCAAAAATAGCCAAAACGACCGGAACACCTAAATAGTCCACCAACAGCACAAAATTTCAAAAAATTAATTTTTTTTTTGGGTTTAAACACCCTCTTGTTCAAATATGTTTTTAATATACAGGCTGTTTATTTTGTCTTGGGAATCTGCAAACCTTTCCTTTTTCGAACAGAACAGCCTGTATGTTTTACATTTTTTAATGCTAAGATTAATTCTAAGGTTTAGGAATTATGTTTTATAAGATTTTACTTATGTGCAATTAATCAAAACTAATATACTTTTACTTTGATCAAACAGGTAAAAAATAAAAAATCCAAGACATAACAACAACTAAGTACATATTAAATAGAATTAAATTAAATGTTCTGCCACATTAAAATAAATGTGTATGTATCTGGGAAAATATTCTTAATTTAATGGACAGGAGTTTTGATTAATGGCTCATAAACTAAAAAAAAAAAAAAATCATAGAGTTGAAACAAAATTACAGGTTGTTCTATTAGAAAATGGACACGTTTGAAAATATCCATAATAAAATAAACACACTGTATATTAGAACTATATTTAAACAAGAGGTTGTTTAAACGCAAAAAAGGTAATTTGATTTTTCTTATTTCGTGTGCAGTTGGAGAATTATTTAGGTGTGCAGGAATTTTATAAAAAACTTATTCCTATAAAAAATTCTTCGAGTTAATCTTAGAATTAAAAAAAAAATAATAATATACCTATCGGTGTTCCATTTAAAACAGGAAAGGTATTAGTTGTTGCTAAATATCTTCCAGAAATTATTTTCCAATAACCGAATCAAAATTAAATATAATATAAATCAAAACTATAAATAAATCCGAATTAAATCTGAGATGAAGAGATGAAGATTCTCAGAGAACAGACGACCTTAATTGAAATTAAAAAGAAACTTAAAATAGCAAATCACCAACGAACACGTGTTGAACTTTGCTGCCAAAATACAAATTGAGAGAAAAACTAATAAATCTCGAACTCACTTACTAGTCAAACATATTGCAAGAAAAATCTCATTAGTACAACAACCCTCATTTTTCATTTTAAAAGAACAACCAAAGAACGCAATTAAAATATTCTTTTATTGCAAAACGGTCAAGATACGATCAAAATTGAGACTACAATATACCAGAAGGGTCTCCCTCGTTTCTTCAATCCTACAATGCTCACATAGAGGGCGCTTGTCGTGTAATATAGACCGAACCAAGCTCGGTACGCCGAAAATCGAATGAACTTTCCAAGGGAGTCCCGCAGCGCGATCAGTATCGCCGGTTCCCAACAGTTTCCCACAGGAAGCTCGACGCGTTTCGGTAGGACACTGCGCGATGTAATCCAGCTTACTCCTGGAACAAAACATCTTGTTCCCTGTCTGGTTCGGCAATAGGTACATAGGGAATTCCTATTCAGTTTCTGCATACCGATACCATCTGGTCAGACAGAGACGACTATACAGAGATATAGTGGGAGATTTGTGTAGCTTTGTGCTTAACTAATGCTAAATGTTTTTGTTGTAATCAGTTGTTATTTGTTTGATGCCAAGGATAATGTTATGAAGGGTGTTTGCTAGTGATGTTTAAGAAAAATGGTAAGTGAATTTTGCTGTGCAATATGCTGCCCTTAGACATAGAGATATCATGATGAACAAGTCAATAAATTCATGATAAATTTTTCATCAAGCTAATAATCAAAATCACACTGGATACAAAAAATATATTTTTCTGCGACGTTTAATAGATGGTAACAGTGCGACTGATGTGACGCAGAATTTTAGAATTAGAAACTATATTTGAAATAGGTACTATAAGATTTTGGTTATTGATCAACAAAATATTTTTTTTAAGAAAATTGATGTTGTAATATAACTAAGTTAATCATGAAGACTAAGAAATTCCTTATTTGGCTGGCATTAATTAGATGACAATAAAAATAACTGAATAATAACATCTGAATCGGAAGGTAGAAGTTGGGAATTGTTTCTAATTTTTGAGAAACTCGGTGCCAAACATGGACAGAACGTAATTTGGAATCAAAAACTGGAGTCGATGCTTAGATGCTTCGTACCAAAATATTACATTTTTTAGTTTATTGTAAAATCCTTAAACTGGACGATACTGTTTCGCTGTATTTTATTACCTGTTTATGAATTTTATATTCTGTAGTACATCACTGATTCTAGGTAAATAAATCCTCCCCAAATTTCTTCATTTTTACGTTTATGTTTTTACTTTATCATACGCAGTATGTAAAGTATTGTAATCGTGTCGAAAAAAATTTTTGAGATTTTAGCGGAAATAGGTCTTTATGGGTCCCCTGAACATTTTTGACCAAGGTACAAAAAAATGTCTGTGTGTGTGTGTGTATGTGTGTGTGTGTGTGTGTGTGTGTGTGTGTGTGTGTGTGTGTGTGTGTGTGTGTGTGTGTGTGTGTGTGTGTGTGTGTACCCAATTTTTGTTAATTCATTTCCGGAGAAACTACTAAAGGTATCGGCACGGAACTTCATATTTAGAAGTTTCATGACCAAACTTAGAGTTGAAAAGCTTTTGGTTCAAAAGGGTCCAAAGGAACTGGGTGTTTACTCCAAGCCTTTTTCAAGGATTTTAGAAATCAGCCGCCATTTCTGTAATTTCGTCAAAATAGTTAAATAATAAATTAAAGCAGAAGAAATTTTGAATAATTTATGCCTATGAAATTTTTTGGTAAAATTAATAGTTTAGCTTTTTAGTTTATTCTAAGCCCTTTTCAAGGATTTTGGAAATGAGCCGCCATTTCTGTAATTTCGACAAAATAGTTAATTAATAAATTAAAGTAGAGGAAATTTTGAATAATTTATGCCTATAACATTTGTTGGTAAAATTAATAGTTTACCTTCAAGAGCAAATTCTATTTGATCGAGATCGGTCGCATCTGCATTGATATGAAATTACATAGTAGCCAGGATTTTGACAAATATTTTTTTGTGTTGTCACATTCGAAAACAGCTGATCTCATCAGAGGTTGGAGAACCACTATGGAACGTGCCGCTGTAGTGCGCAAAATTATAAAATACAAATTTCAAATAAAATTAGATCACCAATTTGATTGTTTGTTGATAAGAAATATCAACCCGTCTTTATATCTAATTCTAAAAATGATACATTGAGAAAATTATAAATAAAGTATAGCGATGAGTGTAGTTTTATTTTAGTATGTTGGTAGGGATGTGTCATGAACAAATATAAATCTGTCAGAATTTGAATTACCTTTTTAAGGTGCGTTTTCATTAGTGATAATGGCAGTGGTAGCAGACGCCGTTATAGTATTTCCAATAGAAAATTGCTAGTGACTCATGTTTATGTACATGCAAACTAATATGTGTCATTATCACGATATGTAAGAAATACAATAATTTCGTATTCTACCACCGCCATTAGCTACCATTACCTACCAATCGGAACGCACCTTTCGTCAAAGTGGTACCAACCTAGCATTTACTATACAGAAATCATTTATTTTTTTTTTATATACGTATTTCTTAAATGCAACACAATAAACGTAGATGTCGCTCCTGCCAAAAACTAGATAGCGCAACTCGCTCATACGCGACGGCTACACTCCGCCTTCGATGACGCGCCGTATCACCGCTCGTTGCGCTATTCCGTACTTTCGGCATTTGTGACATAAATAATTATTATTCTAATGACGTAGTGTAGGTAGTGTCAAATGCTGATGCTTTGACAATACCTACGATTTATCTCTATAGAATAGATTCTCATGCAGCTAAACTATTAATTTTATATATTGTATGATAAAGTCATGTGCCTGGCCACATCAGATTTTTTTTTCTGTTGCTGAGGGTAAAGTAACTAAAAAGACTGAAGCAAGTTAAAAGGTTCATGTTTGTCTCCATATCGAATTATATGTAGTACTTGCAAAATCTGTTCTTCCTATTATAGCAACATGTTGGTGTAAACGAACATTTTATGGTTAATACTTATTTTAATCAGAAAGGGTGCTGTTATAGACTCATATTCACACTTAAAAAATAGCAGCTGAATTGATTTATTGTAGGACAGTGCCCACATTTCGTTGATTAACAAAAATATGAAAGTAATTTAAAATTACCTTTTTAGGATCCCGCGATTTAGATTTAAAATCCCGGGATCCCGAAAAACTCATTATTTTTGGGATCCCGTAATCCCGGGACTGGAAGCCCTATCGGCTACTATTCGGGTATTACCGACGGCGGTCGACGAATTTTTAAATTTACCACTTCTAATTGCAATTTTATCATAAACAAACCAACGCACAGGGCTACAAACTTTTCAGGATGATATGTTAAACGGTGTGGAATTATATGCTTAGTGATTTTGTCAAATTCTTAAAAAAGAATCTAATCTATACGAGATCGTTCTCAGTGTGAATGAGCCTTGAAACGGAAAAGTCAGCGCAGTTTGCGAAGACGGCTTCCAATGGAAATTGAGAGTGGCGGAGCCGAGAAGTGGATCGGTAGCACAGCCATGAGCGAGTACGAGTGCCCCGCATGCCGGCGGGGAGACGAAATAATTATTCTCCCGGGAGTAGGAGCGACCGAACTCGGCGGCTAATTGACTTAAATACCTCTCGAGCGGCGCGGGCGGTTTGTTGAATGACACCGCGCTGTCACCTTTCCAGATACCCCGCGCACCCGACTGCTCCCGGCTGGGAGACGTTTTCCGCGACGAACTTCAAACGAATTACCAAACGACCCCGATCCTCACGCATCCTGTGATCTAATGAGCCCATTTAAAGTTAGACAATGTTGTTTGATAGGGATTTAATTCCGTAAATGGTACACAGATAGAAAAGATTTCTTGTTTTAAAGAAATGTATTTGTTTGAATTTATTCTTTTGGGCCAAAACATATTTGTTTGACGCCAACAATATATACTTCATTGAATACTCTAGTTTATTTGCTTGCAGAGATTAATTTATTTGAAATATTTATTTAAGTGGAATAAATATATATGGATACAAACAAATGTTACTTTCCTTTAAAGTAATATTTTTGTTTTGATTTAAAAAGGTGTTTCTTTACACCAATCAAATATAATTTTGATTCAAACATATAAATTTGTATATAAGGAGAGATTTATTTCGCTGAAAGTAATATTTTGTCATTGGCTTAAAAATAGGTTTACTTCCGTCAAAGAAATCATATTTTGATTAAAATAAATATATTTGTACACAAGAAGAGATTTATTTCCTTAAATAATATTTTTGTTTTACTTAACCTTGACTATATGTTGGGCTGGGAAGACCAAGCACTGGTCGAGGATGTGCGACATCCCAAAAAGGAGGTGACACATGGCGAGTCTTCCGAAAAATTCTTATCTATTAATTCCTTCAACAAATTAATGATTTTAAGCATTTTAACTCGACCAACAATTTTGTTAATTTAAAAAAATATAATTCTTTCACTCAACACAATCATAATTATTTGAAGTAAATAAATCTCATTTCTTATAATACACAAATTGCAAACTTTAACTGGAAACATAAGTTGTTTGACACAAATCAACGTTCTTTCTACCAAACAAATATTTCAAATAAATGCGTTTTTATCCGCAAATAAATATTTCTTTGCCTCTATTGAAACACCAAATTTATTTGAGTCAATGCATATTATTTGAATTAATTGAATTAAACAAAAATTTCTCTCTGTGTATATTATTAATCAATGTGTTAAAAATTTAAATTCTCATATGCTGCGAGGTTGTAATCAAGTAAAACTTTAAATATTAATTTACAGTATCTAATAGTATGTTTTTTGAAAGGACGAACACAAACAATATAGGTTATAAATCACGATTTATAAAGTTTATGCACTGGATAGACAGTTCTAGGGTTACACAACCCGATTACAAGTCTCACCTAATAAAATTAGTGTTCAAGCTAAGAAATATCAGAAATACACCTTTAGTTTGACGTTATAAATCAATTGTCAAAAGTCGTCATCGTTAGCATGTGGGCTAAGGAGTTGTATAGGTGATAAAACTTTAAGAAATTCGATCTCCCAAGCTATCACTCGGACGGCAAAAATGTTAACTACAAAAGTTGTTGATCACTTCGTTTATAAGAACTAACTGGAGCAGTGTCCAGCTTGCACACAGAGAAATAAATGGTTGTCTAATGTTAAGAAAATGACATTCTTAACATAATTTATTAGTTTTAAAACAACACATACTTACAATAAAAATATTTCTTTAATATAAAACAACTTAAATATTTGCTTTAAACAAGCGATTGTTTTGATTTAAGAAAGTCGTTGTTTTGAAAATAGTGTGAAGGATGCCAATGGATGGCGCTTTAGTTTCTCGTCGTAAGGGAGATCTTCTAGAGCAGGGGTTCACAACCTTTTAGGTTCCGTGTACCACATAAAAAATAAACAAAAGTCTCCGCACCACCAACCTTTATACAAAAATGCATATTAATAAATACATAAATGAAAAAAGGTTATATCAGATTTTAAATATACATACCTACATACCTACATATTATTTTGTACCAAAATAATAACTTTGTAGCGACAATTAAGTTAAGAAAAAATAAAAAAGTTCTAATAAGACAATAGTCTAACAATAAACAATTATATAACAAAACTTCTTTTGGTATACAAAAGTAAAGTAAAACCATCACTTACATTGAAGTAATATAAAATAATTTAAATATTGATGCGACTGGGATTGTTTTGAAACTTGAACTTCTGATTTCAGTACGAAGAGACAATGTTATCTTTTTACTGCTTGATCCAAAACTGTTTTTAGTCTGTCTGGTTTAGATTTTGCTACTAGAAAATCCCGATGGATTTTGCAGTGAGTGAATTGAGCTTCTGGAGCTACTGTTTTAATTTTTTTTATGACGGCGGCGATTCTTTTCTGTTAAAGCCCGATTTCCATCAGCGCAGACACCAATAAATTTCTACCATGGAATGGAATTGTTAAACAGACAATTATTAGAATTTATCACCAGATCTTCTTTCGGGCAGAGGTTCCAAAAATAAATACTCCTCTGCAATTTCCTCTTCAACTTCAAATCAGTTAAAAACTAATAATTGATCAAAATAACTGATGTCGGTACTTTCATCTCACTGTAACGTAAAATAATTACTTTGTTTTGCCTTTTTAACCACACTCTTCTAGACAATCTGTGATGCAAGAAGACTAAGAAGGGAACACCGGGTGTCTTCTCTAGTTGGAAAATATTATTATTGCTTTTATAATAACATTCATATTTAAAACAGTTCATATTTAAAAGAAGTAGGTGAAAACAAAGGTTGCCTTGAATTGAGACAACGTTTCGTTGTCTGTGCTACTTATTAATTAGCAGATAACCTGCTTTTGTAACTTAAATAACTGCACATTGTATTAAAATTTCGTTCTATTTAGTATTGTCAAATAAACGATTAATATTTGCATTCAACTTTCAACTTTTAAATGTTGATATATAATTCAAATAATACATTCAGACAGTTACATGTTTTATGATCATAAAATCGTCAAATATACAATTATTATACCACATTCTTTAAAATCAGAATCATCGGGTGACCGGACGCAACCATTTCTCTGTTGTTAACAATTATACAAGGTGTTGCAAAACATGTGGAAAAGACCGAACTTCCCCAAGGCCACATGTAATTTTCTCCCCATTTAAACCGCCCATCTTAGAGCCACAGAGGAAGACTTCCTGCCTCCAGGCTAAGCAGAATAACCCTCCTGCAGAGGGCGAGTTCGGTGTAGACTGTAGAGTGGCCTGCTTGATTTCGTCTAGTCACTCCGCACATACGCGTCGCGGCGTCTAATGTCCCCGCGCGTCGCGTCGGTCTCTCCGACCGACGCCTCCGAATCAAAGTGTCAACAAACAAACGACATTACTCGAGTCGGGGTGGCAGAAGAAGGGTAGGAGGGGGGGAGGGGGTTCCCACCCCCTCACGACAAAGAAGAAGTTCACGCGCGTAGACCGCGACGGCCGCCATACCGAATCAATACCCCGGAGACACTTCTGACGTCACACTTCCTTACACACTATGATCACTAATCGTTTCACACTACCGCTAAAGGACGAGTCACACAATCGGACGTCGCGACGCACAGTGGTCGATTTTGAACTTTGTTGTATACCCCATCTAGACTCAGTGCCATTTAATGTGTTTTGTGTTAGGTTAGTCACTAAATTATGTTATTTGTCAAATTATAAATATGTAGCATTGTAAATATTCTTTCACTCGTTCGACGCTTGTAAAGGAATTTTGCCACTTTCTCCTTATTCTACTTTAATATCATTTAAGTACCTAGTAATTGCCTCGGTGGCCCTTGCAATCGAAAGTTGAGTGGGAGTTGCCTTAAGTTGCGACCAAAAACCACTAACAAGGGCCTCTTCGAAAGCTATCAGTCCAAGTAACAAGACGTGTCCTATCGTCAACTCCAATATCGCAACCCTCTTCGATAGCTAACAGTTCGAGTGACAAGACGTGTCCCATCGTCTCCAATATTGCAACTTTCTAATAATCGCCACATCACTACTAGGACACGTCAATACCATATCCGAATAATCCACTACAAGCATCGAACGAGCCTTATTCAGTAATAAATAGTTAAAAGTATCCACGAAGTTTAATTATCAAGCGTAAGAGAAGGAAGTGAGCACGACTTGGACCGTTTCAGCAACCGCTTAAACCAACGGACGGTAGGAATCCAACAACTTGTAGGTAGAGATTTTTACGCAAATGGTCTCAAAACAATGTTTATGTCCTACATGATCATAAAGTGACATTTTACATCTTAGATGCCGGGGCAAAAACTGCTTCTCAAAGCCCGCGAGGGTGTTAAGGATTCTTAACGCCCGCGCGGGCGTTAAGGGCTGCAATGGTTATATGTCAAATATATCAAATATTTGTCATTCAAATTGTAAATTTTAAGTCATCAATGTCAATTATTGCCGATTAAGGTTATAAGTTTGACAATTAATTGTCTGTACTGTCACTCGGCAATGTCAATTATTGGCGATTAAGGTTATAAGTTTGACAATTAATTGTCTGTATTGTCACTCAACTCCAAATTGTTTGTATTGTTATTCAACTCCGTAGATACGCATGTCACTTGATAACGTCAAAAAAATTATTAATGTTATTCAAACGGAGGAACAAAACCATTGTAGGATATAAAATTTTGTATGCACCTCGGGCATTACTTGATGTTTATGCCCTCGGGCGACTTAAAAATCTCTCGGGGCCTGTCGCCCCTTGAGCTTTTTAAACGGTCACCCTCGGGGCATAAACATCCGTGTAATGCCCTTGGTCCATAAATAACTATTATGTCCTACATGATCATAACGTGACATTTTAGACGTTAGATACCGGGGCAAAAACTGCTTGTTAATGCCCGCGAGGGCGTTAAGGATTCTTAACACCGCGTGGGCGTTAAGGGTTGCTATGGGTTTATGTCAAATATATCGACAATTAATTGTCTGTAGTGTCACTCAACATATCAAAATATTTATTAATTTTATTCAAACGGAGGAACAAAACCTTTGTAGGACATAAAATGTTGTATGCACTTCGGGCAT
Source organism: Melinopterus prodromus (assembly GCA_964023965.1). Classification (NCBI taxonomy): domain Eukaryota; kingdom Metazoa; phylum Arthropoda; class Insecta; order Coleoptera; family Scarabaeidae; genus Melinopterus; species Melinopterus prodromus. Next base: position 61,821,213 of record OZ030394.1, read on the forward strand.
TACTTGATGTTTATACCCTCGGGCGACTTAAAAAGCTCTCGGGCCTCGAGCTTCGGTCACCCTCGGGGCATAAACATCCGTGTAATGCCCTTGGTACATAAATAACTATATCTCTTCGAATAAACAAAACTGGAATGCATTTGCATGAAAAATTGACACCCTGTATAAACCGTTTACGTTCGGACCCATGTAGATTAGTACTTTACATTTATTTTCAATGCTAAAACATTTCTTAAACGACGTCGGTATATTATTTTGCCACTTAACACAAACATGTTGCGTTTCGTACAAAGTTAAGAGATCTACCTCATTAGTAAGCACCGTTAGGCTATAGTGAGTTGAATTTGGAATATTTTTATTACCATCTAAAGTCAACGAAACGCAACAAAATAGAACAACGTATTTTTCAACAAAGTTATCACAAATGTGTTGTTTTTCAGCATTATTAAATGTAATTAGTAAGTACATATTACTATTAGAAGAATATTTATTCCAAAAACAGTATTATACTACTCTCAATACGGATAAGTAAAGAATGAAAAAGTTTCAACTAGCAAACAAACTTTTTGTATTCTACGTATTCTGCTATACACATATTTCCACCACTATTTTTTAATTATCAAACAAATATATTATATCTAATAGCGCAAGGCTGATACAAAAACAGCTTTCGAAGTGGAAAAATTACACATTTTCAATTAAACGTACCCACGAAAATTACAGAAAAAAAGAACATCGAAACTAAACAAAAAACACACACACACACACACACACACAAACAAACGACACGGCCGGATTTTTCCCATTTTACGGTAACGTACGCGCTCATACGACCGTAAGATAATCGTTTATGCAAAACATAACCGGGTGTAATGGTCGGTCCAAAGTACAACTCAAACAGCAGAGCAACAACAACGCCGCCCTCTGTCGGCGGAAACCCCAAACAAAACAAAAAAATACCTATGCATATGTAATATGGAAAGTATAAAAAAAACCTCTCTCTCTCTCTCGCTCTGTTTTGTCATAATGGGTGGCGCCACCTACAAAGGGTTTCGCCGCCCAACGAATCGGCAGAAATTTTAATTAAAGTGTAATAATTTCATTAGGCTGTGGTTTTCGGGGCATAACGTGGTTTTGCGCAATGGACGGCGACCAACAGCGCCACCACACACACACACACACACACACACACACGCACACACACACACGTTTCGGTTAAATTTTCAATTAGTGAGTAGCCGGGGGGTCAAAAGCGTCAGGCGTGTTTTTTTTTCCTCGTTCGGTTGCGGGGTAACCAAAGTGTCACTAGCAGAAACGGTGATATCATCCAACAAATCTGATACATAGTAACAAACGGTTTGGTTGCCGCGGGCGCAGTTGAAATTTGCAGAGGGGTTACTATAACAGTATAACACGCGGCGCACAAAGCTTTGAACGCAACGCCGACGATTTGGCTTGGAAATGTTTGGTTACTGCCGATGGCGATAGTTTGTGCGCGCAAAACTTTGAATATAGCTCCGAGCATTGCTCGCTGCTTAGATCGCTAATCTAATTATTGGATCAACGTCATCGTCGAATTATATTTGACTTTGCTTACCAGGTACCATGTAAAAAAGCGGAATTGCTTGCAGCAACATAACTACAAAAGTTCTAGAGTCTGTTGAACAATAAACATGACCGAAATTGTTGTGATTAGTAAAGCAGATTGTATTTACTAAGAAATTATTTGGTTCAGGTTCACATATTCGGTAATTAATGCCGCATTTGTTTGAAGAACAGTTGACAATTTCGCATGAAGAGAACTGGAAGGAGGACCACATAAAACTTGCATTATTAAACAAAACTGAAGAAGCGATATATTCCCATGTCTGGTAAGTATACGCATTGTATTTAAATATATTGCAAATATATCATTAAATAAAGCGTTAAAAAGGTTTATCAAGACCAGTGTAAAGGTTGTTTTAGAGGATGCCAACATCTGGAAATGAAATGAAAGTAAATAATAAGAAAGAAAAAAGATAATTAATTCTTTTCGTTTAATTTACAAGTTACAGTGATATGACACAAGTCACACTCAGCTGCACCGAAGACAGTAAAACCGAGGGATGATTCCTATATTCATCGTAGGAGAAATTATGTAGTTTGTATGGAAAGATATATTGGTACATCTTACATAGCACACATAGGTTACATACTATATGAATGAATGTGAGTGAAATATGTATATTATTATTTATGTATGTAGTTTCTTCTTCATTAGATAAAGTGTTAGTAACTTATTAATTAGTATTATTTCTTATAGGAACACATATTCGGAACATGCTATCTGCCATCGCATGGCACAAACGAGAATAAATTACTTAATATGATGTAAAGTACTTAATTATTTAAAATAAATTAATAAAAATAAGGCCTTCTTCGGTGCATTTATATTTTTTCTTTAAGTTCTTTCATTTGATCACCAATGTGTTCGTATTTGCTGATTGTTTATTTAATATAAGAAACATAATATATACCTATGATGTTTTGATTATTTTGGTACTGTGTACTAAATGTTGGTATAATTTTATATCCTAATTATGTTTTGCTTTTAAGTTAGTTGTGAAAATGGTGTCTCCAGTTTTACCAAATTATTTATCAAATTAGTAATTTATAAAATGTCATAATATACCGATAAACAAAACTGGGCATTTACTAGGTAGATTACAATAAATAAATTACAAGTCAAAAAGATTTATCATTGAAATTATAAATACTTATAAATTACTAAAATGATCAGAAACGCAAATCATATTAAATTGTCTTACATAATATGCAATTCTTTTTCTACAGTCGCATTAAATAAAATATGCCGATTGTTTACGTGCATATCCCGTTATCGTGCTAATATTTTCTACTGAGTTATCCGCTTCCATGAAAGTCTTGTTCGCAACCTTTAATTCACAAAAACTGAAGAAAACTAAAACGCCAATAGAAGAGGCAAGTCTGAACAACATGAGCAACCTGAACAAAAATTGAAATTTTTTTATCAAGCAGTTTAAGAGGAAAAAATAGGAAAGACGAGCGTTAATTTAAGTGTGCAAAAATCGGGTCGCTTTTCTCATTTCTCTCGCGCTCATGTCTACACCGATAGGCAAAAAATGTTGACAATCATACAAAATATGTAGAAATGATTCAGGAGTATGACACACTTTATTTAATTCTAAATATTTTTACATATGGTGGCTTGTACAAGGTTATGTTGTAATTGTGACAAATTAAATAAGTTGCAGCAATTAATTTGTGTGGCTACAAACTTTATTTCTCACAGAACTTACTTAATTTTAGTTCGCAGAGTATATAAATCAATTCAGCCAACTATTACATTTTAAAATAGAAATTGATACAGTAAATTAAACAAAATTAATTGTACCACTAACAATATTTGTTAATACCAATCTTTTGGCCTCAGAATATCCTAAAAGTTATAGGATATTATTTTATTTACTAACCAAGTGCGATAAGTATTCATATTTAGTTTATTTTACTTTTAGTTTATTTTTTCAACTAATGTGTTTCTCATCCTTTATGCATAATTTCAGAGGTTATTTTTGTAGTATTTAACTTAGCTTTTGTCAAAACAATTTAAAATCTTATTTGATTGTTTTGGTCTATCAGTCTAATGTTTGGTGACTTAAGGGCTACCAATTGCACAAACACCAATTGTCTTTTATGTTAAAACAAATATTTGTTGGGTGAGTGGCAGTAGTTAAATCATTTATAGAGTGTATTATAACGTTGAATAACCATAATAATTTACTCTGCAGATGTATTCTGTAGGCAAACTTACCAAGTAAATTATACTATGGCAGTACTTCTGGTGAATTTCGTATTCGAAAGATGCCACCAGGCAGTCAATGCCTAATTGTATTTTACAAATGTCAATAAAGACAGTTAGTACCATTTACTTAAGAGAGATTTGCAACTTCATTTAAAGATTTGAGCCATCAAATTTGAGGTTAGAATAGATCCATCTTACATTTGGAAACAAAGTCGTGCTAGACTGGGAAACAACAAACTTGCGATGTCTTACCGGCTGGAGATTTGACGTAACGACGTAAAAGAACCTAACACATTTTGCATACATAAAACCCAGCAGAACCGTTGTAGAGTGCGTTGATACGCCGTTTGGCATGGAAATCTAATGGTTCACCCATATCGATTCAAAGGTCACTGGCTGTATGAGTTGCAACAGCATTATTGTAGAAAAATTAGCGAGGATATTCGTGTTACAAACACATGAGCAGAAATATGTTTCGTTAGTAATTGGCCTCTGTGTTTAAAGGCTTCTAACTCTAAAATAACTACAAAAATAACTAGCAAATTCGAAATCAAAATAGCCCTAAAAGTACCTACTATTAATAACCAATATTTAGAGACATCCATCAGTTTAACAACAATATTTCCGGATTGAAATGGTATTATTGCGGTATATCGCTGTGAAGAAAAGTGCGCCAGGAGATCAATACAAAATTCCACGGCGTTCATTTAACCAGTTTAGGAATCCTGGGCGGCTGTGCCCAAAGCACAGGCAGATATTAAATTTGTGGAATTTTGCGGTATTCCGGATCACGGCTCCTCTCTCCGTAAACTCGGCAGCCCTCTCCGGGACTCCGGGACTCCGGTACTCCGGGAGGGCATATTCAGAACCCCGCCGGTACCGCCGCGAACGCAGAACACTCAAAACAAAATCCGACAAACGTTTCCTACGAAGTTAATCGACCGAAAGATTTATGAAATTCACTTAACGATGATAAAACGATTTGTAAAACATAATTGAATCGATTTCTGACGTATCCGAAGCTGTGGCACGTACTTCCGATGATTATACACTCGCCTTCGGCTCGTGCGAATCGACCTTGTGAGAAGTCCCTTGAGAAAATGAATTTTAAAAAACGGAGTCCGACCCTGTTCAGCGTAAGAAAATCGTCAACACTCTACCACAGTTCGATCGAGAGCGGCGCTAATACAATTTTAAGGGGGGATTATTATGTAAGGTCTTACTCCTTCACGTGCTGATAGACAACAAAAAAGAAAATTTTCTGGGAACTCACACTCGTGAAAGAAAAGCATTTGCTAAGCATTGTTTATCTTGCATTTTCCCTACAAAAGATCGAGTTGAAGCATCGCATGATTGCTGCCGTTGACGCGGCGCTCTTCGGTCTTTCGGGCGAACGGGGGAAGGGATCGACAGCGACGCTGCAAGTAGTGGCAGAACGCACGTGCATTAGTTACTAGAAGAACAGTGTTTACGGACACAATACATATAACGACTCGGCGATTATGCCTCGCCAAAGAAATATGGATACCCGGCGACAGATTACCGAATTAAAAAATAATAGCAAAATGAGTCAATAAGATAACAGAACCACGAACAGGCATTTGGAAGTCCCATGGAAATTCTTGGCAATTTAAATCGGGTTTCGGGATTAGCATTTAAAATTAATGAACGATCTGCAAAATAATCTATGTGTCTACAAATTTACGATGCTAAATTTGTAAAAGTTTTTTGATATTTCTAAGTTTTATACGCTCAGAGCTGACGTTTGTAATATATGTAATATATCAAGAGTTGTATTTATTTTATATTGTTTGTGCATGTATTTAAATATTATTAATAAATAAACTGTTGAAACTGTTATAATAGTTTGAATATTTATATAACAAAATCGGGCATACTTTTTAAATACTTTTTGGGTTTATCTTGCAAACTTAATTTAGTATTCACCACTAATCGGAAAATCTGCTAACTCCATATTATTAGATCTATCCGCTTCCATCAAAATCTTGTTTAGAACCTTATTGTATAAAACTGAAGAAAACATAAACGCCAATCGATAGAAGAGATTTCTCTTATACCGGGTCACATATTATAATCAAAATTATGCAAAAATTAAGAATTTAATTGTTAGTTAAAATTACTACCTTGACAAGTTATCGTTCACTTTGTGTATTGATAATAAGCTGCCCCGGTTCTCTCAGCTGTGTCGGTTCTTTCCGACATGACAGCACCGCTAACACCTCCCTTCCCCGCAGCACCCCAAAGACCGTAGAGCGTCGCAATTCACGCGGAGTTTCAGCACGATCTTTTGTAGGAAAAATGCAAGATAAACAATGATTATGTAATAAACTTTAAACCAATGAATTATTGGGTAGCCTATAGTCTATATTTCATTATTCTAGCTCTTCAAATAACGGAATTGCTGGCATTGCATAATATAGCTTTTTGTGGGTCAACCACTAATCCAATGATTTTACAAAAATGCACATTGAAAACTAGCATTCCGCAGGTGATTTTACTTTTTAATTCGTAGAAATCTATAGATTATTTCTGGAGTAATTAATTGCTAAAGTTAAACGAATAAAATTTACGGGGCAAAAACAGCGCCAATTCTTCTTAATTTGGTAAAATCGGGAAAACGCCAACATATACAGCTTTCTAATTTTTATGAGTTGTATCAGATTAATCAAGGACAGCACCAGAATTTTTTCAAATTTTCTTGCCCCTAGTTCTGCGAGAAAATCGACGTCAAAAGAAGGGACAGAATATATGGCCACGATAGTACATACAGACAACTGTACTGCGAACATGATGGGTCAGCTGGAGAAATAGTGGATACTACCAAAGACACATTCCGCGGGGCTGTGGGTTGGAGCACTGGGTCCGATGCGGCTTGTATATTGAAAAGAATAGACAACTTTCTATGTTTTACCAATCAGACGACATCCGGACTGTTGATAATATCTACAATGCTGTGTGGACCAAATTCAATCATAAGATCTGGACGAATGAAAATCCCCAGCATATAAGCGGCCGCAAAATCAGCTTAAACAAGGCGTAGAAATGAGCAAATATGTCAAAATATATTCTACGACGTGGAGGAAGGAATAAAGTATGGCCCTGGTATAACATATTAGCAGAAAAATAATGTAAGTACTCGATGTCACGTTATAAATGATATTGGGACATGATATCTCAAAATCTATTTGATTGATTGACTTCAAATTTTAACTCGATGTTAAGTAAACATCCCTTTTTGTGTGATGAACGAGAAATGGAATATGTTACTTTTCCCTTCATAGAGAAAAATTGTCAATTTGGATGAAAAAAAAATAGATATTTTGACTTTGACAAGTCAAATTTATTATTATTATGATTCTTTATTATTTTTTTTGTAGATACCTGAAAAGTTAATAAATATTCTTCCTTAATTTGCAATTGATTTATTGCCTAGTCTCGCCAATAAAATTCTAAAAAAAGCTGTAATGTTAGAGAAAAAACCCGGAATCACACCATTAATAACAGTAAGTTTGGAACACTGACAAAACTCAGTATATTTTTCTGTTTATTTTGTTGTGAACAAAAAAGTAGCTTCTTCAGATCTATTATTTGATCTCTAAACAAACTTGAGAAGTATTTATATGAAGAAAACATAATATATTACTTATTTAATAAGTTAATTAACCGTTTTCGATGTCTTGGTTGTCATAGAAAAGATAATATGGACTTACCTTTTTTCGAATGGATGTCGTCGGGTAGAATGGTGGGTGGTGGGCTTAAGGGTTGCAGAGGAAACGGGCTACCCCCCGTGGAATACCATGGGGATGGCCTCCACGTGTTCTGGTTGCCGTTCAGTAGCCTCAGCTTGTCGTAGACGCTGTCGTTCGCTGATGACACCTGTGAGTTCTGCGTTTGCTCCTTTTGGGCCGCCAGATTCCTCAGGACCCTGTTGATGGACGATACCTGCAACATGGGAGAGTCCTATGGAAGCTTTTATTGCAACGGAGACTAAGGATGGAATTAATTTTGAAGAAAATTATAAATTGATCCGAGTTCTTTATGGAATTCCAAAAAACGTACATTGTGTAAAATGATTTCAAATCGTTTATTATTGTTATTAAATCATGTTTGTTTGATTAAAGTGTTTACTTTGGATTTTGCTACAATAATACTCATTTTGGACAGTTAAAATACCACATTTTTGTATAGATTTATGACTGCATGGGACAATTTTTTAGCAAAAGGCTATTTAAACTTCAGAATATTTAACAACGGAATACGACTAGAAACTTACACATGATATTTGGTTTTTAACTGGGTCACAATAGTCATAATAATAAGAATAACCTGTGATTTCAGTTTTTACTGAAAGGTTAAAAAAGGAAATTCAGGAAATTCTTTTGTCAGATACCTTTAGTAATTTTTCAAAGTCCGAGCCCAATATCAAAAATCCACTGTACGGCGAACAGGTCTTTATTCTTTACCTTTAATTTGGTGTATAGGTTTTCAGAACTTTTTCATGCTTTCAGACTACATGAGTTGTTTTTGTAAAAAAAACCGTACATGTCCTGCTTGATTTTAAAATTTCAGAACTTCAGAACAGAATATTTCAAATGGATTTTGAAGAAACTTGCATTTGTTTCTTAAAGCCTTTCTTACAAAAATATACAGGGTCTAAAGAAAGAATAATTGCTATAAGTTTTAATTGTATAGTATAGTTCCGGAAAAAATAACAAATTTAAATATAAGTTTCTAAATATAAGTAAATAATCTTAACATGGTCTTAAATCTTCAATGGAAAATTTTTAAACAGTGGAAAATCTACCGTCTAAATAATATATTATTTATATAATAATGCATAATAACTTATAATAAAATATAAAAATATTTTTTTCTTCCCAAAACCTTCTGGATTATCTTAAACCGAAAATGCAATTAATATTAGAATGTAATTATCTGCTTGCATGTACTCGGTGTTACGACAACTATGAAAAAGTCGAGTAAAATATCCATTGATGTGGGCCGGGTAAATACCCGGCGGGTGGGACCTTGTAAAATGGGTCAAATTTTGGGTATTTATCATTTTTATCCTTAAGGGTCGGTGCGAAACGAAAAAAACGCGTTTTTACGAAGTTGGTAGTATCATAGTAGTATACTACCAACTGCACGATCCACGGTGACCTTGTAACGATTATCACAACTTTGTACCGTTCATTGTAATTGTTTATTCCCAAATCTTTTGCACTCACGTAATTAAATATAAACGAACAATGATCACAACAGGCAGAACCAATCTAAACTGTAATTACAGAACCAACTTGTAGTCACAATTTGCACGACGAGATGGCGCCAAGTGTCAATAAGCACGATTACAGTACAATATTTATGTGATTACTGTACAAGACGCGTTAATTACAATTTATTTTTGTATGGTTGTATATACCATTCGGTTTAGGAGAGCATGGGTGTTAAAATCTCTATTTTATCTCCATTGTATCTATTTTGTGCGGTTAATAGATACTTAAAAATCATCAATAAATAGAGATAATTGAAATGAGATATTCATTAACAATCTTGACAATTCAGATCTTAAATTAATTGTCTCTTACGGACGCCTTGTACATTTTTATTTTGCATGATTTCTGTGTGGTCAGCTTAATCGGTTGCCGACCGTTAATACACCATTTAACAACATTTCAGCAATATTTATACAGTGTGTAACACTTTCTTCCCGCAAGAATTATTTTCAAATAGTAAATGTCATTCTGAGTATAACTTTTTATATGGACCTAATTGTTATCCCAACTTCAAGTTACAGTTGCTTGAAATATTAACTAAATAACAAAAATAAACAATAAACTACATATCAAACAATGGTAAAACTAAGAAAGAGCACAATCAATACTTTACAAATTTAAGTAAAAAAATCAGAATGTTAAAAATAAACCAAATAAACAATTGAAGAAAACAAAATATATGTGAAACATTTGTTTTTCTACAAGTAATTGTCATTCCATTCATTATAAAGTTCCTTTCATGCCGACTTATTGGTTTTATAAAAAAATTTCTTACAAAGGCCGCGCAATGAAGATATAAATGTTTGTTGGTAGCTTTACAAATGACTATTAAGGACTGATGATTATCTAAATTGTAGACTTCCGCGGTCTGAGTCAATGATATATTGATTTCCGGGTGGAAACCGCGTTGAGGACTTTGAAGTAGTCGACGTTTCGCGCTCTGTTGCAAGAGGCATCTTCAGGACTAAGTTATCAAACCAAGCGCTAAGAAGATAAAGACTGATGATTGTTTTTTCAAAACCGAAAGATGTCTCCTAACTAAATAAAATTTCAAATTTACAAAGATATCAGGCTTTTATTACACCAAAATTTAATACAACTTTGCAATATACATTTAGCACAATATAATCATAAGTTTTTACTAAATCTTCTTCAATAACAGAATCACAAAATATGGAAGATTCACAAGATTGAATGAACGACGATGACAAGAAAATGTCTGCTGTCGATATATCGTCAAAAGACTGACATTTTTATTCTTTGTTTTAAAAATGTTTTTATTTGTATCTCTTTCGTTGTTGCATGAACACCCGGCATATGGAACGTCGAAGGTGACTATCATTACGTATTTAATACCTTCGAATATGTTGAACATGCTCTTTCAAATAATATTTTTGCATAGTTTTGAAGATGTAGGTACTTTACACTTATGTCATTTTCATCTTTTTAGCAACACGCGGTATATGGAACGTAGAAGGTAATTATTATTTTACCTATATTTAAAGACCATTTCTGCATAACTTTGAACATAAAGGTACTTTACTCCTCACTGTTTTTCATAGTTTTGGTAACACCCGGTATATGCAATAGAGAAGGTAAGTATATAGGTGATGACCTTCAATATTTCTAAATCCTCAAATACTAAATACTAAATCCAAAAATGTTTGCATGTTTCTTAAAATAAAAGTACTTAACTCTTTGGCCATTGTTTTAGTTTGTAACACCCGGTATACGCAAGCAGATAATTATATCTTGATGTTTGCATTTTAGCTTTACGACAATATAGAAACCTTTTAATGAAATAAAATTTCCCGAAAAATTAATAATAATAAAAATTGTCTCATTTGTGTCAGTTCGTACCCAAAATTTTTCAAAACATCCCTTGGCTGGTGTTGAAATATGGATCAGTCCCACATCCAACAGAATATCCCGAAAATTTTAGCATAATCATCGGCCATTATAAAACAGTTTCACTAAAATACAAGCAGGACCTTTATAGGGTCCTCGCGCATATTTCCCTTAAAAGGGTGTCTAAAACTCCTCCGTGAAGGAATAAATAGTTTTGTCCCGAGAAGTTTAGCTCCATACGTGCCGCTGTCTACGACCCCGCTGATGTCAGCCTCCCTACCGCCGCCTCGTCTGCCCTTCTGGGCACGGCGAAATTATGCCGTGTAATGCGAGGGTTGCAGGCAGCAAACCGTAAACATAATTCTGAAGGGTGCATAGATTTACCGCGTGTTTGCGAAGAAAGCGCCGGATCCTCGCATCCTTGACCTAAAGCAAATATTGACAAAAGGGACTCTATTTGTGCTTGTGTCATTTTTATTGCACGCTACATTTTTTACGGCCGTCCCCGCATGCCCTGCCGTCAAGTAGCTAACGACAATATTAATGCCCTTTGCTACACCATCGGTGTTATAATATGGTGTCTATGGGATGATGATATGATCCTTTTGTTCTACTTGTGTTTATTACTTTAAGATACGCAGTATTTATATCATTTATGTCAATGTTGACAATGGAAATGGACTAATTAGAACTTCCAAAAATTATGAGAAAAGCGAAAATTGCCGCATCAAAACGCCTGGGATGACAAATCCAGTTAGTAAGGAACGCCTTACTGACCACCTGACTTCTGGAAAACCAAAATTGACGGTTAAAAGGTAAAAGGTGTCAAAGTGTGCGTATTGACATCAATAATAAACAAAATATATACTCTATTAGATAATAACTTGCTCTTACATCTTAAATTTGTTAAACATTTTTGCATTTTTGTAAAATGTTTCAAGATAATCACGGCAAAAGAAATTGTTTGGTCGAGCCAAATTTTCAATTTTCCATATTGATGCCTATAAAACATATTGACGTATTTTTGTTTTCTTCTTTAAGATTGGAAAATTGGATAACTTTAGAATTCATATGACATAGATATTTATTCATGTGAAGACGATATTTATTGTTCAAAATTGATGAAATATTCAGTGCAACTTAGAATATTAAATATTCAATTTCTCGTCACGAAAGAAATTAATATTGTAAATTTTTCGGTTTTCTCAAATACAGTTCAAATAGCCCAACCATACATTATAGATTTTTTTATTATCTAAGTGGCGTTTCTGACAAAACTTTTCCACTAAAAAAAGCGAAAATTGTGCGATGAAGAAATGTCAAAAGTAACCATATTACTTCTCTCACAGTTCATCACAAACTCGAGATGCTTCGTACCAAAATATTACATTTTTACTTTATCATACGCAGTATAATAAAGTATTGTAATCGAGCCGAAAAAAACAATTGAGATTTTAGCGGAAATAGGCATTTCTGAGTCCCCTGAACATTTCTGACCAAAAAGGTTTCTGGAGACGATTCCGGAGAAACTACTAAAGGTATCGGGCCGAAAGTTCATATTTAGAAGTTTCATGACCTAACTTAGAGCTGAAAAGCTTTTGGTTCAAAAGGGTCCAAAGGAACTAGGTCTTTACTCTTAGCATTTTGCAACGATTTTGCAAATGAGCCGCCATTTCTGTAATTTCGTCAAAATAGAAGTAATAAATTACAGTAAAGGAAATTTTGTATAATTTATGTCTATAACATTTTTTGGTAAAATTAATAGTTTAGCTGCAGGAGCAAATTCTAATTGATCGAAATCGTGTCTGCATTAATAGTAGGTAGCCAGGATATTTTGACTCTTTTGACAGTATTCAGAAGGTGAGCGGTTGCGAACCGTCAATTCAACACGCAAATGTATGGAGAATGCGATGAGGAGGAGAAACACGCGCGCACGTACGCTATGTGAAACAATATTGGAACATCTTGGTGTTCACAAGGTCAATGTGTATTTCAAGTGCGGATAGCAATGTTGTTATGTTTTCGCGAATAAATGCAAGAAAGATTGTAAGACGGTATGTCAACCTTAAAGCTTATTTGGAATATTGAGCATAATTCTTTATGATCTTTTGTAGTTAACACTGAAGACGTGGTAATACCCCAAAATATAGTATGCTAGAAGCCAATATAATATATTAATCATCAGAATCAACAACCGTTTTAGTTCTTTTTCCTTCTTCATACTATCATACGTAGTATGACAAAATATAGTAATAGTGGAGAATTTTTTCTTTATTTTAGTGTAAATATGTCCTATAGGGCTCCGCTATATCTGGAATTTCGTCGAAATAGTTAATTAATAAATTAAAGTAGAGGAAATTTTGAATAATTTATGTCTATGACATTTTTTGGTAAAATAAATAGTTTAGCCGCATGAGCAAATTCTATTTCATTGAGATCGCTCGTACTGCATTAAAACACTATGGTATTAAAACTAGTTAGCCAGGATTTGTCAGATAATATGATTCTAATGACAGTAGGTAGTGCCAAATGCTGATGTTTTGACATTACATACTGTAAATCTAATCAAGATATCTGTCTAGTTCTAGTAGTTTTATTTTATTGCAGACATGGCCGATCTCGATCAAATAGAATCTCTTGCAGCTAAACTATTAATATATGGTGTGATAAAGTCATGTGGCTGGCCACATCAGATTTTTTTGTCTAGGTTTAAACTTATGACTCGCTTATCAGAAAACCCTATCTACCTACACGTATACACCAGAGGCTAAGTGATCAAGTATAGTCTCGAGCCCTTGATTGCGATATGCAATTCATTTGGAAGTGCAGCAGTGTCGATGGAGCGTCAATGGAACAGGTCATGTAAAGCTCACCATGGGGTCCCTATCGGCACCGTATTCACCAGTCACCCCACGACATCTATTATGACCTTTCTCCTTCGATTCGCATTGTGTATTTTTGTTTAAAGTCTACTACCACGGGCCACTTCAATATATTTCGTCGAAGTTCGACCGTCATCTCCATATGCCGTCTATTACGCGCCGTCCTTCTCTAATCGTCCGCGTTCTTTCCACCCTTCGAACGTTCGAAAGGTAGGCAGGGCTCGGATATCGGCGATTTTCGATTCCCATGCAAGGTGGCTTTGCGGTTGACGTTTGACGAGCGCTGACAGCTTAGAATACCATAATAGGGAGTTCGATTCCCAAAGTTTTGCTGCGACCGATCGAGACGCTTTTGTTTTGCAACTTGTTTTGACTGGTAAGTTAGGTGAGTGACTGGACCTACGGTATGTGTGACCGTACCAACCCCTATTTTGCTAGGAATATAAAACTTAAGGCTCCAGTCTCCGTCCTTGAAAACGCGAAAATAACCCACGTCATTCGATTCTGAACAATGATCATAGAAAGAACTTTGGAAGAAAAAAGAAGTATGCTCCGCCATATTCCTGGATGTGACAAAAGCCTTCGACAAAGTTTGGCACGATGGTCTACTCTATAAGCTGGCTAGGCTACTACCCTTCGAGTATAGTAAACTATTAGGATCATATCTTTCCGACAGATACTTCCGCATAAAGCAAGATAATGAGTACTCAACCCTCAAGTGTATTAAAGCTGGAGTACCACAAGGTACTGTACTTGGCCCAATTCATTACATTCTATATACACATGGTCTTCAGCAACCAGATGGTGTTACCGTTGCCACGTTTGCTGATGAAACTGCTATCATGGCAGTAGATACAAATGTTGAAGGAGCAACACTAAAACTGCAGAATGCTGTCAACGATATTAGTGATTGGATGCAACGATGGCTAATTGAACGAAACCAAATCCGTTCACATAAACTTTACCAACAAGCGAATACGATACGTTCCAGTTACAATAAATATCACCACCGTACCCTACTCGAACACGGCAAAATACCTCGGTATGACGCTAGACACCAAGCTCCGCTGGAAAGCTCATGTTAAAAAGAAGCGAGAAGAATTGGGCATAAGATACAAAAAAATGTACTGGCTTATTGGTAGGAAGTCGTCCTTATCTACATACAATAAACTCCTACTTTACAAGCAGATACTTAAACCTGTGTGGACCTATGGTATCCAACTGTGAGGCTGCACTTAGCCTAGTAATATCACTATCATTCAACGCTTCCAAAATAAGCTGCTAAGAAACATTGTGGGTGCACCGTGATATATAAGAAACAGAAATCTCCACAGGGATCTTGGATTGGAATTAGTACCGAACGAAATTGGAAAGTTTGCAGAGAACCATCAGAACAGACTTCTCCAGCACACGAATATAGAGGCAATCCAGCTTCTTCACAATTGTGACAGCGTACGAAGACTCAAAAGAACCAAACCTTTTGAGTTGGTGAAGTGAAATTCAACAAACAGAGCACAGTGTTATGTGAGATAGCTGATAGGTGAACAAAGCAGAGCAACGTGCAGTATGTGAAGTTTAAAGCGTCAGCATCCAAATTAAATTTAAGTTACACCAATGGGGCAGACATAATAGTGTACACTTTTTACTTCACATCACATCACACTTTTTATACGTAGCAATTTAGGTTAGATTAATATAGCTAGATAGTCATCAGACTAGGTGTTATACACTAGTACCTGTGGGGTGCTGTTAATTAATAAAAAAAATCGATTCTGAAGGTCAATATTTATGCAAATTTTGGTGTGGGCTACAAATATAGAAATGCAGTTAGATGGCAGTTGTGTGTCATTATTGTCTGCAGTAATACATTATAAAATTAAATTAAATGTTAACTATAAGAGCACATGTTATTTTCTTCTGAAGTTCTCTAGACTTGCACTCTGGAGTATTGTAGTGCGTTTTTGTAATAAGTTGGCATCCATGTTTACAATTGCGACGATTGTCAAAGTACTATATCATCGACTAGAAAACTCAAACACAGTCCAGTTTGAATATTTGTCCAAATAGAAAGCAATAAATTAATTTGTTTAGGTTATACCATACGTCAAATGTAATAAATACGAATCGCGCCATCTATATCTGGTGATTTTTTTTTCGAAGCTTTTGAGAGAAGTTTGCTACAGTTCGCTATTTGAATTGAGACAGGAGCATTAAAGATGGGAGTTCTTTTCTGGTGTGTAGAATATGGTATGAATTGCAAATTACGTAAACGATTACGGGACGTTCAATCAGAAATAAAAGACGATGTTGTTTTTCTATTTTGTGTTGATTGGCATTTCTAACCGCGTTTGTATGTGTGAAAATGGCACGACAATATTAAATTCGCTGTTATAAAACGTTACTTGGAGTGAAACCATAAAGCTGCCTGCAGTATCAGATGTCCATTAGGCCGTAGCAGTTTCGATTAAAGTGTCGGATGTCGATGTGGTATTGCTTCGGTCGATATAATATGTAGGCAAGATAAAAACATTAGTAGATACATATTTGGTTATTTCATAGGTTTATTTATTAATTAATAGGACTTTGAACAAATTCTGGTTACGACATTCGATTTTAAAATTCTGATCTTTTTGCACCATCTACAATTTAGCGATTTAACAGTACCGTTGGAAGTAAAGGTTGCCTCGTAAGACTAAAGAATGTTCTTTAATGTCGCAGGTCATACATAATTAAAAAAAACGTACAACAAGTATATAATGAAAAACAAAATATTTATTACTTTCTAATCAACTCCACTAATCTGTGCAAAAATTGTGGCGAGGCGAAGACCCAAATAAGGACTGTTTAAAATTATGTATATATTTAGAAAATAAACTGCTTCCGGGTTATGCCGTGTGTCAAGATTTGTTAATGCTGACGTTTCGCGAACTTCTTCAAAGTAAATTAAATACTGAAGACCTATCATGTAAATCTCCCGTATATACCTATATTTACACCACACTGCGCACATCTGGAGCTACCGCTCCCATGTCCTTTTCCACCTGACCGTGTTAGGAGCGATTTCCAGACCCTATTAATGTAAGAACTGTCCTCGCGATTGATGTTGTTAGGATGTAAATTTCGATGGCTTCTCTAATAAGTCTTCGATATATGTAAATATGTACATACATAATGGTAATTTATAATGGTAACAAAATTTAGAAAACTGGATATGGATCGACCAATCGAAGACTAACACCCTTTAATTCATTGTTACGTTTCGATTTTTAGTTAAAATCTTCTTCAGACAATAACTACAGGTATAAACAGACCGATTAAGAAACAATGATATTATGTAAGGAGCAATCGAGTGGAGCAATTAATATTTTGGTCGGCTGTTACTGAACTGTATATAGCGTTTTCAAAAATTATTGTATTACTTTCCATCAGACACCAAACTGTAGGTAATTCGTTAGGATAGTCATATATTTATAAATGCAAACTGTTTAGCTCGTAGGCGTACAACCACTAACAACGATATTGTACTTATATTGTGTGGCTTCTGAACTGAACATGGAATATACATTACGGTGTTCTGCTTTAGCAAAATACTAATAAGTTTTTCAAAAGTTTTTATATAAGTTTCTATTATACATCAAATTGAAGGTTGAAGGGTTGTATAACTTTTTGGTAATGATTTCTAAACATTATGCACTTAAGTACTTAAATTTGTATTATGATTGCGTATATACACAATTTAATAATTTCAACAAATGAGGCAATGTCATGGAAGAAGGGGCAATGTAAACTTTTGGTTTGGTAGGTATCTATGAAAACAAAATTGAAATAATATATGACAAAATAAGTTATGCCGTCTTATTTTTACACAGTAATTTTTGATGTGTTGAATTTACGAATTTTGATATTCCTGATGTTCGGATTATATAGAGAGATGAAATATATAAGAAAAACACCTGGGAAGCAACTAAAAGATAAAAAGAAAAATGAAAAACAAAATAGCCACCATACATTTACAAAACAAATACCAACACTACAATAATACGTAATAATTTGACTGTAATTACATGAACAAAAATTCTACAAAAACCCGCACTAAATACCACGAGATTCAAGGATCAAGATCACCTCGTCTAAAACGAACAGGCGGGCGGACCAATTTAGCTTTTAATTACGACGCCATCTAGGAGACCTTCAATTTAATTATATCCGATCCTCTTCAGATGGAAGGAAGGCTTATCGGAATTTTTCGATTTAGCGGTTCCGAAGCAGCCCGATAGTCACTACCGCCACCGCCACCGCCACCCATCCAACCAGCGACGCTGCCAACCCCGATTTCATTATAGAAAATCCCCCAGCCATTCGGCATAAGCGTAATGAAACAATCACTTGAAACGTATTCATTACGAGGCGATAATATTAAAAAGAGGATAGAGCGGGGTGGAGCGGAAGGGGAGGGGGTGGGGAGGGAAGGGGAGGGGGTAAATCCCCGGAACGCTGGGTTGGCGCGAGACCGATTTATTAAAATCCGGATTTAATCCGATCGGCGGACGATAAAGTAATAGGGCTTTATGTGCAATAGAGACGCGTTTTTGGGACACGTGTCGCGCACGCGACCCGTCGGGATTATTACACATTACATACGAGGCGTCGGGGGTGACGTCCCGGGCGTCCTTGCGCGCCTTATCCTGATCCTGCGTCCGTTTTCCGGTTAGATTGTTCGACGGACAAAATGTGATCTCTACCGGAAAAAAGCTATGGCCGAGTTGAAGCAGTTTTTCGGCCCTTTGAATTTTTTTTATTGCCAAGCCACGTGGCGCGCTCTACAGTTGACTACAGTTGCCTCACTTGCCGGTAATAAGGGGAAATATTGTATATCACGAGGGTATCAATCGGTTCGAGTTAGTGTTATTGCCGTAAAATTCATTAGTTTTTTTAACCTATATTTTGTAGTTTTGTTTCTGTCTGTATTTACTATAAAAAATTGCAGTTTTATAATGTTTCAATCGGATGTCAATCCGTTCAAATGCCAAGATATTGCATAATATCACGATACAAAATACACAATAATCTAATACACAAAAGAAAAATGCTTAGAGGAAACATCCCGTTCCTTTGGACCGTTTTTCACCAAAACCTTTCAGCTCTAAGTTTGCACATAAAACTCTAAATATGAAGTTTCGTCCCGATGTCTTTAGTAGAGTCTCCGGAATCGTCACCACAAAAATCGGGTACACACATACATACATATACTAGGGCTTCCAATCCCGGACAATATAGTGATCCCGGGATTTCGGGATTAAAGATTTTGTAATCCCGGGATCTCGGGATTGATCTCGGGATTCATAAAAATCGCGAAAATTGCCGTATCAAAACGCCTGGGATTCCAAAACTTGCTAAATCCAGTTAGTAAGAAACACCTAAAATATAGTTTATTGGTCAAAATTTTTTATCCTGAAACTTGAACGTTATACAATTTTACCTTACCTTACTAGAAAACCAAAATTAAGGCTTTAAAAGGTAAAAGATGGCAAGGTGTGCGTATTTACATCAATAATAAACTAAATTAGAATAATTTTCTGAAAAACTTTACGTTTTTGTAAAATGTTTCAAGAACACTCACGGTAAAAGAAATTCGTTCTTTGATCGAATAAATGTTTAATATAGATGTCAATAAAATATTTTGATGAATTGTTGTTTTCTTCATTAAGATACAATTGGATAACTTAGAATTCATACGTCATTGATGCTTATTATGCAAGTAGACTAACTGGTTTAAATAAAACAATTATTGTTTACTAAGAAAATATAGGTATATAGCTTTTACGACCAAGTTCTAAACGCATTTTCAACTGAAGACGGTATTTATTGTTCAAAATTGATGAAAAATTCAGTGCAACTTCTTCGAATATTAAATATTCAATTTCATGTCATGAATAAAATTAATGAATTAATCGATTTTCAGTATTCGAGTGATTCGCATAATCGTATGATTTGGTTCTCGAGTTGTTCTCCATTAATAATCGATTAATAATCGATTATTAATAATCGATTATTAATAATCGTTTTTAATAATCGATTATGAATAATCGATTTTTAATAATTGATTATTATTAATCTATTATGAATAGTCAATGATGTAAATGCACATTTTGGGTTGGGTTGAGCGACGAAGTTGGTGACGGGGGGGGGGGGGGATAAACCGGATGTAAATGTATGTAAAACAGACTAATAAACACCGATTATTCAAAATTGATTACCTACTCAAAATCGATTATTTAAAATCGATTATTAAGAATCGATTATTAAAAATCGATTATTAAGAATCGATTATTAAAAATAGTAATCGAGATATCTCGATTATTTTAAGAATCGATTATAATCGATTATGTAAACCGATTATCATCACTACACATTACCACTGTCACAGCTCATCACAAACTCGGGATGCATCGAACCTAAATATATCGTTTTTTTTTAAGATAAAATACTTAAAGTGGAAGACACTTTTTCGCTATAATTTATTACCTACCTATTTACTAATTTTATATTCTATAGTACATCACTGAATACAGGAAAAGAACGACGCAACATTTTTTTATGTTTACGGTTAGGTATTGTTTTTTTTTTTCTGTTTTAAATACAGCGTTATTGTTTGATGAGGGTAAGTAACGAAAAAGACTTAAGCAAGTTGATAACGTTCATGTTTGTCTCCATATTGAATTATATCTAGTGCTTGCAAAATCTAATCTTCCTATTATAGCAACATGTTGGTGTAAACGAACATATTATGCTTGTCACTTAATCAAGAAAATCAGAAAGGGTGCTCTTATAGACTGAAGTTGATACTTAAACATAACAGCTCAATTGATTTATTGTAGATAAGTGACCACATTTTGCCATTTAAAAAAGAAATAAGAAATTAATTTAGATTTAACTTTTTCTAGATGGCGCGGGATTAAGATTTAAATTCCCGGGATCCCGAAAAGGCTCATTATTTGTCGGGATCCCGGGATCCCGTAATCCCGGGATTGGAAACCCTAATACATACACACATACACAGACATTTTTTTGTACCTTGGTCAAAAATGATCATGGGACCCAAAAAGACCTATTTCCGCTAAATTCTCAATATTTTTTTTCGGCACGATTACAATACTTTGTCATGCTGCGCATGATAAAATAAAAAATACAAATAAGTTTAATTTGTACTACCTATTTCATGTTAGGGACTACTCTTATTAGTTTCCAGACAGTTTGTATTTCATAACCATTCACAACACTTTCCTAATACAAGCAATAAATATGTATCAGCTGCTAATATAATTACCAAAAAAGTTCTGATTCGGTTCTGCCGTACAAACAGAGGTGTTATCCCAGCTTTCATTCCAAACCGTGCAGAAACTCCAGGATAATGGAGCAAACGCGAAAGACGCCGTCGTCTCATACATTAAACATAATTTGACTTTCAAGATTCAGTTAGAGTCACCCCGCTAGTCGTCATCTCCAACCCCCAGGTCTCCAACCTCAAACCACCTTCCAAAGCAAACACCAGCAAAATCACGAGCAAAAAGACTGGAGTTTACCGGAATACACCGGAGTTGTATTTTTTTTATCTCTCTCATTATACAATTCGTGGATAGTGTCTCTCTAATTGCTATTAATTGGATTTAATTAACGAAAATCGTAGACGTGAGTGAGTCGCGAAGGGAGCAGTGGAGTTCGTGAGGGTTTCGGGTATGGGGTGTGGGAGGGAGACGCGGGGGCGTTACGAATTGATTGGACGAACGGCCGGGCCAGTCAAGCGAGAGGAATTACGTTTAAAAGTCCGGTTACCCCACACCGCGTTTGACGAGACTACGCAGAGACGCGGTCTCTACACCATTGGATGGAATACAGATCTCGCCACGGGACCGGTTCGGTTTTATTTTGCTTTTTCGGCTTCGTTTTTTTTAGTCGGTTCGGTTGCTTGGGTTATTTTTTTATAGGTGCGAAGACGATCTCGGAGATTGTAGCATTGTCGGTGGGGATTAAGGTTAGGTTAGGTTTTCTTTTCGTTGGTTTCAAGGTTGACGAGTTTGCCGTTAAAATTAGCTGGCGGCTTTAAAATTCTTGACTGGTATTTATATCAGGTATTATTTTTGATCGGTAGAACACATCTAGCTTTGAAACTTGCAAAATGATAGAATTTTGGAAATCTAAATAGGCCTCAAGTCTTAGCCACAAAAAATGCTTTCAGTGTACTACTTTTCGATACTTATTGAGAGATAAACAAAATAATGATGATTTAGGGGTAACAACTCCGCTGCTAACAGGCAACAGAGCGACTAGCCGATTAGTATTGTAACAATATTAAGTATCGAGAGCCAAAGAAACACAAAGTTGATTCCTGAAAATTGTTTATAACGTTTTAAAAATTACTGAACGACGATATTCCATACGTCAAAATGTAGACTACCTATCTCAATTAGTTAGTCACTATTTCCCGTTCTGTAGCAAACAACCTTTAAATAACAATAATTTGCGTATACTTTCTATGCAAGCTTTCAGATATACTACGAAAAACGCTACAAAAAAATTGTTATAACTTTTACAAGAATTAAATGTATAGGAAATGGAAAAAAATTGTTACATATGTTTGCTTTATATGACAAATTCGTAGGTAATTAATCGTTGTATTTACTCATTTACGCTGAGAAATTTTCTTTGTGGCACATACAACCCCTAAATCACAGTAATTTTGTCTACTATTTATTTGAGTATTTCGGGACATATTACATATCTTTACAACAGAAAAATGTTTACAAACAAAATATGAAAAGCCTCCACATTACGATATTATATATCACACCAAGTGGAGGGAGTTGATATTTGGGTTGGCTGTGATAACAACATGTTTATAACTTTTTCAATAATTATTTTATAACTTTCCACCATAGACTTAATTATAGGTAATTAGATGCGGTAGTCTTATTCATGAATGCAAAATGTTTTGCTCTGAAATGAAGAACCCTTAAATAACGATATTGTACTTATGTTGTGTGGCTTCAACTGAACATTACTTTGTTCTGCTTTAGCAAAATGTTATAACTTTTTATAACATTTTGTAAATACATGCTATGATTGTTGCCATACACAATTTAATAATCTAAAAAATGTTAATATTTATAAAAAAAAACAAACGTCCATTTTTTAGGTGTAAAGGTTCCAGTCCTTTAAATTTGCAACATTTTCAAAAAAATATTATTTAATAAGGAGTATGTACAACGGCTTCCGAGATGACGCACTATTTCTGTCTTATTTAACACCATTAGTAACAGCAATATTGTTCTGCAAAATAAAATTTGTGAAATGCTTTATTTGTTTTTTTTTATTTGATTAAAGAAGATATTATAATATTAAACGTACATTCAGCGAAAAATACGAGAGTTTCAATGAATAATTACACTTATTCCAATTTTTCTTTTGTCACAAAATGTTATATGGACATTTCGCAGCACTTTTTGTTTGTAGATGAAGAACCCGGACCGTCTCCATCACGTCTTAGATTTGCGTTACGCAGACTTCTTGGTTTGGAATCTATGAAAACAAAATTGAAGCGATATCTCACATCTCTTCTGGCTAAATCAGTGTCACCATCACGTCTTATCTGTGCACAGTAATGTTTGCTGTTTTGTGTTGAAATATACGCATTATTTGGTAATCAATTGTTGATTATTTTGGTATATCTGATGTTTGGATTATATAAAAGACGAAATACATAAGAAAACACTTGAGAAGAAGAAAAAAGGACACAAAAAATTATTATTTAGGACTATTTCACTCTCATTTCACTCTTACTCCACACCACACGGACAAATCACCAGTATCGCCAGCCTTTTCTGAGACTGCAGAAATCTCGTAATGGAGCCAATTATTGGGGTTTGAAGTTTTTCAATGTTCTTCCGGCTGTAACTAGGGCTTACTCTCCAAAAGTTTTTAAGTCAGTCATGAAAAGGTATTTATTACAGAAATCTGTGTATAATTTTGATGAATTCCTAAATAGTAATTTTGCAGATCTAAATTTAGTTTAACTAATTTACATTAATTTACATTGTTTTCTGTTTTTTTCCTTTGACTTGTGTAAACATTTATATGTATATAACACCAATAAAGATTATTATTATTATTATTATTATGAAAAGCCACCACAGGGTGCGGATGGGGTGTTGACTTATTTTCAAAAGTAGGTAATTCTTGTCCCGGTTTGAAATTTCATAATTATGGTAAGCCTACTAATAGATATAATGTGTTGCTTGGTTATGGAAATACGAATACTACTTTATATTTTCATAATAATACGGTGTGCTACTCTTTTAACCACTATTATTTACAAATTTAGGGTCCCTTAGGCCCCTAAAGAAGCAAGAAGGAAGCAAAAAACGAACAGAATAGAAAGCTGTACGAAGAAAACCACTAAACATTCCAGATGCAAGAAACATTAAAATACAGATGAGGGAGAGAGGGCAAACTGAAGTCAGTTACAAATGTAACAAAACTTCCTTAACCTCCCCCCCTGAATTTGGGGGGTTTACCTTACCGCTTCTAAGGTCGATTAAAAATCATTAAACCTACTCCCCATGTGCGTGGACCTTCAACAAAGAAACAAACCAACAACAACCAACCAACCGACCAACAGGAGAAATTAGCTCCAGTATTTATACGGAAATAGAACCCTCCTCGGCGTAGCGGAGGAATTTACGGTTGGGGGGGGGGGGGGGTTTGTCGCCCCACACCATCCTCGCGGGGGTAGATAGCATCAGCCGCTCGCTCGCTCGCTGGTGGGATCGTTTAGTATCTCGGCGCTTATGGGGGTCCAACGGCACCGGAGTTTTGCCGTTGCGCGTCTTCGGGCAAAACAGCGACCGACAACGCTTGGTTTTATTGGACGCATGCAAATTTCCATGGCAACCTGCTTGCTCCGGGGGGGCTTCGTTCGCTGCCGCGTCTTTATGCCCGAAAACAAAAACGATATGGATTTTTCAGTAAAATGCGCAAGTACTTTTCTTTACGCTGCCGATGCCGCTGTCGACGGTACACGTCCTCTTGTTCTCGGAGGTTATTCTTGTCATATCTGTCCCCCCCTCTCTCTCTCTCTCTCTCTCTTTTGTCGATGCTTTCAACGTTCGTGCTTGAATGTTAATATACTCACTATGTCGATGCTCTCGCTGATTTTTTTGGTGCGTTTTGTAGGGTGACGTTAATATACTGAACGGTGATTATGGTGATAAAATTTTTATGGGATATTTTTCAGGGAGTCAGCCTTCTTTACAATGTTATTTAACGTATGCTGCATATTTGTTAGATTTAATTTAATCCTTTTCGAGCCCAATTTGAGACGAATCAATAACAATTTTAGATTTAACAAATTTAATTTGAAACTTTAAATTTCGATTGGGATTTATCAATTTCAATTTGGTACAAAACGAAATTAAATTGAGACTAAACAAATTCAATTAGAGATATTTGGTTTCAATTTGGGATCTAACAAATTCAATTTTTAATTAAACAAAATTCATTTGGGATTTAACAAATTCAATATGGCTATAAATAAAATCAATTTTAAGTTTTAGATTTAAACTTTATAATAAAGCACATAACTTTGATACGTCATAGAAACTTTATATTTTACAAATTATATACAACAAATGCATGAGAGTGTTAAGGTAAGCAAAAAAAACACAATGACAAAATTAACAACAAAATTACAAAGTTGGAACAGAAGTCAATTAAAATTGCATTGCATGGCTTCTTCATTTAATCAGGTAGGTATAAACTTTTGGACTCACTTTTGGCAATGTTAGTTCTTATTATTTCTTCTAATCGTTGCAAACGAAACTCAGTTTGAGTAAGGTTATTTCTTCCCTTGCCGAATAAAATAACTGGCATTTGCTCTGCCAAATCTTGCTTTACGCCAGACTTTATTTACGACAGACAACTGACCAACTATTCTCGATAGGATTTAACATCGGGCTGTAATAGCCGTTTTACACTACACAATTCTTGCGCAAGAAGTTACACAAGAAGATAGTAAGCAAATGATATTCGTAAACAGAAAATAGTTCAATTCCTAGACAAACTACCCTCAGCATAAGAAAATACTTCACAATTTCTGTCTAAGATGTTGTTGTGCTTACTTACTGCACAAATTGTGTACTAAATTGTGCACTAAATTGCGTGGTGTAATACGGCTATAAGATCCTAATATTAATAGTTTACTTTTTGCAAACTCTTCTTCACCATCTCCATTGTTATTATAAACTGCACACAATTGCGTACGTAATTGTATCTCGTTTACTTGTTTAATATATATAGAGCATTATTTAATGCAATTTAATTTTTAAAACGTATGAAACAATTACATAGACCGACTTAAGAGCGTTACAATTTTATTGTGACTGTCAATTTGACATGCATCGGCAATTTGATTATTATTCTATGTACTTAAAATTTGTTAAATGTTCAGGTTGATTTTGTTTACAGCCAATTTGAATTTGTTAGATCCCAAATGAATTTTGTTTAATTATAAATTGAAATTGTTCGATCCCAATTTGAAACCAAATATCTCAAATTGAATTTGTTTAGTTTCAATTGAAATCTCAATGTCTCAAATTAAATTTGTTAAATCTGAAATTAAAATTGATTAGTCTCCAATTGAGCTTGAAAAGGTATAGTAGTGTCTTTTTACTAAATCTAAAATTTTACCTAAAGTCCTCTGTTTGACTACTTGTGGTTTATTCTGTAAACCTTATGATTTATAAAAAAAATAGCAAACGTTGTTTTGTATATCATTCAAATTTGTAGACAATAAGGATCACAAACGTTTCAGTAATTTCCAAGATTAATTATGAAATTTGTCATTCTTTTAAAATATTTTATGTTAAGTACTGTTGAGGCGAAGCCTCATGTCTTTTGTTACTAGATAAGCTTGAGTTTAGGAAATGTGTTATAAAAATTTCATAATTTTGTCAATCACAAAAGTATTTTTTACTGATGGAAGAGCTATTGTCGCGAAAACAACTTCAGCTTTTTAAATGGAATATCGGAAAACACTGCACATGGTTCAACTTTTTGAATCTACGTACTTTTTTGGAGAAAATGATTATATTATTAAACATAAGTTTAAATGAAGCCGCCACAAAAGTGTGCGGCTTCGACACATACTTTTTAGTAATGCTTTGGTGTGAAATTTGGTTATAGGTAGTGTAGAAAACGATGAGATCTAGATGCTTATTACTAAGTAAATTAATTTATTTCAATTAATGTCTACTAGTTTTCCCTCTTTTCGTTTCTGCATCTTATTAGGTTTGTTCGAGCAGCAGTACAATAAGTGCATAAAGCACTTATTTTTTCTCCTACGCATGCCAAATGGCGGTTTTGCCCTGTAAAAGCCTGCATTGCGTATGCGTACAAGTCTATGATTATTATTATTTTAATGTAGGCACAACCAATCTCGAGCATATAGAATCTCATGCAGCAAAACAATTATTTTTGTATATAGTATGATAGAGTCAAGTGCCTGGCCACATCAGATTTTTTCCTTATGTAACCTATTCAAAACTTTATACTATCGAGAAAAAAAATGGTGATAACTTCATAGGTACGACTTATGGTGTACCTGGTTCAAATCCAGGTTGTGGCGTTTTTTTTTATTATTATTATCCACTTCGTCATATTTAGCGGCATTGACATTCAGAACTGAATAAACATGACATATAAACCTCTTTTACACCTGTAAACCACAGCCAAACACACACTCCCCCTCCTGTATCCATATATAGCGTATCCCGCAGGATATAGGGACAGGCAAAACTCCTTCACGGGCTGCTTAATATGCAGGACCGTTGCCCCGGTTGAAGTTTTATATAAGGGAGTAGGGGCGAAGGGGACGGGAGGGGTCTCTTCACGCAGGTTAAACCGATGATTACGAACTGATTAAACGAGATTCCAACTTGTTATCCGGAGCTTAGGCGGCCGTTAAACGCGCGCTGTATCCTCCGCTCCCCGCCTCCATGGAGCGCGCACGGAGCGATGCGTTTGGATCCCCCGTGAGCCCCCGTCCGCATCTGGGAGACTGCGGAATCAATAAATTCCTCATATACTCGACACGTCTTAGCGATATTAAAACATTCTTTTTTCGTTGTTCGCGGATGTCTTCTTGAGTTTGTAGGTTTGCACTTTCATTGTGTGTGGAGATAAGAAAGGAGAATTGGATAGGACTCAGACGTTTACTTTGGAGATGTGTTTGCTGAAAGTATTTCAAACACAGCGTGTGATATTTTTCACATAAGATCTATTTTTTTACTTTATCATACGCAGTATGTAAAGTATTGTAATCGTGCCGAAAAAAAAAATTGAGATTTTAGCGGAAATAGGTCTTTATGGGTCCCCTGAACATTTTTGACCAAGGTACAAAAAAATGTCTGTGTGTGTGTGTATGTGTGTGTGTGTGTGTGTGTGTGTGTGTGTGTGTGTGTGTGTGTGTGTGTGTGTGTGTGTGTGTGTGTGTGTACCCAATTTTTGTTAATTCATTTCCGGAGAAACTACTAAAGGTATCGGCACGGAACTTCATATTTAGAAGTTTCATGACCAAACTTAGAGTTGAAAAGCTTTTGGTTCAAAAGGGTCCAAAGGAACTGGGTGTTTACTCTAAGCCTTTTTCAAGGATTTTAGAAATCAGCCGCCATTTCTGTAATTTCGTCAAAATAGTTAAATAATAAATTAAAGCAGAGGAAATTTTGAATAATTTATGCCTATGACATTTTTTGGTAAAATTAATAGTTTAGCTTTTTAGTTTATTCTAAGCCTTTTTCAAGGATTTTGCAAATGAGCCGCCATTTCTGTAATTTCGATAAAATAGTTAATTAATAAATTAAAGTAGAGGAAATTTTGAATAATTTATGCCTATGACATTTTTTGGTAAAATTTTTAGTTTAGCTTCAAGAGCAAATTCTATTTGATCGAGATCGGTCGCATCTGCATTGATATGAAATTACATAGTAGCCAGGATTTTGACAAATATTTTTTTGTGTTGTCACATTCGAAAACAGCTGATCTCATCAGAGGTTGGAGAACCACTATGGAACGTTGCCGCTGTAGTGCGGCAAATTATAAAATAGAAATTTCAAATAAAATAAGATCACCAATTTGATTGTTTGTTGATAAGAAATATCAACCCGTCTTTATATTTAATTCTAAAAACGATAAATGGAGAAAATTATAAATAAAGTATAGCGATGAGTGTAGTTTTATTTTAGTATGTTGGTAGGGATGTGTCATGAACAAATATAAATCTGTCCGAATTTGAATTACCTTTTTAAGGTGCGTTTTCATTAGCGATAATGGCAGTGGTAGCAGACTCCGTTATAGTATTTCCAATAGAAAATTGCTAGTGACTCATGTTTATGTACATGCAAAATAATATGTGTCATTATCACGATATGTCAGAAATACTATAAGTTCGTATTCTACCACCGCCATTAGCTACCATTACCTACCAATCGGAACGCACCTTTAAACTTGGCGTTTCGTCAAAGTGGTACCAACCTAGCAGTTACTATACAGAAATCATTTATTTATTTTTTTAAATACGTATTTCTTAAAAAGCAACACAATAAACGTTGATGTCGCTCTTGCCAAAAACTAGATAGCGCGACTCGCTCACATGAGACGGCGACACTCCGCCTTCGGTGACGCTCCGCATCACCGCTCGTCGCGCTATTCCATACTTTCGGCATTTGTGACATAAATAACTATTATTCTAATGACGTAGTGTAGGTAGTGTCAAATGCAGATGCTTTGACAATACCTACGATTTATCTCAATAGAATAGATTCTCATGCAGCTAAACCTTTAATTTTATATATTGTATGATAAAGTCATGTGCCTGGCCACATCAGATTTTTTTAAATTAACGAAGATTAATAAAAAAATAAGTTGCCACAACATGGATTTGAACCAGGAACTTAAATACACCATAAGTCGTACAATACTTAGTTTGATAAATAGTTGTAAAATATTTAGTTTCTTAATAAAAACTAATAAACTAATAAAAATATCATGAAAATAGCAAACACATGTTCTACTCACGCTTGGGATGTTATCGTTGGTACAGACGCCTTCCTGCAGCAATCTGTCCCTGATTTCCCACGCGAATATCGATGGACACTCCCTCTTGTACGCCGAAATCTTCGACACCACTTCAGCAGTCGCCACACGCGGTTTCGAACCTCCAATAGCTCTCGGCCTTATCGAACCAGTCTCGTAGTACCTACAAAAATCATCCCAACATTATTTCTCGTCACCAAACACCACCACCTACGAGCTTCCTTTGCAAACATTTTGATCAAACACATCTCATGGTGACCGGAAAACGTGCACCATAATCATAGAAAAGTATATTCCGAGCATGCTTAGCAAAATTCTAAACAGTTGACCAATTAAAATTTCTCATCGTGCTTATGAGGTACCTCATGGTGTTAAGAAAACGTGCACCAAAATCTTGGATAACTGCATGGTGAGCATTCTTAGAAATAATTTAGACTATTGATCAAATACAAAATCTTGTAACATCATGAGGCATTTCATGGTGTTAGGAAAACCTGCACCAAAATTTTGGATAACTGCATGGTGGAGCATTCTTAGAAATAATTTAGACTATTGATCAAATACAAAAACTTGTAACATCATGATGCATCTCATGGTGTTAGGAAAACGTGCACCAAAATCTTGGATAACTGCATGGTGAGCATTCTTAGGAATAATTTAGACTGTTGATCAAGTAAAAAAATGTTGTAGCACTATGGGGCGTCTCATGGTATACCCAGCATGCTTAGCAAAATTCTAAACAGTTGATCAATTAAAAAGTCTTATGGTGCTTATGAGGTACCTCATGGTGTTAAGAAAACGTGCACCAAAATCTTTGATAACTGCATGGTGAGCATTCTTAGAAATAATTTAGACTATTGATCAAATACAAAATCTTGTAACATCATGAGGCATCTCATGGTGTTAGGAAAACCTGCACCAAAATCTTGGATAATTGCATGGTGAGCATTCTTAGGAATAATTTAGACTGTTGATCAAATAAAAAAACTTGTTGCACCATGGGGCATCTCATGGTATTCCCAGCAGGCTTAGCAAAGTTCTAAACAGTTGATCAATTAAAAAGTCTTATGGTGCTTATGAGGTACCTCACGGTGTTAAGAAAACGTGCACCAAAATCTTTGATAACTGCATGGTGAGCATTCTTAGAAATAATTTAAACTATTGATCAAATACAAAATCTTGTAACATCATGAGGCATCTCATGGTGTTAGGAAAACCTGCACCAAAATCTTGGATAACTGCATGGTGAGCATTCTTAGGAATATATATTTCTTATGGTGCTTATGAGGTTTCATGGTGTTAAGAAAACGTGCACCAAAACCGTGGAAATCTTCACGGTGAGCATTTTTAGGAATTATTAAGGATGTTAAACAAATAAAAAATCTTTAAACAACACGAGGCATCTCATGGTGTTAGGAAAACGTGCACCAAAATCTTGGAAAACTTCATGGTGAGCATTCTTAGGAATAATTTAAACTCTTGATCAACTAAAAAAATTTATAACACCATGAGGCATCTCATGGTGTTAGGCAGACTCGAACCAAAATCTTGCAAAAGTGCATCTTCATCTTCAACGACTCCTTCGGAACCGTTTCGACTCACCTGCCTAATATTTTCGAGACACACCCGTTGGACACTTGCAGTATCCTCGAGATATCGCAGGGCCGGGCGCCGGAATGGGCCAGTTCGACGATCTTCTGTCGGGTGGAGTCTGGCAAGGGGCGTCCGCTGACGAAAACCCCCCCTAGCTGGTTCACACCGCTATGACCTGATCACAGTACCACAGTTACAAATAGTTCAAACTGGGCCAGATTGCTTATATTTATGCTTTTTTTTTCTTTTTACATAATTTTTTTGCAAACTACTTGTTTCGTGATAAGACGACAGACGAGAAGTCTGCTGTATACTGTGCTTATCATTCAAAACGGTGTGACAAACGAGCTAAAGAATGAGATCGTCAACTGACCACACCTTGCTCTCGCAACGAGGCCCCATGCCTCAGCCAGAGGCTAATCACAACCAATGGATGGGTTCACAAAATAGTATTTACATTTCATGGTGATGCGAAAACGTGCACCAAAATCTTGGAAGAGTGCGTCGTCAGTATGTTTAGGAAAATTATAGACTATTGATTAATAAAAAATTCTTATGGTCATCAGAAAAACTTGTAATGGTGATAGGAAGACGCGCACCAAAATCTTGAATGAGTGCTTCGTCAGCATGCCGAGGAAGTTTATAGACTATTGATCAATGAAAATCTCTAATGGGATCACAAAAGGTATCATGGTGATAGGAAAACGCGCCCCAAAATCTTGATGGCGTGCTTCGTCAGCATGCTGAGGAAATTTCTAGACCGCTGATCAATAAAAAATAATCATGGTCATTGAAATGTAAATAATACTTTAATCTGCATATCCATGGTCGGCACTGGCTGAACTGGGCCTCGCTTTGGTTCTTCTAAACAACCTACTCGAATCTATTGATGAATAACTACCTGGAAAAAATATCTATTGCAATACGTATGTTTATAGTCTCAAGGAGTTTTATGTTTGTTATTTTTTTGGGTGACCTTTGTAAAGCTTTAAGGATTCTTTGGCTTTTGATACGAACGACAAAAGCCGTCGATAATATACTGAAGGATTTTCCACCATTGCATGGCGACATTTGCTGACAAAGGCGAAGTCGTTGACACTGTTAAGAAAAATCGATCGCCGTTGTCAGTGCGTCCCATTTAATTTGCATAATATCAAGGTTTGAGCATCTGGCTTCACATATTTTAAGACTGCATAATACTCTCTAGCTTTATAATAATAATACCGCCGCTTTTTGTATGTTTAGGTAATCTGATGTTTGGGTAATCTCCAATAATTAGGTGCACATTACAAGATTTAACTACTAAAGTAACATCAGTTAAATACAACTTAAATAAAACGGGTCTCACAACGGAACCTTGTGGCTCCTGTTTGTTAAATAGATTTCACACCATTTCAATTATTTTTTTTATAATTAGCTGGCGTATTGTGTTTTGAATATATTCCTATATAATGTGTGATTTGTTTGGTTGCAGTTCACATTATACCTCAAAACATTCTATTGGATTAGAAGTGTAACATGGAATATTTGTTGTCGCACTGGGGTTATAATAAGCTAGAGCTAACATGATTGTCACAATGAACGACAATGTCGAACAAACATTATAAGTGGCACTGAACAGCTTCGCTATAGCAGAGGGGTTGCTTTTCGGACTTCGACAAACAGCAGCCCCCTGAATGGGCTAATCCGGCATTCTGTCAGGCACAGTTACGGACAAAATAGAGCGCTTGGGGTAGCATGCTATTCCACCACAACTCAAATATTAGGTTACGTCTTAACTTGCACTATAAATAAATAGAGACGGTCAAAACACCGTCATATCATTTTAAAACTGTTGTTTGTGTATGATATAACAATATTATTTTTACGTTATCATACGTAGGATGATAAAGAATTCTATTTGATCGAGATCTGTCATTTCTGCATTAATATATAACTAGTTAGCCAGGATTTGACAGATATTTTCAATAAAATCAAAATATCTGTCAAATCCTGGGGAACTAGTTTTATTTTAAAGCAGACACGACCGATCTCGATCAAATAGAATCTCATTGTGGAACAGAAATTTATTAAACTTCTCCAGAAAAAAAAAGATAACAAACCCCTGTATCAAATCAATGAAGGGACATCAAAGTATATACAGTAAACTAGGTGGAAATTATATGCACCCCAATCGGCAAATCAACGAAACTCACCCCACCGAACTAACACAGAAACTAACCGAACTCAGAAGCGAGAACTGTCCGGACAAAAGTTACAATTTCAATCACAATTTGTTAAGGTTTTCAGCGCTCGCCCCAGGCGTTCACGTTTGACATTTCTATGTTCGGCTTTATGCCGGTCTTTCGCGTAAACATGCGTGAATTTAACCGCACCGAGTGTTAAAAGGGCATTGTTAAGTTAACCGAGTGACGAGAGATTGTTTGGTCACGTTGACAATAGAGGCAGATGACAGGCGAAGTTTAAGGAAACTTTGTGCCGTTTAGGAGTGCTTTTGGCGGTATATTTATTCGGTGGCAAAATAACAAGTTAGTCGAGTGTACCGCCGCATACAATTATAGCATTTAATTAGTTGAAACTACGCAAATAAACGAGGAAAAAAGTTTTGAAATAGTTTGAAAACTATTTAACAAATAGGAGACAAAAGATTAAAATTGAAGAAAATATGTCAGCTTGTCAGCTTGGAGGTACCACAAGGTTCTCTATTGGGGCCGTTTTTTTTTAAACATAATCGATGTTGTTTCTGTAATGTGATGTGTACCTATTTTCAGACTATACACTACTATCAATTGCATGAGATAATTTTCCTGATAATTTCCTAATAATAAGATAATTCCTAATTTCCCTCGTAATCGCGACATTGACTTTTGAACTGATTCAATATCAAATTTGTACAAAGAAAATAAGTTATGTTAAAATGTAAGTGTTTAAAAATGAATAGGTAATGACATTTGGTTTGTTTTGGTCAAAAATAGTAGTATAGTGATTTTATAGCACCATATAACAGGGTGAAATTTTGGAACGAAAACAATCGTTTTTTTATTGTTTTTACCCAAAAAGCAGTGGAGTAGAACGTTTGTCACAAAACAATTGAAGACGTAAACATATGACAAATATAATAAATAAATAAAATAAATAAAATAATAAATGAAATAATAAATAAAATAATAAATAAAATAAATAAAATATAATAAAAACATCATAAAACGTACTGCATGGCCATACAAACAGTTAAATTATGGATTAACACGTTTTGTTATTTTGAATATGGTTTGTTTTTAACGTTTTTAACCAGTAGCAATTTGCTTTTCAAAGAAATATTTAACTGAGTAAAAATTATTGGAAACACTAGTAATTAATTCTTTTTTACTTTATCATGCGCTGTATGATAAGCTGTATGATAATCATTTTTAACCAAGGTACAAAAAAAATTTCTATGCGTGTGTGTATCTATGTATGTGTGTGTATATGTGTGTACTCGATTTTTGTGGAGACGATTCCGGAGAAACTACTGAAGGTATCGGTTTAATGACTAAACTTAGAGCTGAAAAGCTTTTGGTTCAAAAGGGTCCAAAGGAACTGGACGTTGCATTTTTCAGGGATTTTGCAAATGAGCCGCCATTTCTGTAATTTCCTCAAAATAGTTAAATAATACATTAATTAATAGATTAGCTGCAAGAGCAAATTCTATTTGATCGAGATCGGTCGCATCTGCATTGATATAATACTATATAGTGAGCCAGGATTTTCCAAATATTTTCAGACTAATGACAATACCGGTAGTGTCAAATCCTGATGGTTTGACAATATCTCACTATATCTACTGTCAATAGTATAAAGATCTCATATGGTGATACCGTGTACGGTCCTTGCCTGCCGGCGTCGGATAGGCAGCGTGTTCAGCGTGTCCAAAATGCATGAGTTCTGTTTGCTTTTGGTTTGAGGAAGTATGATCATGTATCGAATAGGCTGGGCGACTTGGGGTGGTTGAACATGGATAACACTAGGGTGTTGCATGCAGCAATATTATGTCATACGTTGCTATCCAAGAGGATCCCACAATACCTCATGCGGAAGATACGCTGTACACGGATGTCCATAACCTTAATTTAAGATTCAGGGGCTTGTTTGCTCCACCTGCCCATCGCGCTGAGCTGTATAAACGGTCATTCTCTTACCAGGTCAGTCACATATACAATGGTCTCAGGGAAGATATGAAAAATTATCGTTAAACAGTTTTGGTGGAAAGGTGAAGTGTTGTCTGTTTGCTCAACAGGGGGGACTTTAGGACTTTATTATTTATGCAAATTTTGGTGTGGACTACAACCAAAGAAATGCACCAAGTAAAGTAATAAAAGGGATAAGGTAAAACAAGAGAAATACTTACTCCAGAAAAAGCTCTGAACAGCAGCAACATTAGATTTGAATCGGGATAGTTGTTCCTTTCAACCCGCTGTCAGGACAATACGTACGGCCGCCCATAAAAATAACAAGTCGCGCAAAAAATTCTGTCTAGGGCAATAAAACCGAGCACGAAAATGGACGGTAGCAATAAAATAAATAACAAAAACGAGGACGAAAAACCTAAGTGTATTGCGTCCTTAATATCCCTTGCAGGGATAAACAGCGCAAGGATAAGCAGGGACAAATTTCCCGACCGCAATACGCCGAATTTTCTATAAAATCGCGCGCGTATATAAGAAATCTTTTATCTCCCATCGTAAGGGGGGGGGGGTGAAGGTTTACGTTTGCCGGCACGAATTTTTTGCAATTTATCTCGACGGTCCTACGTGACGAGCATCGGAAGGACTTTTTGCCTCCGCGGCGTTGAAATGTAAGAAACTGACAAGTGCGAGGCATTTCCTGCAGAAATCAACGCGGCGCGAAAGGGAAGATTTCCCCGAAGGGTGGAAAAAATACCGGGGAGAAAGGAAAACGTCACTCAATTCCCATGCGATAGTAAAAGATACGCTTTTCGTTTTATTTCGAGTGAAATGATTTAGAAATATTACACTGCTCGAAATGTTTAGAGGAACACGTTTTTCAAAACCTATAACTATTTAAATAACAGTTCTAGGCAAGTCAAATTTGGTATGCTTTAAGGACATATATTCACCTAAAGATTACTTAATGGTCACATGTTATAAACAAACCCCCGAGGTGACAATTGTAGGTAATAAGTGTGAAAAACATTCCAGATGGAGGAGTTATAGACGCAGGGAGACCACGTGAAATGGTCATGGACATTCATAACCGGTTTTGTTGCATTTTTGCAGTGTTTTCGATAATACACCCAAACATTTGTGGTTTATAAATTAATTTGTACTGTGATGGATTTTACTTTAGAGGGTAAGTACTTTCTTATTTCACTTCAAATTAGGTTGAAATAACACACTATGTGGTGTAATAATTATGTTGAAAAAGATGATCGAAAATACATGCTAATTTTATATTTGTCGAATACAACTTTTTGTATACATGTTTATTCAATATATATTTTTTATATAATATAGTTTAAACATTTATCTTTTAAATGACATAATTTTGAATGCCACATTTTTGCTACTTTGATTTTTTTTTTCAGAACATGTCTGTCGACTCGATTTCAAAATTTGAGTTTTTTTAAGAATTGCGAAAACATAGGAAATATGAACAAAATGCTCGTCTAATGGATTATATCAGTCACAAGTTTAATCTTGCGGGTATAAAGAATGATTCATTGAAGCGCATTCATTTAAAAATTGACTGTTTCATCCAGATTTGCCAAAAGATGGGCTGCATCGAATAAAATTAAAGCTAATAAGTTTTCTTTTCGAAAGCAATGTATTATTTAAAATTGATTATACGTTATGTAAGTATATTCCTCAAGCTTTTCATCTTTATATTTAGTATTTCATGTCAAGGATATTTTGTTGTTTTTTGTATTATTGAACAAATCTTTACTGTAATCAATAAATAATCAAAGCGCACTATAAAATATTTTTGGCCAGGTACCTTGTTCTAGGCGATTCGCTATTGCTAATTGATTCACAAAAACATTTTTCTTGTGATTGCAGATAGGTATAATAATATATCTACAATAACAAAAACAACACACTGCTAATTTATTTTTAACATCATTTTTAGTATGTTATCTGGGATAATATAGTATTATAATCATAACGCTTCATAATTTTTGTTGGAGATCAAATGTTATAATGTTCAATGTGCATATCTAGTTATCTATACATATATAAAATACTTGTTGATATAGAAACATAATAATAAAATTATAAACCCCTAACCACAACAAGTATTTTAGAAACCTAAATACGTATTTCATCAACCATGTTGCCATCTTCAGTAGAACCTAAAAAGAGGAAACGAGAGATTAGCACTTCATAGTATCTTTACTGGATATTGTCCAAGCAAATCACTAGTGGAAGTGACGTCCATGTTAAAAATTACCCTATACCCATTTGTTGGTCACACCTCAGTGAATTTTGATCATTGAATCGTAAAAAACAAGTTTTAATTAAAGCAGGTCAAACACTGGCGAACTAGGTACAGGACCCCTGTCTGAATTTATTAGTTTATCTCTATTCAAGTGAATAAAGATACTTTCCAAGCTGTTTAGTTCCCTATTATTTGACACAGCTTTTACAAGTTTTAAGTCATCTACAACTACTTTATGACCTGTGTCAAAAATATGTTGAGCCACACTAGATTTTTCAAAACGATTATATTTAAAATGAGCTACATGTTCTTTGAACCTAGTTAAAATTGTTCTTCTAGTCTGGCCTACGTATTCTTTTTCACAGTCATGATATTTGATACAATATATACCAGATTTATCAAGTACATCTACCTTATCCTTTGGGTTTCCAAGAAGGTTTTTTATGCTATTATGAGTCGAATATGCTATACAGAGATTTTGTGATGTAAAAATACTTCTCAAACCCCTTGTATATGCACAATCGAACGGTATTTTAACATATTTCTTCTTTTCTACAGACAAAGTATTTAAAGTAGACATTTGATTTACATACATTTTTTGATTCTGCTTCTTAATCATTCTATCAACTATTTTCTCGGGGTACCCGTTATGTATGACAACATTCTTAATAAACAATAATTCTTGCTGATATCTATCTGCGGACAATGGAAATTTCAATAACCTATTTACTAAACAACTAATAAAAGACAATTTTTGTTGAAAAGGATGCTGCGAATCATTAGGGATAAACCTGATT
The DNA here is from genome assembly GCA_964023965.1 of Melinopterus prodromus. Taxonomy (NCBI): domain Eukaryota; kingdom Metazoa; phylum Arthropoda; class Insecta; order Coleoptera; family Scarabaeidae; genus Melinopterus; species Melinopterus prodromus. Next base: position 61,860,028 of record OZ030394.1, read on the forward strand.
GTGTTAGTATCGGAACGATGGACAATATCCAGTAAAGATACTATGAAGTGCTAATCTCTCGTTTCCTCTTTTTAGGTTCTACTGAAGATGGCAACATAGTTGCTGAAATACGTATTTAGATTTCTAAAATACTTGTTGTGGTTAGGGGTTTATAATTTTATTATTAAGTTCGCTACAGTCTCCAAAATGTTGTCATTAGAAACATAATAACAAGAATATCTGTGTCACTGCATATAATGTATATAAAACGTTCATTATAAGTTACTTATTTACGACCTTCTTTACTACATTATCTCTGATCCACTGCAATATCCAAGAAACATACTTTATTTATCAACCCCCTCCAAAACCACCCGATCATCAAATGATTTAAAAAAATATTTTTAAAGAGTTCCCAAGTGTCATATTAACACATTTGCAGTTTTAGAATTACTAATTATACTTTATTTTTCAAACCCCCTCAAACACTTGGTACAAACAATTGGTACCTACTATTTCGACTTTATTTTGCGTTATTAATTTGCATTGTTAGGTGTAACTTAGAAGTAACTAAGAGTTGTAACATTATTTTTGTATTTTTTTCTAGTTAAATATATGCCGTTGAAGTATACTAAAATTGATTTGCCTAGAACCATTATTAAATAAGTTACAGGTTTCGAAACAAGTGTGTCCCTAATTTTTTTTAGTATTGGATTATGAATTTAATTTAATATTTCCATTAAATTGTAGGTTTGGAGTGAGGTTAGTTCCAAATCCATCTTATGTGTATTTATTTCACGTTTTGTTCACAATAGTTGCACCGCAACTGCAAACCAAGCCGTCATATCTCACACCGTACGCGCACGTTTTGACGCCTAACGCGCTATAATCCGTAATGCGAATCGTCCTTAGTCCTTAGAGAGTCCTTTAGTCGATAAATCGCCGACGATAATAAATATCATAGTCGACATAAAGAAGCGGTGCGGTTGACAAGCACGGCTTCCTACGACGATAATGCACACAACAGAGGCCGGGGCCTTCCCCTCGGCATTCTATTGTTGACAACTGACTTCGACGACCTCTCGCGTCGCCTCGTAGAATGAATGAGCGAGATCTACACCCGCGCCCACCCCTAGCAGGGAAGCAAAGGCACACCGAGAGATTCTTTTCATGCGTGTGTCGTTCTCGATATATATAAAAATCGAAGACGGTTCACCTTTCACTGCCAGATTTCATTTGTCAAGTGCGCGCGGCCCAGGATAAGGCAAGGACCATTGTGTGCGGGCCGCGCCGCGCGGCCTGTCTAGATCCCGGCCGACACGCTGATTTATCGGATTCTGTTCTGAAGCGTTCACGAAAAATGGTTATACAGCGTTTGCGAACAATCGGACAATACGAGCGATAAAAATTTGGGCCTATGCGAGAAAAATGTGTTTGTTATCTTTTTTTTTGTTTGGGTGGTTTGGGGAATTTGGAGATTTTTGTCACCTATTATGGTTTAAAGTAACAATAAAATTGTTATAAAATTGGTTAGGACGTAAAAAGCAAATAGAATAAACAGTGAAGTGTTGTACATCGAGTAAACGGTTGCAGTTATAGTGCAACTTTTGCAAACACAATTTTAAATAAATTTGAAAACAAGCGTGTTTTCTTGGGGCTAGTTTTGTGTATTCCCATTGGCACGTTTTGACAGGACAGTGGAGATAAGAATTTTTAGAAACGAGTCATTTGAAGGATTTTTAAGAATGTTTTACGTTGGCTGAAATAAAAGCGTAAACCTTGCCATATAGCAGCTAACCTCAATGCAATAAATGTTTTTTGGGAACAGATGTTTTTGAAGTAAGTGAATAAACATTTGAAAATAATCAAGTACCTTTTTTTACATTTTTCGCGCTCATGTTTAAACCGAAGGGTAGAAACTATAGAGAAGATTCAAGAGTATTCGTTTGTCATTTGTTTTGGCACATCAGCAATTGCGCCGTAACTACCGGGGAGCGTCCTACAGAGGATGAGGTTTGTTACTCTGTATCCTACAGAGGATGAAGTTTGTTACTCTTGTAATCTTTTTAATCTACCAAACCGAATGTGACAACAGCAAGTGGACGAAGATACTATAGAAATATTGCCAGCTCGCAAGAAGCATAGATCGTCAAATTTTCAGCCACATTACGGGTACGAACTCTACATAAACAACAACTAAGGATTTTTTCTAATTTTGTTTGTGTATCTACATACCTCAACTAAAACATCAATATTTATTTTATTATATGAATAATATGTATGGAAGATTAACTTTCTGTAAAAGTTTTTTTTTTCGAATTTTTGTTTTTCTTCGTCTATTATTATCAGTCGGTTATTGTTATCAAAGAGTCCCGATGTGATCACATTAAGCGGCGTGCAGTGTACTATAGAAACGAGAGACGACAGCCTTTATAGTCCTACTCAAATATTGCAATTTTTTTACTTCAAAACGTTTTAGATATCTCTCTTAAATCTACATAATACAAATGATAAAAATATCGCTAAGAAACACAAAAATATACTCTGTAATTTGTACACAATTACAAATATTATTATTTTTTTAATTATCTGTTACTTGTAGGTTAGATATTTTCGTTGTACAAGAAAACATTAAAATAAAAATTGTCAATAATTTTGACACAAAGTAGAAATATGTTAATGAAATGGCAATCAGTTTGAGAGAGTCTTTTAGCTTTCTGTTTATTTTACTATGGTGTATCTTTTCTCTAAATTATCAATAATCTTGTTGATAAATCTAGAAATATTGAACACATCTATTTTACTACTTTAAGCACTGCACCTAAAGGGGTTTTGTTTATCCTTGGGTAAAGTCAAGCTGACGGGAACAACTTAATCAATGACAATGTTGTTACTTATTGTGTTAAGATGATGTACAGGGACAAACTATGTAAGAAAAACACCTAGGAACATAATTCTAAATGTAAATAGCTCCGTAAGAGCCGTTGAAACTTACGTAAAATAGGTTATGTTAACACTGATTTTTCTGGGGATTTTTATTTTAGTAAGTTTGAAATCGTGTATGAACAGCATGATTTGGCATTTTATAACGTTATTATATATAAATAGTAGATGGCAGTTAGAGCGATTCTTTCGTGCGCGGTCACATATAAGAAGCAAATAAATCAATGACAATACAACATTTTAATTTGTTAGTTTGTTTCCCTGTTTTTCATTTCTTTGGGATTACAAAAACAAAACCAATTTAGAAACAACAGACAGACAAACAAACAAACAAATTTCCTTATCTCAATACCAATAAACAATTCACCATTGATTTGCGAACAGACTTAAACAACCCCCAGAGCTCGGCGCGGCGCGCACACTAACCTAATTGAAATCCTAAATTCTACCAGCGCGACGACGTCTACACCACTAAATTTCAGGATAGTTTCAGCACCGTCCGAACGAATAAAACTGCCGCGGCGGTCCGACGACTAACTTGCGACAGTTTTTTTTGTTCGGTCCTCCCAGTAAATATCCTTAAGTACCGGATGCGACACTCGGGGCGATTTACAGACCCCGCAAAGGACCTACGCGTCCTCCCTCCTCGTCCTTACCCTACCTCCTTCCTTCTCACCCCCGCCCACCCCACCCCCACAACCGCCGCTCTTTCGGACGCGTCTTCTTAGAAAATCGCTTTTAACTTCAAATGGCCAAAGAACACTGTCACTTTACAAAGGACCCTCCGGACGATAATGGACACGCAGTCAATTCAAGGCCCTCTTTAATCTACTAGTCGCTCTCCTAGCAGCAAATCGACGCGATTGTTACTTTTTCACGAACGGCGGTTGACCGTTCGGATCTTTTCAGGCAATGCGCGAACGTTCGCGGTCGAAATTTGAGAGTTTTCAGACGAATTGTAAGAGGTTTTGAATGGAAATTGTGTCGGAATATGCGTTTAGGAGTGATGATTTATCGATTATGTATGATTAAGACTGGATATACGACCGATTTTACTCGTTTTGTGGGGTTTTTGTTGATTGTACACTTTGGTGGAGGTGCCGGGTTGTAAGCATTTTTGTTGATTTAGACTGTAATTTTCTGATTTCTCGTTGATTTGCTGCCTATTTATGACTTCTAAAGAGATTTTGGTACTGACTGATCAATTTCAATTGTTTAAAACTAAATTAATAGGTACAGAAAGGCTAATAAACCATCTTGACTCGCTTATTAGCGAAGGTAGAAGGTATGTATATTCTTAGAAAATCGCTTTTAACTTCAAATGGCCAAAGAACACTGTCACTTTACAAAGGACCCTCCGGACGATAATGGACACGCAGTCAATTCAAGGCCCTCTTTAATCTACTAGTCGCTCTCCTAGCCGCAAATCGACGCGATTGTTACTTTTTCACGAACGGCGGTTGACCGTTCGGATCTTTTCAGGCAATGTGCGAACGTTCGCGGTCGAAATTTGAGAGTTTTCAGACGAATTGTAAGAGGTTTTGAATGGAAATTGTGTCGGAATATGCGTTTAAGAGGGACGATTTATCGATTATGTATGATTAAGACTGGATATACGACCGATTTTACTCGTTTTATGGGGTTTTTGATGATTGTACACTTTGGTGGAGGTGCCGGGTTGTAAGCATTTTTGTTGATTTTGACTGTAATTTTCAGATTTTTCGTTGGTTTCTTGCCTATTTATGACTTCTAAAGAGATTTTGGTACTGACTGATCAATTTCAATTGTTTAAAACTAAATGAATAGGTACAGAAAGGCTAATAAACCACCTTGACTCGCTTATTAGCGAAGATAGAAGGTATGTTTAAATTGTGGTTATGTTTTTTTCGGTCAGACAGATTAATAATCAAAAGACATGTTTCACACATTCTGATTTCATATTTTGATACATTCTGATAACCCTATTTTTCTGATATTCAGAAAAAAACGGGATTAGCTACAACGTTGTTGTTATTCATGCAATTTATACTGTTGCTAAGTATATAATCATTAGTAATAATTATATTGTATAAATTAAGTTGAGTCGTGCCAACCGCCTTAACTGACAGTTGCTTCCTCAGAAGTGAATGCATCATGCTAAAAACGGAAACAGCACATAATTTTTTTTATATTATATTGTGGTGTTATTTCGGTTCGCATATAGATTTTAATAAAAACGACTATACCAAATATCAAAAAGCCTTCTGCAACTATTCGTCCTGGACTTTTGAGGCCAAAAGCAGGTCATGATGTACTGCTTAATTAATTACGTAATTAAGTAAACGTAAAAACTACTTGCTTATTTTACGATTTAAAATGATTTAGAAATAGAGAATAAGACAACTGAGGATCGAAAAATATTGACGAAACTCTCGGAGACGTAGATTTTGAATACAAATCCGAACATTAATAAGCTTCCTGAAATGATTCTCAAAAAAATGAGGTACTAATTTGAGACTCTAGCAATATTTGCAAATTTATAACAGCTGAAATCAATTCGCCAAATAAAGTCTTTTGATATTTTATAAACACTATTAATAAAAAAAAGCTAAAATAACAATGTTATTTATTTATTTATTACATTCATTGCAAACAGTTTTTGAAAACCTTGAACCTTGACGTGATAGGAAACCACATTCGTATTCAGTATCAAATTTTTCTTATGATTTTGCTATTCGAATAAAAAAAGTCCATCATAACAAAAATTATTTCTGAAATAAAACCAATCTTGACTAAAAGGCTTAACCCAAATTCCAAAGACAAACAAAAAATCACTACAAATGAACACAGAACATGAAACTAATCACTAGAGTACGGATTCTAAGCATTTTGCTTGGACAGTTTTAATGTAAGCAGTTTAAAAAGCTTCAGGATCTGCATGAATTCAGAAAAAATAAAGTTTTTGGCGCTGTTTTTTTACTTTGTTTTGCATTTTTTCCCGGATTTTGCAGATATGTGCTTATTTTACTACAATATTGCTTACTTTGACAAAACTATTTGAAAAACTGTCAGTAAAACGACTGAAGCCAATCTTAGATGAAAGAAAAAATATACACGCTCATCAGTTTGGATTCAGAAACAAACAACAATCGAACAGATCCACAAAATAACAACGATAATTCAGAGAATTTTAAAAGAAAAAAGGTATGCTCCGCAATATTTCTGGATGTGGCAAAAGCTTGCTGTTGTAAGAAAATTTTTATCGTCATTCAGTCATAATTATGTGATTGTAATAAGTGTCTGTCTGTAGTGTATTAAGCAGCGTGTGTTGTAGTCAACACGCATGTATATTCGCTTGTATATCATTATTTACTGTAATCAAAACAGAATGTGTCAAAATTAAAATCAAAATAGTTTTGACGTCCATACAAAATTCCAAAAGCAATGTCACGATAAATGGTTAAAATTTTTAGTTATTATAACATTATAGACATAGATATATGATAAGATATTAGACATACAATTAGGGAAAAAAATATTCCCTTGTCTCACTTGTTGATTTTCTAAATAATAGGACAACACCAACCAAAAATTGTACAAGAAGGGAATATCAAGTACGAAGTAAAATCGGTCGTCCTATCTAGTAGACGCGAAAACTCTCGGAAAAACTATGGATAAATACAAATATTTACCATGTTTTCGAGTCTTTTACCTTTATGGGCCATATCGTCCACGGACGTTATGGCCGTCGGCCATGGTGCCACTGCGGCACCGAGTTGCTGTGCCGGTAGAATGATGGCTGCTTCTTTTCACCACAGTCGTCTCAAAAGAACTAGAAACAAAAAACAGACACCATAAGAACAAATAAAAAACAAAAATCGGTTTAGTATAATATACGTTTTATATACACGTTAACGAGGCGTTATGAGATGAGTGAGATAAAGCGCCATCTATCGGATAGATCATTAAGTATAAATTTTAACACACACACACTAGATTATTGTGTAATTTAAGTCGCTTATATCTAGATGGATATAGTTATAACCAGCTTGATATAGTCATAACGGTGGGGTGACTTTATTTGCGTCCAAGTTAGCCGGATTAATTTATTCTTCAGCCCCGCTCTGGATTATTTAGGGCTCCATACAGTGGAGGGCTCTTCAGAATCGGAAACATTACAATGAGAGATGGAATTTTCAACCCTTATAAACGCTTAATGGAATATTTTCCGTACGCGTGCACCAAGAGGTTTATTAACTAATTTGACAGATGCAATTTTGTGATTGGAAAGGAGAATTAGAAGACGGTAAAACGATAGTTGCTGTTTTTGTAGACTTGAAAAGAGCTTTCGAGACAATTTGTCGTCAAAAGTTACTACAAAAATTGGAAACTTACGGAATCAGAGGAAAAGAATTGAAATGGTTTGAAAACTATTTAACAAACAGGAGACAGAAGGTTAGGATTGGAGAAAATGAGTCAAGTGAATTAATAAACAGCTTAGGGGTACCACAAGGTTCTGTTCTTGGACCAGTTTTATTTAATTTGTACATAAACGATGTTGCTTCACAAGTTAAAGCTTGTGATATCCACCTATTTGCAGACGACACACTAATATCAATTACAGGAGATAACTTACCTGATGTAATCGCGACATTAAACACCGAACTAGTATCGATATCAAATTGGTATAAAGAAAATAAATTATGTTTGAATGTATTGAAAACAAAAGCTATGGTATTGGGAAATAGAAATTCGGTAAACCCTACACCGCAGACATAGTTATCGATAACACAGTTGTTGAGATAGTGGTCGAATTTAAATATCTAGGTGTCATTTTAGATAATAGTTTGAAATTTACGAGTAATATGGAATATATAGAAAAGGTGAGTCGAAAGATTAGCTACTTAGGAAGAATATCTAATAAACTTACATTAAAAGCTAGAATATCTTTGTACCATACGATTATAGAACCATATTTTTACTATTGCAGCAGTATAATATTTTTGTGTACAGACAAAGACATTAAAAAGATTCAAGTACAACAAAATCGAGCACTCAGAATTTTATTACAAAGCTCCAGGTTAACCAGTGTGGAGTCCATGCTGAGTAAATTAAATTTTTTGAATGTTAAACAAGGAACGGTATATCGGGCACTCACGTTGGTATATAAATGCATAAATAATAAACTCCCAAATTATATGAGTAATTATTTAACATACAATAGTCAGCAGCATGAATACAATACTCGGCAAAAGGACCACTTCAGATTACCAAAATATACAAAAAGCAGCACACAAAATTTTATTATAAAGCACTGAAGATATTTAATACCCTGCCAAGTGATATAAAAAACAGTAGTTCGCTAAGTCTTTTTAAAACATCATGTCGGGTTCATGTATTGGCTAATTTTAAGTAGTTGATAAGTTTATTACTTAGGAAACCAAATTTATTGTGATTATTAGTTTCTTTTAACTAAATAAATATCATTATTATTATTAGATATTAAGGTAAATGCCCCAAATTCAGACAGGTTAAGGAATTTTTATTACATTTGTATTCATTTTGAAAGCAAATTGATAATAGTTATGTAATTTATATTATATTTTATAGGTTTAACAAGTTATTTAAACTTTGTTAAATAAGATTTATTATTAAGAAATGTTAAACATTCATCTTTACCATTTTTAATGAAACAGAGTATAAAATAAGTCCTTCGTCTTCTTCAGTCTACCCTCTCTCCCTCATCTGTATTTTATTGTTTCTTGCATCTGGACTTTTCAGTGTTTTTCTTGGTGAAGCTTTTTTATTGTGCTTTCTGCTTTTTCATTAACAATTATTCTCTCCAAGCATTAAATAATAATGTTTACAAGAATAGTTTGTTTTTACTTTATTTGGGTGTTTCAGGCCACAAAAATGATTATTTTTGCACATCGGCACATGGGAGCGGCAGCTCTAGATGTGCACAGTGAGGTGTAAAGTTGGGTTTATAAGTGAGATTTACTTGGTAGGGTCTTCAGTATTTAGTTAGTATTTAGATAGCTCTGAAGAAGCGAGCAGCATGTTTCGCAAGCAGTTAATTTTAAAATATGTCGTTAAATAGTTAAATATAAATATGTCGGAGTTTAGGGCAGTGTCTGAATTTGGTACGTTTACCTTATGTTAATTATAATTTTTCATAAGTTAATTTAAGTGGATGAAAACGATACTTTATAATAACTGTCAGTAAAAAACAACTAATTAATGTATTGTTTCATATGGTAAGGTTATATTAAGGGTATATTAGGGTAAAGGGAAGCAGACAGAGCCAACTTCTTTGTTTCCGAGTGTACCGACTATAGTATAGATCGAAATGTTCGCACAATGGTTTCCGCTGGAGTAAGTATTCTTGGAGGTATTTCGTAGAGGGCGGCAGTTGTAGGGGTGGCTGAGGAACGGAGCGCAACGCAACGGAGAGCGAGTTAATTTTCATTAGTACTGAGAGATTTATCGGTGTACTTATCGGGGCAGGCTATGGATACGCTCGAGTACAAGATTAACTACCCATGACGGATGTACCAACACCCGACGCGATGCGACGTTTGCCGTTTGTTTTAGTGGTAGGTGGCGCTGTTAGTCGACTTCTTAAGTTTGTTTAGGGATTTTTTATAGGTACACAGAGAGAAATTTTTGTTTGATTCAAATAAATATGCATTGACTCAAAGAAATTTGTTGTTTCAATAGAGGCAAAGAAATATTTATTTGCGGGTAAAAACGCATTTATTTGAAATATTTGTTTGGTAGAAAGAACATTGATTTGCGTCAAACAACTTATGTTTCCAGTTAAAAAGTTTGCAATTTGTGTATTATAAGAAATGAGATTTATTTACTTCAAATAATTATGATTGTGTTGAGTGAAAGAATTACATTTTTTTAAATTAACAAAATTGTTGGTCGAGTTAAAATGCTTTAAATTATTAATTTGTTGAAGGAATTAATAGACAAGAATTGACAGTTGGATGACATTAAACATATATTTATTTGAATCAAAATATGATTTCTTTGGTGGAAGGAAACCTATTTTAAAGCCAAAACAAAAATATTACTTTGAAGGAAATAAATCTCTTCTTGTGTACAAATATATTTATTTTAATCAAAATATGATTTCTTTGGCGGAAGTAAACCTATTTTTAAGCCAAAGACAAAATATTACTTTAAGCGAAATAAATCTCTCCTTATATACAAATTTATATGTTAGAATCAAAATTATATTTCATTGGTGTAAAGAAACGTTTTTTTAAAATCAAAACTAAAATATTACTTTAAAGGAAAGTAATTTTTGTTTGTATCCATATATATTTATTCCAGTTAAATAAATATTTCAAATAAATTAATCTCTGCAAGCAAATAAACTAGAGTATTCAATGAAGTAAATATTGTTGGCGTCAAAGAAACATGTTTTAACCCAAAAGAATAAATTCAAACAAATACATTTCTTTGAAACAAGAAATCTTTTCTATCTGTGTATATACCTCTTTTTAAAACAAAGAAATAATTTACTAGAATCAAGGTGGGAGTTAAGTTGTTATTAGTATTATTATTATAGATATAGTCAATGTGACTATATCATACCATCAATTTTGAATATATTTATGTCTTGGTTGAATACGATAAGTATATATTTAATTCCTTATATAGGATCTTACTATTACTCAACCTGAATCACATATATTCATGCCAGGAATTTCTTTTATAGTGTGTAGAATTATATTTTCTTTCAAAAGAATGCAAGAAAAAGAGTTAAACAGCCTGTAGGTAGTACTTAGACAAGAACAGCAAAAAGTGCGAGGAAAGGTAGTAGGTATACATGGTGTTTCAAAAGGTATATCCATATAAATTTAAGAGCGTCTTCATATTTGTTGTTTTTGATGTTCAACAATAATCAACAACTACTAGGTTATCGATCAGACATTTGTAAAAATAATCACAATACCTACGCAATCAAACAACTGAATGAATAATTAATCATTCCTGTCAGGTGTTAACCCACAAAGTTGACCAAAGACCGCCGGACAAAAAAAATTATTCAGTAACCGTTGATAATTAGATAAATATTTATCAATAATTTTTTACTTAAAAATAAGTAATGGGTAAATTAAATATAGATAACCAAAATAAAACATCCCCGTAATAGAATTCAAGCCCCTTAACGCATACAATACATATAAACCCCTATACGTGCTAAAACGGCTTTCACGGGGCGGTACAACATCCGTCGCAAAGTGGGAAAATGCGGGATATGCCTTCAAGGCACAGCCAACTCATTTCCCCATTTAAACGTGCTGTTATTTTAACTAACGCTATTATCTCGCACAAGTTTAATAGCATTTGATCGAGTTATACTGTTTAAATGCTCGTTTAGAGTATTTAAACGTCAACAAGTCATCATCAAAGGGACCTAAGGGCTCGTTTATATTGTTAATTATCCTTTTATATGACGATCTTGAATAAAGATAAATGTAATAATATGATATTATATGAAGTGATGAAAGAATTGTAAGGGAGAAGATGGTACCTATATTTTTGTTAGTAGTGGGTAATAAGGTATAATAAATTAATGTGTTTGATGTATGCGTTGTTTAAGGATTGTTTATTTGAATAAAAAAGGTGTTTTACCGACGGGAAATAAAATTTTTATATTGTAATATCAATCAATGTTTTTATTTTTCATTTTATGCAAAGACTGGAGTACCTATTCCTTATACCTAATTGCATAAATGTATTTTAGTTCTAGAAAAAAGAGCCATTTTACATATTTAAATAATAAAAAATCTGGAATAACTTTATAAATTATATATTGTAGTTATATAATATTTTAAATTAGACCATTTTGCAAAAAAGTTACTATATCGCCGTACAGATACCTAGTTATCGTTTTGATAATATTAAAGAAATTTAAATAAAGTGTGTTATACTCCTGAATCATTTCTACATAAGTTGTAGGACTGTCAACATTTTTTGTCTCTCGGTGTAAACATGATCGCCAGAGAAGTGATAAAAAGTACCAAATTTTTAGTAGCGAATGTTAGCATCAGGACAACGCAGTTAGCATGCAAATAATTATTTATTTAAGTGATTTTCAACGAAAAAAAAATCGGAAAGAAAAATCAACTTCTCTCGCGCTCATGTTTACACTTAAAATCAAATAAATTTTACTGTTTATTTTTAAATTTTACACTTAAATTTGTGTATTTGCAATTTTAATATTTTTAATCCATTGTCATCCGGACGTGGCTTTTTTCGATTTTGTGATCCTACAGTTTTATATTCAAGGTATAACGGTTAATTTTGATATTTTTCGCAGCTTTTTGCGATTCTAGCTGATTTGCCTTTGTAGGTTATGTGCCGGATTTTATTTTGTTTGTCCTTTTAAGTTTTCACGAAGATTATATGGGCTTTTTAAGCAACTTACCTGACTGTAAGTTTGTTATATGTCATTTGTTAATTGCTATCTCTGTAACTTTGTATTCTCAAATACATTTTGGATTTTATCAACAGTGACGAATTTCTTTTACAAATTTAAATAAATGTGTTGCTTAAAAACAAACAAAAAATGGCAATATTTCTTGTCAATAAAATGGCCACGTTAATTCCTTCAATCAATTAATAATTTCTTCAATCAAAGATTGTATTGTAACTGAAAATGTTTAACGACATACTGTCAGATATTATAAAATTATAATAGGTTAGAAATATTGGACATACAGGCGGGATGTCAATTTTAAATTTTAAATAAATTAAAAATTACACCCACAACCTGGATTTGAACCAAGGACACAATTCTTCTACAATAACAATTTCATATGCACTTAAATAAATCTCGTTCCTTATAACATACAAATTGTAAATTTTAACAGAAAACATAACTTGTTTGACACAAATAACCAAACAAATTTTTATCCACAAAAAAATATTTCTTTGCCTTTATTGAAACAACAGATTTGATGCAAGGTATTCATTTGAATTAAACAAAATTTACTGTTAGTGGAGTATAAAAATAACCAATTGGAAAAAAAATTCATAAATAGTCACGTGTAGGTACATATTTAAAGAAATTTCAAAACATTTTAAAATAATTACCCTAATCCAATAAGAAATAACTATATAATAAAATCAAAGAAAGCGTAGGCATACTCACATAGTATCGAAACAAAACAGTACGGAAACACAGCGTGTCAAAGTTCACAGTCCATGCGGTCCAAGAAACAACAAAACAACAAAAAACAAACAACCGTCGCCAAGTATCAGTCGCACAGCAACAACAACAATAGTTCTCAACAATCCGCAAAAAATAACCGGTCACAACACTCCGTATATACAACAGTCACAAGTACCCACGAGGTACAACAAAAAAAGAACAAACAAAAAACCGCCGAAAAACAATCAAATCGAACAAAACCGAATCGCCAAATCGACCGAAAAAATTCAATTGTCCCCGCCTAATTAAATCAAACTCAAATCTAATCGACTCAAAAAGTCCTTCGTCCAAACTAACCCAACTTTTAACACACAGTTGGTCAAAAACACGAGCTTTCCAGAGCCTACTGAGACCACCTGAGCCTGCAGAACTGTTCACGAGACTAACTGATAACGCACACTACATCTATCATGCATACCTCCTGAAAGGTGTGTTCAGATGTCAAATTCTAGCTGACAGGAACCAATGGCGTCGCCGCTAGAGAGAGAACAGACCAATAAAGTGGTCGAGGGGGTTGGACTGTGGATCGATTTTTGGAGGGAAATTGCCCGGTGGGGTGGAAGGAGATTCGGCCGTATAGATGGAGCCACTTCGTTCGTTTTGGAGGGTTTGCGCGCGCTGCTCGCTTGGGGGTGTTGGCGTCGCTCGATTTTGAAAGTTTGAATCGAGCCGGACGCCATGAGCAGGCGTTTTACCTGCGGGGGTAACTTGAGATGTTTAGTTGTGATGCTTTGGGATAGCTTAAGGGGTGTTTTGGTGGTGTTGGATTGTATGGGGTGTTTGGTGGTTTTGATGGTTGTAATTATAGTGTTAGCTTGTTTGTTGGATTTGAAATTGTATCGTTTTATTGGTGGGGTTTCTATAGTGATGTTTCTTTCTACTTTGTGTTTTTCAATGTGTTATGAAATATGAAATTTAATACGTCAATTTTGTATTATTAGAATATCTATATGCATGAAGCAGGAAATAGATAATTACGGTTTACCTGCAATTTAAGTCTAACAACTTAATGTTTGATTTTATTGCCGATTATATTCTTAAAGTGCATACATTTTGCTTTCCTCTATTATTTATGTTCATAATACCTGCATAAATCTACTTCGGAATATTCTGCACAGATAGAAAATGTTGTTTAATTCAAGTAAATATGCATTGATTCAAAGTAGTAATCTGGTGTTTCAATACAGGCAATGAAATACTTCTTTGTAGATGAAAATGCATTTTTTTTTGAAATATTTGTGTGGTAGAACGAACGGTAATTTGTGTGAAAAACTTATGTTCTCAGTTAAAATTTATAATTTGTATATTACCTATAACGAACGAGATTTATTTCGAGAGATTTCTTTGTATAAAGAAATTATCAGTTTGTTGAAGGCATTAATGGGGATTGGGGACTATTATTGACTAGACTGTAATAAAATATCTTTTACGTGAAATATTTTTTTTTTGTATCCAAATATATTTATTAAAAACAACAAAATCCTATCTATTTGTGTGCATTTAAGTGTTTCTCCATTGTTTTGCAATTAATTTATGTGTTTTTTTACTAATTCTTTGCCCTCCCTTCACCGTTTATACAAATATCTCATTTGTGATTTTTTACTATTTATTATTATTCATATTTACAAGAGTATTTAAAAAGAAGGAAGTTTGATTTCATAAAAATGTAGCGAGACACAAATTCTTTTCAGATAATTGATCAACACAAAATACGAAACTGCCAAATTTAAGCATAGACTCTATATGCACTAATAAGCGAGATCCCCATGGTAAGCCTAGAAATTGAATCACCCGGTATAAACCGGTTAACCAGGGTACCTATATTTTAGTGTATATGTAATAATATCTCGTTTATGTCAAGAGATTGCAAAACGGTTAAATACCATCAAGGTTGTGAAAGATTTATTCGGTCAAAATTATTCATTGTATTATTTATTGTACCTATATTATTAATTATGATATTATTATTGTTTTGGACAATACAGTTCTTAAAGTTAATATTGCTCTTTAAAATTGTGTCTATCTTTCCTTCCTATACCTATATGTATAGAAATATATTAGTATAACATAATATATGTTTATATATTCTTTCATGTAAACTAATTTACACAAATATAAGTATCTACGTAGTCGGTACCCAAACTAATTATGTATATAGCAACACATATATTATGTAATTAATTAAAATAACAATTTTTGCAACAAATACTTAACCAATTATATTTTTTGGATTTTTGTTTGTAGGTACCTACCTACCTATGTGTTTCGCAGGACATTCCCATTTTATTTGTTATATTCATACTTAGTTCCTGTGAAATGTAAGGTCAATATATATATATATATATATATATATATATATATATATATATATATATATATATATATATAATATATATATATATATATATATATATATATATATATATATATATTAATAACCCGTGCTCGAGTGCACTGTTAAAATTGTATGGAAAATTACATACTTTTAACATAATATATTTTAGTAAACTTACATAAAATATTTGTAAGTGATTATTTTTCATAAATTTCCTGGCATAAAATGACAAATAAGCTTAAATTAGTAACATTAAAAAATATTTTGTTTAATTAATTTACCTATGAATTTAGATATCACAGCATTTTACATATTTAAGTACCTACTTATTTGACCAAAAATAGCATCACAGTGTGAATTTCGTGGCCAATGATAAAAATAAAACAACTCAAAAATATTTTTGGTGCTTTTTACTCTAATATCATACATAGTATGATAAAGTAGGTACTTTAATCGTGCCGATTTTTTTTTTTTTTTAGATTTTGGTGGAAATATGTCCATTTGGGTCCCATGCCACTTTTGGCCAAGGTACAAAAAAATGTCTCAGTGTGTGTGTAAGTACCTGCTTTTGTGGCGACGATTCCGGAAAAACTACTAAAGGTATCGGGACGAAACTTTATATTTAGTAGTTTTATGACAAAACTTCGAGTTGAAAAAAGTTTTGTTCAAAAGGACCCAAAGGAACTGGAGATTTACCCATTTTTCAAAAATTTTGCAAATGAACCGCCATTTCTGTAAGTTTGTCAGAATAGTTAAATAGGTAATAAATTAAAGTAGAGGAAATTTTGTATAATTTATGTCTATGGCATTTGTTGGTAAAATTAATAGTTTAGCTGCATAAGCAATTTTTTTTTTTGGATTGTGGTCGTTCGTATCTGCATTAAAACTAAGTTAGCCAGGATTTAACAGATATATTATGATTCTATTGATAGTATTGACACATCAGCGTTTGCGTTGGGAAATGCTGCTAAATAATATGATAATACAGTCATGCGCCTGGCCAAATCAGATTTTTTATTCTCGTGAACTTCTAAAATTGGCGTAGAAGTCAAACATTTTTACGTAATATTATAAAGGATTTAAAAGACATTGAGCATCATTTGATCTGCTAAATCATCTCAATTTCTATCTCTATCTGCTCTTTGGTTTTTTCTGTTAATAATAATATAGGTTCACAGTACCTATACAGCAAACATCTAATCTGTTGTCAACGATCTCCAAGAATCCGATTTGGTTCAAATTGGTTCTAAATGCAGAACATAATTCCAGACAAATCCATATCTAGTAGCCTAAATTTTCCTTTTACTTCATTCAAACACACAATTAACTTTTGGTCCATCACATGCTACTCACCCCTAACCTTAAACTCACAATCCCCACAAAATTTTCAACAACATCCAAAAAGTTTCACCCTACAACCACACCACCCAGACCCACCAACCCCACCGCCAGTACAGACTCAGGACGAAATACATATTTTACGAAATTATCACATCGTCGTCGTTCACCAACAGCGCCCAGTACAAATAATTTTAATGAAAAGTCCGTGCGGCGCGGCCCGCGCCCCGTACTACGGGGGTTGAAATTTAGGGGGAAAGAGTGACATCAGCTGTTACGCACAGTCGAATGCGTGCCTCCCTCGTCGCAAGGATAACGCTTCCTCGCACACATTATGAACGGAAGAGGAAGGACCATATAGGACCATAGCCACGGCATATCGTCGAGCGTAGTGAAGCTCTGTGAAGTTCTGTGAAGTCGCGATATCTTCGGCACAGCACATGCAGGAGTGTGACGATGATTCAGGCTTTTCTCTGCTTATAGGCGGAGAAGGGTGGTGTTCAAATCACCGTACTGTCTAATCCTGATTTGTTTCGATTTTAAATCTGGGTCATGGTGTAGGTATTATTAGTAGTAGTGGATGAGAATGCTGGATTATGTTGTATACCGAGGATGTCTATGATATGATGGTTGGGTTGCTTTGAATGAATTGAATGGGGTATTTAGTTTTTTTTTTAATATTGTTTACTGTCTTGGTTCCTATAGGTTTGGTCGGTTGGATTTATATGGGATTTGTGGTGTTTTGGGTTGAAAATAATGGATTTAGTTTCGGAATTTAATAGAAGGGCACCAA
This sequence comes from Melinopterus prodromus, assembly GCA_964023965.1. Lineage (NCBI taxonomy): Eukaryota > Metazoa > Arthropoda > Insecta > Coleoptera > Scarabaeidae > Melinopterus > Melinopterus prodromus. The sequence goes on from OZ030394.1 coordinate 61,877,629, forward strand.
ATGCCTCTTGTTATTGACTAATAAAATTCTTGGTAGTGTACCTAATATTTCATAATTGAATAGTTTTTACCTGTCGTTTACTGTCCAACTGTTGTTTTCTTGCCTTGTCATCATCACTATGCCAACGTTACACAGATTCAGACACAAAGAAAAAAAATTGCTATACAAAAAATCGTTATTGGCACTTGTTCAGCAATTTTTTGTTGGTCAGGGTACTGATATAGATGTTATATACTTGAAACAACAAGATAATGTATTCTTGTTGGTATGCCTTTAGACGACACATTACATTTATTTGGTCTGAAATATTTGCTTACGTTTAAGAATTCTTGAAATGTAGCTTTAAGACTATCTCGGTAGCGTTCTTAGCTTTAATAAAGCACACAATGTATCTTAAATGTAAACATTTATTTAAGAAATTCAGTAATATCTTGACACAACGAACATTTTTTTAATAAAGTTTATAGGTACTGCGTAAAAAGTTCCATATGAACTTGTTACTCTTTTCAATTCATTAAAACCAGTATTTGAAATATTAACAAAACAAAATTTTAAACGGTTTAAACTTAAGAAAACCAATAAGTTCGTATGGAAATTTTTACTGTTTATTAAATATTTTGCAGGTTTCGCAATGTTCGATATGTATTTTATTGTTCTTTGTTTAGTTAATACTTCTAACGGCTGCTATTTCTTCAAAAACTGAAAGAACACAGTCCGTATAAAACATATTACTCAGAATAACATTTATTTTGAGGAAAAAAAGGACAGTAAATACAGGGTGTCTCAACAGTGCGATCTCAAAAGATTGTGCCTCTGTTAATGAAGACATTTTAAAACTGATTTCATTCATACACACATAAAAATTTTACGGAGTGAATTCGCACGTAGTTAATCGTACACAAAAAGGAGTGAAATTTTCTTCGAAAATCAGTTGATTGTATCTTAAAAATTGTTGTTATACATAATTCCGGAGTTAATTTAACTACACAGCAGGTAGTTGAAAATAGTTGATATCCGACAAGGTGAAAATTTTCACCGGCTCCAGCACGACGGTGTGAAATAAAAATTAACACCACCCAGGGTGTTGAAATAACTGAGAAAACGAGAGAAAATACTTTTTTTTATTCATTCAAACTCCGCGTGGAGTGAACAATTTCCAAAATGGTACGATTTATTTCAAAAAGTGAAAAATTTGCCCTCTTGGCAACAACAGTACGTCATAACGTCGCCACGAAGGCGGTCGCTTCGCAGTTCGGCCACGGGACTTGTGCTGTAGGTTAGGAGTGAGGTTAGTTTTTGATTACTTGTAATATATTACATATTAGTAACCTATTTGGCATGGAGCAGTCTATTTTCATCTCCGTGTTAAATACGAAAACAATAACAGCGAAATTTTAGGTTTCGTCGCATTAATACGACAAGTATGTAACGACAGGTAGGTACTTGTGCATTGTATATTACCCATTGGTTGTGGTCACAAGCTTTTATATTTTTGAACATTTCAGCTACATTATAATCATAGTGACTGTCATTGAAGATTGAGACGTATTGACCGCACCCTGTGCCAGGGGATGAGGTTTAATTACCAATTAATAAAATATATGTTCGTAAGTTTTACTTACTACGAATGTATCTGATAAGTATTAATTCCCATTTGTATTACAGTTTTCTTGTCTTAAAAATTAAGTATAGAAGAAGAAAACGCACATTTTACTATTCCATGAACGTCACGGCAAGTGGAAAGCAAAATTTACACCAGTTTTTCACCACGAATTCAATACATATGTAGGAGAAGTCACCAACAACTTGCCACAAAGGTACAGTGATACATTTTAAGCAATGTAAGATATATTTTCAAACAAAATAGTTATTGATATTCCAGCTTGAGACATATTTACCGCCTCCGTGTGCCAGGGGATGGAGTGACAGTAAAACTGATACATGTTTAGTCACGTAAGTATTATTTACTACATATACAACTGATACGCATTAATTTGGTTTTGTATTACAGGTTTCTTTACCATTAGAACTTAAAAAAGGAAGAAGTGGAGCATTGCCTGTTGCAGTTGACAGACAAGACGGTGTACTACTGATTATTATTTATAGTATATTTATATGTAAGTATTGTGGAATAGATATAATATTGAACAAAATAAAGGATTGATATCTAAATTACATGAGTATTTAAATAAATAACTTTTCTGTCTTACAGTCACTGTCACTAAAAAACAACTAACTAAACTGTTGTTTCTTATTGACTAGTGATCAGAACACAGAAAACTGATTAATTGGCATATTTTTTATTTTTGCTGGCCCCCGCATCATTTCTCCCTTTGGTATAAATTTAACTCCGTATAGGATAATTTTAACACCCGCGCGGTGAAAACAACCAACTCCCTAAAGATTTATTTTCAACTCCTTTTCAAATAATAATAACTACAAAAGGAGTGAATGTACTCCCTAAAAATTCAACTCCGTCCGATCTAACTACATGCGCAAATGGTCGCGAGGGAGATCCATAGCGGTGTTGAATCGGTGTTAAATCCAACTCCGTATTTTTATGTGTGTATATACAGAACGCCGAGGCGCACATTTTAAAATTATTACCGTGTATACAGGTTGTTCCGTAAGGTAGTACCAACCCAAACTCATGTTTTTTTTTAAATGGAACAACCTATATTTCGGCACAATTTTGTGTTTCACGCTAAATTTTACGCCAATGAAACATACACTACTCTTTATACTTTTTGATCAATTGGCATTTTTATGGAAAAACAGTAGTCTAAGAAAAATTGTAAATCTCTTTTTATTGTAAAACTCTTTTTATTTTTATTTCGGAAGATTGATATGATTATTAAATATGATTAATTAAGAAGCGTTCTATTAGCATGATTATCTACCATATCCAAATTGTGTACAGGGTGGTCATAATCGGCAGCAAAATAATGCAACAGTTTTTCCTAAGAAAGTTAATTTTCTTAAATGGACCACCCTGTATCTAATTCTTTTTTGAATAAAATAGTACTAGTACACACTAGTGCTAAAATAAACTAAATAACAAAATAAACTAAAATAACTACTCTTCCTAAATAAAAAAATCGATTTTTCTATTAATAAGTGCTTCTACACCTACATTAACAATTAAACCAGTTAAGTATTTACCTAAAGTAGTGTTTTCTCGCATAATTTCATATTTTTTTTAATAAAGTAAAAAAAATTATCATATCTGCAATTTAATATAATTTGAAATGAGATTTTACTAGGTAATACCTTGTAGCCTGTCAAAAACTGTGCTAAAGAAGTTATTAAGGTATCTGTCAGTGGTATCTGTCAACTCTACTTGCCAATAAAGCATTTTTGTTGCATGCGCCAAAAACACACACCATGTCAATTAGTTCCTCCTGGGAAAAGTTCGCCATATTTCCCAAAATTATGCAAATCTAACTTAATAACCCTAACAATATCACCACCACTGACAGATACCTTGCTAACTTGGTTAGCACAGTTTTTTCATAGCCTACGAGTTATAAGTAAATTTTTATTTCAAATTATAATAGTAAACTGTATATGGGCTGTAAGTATATGTCTTTCATTTTATTTCAAAAAAAGATGAAATCATTCGAGAAAACAGTACTTTAGGTAAATACGTATAGCTTGTTTAATAGTTAATGTAGGTGTAGAAGCACTTATTAATAGAAAAATCGATTTTTTAATGGAAAAGACGAGTTATTTCTGCAATGGTTTATTTTAGCACTAGTCTGTACAGGTACTTTTTTTTACAGAACGATGCGCAGAATCCAAAAAATTAATGACGTATATGGTGCTTCATTTAAAAAAATTAACTTTCTTAGAAAAAAACTGTTTCCTAGCCTATATGTTTTGATGAGATTTAGTTGCCGCCTCATAAGAGGGACCTCTTATGGGATCTCTAGACTCTAGAACTCTAGAGGGTATATAACAGCATATACTTTTTTTACTGGCTACTATATTATTAAACACCTTGGGCAAACTTAAAATTTCTTTTTGTAGAAACTAGTTAACATGCGAATGACTATTATCAAAGAGGTGCTTAAGTGGATACCGGTTATTCTGGTGTAATTATTGACTAGTTCATTGATTTCAATAATTCCTCGAAAATTCAACACCTTTTTACGCCATATTCCTTCATTTATTTACATTTAAGAAATTACATTCACGCATCTCCTCATCACGTTTGCACACATGCATCCCCAAACATCATCTCCCTTCATTAAACACCACGTTTACCACCCAGCACCCCAAAAACTATCCCAACAAAAAACAAAAAACCTGCAGCATCGCCTCGCTTCCTGAAATACCGGAACACATATCGGATGCCAAACGTATCCGTTCTTCTGATGCCGCGGTGCCGAAAAAACACACACACGCACACACATACACCCATACACACATACACACATACACGACTACATCCCATGTATGGTATATATAAAAGTCTGTCGCAATCATTCCGCATGTCTAACCCGATTTCCGATATGATTAGAGGCGGTGCGGTATCGGTAAATCCCAAGGCGGACGGGAAAGGAGCGAAACGGGTGTTGTAGGAGCAGCCAGGGCTGCCAACTGCCACATCATACGAATGGCGCGGATGGCGTGGTGGTGCACCGCCAGACGGTGGGTTACGACTTGTGAACACGCGGTGGGGTGGCTGTCGCGGATTTTTGTGCACGAAGGGCTTCCGATTCTTGTGCGGAGAGAATGTGGACATGCAGATTTTGGTACATGCATCTATCACAGAGAGAAATTTTTGTTTAATTCAAATAAATATGCATTGACTCAAAGAAATTTGTTGTTTCAATAGAGGCAAAGAAATATTTATTTGCGGATAAAAACGCATTTATTTGAAATGTTTGTTTGGTAGAAAGAACGTTGATTTGTGTCAAACAACTTATGTTTCCAGTTAAAATTTGCAATTTGTGTATTAAAAGAAATGAGATTTATTTACTTCAAATAATTATGATTGTGTTGAGTGAAAGAATTAAATTTTTTTAAATTAATAAACTTGTTGGTCGAGTTAAAATGCTTAAAATTATTAATTTGTTGAAGGAATTAATAGACAAGAATTTTTCGGAAGACTCGCCATGTATCACCTCCTTTTTGGGATGTCGCACATCCTCGACCAGTGCTTGGTCTTCCCAGCCCAACATATAGTCAAGGTTAAGTTAGTAAAATGTACTCTGATTTGGAATCGCAACTTGAACCTGCAGGCACTGTACTCTATAAGTTCTATACTGTCGATCACGCGGCTTTATACTCTCGGTATGTACGAAGTGCGAGGAGAGAGTTTACAGCGCCATCTAAGAATACAGTTGGATGACATTAAAAATATATTTATTTGAATCAAAATATGATTTCTTTGGTGGAAGGAAACCTATTTTAAATCCAAAACAAAAATATTACTTTGAAGGAAATAAATATCTTCTTGTGTAAAAATATATTTATTTTAATCAAAATATGATTTCTTTGGCGGAAGTAAACCTATTTTTAAGCCAAAGACAAAATATTACTTTAAGCGAAATAAATCTCTCCTTATATACAAATTTATATGTTAGAATCAAAATTATATTTCATTGGTGTAAAGAAACGTTTTTTTTAAATCAAAACTAAAATATTACTTTAAAGGAAAGTAATTTTTGTTTGTATCCATATATATTTATTCCACTTAAATAAATATTTCAAGTAAATTAATCTCTGCAAGCAAATAAACTAGAGTATTCAATTACCTAAGTAAATATTGTTGGCGTCAAAGAAATATGTTTTGACCCAAAAGAATAAATTCAAACAAATACATTTCTTTGAATTTTGAAACAAGAAATCTTTTCTCTCTGTGTGTACATGTGTTTGGGAGAGGATTTTTAAAAAGTGTTGGGTTAGTGTAAAGGTTGTTTGGGTGGGTCGAGATTTAAAAATATTTTTTTTGGGAGGTTGGAATTAGAGTTGTTTTGAGAAAGAAGTAAAGTAATTATTTTATGAAACCAAACTTTTATTTCTTTAGTTTGTTGTTCAAATCACTGACGATTTAAAGAAATTCTGTACATGATACATCATAAATTAAATCAAATGAACCAAATCAACATTATTAAATATTGATGAGTGAGCATGTCGTCAAAGATTGGAAAAACAATGCATTACTTCTACGAACTTAATTTTTGGAATTAATATTACGAATCCGAAAAAGATGTGGTATAAATCTCAAATCGTTGGGTACGACTTAGATAAAACTAAAAATTGATTTTATTTTGAGAACCTTGAAACACAGCAGGACTATATGAATAAAATAAAAACCATTTAGGATAAGTTCAATTAATTTCAAATAGAATACCATATCCAACTTTTTTAATGGCAACTGCCTATTTCTTATTGATTCTGATAGACTCTTTAATTGATATTCATCTCACATTCGTGGATTAAACCTTAACCTACTTCTTTTAAATGAGAACATGTTATAGTAAAAGAAATAATATTTTACTAGGAATGCAATTAACGCGCCCAAAGAAGAATATTCTTATTTTCCAACTACATATAGAGAAATTTTTGTTTGATTCAAATAAATATGCATTGACTCAAATAAGTTTGTTGTTTCAATAGAGGCAAAGAAATATTTATTTGCGGATAAAAACGCATTTATTTGAAATGTTTGTTTGGTAGAAAGAACGTTGATTTGTGTCAAACAACTTATGTTTCCAGTTAAAAAGTTTGCAATTTGTGTATTAAAAGAAATGAGATTTATTTACTTCAAATAATTATGATTGTGTTGAGTGAAAGAATTACATTTTTTTAAATTAACAAAATTGTTGGTCGAGTTAAAATGCTTAAAATTATTAATTTATTGAAGGAATTAATAGACAAGAATTTTTCGGAAGACTCGCCATGTATCACCTCCTTTTTGGGATGTCGCACATCCTCGACCAGTGCTTGGTCTTCCTAGCCCAACATATAGTCAAGGTTAAGTTAGTAAAGTGTACTCTGATTTGTAATCGCAACTTGAACCTGCAGGCACTGTACTCTATAAGTTCTATACTGTCGATCACGCGGCTTTATACTCTCGATATGTACGAAGTGCGAGGAGAGAGTTTACAGCGCCATCTAAGAATACAGTTGGATGACATTAAAAATATATTTATTTGAATCAAAATATGATTTCTTTGGTGGAAGGAAACCTATTTTAAATCCAAAACAAAAATATTACTTTGAAGGAAATAAATATCTTCTTGTGTAAAAATATATTTATTTTAATCAAAATATGATTTCTTTGGCGGAAGTAAACCTATTTTTAAGCCAAAGACAAAATATTACTTTAAGCGAAATAAATCTCTCCTTATATACAAATTTATATGTTAGAATCAAAATTATATTTCATTGGTGTAAAGAAACGTTTTTTTAAATCAAAACTAAAATATTACTTTAAAGGAAAGTAATTTTTGTTTGTATCCATATATATTTATTCCACTTAAATAAATATTTCAAGTAAATTAATCTCTGCAAGCAAATAAACTAGAGTATTCAATTACCTAAGTAAATATTGTTGGCGTCAAAGAAATATGTTTTGACCCAAAAGAATAAATTCAAACAAATACATTTCTTTGAATTTTGAAACAAGAAATCTTTTCTCTCTGTGTGTACATGTGTTTGGGAGAGGATTTTTAAAAAGTGTTGGGTTAGTGTAAAGGTTGTTTGGGTGGGTCGAGATTTAAAAATATTTTTTTTGGGAGGTTGGAATTAGAGTTGTTTTGAGAAAGAAGTAAAGTAATTATTTTATGAAACCAAACTTTTATTTCTTTAGTTTGTTGTTCAAATCACTGACGATTTAAAGAAATTCTGTACATGATACATCATAAATTAAATCAAATGAACCAAATCAACATTATTAAATATTGATGAGTGAGCATGTCGTCAAAGATTGGAAAAACAATGCATTACTTCTACGAACTTAATTTTTGGAATTAATATTACGAATCCGAAAAAGATGTGGTATAAATCTCAAATCGTTGGGTACGACTTAGATAAAACTAAAAATTGATTTTATTTTGAGAAACTTGAAACACAGCAGGATTATATGAATAAAATAAAAACCATTTTGGATAAGTTCAATTAATTTCAAATAGAATACCATATCCAACTTTTTTAATGGCAACTGCCTATTTCTTATTGATTCTGATAGACTCTTTAATTGATATTCATCTCACATTCGTGGATTAAACCTTAACCTACTTCTTTTAAATGAGAACATGTTATAGTAAAAGAAATAATATTTTACTAGGAATGCAATTAACGCGCCCAAAGAAGAATATTCTTATTTTCCAACTACATATAGAGAAATTTTTGTTTGATTCAAATAAATATGCATTGACTCAAATAAATTTGTTGTTTCAATAGAGGCAAAGAAATATTTATTTGCGGATAAAAACGCATTTATTTGAAATGTTTGTTTGGTAGAAAGAACGTTGATTTGTGTCAAACAACTTATGTTTCCAGTTAAAATTTGCAATTTGTGTATTAAAAGAAATGAGATTTATTTACTTCAAATAATTATGATTGTGTTGAGTGAAAGAATTAAATTTTTTTAAATTAATAAACTTGTTGGTCGAGTTAAAATGCTTAAAATTATTAATTTGTTGAAAGAATTAATAGACAAGAATTTTTCGGAAGACTCGCCATGTGTCACCTCCTTTTTGGGATGTCGCACATCCTCGACCAGTGCTTGGTCTTCCTAGCCCAACATATAGTCAAGGTTAAGTTAGTAAAGTGTACTCTGATTTGTAATCGCAACTTGAACCTGCAGGCACTGTACTCTATAAGTTCTATACTGTCGATCACGCGGCTTTATACTCTCGGTATGTACGAAGTGCGAGGAGAGAGTTTACAGCGCCATCTAAGAATACAGTTGGATGACATTAAAAATATATTTATTTGAATCAAAATATGATTTCTTTGGTGGAAGGAAACCTATTTTAAATCCAAAACAAAAATATTACTTTGAAGGAAATAAATATCTTCTTGTGTAAAAATATATTTATTTTAATCAAAATATGATTTCTTTGGCGGAAGTAAACCTATTTTTAAGCCAAAGACAAAATATTACTTTAAGCGAAATAAATCTCTCCTTATATACAAATTTATATGTTAGAATCAAAATTATATTTCATTGGTGTAAAGAAACGTTTTTTTAAATCAAAACTAAAATATTACTTTAAAGGAAAGTAATTTTTGTTTGTATCCATATATATTTATTCCACTTAAATAAATATTTCAAGTAAATTAATCTCTGCAAGCAAATAAACTAGAGTATTCAATTACCTAAGTAAATATTGTTGGCGTCAAAGAAATATGTTTTGACCCAAAAGAATAAATTCAAACAAATACATTTCTTTGAATTTTGAAACAAGAAATCTTTTCTCTCTGTGTGTACATGTGTTTGGGAGAGGATTTTTAAAAAGTGTTGGGTTAGTGTAAAGGTTGTTTGGGTGGGTCGAGATTTAAAAATATTTTTTTTGGGAGGTTGGAATTAGAGTTGTTTTGAGAAAGAAGTAAAGTAATTATTTTATGAAACCAAACTTTTATTTCTTTAGTTTGTTGTTCAAATCACTGACGATTTAAAGAAATTCTGTACATGATACATCATAAATTAAATCAAATGAACCAAATCAACATTATTAAATATTGATGAGTGAGCATGTCGTCAAAGATTGGAAAAACAATGCATTACTTCTACGAACTTAATTTTTGGAATTAATATTACGAATCCGAAAAAGATGTGGTATAAATCTCAAATCGTTGGGTACGACTTAGATAAAACTAAAAATTAATTATATTTTGAGAAACTTGAAACACAGCAGGATTATATGAATAAAATAAAAACCATTTTGGATAAGTTCAATTAATTTCAAATAGAATACCATATCCAACTTTTTTAATGGCAACTGCCTATTTCTTATTGATTCTGATAGACTCTTTAATTGATATTCATCTCACATTCGTGGATTAAACCTTAACCTACTTCTTTTAAATGAGAACATGTTATAGTAAAAGAAATAATATTTTACTAGGAATGCAATTAACGCGCCCAAAGAAGAATATTCTTATTTTCCAACTACATATAGAGAAATTTTTGTTTGATTCAAATAAATATGCATTGACTCAAATAAATTTGTTGTTTCAATAGAGGCAAAGAAATATTTATTTGCGGATAAAAACGCATTTATTTGAAATATTTGTTTGGTAGAAAGAACGTTGATTTGTGTCAAACAACTTAAGCTTCCAGTTAAAAAGTTTGCAATTTGTGTATTATAAGAAATGAGATTTATTTACTTCAAATAATTATGATTGTGTTGAGTGAAAGAATTACATTTTTTTTAATTAACAAAATTGTTGGTCGAGTTAAAATGCTTAAAATTATTAATTTGTTGAAGGAATTAATAGACAAGAATTTTTCGGAAGACTCGCCATGTGTCACCTCCTTTTTGGGATGTTTTGGGCACGGTAAACCTACAACACGGTATGCTGGACAAGATCCTTAAACGCGTTCTCCTAGCGCATGACGTCACGTGAGTTCGCATTCAAATGGAGCCGTTAGTGTATAAAAAGTAAAAACGTCACTTGAGTTCAAGTGGTGGGGGCCAGTAATCTGCGCTTCAACATACCGTGTCTAGGTCTACCGTGGTTTTGGGATGTCGCACATCCTCGACCAGTGCTTGGTCTTCCCAGCCCAACATATAGTCAAGGTTAAGTTAGTAAAGTGTACTCTGATTTGGAATCGCAACTTGAACCTGCAGGCACTGTACTCTATAAGTTCTATACTGTCGATCACGCGGCTTTATACTCTCGATATGTACGAAGTGCGAGGAGAGAGTTTACAGCGCCATCTAACAATACAGTTATATGATATTAAAAATATATTTATTTGAATCAAAATATGATTTCTTTGGTGGAAGTAAACCTATTTTAAAGCCAAAACAAAAATATTACTTTGAAGGAAATAAATATCTTCTTGTGTAAAAATATATTTATTTTAATCAAAATATGATTTCTTTGGCGGAAGTAAACCTATTTTTAAGCCAAAGAGAAAATATTACTTTAAGCGAAATAAATCTCTCCTTATATACAAATTTATATGTTAGAATCAAAATTATATTTCATTGGTGTAAAGAAACGTTTTTTTAAATCAAAACTAAAATATTACTTTAAAGGAAAGTAATTTTTGTTTGTATCCATATATATTTATTCCACTTAAATAAATATTTCAAATAAATTAATCTCTGCAAGCAAATAAACTTGAGTATTCAATTAAGTAAATATTGTTGGCGTCAAAGAAATATGTTTTGACCCAAAAGAATAAATTCAAACAAATACATTTCTTTGAATTTTGAAACAAGAAATCTTTTCTCTCTGTGTGTACATGTGTTTGGGAGAGGATTTTTAAAAAGTGTTGGGTTAGTGTAAAGGTTGTTTGGGTGGGTCGAGATTTAAAAATATTTTTTTTGGGAGGTTGGAATTAGAGTTGTTTTGAGAAAGAAGTAAAGTAATTATTTTATGAAACCAAACTTTTATTTCTTTAGTTTGTTGTTCAAATCACTGACGATTTAAAGAAATTCTGTACAGGATACATCATAAATTAAATCAAATGAACCAAATCAACATTATTAAATATTGATGAGTGAGCATGTCGTCAAAGATTGGAAAAACAATGCATTACTTCTACGAACTTAATTTTTGGAATTAATATTACGAATCCGAAAAAGATGTGGTATAAATCTCAAATCGTTGGGTACGACTTAGATAAAACTAAAAATTGATTTTATTTTGAGAACCTTGAAACACAGCAGGACTATATGAATAAAATAAAAACCATTTTGGATAAGTTCAATTAATTTCAAATAGAATACCATATCCAACTTTTTTAATGGCAACTGCCTATTTCTTATTGATTCTGATAGACTCTTTAATTGATATTCATCTCACATTCGTGGATTAAACCTTAACCTACTTCTTTTAAATGAGAACATGTTATAGTAAAAGAAATAATATTTTACTAGGAATGCAATTAACGCGCCCAAAGAAGAATATTCTTATTTTCCAACTACATATAGAGAAATTTTTGTTTGATTCAAATAAATATGCATTGACTCAAATAAATTTGTTGTTTCAATAGAGGCAAAGCAATATTTATTTGCGGATAAAAACGCATTTATTTGAAATATTTGTTTGGTAGAAAGAACGTTGATTTGTATCAAACAACTTAAGTTTCCAGTTAAAAAGTTTGCAATTTGTGTATTATAAGAAATGAGATTTATTTACTTCAAATAATTATGATTGTGTTGAGTGAAAGAATTAAATTTTTTTTAATTAACAAAATTGTTGGTCGAGTTAAAATGCTTAAAATTATTAATTTATTGAAGGAATTAATAGACAAGAATTTTTCGGAAGACTCGCCATGTGTCACCTCCTTTTTGGGATGTCGCACATCCTCGACCAGTGCTTGGTCTTCCCAACCCAACATATAGTCAAGGTTAAGTTAGTAAAGTGTTCTCTGATTTGGAATCGCAACTTGAACCTGCAGGCACTGTACTCTATAAGTTCTATACTGTCGATCACGCGGCTTTATACTCTCGATATGTACGAAGTGCGAGGAGAGAGTTTACAGCGCCATCTAACAATACAGTTATATGATATTAAAAATATATTTATTTGAATCAAAATATGATTTCTTTGGTGGAAGTAAACCTATTTTAAAGCCAAAACAAAAATATTACTTTAGAGGAAATAAATCTCTTCTTGTGTACAAATATGTTTATTTTAATCAAAATATGATTTCTTTGGCGGAAGTAAACCCATTTTTAAGCCAATGACAAAATATTACTTTAAACGAAATAAATCTCTCCTTATATACAAATTTATATGTTTGAATCACAATTATATTTCATTGGTGTAAAGAAACGTTTTTTTTTATCAAAACAAAAATATTACTTTAAAGGAAAGTAATTTTTGTTTGTATCCATATATATATTCCACTTAAATAAATATTTCAAATAAATTAATCTCTGCAAGCAAATAAACTAGAGTATTCAATGAAGTAAATATTGTTGGCGTCAAAGAAATATGTTTTGACCCAAAAGAATAAATTCAAACAAATACATTTCTTTAAAACAAGAAATCTTTTCTATCTGTGTACATGTATTCGGGAGAAGGTGTTTAAAAGATTTGTGGTTTAATGTAAAGTTTGTTTGGGTTGGTTGAGATTTATGAATCTTTTTTTGGAAGGTTGTAATAAGAGTTGTTTTAAGAAAGAAGTAAAGTAATTATTTTATGAAACCTAACTTTTATTTCTTTAGTTTGTTGTTAAAATCACTGACGATTTAAAGAAATTCTGTACATGATACATCATAAATTAAATCAAATGAACCAAATCAACATTATTAAATATTGATGAGTAAGCAACTCGTCAAAGATTGGAAAAACAATGCATTACTTCTACGAACTTAATTTTTGGAATTAATATTTCGAACCCGAACAAAAATGTGGTATAAAATTCAAATCGTTGGATACGACTTGGATAAAACGAAAAATTTTATTTTTTTATTTATTTTGAGAACCTTGAAACACAGCAGGACTATATGAATAAAATAAAAACCATTTAGGATAAGTTCAATTTATTTTCAAATAGAATACCAGATCCAACTTTTTTAATGGCAACCCCCTATTTTTTATTGATTCTGGATACACTCTTTAATTGAATTAGTATCTAATGGAATTACATATTATCTTTTGGCAGATTTTGGATTTTGGGAGATATTGTGAATGAAAATAGAATAGGTACATACCACGAAACGTTGTCTCAATTTAAAGCAACCTTTGTTGCTCCAAAACAACGGTTGTTTTACATATGTATATGAAAGAATATATACCTATCGTTCATTGTTTTGACCGGTTGTCTTAAGGTTGTACAATTTTAAAACGATACTATGCTTATTTGATTTAAGAATTTGATTATTCAGCTCACATTCGTGGATTAATCCTGTTACAATAACATGCATGTTATAATAAATGAAATAATATTTTACTATGAATGCAATTAACGCGCCCAAAGAAGAATAACAATATTCTTTTCCAACTAAAGAAGACACCCGGTGTCCCTTTTTAGTCTCTTTCTACTAATACTAGTGCTGTTTGACATTTATACGTTAGATACCTACATTGACGGTAAAATAACATAATCAGCACGGATGCTGCATATAGACGGTTATATATCCTTTACGAGATCCCTCTTACTACAAGTAAAGCTCCATCTACTGGCATTCGTCACATTATTTACAAATCAACGACTTTCTTAAATCAAAACAATCGTTTACTTAAAGCAAATATTTTGGTTGTTTTCTATTAAAGAAATATTCTTATTATAAGTGTGTGTTGTCTTAAAACAAACAAATTATGTTTAGAAATGTCATTTTCTAAACATTAAACTACCATTTCTCTGTGCGAACTTTCAATTCACTTCTTTGCACTGAATTCGGCCAGGCTGATAAGTAAATTAAATCAAAATGTAAGAAAAAAACGTTATTTTACAATGTTACAAGTTTATAGCGTATAAACCCAGAATGTCGTAGGAAAAGACCGGATTCGTGTTAAACACAAAGAAATCTATCAAAAACATTCACTTCACATTTACCTACAAAATGCTAAAGTATAATAGGTATACGTTTTCATGAGTCAACAAACTTAATTTTTTGATTTCACATCAGAATGACTGGAATTCAAAACAGGTTACCTATCTATAGGTACTGGTTGCGTTTTTAGTTAGTTTGATTTTATGAAATAATGAATTTTGGGGGTATTTTTATAAGTAAACAATATTTGTTTACAAATGGGCAAAATCAGTAGATATGATATGTATACTGTACCATATTCTAAAAGTAAGTTGTATAAACTTTCGAGCTATAATAAAGACATCAAGTTGACAGATTTTCAAGTCAAATGTATCCTGTAGTGTTTTGATGCGAATGCCTAATTTTCCATTTTCAGATCTCTCCTTTACGCGCTCGCTGTATAATGTGGCAAGTATATTCTGTGTCGTAACGTATACCTATAAGGTAAATACAACGAATAAAACCGCAAAAAAGGGCATGTTTCAAAAAATCCAAATAGAGGAAAAAAACGCTGTTCTTTTAGACTTATTTTGTCTTTAATTTTTAGTCGTTGTCATCAAACTGATAAAAACTATTAGATAAGTAACCGTCATGCTCGTTTAAGATCATGAGATAGCGATAGAACATACTCATCTTTTCATGACTGTACGTACATAGTTACATAAATGAAGTACATATATGATTTTAAAATATGTGATATGTGCAAGAATTTGGCAAGAAAAAATATGAAAAGAGAGTAATAGAAAAACTTCATAGGTATAGGTACTTCTAAAATAAAATGTCGTATAGCTCCTTGTCATAAAAGAAGTTACATAAAAGAAGTTTGAATATACATAATTTTAAAATATGTGACATCTGCGTCTTCAAGCCAATCCAACCTTTTAACTTCTCACAATTTATTTATTATTCCCATCCATAATCCATCCACAATAAACAAACAGCGCCTCAATCTAATAACCGCATCATCCCTTAACAAAACCTCCTTCGCCTCCACCCAAAACACCTACTCAACCAGCTCGCCTCCCTGAGCACTCCATTGGTCGTAAATAATTAACGAGCGTGTTAAACGCCGCCGTTACACGCGTATATACGCGCCAAAGTCTTCTTTCTCCTCGCTCCGCTTTCCTCGCTTTGCCAGCGCCGGGCAAATCCGTTCTGCACCGCGACAGCGGCGACGGCGACGGCGACGTAACCTTTTGTCGTGTGCGCTTGTGTTAAACGAACCGCGCACAGAACGTAATAGGTGCTAACGTACGCACCACAGTGCGGTGGGGATCGCGTAACTGTACAACGGGGGTGTGGCCTGATACTAATCTACCCCCGGCGGAGGGCGGGAGCGTTAACGAACACACCCCGTTCGGGAAGAGGCCACGTGGGTGCTTCTGTTTGAGCTATACCTGAGAGAGGAATGGTGCAGTACGTTTGACCGTGTAGCGATGATTGAGCATTTTTTTTTGGAAATTTTGTGCAGATATAGAAAAAGTTGTATGTATTTTAGAACTGTATACAGAAAATATTAATTTTTGGAGACATGTTGTCCTTTTGAATCAAAACATCGTTCGTTAACTCAAAAAGATGTTTACCTAGTTCATGTTTTCGTTGTAGTGGCAGTAGGTAGTGTCAAAGTGTCAAACGCTGACTTTTTGACAATACCTAGTGTTAAAAGTATCAAAAAAATCTGTGACTAACTAGTTTTATTTTAATGCAGATCTCGACAGATCTCGATCAAATAGAATCTCATTTACTATTAATTTTATACATGGTATGATAAAGTCATGTGCCTGGCCACATCCGAAACAACTTATGTTTCCAGTTAAAAAGTTTGCAATTTGTGTATTATAAGAAATGAGATTTATTTACTTCAAATAATTATGATTGTGTTGAGTGAAAGAATTACATTTTTTTTAATTAACAAGATTGTTGGTCGAGTTAAAATGCTTAAAATTATTAATTTGTTGAAGGAATTAATAGACAAGCATTTTTCGGAAGACTCGCCATGTGTCACCTCGTTTCTGGAATGTCGCACATCCTCGACCAGTGCTTGGTCTTCCCAACCCAACATATAGTCAAGGTTAAGTTAGTAAAGTGTACTCTGATTTGGAATCGCAACTTGAACCTGCAGGCACTGTACTCTATAAGATCTATACTGTCGATCACGCGGCTTTATACTCTAGATATGTACGAAATGCGAGGAGAGAGTTTACAGCGCCATCTAACAATACAGTTGGATGACATTAAAAATATATTTATTTGAATCAAAATATGATTTCTTTGGTGGAAGTAAACCTATTTTAAAGCCAAAACAAAAATATTACTTTAAAGGAAATAAATCTCTTCTTGTGTACAAATATATTTATTTTAATCAAAATATGGTTTCTTTGGCGGAAGTAAACCTATTTTTAAGCCAAAGACAAAATATTACTTTAAGCGAAATAAATCTCTCCTTATATACAAAATTATATGTCAGAATCAAAATTATATTTCATTGGTGTAGAGACGCGTTTTTTCAAAATCAAAACTAAAATATTACCTACTTTAAAGGAAAGTAATTGTTGTTTGTATCAGGGTTGGGTAGGTATAATACATGAGGTAAAATACATGGTTTTCTACCAAGTAGAAATCATGTAATTTACATTAGACAGTTTTCTACATTCAGGTAATCTACGTGTAGAAAACTCAAAATTCTAGTGGTTGTTGAGAAGTAGTGTTGTCATAAATTATTCAACGTCATAATATATGAAACAACTACATTTTTTATTTTTTTTTAACAAACTTGAAAATGCAATACCTATATGTATCTATCCTATTTAAGTTAATATGTGATATAACAATATAGAAAAGTAATAATAAAAAAGATCGATTTCTTACGTTGGTTCTTGCGTTGAGCAACGAATAAGCAATATAATAAACGCGCGGCGAAGAACCGAGGCGGCAAAATCAAATAAGCTGTGTTTGTTTTTGTGAATCGAGCGATCATTTGTTTTGGCACGTCAGCATATGCGCCGTAACTACGGCGGGGCGTCCTACAGAAGATGAAATTCGTTAATCTGTAATGTTTTCAATCTCCCAAACCGAATGTGAACAACAGAAAGTGAACGAACATACTATAGAAACATTGCCAGCTCCAACAAATAAAGAAATTCGAAATGCTTTAGAACGCACTTCTTCGCAACCACCTGAGACAAACAGCTAATGAGGATTATTTCTAATTTTCTTGTGTGCCTACATACCTCAAGTAAAGCATCGATATTGATTTTATTTTATGAAGAATATATATGTAATATGTATTAACTTTCTGAATATAAATTTTCTTTCGAATTTTTGTTTTCTTTCAGCTATTATTGGCAATCGGTTATTGTTATCAAAAACTTCGAGTTTAGATGTGATCACATTAAGCGGCGTGCACTGTACTAGGTATTTGTTTGTTGCGCATCTACCTGCAACACTCTTCTAATAGCACCAATAAGTAGGAATGACTATCACCACAAATACAACACAGGACGGTGGTATTCTACGTATCATACGTATTCTACATTTTTAGTAGTTTTCGACGTCGTTTTCTACGCGTAATGTAGAAAACAGTTTTCTACGCGTATTTACCCAACCCTGGTTTGTATCCATATATATTTATTCCACTTAAATAAATATTTCAAATAAATTAATCTCTGCAAGCAAATAAACTAGAGTATTCAATGAAGTAAATATTGTTGGCGTCCAAGAAATATATTTTGACCCAAAAGAATAAATTCAAACAAATACATTTCTTTAAAACAAGAAATCTTTTCTATCTGTGTATTGAGAAATAAGGAGAGGTTGATATGTTGGAAGAAAACTAAATCTGTGTATTACATAAATAGACTGGATTCGAGAAATAATTGTTTTTTTTTTTTAAATTGGGCTTTATATTGTTCTTTATATTATGATGCAACACTCTCAGAAAAGCGTACTGTATAATTTGCACATAAAGTTGTGGATCGTTCTTTTTGTACATATTTCTGTGTTTGAAGTAATTATTAGTACCTAGGAGACCCCTCTTACGACGAGTAACTAAAGCGCCATCTATCGCCATTCTTCACATTATTTTCAAAACGCCGACTTTCTTAAATCAAAACAACCGTTTTCTTAAAATAAATATTTAGGTTGTTTTATATTAAAGAAATATTCTTACTACAAGTATGTGTTGTCTTAAAACAAACAAATTATGTTAAGAATGTAATTTTCTTAACATTAGACAACCATTTCTCTGTGTGTAGAACAAAGATCATATAAGACCAGCTTGAAACAAAAGGGGGTTTCTTCTGAACCTCCTACTGCAAGAATGTCAGATCTTGTTCAAGTAAAATTTGTAATATTGTCAATTTACTGGCATTTATATTCCTTATTTTTTATCGCAATATCATATCGTGTATAACAAACAACAAAATACTGAACAAAATAAAAAAAAGCTTAAATTGCATTGTTCTCATCAAAATAGATACCAACCAATTCACAAAATTAAATGTTTGGGAATTGATATGGCGTTGCAAACAGGGTAATTTAGAACCTAAATCAGCACCTTAAATCTCCACAGGGTGTCTTATATTTAGACCACGAGATAATTATTATGGTCTTGTCGCTATATAAGCTGCAAGTTTTTAAAATTGCAAAGTTTTTTGATACTTACTTGGTAAATTTATTGATGTGCTGACACGCTAATCAAAGTCGGTTAAACTAAAATTGTAAAGTTTGTGTTTACAAGACGATCAATATTGCGCTGAATCAAACGCAAATGAAGTTGGAAATTGATACAGTTTTCTTTAGAAACCTAATCAAGTTTTTTTGTTCTCCACAGAAACCATTAAACTTGTACCGCACCAAAACATGACGTGTCTCCCGGTATAGCAGATGTAGGCAAGTTACTCTTTTTTTTAAATTGCAGAAGCGGGTGATCATGATAGATTTGTTTCCTATTCCCCGAAAGAATCATTAAAATCGGTAAAATATACAAAAGTTATCGAACATCAAAGCCTCAGAGTGTAATTCCACTATTCACACTTATCACCAAACATACCATAACTTCAAAAAATGCAAGATCGTGTTTTCTTCATGTTTCTTTAAGACAATTATTACACAAACAAATATTCAAACGTCAGAGATAAGTTATTTTAAAGTCAAAGATTATTGCTAACAAAGAAAATTTTTCTTAAGTAAGAAGTTTTACTATTATTCTCACCCCACCACAAGCAATTTCGCTTATATCTTTAGGATACCTATATACCCAAGAATATTATCCTCTATAAAAAGAAAACGATGTTCATTTGAGCAATCTACAAGAATACCGATTATAAAAGTGTCAAATTCCGAACAAAACCCAAAGAAAACAACCCACCGGAGCAAGAGAAGCGTACCGAAATCCGGTGCGGCAAATTTCTCGCCACGGACAGTCGAAATCGTTGTGGCGGCGCGCAACGCGGTGCGGCGGGCGCGAACAAGCCGAATAAGTGGCGCGATCCCGATGAGCGTCCGGATCATTTAGCGCTCAAAATTCAACAGTGTTAAATAAAAGAGGTAATGAAAGGTGTAATTGATAACAGATGATCTCTCTCCGGATTTCGCCGCACTTTTACCAGACTCCCCACCTCTACCGGGCAACCAAGGCGACATCTATCGTCGTCTGTTCACCGGATACCTAACCCAGCTCGACCGAGCTAGGCTCGCTCCAAGCTTGCTCTCTTTACGTTCTCAAATATTCATCGTTAACTCAATTAAACACGCCGCGTAAGATGCGATTTCTTTCGGGTTGGTGCACATGGGGTTTGCGACGGTTGCCTGTCATTACGATCATCGAAGCCGAAGGGTCTTGGTCCATGCACCGTGTTAGGTATTGCGCTGGATGAAGAAATAAATAAAAGAGTGTGCTGTGTGCCTTTTGCGGTTGTTTAGTAATTAGTTGGTATCTCCTTGGATTTTGTTAGTTGATTTGGTCATAAAAGATGTTATTTTTTTTTCTTCTTGAGATGTTTGAGACATCTATTGCGTCCAATGTTTGAAAACTGATTTGTATACAGTAGTTGCTAGTTTTAATAATCAAAATAAGTTAATTTCTCTTCTTATACATGAAATAAAAGTATGTTGTCCTCTTGTCTTTTTGTCTATAGGACAGGTTTATTTTCTATGAATGTCTGTAATTAGTATTGGATACACTGTAATACACTGTCAATCTTGTGGGAAGAAAAGATTATTTGTTTTAAAAGTATTAGAATTATATAAGGTTGGTTAATCCGGTATAAAGGCCCAAATGGATAGAAAAAAAGTTGTTGGGAATACGGGGTTAACAATAAATTGGCATAAATAGACGAGAGGCCATCCAGGTCCCTTCTGAAATTCATGCTATTTTTATTCGACACTATATATAGCACATCCCTAGAAAAGTTCTTTTTGTGAGATTTCTCTCGTTAGAAAGGATTTCAACATTTTCAAAGTCCGGTAGGTGTTTGTCATCGGTACTGTGCGAGCAAAGAGCTGTATTGTCTCTTTTGTTGTTCAAGTCTCTCTTATGTTGAAGCATGCGATTGTGTAGCAGTTGGGAGGTCATACCTATATACACTTTGGGGCAGTTGTTACAGGTTGTTACAGTTGTTACACAGTATACTAGGTTAGTCCTTAGGTCAGGGGGTCTTTTAATTTAATGAAAATCATGTTACCACACTTCAATTTACTGACTGGTACTAACTTATGGTGAGGAGACGAGAGAATGTCCGTGAGTTGTTTCGATAAAGAAGGGATATGCTGGATGGTGTGGTACCTGCTGGGTTGTGTGCGGGCCAGTGGAAGGTCATTTTTATCTCGGGGATGAGGAGTTGAAAACATATTTTTTTTTTAAAAGAGGTGCGGGATAATAATTTTCCAACAATATATTAAATAATTTATCAAGGTTCTTCTTCAAATAATCCTGATGGCAAATTTTCAATAAACGGTGTTTGTAAGCCAGTACCGTGTTAATCTTGTATTTTGTGGGGTGGCCGGATATAAAGCTTAGCATTCTGGTTGTAGATGTTGGTTTCCTATACCAATCCAACTTAATCAAGCCCTGGGTATAGACCTCGTCACAAGAGTGTCTACAAAAGGAATGCTTCCCTTATCATCCTCCTCTTGTATGGTAAATTGGAGGTGGTTATTGTAATTGTTAAAGATTTCAAGTGTCTCCTGGGATAATAATAATAATAATGATATTTCTTTAGTTAAAAGAAACTAATAATGACAATAAATTTGGTTTCCTAAGTAGGTAATAAACTTATCAACTATTTAAAATTAGCCAATACATGAACCCGACATGATGTTTTAAAAAGACTTAGCGAACTACTGTTTTTTATATCACTTGGCAGGGTATTAAATATCTTCAGTGCTTTATAATAAAATGAATTTTGTGTGCTGCTTTTTGTTTTTTTTTTGTAATC
Source organism: Melinopterus prodromus (assembly GCA_964023965.1). Classification (NCBI taxonomy): domain Eukaryota; kingdom Metazoa; phylum Arthropoda; class Insecta; order Coleoptera; family Scarabaeidae; genus Melinopterus; species Melinopterus prodromus. The sequence goes on from OZ030394.1 coordinate 61,899,743, forward strand.
TAAAGTGGTCCTTTTGCCGAGTATTGTATTCATGCTGCTGGCTATTGTATGTTAAATAATTACTCATATAATTTGGGAGTTTATTATTTATGCATTTATATACCAACGTGAGTGCCTGATATACCGTTCCTTAGTTAACATTCAAAAAATTTTATTTACTCAGCATGGACTCAACACTGGTTAACCTGGAGCTTTGTAATAAAATTCTGAGTGCTAGATTTGGTTGTACTTGAATCTTTTTAATGTCTTTGTCTGTACACAAAAATATTATACTGCTGCAATAGTAAAAATATGGTTCTATAATCGTATGGTACAAAGATATTCTAGCTTTTAATGTAAGTTTATTAGATATTCTTCCTAAGTAGCTAATCTTTCGACTCACCTTTTTAACTATATATTCCATATTACTCGTAAATTTCAAACTATTATCTAAAATGACACCTAGATATTTAAATTCGACCACTATCTCAACGACTGTGTTATCGATAACTATGTCTGGTGTAGGGTTTACCGAATTTCTATTTCCCAATACCATAGCTTTTGTTTTCAATACATTCAAACATAATTTATTTACTTTATACCAATTTGATATCGATACTAGTTTGGTGTTTTAATGTCGCGATTACATCAGGTAAGTTATCTCCTGCAATTGATATTAGTGTATCGTCTGCAAATAGGTGCATATCACAAGCTTTAACTTGTAAAGCAACATCGTTTATGTACAAATTAAATAAAACTGGTCCAAGAACAGAACCTTGTGGTACCCCTAAGCTGTTTATTAATTCACTTGACTCATTTTCTCCAATCCTAACCTTCTGTCTCCTGTTTGTTAAATAGTTTTCAAACCATTTCAATTCTTTTCCTCTGATTCCGTAAGTTTCCAGTTTTTGTAGTAACTTTCGACGACAAATTATCTCGAAAGCTCTTTTCAAGTCTACAAAAACAGCAACTATTGTTTTACCGTCTTCTAATTCTCCTTTCCAATTTGCCAATACCAAATTTAGGGCCGTCTCGCATGAATGCTGAGCACGAAAACCTGACTGTTGGTCAGTAATAAATTGATTTTCATCCAAGTACTCACTGAGCTGTTGTTTAACAATAATTTCCAGTATTTGTTCTAGTTTTGATAGGCCGAAACTCTTCGCATTTGGTGGTGTTCACAATTTTTTGTATTGGTATAATGGTACTTACTTTCCAAGAGTCAGGTACTATTCCTGTATTTAGTGACTCATTAATTAAATCTGTTATAAATTGTCCCACAACAGGTAATGCATCTTTTATTATCTTAATTGATATAGAATCTGTGCTGTTGGACTTTTTTATCTTATTTACGACAGAAAAGAGGTGTTGAACACTAATTGTCTTAAAGTGGAATTTTTGTGTAGTGCGCTTTATTTCGGATTTGGTTGCCGGGGGTGTTAAAATTGATCTATTTATTTGATTGATGCTGTCAATGAAATATGTATTGAACTTGTCTACCATCGGTATCGGTCAGTCGGAATGGCACAAACCAAATCATCCACGTACTGGTATAAAAAGGGGAAAGTGATCACAATATCAGCAATAATGGGGCTCATTGTATTCCCCATTGGTATACCAAATATTTGGTTGTAAATTTTTCCGTCATGAGAAAAAAATACGCTTTTAAAGCAGAATCTCAAAACTTCCAAAAGACGGGTCTGTGTGATGTCATTAGTGTTGGCTATCCGTTCCCAGTTGTCCAAAATGATCTGTTCCACCAGTTCTAAGGAGATGTTGCTGAATAAAGATATAACATCAAATGACACTAACACATGGTCGGTCGGTAAAGTTGCATCGTTAACTAAAGAGGCGAACTGGAAAGAATCCTTCACTCTATACTTCAAAGAAGTCTGAAAAAGCCACCGTAAGGATGTTAGTAAGGTACACCTTGTAAAAAAATTGAAATCGGACCACTTGCGACGCATCCAGGCTCGCCGAAACATATCGCAAAAGATATTCGCAATTGTGCGAAAACTAATCATCGGAAAACGCCTTGGTTGTCCACATTCAAACTACCCATCAATCGCTACTTGCACGCGAAAAGCCTCCGTTACAACTTTAAAAATGGCGGAGTTATGAATTTTTGAAAGAACGCAGGTCTGTCCGGGTTTTTCGAATTTCCTCCGTTAATATCAATTCAATCGAGTCCATGCAGAGTTAATTTTTTTGAGTTTTCGTTCTCTAAAATTCGTCTGTTGGAAGAATAATGATTGCTCCATCGGTTCAGGTTTTACAAGCGACAAACGAAAAAAGAAATGACATGTATAGGAAACACATCACAATACATCTATGGACTGTTCCACGTGACCTGGGACCATCGGCTTCCTACTACTATTTTTGCCACAAACGTCATTTTCTGCACTATTTCCTGGTCTATCGCCCCAGTAACGACAATGTTGTAACTCGATCTTGGAACATACCGTATAGTATATCCGAAATCTTGCCAGCAATTTAGAGTCGAAAAATGAAAAAGTATAGAAGATTTCGCGTGTTAGAAGAACAGCAAATATTACCTATCATTTGTTAGAAGGCGAACAGGTGGAAAAATGAAATAGGTACCTACCGACGACTGCGGCCGATGCCGAGATCGGCAGCTAACAGTCTTTCTGCGGATGATTCGATTAGGTGTTCATTTGTTTACCTTCGGTTGCGTTCACTCCATTTGGTGGTCAGTGAGCCAGCCGTACTCAATGACGCTCTGCTCACTTGATTCGCCCCGTTTTTATTTATTTACCTCCGAATACCGGCGCGGAATTGCCCACCCCGGTGCATGCCCCGGAAAATTCCACGACTACCAAAGCCAACAACACAATAATAAATATTATTTATTCGTCGGTTCGTTGCTTGGGGAAAGATTGATCGTATCGGCGTTACTAATCTTGTTGTTTTGTTGTAGCTATGGTTAAAAGGGGTGAGACTATGGATAGCTATCGATTCAAAAATGATGCTAAAAACACCCATTGTGCTAAACTTTGAACGCAAACTATGTCCGATCTAATCGACCGATGTTGACGGTTCAAACGGTATCGGATGGGAAATTGACCGAGGAATTCATTTCTGAAAGCCGCGTTGCTCTAAGGTGTGCGGTTCGGGAGAAAAGAACGAGATAAACCGCGGAAATTATAGTTTCCCACTGTCGAGCCAAACCGTACACGCTACGGGAAAACCGACCTCACCGTTGAATTCAGCACATCCCAGTGCATAAGCATGACTACATTAAAACGCTCTATCTCTCAAAAAGTTATAATTGTTTTTTCGGTCTAAATTTAGCACTTTCAGATAGAAAAAAATTGAACATTGCAACCGTTCGTGATAGAAAGGTTTACCCACTAACAAATGATAGCTCTCGCTGAGCCTATCAAAAATATGTATACTTTTATATGCCTAAGATTTACCATTTTCATGTTATGTGGTCCATTTCGCTTATTTTTGTTCTATTTTAAAAACCGCAATTTCAGCACAACTCGGTAACCAGTAGAGACAGAGACTTTTCCTATGTAAATTTGTAATCGGCGCACCCATGTTAGTAAGATAGCAAAGGGTTCATGTTGATCCGGGTCCTAGTTTTATAGATAGGAGTGCCAGTTCAAAATTATAGTTTAAAATACGTGATTTCTTACAAAATTTTAGCCAGTCAGCAAAAACCCAACTACCTTCAATCAAATTAAGGTTGTGGTTCTTGATACAATTTTTGACGCTGATTACGCCGGTATAATTTGATTTTACTTATTTGGAACGGTTCGGCAGTTATTACGTTCCCAATTATCAAAAATGATGCTAAAAACATCCATTTTGCTATGTTAGAAAGTTTGAACGCAAACTGTGTCCGATCCAATCGACCGATGTTGACGGTTCAAACGGTATCATATGGGAAATTGGCCGAGGAATTCATTTCTGAAAGCCGTGTTGCTCTAAGGTGCGCGGTTCGCGAGAAAAGCGCGATAAACCGCGGAAATTATAGTTTCCCACTTTCTGGCCAAACCGTACACGCAACGGGAAAACCGACCTCACCGTTGAATTCAGCACATCCCAATGCATACGCATGACTACATTAAAACGCTCTATCTCTCCAAAAGTTATAATTGTTTTTTCGGTCTAAATTTAGCACTTTTAGATAGAGAAAAATTTAACATTGCAACCGTTCGTGATAGAAAGGTTTACCCACAACCAAATGATAGCTCTCGTTGAGACGTATCAAAAAATTGTGTACCTTTATATGCCTAAGATTTACCATTTTCATGTTATGTGGTCCATTTCGCTTATTTTTTAATTATTTGAAAAACCGTAATTTCAGCACAACTCGGTAACCAGTAGAGACAGAGACTTTTCCTATGTAAATTTGTAATCAGCGCACCCATTTTAGTAAGACAGCAAAGGTTTCATGTGATCCGGGTCCTTGTTTTTGAGATAGGTGTGCTACATCAAAATTATTATTTAAAATATGTGATTTCTTACAGAATTTTAGCCAGTCGGCAAAAACCCAACTACCTTCAATCAAATTAAGGTTGTGGTTCTTCATACAATTTTTGACACTGATTACGCCGGTATAATTTGATTTTACTTATTTGGAACGGTTCGGCAGTTATTACGTTCCCAATGATCGAAACCGATTATATCTTGATTATCGGAACGTTTTTTAACCACCTCCGATACGTCCATTTTTGAATATTTTTCAGATATTCTTTACTGTAGTATTTACCTACATTTATTCTCTTTAAAATGACGTATCATCTATTATGATAAGCTTAATAGTTATGCAGATATCGATAAAAATATGAGTGAGCAAAAGTAAAAGTTCGGGTAAGGTAAACATCCTAAATTCAGACACTGCCCTAAATTCCGACATATTTCTGTTTAGTTTGATAAAATAAGAAATCTCTAACATTGAACTTTATTTAAGGACATCCGGTTTGTTGGTTTGACATTACACTTATCAACCCACAAACGTTTCGTATTCTATCACTGTTCTAATAATAATAATCATTTGTGTTTCGTCCAGATTTGCCCGGGCTGCATCGAATAAATTTGAAACTAGTAAATTTTCTTTTCGAAAATAATGTTTTTTTAAAATGATTATAAATTATGTACTTTCCTCAAGCTTTTCATCTTTATATTTAGTGTCAAAGATATTTTGATGATTTTGTTATTATTGAGTAAATATTTACTATAATCAATAAATAATCAAAGCGCACTATAAAATATTTATGTCCAATATTTATGTTTACCTTGTTCTAGGCGATTCGCTGTTGCTAATTGATTTACAAAAACATTTTTCTTGTGATTGCAGATAGGTATAATATTATCATATTTACAACAACAAAAAACAACGCACTACTAATTGATTTATAATATCATTTTTCCAAAACCACCCGATTATCAAATGATTTGAAAACTATTTTTAACCAGTTCCCAGGTGTAATATTACCACATTTGCAATTTGCATTTGCATTTGTTTCAGTATTTTTAATTCTACTTTATTTTTCAACCACCTCAAACACTACACTATTATTATTTAAAATTTTATCTGCTATTTATATGTCTTTGTGGGTACAATACTATCACATTTAGATGAATTCAAATTATTAAACGAACATTAAGCGTATCAACCCCCTCAAAACAGCCCCTTGGGATTTAGATTTTTTCACTATTTTTCTAGTTGCCAAATTATTATCATCTAAAAGCAAAAAATAATTTTGTCCAGTTAAAAGTTGCAATTGAATCACTGTGGGACTGTCAAAATTAGGTTGACTGAGGTTAAACTTATAAAATATAATATAAATTACATAACTATTATATGACTATTATCAATTTTCTTTAAAAACCCGTCTTCAAACAACTTAAATATCCCTTCTATAAGAAAATCCAAACTAAAGTTCTATGATATTAACCGCTTTCCATTTTGATTATAGAAATAAATAAGTGAATTAATAAACAGCTTAGGGGTACCACAAGGTTCTGTTCTTGGACCAGTTTTATTTAATTTGTACATAAACGATGTTGCTTCACAAGTTAAAGCTTGTGCTATGCACCTATTTGCAGACGATACACTAATATCAATTGCAGGAGATAACTTACCTGATGTAATCGCGACATTAAACTCCGAACTAGTACCGATATCAAATTGGTATAAAGAAAATAAATTATGTTTGAATGTATTGAAAACAAAAGCTATGGTATTGGGAAATAGAAATTCGGTAAACCCTACACCAGACATAGTTATCGATAACACAGTTGTTGAGATAGTGGTCGCATTTAAATATCTAGGTGTCATTTTAGATAATAGTTTGAAATTTACGAGTAATATGGAATATATAGTTAAAAAGGTGAGTCGAAAGATTAGCTACTTAGGAAGAATATCTAATAAACTTACATTAAAAGCTAGAATATCTTTGTACCATACGATTATAGAACCATATTTTTACTATTGCAGCTGTATAATATTTGTGTGTACAGACAAAGACATTAAAAAGATTCAAGTACAACAAAATCGAGCACTCACGTTGGTATATAAATGCATAAATAATAAACTCCCAAATTATATGAGTAATTATTTAACATACAATAGTCAGCAGCATGAATACAATACTCGGCAAAAGGACCACTTCAGATTACCAAAATATACAAAAAGCAGCACACAAAATTCATTTTATTATAAAGCACTGAAGATGTTTAATACCCTACCAAGTGATATAAAAAACAGTAGTTCGCTAAGTCTTTTGAAAACATCATGTCGGGTTCATGTATTGGCTAATTTTAAGTAGTTGATAAGTTTATTAGTTAGGAAACCAAATTTATTGTGATTATTAGTTTCTTTTAACTAAATAAATATCATTATTATTATTATTATAAGAAATGAATAAGCAAATAATAAGAATCATCAATCAGAGTTATGGTAGCATACTTAAGGCGTAACCAGATCTGAGTTTGCTTAGGTTAGGAGGGTCGTGGTGGGGGAAGGTGGAGATTAGGATCTCGCACGGTTAATTTGGTACCTAAATGACACGAATTGGAAGAGACTGGTCGGGCCCTTTTTATACTTATTCGCTTCAAGGTGGTCGGCTTGTCATATCGCTTTTCTTATGGCGTGTCGGGTAAATTAACAGGTGGTTTTTATAAAGTATCTAGTTATCTATGCATCTGTATGCATGCCTTCGCACTGCAACAAATGAGTATCGAATGACCGAACGGATCGAATTACCACGCTGCGCTGCCGCTGATTTTTACTCTGCGGTCTATATGGCGCGCTTTTTTTTCGTCTTGTTTTTCCGTTTTGTTTTGTTTTGTTCGGAGAATTCCACGTCTATGGGTCGCCTGGTGACGAAGGATTGATACAATAACAAGATTTTCTTTGAAATGTACTGAGCGATTTCTTATGTGATTCTCTAACATCCTACCTCTGTCCCAAAATGTGTTTATCAATTTCGTTTTTTTGCCGAAACTTAATATTGTTTGGAGATATATACCATACTTAATTACGCAGAACTGGTCTATTGTGCTTGCCAAGTTTTTACATTTGTGTACATGCTGCTTCTGTTTTCTGTTAATTGTCATTTTATAAAGTGACAATGAAGAAGAAGAGTTTTTATTAAACTTAAGACGAAGAGATGAACATTCAAAAGTCCATATACAGAGCCAGAAAATTGTTTAATTCTAATATGCTTGACTGAAATAAATCTGTTGTTTCTATAAAGGCAAATGAATTGCAGTTTTCGTAAGTCCATTATGTACTAAGGATCGGGTAGATCTGTGATTAGAGAGCTTATAGCGCCATCTAACAATACAATTGTATAAGATAAGGTTTTCAAACTAACAATACATTTTGGTTATGATACATTTATCTGAATCAAAATTGTATTTCTTTGCGAAAGTAAACGTATTTTTAAACCAATTCGGAACTACTACTTAAAAGGGATGAAATCTCTTCTTGTATATATTTGTTTGAATCAACAAGCAAATAAGTTAGAGTATTCAATGAAGTAAATATTTCTTGTGCCAAAGAAATATCATTTGACCCTAAAGGACAAAGTGAAATAAATATGTTTCTTAGAAACAAAAAATCTTTTCTCTGTGTGTAACGTACATTCTCCAGCAAACTAGAGAAGAATTAAATTTAACAGGAAAAAAATATCCTGAAGTCAATATGTGACCTGGTCTACGGAAAGGGGGTTTATGTGCGAAAACCGGTTACCCAGATAAGCGCTGGTTAAGTTTTGAACAACGGTGCGCTCGTTTTCTTCCACAAATCTACACACTTGGTGATCAGCTGTGTTGTTGTCGCTTTCGGTGACGAATGTTGACCCCTGCCCGCCAATGTGTCTAATATGTTAAAGATTTTGAATACGCACGTTCTAAGTATTTTTTTTTTCATTGTTATACGTAAAGTACAAGTGTAGCGATGTGTTTAGAAGACGCGTTATAATTTGTCAACGATATGTATTTCGGCAAAAGTAATGAATAGCGACATCGAAATAGACGAACCAAAACCATCTACTGGCGATACAGAAGTGGGTTTTGGCTTAAGTTATACGGATGATAACAATTTGAAAATTGTGTCCCAATTCTTTGATGAATACTCTGTTGCACCCGGGAATGTATTTCCAAAATTCCTCGTAGGATACAAGAGATATCCAGAACGAATTTTTTAGAACTATTCAAAGTAGAGAAAACTTGGTCATTCTTAGCTTAGAACAAGCAGGAAACTCTAATAATGAGTTAGAACAGGGTATTCTAAATTATCTGGACGAAAGAAGTATGGAAGTTGGAAGGATTGTGACGAAAATTGAAAATTGAGGCATTAGTATAGTTACGTATGCTTGTTGACATTTTTGTGATTTAAATTAAAAAACTGTAACTACCATGAGTACTATCCAACAGTCAAAGTTTCTAGTTTTGCCAAAGGAAAACACTATGACGCGCTTTTTTACTTAAAATCCGATTCTCAATCAACGAATTTATTTTTAATACCCCAAATCTTACTAAGAATTACTTTTTCATATTCTCCAGTATATCACATCTGTTCAACATGCAGAAAAGGCGACAATACACCAACTCCCGCCGGCTTCTGTGACGAAGGGCTTGCGGGGGGCGGAAGTGGGAACAGGCCGGTGTTTTCCGGGTGACGTAGACAACCGTGGGGGGACCCCCCATAATCGTATATCTCGGACGGCAGCAGCAGCCCAGCACGGTGGCAGGCAGCGCAGCGGTGAGGTAGAGGTAGGGAGAGCGTGGTGCGGCAACCGGCAACCGCTCGACGACGGCGACGGCGACGGTATCAGGGTTAAAGCGCGTTAGCAGGCCATCCATCATCGGTAATCAGCCGAGACAGACCTTCGAGAGCTACACGCCCACCCGTGCTGAACCGGGCCGATAATGCACCCACCTTCGCGTGATTTATACTTTGATTTACACGCGCGCGCTGCCCGAACAACCCCACGGTTTTCAAACGCGCTCGACGAACGCGTCGGTTGCGAGACCACGTCCGCACATATTGGGGCCAACGCCGAAACGAACCGACCTACGCAAAAAGTGTAGCGAACGCGCTTTGGCAAACTCGCTAAAAGTGGTTGCGTAGCGGTTTTAGTGTCTATAATATTTGTATAGTACCGACTATAGAAAAGATCAATAAATTGTTATAGTAAATTATCAACCATTGTCAACTGTGGTCACAAATGTAAATATGAAAGGAAGAGCTCAATAGTCAATCATTCTCAGTATCTATTGATAATAAAAGTTATAAACTGTTATACAACTACTGTAATACTTTTGCATTATTTTTTTACTTTTCATACGCAGTACCAGGTCAGTGACATATACAATGGTCTCAGGGCAGATATGAAAAACTTATCGTTAAACAGTTGGGGGAAAGGAGAAGTGTTGTCTGTTTGCTCAACACGGGGGACTTTAGGCATTGAGCGCACATCGGAGGCTGTTTTAATTTTTAATTTTTTATGCGCATGTGCGATGTTTTGTTGTGTTGAGTTATATTATTGATACAATTATGTCTTAGTTCTAGTTTGCGTAAGGGGTTGAGTGGAAGAGCAAGGCAATTTGGAACAAGTGTGCTGATCCCCGCCCTAAATATAAATATTATTTTGTTGCATTTAAGATTGTTTTATGTTATTAAAGGAATTATTTATTTATTTACTTATTTATTTATCTGTCAAGTCCTGGCTACCTAGTTTTATTTTAATGCAGACACGACTGATCTCAATCAAATAGATTCTCATGCAGCTAAACTATTCATTTTATATATTGTATGATTAAGTCATGTGCCTGGTCACATCAGATTTTTCCTATAATGGCAAGGATAATGTTTATCATATATGCAAGTAAACAAAATTTTACAGTTAATATGCTTTATATTATATAATGCGCATGTTTTTCTTCTAGTTTTCGTAAATTGCCAACTATAATATTATCATATTCTCAAAATATTAGAATGAATTGTTAAATTGTAAAAATCAAACTAGATAATTTTGTGTGTATCGGCAAGGTTAATATTATCATATTCGTAATGGTACTGAATTTTAAAACCAAATTTCGTTGTGAAACATCTTAAAATCAACGCCCTCAATGTTTATTTTTTTTTCTCACTATTTTTAAGGTTACCTAACGAATATGTTTAGTTCATTTAAGAAAATTCCAACTAAAAGTTCACTGTCCGTCGCCTATCCTCGATGTATACTTGAGCCAGGATATTTATTTTTATCATTAGCAAACGTTCAAACTTCACCCGAAAGTTTGTATATTTTGTGAAGATGTAAACCAGCATGTACCAGTAGTTGTACCAGTAGTATTTATACAAAGTGAGTCATCAAATTGAATAATTCCTCCAATTTATCAGCTTGGTAAAACCGGTTTTGTAGGAGGTGTTAATATGGAAACGACGAGAATATACATTTCTGTAAATATCAAAGGTTCTCAAAAAGTGGACGTTAAGTTGTATGTATTCTAAACTGAGCTTCCTGTAACTTTCTCGTTATTGATCTTCGGTCAAAAAGATTATCAGGAAAATTGAGATAGGCACGAGGAAGCAGTGGTTATATAAAGTCTCATGTTTATGCAATCTTAATGGTTCTCATTAAATAATTGCGATAGAATTTTGTTCAGAATACGTCAATTGCATAAAAATATTTTATGAGTATGTAGCTTACGTCGCCAACGTCTAGGATACAGTGCAGATGTGGTGTTGACAGGCTCCGAATGTTTACTGTAATTCTCACTTTCTGCCATTGACGATTGCAGCCTTCTCCGTACGCAAAAGTAAATGATACATGAGTATGAATCATTTTGCATCATTTTAATTTTTTATTATGTCCATTACCCATGCCCCTAAAAACTTGCCCCTACAGAAACATTAAGGTAAAACTCCCAAATTCAAACACTGTCCTAAATTCCGACATATTTCTGTTTGTTGGATAAAAGAAGAAATCTACAACATTGAACTTTATTTTAAGACATCCGGTTTGTTGATTTGACATTACACTTACACGTTGATTTTTTTTATAAGGTAACTGCAATTCGACTTCTTTTTACATCGCTACAGGATAACAGTAATTAAGAAAATTCTAATAATATCTATTTAGGTTGACTAAAACTGGTTATTTACATAATAATACGGCGTACTACTCTTTAAACCACTAATATTTGCATGTGTGTCGGAATCGTGGTACCCTACTGATTACCAGTCGTTGCGATAGTAATCCTGCTCAGTACGAGAGGAACCGCAGGTTCGGACATTTGGTTCACGCACTCGCTCGAGCGGGCGATCGTGTTGGTTAGAAGTAATACATATGGCTCTATTGCTGGCTTTTAATGCGGGTTTTCCTAGGAGCAGGTTTCTTACGCAGCGTACAACGCATTTCAAGTTGACAGCTTAATACGCCGCGAGTTTGTATTTTACAAACGTGGAGCATCAGCTATTCAGGTGGTCTACTTGTAGTTTGGTCAAGGGATCTTTGGGTGTTGTCAAAAGTGACAGGCGTCTGAGAAGACGTACGTTACGTTGTACGCTGCGTAAAAAACCTGCTCCTAGGAAAACCCGCCTTTAACACAAGAAAATACCGTATTTTAAATCGTTTACTATATTACAATTAATTTTAAGCATTTTGTCCAAATTCCCATACAAGTGTCGGAATTACGGACATCAATAATCCCTAATTATTACACTAGCAGAGAGTAGCGATTTTGGTATTAATACACCACCTTTGGAAATAACAAGTGAATTCATGCCATCTCCATTAAAAAAAAAATCATTATTCTGTCCTGAAACATCCAAATAAAGTAAAAAGAAACTGTTCTTCTCTAACATTATTATCTAATGCAGTGGTTCTCAACCGGTGCTCCGTGGAACGCTGGTGCTCCGCGAGCTTGTTGCAAGTGCTCCGCAAAATTATGAAAGTTGTTGACTCATTTACCCTATGTGATTAAAATAATAATATTTGTGCTTGTATATTATTAACGTACAAAACATTCTAACTTCAACAAAACTAACAATTATAGTATATTATCATACAAGAAGACACCCAAAATAAGAGATGGAGCAGGGCAGAAAGACCTAGGTCTATAGCCAAACACCAAATGAAAGTTATTAAATGAAACTAACTGTGCAATAAACCTGTACAAAGCTGGATGTTGGAATAAACATTATTACTACTACTATAATACAAGTTTTAGAAGACAAGAATTGGCGCACGAGTTGCTTTGTTATATACTTACTATTTTTTCTACCTTACGACATTAATTACATAAATTTCGAAAAATGCGGTTGTTATCTTACTATTTAAAGTAATTTTGTATTTAAGTTAGTGTAAAATTCACAACTACGACTGACGCGAACCAATAGCGATTGAGATATCAGCCTTATTTGACAATTTCCGTCAATATCATAAATCTTGGAAAGCCAAAAGTTACTAAAAGTTTGTGATCTAGTGTTTTCATAATGACACCGAAAGCGGTTTCATTATGAGTATATAACGAACGCAAAGTAGAAAAAAACATTTACAATTTTCAAACAGTAATAAATATGAATAAATTAAATAAAGTATTTAGAACATAATACAATTAAAATAAAAATGGGTATAGCTCTGCTACACATGCCACATAAAAAGTTCTGAAAATATGTAAACATTTTGAAATATATTTCATAAAATAAAGATAAAAATATGTTTTGATAATATATATTTTTGCCCTCATCTACATATCATCCACATGTATGTGCGGAGTTATTAAGCCTTACATTAGTATAAAGTTGTATTAAAAATGAGCTTATCAAAACTACTTGAGTAGGTGGTACGTAACTGCAAATATAAAGAATCAAGCCAAATTACCTAAATATTTGACAAACCTAAGGTTTTGAAAGTTTCATTATATTTAAATTTATATTACCGGGAACATGTCAGATGCTTGGAGGAACTATCACAATATACCAAATAGGTGGCGGCATTTATAACCACCAAGTGATAGGTCACGACCAAATTTTTTGGTGCCAGAAAATCAAAACATACACACACACAAAATGTGGAATTATGTGAATATGGCAAAAAGAAAACTTCGGAAGCAATTTGATACCTACATCGAGAGTGCTTTTTCCCTCAAACATTCAAGAGTTGGTTTGTAGAAGTAAATTTCAAAATTCCCGTTATGTTCTAAATTTATACAGAAATATATCTTTTTCTTTTCTGTATCAGACTAATGATTTTCGCCGCAAATAAACTTCATTCGAGTATTCATTTTTTCAATTCGGTAAAAAGTTAGAGCTGATAAAAATATCAATAATACCGTATTTTAAGCGGCTACAACTTCTTAAGGAATTGAGAAAACCAATAAGTCAATATGAACCTTTTCACTCGGAATGACATTTAGCTTTTAGAAGAAAATCTGTAAAAAGTTTTATGTGGATTTTATTTTGTTACTTAAATTTATTTACTTTTTATTGTTGTAATGGGTATTGATTATGTTATTTTTTCGTTTTCGCATTCTGTGATATGTATTTTATCTTATTTAATCTTATTTTGTAACTGTTACTTAATAATCGTTTTAATTTAGAGTAAAAGTTGTGTTAATGTTTTTGGTGCTCTGCGAATTTTTCGTATGATCAAAAGTGCTCCCTGACTTCAAAAAGGTTAAGACCCACTGATCTCATGCTTGGAGAGAATATTTGTTAATAAATAGGAAGAAAGCACAAAAGAAATCCCTTCTACAGAAATAAGAAAGGAAGTGAAAAAGGAACAGAATAAAAAGCTGCGCCAAGAAAAACACTAAAGATGCCAGATGCAAGAAAGCAGACTGAAGAAGACTAAGGACGTATTTTATACTATTAATTATTATTATACATTAAAAATGGTAAAAAGCTTAGTGTCGGAAGTAGAGGTAATTGTTAAACAGTTACACATGTTACAGTAACAAATGCAACAAAAATTCCTCAATCTGTCTGAATGTGAGCCGTTTACCTTCCAAAAAGTGCATAGTATAAAATTAAATACTGGAATAATCTAACTGCAAATGAACATTTCTTACTCGTCAGCGAGTACACGTAAACATTAGACCGCAATGTCGTAACAAAGTCCTCCAGAATCAAGTGTCGACTGACTTCGACAATGTCTATTACACCGGGAATGGAGTCGACAAAGACTTCGGTACTTAACGATACATAATTTCCGCTAATTTATTACATAGCTGTCACCGGTTCGAGTGCTGCCCTTTATCCCTATTTCCAACAATGGATTGCCCGTGTAGATCTTGGACCTCAACAGCTGCACTATACGCGCTCCCGTGTTTGTACCGTGGGGTTCCTCTCTCGTAGCATTGTAGCACTTCTTTAACAGACGTGTTAGGTATGTTAAGTGTCGAGGAGATGATTAGTTATAGCAGGATGTCGGAGCTACCGCCTGAAGAGGTACCACACTTATATGATTTAGTAGCTGGATGAATGGATCGAGCAGGTATCCGAGAAATTTGTCGATATTGTATACTTTTATTTGGGTATTTATTTGTAAATGGCATTATAGGGTCAGATGTTTCGCCAGTTTCACAGATAATGCGCGGAATCTCTCGATTCGAACTTCGAGCTTGATGGTTACAATGGAGAATGGCTTTCAGAGGAGTTCATTCATGTTTTTCGGCTTTGTGTTGTGTTTTTTTTTTGGGCTGGCTGGAGATTTGAAGAGCGTGGAGATGCTTTTATGTAAGAGCTAGGTTTGCTAAGTTGAAGTAGAGAGATCAATAAATAGAATGCCTGAGACTTAACAGCTATTAAGTACGGTAACAATTATTATAATAAACAAGTTAGTAGGTTAATAACTTCAGGTTGTGATATCAATAAAGAGTAAAGAAAATAAGTTTCATATTATGTTTGAATGAGTTGAAACCAAAACCTATGACATTGGAAAATTGAATTCACTAAACCCTACCCCAGAAATTGTCATCAATAACACAATTGACTAAATAATGAAGAAATTTAAAGATCCAGGTGTCATATTATATAAAACATTTAAATTGTTAAATTGTCTATTGGAAGAAATTTTAATCAAAATTTCCTCCAAGGGATTTAGACTCACGACAATATCCGAGACTGATAAGCGACTATTTAGTTCAACCCTTTCCGAACTCTTCATTTTAAGAGAAACGTTTTCAAAATGTTATGTGACCAGGAAAACAATTGTAGTTTTTATTTTTATAATTTTGGGTGCCAAAGTATCGACAAATTGTGGAACTTTGTATGTACAAATTTTAACTACAACAGCCACAATACATATATAAAAGTATGAAATAATCTTTATTTATTTTTAATTCATATAGTTTTATTAGTTATATATCATATTTATTAAAATTTCCACACTAATTAACAAGGATAAAAGATTAAAATTAAAAAATAACTTTTTTTGTTTTTATTCGCTCTGTATTCGTTGTATTAAATAAATTTAATAATAAATAAACATTACCACAAAAAAAAACAAGGTTGGTACCTAATACATATGAGACTTTTAAACCTTTTTGATATATTTCTGAATAGGCCAAGTTTTAACTGTCTCCCAGTATTTTTCTTACTATAAAATATGATACTCAATCATGTTCTCAAATACTTGGGACGCGGAAAAGATCACCCAGCACAGCACATAATAACGTTGTTATTCTTGCGCGCTTAGGACGTTTTGTAAGACGTACGTATAATTTAAAGACGCCAACTCGTACATAAACAATATATAGAAATTTCTTTTTGTAGAGAATTGAAAGGTCTACAGATTTCCTAATAACATTCAGTATCTGAAATAAGGCTGGGATTAAATTTTTTCGATCTAAAATCCTTCTTTTACTGGACTAGTCAGAATTAAAATATTTAAAGATTAGCAAGGCAAATAGGAGGTGAAGATTTTTTACGTTGACATGGAAATTTGTATTATGAAGAGTGAAGTGTTCGCATTTGTTTAAAATGTACTTGCTAACCAACTACTGATCTAACTAGTTATTATCAAACAATAAATTCCTTAATCATTGCATACTATTATATTTTGACAGACGCATCAGTAAAAAGAAATCTCGTTCTGACCCAATAATAATATCTTTCAATTAGAGGGTAGTTTTTGTGGAGCATTGACGGAAATCGTTTTGGAAATCCACATGTGAGTTGCTTTAATTCGGCATAACATTTTTATAGTTTAGGTATTTTCAAGCATTGACTTATTTATAATATACCAATCGCACAGTCTAATTTGCTAGACTGATAGGATAATATACTGCGTATAAAACAACTTAGCAGTTTCATTTTTTATTTCTCCTAACAATATTAATAATAATTCATTGAATACTCTAGTTTATTTGCTTGTAGTGTTTAATTTCTTTGGAATATTTATTTAAGTCAGATGAATATATTTGGACACAAACAAAAATTACTTTCAATTTATCTAATTTATTTTGTTTTGATTTACGGTTCTTTACACCAAAGAAATCAAGTTTTGATTCAAACAAATATATTAGTATACAAGAAGAGAGTTATTTCTTTCAAATAAATATTTCCAAAATTTTTGGTTAATTCAAATAAATATGCAAGAACTCCAAGAAATCTGTTGTTTCAATAGAGGCAAAGAAATATTTATGCGGATAAAACCGCATTTGTTTGGTAGAAAGAACGTTGATTTGTGTCAAACAACTTATGTTTCCAGTTAAAGTTTGCAATTTGTATATTATAAGAAACGAGATTTATTTACTTCAAATAATTATGATTGTGTTGAGTGAAAGAATTGTATTATTTTTATTAACGAAATTGTTGATGAAGTTAAAATGCTCTATTTTAAGGTTGCAATAAATGATTCTTTGATTAAAGAAATTATTAATTTGTTGAAGTAATTAATGTGGAACTATTATAGACAAGAATTTTTCAGAGAGTACAGTAGACTCGCCACGTGTCACCTCCTTTTTGGGATGTCGCACATCCTGGTCCACTGGTTGGTCTTCCCAGCCCTACATATAGTCAACGTTAAGTTAGTAAAGTGTACTCTGATTTGGAATCGCAACTTGAACCTGCAGGCACTGTACTTTATAAGTCTATACTGTCGATCACGCGGCCTTTATACTCTCGATATGTACGAAGTGCGCGGAGAGAGTTTACAGCGCCATCTAACAATACAGTTGGATGACACTAAAAATATATTTATTTGAATCAAAATATGATTTCTTTGGTGGAAGTAAACCTATTTTAAAGATAAAACAAATATATTACTTTAAGGGAAATAAATCTCTTCTTGTGTACAAATATATTTATTTATTGTACCCTCCGCAAAGTGTATTTATTTGAATCAACCAAGTTTTCCTATCTGTGTAGAAATAATATTGACAAATCTAGGAATTCTGATGTTTGTACTAAAATTGTTTGTTTGTTTTTTTATTAAGTGCTTTAGACTCCAAAATACTTGATAAGTTATATAGTAAGGGAAACAAATTCATTAAGTATAATCATTACTTCCTTTTAACTCAATAAACATCTCTATATCGCATCATGACCGATACTATTGTCACACCCTATACACCATCAAACTAAAACAAACACGATGTTTGTTACTCAATTTCACCGTCCATATCGATAATTTCACCCAGACCACAGCAGTACGTGCTCCATAATTCCAACCGGATCCAATAAAAGTCAACGATAGTCGCCATATCATCGCGTCCAGATAGGGCAACTGCGCGCAAATTGTGAAAACGATATGCACAGCAGTACGTACTACATAGATATGCTTATGCGAGCCGATCGCATATAGGGGTGGCAGAGGTATAGGGGTTGTTGTTAAGTGTCGACAATAACTGATTGAGATGTGACATTAGCGTGGCCATTTGGTCCGGATGATCACGCGCGTTACGACAATTAGTTTCGGCTTGTTGCTATTCTATAGCTTACGCAGACAGAATACATGCAGAACTGTGCAGATTCGGGGAACATTGGAAGCATAAAGGCCGTCCGATTTATGGGTTGTTGCAGTGTTCAAAACGGGAAATGCAATGGGGCAAGAGTATGTATGGATGATGACTTTCTTTCGTTTGGGGTGGGGGGGGGGGGGGGGGTGCAAAGTTAATTTAATTTGGGAGGACCATGAGATATTTAGCTGAAATTGCGTACACAGAGCAATTTGTCAATTTGTCAAGTGCCTTTCGAGTCTACTGTATAGTTGATTACAATTTGGGAACGAATTGGAATGGTGAATTTGTTTGGTGAGGAGGGTTTGAATTAAATGTTTTGAATTAAATAGGAATAAATGATGTATTGACTCAACGAAATTTCGTGCTTTTATGGAAGCAAAACTGGTTCTTTGATTAAACAAATTATAAGTTTGTTAATATTTACTCTCAATAAAGGACGATTATACGTGTACACAACCTTTACAACAACTTAAATTAAATTTGAAGATCGAAAACAATAAATTTTTTTGATTTATTCTTTACTTATTGTAACTATAACAACATGGTATTTTTTCGTTTCCTTTTCAATCGTTGGTTAAAATATACCCTTAATTACCTTGATTTAATTACCTTAAATCCCTGAAAAACGCTTAGAGTAAACATCCAGTTACGTTGGGCCCTTTTGAACCAAAAGCTTTTCAGCTCTAAGTTTCGGCATAAAACTTCTAAATATGAATTTTCGTCCCGACACCTTTAGTAGTTTTTCCGGAATCATCGCCACAAACATCGATTACACACATACACACATACACACACTCAGACATTTTTTGTACCTTGGTCAAAAATGATCAGGGGACCGAAAAATACCTATTTCCGCTAAAATCTCAATTTCCTTTTTCGGCACGATTACAATATTTTATCATACTGCATATGATAAAGTAAAATATTCTTAGAAAAAATATAGCTACGTACGACAAACCGTTTTCGAGCAAAATAGCTAACAATTGTTTTATTTATTATATACAGATAGAAATTTTTGTTTAACTCAAATAAATATTTGTTTGACGAGAGGCAAAATAAAACGCCAATAATTGACATTGATGACTTAAAATTTACAATTTGAATGACAAATATTTTCTATATTTTTATAACCATGGCAACCCTTAATGCCCGCGCGGGCGTTAAGAAGCAGTTTTTGCCCCGGTATCTAAGATGTAAAATGTCACTTTATGATCACGTAGGATATAATAGTATATTATTTGACGAGCACATAATTAAGGATATAAATCGCGAACATGAAGTTTACACGCGAGCCGTAGGCGAGCATGTAATCATGCAAGCGATTTATATCTGTTATGTGCGAGTGAAATACGACGTTTTATCTACGACTCATAAATTCCATTTTATGCAAAATATATTAAATGTATTTGTCAATGATGGCGAGGAGAACTGTCAAATAACTGTCCTCCACGTTAGTTTTGATAGACTTTGACACTAGCGTTGCTTAATGATGACAGTTCGTTCAAATAATGATTTGAACGAACTGTCACAACAATATTACTTTGGTATTTTTACAAATGGTATTTCACTCAAATAAACATTCTTTGTAGCAAATAAATATATTTTTGCCTCTATTAAAACACGCGTTTATTTGAGTTAAACAAAAATTTCTATCTGTGTATAAGTGTATAATTTTGATAATAAATAAATTATAATTAATAATAAAGCTCTTAGTTTGCATCGGTGGTATTGTTTAAAAGATCTAAATTAAGCAGCACTGGAAAATCCAGCCTATTAGAAACTATTCCGATATCAAAATCTATTCACTGTATTGACACTACTAGTTACGAAAACATGTTTGATACAATTTCGATACAATTATAATTTTTATACTATTGTTCATTTCAACTAAAAAACTACAATTTTCAGAAACAATCACACTGATTTTTATCCCCTTTTTTACACCACATATTTGTTTGTGGTGTTTATATTGATTGGAACTTTTGAGACGTTTAAAACTTAAATATAAAGTTATATACAGAATCATTCTGATCATTCTGATCATTTTTCATAACTATATTCACACGCCTATATCTCTGACAGTTGTACAAATTTTGATAATCTTACTGTTGTAATACATAATTGAGTCTAATCACTACCTATCTATTATTCTTACTAATAATGAGACATTTAATGTTGGGAATTCCCAATTTATTTATTTCCAGTGTACTTTAAACTGAACCTATGTATATGCTTTATAGCACTGCATTAACACCACAGATTTCTAGCAACCGCATCATTCCTGGAATTTTTTCTCGGTAAATATTTCTACCCAACATTTTAAATCTGTTGAAAATATTTTTTTCTCCCCAATAAATAAACAGCGTCGCAATTATAAGCCTTAAACACTTTACAACAGCACTGCGTGACTGACATATTGCACCAATGCACCTACACAGATAGGTAATAAAAACATTTCGCTACTGCTGATACCGCTAAAAATAACCGAAAATGTTTGTTTGAAGTTCATAAAGAAAAGCATTCCTTCAATATACACACACTGCGTCATAATTTACGTAAACGGTATTCCGTCGAGACTACAACACATGCGTAAATCTTCTTACTCCGGATGTTCTATATCGTCGATATATGTAAGTATAAAACCGCGGTTTATCAGAATTTAGCAATAGTTGAAATTTTACTTTCTGTCCGGTTGTGTTTCGCAATAATCCGATAAAATAGAACTTTAATCGATATGGCTGTGCTAGTTACGTATCAAATAATTGTTATAGTTCTTGTGATAGGGATAGTTTACACTAATTGCGAAGGTATGTACTTTTCTAATTAACAACTACACTCAGTTTCAAAATAAGGCGACTTCCAGCAAATCGATGAATAGCAAGATTTGTTGGTTGGGGGGTAGAGCGTCGCTATTAATTTTATATTAAGTATGATAAAGTCATGTGCCTGGCCACATGGAACTGAGTGTATGTTAATAAAAAAATATATGTATAAATAAATATATATATATATATAAAATATATGTATAAATGTATATGACATAAATATTTTTAACAATCCAGTAAATCATTTGCAAGATTTCACTCGGCAAAATTATTACTTTATCATACGCAGTATGCTAAAGTATTGTAATCATGCCGAAAAAAAAAATTGAGATTTTAGCGGAAATAGGTCTTTTTGGGTCCCCTGAACATTTTTGACCAAGGTACAAAAAAATGTCTGTGTGTGTGTGTGTGTGTGTGTATGTGTGTGTGTGTGTGTGTGTGTGTGTGTGTGCGTATGTGTGTACTCGATTTTTGTGACGACGATTCCGGAGAAACTACTAAAGGTATCGGGACGAAAGTTCATATTTAGATGTTTCATGACCTAACTTAGAGCTGAAAAGCTTTTGGTTCAAAAGGGTCCAAAGGAACTGGTAGTTTATTCTAAGCCATTTTCAAGGATTTTGCAGATGAGCCGCCATTTCTGTAATTTCGTCAAAATAGTTAAATAACAAATTAAAGCAGAGGAAATTTTGAATAATTTATGCCTATGACATTTTTTGGTAAAATTAATAGTTTAGCTGCAAGAGCAAATTCTATTTGATCGAGATCGGTCGTATCTGCATTGATATGAAACTTCATAGTAGCCAGGATTTTGACAAATTTTTTTTTTGTGCTGTCATCACAGAAATGTCTGTGGCTGTCACCACGCTGTCACACTCGGAGAACCGCTATGGAACGTCATGAACGACATGAACTAATATAAATCTGTCAGAATTTGAATTAGCTTTTTAACTTGACATTTCGTAGAAGTCTAACATTTTCTATACCGAAATATAACCATTTTTGACGGTTTTGACAGTGATCGGTGACGCGCCGCATCACCACTCGTTGTGCTATTCCGTACTTTCGGCACTTGTGAGATAAACAACTAATATTGTGATGACAGTAGGTAGTGTCAAATGCTGATGCTTTGACAATAACTTCGATTGATACTATTGACTATCAAAATATCTGTCAAATCCTGGCTAACTAGTTTAATTTTAATGCAGACAGGATTTATCTCAGTCAAATAGATTCTCATGCAGCTAAACTATTAATTTTATATATTGTATGATAAAGTCATGTGCCTGGCCACATCAGATTTTTTTTTTTTCATTTAGATGAACTTAAAATAATAATTTATTAAAAATATTTTTTAAATCATGTGATAATCGCGTGGTTTTGGAGGTGGTTGATAAATAAAGTATGTTTCTTGGATATTGCGGTGGATCAGCGATAATGTAGTAAAGGAGGGTCGTAACTAAGTAACTTATAATGAACGTTTTATATACAATATACGAAGTGAACAAGATATTCTTGTTATTATTTTTCTATATCAACATAACTAGATATTAACATAACTAGATATTAACACTGAACATTATGATCTCCAACAAAAATTCTGAAACTGTATGATTATAATACTATATTATCCCAGATAACATAATAAAAATGATATTAAAAATCAATTAGCAGTGTGTTGTTTTTTGTTGTTGTAAATATGATAATATTATACCTATCTGCAATCACAAGAAAAATGTTTTTGTAAATCAATTAGCAACAGCGAGTCGCCTAGAACAAGGTAGCTGGACAAAAATATTTTATAGTGCGGTTTGACTATTTATTGATTATAGTAAATATTTACTCAATAATAACAAGACCAACGAAATATCTTTGACTTTAAATATAAAGATAGAAAGCCTGAGGAATATACATAATTTATAATCAATTTTAAATAAAACATTATTTTCGAAAATAAAACTTATTAGTTTTAATTTTATTCGATGCAGTCCAGGCACATCTGGACGAAACACAAGAAATTTTTCACTCAATGCGCTTCAGTAAATCATTTTTTATATCCGCAATATTATACTTGTAACCGATATAATTCATTAGACGAGCATTTTGTTCTTCTGTCCTATGTTTTCGCCATTCTTCAAAAGTGTGGCAAAATATGGTATTCAAATTTATGTAATTTAAAAGATAAACATTTTAATTATATTATATAAAAAATAATATATTATATATATTATATTGAATAAACGTGGATAAAAAAAGTTGTATTCGACGAAAGTTTACAAATATAAAATTAGCATGTATTTTCGATCTCCTTTTTCAACATAATTATTACACCACAAAGAATGTTATTTGAACCTTACCCTCTAAAGCAGAATACATCACAGTACAAATTAATTTATAAACCACAAACGTTTGGGTTTACTATCGAAAACACTGCAAAAATGCAACTTAACCGGTTATGAATGCGTTACCATTTCACGTGGTCTCTCTCTGTCTATAACTCCTCCATGTGGAATATTTTTACACTTATTACCTAAAATTGTCACCTCGGGGGGTTTGTTTATAACATGTGACCATTAATTAATTGATTCTTAGAAATGACTTTTGTCCACCTAGATTATTATATGCAATTCACTGTGCACTGTAAACAATATCCTCAATGTTATCAAACGCCTTAGAAATATTGGAAAAAGTCTTACAGCTACTATGGTACAAACTTACCATACAGGTATATAAAAGAGAAGAAAATACTTCATATGAAGAGTCATTAAGAATCAATTAAGAATCATTAAAAATCACCCATAAAAATATAAAAGATTATTCGAAAAACAATGCGTAATGTCCTATACCTAAAATGCATTTTTACCATCACAATAGAAATTGCAATTATAATAATTGCCAAATATAGGTTGCGTTAGAAAATAACTGAATAATTTATAACCTACAATTTAACGAAGGTTTCAAACATGCTATAAAATACAGGTTGTTCAATCTGAAATATGAGAGTTAACACCATTTCCTGTAAAACCGGAAGTACCCGAAAACTCAAAATATTTTAGTGAATAAATCGTATCCAACAACATAAGTCCACAAATTTTCAATCTGTATATTAAGTGTACTAGTAGTCTCATATATTTTGATAAGTAAAATTTGGCAATCTTAGTTTTTATTTTAACAACAAATAATAACAAATAATTTTTTGTTTTACAGTTTATGTCTTCAATTACTAAACGTAACACAATTTTTTTTTCAGAATGTATTCCCAAGTCACCTATATGCAGCCCGGTGACAGTACATATCGTCACCAGTGAAGAGAATGACATCCGCGAGGTAATTATTTAATCTACTAATCTGCTTTATTTTGCTCTATACAGGGTGCTGCAACTAAGCTTCCGTCTTCTGTAGCTCACTTACTCATTAAGCTAAGAGTTTGACATTTTGCAGGCTTACCCTGTACTTCAAGGTACAATTCAAGAAATTATTTTTTATTATACAGGGTGTTCCAAAAATGTGCAACGCCATGATAATATATTTTTTTTAAATTCATGCTATACATTTTTCTACACATTTGGAAGCCTTTTATGGTTGCCTACATATCATCAAAATTTATTGAAATCGGTTGAGTGACCGCAGCGGAATAAAATAAAAACCAAAAAAAATGGATTTTGCATCGTAAGATTTAAAAATCATTAAAAACCACAAAATGCACCTCGTTAATAAAAGTTTGCGACGTGCTTATTAAGTTAGATGTAATAGTCTCGTTAACCAAGTGACATTGATCCAAATTATACAGAGTGACCAAAATCGAGTGTCAAACTTGTCAAACTTCAAAGCGTGTTATTGTTCTTATTTTAAATTGGAACCCATAAATCTTTTTATGTAAAATGATGCAGAATTAAAAAATAAACATTGTTTCTAAATACAACCCCATCACAATTCCCAGTATTTTAAAAGTTATTCGCCAAAAACTCATTTTTCAACGTTTCCAACGGCAATTTTAGATAATAAATATCGTACGTGACGTTGAAAAACAATTTATTTCATAAAAAATAATAGACCTATTTTGGATTTGAGTGTACTTAATTAAGTAGTTATTCAAATGCCAAATTTACTGCATCATTTACCTATAGCGGTAAGGACGGAAATGTGGCTATAGGTAAATTTTGCAGTAAATTTAGCAATTGAATAACTACTTAATTAAATACAGTAACATCTAAAATACCTCTCTGCGTTATATTTTATGTAATAAATTGTTTTTCAACGCCACGTACGATATTTATTACCTAAAATTGCCGTTGGAAACATTGAAAAATGAGTTTTTGGCGAATAACTTTTAAAATATTGGGAATTGTGATGGAGTTGTATTCAGAAACAATGTTTATACTTTAATTCCGCATCGTTTCACCTAAAAAAAATCTGATGTGGCCAGGCACATGACTTTATCATACAATATATAAAATTAATAGTTTAGCTGTATGAGAATCTATTTGACTGAGATAAATTGTGTCCGCATTTTGATAGTCAATAGTATCAATCGAAGGTATTGTCAAAGCACGCTACCTACTGCCATCAGAATAATAGTTGCTTAACTCACAAGTGCCGAAAGTACGGAATAGCACAACGAGAGATGATATGGAGGTGATGCGGCGCGTCACCGATGACGGAGCGTCGTCGTCGCATGTGAGCGAGTCGCGCTAGGTAGTTTTCGACAGCAGTGACATCAACGTTCATTGTGTTGCTTTTTGAGAAATACGTATTTTTAAAAAAATTAAAAAATGGTTATATTTCGGTATAGAAAATGTTAGGTTGATACCACTTCTACGAAATGTCAAGTTTAAAAAGCTAATTCAAATTCTGACAGATTTATATTCGTTCATGACACTGTAGATGACGTTCCATAGCGGTTCTCCGAGTGTGACAGCGTGGTGACAGCCATAGACATTTCTGTGGTGACAGCCATAGACATTTCTGTGGTGACAGCACAAAAAAATATTTGTCAAAATCCTGGCTACTATGTAGTTTAATATCCATGCAGATGCGACCGATCTCGATCAAATAGAATTTGCTCTTGCAGCTAAACTATTAATTTTACCAAAAAATGTCATAGGCATAAATTATTCAAAATTTCCTCTGCTTTAATTTATTATTTAACTATTTTGACGAAATTACAGAAATGGCGGCTCATCTGCAAAATCCTTGAAAAAGGCTTAGAATAAACTACCAGTTCCTTTGGACCCTTTTGAACCAAAAGCTTTTCAGCTCTAAGTTTGGTCATAAAACTTCTAAATATAAACTTTCGTCCCGATACCTTTAGTAGTTTTTCCGGAATCGTCGTCACAAAAATCGTTTACACACGCACACACACACACACACACACACACACACACACACACACACACACACACACACACACACACACACAGACATTTTTTTGTACCTTGGTCAAAAATGTTCAGGGGACCCAAAAAGACCTATTTCCGCTAAAATCTCAATTTTTTTTTTCGGCATGATTACAATACTTTATCTTACTGCGTATGATAAAGTAAAAATTATGGGTTCCAATTTAAAATAAGAACAATAGCGCGCTTTGACGTTTGACAAGTTTGACAGTGGAGTTTGGTCACCCTGTATGATTTGGATCAATTTCACTTGGTTAACGAGACTATTACATCTAACTTAATAAGCACGTCGCAAAATTTTATTAACGAGGTGCATTTTGTGGTTTTTATTGATTTTTAAAGCCTACGATGCAAAATCGATTTTTCTTGGTTTTTATTTTTTTACGCTGCGGTCACTCAACCGATTTCAATAAAATTTTGGTGATATGTAGGAAATCATAAAAGGTTTCCAAATGTGTAGAAAAATGTATAGCATGCAATTTAAAAAAATATATTACCATGGCGTTGCACATTTTTGGAACACCCTGTATAATAAAAAATAATTTCTTGAATTGTACCTTGAAGTACAGGGTAAGCCTGCAAAATGTCAAACTCTTAGCTTAATGAGTAAGTGAGCTACAGAAGACGGGAGCTTAGTTGCAGGACCCTGTATAGGGTGATTAATAATGACATATAAAAAGTTAGTTCACCTGTTTTTTTTTTTGTTACATCATATTATAAACCATCATGGATTGAAGTGAAAATGAAAGTAATCTTCTAAAGTAGGTAATAAATTTTAATATTAATTGCTTTTAATTGTTTTAGATACGACCGTTGTCTGTTGAAGTCAAAAGGTGTCTAGGAAAATTCGGTAGAAAGAGCTGTGTAGCCAAAACCAAAATTCACAAATCTTTTAACGTCACCATCAATGGCAACTGCTCAACCATCAAAAAGGTGTACCACACATCATGCAAAATGGTAAAACTTGTAAGTGTCTTCTGCATTTTGTCGCGTTCGGACTTTTCGACATTGCCATAGTTTAAGAAGAGGAGAATCGAATGGCGTTGGTTTTATTAATATTGAACAAATGGTCAACGAGATACAGCCTAGTGAATATCCCGATTTTTGCCAATATTTCTAGTCACCTAAGCAGTTATTAATTAATTACGGATACTAATTTACATAATTCGGATCGGACTTTTCCACTTTTAGATTGACCGAAGACTGCTCGTTCGAACAGTGTTAGTTTCATTGCGATATCTCTCAGGGTACTCGAGTAATAATCATTTTTCTATACACGTTACTTCCCATAAGGGGACTGGAAGCCGGCCGTCCAAATTAAGAACGCACTCTGTCGCATAACACTTCTACCTTTGTCTTACTCTATACACGTAATTTTTACTTTAAAGAAACATTTATTTGATTTATTGTTTTGGATCAAATCACATTTCTTGGACAGAAAGAATATTTACTTCATTGACTAAAAATATAAATTACTGGTTTCCAAAATGTAAGTTTTCATTCGCCAAAGAAATCAAATTTTGAATCAAACAAATATATTTCTATACAACAGATACTTATATCACAACGTTGTTTTAAGTTATTTATTTATTTCTAGCAATTGCCGAACGAACAAGATGACAAACAAAAGAATAAAAAGTGCCCGCCAAGGAAAAGATGGAACAAAGAACAACAGAACTGCGTATGTAAGAAAAAATGCACAAGCACGAGCAATCAACTACACAACGACGACTGCAAGTGTGTATTACCATTCAAACAAACTTAATTAGTTCAAATTTCGTAATATATCTGTATTTATTTATGTAATTATTACTTATAGGTGTAAATAGTTGTGAAAGACTGAGATATCCAACGACTGTGGACTGATAATAATTTATTTTTTGTAGTATTATTTATTTATTGAATATTAATAAATTTATTTTTGCATATTGGACTAATTTTTGATATAAGGAACACCTAATAATTAAAATTGTAATGAGAAAATGAACTCCCGTTAACTTTACAAAGTTTCCAGTTGTTTATTTTTATTCGATGTAACATAAAGCGCAGGAAGTGCATGAAACGTGGCCAAACATACCATGAGGTTTAGCTTTCCAGTAATTTGTTATACTTAGATACATTTATTTACATTACAACTGGTTCTAGTGAATTATGATTGCTTTTCATAAACATCTCTCAAGCTATTTCGATTGAATCTTGAGTGAACTTCTTGATTATGAATGTCTGCGATACTCCGTAGTGAAATGGCAAGTATTTAGCCACCCACGTGTCCTTGTCAGCCGAAAGTTAGATTTTACTATGACTGAACATAGATGCACATAAATTGATTCTCTTGAGAACGGTTGAAATTTTGTGTTTTAAGAAAAAATGTGACTTTTTTGTTATACCTTCTTTAGAACCAAGTATGACCTATCATTCGACATTGTATTTATTAAAATTTACCCAGAATATTGTTTATTGCATAGCCAAGAACAATCGCTGTTATATCAAAACAGTTTTATGCGGAATTTGAGTGTTTTAGTTTAGAGTTTAGCTTAATTGAGCTCTTGAAAATGGTTCAAATTATAGTACACATATTTGACAATACAACTACTGCGAAATCTGCTGCGGACAGGTGCGGATGCAGTTTTTGTGATTTTATTTCTATCACGTTGTAACGGAAAATTCTAAAATTGGTGTACTGGCTTATATGTAATTTGATGCAATTTCTTGAAGCCGTGATAGTAAAGGCAATCTAGAACATATTTAACCATATTTAGGTATACACAAATGTTTACGGGTATCGAGATATTGACAATTTTATGTTCATAACATTAATTAGAAAAATATACATATATTAATAGTCTACCTTTTTTTTTAGAAATCAAATGTCATTCTGAGTATAATGTGTTAATATCGTCTTATATGTTTTTTCTATTCCTTAAGAAGTTACAGCCGTTTGAAATGTTAACAAACAAAGAAAAATAAAAGATAAAATACATATCAAACATGCGAAAACGAAAAAATAAAATAATCAATACCCATTACAACAATAAAAAGTAAATAAATTTAAGTAACAAAATAAAGTCCACATAAAACTTTTTACAGATTTTCTTCTAAAAACGAACTGTCACTCCGAGTAAAAGGCTCATATTGACTTATTGGTTTTCTCAATTCCTTAACAAGTTGTAGCCGTTTAAAATACGGTTTTATTGATATTATTTTTATCAGCTCTAACTTATTACTGAATTGAAAAATATTATACTCGAACGAAGCTTATTTGTGGCGAAAATCATTAGTCTGATACAGAAAAGAAAAAGATGTATTTCTGTATAAATTTAAAACATAACGGGAATTTTGGATATTATTTCTACAAACTAACTCTTGAATGTTTGAGGGGAAAAAGCACTCTCGATGTACCGAATTGCTTCCGAAGTTTTCTTTTTGCCCGTATTCACATAATTCCACATTTTTTGTGTGTGTGTGTCTTGATTTTCCGGCCCAACAAAATTTTGTTTGTGAACTATCACCTGGTGGTTATAAATGCTGCCACCTATTTGTTATATTGTGATAGTTCCTCCAAGCATCTGACATGTTCGCGGTAATATAAATGTAAATATAATAAAACTTTCAAAACCTTCTTAGTTTGTCAAATATTTAGTTAATTTGGCTAGATTCTTTATATTAGCACCTACTCAAATAGTTTTGATAAGCTCATTTTTAATACAAATTTATACTAACCTAAGGCTTACTAAATCCGCACATAACGTGTGGATGATATGTAGATGAGGGCAAAAATATATACATATTATCAAAACATCATATTTATTATCTTTATCTACGACTCACATATAATAAGCTCATTGCATTCGTATCTATGACTATATAATCCCTATCATTATACGCGCCAATGATTATAATGACACTAGCGTTGTATAATAATGACAGTTCGTTCAAATAATGACCTCATTATTTGAACGAACTGTCATCATTATACAACGCATTTTTATTTTAATTGTATTATGTTCTAAATGCATTTATTTATTTTATTCATATTTGTTACTATTTGAAAATTGTAAATGCTTTTTTCTACTTTGCGTCCGTTATAAACTCATAACGAAACCGCTTTCGGTCATTTTTAAAACACTAGATCACAAACTTTAGGTAACTTTTGGTTTTCCAAGATTTATGATATTGACGACAAGTGTCAAATAAGGCTGACATCTCAATCGCGATTGGTTCGTGTCAGTCATAGTTGGGAATTTTACACTAACTACCAACTGTTGAATATAAAATTACTTTAAATTGTAAGATAACCACCGTATTTTTCGAAATTTATGTAAAATTAATGTCGCAAGGTAGAAAAAATAGTATATAACATTTGGTGTTCGAACGGGCTATTGACCTAGGTCCTTCTGCCCTGCTTCATCTCCCATTTTGGGTGTCTTCTTGTATTATAATATACTATAATTGTTAGTTTTGTTGAAGTGAGAATGTTTTGTACGTTAATAATATACAAATACAAATATTATTATTTCAATCACATACGGTAAATGAGTCAACAATTTCGGCTTTCATAATGTTGCGGAGCACTTGCAACAAGCTCGTGGAGCACCAGTGTTCCGCGGAGCACCGGTTAAGAACCACTGGCCTAGACTCTTCAAAATCATCCGAAAAAGCCTTAAACTTTGTATTTGTATGTGAATTTCTTGGAAATTTGTTGCTTGAAGCGAATCGGATTTATATTAAGGGCAAGAGAATTCATCGAAAGCACCTACTCGCATACCCAGCTGTAAAATGGATTATTGTTGAGGAGAGACAATAGTAAGCTTGTGAATACAAACTAGTTAGGCGTTTTTGATAAATGTGTTTATGCGGAATGCGAATCCGGGTTTAAAACATGTCGTATGAGGGTCATACCACTAAAAAAACGAACGTTTCAACTTGAAGCATGATCAAATTTCGAAAGATTTCATGGAAACGATAAGTATAAGTATGTATTAGACATTTTTCAATTAATACTAGAAATAATAGTTTTTATAGTGATAAATATGGTTAAATAGGTCTGTAACTTTCATTTTCTTCCTCTACCGGACTTAAAAAATAAAACTTTTTTCGGGATTTTCGTACAACATAACAGACCCAAAAATATTATCTCATAGAACTCAGAAACGACATGTATTGTTCAATTTTAAATCCGTCTATGCTACGTATTTAATCAGGACATGGCATATATATTTTTGTAAATTTCACACAGTAATAGAAATGAAATATAAAGATAGAAATAAAATCACAAACAAATACTGATGACAAATCTTGTAGCAGTAATTAATTTACATTTTTAAGTGTAACTTAGAAGTAACTAGGAGTTGTATTATATTTTTAATACTTAAATACCTGCCATAATACCTACAATAGGGTGTCTGATCATACATATAGGTACGTGTATTATGGTAACTCGTATACACGATGTCGCGTTTAGTAGGTGTCTACGTGTGCGTGCGTGGTGTGGAAAGCTATCTTTCAGGTCGTTACTGCCACTTGATCAAACACGTTACCAACGGCAACTATGCCAGATAAATGTATTGATGTCCCGTGTAAACGTATCGCTTATATGCTTTAAACTCATCGCTGATGCCTTCCCACGTTGATAATATGACGAGAAAAGAACCACCGCGACACAGGCATTGGTTGGTTCAGTTTGCGTGAGCTTGTCGACATTTTTACACCCTTTTGTTGCTCTCTTTTTTCCTGTAGTAGAGGGTAAGCGACAGAATAGTTTCTGTTACGTATTTTCAAACTTATTTTCCAAAAAAGTTCAATCTTTATATGTATTAAATGTTAGATTGAACGCATGAATGTTTTTGGGTGATTTATAAATATATCTCCTTGACGTCTGATCTAATTTGTGTCTGATCCAATTGTGTTGAAAAAAGTCAATAATAGAGGTATTATGTCATCATTTTCTAAATGAAGGTGAAAAAACTATGCTTTTGCACACGTGATTAACTTTCTTGCTAGATATATGACCCCAAATATCCCCAAAAGAATACATTAGGTGGGATAATGTGGAGTAATGGGGTAAAAATGTGCTCCATGATCAAACAAATAAGAATAATTCTATATAATATGTAAATATAGATCAAAGCATCTAATGTAGTTACCAATAAAACTTGACTACAAAATCAATAATATTTTTTTTAGTAATGCTATGATCTTTCATTCAGTGATATAACTTCTGCAGATGAATAATATTGTTTATCAAGTCAAGACGTCTTCCCAGATATACTACGTATAATAAATTAAAGATATATTTATCTCACCACAACGAGAAAATGCAGAGAACCGCAAACTAAACAAATCGGATACAATATCCGGGAATTTCACGAATGTGAAAAAATCTGTTATTAAACCAACTCATTTGTGGCAATTCCGGGTATTTCTAATCCAGAGCGCTATAGCAATATGATAACGACATATTAGTGGCCTGGACTGATAAACGTTGGCATAAATTGTTTTTTTTTTTCAACACAAACTGTCACGTATCTCCTTTGAGAATTGATTTATATTATTGCAAGAAAAGTTTACTGAACTGGAACGTAAAACATCTGAATTACAAGAAAATCCAAATTTTCAATTAATTATTTTTTAAGTTTTTACTTAGTTTTGTCTATAGAAACAACATGTGAATTATCGTAGGATAGCTCTTTTAAAGCCACCATCAATGGACCACTTGATATAATAAAACCCCAGCTGACCAGAATGCTGTAAATATTTTGCAATTTTCACAAAATATGTCAGGTGGCCAAAATTGTCGTATTTTATAGACATTAACGGAATTCAGGAGTAACAATTGCTATAATCATAATCACAGGCTGTTGAAATAATGTATCAAGTTGTCAGTTTTCCAAAAATACTTTAGAATAAGGTAGCTTGGGATAATAAGGCCCACCTAAGAAATTATTGATAAAGAAACATAAAATAATGGCATAAGTGTTATTACAATTAATAATATAACAACGTAGGAGGCTACTGATTCCTTTTGTGGAACTTTTATAATTGCAAAGACTCAAAGTTTCGACTCTTCACACTGACGGCCTAGCTATGTGTCTCAAAAATTCTTCGGTCACTAAAAGAATTAAATAAAATTGTCGTCTATTATTCACGTTTTTTTTTTGCGAAGCTCTTTTACTTGTTGTTGTTTGGTAGCTGGTTGAATTGCTTTTTTAATTTCTGTTGCATTTGCTATTTCTCCTATGGCTTTTACAGTGTTGTACCTTGGACCGGTCCAATGTTGAGGATCTACCAGTTATCCAAGGTACACGCTAGCACAATTTCGACAATTTGTTGGCTTCATAAAATAAGCTCATGTATTTTAGCGAAGATACATGTGGGACTAGATCGTTGACACCCCAATCATGCAATGCATATACGTATTAATCCTAACAATAATTATATTATTAAAATTAATCTCGATTATAGAAGGTTACCTACTGTAAAAGAAAATTGTATTCATAGCAGGTAAAAACAACAGAATTATAGAATAAAACCTACGTATGCTGCATTTGACACAAATGCACACCGATTGCCGACTATAGTAAAGGATTGGGTATTGCCATTAAAACTGCTGTGACTGCTGAAGATTGCAATGGACAAAACTAAAGACCGGTCGATATACAATAACTTTGCTTACTTAATTTTAAAAAGGAGGAATGTGGATAAATGACAATACATAATTAATTAAAACTATGTAATGAATAATATAAGTAATATGGAAGGACATTTCAAAAATGTTTGAATATTCGTGTTTATACCTCGCAATATATCTTTTTGTGCTGGAGGGCAACGATCCCACCAATGTGTTCCTTTTCCGAAAAAAATCCCCTAAAATTAGAGAAAAATCGGTTTACTTTAACAGTTGCCAACGAGTACCCCAAATTATTTCCAAATACATTGGAAAAATGCATTTTTTTTTCTTTTTTTACGCTTCGGATTTAGAAAATAAGTTGCGAAAGATTATCAGAAATTGTTCAGAACTAAGCAAGGGTCAAATCCACACCCACTATTTTTTTTTCACTGCCCCCACCCTCCCCTGCAGTAGCCTAAAAATGAGGCAAAGTTTTCTTCAAATTTACAATACGTGACTTGCAGAAATTACTGTTATTGGATTATTGACTTGTTTTTTATCATATTTATTGACTAATTTAAAATTGTTTAAAGAAAAATATACGATTTACGAAAAAAAATTCCATTTTATGTTAAAATTATTAAATTATTGCTTTTTCGTCATTTATTAACTAATTAACAATTGTTTAAAAAATTACTATTTGTTTAAAGTTTAAACAAAAATATATGATGTTACGCACATATTTTTCTAATTTTTGTAGAGATTATTGGATTATTTGTGCTTTATTAACTAATTGCAATTGTTTAAACAAATGCCATTTATTTAAACAAATATGTACATTGTTACGGACATATTTTTTATATTTATATCAGTAACTATTATTAGATTATTTCCATGTTTTGGTCATTTATTACCGAATTTGCAATTCTTCAAACAAGTACTATTTATTTTTAAAAAATGTACAATGTTTCTCTGTGTTTCTTTATGTAGAAATGATTATTATTACATTTTTGACATGTTTTTTGTAACTTGTTACTTAATGTGGGATTATTTGAATAAATAAATTTGTTTAAACAATAATATAGTATGTTAGTACGTATTTCTTGTCAAAAATTATTATAGGAACTCTGGTATATTTTGTTATTTAATGACAAACAATGCCAACAATCTAATAATTTCTCAAAACAAAAGAAAAATATGTCCGTAACATTGTATATTTTTGTAACCGAATGGTATTTGTATAAATAATTGCTAATTAGTTAGTAAATGGCGAAAAAATGCTAATGTCGTAATACCAATTTCCTTTAAAAAATAGAAATAGATTTCTTAAATAAAAAAAAAATCGAATAATTTAATAATTTCTGCAAAACATGGAAAACATGTTCGTAACATAGTATATTTTTGCTTAAAAAATGCTAATTGTTTAAACAATTTCAAATTAGTTAATAAATGACAAAAAATGTTACAATAATCCAATAAGAATCATTTCTGCAAAGAAAAATAAAACAAGTAACATTGTAATTTTGTAAATTTTGGGAAACTTTTGCCTGTGAACAAAAGAATAATTATTGTGGATTTGTTCCTTGGGGAGTTCTGACCAATTTCTGACAATCTCCCACAACTTTTTTTAAAATACTCTTCGAAAAAAAGCTCTAGCGAAGTTCGCTTTTTGGACCACCCTAGTATACATAAATAGAAATAATTTTTGTTCTTAATAAACATAGTTATTTGCAATTATTGTTGTGTTACAACAAATATTTACCACATTGAATATGCTAGTTTATTTTTTTGTAAGACTAAGTTATTTGGAATATTTATTTAAGAAACAAATATATCTCGATACAAACAAAAGTTACTTTTATTTTCGCTCTGATTTAACAATAAGTTGCTAAAAAAATTCAATTTTGATCAAACAAATATATTTTTATACAGAAAGAGATTTTTAGTTGTAGTGGTAATAAAAAATGCTTTTCTTCCAAATAAATATACCAAAAAAGATTGGTTTGGCTCAAAGTGTGTTGATAAAATTTTCTATCTGCATATTCCTTAAAAAATGTGCAATCAAAATTAGTAATAAAAAAAACATATTGTTTTTAGTTTTAAACTAGAAAGTACATTAAAGGAAAAATCCAATATTTATAAAAAAATAACAATATTTTACCACCCGACGAACGAACGAACAGACTCGAACTCAATCCCCCCAAACCGATCGCAATTTAACATCTCGACCAATCCTTCCGCAAAATCAAAATTCCCGCATCTCGAATCAAATCGGTAATGCTCATTACCGAGAACTCGCTACATAAACTCCGCAACGAGACAGCCAAATAAACAACTAAGCAAACCCGCGCGCCATTACGAAAATAAGCAGACCTCGACGCGATCGCGAAATACCTTGAACCGTTCACCACCACCACCCCCTTCCTTCGGGGATGATTACCACAAGTTATACACACACACAGAGAGAAGCCCCGCGGAGAGCCGACCAGACAGAGAGAAAGAACCACCGAGCGTCGCTTCTTCTCCCCGAGACGGTCCTGCCGCTTCACTTCCCGTCCAAACAACTGGAAAATGAATTTCCTTCATCGCATCCATCCCCAGTTAATTTAGGTTGCGCCTGTTTATAGACAGATATAAGACCCCGTGCAAGGCCCATACAGGATCAATCAGAAACTCTACCGCCTCTTCCTCGCCTCCTCCTCGCCTCTGTCTCTCCTCCGCCTCGCCTCTGCCTCTCCGCCTTCATGGAAGCGCTCTTGCAAGACGCTGATAAGATTTATATTACGGACTGTAGAGTTAATGCCGTAACCGTACCGGAGGTCTTATGTGGCTTAGTTTCGATATAAAGAGAGGATCGCGGAACGAGGTGGAGGAACGCTGCTGTGTGGAAGAGAGTGTCGCGTCTGGTGGTCTCTAAATTCGTATATAAATAACTCACGGTGGGAGATGTAGATGGCAGCAGGTTCCGCGAGTACCTTTTGCCTTGCGTAAGTCTAGATAGGTTAGTTTATTTACCATTTCGAGGTGGAAATTGGACGGGCGGAAGACTGACGAGGAGGAATTGGGGTTAGTTGCCGAAGAGTGCGGTTGGAAACTTGTTTTTTTGACGATTTAAATGCCTTTTTGGACTATTTTCCTAAATATAGGAGAATTGTGAGGCCTCAAAAAATGATTTAGATTTTAACCCCAATTGTGACACATACATGCAAAAACACAAAAATAACTATTGCATTAACATTTAACACTTTTAACTACCTGTGGTTTTATTTCAACCAATTTTTGGCAATCTGTGGGTCTTATAGCAAGTACTAGTGCCTAGATTTTGCTCTGACTCTTAGAGAGCAACAAAATACCAAAATACAAGTTTTAACAACGTACGGACTTATTTACCCGCTAGTCCTGGTGTTTGGATTCCTGTCAGATGATCAGATTTTATAACATTTTGACTACCTCTGGTTTTATTTCAAACAGTTGTGGCGCCAAAACAGCAATAAAATACAAAAATAAAAGTTTTAGGCAGTCTATGCATTTATTATAGCAGGTCCTGACGCCTGGATGCTTTACAAATGAGAAAATGTACTAGGTATAATTTTACTTTTTCATACGTAGTATGACAAACTATTGTATTCCTGACGAAAAAATGAGATTCTATTTGATCAAGATCGGTCGTGTCTGTAGTAAAATCGGTCGTGTCTGTATTAAAATAAAACTAATTAACCAGGATTTGATAGATATTTTGATACTATTGACAGCATGTATTATGAAAACCATCAGCGTTTGCCTTCTTATTTTCATTAGAATCAAAATATCTGTCAAATCCTGGCTAACTAGTTTTATATTAATGCAGTCACGACCGATCTCTATCAAATAGAATTTGTTCATGCAGCTACAATATTAATTTTAACGTAAAATGTGATAGTCATAAATTATACAAAATACCCTCTACTTCAATTTATTATTTAACTTTTTTGACGAAATTACAGAAACGGCCGATCTTTTGCAAATTCCTTGAAAAATGCTTAGAGTAAAGCATCCAAACATCCAGTTCGTTTGGACCCTTTTGAACAAAACCCATTTCAGCTCTAAGTTTGGTCACGAAAGTCCAGTGCTGTGGAGTCGGACTTCAGACAAATTTCAGAGGAGTGGGAGTCGGATAAAAGTACCGACTCCGACTCCGAGTCCAGGTTTAATTAGTGTAGAACAAAAAACATGCGAGAATGACGTTGCCTCAGCAGACAATAAACAAATAAAACTAAATATTCTATTAGGTCTTTTACAAAGTACCTACATGCATATGTAAATAATCAAATTACAAAACACACTTTCCAAACGAACGTGAAGACGAGTGACAAAAGTAATCTGACAGACACAGGAAAAAGAATTGAACAAAATGGGATTGAACAGTAGGGCCGCAGTTCAATGAAGTCATTTATTCAGAAGTTATATATATCTGTAGCCGTAATTATGATTACTTTCAGCTTTGAAAAGAATTAAAAATTATTTAAGGGTGTTTTTGCAGGACAGTTAGTTGGAGCTATTCTGTCCTTTATTCTGAATTTTATAAAAATATTTATATTGCACTTAATTTTGTTTATTAGAATGAATTTTATTTCATATTATGCACGTGTCTTATGGGTACTTTGTTATTATAAAAGATGAAAGTCGGTTAAATGGACAAAGTCGTGACGATTTGTATGTTCTGTAATGAGAAAAGCGTTTAATACTTAATGATTTCAGAGATATTTTGAATAAACGAAGAAATTACATTTGATAAATAACTATTTGATTTGTGGCCCATTTATTTGTGTTTTTAAATAACTTTTTTATTTGTGGTTCAATCAATAGGTCTTTTTGATATCTTATAGGCCATTTTATTTACTTTTGGATTATCAGTTTAAAATTTTTTGCCAACTACTTCGCTGGACACAAATAAAACTTCTGTTTCTCCTATGGGTTCAGCATTTGTTTGTGAGTAATTTGATATGCACCAGCCATATGTTTAATACAATCAGAATACTCGAATAGAAATTAAATTTATTAAATTGTTTCTTTTCTTTCCTGGTCGTGTTTTTGTTTTCACAGCAAACTTGATATTGGTCGGTTGTATTATTCTGTATCAAATTTATAATTATTTACATGAAAGATTTTTAACACAGAATTATTTGAAAATATTTTGAATGCAATTTTTCTGGAATCGGAGTCGAAGTCGGAGTCGGAGTCAAAATACATTGTAATTACAAAATTCATTATTTTTAGCTGTGGTTTTATTTCAAGCAGTTATTCATTTTAGAAAATTAGATACGTTATTTTCAATAAAAAATCTTGAGTTCTTAAAAAGGATGTAATAGAAATTCAACAGTAAACGAAATTGTTTTTCTGCTATTGAAAAATAATAAATTCAAACTAAATAAAACAGCATCATTTGATCGTCCGCTATCAAACTACCGACATAATCTACTGTCTATCTTAGCACAGGGTGATTATCTGCATTCCCCAATTATCTCCAGTAGAGATGGAGATGATAGAGATCCAAAGTCTTGAAATCAGCATATAGTCATATATCAAACTATAAAAAACTGATACCAAAACAAATAAAATTTTTAATTAATTAAAAATACAGTCCAGTAGTCAGTGTTTCAAAATTTTAACGTTTAAATAAAAGTTGAAAAACACGGTACCAAGAATACAAGAAAAACTACTTTGGCATCAACATGTTGACTAATTATTATTAACAGTATTTTAAAGGCTATTTTTTAAAAGAATTTTCAGATGCTACAAGAAATATTTATATATGCGTTGGTGTTTTTATTGTTTTTCATTGGAGGTAATTTTTCCGATTAGTAAAAATCGTTTTTTTTATAGACAGAACTGAAACTTTTATCAATGAGGCAATGATATAACTTTTTTCTTGGGGGGGGGGGGGGTATGTTGCCATGTGCACAAAGCCAGTGGCTTGTCTGTGCGACAGTCGGGGAATCCTAGACAAATCCTTGCACAAAATATATATGTTAAAGAAACGACTTAAAAAAGTCTCACAAATACCACTTCAAACAATTTGATTGATGTACCGACGAACGCACAGCCATCAAAATTCTTTCCGCACCCCTCGCGCTAAACCAACGGAAAAGCCCGTTCAGCGAGAACATCGCAAGCAAATTAAATATTGTGACTTGCATAATAAAACATCGCCAGACGTCTTAACATAGGGCGAAAGAGCAGCAATGAAATTGATTGATCGCGCGCGCAAGCATCAAGCTGCAACGGCATCCCCATAACCATCGGAAGGACGCAGGCGACGCAACCCTACCTGCCCGTGCCTCCTACCCCTTGTTAAGCGACTTCCTGCTCATATACCGGAAGTAATTTTTAATTTCTATTTGCGAAAACAGCCGAGACAGTAGAAGAGGAGCGGTACGAGAGAGAGGTATGTTAAGAATTTATATTCGACGTTGGTACCAAAGGCAGGGCCTCCTGTTATTGTAGATTTGGAGAAGCAACCCCCTTCCTCCTCTTCTGCCGTGCCTCTAGCATAGCCGGCTGACTGCCGATGATCGTTCTTCCAGAAGGTGACTTCGCCTGGCTTCGGGAAAAGCAGGGAAAACTCTGGGATTCCCGTAATATCTCGGGGAAAGTTTTGCGTCCCAATCGCTGCAGCAGAAATTGTTCTTTTTCCGCAAAGCTGGGGGCTCTACCGTGGATACTGTATAGTGCAACTGTTATATTACGAGGGGTAACATACCACCGCTTTCCTCCCTCCACCTGGGTTGATATCGTGTGCGCCGCGATGTAAAGTTTGCCGGTCATGTCGAGATTTATTGCGGTGTGGTGGGGATTTATTGTTTTAGTGGATTTTGGGAGGATTTTTGTTAGAAATACCGGGGAAATCTTAATTTTTACCGACCTGTTTATCATCAGAAAAAACAAAAACTTTAAACCTATGAATTAGTGGGTAGCCTATAGTCTATATTTCATTATTCTAGCTCTTCTAATAAAGGAATTGCTGGCATTGCATAATATAGCTTTTTGTGGGTCAACCACTAATGCAATGATTTTACATAAATGCACATTGAAAGCTAGCGCTCCGCAGGTGATTTTACTTTTTAGTTCGTTGAAATCTATACATTATTTCCGGAGTAATTAATTGCTAAAGTTAAACGAATAAAATTTACGGCGCAAAAACAGCGCCAATTCGTCTTAATTTGGAAAAATCGGGAAAAGGCCAACATATACAGCTTTCTAATTTTTATGAGTTGTAGCATATTAATCAAGAATGAGAATTTTTTCAAATTTTTTCGCCCCTAGATTTGCGAGAAAATGGACTTCAAAAGAGGGGACATAATATATGGCCACGATACTACATACC
The DNA here is from genome assembly GCA_964023965.1 of Melinopterus prodromus. NCBI lineage: Eukaryota > Metazoa > Arthropoda > Insecta > Coleoptera > Scarabaeidae > Melinopterus > Melinopterus prodromus. Next base: position 61,941,365 of record OZ030394.1, read on the forward strand.
ACAGTTGTTACCTTGAATTAATATAAATAATTCATCAAATTTAGACTCTAGAACTAGATAATAGATATAAGTGCACTTCACATATTTCCAAGTACTTCCTTTGTTAAAAAAATCTGATGTGGCCAGGCACATGACTTTATCATACAATATATAAAATTAGTAGTTTAGCTGCATAAGAATCTATTTGACTGAGATAAATCGTGTCTGCATTAAAATTAAACTAGTTAGCCATGATTTGACAGATATTTTGATAGTCAATAGTATCAATCGAAGGTATTGTCAAAGCATCAGCATTCGACACTATCTGCTGTCATCAGAATAATAGTTGTTTATCTCACAAGTGCCGAAAGTACGGAATAGCACAACAAACGGTGATGCGGCGCGTCACTGATGGCGGAGCGTCGTCGTCGCATGTGAGCGAGTCGCGCTATGTAGTTTTCGGCAGGAGTGACATCAACGTTTTTTGTATTGCTTTTTGAGAAATACGTATTTTAAAAAAATTCAAAAATGGTTATATTTCGGTATAGAAAATGTTAGGTTGATACCACTACGAAATGTCAAGTTTAAAAAGCTAATTCAAATTCTGACAGATTTATATTCGTTCATGACACTGTAGATGACTTTCCATAGCGGTTCTCCGAGTGTGACAGCGTGGTGACAGCCATAGACATTTCTGTGGTGACAGCACAAAAAAAATATTTGTCAAAATCCTGGCTACTATGTAGTTTCATATCAATGCAGATGCGACCGATCTCGATCAAATAGAATTTGCTCTTGCAGCTAAACTATTAATGTTACCAAAAAATGTCATAGGCATAAATTATTCAAAATTTCCTCTACTTTAATTTATTAATTAACTATTTTGTCGAAATTACAGAAATGGCGGCTCATTTCCAAAATCCTTCAAAAAGGCTTAGAATAAACTACCAGTTCCTTTGGACCCTTGTGAACCAAAACCTTTTCAGCTCTAAGTTAGGTCATGAAACTTCTAAATATGAACTTTCGTCCCGATACCTTCAGTAGTTTCGCCGGAATCGTCGCCACAAAAATCGTTTACACACACACATACATACACACACACACACACACACACAGAAATTTTTTTGTACCTTGGTCAAAAATGTTCAGGGGACCCAAAAAGACCTATTTCCGCTAAAATCTCAAAAAAAATTTTACATACTGCGTATGATAAAGTAAAAATACAATAATCTAAATTGGTGACTGTCCTAGCCAATAAATAACAAAATCGGACAACTGAAAACTGCTTGTGATATGCTTTTTTCCGTTCAATCTGAATCTGAAAACAGAAATTCCAGAAATTCGTATTTTTGACAAATTAAGTACTTAAAAATATGTGATATGCCCTGATATCAGGCTCATAAGTTAATTATTTTCTTTTTACGTTTATAATTTTACATGTACATTTATTGTGGTAAAACAAAATATAAATGTTTTACATTTGTGTTACACTAAATAACTTGGTGTTTCAGTTGCAAAGATTAGATGATTACAATAAAAAGTGCTAGTGAAAAAATATGGAAGTATCTATAAATCTTGGTAAAAGAAAAACACAAATAGGCATCAAGTTTTGTTCAGTATTTACTGGTGATTCTGTAATTTGTTAATAAAACCCCACTAGAAAATTTTGTGCTTTGCGACTATAACACGAGTGTAGTTATTCCACTTGCTAACAAACACTAATATCTGGTGAAAATTTCGATTTGATTATTGATTTTTATCTAAACTAATAAATCAATAATGTATTTACAACTGGTAACAGCTTATACTGAATTTAGAAAATATTTCATATTTACAACTGAACTAAAACAGTCAAAGTATACGTATAACCTACACAATGTTATGTCAAATTTCGTTCTATAACCAGTATGTAATTGAAGTATCAGCACCATATGTACAAACAAATCAAAACCTCAATAATCATATTATAAGGGCACTTACCCATAACAGCGCCTTCATTCATTCAAAAGTCTATTTCGAGTTACAGGTACCATAGTCACTAATAATAAACAGTAAACTACAATAACAACAAACAATCAATATTCACCGATTATATATGTAGAATATACGCGATTTCTACAAAATTTTAAACAATGTACAACATCAATGTTTCATTTTTCACGTTCAAACTTACACCGAAATGCGACTGAAGCAAAATTTGTAAGTGGTTTGGAAAGCCTGAACGCACAACACGTTTTTTGCGTGAACACGTGACGCACGCATCACCGCGAGCGAGGCGAGGAATTTGAAAAACCGGTTTCCACAGCAACATGTTAAAATTCGTCTCAAAATATTCGGAAATTATTGTGTCGAATGCGTCAAAAAACGATGCAAATCATTCTTAAGTAAAATACCAATGCTTTCAACTACAATGCCATTAGTCATTGCGTACATACCTACTTACTGTAATTTATAAAACTAACAACATACGATATAATGAATAAATACACGTTAAAACTTATTATACTAGCCATGCATTTATTTATGCTTAGAACTCTTATAGGATTGAAATGGTGTATTTTATATGAACTTAAATCAATAAATTGTTAAACAGGCGAATTCTTAACATAATTTTTTATTACGGCTGGGTTTTGAGTTTTGAAAAGTGTAGTGTCGCATAATTTTTAAATATAAAACGTGGATTGAGTATGTGAATATGAAGTTTGTATATTTAGTTTGATGCATTCGCATATGCACATGGAGAACTCATATTTTATATTAGAGCTGGAGGTTGATATTTCTATCATTACGTAATATAAACAATAATTATTGCAGTATATAAATAATATTTCCAACGTTCTATTTATGTGTTCTATTTGCGGTCACAAAACTAGAAGAAGCAAGGGCTGATTAGAAAAAATATTTCGCATTTTATTATTTAGAATTTAATGATGAAACCAATTTTTTAAATCGTAAAAATTATCTTGTATTATTGCAATATTATTTGTGGAATATACAAATTTAATACTAATTTATAAATGTAGTTTTGGTCTACACCATATTTTTCTGACTGTAAATCCAAGATAAATAAATCTGTAGGTTTGTTTTTCATGTCAATGTCGAAATCTTCTCAAGATTCCAATGACAATAAAGAACTATAATAATTATTATTACTACCTATATTACTACATATTATTATTATATGTACATCGACAGTACCAACACTTGAAATAATACAAATAACACGCAACAAAATTATTCTTCGAATCTTGCCCACTTAATCGCGAAACTAGAAATACCACACAGTAGCAGACTAAATTTACCATAAAAGGATTCGGCAACCTATACCAGAAAATGAACGGTTAATTTTTTATAAATAATTGATTGAAGTATTTTTTGCGATTTTACGTCAACCGGTCAAATGGGATTAGAAAGTTTTATCCGCTACAATGTGGTTTTGCGATTAAGTTAGTGCAGTTCGAGGAATGATGGATTAAAGTCTGACTGGCACAATTTTTCAATGGTTAATTACACATTTTCCTATTTACTATGATTCTAAACATTTTCATATGTTAATACTGGAATCATACCTGGAATCAACGTATATAAAAAATCTGGAATGACTGGACTGATTTGCGATCATCAGGATTTTGATTCAAATTAACCCGCTCATTATTAAAGATGCCGCAGCTTACCGAAAGATTTGCGACTCTATTTGGATACTTAAGCGAACAACCGAACTCGTTTTAAACTAGGAAATAAGCTTGTGAAGTCTTACCGTCTGCAGATTCGACATAACGAATATAACGATCCCAAAGAAGTCATTTTGCCTCCACCTGTAATTTTAAAAAGTAAGAATTAAAAAATAATCATAGTTATGTTACAAATGCATTGGCAGAAACACATCATTTAGTAAAATACACATATCCTTAAGGTGAGGGACGGAGATGTAGAATATAACGCTGTAAGAAATACAGTTAGTTAGCAATGAAATATATGTAAGAATAAGAAATAAAGATATGTTAAGGAATGTATGTGGGGATAATGACTATGTAAACTTCTTTTAAATAAATATTCCCTTCTAAAGATATTTGGCTATTCATTTTCAAAGAAAATTGATAATAGTTATGTAATTTATCTTATCTTTTCTAAGTTTAACAGAAGAACAGTTTCTTTTTACTTTATATGAGTGTTTCAAGTCAGAATAATGATTTTTTTAATGGAGATGTCATGAGTTCAACTGTTATCTCCGAAAGTGGTATATTACTGCCAAAATCGCTACTCTCTGCTGCTAGTGTAATAATTAGGGATTATTGATGTCCGTAATTCCGACACTTGTGGCGGAATTTGGACAAAATGCTTAAAAATAAGTGTAATATAGCAAACGATGTAAAATATGTTATTTTCTTAAAGACAGTAATAGATCCATATGTATTACTTCTAACCATGTACACAATTCTGACACACAAGTCTGTTTAAGGGACATGCTATAGTTACATGTACACTCGTGGAATAAAGTATGTTCTGATCCGTATTTCAGCAGTGTGTCGATGTTACATCCATGTACGAGTTTTTTGTTACTCTAGTCGGCCGGTCGGCCGCTAAGTGCAAAAAATTGTCCGGTTACGTTGCATACTCGTATATCGGAAATTTATTATTTGAGAAACCTTGTTCGAATGCTTTGAATTGGTTTATAATGATTTATATATTTCTATTTATTAGCCTAATGTGTAATAAATTAATGTAATTCCTACATTGCAATGTAATTGTGTTTTTATTAAATATAATTTATTATATAAAATAAAATTAAAATCTCATTTCAAGATATTGCATAAAACACAACAAACTATACAAACTTATTGCATCTAATAGCCTTTTTCGTTAATAAATACAACAATCAATTTCTTGAGGTGAATATTTTTATTGAAGGTTATTTCAGAACTTTTATGTATTAACATTTTATTCACAATATAGAAATAAATTCATAAAATTAAATTGCTTTAAATTTGTATTAATGGTAATTTGTTAGTTGTGATCTACTGGTATTTTCGAGATATTTAGCTTCAACGATATTTTGCAGTTTAACTTAATAACCAGAAAGGATGTATTTTGTATAGCATGAATGTATCATTACAATATTTGTATATTATTATTTTGTATTTAGTTTACAGCAATTTTTCAAATATCTGACAATAGAAAATAATGACAATTATGTATATCACTAATTTTCAAAAATTGATAATTGCTTGTAGAAGCAAGCTCTAAATTTTCGACGAATTTTGATGGAATGTAAATGTGAAATAATTAGTATTAAAAAATAAATAAACCAAAATATACGACCATCTAAAAGAACATTTAGATGACATTACAGTTAAAATTAGTTCCCTCTATGTCCAAAACCACTACAGATTTGAGATTTGAAAAAAGATTTGACATTAATCATTATTAACATAATAACCTAATTTTCAGTATTCTTAAGTAATTTGTTAATTAATTATAGGTACAATTTTAATAATTCGAATTATAAATGAACAAAAGATGAAACTAGAATGTTTTTTTTTTTTTCTAGAAAGTAGAAAGTAATAAGTTTCATATGGTTTTATTGGTTTTCTATGTTCCTTCAGAAGTTGGAGCCGTTTAAAATAAGATATTGTTAATAATTCAAACGGCTGTAACTTTTTAATGAATTGAAAAAGTAATTTGCTTACTGAAAAAATGTTTTCAGAAGAAACGTGGGACAGCCTGCATATATTATTGCTATAATTTTATATTATTTTGGTTGTCAAGCATGTATTAGATCTCATGAAAGATAATTGAAACATTAACTGCTATAAAGTAAATACAGATATATTTCTATTGTTCTTTCATACAAAATACATGCTCCGTCCTAAATATAAAATTAAATTAAATTTAGAGAATTTATTTACATTTAGTGAATATATTTTAATACTACAATTCTGAAATAGTCTATATTCAGTGATAATCCTTGGCAACAAGATGATTTGTGCATTTACTTACTTACTTACTTAAGCCCGTCATTCCACTGCTGGGCAAAGGCATTTACTTACGTAATTAATATGTGTATTAGATAAAATAAATTTAAATAATGTGTCGTGATATTACGCAATATCTTAATATCAGATTTTCGCATCATATTATCAAATTTCATGTTTGTTAATATTATTATAAAAATAATTTTATATTTAATTAAATGCACTACTCGTAAACTTAAATGTTGTGGTCATATTACATTTATTACATTGCAATGAAGGTATCACATTAAGGAAAAGATCGGACACGCTCAAAATAAACTAAATTCCGTTACATTACATCCATCGAAAAACCACCTCGTGACGGACAACTTTTTGCGAAGCGGCCGGGCCGAGGGAATATATAACCGAATATATAACCGACATACTATTTTCAAATCCTGCGATAGCGATACGAACATACTTTTTTCCATGACTGTACCTAATTCTGATACCCCAAAATTTGTAAATAATAGTGGATAAAACTTAAAAGAGTAGTACACCGTATTATTATGAAAATATAAAGCACTTTTAGTCAGCCTAAATACATATTATTAGAATTTTCTTAATTACTAGTATCCTGTAGCGATGTAAAAAAAGTCGACTTTTAGCATAACACTTAATTATCAAGATCTTTGGCACTTTGGCACTTTGGGAATTAACCAAAAACAGTGTAAGCCATTATTTGACTTTCGTTCAAAATTTTTAATATAAAATTTTAAATGTAATTCCATCAGAACATTTGTTACTTTTCTATAACTCCATGAAGAGAAGACAACAATTGTACAAAATTTCCTCAAAATCAAAGTGGCGAGGAATAAAACTATGCTGATTTAACACGGAATTACCCAATAGTCTACTCCATCAGTTTCCATAACAATTATCAATATCACATTAATATCATTCATAATCCATACTTCTTCCATCCAGAATCGAACAAACAACCCCTCGATTTATGGACCAAATAATCATTACCAGAATATCTCCACCCTTTCCACACATCCACACACACACACACACACACACACACACACACACACACACACACACACACACACACACACACACACATACTACCAACCATACAAACCCTTTGTATAGCCCACGGGCTATTCACTTCGCCATTCTCTATCCGCAGAATCGCCGTACAGGTATATATATAGAGCAACGCGTGAAAAGGAACATTATTAGTCTTAACTAATGAGCGGGAACGCACCTATGTGTTCCACAGTTAATGCACTGTTTGTGTTCATGCTCACTTCTGCCGCTCTGCACTCGACACAATGATTGCTTAATCGATTCCTCCACAGTCCGCTTCCTCTTAAAGAACCGACGCTCTGTCTGCCTCCGGGGCTCCTCTCCGGCTGCTATGCTGGGCCCTAGTACGGCCCTAGTATGGCCCTAGTATGGCCGTAGTATGGCCGTAGTGGATGGCGCTTTCAAACGATCAAAAACGCCCCGGGAAACCCACTCAAACAGTTGCCGATCGGAATATATAAAGGGACTATTTTTAACGTTTGTCATACGCGGTGAATTTGGATGTATAATCACCCGTATTTGGGTTTTTGTGTGTGTATGTAGTGTGTATGTATGTAGTTGTGGAGATGTTAGAATGTTTATGGGTGCTTGAGTGCTCAAGTGGGCGATGTTGGGCCAACATCGAAGCGTTAGTCCATTGGTAAGAGGGCTTGATGAGTGCGCTTGCTGGATGCATGCTTCGGTGGTTCTTTAGGGATGTTTGGAGGTCTTGTAGTGGTTGTTGTCGGTTGAAGAATTTTATGGAAATATTCAGGTTAATACCCAGATAGATAAGGTTTATTGGTTTTAAGAAATATATCCTGTTGAGTTTATTGTTTTGGATCAAAACATATTTCGTTGACGACAAAAATATTTACTTCATTAAATATTCTAATTTATTTGGTTCTAGAGATTAATTTATTTGAAATATTTATTAAATCAAATAAATGTATTTGAATACAAACAAAAATTACTTTCGTTTAATGTAGTTATTTTGTTGCAGCTTAAATATAGGTTTACTTCCGCCAAAGAAGGATACTTGGGAAGAAATAAAAAAGTTCTAAAAAGACAATAGTCTAACAATAAACAATTATATAACAAAACTTCATTTGGTATACATAGCAAAGTAAAAAAATTGCCTCAATAATTAATCTTGTCCTTTGTTTGTCCTTTAAATTAATATTGATGACAATTATATTTGACAAAAAATAGTGGTGCAAAAAGGCAGTAAAAATCTAATATCTTAATCTGCAATTTCTTTAAAATAATTTTTCGTCTGGATCTAAACATTGGTGTGTATTAATCATAAAATTCTCTACAAGTCTGAGGAAGTTTCTATCAATTGTTGTTTCTCTTTCGCAGTAAAGTTATCTGGTATACTCATAGTTTTTGGAGTTCTGATCCAATTTTCTATGTCATAGTTTTCTGGAAAATAACTGTTAAACTTGGTTATTATGACAAAGATTTTTCAAGAAAGCCTTCTAATGCTGACAATAAACTACATTTATTTTTATTAACTCCTTTTTATTGTTGCGTTAATTTTACAATAATAAAATAATATTATAAACAATAACAATAAACGACCATTTCTCCCTGCAAAACTAAATTTATATTATTCAACTTTCCAAAAATGTCGGCTAAATATGCTAACCAGAGTATCCACAATTCATCAAAGAAACAATATTCGAAATCGAAATTAGCTTCTGCATGGAAAAGTTGAACTTCTGATTTAAGTACGATGAGACACTGTTATCTTTTTACTGCTTGATCCAAAACTGTTTTTAGTCTATCTGGTATAAATTTTCCTACTAGATAATCGATAGATTTTGCAGTGAGTCGTTCACTCCTTCCGAATATCATTCCAAGGAAAAAATACACACAGAAAAATGTGTAAAGCAATTTTGCTGTATCAAATAATCAAGTAATCATTGTGTGTAATGAAACTTTCTTCAATGGTAGAAAATTACTTCTACGGTGCAATTGCAGCACTTTTCCAGTGAAATTCCATAAATATTGTGTAAAATTACGGTGACAATGCGGTATTTTCACAGAAACATGTATGTCGAATATGTGAGATCTATAAAAACAGACCAGCATTATAGCTAGTATCAAATAATCAGCGAGATGTTAATTTTTCCTTTACAGCATTTATTGTTGCAGTTTATCACCTTCATTCTCTATAACTTTGCAGTTATCAACTTATTTGTTCTTTTCATTTCCTTTAAAAGTTACAGCCGTTTACTATTGTTAAAGGAAGGAATATAATAAGAGAAAATTCACATACAAGATGTGAAAATAAAGAATACAAACAATAATTTTCAATATCTTTTTCTGTCAAACGGGGCATGGTATCTTTCGTCTCTCTTTGGTTTTGCTGGGGGTCGAGCGTGGAAATGATGGATATTCAATTTCAGATTATAGTCCGCTTTTTCGGAAACAAAGCATTTTTTTTATTATCGCTTTATTGTGATTAGCCAAATAAATTTTCGCCTAGAGTTCTATATCACTCTGTATATTTATTAATTTCCTATGAATGGTCTTATGAAAGCCACAATTTCTGTCACAACAGCTCAGAACTTGTCTGGCAATAGATTAGTAATCTTATCTTGAATGTAAGATCATATTAAAATCTACTATCCACAATTCTGATCTTATTCTAAAGTCCGTTATGAGCGACAAATTCAAATTATAGGTTCATTTTGTTAGGTGTCATATTGGATAGGGGTAATTAATAATTATATTGATATTGATAACATATATTCATCATTTTAACAAAAATCATTTTAAGAAAAATGAGGCATTTAACAAACAAAAAAAAAAATAAAACAATTCATGAAAATTACAACAAAAGTACTTTCTTATTAAAACTCCCTTTACGTCATCAAAACTAACCCTTCGCTTGATATTCTACATCTAAATCGTACCATACGCTACCCACATTCTGAAAGCATCACTTTACCAAAAATTTGCGTAAAATTCAAGTAGATGGCCGCTCAGCGTCCACCCCTCCTCGCTATATAAGGGTTAGGGGGGCGCGAGCGCGCTCAAGAAGGTATTCTCCGCGTCGAGAAAAGTTTTAGAGAGAGAGTGGCGCCCTCTCGGACCTTCGGACGTAACGGGTTCAAGTATCCGTGAAATCGGTAAGAATAGAAGTGATTTAAATGCAACGGCCGGAAACGACTTTTGAATAACATCAGAGGAGAAGGAGCCGGAGACCGGCCCCGGCCGGAGAGGCTGACTGACTGCATTCACCGAGTAAAAAGGCCGAAAGAAAGACCCGAACGAGGATATATATGCTACAAATGTCCTGCTGCTGTCCGTTGCGTGAGGATCTTCCTAACCGAATTTGTCAGGTTCGATCACCCTGAAATGATTGAGGAAATTCTAGTTGACTCATTTTTTTTTTTAGTTTGTGTGTATGTAGTTTTAAAATTTATTTTTTGTATACAGGGTCCTGCAACTAAGCTCCCGTCTTCTGTAGCTCACTTACTCATTAAGCTAAGAGTTTGACATTTTGCAGGCTTACCCTGTACTTCAAGGTAAAATTCAAGAAATTATTTTTTATTATACAGCGTGTTCCAAAAATGTGCAACGCCATGATAATATATTTTTTTAAATTGCATGCTATACATTTTCTACACAGTTGGAAGCCTTTTATGGTTGCCTACATATCACCAAAATTTTATTGAAATCGGTTGAGTGACCGCAGCGGAAAAAAATAAAAACAAAAAAAAATGATTTTGCATAGTAGGCTTTAAAAATCAATAAAAACCACAAAATGCACCTCGTTACTAAAATTTTGCGACGTGCTTGTTAAGTTAGATGCAATAGTTTCGTTAACCAAGTGACATTGATCCAAATCATACAGGGTGACCAAAATCGAGTGTCAAACTTGTCAAACTTCAAAGCGCGCTATTGTTCTTATTTTAAATTGGGACCCATAATTTTTTTTAGGTGAAACGATGCGGAATTAAAGTATAAATATTGTTTCTGAATACAACTCCATCACAATTCCCAATATTTTAAAAGTTATTCGCCAAAAAGTCATTTTTCAACGTTTCCAACGGCAATTTTAGGTAATAAATATCGTACGTGGCGTTGAAAAACAATTTATTACATAAAATATAACGCAGAGAGGTATTTTAGATTTTACTGTACTTAATTAAGTAGTTATTCAATTGCTAAATTTACTGCAAAATTTATCTATAGCCACATTTCCGTCCTTACCGCTATAGGTAAATTATGCAGTAAATTTGGCATTTGAATAACTACTTAATTAAGTACACTCAAATCTAAAATAGGTCTATTATTTTTTATGAAATAAATTGTTTTTCAACGTCACGTACGATATTTATTATCTAAAATTGCCGTTGGAAACGTTTAAAAATGAGTTTTTGGCGAATAACTTTTAAAATATTGGGAATTGTGATGGGGTTGTATTTAGAAACAATGTTTATTTTTTAATTCTGCATCATTTCACATAAAAAATGTATGGGTTCCAATTTAAAATAAGAACAATAACATGCTTTGAAGTTTGACAAGTTTGACACTCGATTTTGGTCACCCTGTATAATTTGGATCAATGTCACTTGGATAACGAGACTATTACATCTAACTTAATAAGCACGTCGCAAACTTTTATTAACGAGGTGCATTTTGTGGTTTTTATTGATTTTTAAAGCCTACAATACAAAATTAATTTTTTTTTGTTTTTATTTTTTTCCGCTGCGGTCACTCAACCGATTTCAATAAAATTTTGGTGATATGTAGGCAACCATAAAAGGCTTCCAAATGTGTAGAAAAATGTATAGCATGCAATTTAAAAAAATATATTACCATGGCGTTGCACTTTTTTGGAACCTCCTGTATAATAAAAAATAATTTCTTCAATTGTACCTTGAAGTACAGGGTACGCTTGCAAAGTGTCAAACTCTTAGCTTAATGAGTAAGTGAGCTACAGAACACGGGAGCTTAGTTGCAGGATTCTGTATAGAGAAAAGATGAAGAGGTTTCTCTACTGCCATCAAAATGTTGTTTTAGAAATAATTTGTATTAAAGAAAACGCATTTGGTCTTAATATCTCCAAAATAAACTATCAAAGATGAGTGTTAAAAAGTTTTCTTTGGTTCCAATAATTCTTATTGTGTTGAGTGAAAGAATATTAGAATATTTTTCAATTAAAGAAATTGTTTACTTAGTTTGAAACTTAGTTTACATCTTATTATTATAAGAAGTACTGTTTGCGTTCATAGTTGTCACATGGTTGCACGTGCATTTTCGTTTTCCATTAAAATAAAATATACGCATGAACAATTTATCAACTGCACAATATCAATAAAAAATCGACCTAATGAAATATTTCCAGACATCTTACATATGTATGCGTTTCCAAATATAGACTTGAAAACATTATATTCGAGAAAGGCCATTTTATGTTTGCGGAACACAGAAAAAAGCATTCGCTTCATAGCTAGAGAATTTCTTCGGCAACGCATTTTATCAACAGATGTGAGAAAAATACATTCTTCTGCGCAACAAAAAATTGTTTTCGAGCATTACGCCGTCCATATTGCCTACAAGATATTATAGTGGTAAGTTTTAGACTACATATGAATGGAATGATCAATAATAAATTATTAGATTTTAATACAAAATGTTAAACATACCATTAACTATTTTTAAAACTATTATGCACTTGAAACTACCATTCAAAATACAGCATATCACTTTAAACATTTTAAACTTTTTTATTGAAGTTTATAGATTCTCCAGTTGCTCAAGAATTATAAAAAATTTACAAACTGTGAACATTTATAAACTTTTAAGAAATAGCCTACTTTTTCGGATTTCTTCACTGTTTAATACCATCAATATATTATGTTATGCAACTTTGGTGGCGAGTCGTACTGAAATAGTTTCTATAAAACAGTGATTCTTAACCGGTGCTCCGCGGAACACTGGTGCTCCGCGAGCTTGTTGCAAGTGCTCCGCAAAATTATGAAAGCCGAAATTGTTGACTCATTTACCGTATGTTATTGAAATAATAATATTTGTATTAGTATATTAGTAACGTACAAAACATTCTAACTTCAACAAAACTAACAATTATAGGATATTATAATACAAGAAGACACCCAAAATAAGAGATGGAGCAGGGCAGAAAGACCTAGGTCAATAGCCCGTTCGAACACCAAATGAAATTTATTAAATGAAACTAGATGTGTAATAAACCTGTACAAAGCTGGATGTTGGAATAAAGATTATTACTACTACTATAATACAAGTTTTAGAAGACAAAAATTTGCGCACGAGTTGCTTTGTTATATACTATTTTTTTCTACCTAGCGACATTAATTTTAAATAAGTTTCGAAAAATGCGGTTGTTATCTTACAATTTAAAGTAATTGCATATTCAACAGTTGGTATATAGTTAGTGTAAAATTCACAACTACGACTGACGCGAACCAATAGCGATTGAGATGTCAGCCTTATTTGACACTTGCCGTCAATATCATAAATCTTGGAAAACCAAAAGTTACTAAAAGTTTGTGAGCTAGTTTTTTGATAATGACACCGAAAGCGGTATCGCTATGAGTTTATAACGAACGAAAGTAGAAAAAAACATTTACAATTTTCAAATATTAATAAATATGAATAAAATAAATAAAGAATTTAGAACAGAATACAATTAAAATAAAAATGGGTATAGCTCTGCTACACATAAAAAGTTCTGAAAATATGTAATCATTTTAAAATATATTTCCTAAAATAAAGATAATAAATTAGATGTTTTGATAATATATATTTTTGCCCTCATCTACATATCATCCACATGTTATGTGCGGATTTATTAAGCCTTAGATTAGTATAAAGTTGTAACAAAAATGAGCTTATCAAAACTATTTGAGTAGGTGGTACGTAACTGCTAATATAAAGAATCCAGCCAAATTACCTAAATATTTGACAAACTAAGAAGGTTTTGAAAGTTATTATATTTACATTTATATTATCGCGAACATGTCAGATGGTTGGAGGAACTATCACTATATACCAAATAGGTGGCGGCATTTATATCCACCAGGTGATAAATAGTTCAACGACAAAATTTTGTGGGGCCAGAAAATCAAAACATACACACACACAAAATGCGGAATTTTGTGAATACGGGTAAAAAGAAATCTTCGGAAGCAATTCGGTACATCGAGAGTGCTTTTTCCCCTCAAACATTCAAGAGTTGGTTTGTAGAAATAAATTCCAAAATTCCCGTTATGTTCTAAATTTTTACAGAAATATATCTTGTTCTTTTCTGTATCAGACTAATGATTTTCGCCGCAAATAAACTTCATTCGAGTATTCATTTTTTCAATTCGGTTAAATATAACCGTATTTTAAACGGCTACAACTTCTTAAGGAATTGAGAAAACCAATAAGTTAATATGAACCTTTTTACTCGGAATGATATTTAGTTTTTAGAAAAAATGTGTAAAAAGTTTTATGGGGATTTTATTTTGTTACTTAAATTTATTCACTTTTTATTGTTGTAATGGGTATTGATTATGTTATTTTTTCGTTTTCGCATTGTTGGATATGTATTTTATCTTTTCAAACGACTGTAACTTCTTAAGTAATAGAAAAAACATATAAGACCATATAAAACAAAATACTCAGAATGACATTTGATTTCTAAAAATTAATTCTGCTGAAAAAAAAGGTAGACTATTAATATATTTATATTTTTTCTAGTTAGTTATTTTGTAACTGTTATTTAATAATCGTTTTAATTATGAGTAAAAGTTATGTCAATGGTTTTGGTGCTCCGCAAATTTTTTGTATATTCAAAAGTGCTCCCTGACTTCAAAAAGGTTAAGAACCACTGGCTTAGGTCATACTATAGCTTGCTACACGCATGTTTAAATATGTATAAAGTATAGATATTACGTAGTTCAGGTGATTGCAGGCTATTTTAAAAAGTAAATATATTTTTAAACCACAGCAAAAATGTTACTTTAAACGAAAGAACTCTCCTCTTGTAGTACATTATAAATATTCATTATTATCATTCTCGGCCATAATAACAATTAATCACATCCGGTCACGCAAATTTTATAAGAATTAACCCAACAAAAGATAATCAAACAGACGTTGCAACAAATTTCACTCCCATTATCCCAACATCCGATTCGACGTTATAATAAAAACTCACCAGAAAATCGCCAAACCCTATTATCTCACGTCCGCACACGTTAACCTCCATCAACAAGTTATTAACTAATACCCTACGAGCAAAAATCAAACAACAGAGCGAAAAAATCTCATCAGGTTGTACGTCAACGCAGTCCGATGGCCGTACCACCAGGGCTACCAACAGCGTTGATAAGCAATTGGAGACCAAGCATTAATATACATCATCAGTACGTAATGAACATGTCAGGGGCAGTGACGGCCCATTGTGCTTACCCTAGAGGGTGACTTATCAGATATGAGAAGCGTCACATATCTCATCCCATTTATCTCCACTATCGGTGTTTACAATCGTATTATCGAAATAGCAAACACGCGCGAAGGGAATGGGCGAAGGGAAGGATGAAGGGAACGGGAATCCAAGTGGGATTTGCTCTGCGGTTCGGTAATAATCATGTCCTTTTAATAAGGAACAGGATACGCTAGGGATGTGTCGAGTGTCCTCTGGAGAATTGGCAATATGTCGCGACTTAAACTGTTCACACAGGGTGTGGGGGGTTGTTGAGATTTCGTGGGGGTGTCGTGGCGGTTTTGCGCGAATTTAATCTTCTAATGTGTAGATTGACATGCGGTGACGTGCGGATCTGTGCAGGCATATGTCAGTGGTGATGGGTTTATATGATATGATAATGTTTGAGTCGCTTCGTAAAAATGTTAAAAGTGTGAAAAAGATTTGAAAAAAAAGATAGTATTAAGTATAGGGGGAGGTTGGATTTTTAGTAGTGTGTCTACCTTAATTCCTTCCATCAATTAGGAATTTCTTAAATCTAGAAACCATTTACTAGAACCTTAAAATATCCCATTTTGATCCAACTATAAATTTCGATATTAATTTTTGTGGCAGCTCTAAAATTAGTAGACGAAAAGTAATAATAATTATGTATAATAAGAGATATCTTTTCAATATTTTCAGTTTTCAGATATTTAAAACATTAATTACTGTATGGTATACAAAATACTATGTCCTATGTGTTTATTAGTTAAAAAGACAGTAAAATATCTTAAAATTAACTCGAATCTCAGCAGCAAAACACAAGTAACAAATCACCATCAATACATATATATTTATAAGAAATTATTAATATTGTTAATATTTTAGTTCTGATTCAATCTTCAGTAACCACATTGGACATTATTTTGTATTTACTTAGCAATCAAAATTTTCATTAGGTGCTATAAATTTATATAATAAATAATGTATGTTATTAATTATTATGGAATATGTTCAAATGAGATTTTGAACTGAGATCAGATGGTATTGAAAATTGATAAGTTTATAAATAGAAAAATTATTTACATTTAATCAAAAAAATACCAACCGGTAAACTTCACTTTAGCAGACATAATTTCACCGCAATGTAGGAATTACACTAATTAATCGAACATTAGGTTTATAAATGCATACATTATTTATAAACCAACTAGAAATGATCTAAAGTCGGTTACACAAATAATAAATTTTGGATACACGAGTATGGAGCGTAAAATTTTTGTGCAGATCGAGCGACAATAACAAAAAAAAACAAAACAAAAAACAATATATAAATTCTAAATTAATAAACAAAAAAATTGTTAAGAATTTTAATAATTATTGCATTCTGATATTCCAATAAAGTTTCAAAAACCCCCCACGAGCACTAATATTATTTCAGAAGTAAAGAAAATACATAATATTTTAAGAATTAGAACGATTCATGCTATACAAAATACATGCTCCGATCAGCTTATTTATGACAAGAAATGTGATGTTTTCATAAAGCATATGGCCTAAATTTATGCTTCTTAAGGATTCTCAAAGCTCGACGTCTTGATACCTCAGATTCAGTTTCCATTTCACGACGAAGGATTTGCAACTGTGTTGGTGGCAGCTTCTTCGGCATTTTCAATATGGAAATGTTTGGGTCTTGGCATACTAAATGGCTCGTGATTGATGGGATTTTCTTTTAATCTCTCAAAAATAGATTTCTTAGGTTCTGTTCTTTCTGGTTAACGATTGAAGTATGTTTCGGATGCAATTTCAGCATTGTTATCACTTTGAATAAAGCATTCGATTATCGTGTATTTTTCATATGATTCATACGGCATTTCACAACTTTTAATTGAAATAAATATTCAAAAGAATGCAAATTCAATACTTAACTCATTGATTAGAAGTGTCAAACCACTAGTGACATACGCCTACTCGGAGAAATCTCGAAGACAATAATTATAATTTCTCTGATATACAGGGTCCTGCAACTAAGCTCCCGTCTTCTGTAGCTCACTTACTCATTTAGCTAACAGTTTGACATTTTGCAGGCTTACCCTGTACTTCAAGGTACAATTCAAGAAATTATTTTTTATTATACAGGCTGTTCCAAAAATGTGCAACGCCATGGTAATATATTTTTTTAAATTGCATGCTATACATTTCTCTACACATTTGGAAGCCTTTTATGGGTGCCTACATATCGCCAAAATTTTATTGAAATCGGTTGAGTGACTGCAGCGGAAAGAAATTAAAACAAAAAAAAATGATTTTGCATCGTAGGCTTTAAAAATCAATAAAAACAACAAAATGCACCTAGTTAATAATATTTTGCGACGTTAGATGTAATAGTCTCGTTAACCAAGTGACATTGATCCAAATTATACAGGGTGACCAAAATCGAGTGTCAAACTGGTCAAACTTCAAAGCGCGCTATTCTTCTTATTTTAAATTGGAACCCATAATTTTTTTAGGTGAAACGATGCGGAATTAAAGAATAAATATTGTTTCTGGATACAACCCCATCACAATTCCCAATATTTTAAAAGTTATTCGCCAAAAACTCATTTTTCAACGTTTCCAACGGCAATTTTAGGTAATAAATATCGTACGTGGCGTTGAAAAACAATTTATTACATAAACTATAACGCAGAGAGGTACTTAATTAAGTAGTTATTCAATTGCTAAATTTACTGCAAAATTTACCTATAGCCACATTTCCGTCCTTACCGCTATAGGTAAAAATTATGTAGTAAATTTGGCATTTGAATAACTACTTAATTAAGTACACTCAAATCTAAAATAGGTCTATTATTTTTTATGAATTAAATTGTTTTTCAACGTCACGTACGATATTTATCATCTAAAATTGCCGTTGGAAACGTTGAAAAATGAGTTTTTGGCGAATAACTTTTAAAATATTGGGAATTGTGATGGGGTTGTATTTAGAAGCAATGTTTATTTTTAATTCTGCTCCATTTCACATAAAAAAATTTATGGGTTCCAATTTAAAATAAGAACAATAACACGCTTTGAAGTTTGACAAGTTTGACACTCGATTTTGGTCACCCTGTATAATTTGGATCAATGTCACTTGGTTAACGAGACTATTACATCTAACTTAATAAGCACGTCGCAAAATTTTATTAACGAGGTGAATTTTGTGGTTTTTATTGATTTTTAAAGCCTACGATGCAAAATCATTTTTTTTTGTGTTTATTTTTTTCCGCTGCGGTCACTCAACCGATTTCAATAAAATTTTGGTGATATGTAGGCAACCATAAAAGGCTTCCAAATGTGTATAGAAAGATGTATAACATGCAATTTAAAAAAATATATTACCATGGCGTTGCAAATTTTTGGAAAACCCCTGTATAATAAAAAATAATTTCTTGAATTGTACCTTGAAGTACAGGGTAAGCCTGCAAAATGTCAAACTCTTAGCTTAATGAGTAAGTAAGCTACAGAAGACGGGAGCTTAGTTGCAGGACCCTGTATACTAATTTCATGTTATTCCATAAAACATTAGTTTTGGAATATTTTGGACCGGCATGTTATATATCGTTGAAAAGAGGAAAAAAGGCTCTATTTATTTCAGTCATAGCCAGCTGTGGTTTTCATTTAAAAAACACAACTTTATGTTATATCTACAACACTATTAGAGATATTTAAAATCTGTGAATTCCACTGAATTCTAATCGAAAAAATGCGTGAAGAACGTGCAAATATCATTCGTCTGATTTAACAAACAACAAAGATATCGACAACTATCGAAATAGCGAAAAATCGAGTTTTATGTTATAACTCGAAAACAATATCCGATAGCTGCTTTCAGTTTCTCTCAAAAAAACAACCTTACTCATTTTTCGATATTTCTTATAGTTACCGAGATCTCCTATAGTAACATCGAATCACCCAGTACATACAAAAATCTGTGTTATCTGAGGACACAAGCTATCAAGGTATGCCATCCTGAATGACAGATAAAAATACTGACAATTGGACAATACCAGACAATACTGTCAAGTGTCAAATCTGGTATTATTTTAGGTATTACGTGATACGTTCTGGCCCATCTAAAAATTATAAATTCATCTAAAATTATAAATTCAAAATAGTCCACGGCTATTTGAGCAAAATGCTGCGATGCTCTGGGTATTTCCTGTCAAAATTACCGTTGTGGCGATACAAAACGTGGAAATATTTACGATTAGCCGTTGCAGCTCTGGTTGTAGCCGTTCTGGTATCTGTAATACTACATGAAGTCCTGAATATCGACATCCAATGGACAAGGGTTTACAATTTGGAGAAAAACTCAACTACAAATATGCTGACCATTCGGTTCGATAGCTTTCAAAATCTTAAGCACTTTTTGTGTAGGCCGTGTACTGGTTAAGACGTTTGTGGTGTATTTCTAATAAAATAGTCACTAAAAGATATTCAATAATGTTTCTTTTTCCTTTATCATACGCAGTATGATGAACTATTGTAATCGTGCCGAAAAAAATGAGATTTTAGCGGAAATAGGTGTTTGTGGGTCCCCTGATCATTTTTGACCAAGGTACAAAAAAATTCTGTGTGTGTGTGTGTATGTGTGTACTCGATTTTTGTGGAGACGATTCCGAAGAAACTAATGAAGGTATCGGGACTAAACGCAACTAAAAAAGTTTCATGACTAAACAGAGCTGAAAAGCTTTTGGTTCAAAAGGGTCCAAAGGAACTGTACTGTACGTTTCCTCTAAGCATTTTTCAAGGATTTTGCAAATGAGCCGTCATTTCTGTAATTTCCTCAAAATAGTTAAATAATAAAGTAGAGAAAAGTCTGGGTAATTTATGTCTGCGACATTTTTTGGTAAAATTAATAGTTTATATTATTGTTAGCTGCAAGAGCAAATTCTATTTGCTAGAGATCGGTCGCATCTGCATTGATATAATACTATATAGTGAGCCAGAATTTTCTAAATATTTTCAGTCTAATATCTCACTATATCTACTGTCAATAGTAAAAAGATCTCATATTGTGATACCGTGTACGGCCCTTGTCCAAAATGCATGCGTTCTGTTTGTTTCTGGTTTAAGGAAATATGATCATGTATCGAATGGGCTGGGCGACTTGGGGTGGTTGAACATGGGTAACACTAGGGTGTTGCATGCAGCAATATTATATCATAAGTGGCTATCCAAGAGGATCCCACAATACCTCATGCGGAAGATACGCTGTAGAACGGATGTCCATAACCTTAATTTAAGATTCGGGGGTTTGTTTGCTCCACCTGCCCATCGCGCTGAGCTGTATAAACGGTCATTCTCTTACCAGGTCAGTCACATATACAATGGTCTCAGGGAAGATATGAAAAAATTATCGTTAAACAGTGTTGGGGGAAAGGTGAAGTGTTGTCTGTTTGATCAACAGGGGGGACTTTAGGCATTAACCGCACATCGGAGGTTGTTTTAATTTTTATTTTTTATGGGCATGTGCGATGTTTTGTTGAGTTGGGTTTGCTGCAAAAGTTCTCGGAATTATTGTTATATTATTTGTACAATTATATCTTAGTTCTAGTTTGCGTAAAGGGTTGAGTGGAAGAGCAAGGCAATTTGGAAACAAGTGTGCTGATTTCCGCCCTAAATATAAATATTGTTTTGTTGCATTTAATATTGTTTTATTTTAATAAAGGAATTATTTATTTATTTAATTATTTATTTATCTGTCAAATCCTGGCTAACTAGTTTTATTTTAATGCAGACACGACTGATCTCAATCAAGTAGATTCTCATGCAGTCATGTGTCATGTGCTGGCCACATCAGATTTTTTTGCATGATATAGCTTTTAATTCTACACAAAAATGTTTAATTCCACTTTGCAATACAAAAATTGCGGATGTTATCTTTGGTTTGTACGAGACTATTTTTTCAAACGAGAACGAAAGAGGACTGTAATCACAACGAATTGACCAGCGATATGATCAAAAATATAATTTAGATGTTGACAATTGCACAAATAAATAAAGAACAAATAATAGCGAAATAATCGACGCGAAAAACTGCGTAATAACACTAATAACTGATGATAACTGCATAATAACTCGATGATAACTAACTACTGATTACATACTGGTGTAATACAGATTAGTACTAACACCGACCTAAGTCTGATTACAATACAAAATGTTTTAATCCTCTATAGTAGCTCTCCAAGGTATTGGGTTGTAGCCGACCTTCCTGGTGTCGATTTATGTTTGTTGTTTTATCGCTACGCATTCCTAGAACAAGGTTCCCAAAACACGAAGTAACCTCGCGACTGATTATGTTTTATGCTCTGAATGATCTTATTTGGCAATATCTTAAATTGTACTTGAAACATTTGGAAAAAGTCAAATTTTTACATAAAAACCTGTGATTAGAGATTTATTTGAACCAAAATTTTATTTCCTTGACGGAAGCAAACGCATTTTTAACCAAAAACAAATATTACTTTAAGAATAGAGCTCTCTGCTTATACAAAAATATAGTGCAAAATAAAAATCCTCATGTTAAATTCATACATACAAAACTACAATACGAACACGCTCTCAGTATTTATGCTCGACACCAAAGCACTATACATCCAAATCCGCGTAAAAATTAATTCCCCGACAATAAATATTACAATAAAGTTCTTCCCGACTTATACACCAAACCAACCCCCGAAAACCGTAACTCCCATATATCACCGTAAATATTCCCGTGTCTCGCCCTTATTTTCAATTTAATTCCGTATTCTTTCGGGCCCCGGGCAAAAGTTTGCGGCGGAAAGGCCGGAACCAGGTTTTGGAACGCTTCCAGCAGCCGCCGCCGCCGCCGCCGCTAGAGGGCGCGCTACGTCACATCTAATATCTCCGCGACCGTAGGTAATATTTTGTGGCCATTCCTATATAAAGTTGCCTCGTAAATTTCGAAGATTCTCCGTGAATTTTTAGACCCCCCAACTCCCGGCCAGGGTCTGCTCCGGCGGTATTTTATTTCATATATCGGGGAGAACTACCCCCGCTTGGTTTTCGTTGGCCGGATAAGCTAGCGGATCGTACATGGCTCCGTGAACTTTATACGCTTGTTATGACGTCTTTGCGAAAGAATTTTATAAGGTTCCTATGTGGTATGTTAGGATGGGAGAGTTCTATGTCTAGGTTTACCTATGCTGCCGAGGGTTTGTACGATGAAACTCTAAATTAGGGGTGTTTTATAGGTTTAGGACAATGTATTGACAAAGGAACGCAAAAGGTAGGTACTATACAGTATACAGTTTAAGGGCCTACATTCAAAAAATGCCCGAAACAGGTGTCGCCTACTCCAAGAATTTATCCAAACCCTTTCGAATCTTGAAATCAAAAAAATAGAGCTTACGCAAGAAGGATGCCTTCTTTCTTTAAGAGATACTTTTTTTCAAAAAACCTGATAGGTTTCAAAAAAAAAATCGCAAAGGTGGGCAATTTTCAACTATTCAAATCCAGATTGACAAGTTAATAATGCTTCAATTTGAATGGATTATGCATAAATACAATTGTTACAGTGTCCCCCAGGTTTTGAGAAAGCGGTTTTGGCATAAAATAGACCACAACACCATGTTTTGTGCAAAAATGTGTTTCCATCAGTGAAATTTGCAGGGTTTGGCAGTCCTCTGCGTGGTGGCGCTAGTTGTTCTAGAATTCCTGGCTTCGTTGCGAGCATTTCTATTGGTCTACGTAAAAATTAAGTTACAACCCACTACTAACGCTGCGAGTTTGGGGCAGACGCCAAAGTTGTACTCCAATATGTGCAAAGATTTTATATTTCCTTCATAATATTGCAAACCCACAACTAAAATCAAATCACGATATTTTTCGTCCTGAATTTGCAGCTGTTTCATAGTCCGACCGACCAGGGCAACAGAATATGTAAGGAGGTATACTCACCTATACGTTGCGATCGCACGGCGCGGCGGGCCCGTAGCCTCGAGCAGAATCACGGAAATGGAATCGAGATCTAGTCGATTCGAACTTGTAAATTTAAACACTCTCAAATGACTGCCACTTCCGGTCAACCGGAAGTTGATATAAAATTTGTCACTTATCAAAATACACCAACTTTTTATCATGTGTTCCTATACCTAAATGCCAAAAGTAATCAGGAGTTATTTTAATTTTACCACATTTTTGTTGTTTGATTTTGCGAATCGTTTACATTGAATATCTTGGTTATTATTCGTGCTAACAGTTTCATGTTTATTTGTAGAATATATAGATTACGCAAAATATGATCAACAAAATTATAATGTTTGGTACATATTTTATACAGGCTGCGTAAAATGTGCAACGAGTTTAAAAAATTTAAAAACTTTTGATATTTTGAAACTGACCCCCTAAATGACGCGATATTTGTTTGTTTTGTTCCTGAACTATCCGGGGATCATAATATGGAAAGAGTATTCGTACTGGTTTTAGTTGACTCTTACCGCTACCACTCCCGAGTGCCGTGAATTTTTATTTTAATGCAGACATACCCGATCTCATAATTATTTATTATACATTGAATATTTATTGTACATAATTATGCTATATAGGTACATTATACATATACATGCTACAATGTAAATTTAGCTTGAGCTGTATTTCTTTGTATATAAACAAATTATTATAAGGTTTTAGTTAATTATTTCAGGTATATAATTGTGTTATATACATTCTACGAAAATTTTACTTCTATTGTAGTTGCCTTGAATAGGATATAATTTACTGTTGTGTTTTAGTTGATTATTTTAGGTACCTACACAAATATTTGATATACATGGAGTATTAGTTGTACATAATTATACATGATTTACATATTCACTAGTTGTTTTGATTTTCCACCTTATTTGAATTCATATGTCAGATGTATAGAAACAAAAACCTAGACAATGTTTCAATCATTTACATTTAATCTGTGCTTCTGTATATTTCGAATTGCTTTATTTCTCATTCCTAATATCTACTGGTTCGAAAATTTCAAAATGTATCCCTAAATACTAAAAGTCTGCAGAAACCGGAAGTCATCCTTTATTGTCCGGTACAGCTGAACCAGTACTTTCTGAGCGAAGCGATTCGCAATACTACCGCATATCCATCGTAGGTCTGTCAATCGAGTCAATCGACAATAATATTGTCAGCGCTTTGGTATTCTGCTCGCCGGATACATGAAATAGATCTAGTCAGAACAGTTTTGCTAACGGTCGACGGGTACCCTAGAATCGCTTTCGTACTACATAGTGCATACGATCTTCTCGTATTTACTGCTCTCCTGTTACGCCGCGTTCATAAAAATTCAGAACGTGCGCCATTATACTCGATAGGCGTGTCTAAACTCCCTTCCACAAGATGACATATTCCCAGAGCCCACCTCTCGTAAGCTTGGTTCCCCTCACCGCTGCCCCGCTATACATGGGCCAGGACCGTGCATGTATGCTGTTAAGTTATTTTTTACCTTCTTGAAGTGTCGAAGACGGAATGATTGTCCTTAAATACACCACCACATCTCAACCAAATTATTTTTTTTAATATGGCGTGATATAGAATTATCATTCGTATCTTCAATTAACAAAATACATGTTCAATTAAAAATTCAGTGATCATGGATTAAGGCAAAAGTATTCATACATCATTAATTGGAGTTTTCTTGATCATACTACTGTTGATGTCCTTATATAATTGGAATAAAACACTGACGTTCTTGTGCTTGGTGTTCATCATGAGAGACATCTTTGTGGGCTCTCCAATAATCCGTTGAAAAACTCGTTAAATTCCAAATGGCTTTAGGAATATTTTGAACAAAATGTCATTTTCAAATATAGCCATAAGATTTTTATTTGTGGTCAGATCAAGATGCCGTTTGGTCATTTGACAGGCACTTGTCTATTTCCAATTAGCTTATGTCAGTTTGCAGTTTTCTGCGCCAATGAATTAATTAGAAATAAATAAAACTTTTGTTTTTCTAATAGCTGCCATATTGATTTTATGCATATTTGGTTGTAAAATTCTTTTCTGAGTAATATGAGTAATATGGCTCAAGCCTACAAATACAAATGGTAAAACAGTGTGCTATGTCGCCATATGCCAATTGACGGTAATTTTTGAGATCTTCTTTTTCAGTGGTGTCAGGCAATTTGCTGTAGAATTGAATTAAGTAGTTTTTTGATTCGTTTCAATCTTATCTTTCTTTATTATGATAGCACTTTTAAAACTACAAGTACATATCTAAAAGCAGCGTTATTTTCGTTTAATATGCCACATGCCATATTTTAAATAAAATAAGGCGATTAAATTTGTAGCAATGATGTAAATATGATTTAAAACAACACAAATGGTACATTTGAAAATTAATGCATTTTTTAACTTGTAGTATTGATATTTATATTAAATGTGTGGTTTGTGTATGGAAAGTGTGTTGAGCTGTATTATAAGTTTGGCAAATTAATACAAATATGTCAGAGCACTAATAAAAAATGTGTACTAAGCAATAATTGTTTTCACTTTGTCTGATTTTTGCATTATTAATAGTTTGTTTGCCTGTTAGTTATATTGTACTACGATAATGTAAACTTCATTATAAACGTTTTAAGCACTTTCTATCTTGTCTTGAGATTCTAAGAGATTCTCAAAAACAAAAGAAAAAAGTTGTCTTT
Organism: Melinopterus prodromus; assembly: GCA_964023965.1. Classification (NCBI taxonomy): domain Eukaryota; kingdom Metazoa; phylum Arthropoda; class Insecta; order Coleoptera; family Scarabaeidae; genus Melinopterus; species Melinopterus prodromus. The sequence goes on from OZ030394.1 coordinate 61,967,530, forward strand.
ATTTTTAAAAAATAACGTTTTTTGGCTTTTCTAAATATGTCTGAGGAACGTCAGGAATTAAATATAACGCAAATTTACACTAGTTTGTCCATTTAACCGACTTTCTATTCTACTAATAGCCACGTTCCGTGAGGCAGACTATATTATATATTATATTATTAAACTTAAATCTGCAATTCGCATTAATAAGTTCATTGCATACGTATCTATAACTATACAGGGTGTTGGTAAATAAGTGCGAGAAACTTCAGAGACTGATTCTGCAATAAAAAAAAATGACAGTTTGCTATATAAACGTATGTCCGCAAACGCTTCGTTTTCTGAGATACGAGGTGTTAAAGTTTTTCTTAAAAACTAACGATTTATTTATTTCTCTGAAACCGGTCGAGATATGCAAATGAAATTTAGTGGGTTTTAAGCGATAGTCATTGCGCATTTTTTGACATGCAGTTAAGAATTTTATATTCATCATTGGCGCGCATGCGGGTAATGATATCATTTTTTAAAGAAAAAAATGGTACGCCACTGGGGAATTTCAAATTTAAAATCATTTTGGAATTCCTCGTTCAATTAGTGACAAAAAATCTCTGTCTGCCTTTTTTCGTATGGGGCACCGTTATTATGCAATAAAATAAAACATCTTGATGATCTAAACTTTTTTAAAGAGCTATTTAATACAGTAACATTAAACTAAAACAATAACAGGAAATAACACTAATAAAGTTCTAAATAGGCACAAAGTTACAAAAAGTGTTGAAATGACCTCCCCTAGACGTGACACAAGATTCAGCGCTGCGCCTCAAAAAAAAGAAAAAACTTTATCTCAGAAAACGAAGCATTTGCGGACATACGTTTATATAGCAAACTATCATTATTTATTCATACAGAATCACCCCCTGAAGTTTGTCGCACTTATTTACTAACACCCTGTATAAATAACGTATGGCCTGAGGTATATGAAAATACATAGACAATAAAATCCTAACGGAAACATGTATAAAACCAATATGGCGTAAGAAAAGCAAAAGTTTCATTTGTTTCAGCAAATTCTTTAGAGAAAAGAATTGCAAACTGACATACTCTAAAACTGAAAATGATTGAACGACATACTGTCAGAAAGAAACAACGTAATAAAGTAGGTATAGAATATGATGACATACAAGTGCAATGTAAACTTAAATAAATTATTTATATCGCAGTCGGTTGGTTACCGCATTGTGCTAGAAACGGCGACACAAAGGTCCCTGGTTCAAATCCAGATTGCAGGTAGGTATATCACCATATTCAATAGTGACAACTGACATAATATTACTGTAAATTAAAACAAAATCAGTTGTGGCCAGGCACATGGCTTTATCATACTATATGTAAAATTAATAGTTTAGCTGCATGCGATTCTATTTCGTCGAGATCTTTCGTGTCTACATTAAAATAAAACTATTTAGCCAGGGTTTGACAAATATGTATATCGATGCTATTGACAGTAGGTATTGTCAAAATGTCAGCGTTTGACACTACCTACTGTCATTAGGACGAAAATAACAGTCGAATCCTGGGTAACTAGGTATAACGCAGACACGATCTCGATCAAATAGAATCTGTTCATACAGCTAAACTATTAGTTTTACCAAAACATGTCATAGACATAGATTATACAAAATTTCCTCTACTTTAATTTATTATTTAACTATTTTCACGAATTACAGAAATGGCGGCTCATTTGCAAAATCATTAGAAAGTGCTAAGAGTAAACATCCAGTTCCTTGGACCCATTTGAACAAATAGCTTTTCAGTTCTAAGGTTGATCATGAAATTTCTAAATATGATTTTAATTTAATTTAATATTTTTGAAAAAGAAAAAGTTCTATTGAGTTATATTTTTTTTTTCAAGAAAGATTTGGAAGCAAATAAGCATTTTCTATGTTTTTTTTTCTCTCTAGTATATCTGTTATTCTATATTGACTTGCTCTACTTATAACGGACTCCTGTTGTCTAACACTAAATTGATGATTTGCAATTCGATTATTCTTTGTTTCAGTGATTCGGTGATTAGATGGATTCAAAAATAGGACAATAAAGATAAATACAAAAATTAGTAAGAGCAGGTTATAATTATAAGTTATAACCCTACATGGAACTAACCAAACCAAACTCGACAGACAACAAAGTTACCCAAACTTCTAACAAACACACCAGACCCACATCTTTGACCAGCAACGCGTATTCCGACCGTCCAGCCAAAGTAAAAACACTCGCCATCCTACAGATTTGAAGCTTTACCACACACACACACGCGCTAATTAAAAGGATTCCAAATAAAAAAACAACCCCTTCAAAACACCGTCCGTCCACACACCCTCAACATCGCAACATACGCTTGCCCGGCATCAAAGGACCTCCACCCATGGCGAAACCCCTTTTGCGGCTTAAAATAATTTTTACGAAACGACCGTCACCGTCGACTGGTTACCCCCAGGTTACCCCTAGATGGCGCTCGCGTAGAGATACGCACCGTATATAGATAGATAGAGAGATGTGTCTCTCGTCGTATCGTTTGAGGGATTCATACGCTCCCGGTTTGAGGCTGTCAGTATTCGGAGTGAAGGAACTAATGGGTGAACACGCGGTCAGCATAGCGTGAAACCGTTTGGTGGACTCCAATCAGGCGTATGGGACACGGTCGGCTCTCGCTCACCGGTAGAATTCACCTGTCTCTCGGTCGTACCTACTCTCTCTCTTTTGGGCGTGTAGAGGTGTGTGTGGGTTTGGGCGTGCGAGAGAGAGTGTGTGGGTGGGTGAGGTGTAGTCGTGGCGCGGAAAATTCATTGCGCCATTCGCCGCAAATTTAATAACAAATTATGCGATCAATTGATTCGTGTCTGTTGGTATTTCAATTTGACCGGTTCGTTCCTGAAATTCGCCGAAATGTCGATCGTGCGCGGAGTAGTCGTTGAGGTTTAACGTGTGTTTGCGTTATTTGGTTTTGGGTAATTTGTGGATTTAATTTTTGGTAGTGCTCTCAGGGCGTGTTTTATATATTATCCCACTTCCGAACTTATTAAATGCATCACTGGCATTTTGAGCGGTTTACGAGGCAAAAATTGGATCGACGAGCGTTAATTTAAAAGTGCAAAAATCGGGTATCTTCTCATTTCTCTCGCGCTCATGTTTACACCGAGAGGCAAAAAATGTTGACAGTCATACAACTTATGTATAGAAATGATTCAGGAGTACGACACACTTTATTTAAATTTTGTCTGTTCAGTAATTTTAGAGTTATGCGCCTTCAAACACAGGAGTCAATATTATCGAAACGAGAGATGGTAATTAGGACAATTCTCTCGTGCGACTTACACACACTTAAACGTTGTGATAAAAGACGCACAACTTAGATTTGAAGAATATTTATGTAAAAACGTTTTTTAAGTGCACATTTTCGTGTACAAATTTCCTGTTGGAAATTAAGTTAATATTGATAAGTTTTTACTTGTTTATCGAAAGCGAATAGATTTTTTTGATTGACTTATTTACGCTGAATACGAATCGGAGCCGGAAGTAGCTTATCGCGTTTTGCTTTTGCTTTTTTTTTATTTCAGGTTAAAGTGCAAAGATTAAGGTTTACCATGAGACCCTTTTAAGGTTTCTATATGGCAACGGGTTCAGACGGTATAAATTTAAAAAATTACCAAATTATTTTCTTTAATTTTCAAAGGTAAGTTATAGAATATACATATATGTTTGGTCAATTTGATAAATTTATAAAAATAATGAAAATCGGTCAAAGATTACAAAAGTTATTGAATATCAAAGTTTAAATAAGTCGATATATCAAATGTTGATATTTTCTTGTTTTTATAGATCAATTCGATTTTGTCCTTTTTCTCAGCACACATTCATAAACCATTTTACAGATTATAATTAGGAGAGAACAGAATGTTGTATATTCTCTACCTATAGCTTGACAAAAATGCAAAAAAAGGTAGTTAAATTTTACACAAAAGTTATCGACATTTTTCTAAAATGCGTATCAATCCCTGCATTTCCGAAACAACAACAGCAGTGTTTTGAAAAATATACTGATATGAGAAGTAAAACTACAAGAAAATGACCAATATCTATAGGTTTCGAGAAACTAATAATATACTCTATAGTATATAACAGAATGTATTTTTTTCAAACAAAATATTATATGTAAGGTAAACGCCCCAAATTCAGACGTTAAGGTATTTTTGATACATTTGCAACTGTATAATTTATATTTAGGTGGTGATATAAAAAAATATAATGACTGTCAACTTCTATCAACAAATATTTCGTTTTAACGATATTTGGCTATTTATTTTTAAAGAAAATTGATAATAGTTATGTAATTTAAATTATATTTAAAGTTTAACAATTGCCCCTAATTCCGACACTAATTTTGAGTATTTTATTTTACTTACATTATTCCGACAAATATGAATATTCAAGTAAATATTAAGAAATGTTAAACATTTATGATTTACCATTTTGAATGAAACACAGTATAACAGTATCCTCAGTCTTCTTGAAGGTGGCCTCTCTCCTTCATCTGTATTTTAACGTTTCTTGCATCTGGAATTTTTAGTGTTTTCTTGGCGCAACTTTTTATTCTGTTCCTTTCTTGCTACCTTTCTTATTTCTCTAGAATGTTTTCTTTTGTGCTTTCTTCTTTTTTATTAATAAACATTGACTCTAAGCATTAGAACGTTATAGAAGTTCAGGCCTGAATAATGATTTTTTTTAATGGAGATGACGAGTTCCGCTGTTATCTTCAAAGGCAAAGCTGGGCACAAAAGCGTTAATCCGTCAACCGTTAATTAACGAAGTTAAAATTTTCGTTAACGAATTAAGTTTTAAGTTAACTTTCGAAACCGTTAACGGACTCGTTAACTTCCGCTACATTCGTCATCCGTTAATTCAAGTCCGTTAAATCGAAATTTCATCATTACACATTTCAAAGAATGCTATAGGCATTGTCTGTAAGTTCGGACTTGGTTTTATTTACATGTGTGACGTACTACTTTGTGAGACGCGGCTTCTGTATATAAAACATGTGTGCGAATTGTTTTGCTTTAGTTACTTCGTCATTAGGTACTTCTCACTTTCCAGTATTATATTAAACACATTTTAACTTTTTTTATTATTGTTACTTTTTAATAAATACTGAACTGTTTCAAATTACAAAGCTAAGCCTAAAAGGCAACCACTAGGTTGCTTTTCTTTTAACTCCAACAACATTAGTTAATCTTTTCACTGCCTTATTATAAATCTTGCATCTCGCAATGTAGTTACTTTAGTTACCAGTGTACCTATTTTTAAAATTTCCTAAGGCAACTTTGACTTATGCAACCGAAATGTCCGTAGTTATTGGAGTTGCATACTCACAAATTAACGGACTATCGGTTAACGAAGTTAACTTTTTTGTTAACGGATTAGTAATTAACGAAGTTAACTTTCTGATTAAGTTTGCCCAGCTTTGTTCAAAGGTGGCGCATTAATGCCAAATTCGCTACTATCTGCTGTTAGTGTAATAATTAGGGATTACTTATTGATGTCCGTAATTCCGACACCCGTGTCGGAATTTGGACAAAATGCGTACAATTATTTGTAATATAGCAAACGATGTAAAATATGTATTTTTTTGTGTAGAGACATCAGTAGAGCCATATGTATTACTTCTAATCGTGTACACAATTCGGACACACGTGTCTGACTTAAGCACGTGCTATATTTACATGTACCTAATTCAGACACCCCTAAATTTGTAAATATTAGTTACTTTAAATTACAAAAATAAATTCGTTTTAAAACATAATGAACGACTTGACAATACTTAAACACTGTGATGCGACAACGTGTGTTGATTTGATAGCAATCGCATAGACTGACTGCTTTGATTTTTTTGACAACTCAAAGATAATTTTTAAGTTTTAAAAAGTAATTCAAAAGCGTCCAGCATTTACATTATAATAACAAGTTTTTTCTTTCACTTATAAAATATCTGAAGAATCTATTATCGTAAACGGGTCAGGCTTCACACGCCCAAATGTTTTGTTGAACTGACGAATTTTTTAAATTGCTCATGCTATATTCATATTAAAAAACGGACATAATTAATTATAATCAAACTTAAACCTAATTTCAGTGTTAAGAAAACCAATCTACCCCATATTATTTCGTACAACACATTTCAAAGAAACCCCTTAACGCCCCCCCTTAACAGCATACATGCACGGTCCTGGCCCATGTATAGCGGGGCAGCGGTGAGGGGAACCAAGCTTACGAGAGGTGGGCTCTGGGAATATGTCATCTTGTGGAAGGAAGTTTAGACACGCCTATCGAGTATAATGGCGCACGTTCTGAATTTTTATGAACGCGGCGTAACAGGAGAGCAGTAAATACGAGAAGATCGTATGCACTATGTAGTACGAAAGCGATTCTAGGGTACCCGTCGACCGTTAGCAAAACTGTTCTGACTAGATCTTTCATGTATCCGGCGAGCAGAATACCAAAGCGCTGACAATATTATTGTCGATTGACTCGATTGCCAGACCTACGATGTGATATGCGGTAGTATTGCGAATCGCTTCGCTCAGAAAGTACTGGTTCAGCTGTATCGGGCAATAAAGGATGACTTCCGGTTTCTGCAGACTTTTAGTATTTAGGGATACATTTTGAAATTTTCGAACCAGTAGATAAAGATATTAGGAATGAGAAATAAAGCAATTCGAAATATACAGAAGCACAGATTAAATGTAAATGATTGAAACATTGTCTAGGTTTTTGTTTCTATACATCTGACATATGAATTCAAATAAGATGGAAAATCAAAACAACTAGTGAATATGTAAATCATGTATAATTATGTACAACTAATACTCCATGTATATCAAATATTTGTGTAGGTACCTAAAATAATCAACTAAAACACAACAGTAAATTATATCCTATTCAAGGCAACTACAATAGAAGTAAAATTTTCGTAGAATGTATATAACACAATTATATACCTGAAATAATTAACTAAAACCTTATAATAATTTTTACTTTATCATACGCAGTATGGTAAAGTATTGTAATCATGCCGAAAAAAAAAATTGAGATTTTAGCGGAAATAGGTCTTTTTGGGTCCCCTGAACATTTTTGACCAAGGTACAAAAAAATGTCTGTGTGTGTGTGTATGTGTGTGTGTGTGTGTGTGCGTATGTGTGTACTCGATTTTTGTGGAGACGATTCCGGAGAAACTACTAAAGGTATCGGGACGAAAGTTCATATTTGGAAGTTTTATGACCAAACTTAGAGCTGAAAAGCTTTTGGTTCAAAAGGGTCCAAAGGAACTGGTAGTTTATTCTAAGCCTTTTTCAAGGATTTTAGAAATGAGCCGCCATTTCTGTAATTTCGTCAAAATAGTTAAATAATAAATTAAAGCAGAGGAAATTTTGAATAATTTATGCCTATGACATTTTTTGGTAAAATTAATAGTTTAGCTGCAAGAGCAAATTCTATTTGATCGAGATCGGTCGCATCTGCATTGATATGCTACATAGTAGCCAGGATTTTGACAAACATTTTTTTGTGCTGTCACCACAGAAATGTCTATGGCTGTCACCACGCTGTCACACGCGGAGAACAATCGACTATAAATCTGTCAGAATTTGAATTAGCTTTTTAAACTTGACATTTCGTAGAAGTGGTATCAACCTAACATTTTCTATACCGAAATATAACCATTTTAGATTTTTTTTAAATACGTATTTCTCAAAAAGCAATACAAAAAACGTTGATGTCACTCCTGCCGAAAACTACATAGCGCGACTCGCTCACATGCGACGACGACGCTCCGCCATCGGTGACGCGCCGCATCACCGCTCGTTGTGCTATTCCTTACTTTCGGCACTTGTGAGATAAACAACTATTATTCTGATGACAGTAGGTAGTGTCAAATGCTGATGCTTTGACAATACCTTCGATTGATACTATTGACTATCAAAATATCTGTCAAATGCTGGCTAACTAGTTTAATTTTAATGCAGACACGATTTATCTCAGTCAAATAGATTCTCATGCAGCTAAACTATTAATTTTACATATTGTATGATAAAGTCATGTGCCTGGCCACATCAGATTTTTTTATATACAAAGAAATACAGCGCAAGCTAAATTTACATTGTAGCATGTATATGTATAATGTACCTATATAGCATAATTATGTACAATAAATATTCGATGTACAATAAATAATTATGAGATCGGCTATGTCTGCATTAAAATAAAAATTCACGGCACTCGGGAGTGGTAGCGGTAAGAGTCAACTAAAACCAGTACGAATACTCTTTCCATATTATGATCCCCGGATAGTTCAGGAACAAAACAAACAAATATCGCGTCATTTAGGGGGTCAGTTTCAAAATATCAAAAGTTTTTAAATTTTTTAAACTCGTTGCACATTTTACGCAGCCTGTATAAAATATGTACCAAACATTATAATTTTGTTGATCATATTTTGCGTAATCTATATATTCTACAAATAAACATGAAACTGTTAGCACGAATAATAACCAAGATATTCAATGTAAACGATTCGCAAAATCAAACAACAAAAATGTGGTAAAATTAAAATAACTCCTGATTACTTTTGGCATTTAGGTATAGGAACACATGATAAAAAGTTGGTGTATTTTGATAAGTGACAAATTTTATATCAACTTCCGGTTGACCGGAAGTGGCAGTCATTTGAGAGTATTTAAATTTACAAGTTCGAATCGACTAGATCTCGATTCCATTTCCGTGATTCTGCTCGAGGCTACGGGCCCGCCGCGCCGTGCGATCGCAACGTATAGGTGAGTATACCTCCTTACATATTCTGTTGCCCTGGTCGGTCGGACTATGAAACAGCTGCAAATTCAGGACGAAAAATATCGTGATTTGATTTTAGTTGTGGGTTTGCAATATTATGAAGGAAATAATAAATCTCTGCACATATTGGGGTACAACTTTGGCGTCTGCCCCAAACTCGCAGCGTTAGAAGTGGGTTGTAACTTAATTTTTACGTAGACCAATAGAAATGCTCGCAACGAAGCCAGGAATTCTAGAACAACTAGCGCCACCACGCAGAGGACTGCCAAACCCTGCAAATTTCACTGATGGAAACACATTTTTGCACAAAACATGGTGTTGTGGTCTATTTTATGCCAAAACCGCTTTTTCAAAACCTGGGGGACACTGTAACAATTGTATTTATGGATAATCCATTCAAATTGAAGCATTATTAACTTGTCAATCTGGATTTGAATAGTTGAAAATTGCCCACCTTTGCGATTTTTTTTTTGGAAACCTATCAGGTTTTTTGAAAAAAAGAATCTCTTAAAGAAAGAAGGCATCCTTCTTGCGTATGCTCTATTTGTTTGATTTCAAGGTTCAAAAGGGTTTGGATAAATTCTTGGAGTAGGCGACACTTGTTTCGGGCATTTTTTGAATGTAGGCCCTTAAAGGAAGTTCCAACAAACTTCCTTCAAACGCGCCAAAACCAGGCATCAGATTTGCACAGTATAACAACCTTTTATAACGTTTAAGCAACGGCAAAATAGCAACCGGGCGACAGCACGAGCCGTTTAATAAACAAAAAGGCAAATCGAACGCTCTCCAAAGTACCGACAGAGAGAGAGTCAGTCGCGTTTCACCCCTCATGCAAAATATAAGAATGCCGATTGATCAGTGAAACGATGCTGATTGAGTTCAAACTGCGGAATAATTTAACGAGTACGGCGAACGCGGACTGTACCCCGTAGGTAGAGAGAGGCGGAGGTGCGGCCAGACATCGCCGGACTGGGCGCAATTGCCCCCCTATAGAGGGGTATCGTGAACGGAAAGAGCCGTAGCCCGCGTGTGCGTCGTTTATTTGCCGTTCTTGCGACCTCGGACACCGCTGGATATTTATGGGCGCTGAAGCGATCCGACGATGCGTAAGGGCACGTGCAAATTTTGCAGTAGGAGGAAGGAAGTGTATCTATTCGATGTAGGCTTTTGAAAGACGAAAGTTGCTGGTTTCTACGAAGCATACTTATGGTCGAATCACTAATTGTGATTCGGAAGAAAGAAGGTTTTCTGCTAAAATCAGTTCTCGAGAGACACGCGTCAAGAGTAGGTACATCGCTGCTCGGCGCACATAATGCTAATCTAGCTGGACAAAATTAATAAGGAGCTGTTTTAATTATGAAACGAGGCGAGGGGAATTTGGTGGAGTGACACTAGACAACAAATAGTTTCTTATGTTTGATATTCTTAAGGATGAAAATTCCTACCAAATTTTTGTCCTCTAAAAATATGAATTTCGGTAACATCGTATCATTTCAAAAGTTATTCAGGGTAAGAATTTGAACCATATACCATATATTTTGCACAATAGTACGCTATGGCAATGTATATTTGATTGTATATAACCTTCAGGACTATATAGCTATAACAGTATAGACAATTTTGATAGTTATACGTGACTATATATTTTAAATCGCATTATTATTCAAAATTCCGAAATTGTTCTCATCGTATTAAGTAAACGATCTTGCTGGTACTGTCCCAGCTATGTTACCATTTACCGTTACGATTGACATATAGTCCGCGCTGAGAGATGGCAGTTAGGGCGATTCTCTTGTGCGAGGTCACATACATATTATATAGAAATATTTAAGGAGTTTAACGCAGTTATTCCGTTAGGTCATTTCAGATCTAACGCATATAAGCATCTTTGATGTGATGTTGAAACCGTCAAAACTTCAAAATGGATAATTTAGTAGTGAGACCACTCTTGACGGATAAAATATGTTTTTGAGAAGTTATTTGCATTAGTTTGCATAATATAATATCGATTGTATTAAACAGTGGACAGTAACAAGTAATTAAATACAATGACAATAATTGTTAATAGTATAATATTAATTCGTTTTACTCTGTATTACAATATATACTCAAAAGCAATCAAATTTTTCACACAATAATGTTATGGTATTTTGTTATAGTAGGATGAGCTCTGCTAATACTGATTTGATCATAAGCTACTGTGACAAATTTTGTCGCGCTTTTTGATAATTTTATTCTAATGTCTAAAATTTTCAAGACACCACCTGCATGTAAGTGCACCACTCTGAAGAAAATGTATGTATACGTAAAATAAATATAAAAATTAAGAACTCAAATGGCTTAAATCCAAAATAATAAAATTAGGTACAGTAGAGCAGGAAACGGTGAGATTTGTTTAGAACAATAGATGGAGACAATATATGTATTATTATGATAATTATTATCATAATTTTGAGTCTTTTAATCAAATTTGCAAAAATTGCAGTTGACTGAAGGAATGTTTTTTGTAATGTTTTCTGAACAAAGGTAATATTTCGAATAAAACGTTCAAATTTGATATATGAGCGAAAAATTTAATTTAGAACAAGTTTTCCCGATGACATTGCAACTTTAGCAGTAACAAACTGAGAAACACTTGATAAAGATTGATCTTTCTCTTGTCATTTCCCCTAATCTGCCATGCAGGACAATAATTTCCCCGTAATCCTTCAAACCGACAACCACAATAAATTAGCAAATAATCCACGGTCAAAAATAATCGCCTCATATACGATAGGGTTCGAAATCATCCAGCCAACTAATTCTAATTCTTGTTTAACAACAATGAGGCTATAGCCGCCCCAAAAACTCCTCTTGCGGAAGCCGGCAAACGCCTCGTCATAAACCAATATGCCCCAAATAAAAAAAATCGACAACGAAAGAAGAAAGAAAAAGACTATAGAGACTACACACCAGTCGTACAAAAGTACGTGCAGAAATCGAATTGTGCTCAACATAATGTGATTGTGGTGTAATCGTATAAACGGAAATCGTCCAGTGCACCCAGTGTCGTAGTGCAGCGCCGGTAATAATGTCTCGGTAGTTACCGGCCGTCGGCTTCTGGGCCTTATTATCATCAGAATCAGCGCGGCGGGGCGTCATTACTTATCCTAAACTGACTCCTTTTACGAATTTCACTCAACCAACACTAATATACTTTTATTTGTACGGCCCTGTGTGCGAATGAATTGTACCTACCGATATTTTTTCGATAGCTCGTCTATGCGTGGATATGTTGTCGCTTTTTTTTCTAGTGTTGACGAATTGTAATGGCCCTCGTACGGGTGTTGTAACAATGGATGTAAACCGTAATACTGTATTAATGGACCCAAGTGGTACGTGGGTACTTGAATGGGAAAAGGACGTTGGCTTTTGTACGCAGAACGGCTACTGTTATGTACATATGTATGGTACCTACTAATATGTTCTTAATCCTATTAAAAGAGATTTAAATTGAACGTGGTTAAAATTCACCTGAATTGGTAAACGACAATATTGTATTGATATTGTGTAAAAAGAGGGTTTTTATTTTAGTTTTGACGCGTAGAATACCGAGATAGGTATTTCGAAATAATTGTTCTGAAATGTGTTTTTGATCCTCGCATAGTATTTATCATAGCAAAAATATTGGTGCCTATGTTTGAAGGCTAATAATTTTGAAACAACTTAACACACAAATTAGCAGTACACGAGTACATATTATTAGTAGCTTCAGTTGCTCTGTATCCAGTGTGTTTTGTAGTAACAACAATTACTAGACAAACATTTACATTGACAATTAATATACAAACAAAATTGTCTTATAGTAAGGTGACCAACTAATTAATACTCCTAAGACCGGAGAGGTATACATAAATAAATAATTTTATTAAGTAAATAAATTTTTTAACTTAAATGAAATAAAATGAATCAAAAAGACTCATGCTTGACTAAGTACACGCTGCCGGTCCAATCTATTTTATTTACAAGGAAAAAAATCTGATGTGGCCAGGCACATGACTTTATCATATAAAATTAACAGTTTAGCTGCACGAGAATCTATTTGACTGAGATAAATCGTGTCTGTATTAAAATTAAACTAGTTAGCCAGGATTTGACAGATATATTTATAGTCAATAGTATCAATAGAAGGTATTGTCAAAGCATCAGCATTTGACACTACCTACTGTCATCAGAATAATAGTTGTTTATCTCACAAGTGCCGAAAGTACGGAATAGCGCGACGAGCGGTGATGCGGCGCGTCACCGATGGCGGAGCGTCGCCGTCGCATGTGAGCGGGTCATGTAGTTTTCGGCAGGAGTGACATCAACGTTTTTTGTGTTGCTTATTGAGAAATAGGTATTTAAAAAAATCAAAAATGGTTATTTTTCTGAATAGGAAATGTTAGGTTTATACCACTTCTACGAAACGTCAAGTTTAAAAAGTTAATTCAAATTCTGACAGATTTATATTCATTCATGACACTGTAGATGTCACATCCGTACCAACATACTAAAATATAACTACACTCATCGCTATACATTATTTACTTTATCAATTTATCGCTTTTACAATTAGATATAACAACGGGTTGATATATCTTATCAACAAACAATCAAATTGGTGATCTTATTTTATTTGAATTTTGTATTTTGTGCTTTGCCGCACTAGAGCGGCAACGTTCCATAGCGGTTCTCCAACCTCTGATGAAATCAGCTGTTTTCGAGTGTGACAGCCATAGACATTTCTGTGGTGACAGCACAAAAACATATTTGTCAAAATTCTGGCTACTATGTATTTTCATATCAGTGCAGATGCGACCTATCTCGATCGAATAGAATTTGCTCTTGCAGCTAAACTATTAATTTTACCAAAAAATGTCATAGGCATAAATTATTCAAAATTTCCTCTACTTTAATTTATTATTTAAGTATTTTGACGAAATTACAGAAATGGCGGCTCATTTTCAAAATCCTTGAAAAAGGCTTAGAATAAACTACCAGTTCCTTTGGACCCTTTTGAGCCAAAAGCTTTTCAGCTCTAAGTTTAGTCATAAAACTTCTAAATATGAACTTTCGTCCCGATATCTTTAGTAGTTTCTCCGGAATCGTCGTCACAAAAATCGTTTACATACAACACACACACACGCACACACACACAGACATTTTTTTGTACCTTGGTCAAAAATGTTCAGGGGACCCAAAAAGACCTATTTCCGCTAAAATCTCAATTTTTTTTTCGGCATGATTACAATACTTTACCATACTGCGTATGATAAAGTAAAAATGGGTTGAACAACAAAAACATTTCTTATTTGAAAGTTTCATAAAGAAAAGGTTCGTAATTTCTTAACTTCCACATTAAAATAAAACAGGTATTGTAATTTAAAAACTATTTACCATATAACTTTATCGAAACGTATAAATAGTAATACACATACTACTTTGAAAGTTATGCATGCCAGCTGACTCTGTTGTTCGCTGTGTCAATTATGTACCTATATACAATAAACAGTTTAGTGAAGCATTAGCAGTTTTTATTCGTACAAGAACTAATCGAACTACACACATCAAATCATCCTATTTCATCCAGATTGCTCTTATCTGCAGTACAACTAGTTTGCCAGGATTTGACAGATACTTTGATTCTATTTACAGTATTCTCAGATCATCAGCGTTTGACAATGCTGTATAGTATGATAAAGTCGTGCCACATGAGATTTTATTCTAAGAATTTTTTGTTGGAATTAGTTTTTTATAAATTGCGTTATTTTTGAGTTATAAGCAATTAATCAAAACACATGCACTTTTACTTTAACCAAACGGATAAAAAATAAAGAAACCCAAGAGAAAATGACAACACAACTAACTAGAATTATTTAAACTTCCAAACTGCCGCATTAAAACAACGTACATGTGTATGTACGTAGGAAAATATTCTTGATTTGAAGTTCAGTAATTTTGATTTTGATTTTGGTCAAAACTCAAAAATAATGCATTTTCTAAAAAAAGATTCCTACAAACTTAGAACGAATCTTAGAAAATGGAAAGGTTTCCAAGTTTCCATAATAAAATTAACTTGTTTCTTGTATATTAAAAATATATTTTTTCTACTTTGCGTTCGTTATGAACTCATAACGAAACCGGTTTCGGTGTCGTTATGAAAACACTAGGTCACAAACATTTGGTAACTTTTAGTTTTCCACGACTGATGATATTGACGTCAAGTGTCAAATAAGGCTGACATCTGGCTGACATCTCAATCGCTATTGGCTCGCGTCAATCGTATTTGTAAATGTTAGTACAACTACCAACTGTTGAATATGAAAGTACTCTAGATTGTAAGATGACAACCGCAATTTTCGAAATGTATATAAATTTAATGTCGCAAAGTAGAAAAAATAGTATATAACACTCGTTTTATAAGACGTATTGGCGCACTCGTTACATTTGGGCACTCCTCGCTACGCTCGTCGTGCCCAAAACTACTCGTGCGCCAATTTTTGTCTTATAAAACTTGTATTATAATATACTATAAACGATAGCTTGTTTAAAGCCATAAAAACTTGATAATTGAGTATTATGCTAAAAGTTGATTTGTTCCTTATAAGGTACCTGCATTTCGACTTCTTTTTACATCGCTATAGGGTAACACTAACTAGACAAATTCTAACAGAATCTTTTAGAAAATAAACTACTTCCGGGTGTCAAGATTTGTAAATGCTGACGTTTCGCGAACCATGGTGCTCGCTTCTTCAAAGCTAATTGAATACTGAAGACCTACCAGGAAAATCTGCTTTATATACCTAAATTTACACCTCACTACGCACATCTGGAGCTACCGCTCCCATGTGCTTTTCCACCTGACCCCGTTAGAATCGATTTCCAGACCCTACTAATGTCAGTACCGTCCTCGCGATTGATGTTGTCAGGATGTTTGTAAATTTTGATGGGTTCTCTAATAATACTTCGATGATAATTACCCATCCTTGCCAACATCTTCACGTCATCGAAATTAATGGTGTGTCCCGACTCGTGGCACTGTTGAGCAATAGCGGACTGTTGAATCTTGCGTAGCCGGGTGTCTCTACTGTGCTCCTTGACTCGACATTCGATACTTCGTCCCGTCTGTCCTATATAGCATGTTCCACACTCACATGTTATCTTGTATACCCCTGCGTTCTTAAGGAGTGGTGTGATATCCTTTGGGCAAGGCAAAAGATCCTTTACCTTTGCTGGTGCTCTGTACTTTACCGTGATACCCGATTTCTGTAGGGGGATTTCTGTAGGGACAAATGTTTGGTACCGCTGCCGACAAGAAGACTTTGAGGAGAACGGAGACTGCCATATAACGTGAAAGGGTACATTTTACGTACCGATCTTTACGGGACATTACAGATAAATTGCTAAAACTTCGTCTCAAATTAGCAAATAGATTGTCAGCCGAAGAGTGGAGTAAGCTTGATTCCACCACATGGAGAAAAGCGGAGTTCCAGTTTGACAAAGCAACTGAATCTCAAAAGAAGAAGTTTGTTAAGTTAGAGGCATAAGAAGGTTGTGACTAAATCTACTACTGTGGACAAAGTAGTTATAAATACGTCTAATCTCCACTGGTGAATTGTCGGTCCTAGGCAAAGGATTCAACTTTGCAATCGCACCGATAAGAATACCTAAGCAGGAAATTATTACGGAAGTAGACGCCGCATGGTACAAAATTCCAGGTGTACAAGCAGAGGACATTCGTCAAGAGGTTTCCAGGAAATCAATTTCGTAACCCATGCATTAAAATTGCTCCCTAGATAACTCATTGATTCGTGAAGTTCACAGTGCTAAAACTGAACTAACTGCGTCGTAAATTAGCAAGCGTACCAACAGTACCAACGCAGCGACGGCAAGCACAACCGGGGAGGAAAATAACACAGCACAAGACCGAACTCTGCAAACCGGAAAGATAAACAGACGACTATATATACACCAAGCAAGAAGAAGAACAATAATAAATCGCGACAGCGTGCAGCCCGGAGAATGCACGCGGATGCAAACGTTAGGTTAGAATTTACCTCTTCCAGCCCGAAGGAAATAATAAGTCTTATTCGGTGCTATGGAAGTTTTGGGGGGAGGTTTTAGGCCACCCCTGTATCTTATTAAGCGGGAGAGAGAGAGCGGAGGGCTATGGCGGGCCCACCACCGTATTTTCAGACGTAATTATCTTTCTCGGTTCGTTTCTCTCATTATCACTGGGTGCTTCCCGAATTAAATAATCAAGGAGCGCAAAAGGGAAACGAAGCGAAATGACATTTTGCAAATAGGTATACTCCGCGAGCAGGCTGGGCGTCCCACGCCTTCTACGAAAAATGATAATTAAAAAGGTGGTGTGGGAATGGGGGGAGGGGGGTTGTTACGGGAAATTGGTAATTTAGAGTTTCCTAGGGAGGAGTTTTTGTTTAATTTCGTGATTTGATGACGAGATTTGTTATGATTTAGCTATAGTAGCAAGTAAGTTACCAACATTTAATATATTTTAAGGATTGTATTTTAAACTATGTTGTATGTCGCAAAATTTTGGTCCACCTTATTCAAAAATAAATTCAATCAACATTATTTTAATTTACCATTTCATGCATTATTATATTTTGCAAGACATATTTCATACTAAGATATAATTTACTTGTCGACACAGAAACGTAAACAATTTCTTTGACGTAGAAAAAAGTATTTTTCTGGTTTTCTCGAATTTCTCGAATTTCTCGAGTTTCCTCGAATACTCTAACAAAATTCGGCGTAGAAGTTTTACGGTCAGAAAATAACAAGTTTTTGTCCAGCCAGTCAGCGAGCACTTGAACCGTGTTTGGAAATCCACTTAATATACGATGTCTCTAATCCATATCAAATGTTTATATTTGATGTATATTCGACTGATTTTCAGAATTTGAAAGTTGTTAACGAATGTTAACATTGTTAACATTCCAATTTGCTGGACGTGAAACAACTGATCAGAAAATGTTTGACTTGATTTCTTTCATAAAAAAATCATTATTCTCAATACAATTTTGTTTCATGTTGAACAAGTTATTACAAAATTAAAATAATTAAAAAATACCTATCCTAAACAATTAGCTACCGTATAAAATGCCAACCGTATTTTTTAGATAATCACTTTGTAATAATATATGACAGTATATATAATCATATGTTTTTCAAATTATAAATTACTTTTAAATTACCAGACCAACTAACTCAACTTCCATTACAAAGTTTTAAGAACAAAATTATGCAGCTCCTTTCCGAAAAGGTGTTATATTCTGTCAAGGAGTTCTATAGCAGTTCACTGAATATTTAATTTGCTATATGATGATTGATGATATTAAGAAGTTGGTATTTTATTTTGACGTAGTCTATATTGTTGTTAGCTTTTTGATTGAATAAATATTATTATTATTATTATATTAATATTGCAATATTTGTTGTATTAGGTAATACGTTAATAATTGTTGGGTATAGTTTGAAGAAACAATATACTTTGACATTTAAAAATCGTTATCTTATTGGTAAAAATGTATTAATAAATTAATAGAAAACTGACAAATAAGTAATTACTATAGAATTTTCCACCAGGGAGTTTTCAAGGTGTCCAACCAAAATAAACAAATATCTACAATTAATTGCAATACTTATTTGCACCGAGTGTTGTCCAGCAAACATATTTTATAAATTAAATCGAATATATCAAATACGATCCAAAACTTTAAGACACAAAATTAATAAATAATATACAGTATGTTCACGTTCACGTTGTAATATACAGTATGTTCACGGAAAATGTGTTGAAGAGGAAAAAAATAAATTACTATTAATGATTACAAATAAATAAAAGTAGGCAGATTTTTTCGAAAATTGGTGTTAGAGACTACATTTTACTTTTGAACAACTTTTCCTAGTAACTTATTTCCATATCTTCTCAAATAAATGCTTTTACTCTTGTGCCATTTAAAGTTTTTCCAATTTTCTGAACATCATGTATAAAATATGTTAAATGTTTCTATCCCAATCTTACTCTAAGGACTAGCAAAATCTTTATCAACAGTAACTTTTTTCGACAAAATTAAAAATAAAGATGTTTTTCCTATTCAACACATTTTCCGTGGACATACTGTATATAATGAAAAGTAATAAAGAGAAAAATAAAAAAAAATTAAATCAAGGCCAAATTTTAAATGGCGATTCTTAAGGAAATTAATAGGTTTATATGAAAATGAATGTTTTTATACATTTATATTGTGTTATTGTAGTTTTCTACAAATATTAATTAATTTATTTACATTTATGATAATATTTGCAACTACTGTAACCGTCAAAGTAATTGAAAAACAAATTAACTCATACACACAGAACCATGCCTCCAAAGTTACAAAAAAAAAGAATGTAATAAAATACAGCAAAAGAATAATTTGCAGTTATCTGTTATTTTTTTACTATAACGCCACTGGTAATTTAATTATATTGCTCTATTTTTTACAATATTCACATATTCCACACATCTACCTGTGAAATTACAGCGTTATAACAGTAATTTCACAGGGCAAATACTGTAAATTTGGAATTTGAAAACAGTTCTTTTTCAGAAACCGGCTTTTGTATAAACCGGGACTAAGAACGGAACGAAAACGAGAACGAAAGAACTAAATTAACGGAAAAATTTATAAGAACGAAAACGGAAACGGTAACGAAAACGAAATTTTTATTTTTCGTTCATGATTGAAAACGAAATAAATAATTTCGGTTACCGGTTTTAACCGGTTTAATGACACAATATTTTTGTAACCTACTCCTAGTAGACATATCGGGGATGCAAGGGTCTTCTATTCACGTTGATTTACTTTAGAATATATCTTTAGTTTAATTAACTAAAATTTTTATTTATTTTGGAATGCTGAATTATTCATATATATTTTTGCTATAATATAAATAGGTTACAATTTTTTTTCTCTTATTTTTAATAATAATAATAACTTTATTTACAAATAACCAAAAATTAACCATGACATAAAATTATTTAATAAGTAAAAGTTAATTGAAATAAAGCAAGACCAGAGAGAAAAGAAACAAATATTATTATTTAAAATGTGAAGCAAAGAAAAATCTGTCACTGGCATACCACTAAACTGCATAGCAGTTTGTGCGTGGTTTCCAAGTAACTAAATTTAATGGGAAATGGGAATAAATGAAAGACACTAAAACAGATTCATGCCTCTCCAATACAGAAACGGTCCCAAACAATTCATTCTAAATTTTATTTTTAATATTTATAAAAAGCAAAAATACCATCACCACTTAAAATGCAGTTAATTGAAATGTTTAACATTTAAGTTTTTAAAATCATAAATTTTATGTTAGTACTTTTTGCCACCTATGATTAAAATTATGACATGTGAGTTATTTGTCAAATATAAAAAAAATTTAAAAAAGCATGTTGGCATACTTTTATTAGAAAAATAGTAAAAAACCTGTTTTAACCGTTATTTCATTTCGGTTCACGAAAACGAAAACGATATTTTTTGGGTGTGAACGAAAAGAACGAAAACGAAATTTTTCGTTTTCGTTCTGATCGGAAACGAACAAAATACTTTTCGTTTTTAGTCCCTGGTATAAACCCTAATAATCTTGTAGTATATTTATTCTAGTTTTATTTTTTTTTGTTTCAGGTATATGTATATCATACTTGATTCCTGTAATAAGCCGACGTACAACTCTGAAGCACTTTTTCAAAATTAAAAAAAATTCTGAGATATGGAATATTATGTAAACAATCTAAATCTAGAATAAATCCTCAACTACTTGCAACAATAGCAAATAAGAAAGTATTTATCATTCTGTGTGTAGCAGACGAACAATCTTGACAACTACCACTAATTTCTCTAAAGTCAAAACTAAAGAACAAAGGAAATATTGAAAACAACCAACCCCAACACGCCAACCACCTAACCTATAACAGTATTTTACGCTCAGCGATAAGGTCGCACCAAAGTTCAACCAAGTCAAAATGTAACTCCGTTACGTGCAACAACATATTACCCTTATCTACGTGCTGGGGGGGGGGGGTTGTCCCCGCCACCAACCCCACACTGGATGTGGAATAACTAGTTAGCTTTATCGTTTCACACTTCGTTCTGGTGAGCACAAAATGGCAAAAGTTTACTGGTTTCTGCCGCCGCGCTAAGAGACACGCGGAGTCCCGCTATCTGGAAAAGTTTCATACCTCCCCGTCGCGCAAGGGGGAGGAAAAGTCTCCAACCCGAGAGATGCGTCGTATCGCCCCCGTATCTTCCACGGAAAGCGGCGGCTGCAACCCCTAAACGGTTTCATTAGGGGCGCACGTAGAGGCCAGCACCTTCGGATTTTGTTAAAGTATATATCAACAGCGACGCGCTTTGCTATCTTGTGATTTATGCGTTTATGGGGGTAGGTATCTTTTTGCGTGTGGTTGTATGCGGGGGTTGGTTATAGAAAGCGGTATATAAGGGAAAAATGTATAAGAATTTGTTTGGTTTTTGAGGTATTTGTATAATAAATAAATCGTCGTAAATCGTCTATATGATAGCTTTACTCAGAATGCTTCATGAAGCTAAATTATCACAGTAAGTAGTGTAGAAATTAAAAAGAAAGTGACTGGCAAGACTGGTGGAAGTAGATAGCAATAATGTTCACGACTAATTACCTAAGCTAAACTTCAGGGTTTTATATTCGCTTTGGGAGAAATAGGATCAATATCTGCTGAGATATTTTCAGAACATCAAACAAGACGCTTACACGAAAATATAAGCGGAAATGGGGCAAAGTTGCGCTAATTTATTTTATCCAGAATGAAAATTATCTAAATTTGTGGCCCAAATGTCATTGTAACTACAGTTTTACGAGCAATCTAATAGAGTAATTGCTTGCTTGACTGTAGTTTTGACACGTTTTCATTTTATGCAGAAAATGTAGAAAATAACGCCTTTGTCATTAAATCAGATCTTGGTTTCTAGAGAGTCCAGAACCCCTTCAGAGTTATTGAACACACCTTTTATTAGGTTGTCTTCCAATAATATTGGTTCAATTCGAACTGCCTGAAAATATAGTAAAAATATATGAATCAGGAATAAACAGTTGTCTAAAATTATTGTTACTATATTATTGTGTGTATATTATTGTTATTAGTTACAATTTCGATTGTGTTAAGGAATTTGTAGCTAAGTAAATTAATAAGAATGCGTTTTTTTTCTCTTCGGGACAATATTGATGTTTTCTGATTTGCAGCAAACATATTATGACAGCTAGCTTACCATTGTTTGAATCAGGTCTTAGTTTCTAAAAAGTTAGAGTTATTTAACACTTTTTTCTTAGATTATTCCCAGATAATTTTTTCAAGAGTACTCTTCAAAAGAGTTATGATCTGAAAGAAATGCAGTATTCCTTAAAGAAATCTTAATAATCTTACGTGGGTAGGTACATGACTTTATCATACTAAACAACAGTGTTTCCCAACGCAAACGCTGATGTTCTGCCAATACTGTCAATAGTATCAAAATATCTGTCAAATTCTGGCTAACTAGTTTTAATGCAGACACGAGCGATCTTGAATTTGCGCATGCAGCTATTAATTTGACCGAAAATGACAGAGATAAATTATACAAAATGTCCATACTATATTATATGTCCAACTATTTTGCTGAAATTATAAAATGGTGGGTAATTTGTAAAATTGTTGAAAAATGTTAAGTGTAAACCTTCAGTACATACTATGTATGACAAAGTAAAAATGTGGGTATAAAATCAAACTAGCAAACTATAAAAACATATGTGGCCTGGTCTACGGAAAGGGGGTTTATGTGCGAAAACCGGTTACCGAGATAAGCGCTGGTAAACTTTTGAACAACGGTGCGCTTTCTTCCACAAATGTGTCTAATATGTTAAAGATTTTGAATAGGCACGTTCTAAGTATTTTTTTTTTCATAGTTATACGTAAAGTACAAGTGTAGTGATGTGTGATGATATGTATTTCGGCAAAAGTAATGAACAGCGATATCGAAATAGACGAACCAGAACCATCTACTGGAGATACATAAGTGGGTTTCGGCTTAAGTTATACGGATGATAATGATTTGAAAATTGTCTTAATTCTTTGATGAAAACTCTGTTGCACCCGGGCATGTATTTCCAAAATTCTTCGTGGGATACAAGAGATATCCAGAATGGATTTTTTAGAACTATTGAAAGTAGAGAAAACTTGGTCATTCTTAGCTTAGAAGAAGCAGGAAACTCTAACAATGAGTTAGAACAGGGTATTCTGAATTATCTGGACGAAAGAAGTACGGAAGTTGGAAGGATTGTGACGTTTTGAAAAATATAATATTGTACATGTATCACAAGGTCTTCTACGGCCATAACAAACCAGTTCCGGCTAAGCGGCCCAGCGACCCTTGAAAGGTATAACGCAATACAACTATTTTATAATTTGTGAAAATTTAATGGTGAAGATGAAAAAAATTGCGAATAGTGAAGAATTTGAGCAGGTTACTGTTATTTTTTAAACATTGAGTGAATAAATGCCAGACATTTTCTAACCAATGGATTGTAACTCGAAAGGCAGTGGTACACATACAACACCGTTCGTAACTTAGCAACTGATGCCAGAAAAAAGGGCTAAGTAGCGCCAGAACCGCTGAAAAGGTTGAAGAAGAAGAAAAGTAAATGTAACTGCGAAACAAGTCCTCATGTAGGTACATCACAGGCTAAAACTGACCAAACAAATCATAAAAAGAAGCGGAGTGAAAGAGTAGATGCTAAAGACACCAAGAAGACGAGAAATTAGAGAGGTTGAATTTTTAATATAAATATTATTTCCTATAAGAATAGATTATTTATTATTTTGTAAATTAACATTTGGTTTGTATTTTATAAGAAATTTCATTTCTCTAATTTATTTTACTACGTACAAGAAAAAATAGCTTAAATATTTTTTTACATTTTGTGTTTTTATTGTGTGTAGTCTAACTTCAAATACGAATAACTCGGCCGTTAAGAAAGCTACCAAGCTAGGCTTGGGTTCGTTAGAAAGAGGGGACTTTTCTCTATTCGAATCACCCAAAACCTCAAAATCGACCTCTTGACACATACACCCCTTTTTCGTAGACTAGGTCACATATATGAATCTATGTAATATTTATGTTAATCACTTCATTTATTTTATCATTTATCTAAAAATTAATAATATTTGATAGACTATATCTTCATCAATCTATTTTCTTGTTAAGTTTTTATTATAACAACCTAAAAGTGACTGTAGAACAAAGACGTCTTCACCCACATGGGACAGTATAGTCCGTTGTTACCAACGTCGTCACCAACGTCGTTCTCCAGCGTGCGTCTCGCTATCATGTCTGGCGTAGACAGCCTAATTGACACTTGTTGTAATCCGTTTGACAGTGTCGTATAAATTCAAATGCGGGAGCAAAGGCACAAGGCGGTGGCGACGGGACGCGGGGAGCGTCACCTCAACGCGACGGCTAAACAGGCGCTCCCTAAAGGCGTCAACGGCGCCGTTCCTTGTCTGACGACATCAGCATCTAAATCAAATTCCATAACTAATCAGGGCAATTTTCAGGAAAAAAGCCGATACGGTCACTTACTAGCTCAACAAAATTGCGAGTGAAAGTCTTTGCGGAGTTGTTTTTGTCCGGTATTGCAAATGTGGAGTTTCTTACTTTACCTGTTTCAAAATTGTAGTTTTATGTTTACTATGAAAGTATTTTAGGTATGAATTTGATGGATTAATATTTATATGCTCAAATTTCAAATGGGAATATTGAAAATATGTAACGCCACGCGAGAGAATCGCCGTAACTACCATCTCTCATTTCGATAATATTGACTCCTGTGTTTGAAGGCGCATAACTCTTAAACTATTGAACAGAAAAAATTGAAATAAAGTGTGTCATACCTACTCCAGAATCATTTCTAGCCAAGTTGTATGACTGTCAACATTTTTTGCCTCTCGGTGTAAACATGAGTGCGAGAAAATATCTCGTCTATAGATTGGCGTTTTAGTTTTCTTCAGTTTTTGTGTAATAATGGTTGCGAACCAGATATGCACATCATAATACAATGGTCATATTTTATTTAATGCGACTATAGAAAAAGAATTGCATAAGAATTTTTAAGTAATTTTTAAAGCGATTTAAGATGAATGATATAAATTTCGTGCAGCGCACACTACGTCAATCGTAATGGTAAATGGAGACGTAGCTGGGATAGTGGAAGATTATTTACTATTAGTATGATACGACCAAAACAATTTAATTGCGGAATTTAGAATAGTAATGCGAGTTAAATATAGATAATGAATTTAAATGTCTCGTTCGACTGCTTCGTACCAAGACCCACAAGCGAAAGAAGCCAAACTGCGCAAAATATTGGACATGTTTATTGCGGTCTTAAAAATTAACAAATAGTCGGAATGCTATTACATACAAGGAATGTGTATCGCAGTCATCAAAGATTATTTGCATGCTAACTGCGTTGCCCTGCTATTATGTGTTACTGAGATATCGACTTCCATCAAAATCTTGTTCGCAACGTCTATTACATAAGAACTGACGAAAACAAAAACTACAATCTATAGAAGAGACTCTAAATACAACCTAAACAAAAACTGAAATTTTTGTGGTAAATGGTTTAAACGAAAAAAAAAATCGGATAGACGGACGTTAATCTAAATTTTTCAAAAATCATGTACTTTTTTTACTTCTCTCGCGGTCATATTTACACCGAGAGGCAATCAATTTTGACAGCCATACCTACAACTTTGTAGAAATGATTCAGGAATATGACATACCCTTTTGAATTTTTTACAATATTATTATACATTTATGCGCATCGGCATGAAAATTAAAAAAAAAACATTTAGCTACAAAACAAGTAAAAATTACTTTAAAAAAACCGATTGTATTTTTTTAAAGTAATTTATTATCACAGTATCCTAAAAGCAATACATCAAATTAATGGTAAAGGAATATATCATTTTCCGTCTTATAGTGAATTTTTGACATTTTTGTCGATATTTCAATAAATTAGTATAAAAATCTGACAACATAATTCGCTGATTTTAACAGTTTTGTTTTTACTAATGTACTGATTTTATTATTATCGTGACTTAGTTAACACTAGCAATATTATTTAATTATCATTCGCTTCTTTAGTTGATACTAGCAATATAGTTTTTTAATTATTATCAAATACAAGCGTCACAATTTGTTGTATACAATACCGTTGGCTTCAGATCAAAGAAGAACAAAAGAATAGAACAAAATAAGAACAAAATATTTAAATTGATGTAAAAGATTCACATTTAACATCTGAGCATTAAATAATAATTAAAACAACTTTTCCTTGATATTTTATGTCAACAACTATTGTTTTCTTGCTTTGCAACCAATTAAACTGTTGGGTCATTTAAGTTAGGTCTAAGCTACAGATGGTAGAACAGAAGCTGAAAGAATCAATTTTATAAACAAAATAGTGAAAGTGATAATGGAAGGTGCCATGAGATAACTCTTTTAAAAGTATTTTAACATAAAAAATTGAAAATTAATTGCGAAATAACAGCTTAAATGACAATTACACCTATTGATTATGCCCAATAGTGGAAAATGAAAAATTACAGAATGAATTTGGTTTTAATGTTTTTGATTAGTTTTATTGTATTGCTGTTATCGCATTTTATTTTTGTCATATATGCTATTTATTTTGTGCTGTTTGTTCAATGTATATTTTCATTGTATGAAACAAAATATAGTACAAAATTTTAGTCAATTTCTTACTTCTAAATGTTAGTAAATTCTTTTTGATTAACGCAGTCGGATGAATAATTATCGAAATAATTATGATCAGAAAAAAATTCATTCATAATTAAATTACACATGTACATATGTACAATTAATTACACATGTACCATAACACATGTATTATTATATTTTGCAAGACATAATACATACCAGTTTACATATTAATTTCATGCGAGTAGAAATGTATATTTTTCTGCGAGGCATTGACGGCATTTGCTTTCCTCAAATAATCTAACAAAATTCGGCTTCGAAATTATTTTGCGGTCACCAAATAACAAGTTTTTTGTCTCGCCAGCTGTAGCGTTGCGAAAACTTGAAACGTGTTTGGAAATTCACATGTGGGTAATTCCATGTCAAACCAACAGTTTTATTCCTCACCACCTTGGATTTTGATGAAAGTTTGTACAATTTGTTGTTTTCATGTAGTTACAGAAAAATACATAATTTTATGATAATATGTTATCCCGATTGTCGCTCACCTAATTGATCTAGAGTGGTAGTATAGGTGTCATTTTATAGTGTTTTTCATGAGCTTTCTCATGATGTACAACACAATAGGGCTTGTGGAGGATTTTTTTTTAACTTAATTAAAAATTAAAAGTATATTTTTCAATGATTTCAAAATACTCATTTTTAAAATACACTGTTTTCTATTAATTCCCAAAGTTTGACAGTGGGCGGAAATGGGTTCATGGTTTTTACAAAAATAATGTCTATAATATCAAATAACTTATAGTATAAAACTGTGCATCGTCAATAAACAAAGCAGCTGGCCTTCATTTGGTTCTAAACAAAGATAAACCGTTTTTTGCTCTACTATAAATTTTATAGTTTCGGTGTTTCTAAAATTTTCTATTTGATCATCCGAAGGGTGTGACCGTACCATTCAGAAATTATTTGCAACAATTCTTTCTAGATACCAAACATTCCAAACCATCAACAATACCTACAAACAGGGTTGCCAAGTGTCCGGCATTGCGCCGGAGTCTCTTTGAGGCTCATCTCGGGTCTCCGGCAGGCATTCAAGCATCTCCGGCAAAATCAAACATGAAGGAAATAATTTTACATTATTGTAAATAATATATCGTCGTCTTAAAGACAAAATGGTAAAAGTCACTAACTAACAATTTGTTATATTTTATTGACGCACGAATTAATTATGGCCAAATGCTGATAAATGCGTATCTAAACGAAAATACGATCAATAAGTGTTATTAAAATTAGATCAATAAATTCTTAAAATCCATTAATTCTCTGGAAAATGTCATTATAATTATTGGTATTGTATTGTAATGAGGTTTTTGTAATTATTTGAAATGTTAGTTAATTACTTTTAGTTTTAACCAGACGATATGCAGACAGAGACATATCTTGTTGAGTTTTACATATTCAATGTTATTCAAATTATTTTACACTACGCTATTTATCACGCAAAACGTTCTACAACTTTTTAACCAATAAGAAATTGCGTATAGCGGCATTAACAATAGTGCAGAACCGCTGCTATACAGTGAGAACACAAAGTATTGAAACATGACAAAATCTCTAAATCGGTCTGTTATTTAAAAAAAAAGTCGGGGTTGAATTGTAAAATATGTACACATATTTATCGTAAACTAAATTTCCGACCTTCAATGGTTTTTTAATTACGACGGAATCGACATATTTTTTAAATGACACCATTGGCTTAATAACAGCATATAATAGTATCATGGCCGTACACAGGAAAATTTTCTAAAAAAAGATAGTTGTAAATTAGTGTTACATAGTGTATTTTATACAGATTTTAAGGGTTCTGAGAGATTGAATTCAAATGGCATACATTTACTAATATTGCTAAAATTACAGTTTTGACATTTGACCTCACTTTTCAGGATGTCTTACGTAATTTTGAGTTCGCATTCTTATTCTGGGCAAATAAAGTTCCAGAGTATATTTTATATTCCATTTACAACCTCCGTGCTACTCAAAGTTATCAATATTTGTAATTTCAATTATGGTCTTGCCTTAAATTTTCTTCCGCTACCACTAAGACAATTAAATGTTATATTTCTTCCCATACTTTCAAATATGGGATTGCCATTACATCAAAATGTGTATTTTAATAGTAAAAAATAGACGTATTCAAAGACGTTTTATCTTAGCCGTATAAGTAAATTGAAAATGAAACAAAATTAAAAAGCGCAAAATATCTGCAATCCTACAGAACGTGACTTTTGGAAATGCAAACTGCATAGGCGATTATGATCTATTCCTTGCCAAAATCGCAAAGTTGAGTTTTTAGACCTGTTTGGGTTTGGCACATGTGAGGTGAAACGGACTTTTTTAATCACTGAATTAGGTTGATCCTACATCAATTATTTTAATATTTTTAATTTAAAAATAAATGTTGTTTTTTTAACAATTATTTTATATTTTTTTGTAATTTTGTCAACTATACCACCCATCATCTTCGGCATTCTTGTGAGACTAATCTGGCAACCCTGCCTACAAAAGTCACCACAAGCATTGTAACATTGTAAAGTACTTGTCTTCACAAAATAACACACACACGCCCCCCCCCCCCCCCCCCCCCCATTAAAACCTTAAATAATTGAATCATCCCGCTCGATTTACCATCTAGTACCACTCTTGACCGCATCCTCCCTTACCCGTGATCCAATTCCTCCCTTAATCAATTCATTACCACCACAAATCCAAATAACAACACAAAAGGACAATGACCAAGAGTCTCGCCCATACCAAACAATAAGAGGGAACTGTAACGTGTGTGCGCGCTTAAGGCCTTAATAGAAGGTTCCGTACATTTAATAATAAGGCTCTTTGAATGCCGACGCACCCCAAAAACTACGCGCAGAAAGCGAAAGGGAGTAAAAGGGAGTAAAAGGGAGGAACCGTGCAGTTACCGTGTGAACGCAATATGCAATTACTGTAACGGAGGCTGTAATCATAGGCGTCCTGTCGCGAATGGCCCCGCTGCTGAGAACAAGATGCGATCTTGCATTTCATTATCGACAATTTAGTCGTGAAGTTAGGCCGAGTTTAGCCCGTTACGCCCCAATTTTTATTGAGCGGTATTGTTTGAGTTTTAAATAGAGAGGGTGAGGTCTTTTCTTTTTCGTTTCGATTCTTGGTGGACCCCAGGTCTTCGGGAGCGTTTTGCGTACAAATGGGTCGAATTCTTAATTTCTCGCCGCTTTTGTTTGGGTTTTTGCGAGGGGTTTCTTCTGTTGGGTGTCCGTAGTACGCGATTTCTTTCTTTTTTCAATTGAAAAGGAGATTTAATTGTGCACACGGGCGGTTCAGGGGTTGGGGCGGGAGGACTTGCATAAGTGTTGTTAATTGTTCGGGTATTGTCTGGTATGTCAAAATATTTGGGAGATTTGTGAGGGGTTCTCGTGCGAATTTTTATTGTTGGAGTTTCCCTAATTATTATTTTTTCAACTGTGAGATTGTATAATATTATATTATGTATTATTGCGTTAAATTTTAATATTTAGTGTTTATTTTTACGTTATTTATATATCTACTACAAGATATAATTATTTGTAATACATATATCAAGTGAGCTACTTCCCCTGTGTTTTTTTTTCAATTAATGCTAATCGCCATCTTATAGTTCTCTTCGATAAAGTTAAAAAGAAAAAAGTTTCAGTTAAAACTTATTTGGCTTTAATTGATCTGTTCTATGATACAGAACACGACCTACTTTCTCTATAATTCTTTCTAAGTAGAAGAAGTGTTAGTAGTGTTAGTGTTAGTAGTAGTGTTAGTGTATAGAAGTGTTTGATATGTAATTGTATATGTTATGTTAAGGTATACAAAAAAATCTGATGTGGCCCGACACATGACTTTATCATACAATAAAGCAGTGTCAAGTGGTGTCAAACTATGTGAAACGCTGATATTTGATAATACTGTCAAAATAGAATCAAAATATCTGTCAAATCCTAGCTATGTAGTTTAAATGCAGATACTACCGATCTAGATTTGAATCTGCTCATGCAGTTAAACTATTAATTTTAAGTGTCATAGACACAAATTATACAAAATTTTCTCTACTTCAATGTGTTATTAAATTATTTTGACGAAATTACAGAAATGGAGGCTCATTTGCAAAATCCTTGAGAAAGGCTGAGAGTAAACATTCAGTTTCTTTGGACCCCTTTGAACAAAAAGCTTTTCAGCTCTAAGTTTGGTCATGAAACCCAAAAGGACATATTTCTGCTAAAATCTCAAAAGTCGGCACGATTACAATACTTTGTCATAGTATGTACATATATAATAAAGTAAAAATTGGTGATATTTTTTAAGGATAACTACAAACATTCTCAATGAACCATATACAATTTTTTATTAATATTTGGTATTAAATTAAGACCTGCGCCCCAAGAGTAAAAAGGGCAGCCAATATTTACAAAATTCTCGATCTCTTTTGTTCTACTTTTTGTTCGATAATCTAATCCAAGAATTTCAGTTTATTTATTTTTCAGATCACAAATATTTGATAATTACATGAATAAATATAGATAATTTTATTGTGATCAGGCACCAAGATGGTTTATTTGCATAACAACAATAATAAAACTGATTTTTCATAAATATACAGGATTAGCCAAAATTGCCGGAACACCTAAATAATTTTCCAACGGTAAAAAATTTCAAAAAATTGTTCAAACAAAAGTTTTAGGCTTTCAACAAGCTATTGTTTAAATATATTTTCAATACACAGAGTGTTCAATTTTTATAACCTTTCCCTTTTTGAAATATACCACCCTATATATTATTACAATTTTTAATTTTAACGTTAATTTTAAGAATTCTTTATAGGGATACATTTTTTGCGAAATAAATTCTTTTTTAATTATTATTAAGCTATTAACTAAAAATAATCAAAATTCCCTGTACACCTTAATAATTCTTCAACTGCAAAAAACTTCAAACAATTTTTCAAATAGTGTTTTGGTTTTAAACAGCCTCTCGTTCAAATATATTTTTAATATACAGGTTGTTTCTTTTGTTTTGGAAATTTGTAATTTACCTTTTTCTAACAGAACACCCTGTATATTTTATATTTTTTAATGGTTTAATTCTAAGATTGTTATGTGAGAATTATTTTTTTATAGAATGCATTATTTCTTAGTTATAAGCAATTAATAAAAAATCATAAACTTTTACTTGAACCAAACGAATAAAAAATCCAAGAGGAAATAATAATAATAAATAGAATTAAAGTAAATGTTCAAACTGCCACATTAAAATAAATGTGTATGTATGTGAATGCATTTAAAAAAATATTTCTACAAAAAGTTCTTAGAATTAATCTTAGAATTGAAAAAAATATATACCTACAGCATGTTCTATTAGAAAATGGAAAGGTTTGCAAATTTCCGTAATAAAAAGAACATACTGTATATTCAAACTATATGTAAACGTTGGTTAAGGACAAACAACTTTTATTTGAAATTTTTTGTTTTTGAAAATTGTTAGGTGTTCCAGTAGTTTTGACAATTTTTGGTTAATAGCTTATAATTAAAAATATATAAACATTCATTCTTAATTCCTGTGAAATTTAAGATCTATCAAAATATAATTAACCTGTACCCCAAGGTAGTGATGGGACATCGATGCAAAATATCGATGTTGACCATCGATGTTACCATCGATACCAACTATCGATGGTATAAAAACATCGGCTATAAAACATCGATGTTTGAAAACATCGATGTTTTCAGCGGACAGCGTTTTCGTCTATAATTTTCTATAATAATACATCATAATATCTTCTGTTTATTGAGCTTATTTTATTTAGCTTTGTTTTATTTTGTAATTGAAAACACAAAATGAGAAGGAATAGAAAAAAACTAAAACACGCCTAGATTTCTTTTTTTGATAGTTCCATATTAATATTCCACATAAAATGTATTCAAACTTTAAAGCGGTATCTAATCTAACTAACTAATCGCTATAAAATTTTTACATTTAGTGTTTTGTTCTTTTTTACTTACATAAAGGACAAATCAACGTGCTTAGTATATACGTAACACTGAATTTTTCAACAAGATAATTGTAGCACCTAAATTTTCACCCTTACACAACGGTACGCCTTACACAACTAATGTATTTCTAAATTTGCAGAGTAAAGTAAAAAAAATCACTAGTCTAAGTAAGTACAGCAGCAACTCATGTCGGCGCGACCTAAACGCCCGGATCCTATATCTCATTTTTGCTCGATGTTTTGCTGCATCGATGTTTGCAAAACATCGATGTCAGCATCGATGTTTAAAAATAATAACATCGATGGCAAAAACATCGACCATCGAACCATAACATCGATGTTTCAAAAACATCGATAAACATCGCCCACCACTACCCCAAGGGTTCAAAATCTACAATAAGCTCAATTTAATAATAATTTAATAAAACTAAAAAAAAAAATAAAAAATAAATGTTATTTTAGACTTTTGACTTTCTTAATATCACACATTTTTAGAACGTAATTTATTAAAATTACAAAGAACAAAATCTATAGTGTCTAAGTGACGCATTTCCATGAATACTGTTGACCATTTTTAATCTACTAGCGATTAATTTAAAACCACGTATATGCCGAAACCTTTTATCTACGAATATTTCATTTAACAGTTTGCCAACAAATAGTAGCAATATTTTTAGTGTTGTACTACATAGTTGTGTACATACGACATCCTTAACAAACAACAAAAACACCCTCGAGGGTTCCCACTACACTTCGGGTGGTAGATACAGATCGTTACACTGCGTATATAGCGACTAATTTGTGCATCTTAAGGGACCTCATAAGGGGTTGAAAAGCTGACCCGAACAGCCTCGCCGGAGACTGTTAAAAGTCCCGCTGGGGCGCGACGCTGCGTTCAATTGTCAATGTAGCGAAACGGAACGCACAATAAACGAGACGCCGTCAATTGGGGAAGTAATAAGTCAAGGGTGACTTTTTCTCACTTAGCTGCAACTTTTACCTCGAAGGCATATCGCGGCTTAATTAACGTTGGTATCCTGAGCGGAATACATCTTTTAGTTCACACGGAAAACGACTTTCGCGCTGCGGGTAACGCGTGTGGAAAATTCAGTGGCGTCCTGTTACCCCCCTGAGGGCCAAGTAGGAATATTAGTTAAGTTTGAAGTTAATTTACCGAAATTGACGAGTTGGTGAATAGATTGTTATATTTATCTTCTGTTAGTTCGAAAATACGTAAATAAACATTTTAATTTAAATGTCTTAAGGTTAAATAATAGTAAATTATTATACTTAAAATTACATTTGTTATTTACATGTAACATCACAAGCTGTTAACTTCTGTTTTGTTATAAAAACTGTAATATTTTTAAAGTCTGAATAAAGATTTTAAATAACTCCTAACTAAGTAAAATTGAAAAACACGGTACCATGAATGGAATGAATACATACAAGAAAAACTAGTTTGGCATCAAAAGTTAGATTAATGATCACATGAAATAGAACAAAGAAATCGAACCAAATAAAATTCTATATCTCTATCATTCTTAATTCATAAGACAAGAAGGGTCAAAATCATTCTAAGCAATATTAGCCAAAATACAAAATGCATTGTTGACAGTTTTTTTTTCGGTATATGTATTTACATAACGTTTTAAAAAATAATTATTCAAAGTAATATTAGACTATACATAGTGATACAAACACCATTGTTTTCGTTGGACAACACATTAACATACAAGAAACGAAGTGATTTTGATTTGTTTGTTATTTTTATTTATTCAACATAGCTTAAAGTATTTCTCAGAAAATTTTATTCTTTATAAAAGTTGGCGGCTCGTATGAAACCAAAACTGTAACCCTCAAATATGTGAATTTCAGTGCCATATACCGAGCGATTCAAAATGTATGAATTTGTGATAAGAGAAAGTACCTTTATTTTCATTATTATCGATAAACTTTATTTGGAAATGTTGTTTTAAAGTAAAAATTATATTCAAGTATGAAGTCATACCTTGAAAAAAAATATCTTTAATATATTTTTTAGAAATTTGAGTAAAATTTTTATAATTTTTTATTTTGATGTGATAACTAATGTTTATTTAGAACTAGCGCAAAATTACTAGGAAAAAAAATCATAGATAATAAATTAGTATTATTAACATATTCATAATAGTTATTAAATTAATAACGGGTAAGTCAGTCATAACTACCTAATTCAAGAAACAATAGATGTTTGATGCTTTAGTTATTTTTATTAAAATATTATCAGTGAAAATAAAACTTCATAAGTGATAGTACCGCGCGTACCACTACTTGAGAATCGCTCGCTGTAGATGGATAACTACTATTATAAACCTATCCACACTCCACAGTCATTAATATTAACCGAATAAAAGGTAAGTCACGCCCCTGAATTAGTTATTGTATGACATATTAATATCTTCAGGGTGAAATAACAACTTCGCACCAAGAAAATGAGTAATTTTGCGTTAGTTCTAAATAAACATTAGTTATCATACCAAAATAGCAAAAAAATATTAAAGTTGTATTCAAATTTCTAAAAAATATATTAAAAAGTACCTTTTAGTATCACTGGCATTTACTAATATTTGTCACAAAAGTAATAATTAGGAAAAAAAGTGAAAATATTTTTATTTCAAGGCTCTGACTTCATATTTGAATATAATTTTTACTTCTAAACAACATTTCCAAATAAAGTTTATCGATAATAATCAAAATAAAGGTACTTTACTCTTATCACTAATTCATATATTCTGAATCGCTCGGTATATGGCACCGAAATTTACATGTTTGACGGTTGCAGGTTTGGTTTATACGAGCCGCCAACTTTTATAAAGAATAAAATTTTCTGAGAAATATACAATAAAAAAGTTTTCCATATGGTGCGGACTTTCGTGGACACACTGTATATAAATCGCTCGCCTACGGCTCGCGTATAAACTTCATGCTCGCGATTTCTTGCCTTGATTATATCGATTATATATAGGCTCGTCAAATAACATACTATAAAATAGAAAGTACCTGAGCAGTACGATAATTTCTTATGAGAAAAACTGCGAACTACGAAAAGGCAGACGCGATGTGAGAGTTGGGGGAGGGAGAGCGAAGAGGGATGAATCTTAATCAGATTTGCCAATTACAGAGGGGGGTAAATGCATTTGACACGGGTTATAATTGCAACTGTTTGCGTTGCAAAGTAGAAAATCGCGCGCGAGCGGCTCTTTGTTTGTTTTCGCCGCTGGTACCTAATTAAACATTTTGCATACCCCGGTACACAATAACTAAATTGGTTTAGTACTGTAAATCCAGAGAGCGCCACTACAGCCATGTACAGCGGTTCCCTCTACTTCTCTTACAAGTTAATTATGACTTAAAAACTGCCTCTGATGAGAGACACTACTCATTACCGTAATCGCAAACAGACTTAATCTAAACTTCGCGAACAGCTGTTGGGTGTTTCTTCTAGTTTTTGACGTATGCAAACATTGCAAACGTTATAAACCAACTCATTTCAGTAAGACAGGTTTCAAGTTAATCCGGTGCTATAGTTTTCAATATTCAATTCAATAAAATCAACCAAAACTACTAGTTTTGACATAGTCATGTGTCAAAAGATTGAGATCGGTCGAGAAAAATCTGTATTGCCGGCCCAACCAAACGCTCTGAGTCCGTACAAAAAATATGTCATTCTATATACAAGATAACTCAACTTACCGCTGGTCTTTCTGTGCGCCGAAATGTCGTCTGATTGATTCTCGGCACTTCAGTTCACAATACACACGCACTCACCACACCGTAGACAACGAAAATACGCAAAATAAATCACCGAAAAAGGATCCAAAAGTATGATCCACGCGCCGTACGTCAAACAAGTACATACTGACAACAGCGCCAAGCCAATCGGTGCGGTGGAAATTTTAAGAAACAATGTCCGTTCCATGGAGATATTAGTATAGAGGAGGGAGTATGATTTAGGTTGATGGTATTGAACTAAGAATTGCGATTTCATTGCCAGTTTTACATTCTATTTTTAGGTTTGACGATTTGAATCGATTTTGTCAATCTCTTCAAACCTTTGTATTGGTAACGTTTGTACTAAACATGTTCGTTACATTTTCTCTACACACCCATGTACATGTACTGTACATAACCTATTTATGTGCGGTAACTGTCATAAAGTGTTCTTCATCGATGCAATTAAGGGATGGAAGTGCATGGGCCCAATTTCAATAAAGACAAAATGCTGGTAGTGCTCCAGGGGCACACGATGGGCACACGTAAACAAATTTTGTAAGTACACGTATCAATTTTTTGTTTTCTAGTTTAGTTTCTTTCTAGAACATCGGGTTTAGTTGCTATAATTTGATAAAAGAATTTGATCTATTTGTTTAAAGGTGTCAATTTGTGTATAAAAATAAATGTTAATGAGCTCTTTAACAAGTAAGAATTTGATCTATTTGTTTAAAGGTGTCAATTTGTGTATAAAAATAAATGTTAATGAGCTCTTTAACAAGTAAATTGATCAATTGAGAAGGCATCACTGGGCATTTGCTCAGGGCTCCAAAAAACTGGGGAGCCCCCAAAGCAGTATTTTGGAAACTCACTTCCGTAATAGTCTACCACACCATGCCAGTCCTCATGAACGTTGCAAACTATCTAATAAATTACTAATTAATTATATTATATAATATAATAATTATAATATATTAATAAATGATCAAATTGTACTTTAGAGTAGTCTTGCCTATGGGGCCCCAAAGAGAGTGGAGGGAGTTTTAGCAGTTAAACTCAGTCTAAACTGTGTTTTTTTGCAATAAAAGAAACTACAGCGAAATAAAAAAGAGACTGACCTGTCCGCTCGCATGAAATGGGGTTTTAGTAATAATGTGCCATATATGCATCCATAACCCTATCTCTTAAGAGCGGACAGGTCAGGCATTTTTGATCTCATTGTATATCTAATACTGCACGAGACTAGTGAGAAACCCTTGACTAGGTTAGAAGTGAAAAACTGTATGCATTCATCGAAGATTTTGAGTCAAAACTTATCCTCTTGAATTCTATTTTTGAAGTTTATTTTGTAAAGATGAATGCTCCAAACGAGTCGGTGAAATAAACATTCCTATCTGCAAAATGCTGTAGATCTTTTAAAATCTTTATTATTACACAGTGTGTATAAAAAGAAACGTAACCACTGAATATATTTCTTTCTAAAAAGTTGCCAAGAAAAAAATTACCTACAATAAAAGTTTTAGGAAATTGCTTAAGCTACAAATTTGAAATGCTTAGAAATGACAAATGCTTTATTTTTAAAAGTATTTCGTATGTATAACTTAAGTCATTTTCAAAAACAACGAGTTATTGACACGGTAGAAATCCAGTTAACATAGTAAAACAAG
The DNA here is from genome assembly GCA_964023965.1 of Melinopterus prodromus. Lineage (NCBI taxonomy): Eukaryota > Metazoa > Arthropoda > Insecta > Coleoptera > Scarabaeidae > Melinopterus > Melinopterus prodromus. Next base: position 62,005,725 of record OZ030394.1, read on the forward strand.
AAAAATATACAGGATGCTATATTTAAAAAAAAATGAATTTGGTCTGCTTATTACAAATAACCCTGTATATTCAAAAGTGATTCTTTCTAGCTTAAGTTTTTCATAAACCTTTTATTTGGGTACTTTCTTCTAAACTTTGAGGACCAGATATTGATATAAAATGAGGTTATCTTAATTTTTTTTTAATGGGAATACTCAACTTTTTTTGTCCAATTATGATTTGACGCTAAATAAGAACAATCTTTTGTCTGAACATTTTTTCTTACTATGCATCTATCAAAAGTTATTAACGATGGAAGTTTGTGGCGTCTGCGGTAGTTACAACCAGTACAACCGTTGCCACTGCATGAGAAACGCTCGCCGTCTGGCAGTCAAATATAGCCATAAAAAAAAACTAGCCAGTGGTCTCAGTGGCGTAAATTTTGAATTAGAACAGAATACAAAGTCATTGTAGTAAATAAATGATAATAAATATATCAAACATCTTCTTACACAAATACACATTATTTATAATTAATGTTCTTTTATCTAACAAAAAGCACAAACAAATATTTTGTTGCATGGGTTTATAATAAAACTTCAAATAAGAAAGCGAATTTACACATGATTTTCATTGATGTTTGTACATGATTGGCCATTTGAAACAAAATATATCTTGATTGATACACTGGTGGGCCCAAGGCGCCTTAAGGTGGGATTCGAAATGATAGGCACCCAAATATACCTCATACATTTTGAGGTCAGTATTTCGTGGTATTTCACCGAAATGATTAGGCATTTCCATTCAAATTATACGTAGAACAGAACTTACAACCTTTGCCGATAATACAAAAAATATCCGGTTCAATTCTGTCGGGTCTAGGTGACGGATTTTACGCTTGTTGATGGCTATGTCGTAGTCTTCTTACGTTCAATAAAAAACGCCGATATTCGTAGAATCAGTCACCTATACATGACAGAATTGAGCCGGATATTTTTGTATTATCGACAAAGGTTTCAAGTTCTGTTCGACGTATAATTGAATGGAAATACCTAATAATTTCGCCGAACAACTCAGAATAATATTATGAAGTATATTTGGTTGCCTACTTATTTCGAACCCCATCTTAAAAAGGAATTTTGAACCATTGCTAACAACCTGTAAATGACGATAGTGATGACACTTTTTACGGTTCTATTGCCCGAGCTATTAGTGCCTTTGCCTTTCGATAAAATTTATGTCTAGACTAGACTCTGATATATATAGATCCAGCGGGAACAGCAGGATAGCCGTTCCGGAGCTATTCGGCGCCCGAGTGGACCCCGGGACTCCGGGGCTCCGGGCAGACCAACCATGTTCAATGATTCGAACGGACATATATTATTTTTGTTGCGGGGAGGGTGTAAATATGATGTCACAAAGCCATTTGTTAGCGTGGCTTCCTCCCCGGTTCTCTGCAGGAAAACCACCGCCCGATATGTCGCTCCATATTTATTATCTAGTTTCACCCACACACACACACACATCTATCCTGTATCCCAGAGCAGCGCCATTCGCACGTATGTGAATGTGTGTGTTGGTGTGGTGGTGGTGTTCGCTTTTATATTATATAAACGTGTCGGATGATATATGTTCGTCTACGTACCGTATATATATAGATATAGTGGAGTATATATGCTGGTCTCTTGTGTGTCTGGATTGTGGATGCATTGCTATGTTGGTGTTTGTCGCGCGTTTCCTTCTACCATTGATTTATGGTGGTGTATACGAACATTGCGCCAGATTAGGTCCGCTTTCTTTGTTTGCGATAGAAATGGTGTTATTTTTGGGGATGAAAGACCGCTGGGTGTTGAATAGGTATCGCCTTGATGATGTATTGACAAAAAAGCAGTGTTTTGTTGTTCAAACTTCAAAGAAACAATTGAGGGGCCTAGAAGTAAAAGGGTTGTGTACTTTTTGTGGTTCTGAGATAATAAGCTTTACGTTAAAGTTGTAGTTCAAAATTTCAGAAATATTTTTTTGGAGAATTGTGTTATTATTTAAATTTTATTCATAGTCATCAAAAGATTATAACGAATCAAGAGGAGTGGGTTTCAAAAATGTTGCTGGGAAAATGGTTCAAGTGCTGTAATATGAACTTTATATGTTTTATATCTGTTTGTATAAAAGGCGTATGGAGTGGTGGAATATATTCCAATAATGTGATTAATTTTCTGTACATTTATTTTGATTGGTGTTTTATTCAGACGCTTAAGTATAGAAAACCGGAAAGACGAACGTCCAACTTTTGAAGTTTAATATTCCTGTTTAGACCATTCTTGTTTTTGAGTTAGTTTTAGAGTTTTTGTTTTAAGTAATATCAGAACTCATGTTACTTTATGTGCCACTATTTAACCACTAGTAAACGTGCTAGGAAGTAGCAACAACATTAACGGTTTATGATACTATCGCGGACACTATCATGTGACTTTACTCTGGTATACTGTTGGAAGTAATAGGGTGGATTGAATTTTAAAGCCCACATAAAAGGGTAGTAAGGGAGGTGAAATTTACATGAATTGTTTTCCCCCAAAATAAGGTATCATTTTACTTCAAAACCCCTCAATTATACTCCATGTAGAAAAAGAAAATCCATATCGTTCCGGATTTTTTTTTAAATAGAGAAAGGCACACGAATTAACTTCAATATATTGTTTTTTCATTATTATTCAAGAAGATGCAAACAGAAAATATGTTGCCGAAGACCATGGGCTATAGCAAGATGGTTCACTGTGGCCAGAAAACTCCAAACGTGGTCTACGTACGAACAAATGAAGTTTGCAACCGTTGCCAAGATAAAGGTTTACCCACCACCAAATGATAGCTCTCGGCAAGTACATCAAAAATATGTAGGTAGCTATACTTTTATTTGCCTATGATTTACCATTTTTAACTTATGAGGCCCATTTCGCTTATTTTTGTGTTATTTGAAAAAAACGTAATTTGAGCACAACTCGGTAACCAGTAGAGACAGAGACTTTGCCTATGTAAATTTGTAATCCGCGAACGCATTTTAGCCGGATAGCAAAGGTTTCATGTTGATCCAGGTCCTCGTTTTCGAGATAGGTGTGCCACTTCAAAATTATATGTATAGTTCAAAATATGTTAATTCTTACACAATTTTAGCTAGTCGACTTCAATCAAATGAAGGTTATGGCTCTTGAACCAGTTTTTGGCGCTGATTACGCCGGTATAATTGTAATAAATCGGGATTTCGCGCGAAAGTTTGAAAATGTGTCTGTGGCTTTGGCGCGAGAATTTAGGGGAGAAAGAAAACGCACCAGCATTCATTCGCTTTGGTATCGGATCTTGAAAGAAGTCGGTCGTGCCTCCATCGTTGTGCCCAATGGAACAGAGCCCTATGGGGCCGAGTTATAGAAACTGTGCTGTCTTGTGGTTCTTGTTCTCAACCATTTTAACATGTAAGTTGTTTATTAGAGTTTACTGATTTACATTGTGACCAGCTGGCCAAAAGATTATTATAATTGTTTTAGAATTAACGTTCATATCCTTTGTAAGCAGTGTTGAATTTGTTCAAGTTTTTGTAAATAGATTCTAGTGTGGCTTTATTTGGCTATTAATTTTAGATAGAATAAATAGTTTTGATTGATAATTGGTGATTGATCTTTCACTGACAAAGTTTCAGAGAAAGAACTCACAGGTTTTAAGTTGAGAGTCTTCAGCTGAGAGTCAGAGTGATTTAATATAAATAATATTTAGTAGGGTGTCGCCCCCATTACATAATTAGATTTTTCCTATTTGGAACGGCTTGGAAGTGTATAAAAAAATAAACAATTACTTCAATAATACTCATAATATTTATTTCTTTAAAACAGGTAATAAATACACCTTAAAATACAAATATACAACAAAAAACTATATACTAATCACGTAGAAACCATCTTCTTGCCATCGAAGAACTAAATACACAAAAAACACAAAATTAGCATAGCTAGACAACAAAAATTCTAGAATTAAACGCACCTTTTGGATGGCCGAAAAACATCCATCGAAGTCGCAGGTTATCAGCGACCTTTTTATCCAGCCTGGCAGCGCATTTTTAGTTCCGGACCTGTTATAACGCTCGTCGACCAGAATAACGGCGGCATAATCATTTTTATGTCGGACAGCGCGCCCGATGCACTGATTTACCGCTTTCATACACATGCCCTCGTAAAAACGGTGACCCGAACCGCTACCCTACAAAATAAAACAAATTCAAACAAAATTCGAAAGCACAAAATATAAATATGCATCTTTTTTGTATCACTAGGTATATACATATAAGCAAAATGGTATTATTATAAGCCTAAAGCACGCAAATCTCACCACACCAACAGAAGTTCAGAACTTAATAAAAAAGGACATTAATCGGAAAAAAAGCCCCAGGCTATGAGTTAATAACTGGAGAGATACTTAAAGAACTTCCAAGGAAGGCTATAGTTAAGCTTACAAATCTTACCAATGCCACCTTCAGACTAAGGTATGTTCCCAAACTGTGGAAGGTAGCAGAGGTGATCATGATACTGAAGCCTGGGAAACCTCCACATGGAACAACGTCTTATAGACCTATGTCTCTGCTGCCCATCATGTAAAAAATCTTGGAAAAGTTACTACTCAATAGATACTTTAGGGTCAAACAAGGTGATGCATGCTCTGTCCTTGTGGAAATAAAAGCAGGAGTGCCGCGAGGTAGTGTTTCAAGGCCGGTACTTTACCTACTCTACACCAGCGACCCCCAGCACTAGAAAATAATACTGTCGCAACTTTTGCAGACGACACGGCTATCCTAGCTGTTGGGAACAGCAATGAAGAAACGACGAGAAAACTCCAAACAGCTCTTGGTCATTTTCAGGTCTGGACAAAGAAAAAAAGAATCACACTGAACGAACTCAAGTCAGTACATGTTGACTTCACGAACAAGAAAATACAACACATCCCGGTTGCTATTAATGACCAAATAGTATCGTACGTAAACACAGCCAAATATCTCGGCATGACATTAGACGCCAGGCTCCGCTGGAAAGCCCACGTCAAAAAGAAAAGATAGGAACTAGGAATCCGTTACAGAGAGATGTACTGGCTGCTAGGAAGAAACTCCACGCTGTCTGTACATAATAAGCTTCTCTTGTACGAGCAAATTCTAAAATCCGTGTGGACGTATGGTGCTCAACTCTGGGGTTGGACAAAAAAAAGTAATGCGCCTTGGTACATTAGGAATGATGATCTCCACAAGGACCTCAAAATGGAGTCTGTGTGCAAAGAAATCCAAAAAGTTGCAAGAAGTCACGAGGAAAGGCTTCACCATCACGTAAAGTTTGAGGCCATCCAGCTCCTCGACAACACCGAATTAATCCGAAGACTCACGAGCAAGAAGCCATTTGAGTTAGTGTGAATGTGAGTTAGTGGAAAAGCAGAGTAAGTGCTAGTTGTAGGTGTTAGTTCTAAAAGCAGAGACAGTGCTACGTAGTGCGCAAGAAAAACGTGCCCAGTATACCAGGACCATACCAGGACTAACTAAGAGACATCGTTGGGTGCCTATCAGGCTAAGTTATACTAGTAAAATCAGTTAGGATTAAGTTACTCATTAGTCAATTATGACTAGATTGTAATGCATTTATTGAATATAAAAGAAAATAAATAAATAAGCCTAGAGAAATAACCTAAAAGTACCAAGAATTCAATGAATGGTCTTTTTTTGAAAACTATACTACTGTGTATGTGACTATGGTTATTTTTGTCCAACCATTTATTAAACAAACGAAAAATTACCTCTATTTTATCCAAATAAGCCATCTTCTCTTTCAAATCTGCCGCGTAAATGTTGGCGTATGGCATGCCTACTACGATCACGCAGCGCCCCAAATCGTCGCTGAAGTTCAGCCCTTCACTCAGTTTTCCTCCTAGACATGAAGAAAATTAAAAAGACTGTAATAATTGGAGTTATTTTTGTAATATTTATTTTATTTAACGGGGGAGGAATGTAATAATCGCTATTACTCTGTTTATGGGATCAACGTTATCGCGCGTTGGTCTGCGAGAGACATTCTTATCGCATATAATTCGATACCATAGTCTTGACGGTCGAATACGCGGCTGTAATGTATGTTTTTTTGTATGACAAATTATTCTACACAGGGTCCCTGTGAAATTTTTTAATGGTGTTTATTGCCATGCATTTAATGGCTTTTTTTGGTAATAGATTTATGAGTTTTGGCATAAACTGTATAATATACTGCTGAGCGAAATATATTCATGCTTTTAGGGTAACTGGCTTGCCATCTACACATTTCGTTTAACTTATCGTGTGGTCCTTTTTTCTCCTAAGATGAAGTCAAGGAGGGGGAAGTTTTTTGTTTACTTAGAATAAATGTTTCTTTATTTTTGTATTTTGAGCAATGATTTTTTTAAATGAATTTCGTTATTTAATTGATTGTAAAAGATACTTTTTGTATTCTTCATTTTCGCATTGTTTGATTTGTATTTTCTGGTTCCTTCCTTTGGTAATACATGAAGGAACTAAAAAGGACAAATAAGTTTATACCTAGAGAGAAGTATCTGCAATGTTACAGAAAATGACAATATTTTGGAGACTGTGGCGAACTTAATAATAAAATTATAAACCCCTAACCACAACAAGTATTTTAGAACCTAAATACGTATTTCAGCAACTATGTTCCATCTTCAGTAGAACCTAAAAAGAGAAAAAGAGAGATTAGCACTTCATAGTATCTTTACTGGATATTGTCCAAGCAAATCACTAGTGGAAGTGACGTCCATGTTAAAACATGGACGATTTAACATGGACGTCACTTCCACTAGTGATTTGCTTGGCAATATCCAGTAAAGATACTATGAAGTGCTAATCTCTCTTTTTCTCTTTTTAGGTTCTACTGAAGATGGCAACATAGTTGCTGAAATACGTATTTAGGTTCTAAAATACTTGTTGTGGTTAGGGGTTTATAATTTTATTGTTACAGAAAATGAGTGGAATGAACTACCAAAAAAGCTGTAAAAGAAGAATTAACTGTAACATCACTGGTTATTGGATACCAGCTAAGTTTCTGGATTGTTTTTACAGAATTCACATTATCTACAAACATATTCCTGTAAAACTAGAACACTATCACCTTAATTTTACAGGGCATTTTGTATATTTTACAGGAAAAATACTTTAATTTCACAGTAGTAAGTAATATTCAATCATTGAACTGCGTTTCTTTACAGACTTGTATCTGGTTATTTGAAATACGTTACACGTTTTTCTGTACGCAAAAAAATACTCAAAATGCCTTGGAAAGGACAATATATATTTTTTTGGAGGGTTCTGCTAGGTTGGAACCCTATTTAAAGAGTTCCAGAAAAAAATTTGGGTAACGCTGGTATAAACTATTGAATTTAAACATTGTAGTGTCAAAATTACCAGAGTGGTCACAAATTTTTATGAGAAACAAAATGGTTTAAATACCTTCCTAAACCAACAAACAAAATATAATTCAGTGTTTAAAAAGAACACTTTAGAACAGTGTTTCCCAACCGGTGTTCCGCGGAACACTAGGAGCGGAGCTGCCCTATACGCCTGACGTGAGTGCGAGAAGGACAGTTGAAGAAGGTTGGGAAACACTGCTTTAGAAGAATACATTACCAACAACACTGAAAAGTAGAGCTCCGTTAGTTTTTCCAATTGCTTTAGCATAACTGTCCAGCACAGCGTCAACACCAGAAGATTTCTGTGGTTCCCGGAACACAGCTCTACCAAAATTGACATCCTTAAACTGCTGCCAGATCCAGTTCTCGTATTTATAAGATGGGAAGAAAACCACTATCCCACCTTTTACCTTCTTACAGGCCTCCATCAAAATCATCTTCAAATTATCACCCTTTAGAAACAAACAAAAAATAGTATCAGCTACCATCACAAAAAAAAACATATCATCAAAACATACCATAGAAAATCTACTCTCAAAATTAAACTTCAACTTCTCGCCTTTTGACCCATTAGTCAAAATTACAGGAAGTATATTTTCCTTCGGGATAATATGGTCACAAGAAAACTCGACAATCCTCTCGATATTTGCACCAGCAGTCTTAAAAAGTCTGTCTCTGAACTCCTCAATGGGTTTCATAGTACCACCAGCAACTATAACCTATACCAACACACAAAAAACCAATAAAGAACTACTAAAATAAATAAAAATTAACCAAAACATACAGCTCTTGCGTCCTTAACAACATCTTTGAAGTGTTCGGTTGGATTCAGCACCAAAAACTGCAGTTTCCTGCAATTTTTGTCCGCCATATTTGCTATGAGGACCCTTCCATCATTGTAGGCGTATGTCAGAGCTTCCATGAAAGATATCACGCTTAAAAGTGGGTTTGACACCGCGGGGATATCTTTGCCTGGCTGTTCAACTGTTTTTGGAATGATTGGGTTCGGTTTTTTGTTTTCAATACTCGATAAAAATTGTTTTATGCCTTTCTTTGGTTCATCTGCGATTGTTTCGATTTTTGGGTGTTTTATAGCAAAACCTCGTAGCTAAAATATTCAAATTTGAATTTTGTTATAGATATAAATATGCAAATATACAGAGTTATTGGTACCTGAAGATTTTAGATATATAAATTACATTGATAGATATTTATATGATTTTTTTTTGAGGAAATTTCGGTTTAGGAACAATTATTAATCACGTGTTTCAAGGAATACGTCCAAGTACCAAACACCCAGTATAAAATTGTCGAAATATGAAACACAAATATGGCGCAGTCTATTTTATAACGCTGGCGCCACCTTGTAGTTTTTTCTATAACTAAACTACTACAGCCATCTACAGTCAGACCGCAAAAGCTTCCTCAGCGCGTGGGTAAAACAGATTTCTACGTTAGCGATGTCGTTTAAAATTAGAAAATAAAACAGTACAAATTATATGCGCAATATTTAAAATAAAACGTGCAATTATTGTAAGCATTTGATAAAACAGAATGATAAAATACAATAAAATAGAATAAGTAATTGTGCATTTATATATTTAAATGTTTAATGATTTATTTAATATTTGTTTTAATATATTTGTATACTTAAATAAATAAATGTGCAATACAATCGTCACCTCTATAAAATTATAATGAGCAGCTACTTATTCATTGAAAAAAATATATTTCCAATGGTTTAAATAACTCAGCATTTGATAATACTATAAGCACATTCAATAATCTAAATTGTACCTATAATTGTATATATATATTGATTTAATTGTACATATCTATTTAAATATTGCACGCTTAATTCAATTTAAAACTTACTTTTTGAGCTAATCTTGATGCCTTACAAAATTTCACCAATTGGAACATATTGTAGTTATCAATTTCTGCTTTTAGAACGAAATTGTTGACAGTGAATATTTCAGACTTGTTCTCCTTGACTTCTTTCCAATTTTCTTAAAAATATATAGTGTTTTGACGTTGGAATAAAGATATGGAAAAAATTACGTACCTAATAATTCTTTTAATCTTGTAACAACGAACAACATTTGGTTTATTCGTAATAAGTTCACGGATGAAAACCTTGTGTTGTATCTGGCTTTATAGCCCTTCAATTGTTTCTCACAGTGGTATAATTGCGCGTAATTTACTTCAGCGCTGTACATTTGTACCATAGCTTCTAATAGATTATGGGCTTCATCAATAATAATGACGTTATTTTTTAATTTAATCCCTGCAATATTAACCTCGTAAATTAAGGAAAATACTTTGGAAATATGTATAATTATACCGTTTGCTTCCCTAGTAGCTTTATGCAAAATAGTATTATACGGCACCAAAACAATTTCAGCATCTTCAGCAGCTTTTCTGCTAGCGTAATAAGGACACGCCTTTAATTCTTTTCCACTGCTTACTAGATCCTCGATATCCAACACTTCGACCAAAGACAAATCCCGTAGATCCTCGATATTCGATTGTTTGTAAAATTCGCATTTTCCAACCGACGATTTTGTCCGTTTAGTTACTTTACCTTCATCACTTTTTACCGACTTATTTTTCTGCATGTCCAAACATTTCTCGTTGATCATCGTTATATTCCTTAGCTTTGAAACATTCGGATTCACGCAGTAGTTCTGTCTCGAACCCAAAGATGTCACTCTGATATTTTCACCGAACGGAGATTTTATTATTTCCCCTACGAACTGGGATAGTTGAGAATGCGTTCGACTGCATATGTAAACCTAGAAAGTTAAATCAAGAATTAATTATAGGAAATATCATTATATAAACACCTGTCAAAATAACATAACCTCAATAAAAAGAAACCTGTCAATGGTACTTTGACAGTTATAGTTTAGATTGATATACAGAGTGATCCAATACCTTAACTGCCTCGTATTTATTATCATCTTCTTCATCTGATAGGTCTTCCTTGTCGGTATCAATAATATCCTCTAAAATAATATCGTCTTCATCAATATCTTTATTTTCTTCACCTTCGACTGTTTCTTCTTTCCTCGTTTCAATTGTTTTTGTTTTATACTTCTTATTCTTGCTAGTTTCTCTCTTTTTCTTGTACAAATTCTCAATCTTTTTATCGTAGTCGTTAATTTTACCGCATTCGGTCTTCAAAGCGCTTAATTTCCTATTTACTTCAATCCCTTCGCACTGCGCTGAAAACCAACCGGTTTTCTCGTCGTCTAGCTTTTGTTTTTGCGTTTCGAGCTCTTCGATAACTTGATTTATTACGTTCCGTTCTCTTGCGTTATGATCTTTTAACCATTTTATCGCTGAACATATCACACTTAAAGATTTTCCCTTTAAAAAAAGTTTCTTATGCTGCAGTTTTGTTTAATTGTTTAATATCAACTTACGGTTCCCGTGGGGCTTTCAAAAATTCCTAAATTTCGGTTCTCTATAACCTCATAGAGTTTGGTCATAAATTCATGTTGAATTTCGTATGGTGTAAAAGGAAAATCGAATTTTTCAGGAGGTTTTAATACAGCTTGTTTATCCATTTTTAACCCTGTTATGGTTTTCGCGCTTTGAAAAAGTTAGGTTATGTCAGTTATGTGAGGTTAAGTATGTTTATAAGTTTGACGTTTTGCTACAGGTACCTGTAATTTCAAAGAAGAACGATTTGAATTCGAAGAAACTGGGTTTATAAAATATTGTTTGCTTATTGTACGGTAATTATTTAATTAGATAGATTTAGGTAAATTAAATTATCGCTTATTAAAATGAATGTTTTGGTGTTTTATTAATTAAAACCGGTCTATGGGGGAATACTAGTGAAACGGTTTCTGTAAAATGAGGTCATTATGATTTAAAACCTACATTTTCTTTATGTTGAGCTACTCGCTACACTTTCAATTAAAAGTAAATCATGCCTTATTCAAGCATGACGAGGTTGCCGCTCCTTTTTGTTCTTTTATTAGCGCCAACAGCGTATTTAACTCCGCGTGTAAGCTGATTTATTTATGTAACAATAGTTCTTTACATATACATATCTAAAAATTGTTGTTTCTTGCAGTTAACAGTTACAATTCTTTACGAATCGTTATGTCCGGACAGTTATAATTTTATTACCTCGCAACTGTATCCAGTTTGGAACGAAATTAAAGAATTTGTTCATCTTAAATTTGTACCATTTGGAAAAAGTTTTGTAAGTGTTCTTTATTAATTAAAATATATTCTTAGGTAGTATATTATATATGAATAATTAAAAAGTTATTTTTGTACAGATTTTAATATTATAAAGGTTTATAACGTATGTTTCTTTGTAGAGTTCCATGGATGGTGCATTTTTCAAATGCCAGCACGGCCCTAAGGAATGCGAAGGAAATAGGGTGATGTCATGTGCCCTAAATGGCCTTTTAGATCAAAGTTTGCAAGTTGAATATGTGAATTGCTTCATGGACATTTACAGAAATGCTCCGTTTGACAATCAAGAATTTGGACAAAAGGTATGATGCTAATTTATTTCTTTATACTTTATTCTCATCTAGCAATAAAATGACTTTATGTAAAAGAGTGTAATCTACTGGAAAAGTTTTTTTATGGTAACTATGGGAAAACAATGGGTATAATATACATTATGTTGCTTATTGCTAATGAGAAAATGAGTTGTGAAAATCGTAATATTGAACATACAGGTTGTCAACATCAAATTTCTATTCTGTATACTTGGCTTTTTGTCTAATTTTTTTTTATATCAACACATTCATTGTACTACAAAGAAACGCTTGCAGTGTCTCAAGGGCACAAAAGCAAGGTTAAAATCTGGCTTTGAAACCTTATTGAACTATGCTAAAAAGTTAATCTGCTTTAAACAAAAAAAAATAAACAGTTTTAAAAAATTTAACCTTATCTCTATTTTATTTTAACTCGATTGTCCATTTTCCATAACCACCACATAAAAAATGCTTTTTAATTTAACAGCGTTATATAATAATAATTAACCGAAACCTTCGATTGTTTCTTTTACTTATGACGTCATCAACAATTTATTTTTTAATTGCAACCTGTATTGTTCTTATTGACTTTGATAGTCTTAATGGTAGCAGAGAAAATTTTATAGCTTTAGAGAAAATGGTTGAGACAGACTCTTAAGATGTTTGTTATTTTTGTTTTTTTTTTTTTCAGTAATAAATACTTACCAGTATCCTTGAATTTTGGCTTTTTTTTAGTGCGCCATAAAAGTTGGCTTAGATTGGGAATCCATAAGAAAATGTTACGAAACTAAAGATGGAACCCAACTACAACTTCAAGCTGAGCAGGACACACTCAGAACAAAACCAAGCTTCGTTCCAACAATTCTTTACGACGACGTAAGTATTATTAAGTCAAAAAGCCAAATACACATAGAGTGAACACAAAAAATTCCTTCATTAACTAAGGTAAATTCCTGTAAATTTGTAAATAATAGTGGTCAAAAGAGTAGTACACTGTGGTATTATGAAAATACAAAGCATTTTAGTCAGCCTAAATAGATATTAGAATTTTCTTAGTTATTGTTATCCTGTAGCGATGTAAAAAGAAGTCGAACTGCAGTTACCTTATAAAGAAAAAATCAACTTTCAGCATAACACTCAATTATCAAGATCAGTCAAACTGCTAGGTTAAATTCTGACTGTTAAAATATTGCTAGAATAAGAAACGATATGAAATCATGTCCTAAAATAAAGTTCAATCTTGTAGATTTCTCACTTTATCCAACTAAACAGAAATATGTCGGACAGTGTCTAAATTTGAGATGTTTTTTGACCTTAAAATAAAAAATAAAACAGCAGTTTTTATTGAGAAGTTTTATTAGTCGATAAACATGAAACAACCGAAAGAAAAATCTTAGTCAAAAAGATTTCCAATAAGAACAGAAACATCCAAAATCCAACTGAACACATTACCAGAGGACAATTTAAAAACATAACCATTTTACTTTCTTTTTACAGGAGTTCGACCAATATCTCCAAGACGCAAGCTTGGACAACTTTAAAGCCGTCGTTTGCAGTGTAGTCAAACAAAAACATAACCTCGAATGCGACATTTAGAACCTAATCTTCATTTCGAATAAGCCTAACTATTTAATCACAGTACCAAGTACCTACGTTACGTACATAATAACTATCTTTAAAAAACAAACAATAGTAACTGAAAGATAGGTTATGATTTTTACCTATATAACTTTCGACTTACATCTATACAACAACGCACAACTTGGGGTACGGAAATTTCCCCAACAAACTGAAATAATAATAGAAACGTAGAAAACACAACCTCGAACTAGACGGAATAATTTTATTCGTAAAAGACATCTGAACGCCGTCTAGTCGTCACGGTGTAACATGAGACCTCTTCCGCGTCCGATAGGCGTAACCTGTCCAGCTCGGGCTAAAAATTAAAACAAAAAAATGTAAGGTTATGTTTTCTGGTTAAGAAATCTAAAGAAAAATGTATTTATCATCTTCTTTTATGTACCCTATGCAATGTTTTGAGTTTTATTTTATGTTCATGTTCAATAACAGGATTTAATAAAAATGTATTTGCAAAAGTAAGACCTACCAAGAAACTCTCCCTTATATACCTATATTTACACCTCACTGCGCACATCTGGAGCTACCGCTCACATGTGCTTTTCCACCTGACCGCGTTAGAATCGATTTCCAGACCCTACTAATGTCAGTACCAACCTCGCGATTGATGTTGTTAGTACGTTTGTAAATTTCGATGGCTTCTCTAATAAGCCTTCGATGATAATTACCAACCCTTGCCAACATCTTCACGTCATCGAAAATCATTGTGTGTCCCGACTCGTGGCAGTCTTGAGCAACAGCGGGCTGTTGAATCTTGCGTAGCCGGGTGTCTCTACTATGCTCCTTGACTCGACATTCGATACTTCGTCCTGTCTGTCCTACATAGCATGTTCCACACTCACATGCTATCTTGTATACCCCTTCGTTCTTCAGGAGGGGTGTGATATCCTTTGGGTTAGGCAAAAGATCCTTTACCTTTGCTGGTGCTCTGTACCTTACCGTGATACCCGATTTCTTCAGTATTCTACCGATTCTTTCTGATACCCCACTTACGTATGGCAAGCAAGCGAACCCCTTTGACTCTTGCCGCTCCTCTGAGACTTGCGGTTTTCTTTGTGTGACACCTCGTATGTCAGACTTGGTGTATCCATTCTGACGTAGAGCCCACTCCAAGTGTTTCCGTTCGCCGTCCAAGCTGCTGGAGTCGCACACCTTCTCGGCTCTGTTGAACAGAGTGTTAATAAAACTTCTCTTCTGTTGGGGATGGTGGTGTGATTTGGCGTTCAAGTACCGATCGGTATGTGTCTTCTTACGGTAGACTGTATGTCCAAGCGTACCCGTTGACGTTCTGTATACCACCACATCCAAAAATGGCAGCTGATTATGCTCTTCTATTTCCATCGTGAATTTGATGGAAGGATTAACATTGTTCAGGTGGCTAAGGAACTCAGTTAGTTTATCTCTACTGTGTGGCCAAACCACAAAGGTATCATCAACATATCTGACCCAATGCTTGGGGTTTGTAAGGACTTGACCTTATGGATTTTTCTTCAAACAATTCCATGAAGAAATTGGCGATTACCGGTGAAAGAGGTGATCCTATGGGTGCACCCTCTACTTGCTCATACAATATTTATTATTTTAATGCTCAAGTTTTTCATTTTAGGGCACAATATGAATAAAATATTGCTCATTATAACATTTTTCATGTAGCATATTCATATATATTGAATACTCAATATATATTATTTTAATGCACAAGTTATCCATTCTAGGGCACAATACGTATTCTTTTATGGAACATATTTATTTAATGGACAATATTTAATATTTTAAAGACTCAAGAGAAAAAACTAAATTATGCGGGCAGAAAAAAAAAATTGTTTGATCCATAGTTTTAAATTTCTTAAGTAACAAAATAATATTGCTTACAACTCGTTGCTGGCCTCCGGGAAGGTACGTACGTAGACCCGGTGCTCAGCTGTGACATTGCAGGTTGCGACTTCAATTGTTCTTGCAAATCTGTCTGCGACTGCGACTGCGACTGGTAATCTGTCTGAGAACCACTGGGGCAGCTCATATCCGCGAGGCCCACTGACATGGTCATAGGTCTTCTTATGCGGATTGCTCTCTTGGGCACTTGCTGCCAACTCTGATCTTCCTCTTCAACCTGAAAAGTGCAAGAAAGATTCATTCAAAACGTTCTTTCATTTCCGTAACTCGACTTAATTCAATAAGAGCTGTTAAGAACCGGCCTGCATTATAGGTGATGTCAGTTTTCGATTTGCTTGCCTCATACTTAAACTTATGAGTAAGGTGGAAGAGTATTCGATAAAATAATCACATCTTTCATACTTATCTTTATAATCACTGGCAAGCATTTAGTATGTAATGTATTATGACTGTAAATAAAATTATAATTAACTGTTCTTTTGTAACATTATTATCAAATTCTTGGAGAGAATGTTTGTTGGAAAAAATGAAGAATGCACAGAAGAAAATGATCCTAGAGAATTAAGATAGGAAGCAAAAAGGTACAGAATAAAAAGCTGCACCAGGAAAAACACTAAAAATTCCAGATGCAAGAAATATTTGCAAAAATTAGATTAAAACTATTATAACACGGCAAATATAAATTTTATAAATGGGTTATATAAATAATTCTTACGGTGCTAGTGTCTGTGCTGCTGTCAAACCCATGGTAAGATGTTACGTCACTGTCATCGTAACCTGTACTAGTGTTTTCCAAGTTTCGACGAGAAACTCCTCCAAATATTTTCCCACCTCTAGTTGTAGCAGCCGTAGTGGTTGTAGTACCCTATAATTTAAAAAAAGAGTATCAATACATATCTATTAATTATTCATTAAACATTACACTGGCCAACAAGATTTTCTGGTCTTTTTTCACCTACCACTTGTGTCCAATTTATTGGATACCTACGTCCATTGTATTGGACACTTGAGTCCATTATATTGGACACTTGGGTCAATTATATTACAGTACAAATTATTTGCGCACTATATAAAATGAAACGTGCATTCATTGTAAGCATTTGATAAAATATTTGACCAATACAAAAAACATTTGACCAATACAAAAAATATTTGAGCAATGCAAAAAATGCCTTGAGCATTTAAAAAAATAAATGTGCAATATATTTATAATATGTGTGTCAGAATAAGTAATTGTACTTTTATATATTTGAATGTTCCCTTCATAATATATTTGTGCACTTGTATAAATAAATGTGCAATACAATCGTTACCTCTATAAAAATATAATGTGCATCTCAAAAAATAATCGTTAATTAAGAAATATATATGTTCAATAGTTTAAATAAATCAGCATTTGAAAATTTGGTATGAGCATTCAATAATCTAAATTGTGCAATGAGAAAATTATAATGCGCCCTCGAGAGATTATAGTGTGCATTAAGTTCTGCAACCCGCAGCGCATTTATGTGTATCGTACAGCTTAGTCCTGTCGTTGCTCTGTGGTTTTGGTGTCAGCTAAATAAAACTTTATAACTGAGTCATAAAAATTGGTTTGACAGGGAAGTGAACTGTTTTATTTTCTTTGAATAAATCAGTTCATAGTGTAAATATAATTCTAGTTACAATCATAACTTCAAAGATACCAAATCGCGCGCGTTTGAGAAAAGGCGATTTCAGTAATAAAACTTTTGTTTAAACCCTTATAATATGTATAAGAATATTTGTGTTGTATCATATGTATCCTACGTCTTTTCTACTGCTTGTTGTTATACTTGTTTATTTTTTATTGTTTCAGAAACTGCCGTTATACGACATATAATAAAAATTCCTTTTGCACACGTATTTAGTAGAATTACATGCTGTACAATTGTCAATATTTTTTTTCTCTTTTGGTTGCTATGATAATCAACATTGTTTAATAGTAGTACCTTTGCCGCTGTATTTCAGTAGGTAAGTACCATTACGCCATATGTTTTGTTTCAAATACGGTTATTCCGTGTACAATTTTAACTTGCTATCTAATAATTATTAGTTTTATAAAATGAAACATACATAACACCTGTGCGGGGTTTTTATACATACAAAACATACATAACAACCCAAAAACAATGTAATAATTTTACAATAAACAATTAATGAATCGTTTGTTTTCTTGTAAAATGGAGGTTTACTCTTACCATTTTTTCAAACAATTTTGCAAATGAGCCGCCATTTCAGTAATTTTGTCAAGATAGTTTGATAATAAATTAAACTATAGGAAATTTTGTATAACTTATGTATATAAAATGTTTTGCTAATATTCATACTTTAACTGTATGAGCAAATTCTATTTGGTCGGGATCTTGTCTGCATTAAAACTAGTAATGAAACTAGTTAGCCAGGATTTGACAGATGTTTTGATTCTTTTGACGGTATTGTCAGAACATCAGCGTTTGCGTTGCACGCGAATTCGACACGCAGATGCGGCGAGATTGCCATGACGAAGCACTGCTGTATAGTATGATAAAGTAGGTAATGTGCTGGCCACATCAGATTTTGTTTTAATTCAACTTATATTTTTTGGGTTATGTTCATAACACCACGGTTTATCGATCTTTCATTTTATGAATCCGATAATAGAGATAGAACCTACAAATGAAAATATTATATTTAATATCGCTATGTAGGTATGTAGACGTTTTTTTTTTTTAGTTAGTTTCGATATTTTTCCTCCTGATTGTGTAATTAATGATTTAAGTTAATTTTTACCAATTTTAGGGAAACATGACAGACGAAAATATATCTCTTTATAATATTTTTTATGTAACATATTGATATTTATTTAATGCTCAGTATGTATTATTTTATTGCACAATCAGCCATTCTAGGGCACAAAATGAATTAAATATTACTCATTATAAAATATTTTATGTAACATTCATATATTATTTAATGCACATTATTTCTTTTTTTAATGCACAAAGTATCTATTTGAATGCACTTATTTAAATAATGCACGCTTAAATCGCACCCATTATATTAGACACCTGCGTCCACTTTATTAGACAGTACAAATTATATGCGCACTAAATAAAATAAAACATGCATTTATTGCAAGCATTTGATAAAATATTTGACCAATAACAAAAATATTTGTCCAATACAAAAAATATTTGAGCAATGCAAAAAACTGCATGAGGAAAAAACCGGAATACCCCCTTAATACACAAGTTATCCATTCTAGGGCACAAAATTTATTATTTTAATGCACAAAGTATTTATTTTATTGCACATATCTATTTAAATAATGCACGCTTAAATCGCACCCATTATTAGACACCTACGTCTATTTTATTGGACACTTACGTCCATTTTATTGGACGCTATGTATCATAACCACTCACCGATTTTGTTGAAGAAGGAGTAGGTGGATTACTACTAACGGATCCAAAAGTATTGGCGGCAATCTCGTCCCGAGTTTGCTGGTTTACCAGCGCGTTCTTAGGAACGTGTATCCCCGGAATAATCTTGATATTGGCCAGGGGGTTGCACTGGTCGCACAGCATATAAACGTATCGAATGGCGGTGGCCCTGCTGCAAAACTTTTGTCCGTCCAACGCTTCGTGGTACTGAAAAAACAAAAACGGCTATAAGCATAAAAACAAAGTTTTCGGCGATTTTTGTTTCGCTATCGAGCTTACCGAACATGCGATGTCATGGCAAGATTCGAACTCGTCTCTCTCCACTATCATCCTCGCGATGCTCACCCACGGCCAACAATCGACGAGATAAGTGTTGTTTATAACGAACATGAGATATTCGAGCGAGTACACTTTGAATATATTCGGATGGTCTGAAAAATATGTAATGGCATAAGTAGGGTGGCCAACATTGTGCCTATGCTGACCCGGAGAAAAATAATTAAATTATGGAACATAAGTTTTAACTTTCTTTTAAACTTTTTACTTTTAAAGTTTCTCACATGGTCTCAAGAAGTAAAATTAAATTTAATTTTACTTCTTGAGAGTAAATTGTAGTGAAGATTGAGTAATAGAGTGCTTCTCATTTTGCGAAAAATTCCTTTTTGTTTAAGGGAAATCGCTGCAAACTGTATGATTAGAATAACAATTCCTGTATTATCATAATTTTTACAAAATATTTCGATGATTACCTTTAGTTAACCCATAGAATTTAACTGAAAACCCGTAGCGCGGAGATTGGTCACCAAAATGACCATGTTCGCAATGCTAGACAGAAGTAAGATGTGTTTGTTTCTCTTCATATTCTTGTTTTTCATAAGACTGTACAATAAGGTTGCTCAAGTTTTTCATTTTAGGGCACAATACGAATAAAATATTGCTCATTATAAGATTTTTTGTGAAACGCATTCATATTTATTGTATGCTCAATACGTATGATTTTAATGTACATATGTATCAATTCTACATATGTACATTTATTTAATGCGCAATCTTTAATATTTTAATGCTCAAAGTTTTTACTGACATTGGTGGTGATAATTTTCTATAACTATGTCCAGATACCCACATTTCTGTTAAAATTATTTTCTTTTTCTATTCAGAACAATTTAAGTAAGTTTTTAAGATAAATACTATTAAAAGAAAAAACATACCATACTCCAGGCAAATCTGTCGCAGCATTTTGTCAATTTCGTGTACCATAGGCTCTGCGGTAAAAACAGGTGGAGTGCCAGCACCAGATACAGGCTAGAATAGTTAAAAACAGTAAAAAATCCATTCAAAAACATCTTCATATCAATTAAGTAAATCAAAATATATGAACATTTTATAATATCTTATTGGACACTTGGTATTAATCATACAAAACACACAAAATGAAAAAGAAGAAATATTCTAGTTAAAAATAAAATAATCACACACAGAAATAGTTTTTTAGGAAAAAAAGAACAATATAGGCAAAACTGGGAGAGCTGAAGATTACTCATAGATTTCAGCTGTTATTTTAGACATACGTTACACAATATTTCTAAATATTGACGCGTGTTAAAACGAAATAGCATACTTTTCATACGTCTGCTGTATAATTTAAATGGGCAAGACAAAAAAGTACGTCTGTTCTTAGAACCATAAGAACGAATGACAGCGGTAGCAACCTAACCTCCAATTCGAGCGCGAACGTGTGATGTGAACAAGATGTTTTCGTTGGTATGTTTTCACTTTGCTTCTGTTAAACATGCTAATGATGGATATATAAATTAGATAGGACAATTATCACAATTAAATGACAGTATTTTTAATAATTAAATATTAATCTTGAACGAACTACCTAGTAGGCAACTTAATATACACAGCTAATAACCTATTCACGCGGTACGTTCATATCTTGGTTCATACGATTTTAAGCGATGAATCACCTTCAGCTCTCCCAGTTTTGCCTATAGTAAAACATGAGTACTACCGTCATTTTTGTCACATTTAGCTGCACAAAACAAACAACAATATAGAGAGACATAAATCCACGAGAATCTTCCGTTAGTTTTGTAACTTGGCACCGTAATAAAATAACATACCGTTAACTCTATAACTAGAGAGAGCAGGACATCACGCAGATTATTCTTACTGCCAAAATCCGTTGACAGTTTATGGGTATCTTCAGCTGTCTGCTCCACGGTGTACTTGTAGCCCGTGGGAAAATTACCTGCGCAAAAAATCCTCAAACATTAACAACAAAAAGATAAATAGAAAAAAAAGTTTTTTAAGGCTCCCGTCTCAATTCGAATAGCGAACTGTAGCAAACTTCTCTCCAAAGCTACGAAATACAAAAATCACCAGATGTAGATGGCGCTACTATAGACATGTCTGTTTTTATTTCGTATTTATTGCATTCGACGTATGGCATAACCTAAAGAAATTAATGTATTGCTTTCAATTTGTACAAATATTCAAACTGGACTGTGTTTGAGTTTTCTAGTCGATGATATTATAGTACTTTCACAATCGTCGCTATTGTAAACATGGTTGCCAACTTATTACAAACACGCACTACAATACTCCAGAGTGCAAGTCTAGAGAAGTTCAGAAGAAATTAACTTGCGCTCTTATAGTCAACCTTTAATTATGATGTATTACTGCGGACAATAATCAGACGCAACTGCCATCGGAGAGCATTTTTATATTTGTAGACCACACAAAAATTTGCATAAGTAATCTTCATAAATATTGAAATTCCTTTCCGATCGCAGTTGCGTAAGAACCGTCAAAATCGAATGGTAGCAAGAATTTCGCGATTGGCGCAATAACTATGACGTAGGTTATTTTCGCGTTTTCAAGGTCGGAGACGGAAGCATTAAGTTCTGGGACAACGTTTACACTTACCAGGGTACATGTCTGCATGGAACACATTTGTCACGCCATTCTCCAAGCTAAACTTGACCAAACCAACTTCAGCAGGATAGTATCTCTTCGACACGTCATGATAGCAGAATTTATTCATATGCATTGTGTAGAAAATATGCTTCTCCAAAGCTAGATAGATAGATAATCATATATTATTATTATTGCATTATTTTATACAAATTTGGAATAAGGTCGAGTGGTGTAAAAACGTAAATGTCCAATAAAATGGACGCAAGTGTCCAATAAAATGGATGCCTGCCTGAATTGGTTTGCCTGAAAATCCTATGTAACAAGTTTTTTTTATCCTCTTCATCTTTTGATATTTTCAAATAGCTTTTTCTTGATTTTTTGAAATGGAACATCCTGTATAATATGGTTAGGCTGTAATAACACCTATTATTTCTCT
Source organism: Melinopterus prodromus (assembly GCA_964023965.1). NCBI lineage: Eukaryota > Metazoa > Arthropoda > Insecta > Coleoptera > Scarabaeidae > Melinopterus > Melinopterus prodromus. Next base: position 62,028,015 of record OZ030394.1, read on the forward strand.
CCAATGTATATACAGTGCAAATTATAGTTGAAATAAATAAAATAAAACATGCATTTATTGTAAGCATTTGAACAATACAAAAAATTACTTGTACATTAAAAAAATTAATGTGCAAGAAATTTATATAAATGTACATCACGATAAATTAACGTGCATTTATATATTTAAATGTTCCTATCATAATATATTTATACACTTAAATAAATAAATGTGCAATACAATCGTTACCTCTATAAAAACATAATGAGCAGCTTAAAAAATACTTGTTCATTGAAAAAAAAAAAAATATATATATATATTTCCAATAGTTTAATAACTCAGTATTTGAAAATATTAAAAACAAGTAGAAAATCAACATTGACAATTTAAAAGATAAAAGGTGTCAAAGTGTGCGTATTGACATCAATAATAAACAAAATATATACTCTATTAGATAATAACTTGCTTTTACATCTTAAATTTGTTCAAAAATTTTGCATTTTTGTAAAATGTTTCAAGAATAGTCACGGCAAAAGAAATTGTTTGATCGAGCCAAATTTTCAATTTCCCATATAGATGCCAATAAAACATTTTGACGTATTTTTGTTTTCTTCTTTAAGATCAAATTGGATAACTTTAGAATTCATATGCCATGGATGTTTACTCACGTGACGACGTTATTTATTGTTAAAAATTGATGAAATATTCAGTGCAACTTCTTAGAATATTAATATTATTAGAATATTATTATTATTAATATTATTAGAATATTCATATTTATTTGTTAGTTAATATTGGGTTATATTAAGTAAGCGTGCTGAGTGTATATTGCTGACTAGACGTGTATTATACTGTACTACTGTAATATGATGTATTGGAATCAGATTGTACTCAGCCGTCGTACAATAAAGACTATCAATTATTGTGACTTGGTCTTTTCAATCGCAACCCTTTGCAACCCTCGTAACTATGTCTTGTCACGAAAAAAATTAATATTAGATTCTTGCACGTTTTTCGGTTTCAAATATAGTTCAAATAGCCCAACCATACATTATAGTTTTGCCCTTTCTGACAAAACTCTTCCAGTAAAAAAAGCGATAATTGTGTGATGAAGAAATGTCAAAAGTGACCATATTACCTCTGTCACAGCTCATCACATTATGTTTTGTTTTCCTGTTGTTGAGAGTAAAGTAACTAAAAAGACTTAAGCAAGTTGAAAAGGTTCATGTTTGTCTCTATATCGAATTATATCTAGTACTTGCAAAATTTGTTCTTCCTATTATAGGACAATGTTGGTGTAAAAGAACATATTATGCTTGATACTTAATTTAATCAGAAAGGGTGCTGTTATAGGCTGATATTCACACTAAAAAAATAGCAGCTCAATTGATTTATTGTAGGTCTGTGCCCACATTTCGTTAATTAATAAAAAATAAGAAAATAATTTAAGTTTAACTTTTTTAGGATCTCGGGATTTATATTTATAATCCCGGGATCCCGAATAAACTCATTAAACTACAAAATAGATATAGGACATACTGAATATAAATTTAAAAAAACTTAAGGTACTTTTCAGTTAGCAAATAATATATATATATACAGACTGTTCCGTTTAAAAATCTATGTATAATAACTAAACGCTTGAAAACAAAAATGTATAAATACAATACAGTAACAACAACTGATTTTTTTATTCATCACATAGTTATCTCTGATATGGGTGAGTTCACACTTTTCAATTAGAGTTAACGCTGTTAGAATATCTGACTCATTGTAGGTCTGAATTGTTTCTTAGATAATCCATTAGCATTGCTATTAACGTACCTCATTTTTGCAACTATAGTAATTACCGAATAATCTTAGACCGCGATCATTATTCACCGCTCTACTGGCATGTTGAAATTGATCCTAAGTGTTATGTTTAAAACACAACATTATGTGCAACACGAATAAATATAAAAGTTTTTTGCATCAAAATAATTATAGCCTTGAAAAGAATTATTTAATCAATTTCTGAATGCATACCCTATGAGACCATTCGCAAATGGTTGAATTTCTCATTTCTACTCCACTTGACCTAAGGTAAGCGCCAAAAATTCAACTAACGAGAAATATGTCGGAATTTAGGCCAGCGTATGAATTTGTGACGTTTACCTCGATCAAAAAAAGTAATCAACTAATAAACAGCTTACTTCCGTTACTCTTCGCAAGTTTGACGATATTCTCCGTGTCTATTTTCGCTTGCTTGTCGCGATTCTCCAATTCGACACGTTCTCTTTCAACCTCGTCAAGTGATTCGCCAAGCGTGGTTTGCTTTTTTCTCTTTGTCGTCTGATTCCATTTACCTGCTGTTTGGATGTACACATTTTTCTCTTGCTGACTAAGTTTCTATAAAATTGTATCGATTAGAAATATTGTAACTTCTAAAAAAGTGATGGCAACGCACCTCCCAATGTTTCCCAGCCTCGTCACAAGCTTGCTGCATGCTCATATTGTTGGCTCTCCTGAATTCGGTGGCGAAAACTTGAAATCCGTTGGCTTTTCCCATCTTGCGAATAAAAAATGAGGTTATGTTTAATATGAGGTTGTAAATGTATGGAATACTAACTTATTATTTTGCGGGTACTTTTTATGCCTGGTAAAACGCAAAAACGGGTGCGCACTTTGGCTTTTATGGAATGTGCAGTATACCTACCGATTGTGCTTACTTCTAATTTTTGTGATAAGTACAAATATCTAGCACACGAATAGTACTATCTGCATGAACAATACAAACAAACTGGTTTCAAGTTCTAACTTGCAAGACGAAAAATAGAATTATCAGTTTTTAATAAAGCTGTTATCTAAACTGTATCGAGTTTCGGCTTCGCAGAGCGAATCACTGAATAAAACTGTTAGTATGATTGATGATGAACTACTTGGCACCTATTGGTGTTGACTGGTCTTTTGGTATTGTGTTGTGAAAGTGAAAATCTGTTTACATTCTATATTTTCTTCTTCTGTAACGGTAATCAAATGTTCTAACAAATCATAATATGCGATAACAAAACGAAAAATAACGTACGATAGTCTGGTAATCACAGTAATCACCACTAATCACAGTCAATCACAGTAAATACTGCAGTTTGCAAAATTATCCCACTTTGATTTAATTTTTGTGGCGCCACCTAGCGCAAACAATATAAAACTAGTCCTTGGCGGATGTGCAGTAAATATTTTTTTATAAATTTAATGTAACAATAAATTTAATAATAAATTTACCTTTTTCTAAAGACGATTGACCGACAGTTTGGTTTTTGGCAAATACATACATATGGAGAGAACCATAGAGAGAACGTTGACGTTTTAATTGCAAACGTCAAATCAAAACTGACAAAAACGACAGAATTGTTGTTATTTACGTTATTTACACAGTGATTGAAAATAGCAATCTGGCACGAAACAATTAAAAAAACGACAATCTGTGATCATCTGAGATGTTGTAGCATATATTTTTACTTTGAAACTACATGTAATCATTGTTTATCTCGAAAAGTGTAGCAGTTATGGAAACATTCATTTGAAGGAATTTGTTTGTAATTGGCCGTAGAGGGAACGGTAAATTTTCTGCGGTAGAAATAAACAGGCCGGTTTAGAATGGTACCGCACCAAAAATAAATAATTCAAAAATATTTTCGTTATAGATCTCCTGGCGCCATCTATGAGTGAACGGTGAAACCATTACTTGTGCCGATTTCTCCAGAGATGGCACCCGCATGCTCGTATTTTTAATTGTCGGAATTAATTCATTTAATTAATAAACCATAGTCCATACATATTTCGGCAAAATCTCATAAACAAATATTAATCCTAACGCCAAGACGCACATTTTGCTTTTTGTTTCATCAAAATCGGTGGTGATATCGAAAATCCCAAATTTTTTCGTTTTTCATTTTTTATCTGGAAATCAATGATCATTCCAATATTTGATGACGCAAGCGACGTCTTTCAGCGTACGCATTGTAATAATCTCCAAATAATTTCTACACCCGATCGGTATTGCAGATTCGTATTTTTCTTGGTTGTCAAGCGAATCAGCGAATCAGCTGTCAAATTAAATAATCCAAGTACTTGTTTTGGTTATAAACACCAAAAACCAATTTACCAAATATGTTTCCGGCGAAAATACTGCAGAACTGCTCCAGTCTACGAGGTTTTGCCTCTTCATCACGCCGTGGACTCACCGTAGGCAGAATATATTTCAATAAACCAGCTATGAGCCAAACGTCAGCAGAACCTAACCTGTCGAAAGTCACAGGCCTTAGCAGTAAGGTAATTGCCCCCGCCCAAGCCCCAGTAGGACCCGGAGCATCGAAAGACAGCAACTACAAGAACCCCGAGTATTTCCTATACAATCGTATGAGTTATTTCGAAGCCGAGATTGAAATGGCCAACTATCGCTGCCCCCAACCTTCCAATAAGACGTACTATAAATAAACCAATATCTAACGAGTAAATTTATTGTTTTCTTAGACTGTATATAGATGTGTACAATAAATTATTGTTAATGTAATGAAATTGTGTTATGTAACCTAAAAATTTTTAGAACCTAACCCTAAAAGTTCTAACCTATAATTTAGCAAGGTTGCGTTGAATTTACTAGGGATTTATATGATGTTGCTATTAGTTTGTTGAACATGCATACTGTTCCTCCACCACGTTTAGCCTGGGAGACCTAAAAAAAAGCATTACAATTGATTTTTAAATTTTTTCTCGTGTCGAAAATTACTTCTCTATTAATGTCTCCGATGCAAATCCAGTAGTTATTATCGTCACTTGACACAGTCCACTTGGAATGGTCTAAAGTAGAGTGAAATAATACTTCCGCTGAAGTTATATTTATAGATTCGATGTTAAAAACACTAAAACGATAAAACGTTTTATAAACAATTTATAAACAACCGAATTAGGAAAAATACCTGTACGGGCTTCCACATTTTGAGGGCAAAGCCCCGGGTCCTAACAGCCACGTTTCTACCCACAAATCCGTAGTTAACGTAGGGGACACCCAGTCTACATAAAGCTCTTTACCAAAATTCTTACTCTTGGCAAACGACAAAAAATTATTTCCCTTCGAAGACGTCACATTTTGCAAACTGTACCACGGTGGATTGTCTATGGGTTCGTAATTTATAACGTCGTTTAAATGCGGGAAAAACGCCAGCAGTTCCGAGGGCATATTTTTCGCAAAGAGATGAGGTTGATTGTATTGCAGTTGTTTCCCTAAACAAAAATTAAAAAATTATATAAAAATGAATCACGGATAGTAAAACTTTTTATAATGGGTGATCAATTAATCGTACCGACTGTATTTAAGTTTTCGGAATCTAAAGAAATACACAGAAAACTTTGTCCGTAAACAGTGCCTGTTTGCGGGTAAGAATATGAGCCATTTTCGGGAGGCGGTGGAAAATGTGGGACTGAATGGACGAGCCAAAATCCCCCGTTTTTGTTGCCAACAACAACGCCTTTTGTGTGGCCCCTATTCGAATTTTCCCTTCCGTCTGGTGGTTGGTCGTTGTACAGGATGAAAATGTTGTCTGTAGCCTGCAAGACAAAAAAGTTATTTTCTATTTCAAATGTTTAATGCGATAACTTCATTGCAATTTCGAAATTGTCATTAAAGAAAAGAAAGAAAATAAATAAGAAAAATAATTGCCATGTTTGAAATAAGAAACAAAAATTGTAATAATAAAAATAAAATTTAGTAGGTTGCTGGCCTATTTTAGAAATTTTGTAAATTTTGAGTAAGACAAATCGGTACTTTTAAGTTCATGTTGAATCGATATATCTGTCAAATTCTGGCTAACTAGTTTTATTTTAATGCAGACACTTAAAATAAATTAGAAATTTTTCAAAATAGTCATGGAACCAACTCAATTTCATCAATTTCTGAATTCAAGGAAGTAGAAAACAAACGTACATTTTTCTCATACAACGGTTGTAAAGTTAGCCCGACGATAGATTGGGTTGAACCTATGGAAATCTCAGACATTTTCCACGGATTATGTGAATCCGATGTCATAAATGCATAAGCCAAGCCAGCCTTGATTAATTTATTGCCTTTTTCCTTTTTTATATGAGGAATTTTATACAAGACAAACCTAAAACGAAAAAGCAAACATATACGTTCAAAATTTTAACTATTTAGTTAATACTTACCAATCTACTGGGGTGTTGTTATGGTCAACACATTGTAGGGCTGTAATACCGTAAATTATCGCAATAAACAGTATTAAAATTGATAAACTATGAGGAAACATCTTCTTGCAAATTGGTTTGACAGATGTAACCTTGAGATGAAACTAGAATACATAGAAGTCTTTTGTTCTCTGTCTTGAAAGAAGAGTAGACAGCATTTGTTTTTAATTCTTGGAATAGATAGTTAGATGGAATTCTAAACTTCTTAAATAGATAACCGACACGAAAAGTCCAAAGTTCATAAATTTAACCAAAACAAAAAACGTATAAATAGTAATTTATTATCACTTATTACAATAGCATTAAATATAATAATAATAATAGGACACCTAATAATTTTTATACATACAATCACATGGAAAAATGCGTTGGAAATATTTACAATACAATACTTGTAGTTAGTAATAATTAAAATTACGAACTTGTGTGCGAAATTATCAGCCACGATATGATGAAGTAAAATAAACACATCGGGTATACGGCAAGGCCCTTGCGTCCAGGTTTTTGGCTGTCTCCCAGGAAAATCATCGATGCTAAAATTTAGAGATAAATTTAGATTTTTACGTTAGAAAATTGTGAATAAAAATTACCGTAGGTAGCCCATGCGAAACCTGACATCGATACTGTGAATCTTATGAAGAAAAGGTAGTACGTTTGTTGCGCAAGTAGAATTATTCGGCATACTATGAGAGCTATTGTAGTCGGGAGTAAACAGTATCCCAGAACGCACACGCTTTGGAAGAATGATCTGAAAAAGAATAGAATAAAGTTTGGATATCATTTTCTGTGACTAAGGTAAACGCTGCAAATTCAGACAGGTTAAGCAATTTTTATTACATTTGTAACTGTAGAATTTATATTTATGTCGTGATAATGACTATGGCAAGCATTGTGCTAGCGACACAAAGGTCCCTGGTTCAAATCCAGGTTGTGGCTGTAATTTTTAATTTATTTAAAATTTACATCCCGCCTGTGTATCACCATCTTCTATACTTTGATTAAACAGAAAAATGTCGGAGTTTAGGACAGCGTCTGAATTTGTGACGTTTTAGTTGAATTTTTTGTTTGATATTATTTGGCACATTGTTTGTTACGCATGCTTGCCAACTTACATATTTCCACCAAGTAGTTTGGAATTTAAGGTTACTATCATTGAACCTATCCAGACTATCACAAATACTTCCGCAAATTCTGGGCCCCCATCATTCGTATTGTCTGCAGTACTTGAGCCCTGAAGTACCCTAGAACACAAACATAAGTAAAAGTTTTTTTTTACATACGCTATGATGACCGTAAAAAATTGAGTTTTGTAATCGTTCTGTTAATGAAATGTGAAATAATTCTCAGGTCAAAGTACAATGTTTAAAATTACTTTATAGACTGTATTGAAGTTTCTTAGATTCTAGAAAATTATAAAAAAATAACAAAATATTCCTCGGTTTCCAAAAACCCTATCTAAAAATTTAAGATCTCACACCTTACGTTTTAGTTATAAAAGCAATCAAAAAGGAGACAGTTCCAAAAAGAGCAGAAGAAATTGCCGTTTTCATGACATTATCAGTCATTGGCAAGAAGTTTTGTATTGTTAATTCTTGCATCTTTGACAAACTAGCAACAAACAAAGTGGAAATCTACTTAATTATGATATAGCAAATTTATTAAAATGAATGAACAAAACAATATTTTTTTCAGTTTAAATCAAACTGTAATAAATTTTATATAAGTTTGAAAGCCTGTTTGTAAAAATATCCTGTTCATATATTATTTTAAGTTGTGAAACCAGTCGAAGATGTATTGTTTTGGCATTGTCACTTTACACATAACTTTATTTAAGTTTAATTTATTTTATTTAATACAATTATTTTAACAAATTTTGTGATGGCCTAGTTACCTATGCTGTAAACATGATGATACATGGAATTGCAGATACGTCATCAATATATTATAGTTTCTAACAGAAAATAATGAATTTGTCATAAAAACCAAAAAGTTGACTTATTTGATAATTTTGTCTGTGTATTTCAACACTTTACAAGAAACACTAAAATAATATTGTTTATACAGGGTGAGTTATCAGTATCCAGGAAGTCGATAGTCATCAAATTGTTGGGAGAAAGAAAAAATGTTGTATACTAAAGTTGTTTGAATCATTAGTTTCTATAACGTAAAATTATTTTTATTTATACAGGGTGTTGCATTTAGGCGTGATGGATAGTCAGTAAATTTATTTCAAAGGAACGCCCTGTACATCTACACCATACTATGAATACTAAGGAAGTTGTCTTTCCAACTGTGTAAGTTGTATCTGTGTAAAGTAAATAGTTTCTGAGTTATTCAATTGTTTGTCAAAAATTGGCAATTCCAGACCTTTCCTAAAAACTACGGTATTACTACAATTTTGTAGATATTGTCCTAAAAATATTGTCACATAATAACTAAACCCATAGCAGATGCTGATCTCATGAAAAATTAGATGCGCTATATCGTAGCATGGACTAGTTTTTAAACATTTTTAAATGTTTTTTTCTTGAGATTTTTCAAAGGAACATCCTGTATATTCCTTGCTAATTGAAATGATAATATGAATGATAGTATGAGTAATATTGATAATGTGAATGGAAAATGGGTTATTTGGAAGTGTTTTTCATAGATTTTTTTGCTATAAATGAAAATCTGAATCAAACAACGCCTATCAGTTTGTTTCTGTTGCGTATTTGGTTTTTGTGTGTGAGCACATAAATCACAACAACGAATATCTGGTTTTGAACACTCGGAAGTCAACAAATTTTCACTATAGTTAACCTAAAACTACAGGGTTGAGGGAATACTTTAGCAGTAATTTGAAGTTTTTAAATCGCGTGGGAACAAACAAATAAATACAAAATTTCATATACAACTTGGTTTTCTAAATACATTGCTACACAATAAAACTGATCTCCTGCAAAATGACAAATTTTGAGATGCCTCTTTTCTTGTGCATACGACATATATACAACCAAGGAAACACTGTCCAAAGTAATTTTAAATAAACACGCTTGCCAGTTACCTGTATGTATTTGTGAGATTTTAGAACTTTACGCTTGTAAGGAATTATATCTTGCGCTTCGTGAATATTTATTTTATTTAGTATCGTTTCTTTTTCAAAATAAATTTTATATACATAGTATTTTCATCTGAATGCTGAAAATTTATTCAAAACTATCGTTGAACATAGTGGTTTAAGTAACATTTTCATTCGTGAAGCCTTAAAATTTGAATTTAATTTAATTAAAATTTGAATTCTGTTGATTTCAGATGTTACAAAAAAAATTATTATGGTAAATCTTCAATATATTGCAGTAAATAATGTTCTAAATACTCAGTAGAATTCTATTAAACATTCTTTAGATTCCGTTATCAAATAAGAATTTAATCAACCGGTGATAAAACCACAGCATGATAAAACAACCGAATGACTACGTAAATATAAACAATACCTTCAAACAAATCATTTAAAACTTACATCGCCATGAACGTGCATAATACTAATGGCCCCCATAAATCCCCTAAAAAAAATCACAGATTACCAACATAATCCTCACAAAAAAAATCACCGAACCTACATTCTTTAAGTAACGTTTTCTTCTCTTTCGGAAACAACACATACGCAAACTTCACGCCTACGGCTTTCATATCCCTGAGCTAAAACATAAACCACCGTTAGAACTACCAACACGATAAAATTTTCCTGCGAACAACATACAATTGTGTCTCTTATAGGTTCGTCTAACGTGTTAAAATCAGGTTCACCAGGCCTGGAGCCCCTCTGTTGCGAAGGAACGGTCATTTCACCCTCAACAAAGTCCCCAACATCATCGAACATCTACAAATTATAGTTAGAAAATAGTTTAAAACGAAAAGTTGCGAGAAATGGGTAAAATTACGAACCTCGAGTTTCGTTTCGTTCATTTTCAGGCCGTGCTATTCCTTAAATTCGATAAAATAACTAATATTTAAATCGCCTCAAGCTGTCTGTCAATACTTGATGACAACATTGCTTTTTAGATGCGATTCGCGAACCAACTGGGACAAATCTCTGTTTTACCAACCGGCGTTCAGCGGTGTTCCTTGTATTACGTTTCCAATATGAGTAATCTATGGCGTGAAAAATATCGGTTTGAAAAGCGTTTTTTGAAAATATATTAATTTGCGGTGATTGTGAATATCTTGTAAAATCGTTTTAGTTAGGTTGTTGTATTATAAACTGTTTTAATAAAAGGATATTTTCCAGTAACGCACGCGGGACTTCTGAGTTTATCTGACCGTAGTTTTGATTCGTTGCAATACCGCTAGATGGTGTCTAAACTGTCGGAATTTATGATAGGAATTTTTGGAGCGTGCGATTATCCGAGATTACGGAAACTGTACGTTTTACATACACTGAGTGAAAAAGTAAACGTACGCATATCTCTCAGAGCGTCGATTCTGGGATGTAACCCCGCACGAGAGAATCGACCTAGCTGCCATCTCCAGGGTTGCCAGATTAGTCTCACAAGTCACAAGAACGCCGGAGATGATGGGGGGAGGTATAGTTGACAAGATTACAAAAAATATAAAATAATTGTTTAAAAAACAATATTTATTTTTAAAGTAAAAATATTAAAATAATTGATGTAGGGTCAACTTGATTCTGTGACTAAAACAGTCAGGCCGTTTCACCTCGCATGTGCCAAACCCAAAAAGATCTAAAAACTGAACTTTGTGATTTTGGCAAAAAATAAAATATCACGATTATTTACTTGCATATCCCGTTTTCATGCTAGTATTCGTTATTGAGATATCCGCTTTCATGAAAATCTTGTTCGCAGTTTTTCAAGTAGTTTTTCAATTAATAAAAATTAACTGTTCATTTCCTCGTATAGGTTTCCGACTCATTTTAATGATAAATTTTGTCTGCTTCAGTGTGGGGTATTTTAATTTTTACGATTGAGTGAAAATCGACGAATGAAGGAGTAATATCTGACTGGCACACTTTTTGAATGGTTTTTCGTTATTAAAAAATGTCCTATTAACTATGATTCTAAACAGTTTACAAATTATTTCATCGACTGCTATTGAAATTCCGAATAAAAATCGGAAAAAATGACTGGACTAATATTGGATGTTAGCAGCTGGAAGTATTGTGCCAAAAGCTATCAAAACTTTGTGTCGCATCAAGAAAGACGCTGAGTAAAAACTTTGGTTACGATTACTTTTTACACACACTGTATGTAGGTATGTATATTATAAAACTTTCTACACAATTATAGTTATTACGATCTTTTATAGTATTGTATTTCAAGACAATAGAGGCGATTTTATAGACAGTTGCTCCAGAATAATGGAATGTTTAGACGGAAAAACTTATAAATATAAGAAGATGCATGCATTTTTATGCTACAATACAGTCAACATGTATTTGAGAATAGTCGTGTTGTTTTATTTGTGTTGCTTGAGGTTTCTGATCAATGCTCAAGATGCAAAAAATGTTACTATTAATGAAATCGAAATTTTGAATGCGACGATTTTTGTGGCTGGTAATTTTTCTACAGACGAAAATACTACTGGAAATTTGACGGTGGCTCCTGAAACTGAAAGAATTATTCAGCCAATTGAACCTTTGCACCAAGCACCACAAAGAAGTTTACCAGTACAAATTCGTTTAAACAACGAACAACGAAAGAAACAGTTTTTGGATTTTAAACCAAGTCCCCTCTTAGAAACAAGCTACGATATCCCAATTTTGCCTGGATATCCGGAAAGTAAGTTTTCTTTTAAGCATGGTGAACTAAGAGAAAGATCACCATGGATAGAAAAACCAAGTACTGAACCGACATGGAACCACAAAGTCGTTTTCCCTACAAACAAACCACCAACAACACAAATAATAAACGATCGACCTTATCAATTTGTGCAACCAAATCATCAAAATAATAATCAACCAATTTATCCACCGAATTATGTGAATAATAATATCGCTGAAGATATTGGTCTGCAACCACCGGCACGTGGAGACCCAAACCAAAGAGATTCGTATCAACCCCAAATGTTTGGGGAGGTTGACAAATTTGAAAATCAAGAAGTAATAACGAATAATTTCAAGGAATATCCCGAGTTTGAGTTGCAGGAAAAACCGCATAGTCTGGAACCTGCTTTCCCTTGGAAGAAAATTGTTAAACTGTTGACTACTTTTGTACCAATTGGTATACTGATGAGCGCTTTGATACCAAACGTGATCAATATCAGCCCAATCAATAACACGTACGTATTTTTAAAACCGTTTATTTACTAACGTTGTAAGTATACTGCTAAAAAAATTTAGGGGAACACGTATTTTGAAACCTTAAACTTTTTAAATAATAGTTCTAGGCAAATGACATTTAGTATGCTTTAAGGCAAAACATTCTAACTTCAATAAAACTAACAATTATAGTATATTATAATTTATAATATGTACAAGAAGACACCCAAAATAAGAGAGGGAACAGGGCAGAAAGACCTAGGTCAATAGCCTGTTCGAACACCAAAAGAAATTTATTAAATGAAACTAATTGTATAATAAACCTGTACAAAGCTGGATGTTGGAATAAGGATTATTACTACTACTATAATACAAGTTTTAGAAGACAAAAATTGGCGCACGAGTTGTTTTGTTACATGCTATTTTTTCTACCTTGCGACATTAATTTTAAATAAATTTCGAAAATTGGGGTTGTTATCTTACAATTTAAAGTAATTTTATATTCAACAGTTGGTAGTTAGTGTAAAATTCACAACTACGACTGACGGGAACCAATAGCGATTGAGATGTCAGCCTTATTTGACACTTGACGTCAATATAACAAATCTTGGTTTTCATAATGACACCGAAAGCGGTTTCGTTAGGAGCTTATAACGAACGCAAAGTAGAAAAAAATATTTACAATTTTCAAATAGTAATAAATATGAATAAATTAAATAAAGAATTTAGAACATAATACAATTAAAATAAAAATGGGTATAGCTCTGCTACACATGCCACAGAAAAAGTTCTGAAAATATGTAAATATTTTGAAAAATATTTCCTTAAGTTAAGATAATAAATATGATGTTTTGATAATATTTTTGCCCTCACCTACATATCATCCACATGTTATGTGCGGATTTATTAAGCCTTCGATTAGTAAAAAGTGGTTATTAAAAATGAGCTTATCAAAACTACTTGAGTAGGTGGTACGTAACTGCTAATACCAAGAATCTGGCCAAATTACCTAAATATTTGGCAAATTAAGAAGGTTTTGAAAGTTTTATTATATTTAAATTTATATTACCGCGAACATGTCAGATGCCTGAAGGAACTATCACAATATACCAGAAATTTTGTGGGGTCAGAAAATCAAAACATACATACACAGAAAATGTGCAATTATGTAAATACGGGCAAAAAGAAAACTTCGGAAGCACTCTCGGTACATCGAGAGTGCTTTTTCCCTCAAACATTCAAGAGTTGGTTTATAGAAATAAATTCCAAAATTCCCGTTATGTTCTAAATTTATACAGAAATATCTCTTTGTCTTTTCTGTATCAGACTAATGATTTTCGCCGCAAATAAACTTCGTTCGAGTATTCATTTTTTCAATTCGGCAAAAAGTTAGAGCTGATAAAAATATCAATAAAACCGTATTTTAAACGGCTACAACTTCTTAAGGAATTGAGAAAACCAATAAGTCAATATGAACCTTTTTATTCGGAATGACATTTAGTTTTTAGAAGAAATTCTGCAAAAAGTTTTATGTGGATTTTATTTTGTTACTTTAATTTCTTTACTTTTTATTCTTGTAATGGGTTATTTTTGATTGTTATTTTTTCGTTTTCGCTTTGTTGGATAGGTATGTATTTTATCTTTTATTTCTCTTTGTTTGTTAACATTTCAAACGGCTGAAAGGAATAGAAAAAACATATAAGACCATATAAAACATTATACTCAGAATGACAGTTGATTTCTAAAAATTAATTCCGCTGAGAAAAAGGTGGACTGCTAATATAATATTTTTTCTAATTAATGTTATTTTGTAACTGTTATTTAATAATCGTTTTAATTTTGAGTAAAAGTTATGTCAATGTTTTTGGTGCTCCGCGAATTTTTCGTACGATCAAAAGTGCTCAAAAAGCTTCAAAAAGGCTAAGAACTACTGCTTTAAGGGCTCATATTTAACTAAAGAAAATTACAGAAACAATGTTACAACTATTAGTTACTTCTAAGTTACACTTAAAATTGTAAATTAGATTAGTTAAATTAAATTAGTTAGAGGGTTCGCAAAATGGGTTCCCCCTATTGTTTTTAGCAGTGTGCTGTTATGTTCTTCCACTCAAACATGGTCATAAGTTATTTCCTGTTATCCGATTTTGACAATTTATACCGCAATCGATAGCTTAGGGTTGCCTGCACTCATGCTAGTTTTTCCCGGTTGAGATTATAACAATTAGTGATCTAGAAAAATTAACAAAGAAACATAATAGATCACACATAATATACACAATAAAACCTCTCAATGTTTAACTTTCTTTCTTAAATTTTCGTCCACTAATTACGATTTAATCGGCAGGGGTAAGACAACCACATAATCAAGAGACCGTACGCTTTCTAATGATGCATCATTCATAGAGATAATTCGCGAAAGAAATAAGTTATTGCCAACTATTTCCTATGCGGACGAAAATATCCCATACCTACATATTAGTAGACTCTTTTCTTATTGATGGAATGTAGAATATTTCCGGTCATTGCACCGAGGTAGAGGATAATTTTGGAACAAATCAATTGTCCCAGTTTTGGGCCAGTCAGAAACGATATGAGAGGCACAAGTGAGACAGAAAAAAGACGAAACCAGCGCAGGTGAATTGATTGATGAGTTCAGTTTTTTTCTTCATAGATACATATCGCGATGTTTTAATGCAGAATTAACAATCAAATTTGGTTCTTTTTGCATTGAATAGTAAATTGAATAGTAAACGCTGAATTCAATTAATATTTTTACCGGAAAACAATGATTTTTGTGGTATTTATTATCTAGTTTGTTTTTTGGAGAGAGTATATAAATACCTCAACCTATGTTGTATGTTGCAACATTTGAGACCACTTTGTATCTTCTACGTATTAGTGAATACTTTACTACATTAATTCATTTACTCATTAATTCATGAATCATGACACATGTATTGATTATTTTATTTTGCAAGACATACTTTATACCAAGATATTATTTTCTCGTCGAAATTGAAACGTACTAACCCAAAAACAATTTCTTTCAAGTAGAAAAAAAGTGTTTTTCTGCGGAGCATTGATGGCATATGTTTTCCTAAAATACTCTAAGCTTTCAATGTGCATTTTTGTAAAATCAGTGGATTAGTGGTTGACCCACAAAAAGCTATATTATGCAATGCCAGCAATTCCGTTATTAGAAGAGCTAGAATAATGAAATATAGACTATAGGCTACCCAATAATTCATAGGTTTAAAGTTTATTACATAATCATTGTGTATCTTGCATTTTTCATACAAAAGATCGTGCTGAAACTCCGCGTGAATCCCGACGCTCTACGGTCTTTGGTGTGCTGCGGGGAAGGGGGGCGTTAGCGGTGCTGTCATGTCGGAGAGAACCGACACAGCTGAGAAAACCGGGGCAGCTTATTATCAATACACAAAAAGAACGATAACTTGTCAAGGTAGTAATTTTAATTAACAATTAAATTCTGAATTTGTGCATAATATTGATTATAATATGTGACCAGGTACGAGAGAAATCTCTTCTATCGATTGGCGTTTATGTTTTCTTCAGTTTTTATACAATAAGGTTGTAAACAAGATTTTGATGGAACCGGATAGATCTAATAATATGGAGTTAGCAGATTTTCCGATTAGTGGTGAATACTAAATTAAGTATGCTTGTTAAACCCAATGAATATTTAAAAAGTATGCCCGATTTTGTTATATAAATATTCAAACTATTATAACAGTTTCAACAGTTTATTTATTAATAATATTTAAATATATGCACAAACAATATAAAATAAATACAACTCTTGATATATTACATACATTACAAACGTCAGCTCTGAGCGTATAAAACTTAGAAATATCAAAAAACTTTTACAAATTTAGCATCGTAAATTTGTAGACAAATAGATTATTTTGCTGATCGTTCATTAATTTTAAATGATAATCCCGAAACCCGATTTAAATTGCAAAGAATTTCCATGGGACTTCCAAATGCCTGTTCGTGGTTCTGTTATCTTATTGACTCATTTTGCCATTATTTTTTAATTCGGTAATCTGTCGCCGGATATCCAAATTTGTTTGGCGAGGCATAATTGCCGTGTCGTTATATGTATTGAGTCCATAAACACTGTTCTTCTAGTAACAAATTCACGTCCGATCCGCCACCACTGGCAGCGTCGCTGTCGATCCCTTTCCCCGCTCGCCCCAAAGACCAAAGAGCGCCGCGTCAATTGCAGCAATCATGAGATGCTTCAACTCGATCTCTTGTAGGGAAAATGCAAGATAAACAATGATTATCTAATAAACTTTAAACCTATGAATTAGGTGGTAGCCTATAGTCTATATTTCACTCAATTATCAAGATCAGTCAAACTTTTAGGTTATATTCTGACGGAAATATGTTAAACTGTTAAAGTTATAAAAAATAATAATACATATCAAACCATGTATGGGACGCATGTCAAACGATCATCAGTTGCAATAGCTTGTATATACCAGCGATAAAATGTGAAAGTTTAAAAAACTAAAACCAAGGCAATATAATTATTTCGCCGTATTCTCAACAGACAGAATCGTGCCCGTTTTGACGAAAACGAAAGCAGAACGAAAATGCAGTTGATCTACTCGTCAAAAGCTGCCAGCACGTTGAACAGGAAAACCTGCGAACAGAGAATCTTGTGCGAGCTGTTATTGAACGCCGGATATACAAGAAACAGCGAAGAGAACGCACAACATCTGTTAGAGTCTTATGTGGAACAGTAGGTATCACTTTTTATTCGAATATTTTATTTATAGCCGCTCACGACGCTATTTTGGCGTTTTTCTTGCGGGTTTGTCGTCTCGACTAACGTTGAAGTCTCCGAGAAAATACACTTTTTTGAATGATTTTTTGGTTTAATCTAATTGATCTGAAGATTTTGAGATGTTTAAGGCTAATTTATTTATATACGAAATTGCTTAGTTCTTGAGTTGTATTAAGTTTTTTTACGGATTATTCGTTTTTTTTTGTAGAGAAGAGGAAATTGTTGAAAAGACTGAAGAACTTAAGAAGATCATGGCTGCGGTTAGTACCGGAAGTTGCGAGGAGTTTCGCTGTAAAGCGTTCAGAGAATATAACAATTCTAATTAGTTTAATAGTCGACAATTTGAGGCGAAAATCTGCGAGAGTAAAAAGAGAAACTATGTAGTTATTTATTTCTAATTATGTGGTTAAGAAAAAAGTGTATTTTGATAATTATTTGTAAGTTAAAAAAAGAGTAAATATAAAATAGAAATAAATATATTTTGTTTAATAATCTTTTTTTTTCTATTTGTGTTTCTAGGTCGTTATTTTTGCAGGTGTTTGTAGAAATAGATGATAATAATACTATTCTAGATTAAGAGCAATAATGTTATGAATAGTAAGTACCTATGCTTCATGTAAATCTATATACATACATTCATGTCAACGTGTGGTAATGACACTAAAAGATGGACAAAATGTAAATAGATCACAACTCAATTTTATAGCACAAGGCTACAAAACTGATGTGGGTTTAGTTATGTTTATTGTAATTATAAACAATTTTGAGCGTATTATTAATAGAGCATGGTCAAACTATGGAGAATATGGAGATATACTGCTTTTAAAACACTTCCTATAAACCTTCTAATAAAATGCCGGGATTCAAAAAAAGAATCAAATATTTGATGATATCCAGGACAAATTTGAAAGATTATTTTTATTCGTGAATGATGCAGGCCCTGATATGCTAAAATCAGGCAAATTAAACTGTCAAAATTCTTTGCCTCTCGGTGTAAACATGAGCGCAAAAGATGTGAAAAAAAGTACCCGATTTTTGCAATTTTAAATTAACGCTCGCCTTTCCGATTTTTTTTAAATCCACATACCACAAAAATTTCAGTTTTAGTTCAGGTTGCATCTAGAGTCTCTTCTATAGATTGGAGTTTCTGCTTTCTTCAGTTTTCATGTAATAAATGTTGC
The DNA here is from genome assembly GCA_964023965.1 of Melinopterus prodromus. NCBI lineage: Eukaryota > Metazoa > Arthropoda > Insecta > Coleoptera > Scarabaeidae > Melinopterus > Melinopterus prodromus. The sequence goes on from OZ030394.1 coordinate 62,046,493, forward strand.
AAACTACTTGTTTGTATATCGCACGCTTTGCATCGCATGTGATATCCAGAACAGTTTTTGCTTTTTAATTCGTTTTATGGAACTCTAGATATTTACTAAAAAAAAGGAAAAATTGTCGATATCTTTTTTTCTTGAATAACATTGCTATTACGAGACACAGGAAGTTAAAATGTTGTACTCTTAACATAAGAGCTTACTCTGAAGCCACTTTTGTTGTCAGAAAATGTTTTTGTCTGCAAGCTTGTGCTAGACGATATTAAAGTTTTTTTTATTTCTTAAGGATATTATAGGCAAAACTGGGAGAGCTGAAGATTACTCATAGATTTCAGCTGTTATTTTAGACATACGTTACAGAATATTTCTAAATATTGACGCGTGTTAAAACGAAATAGCATACTTTTCATATGTCTGCTGTATAATTTAAATGGGCAAGACAAAATTACGTCTGTTCTTAGAACCATAAGAACGAATGACAGCGGTAGCAACCTAACCTCCAATTCGAGCGCGAACGTGTGATGTGAACAAGATGTTTTCGTTGGTATGTTTTCACTTTGCTTCTGTTAAACATGCTAATGATGGATATATAAATTAGATAGGACTATTATCACAATTAAATTACAGTATTTTTAATAATTAAATATTAATCTTGAACAAACTACCTAGTGCCTACCTTAATATACACAGCTAATAACCAATTCACGCGGTACGTTCATATCTTGGTTCATACGATTTTAAGCGATGAATCACCTTCAGCTCTCCCAGTTTTGCCTATACCATATTGTATTGTTTTTAAATATTTAAACACAATATTGGAAAAGTTCTACACCATATGTACTAGTTATATGACATTATCACAAAAGATACTGTTATGTGGCCCGCCCGCTCACCCGATTTAATCCCAATGTTTTTTTATGGAGCGTGTATTTACGGAACTATGGGATACATAAGAGACTAATAATGGTCAAGTTTTTAATTTGTAATTCATAATAACCAAAGCATAGCCCGTTAAAAGGTTTAAATAATAATGCTATTTTTGTAAAATTACACAGATAGAAAAGATTTTTGTTTTTACGAAATATGTTGGTAACAATATTTACTTCATTGGATGCTCTAGTATTTGCTTGTAGAGATTAACGTATTTGGAATATTTATTTAAGTCAAATAAACATATTTGTTTTTGTTTTATTTTATTCTTAATTTTTTGTAAATATTTAAGGGTCGCTACAGTTTCTCAAAAGATCGATGATTAACTTTAGTTAACCCGGAGAATTTAACTGAAAACCTGTAGCCCGGAGAATGGTCGCCAAACCCGAAGTTTTCGGGTCGAAATAACCATGTTGGCAACCCTACACAATCATAATTATTTGAACTAAATAAATCTCGTTCGTTATAATATACAAATTGTAAATTGTAACTGAAAACATACATAAGTTGTTTGACACAAATAAACGTTCTTTCTACCAAACAAACATTTCAAACAAATGAATTTTTATCCGCAAATAAATATTTCTTTGCCTTTATTGAAACACCAGATTTCTTTGAGTCAACGTACCTATATTTATCGGAATTTAATAAAATTCTATCTGTGTAGGTAAGTGTTATAAACATGTTATATGTTTTATTATTATTATTATTATAATTATTAAACTACATAGCCCCAAACTATTCATCTTTTAAATTCTCAAGAAAATAATTTATTAGGCATAGTACATAAATTTACACATTGTTATTCATTTAAAATTCCTAGTCGACCAATATGTGAAAGGAAAACATGGGTTTCTACACACACAAAAGTAGCCGGACGTCAAACAACTGAAAAAATGCCTGGCCAGGTACGTGACAATCCGTACGTCGTAGGTTTAAAACTAAATTAAATAAAATCCACTGATATAGACTTGATCATATCTTGAAATTTCGATATTTTCTCTGCAAGTCCGTCAGAGAAAATTGCGATTTATTGGACTTAAAGTTAACTTTGACACATCTAATTAATTTGTGGGTATAGTAGGCCACAGTTTTAAAAATAATTTGACCTTTCACAAGCAATATTATTTTCCCGTCTCAAACCAATATCATATCGAACTTTCCCAAGTTATTAATTCTCTCCAATTTTTCTTATACACGAACACACCCAAAGGAATGGCCCAACCTCAGCACACAAATCGCAGTTCGTCAGGAATAGCATAAATCATGATATTCGAAGCCGTCCTGTCGTCGTGAATCATCGTAAATCTATCAAAAGAGTCCACCTAGAAAGCTATACGAATATCGAACAAAACTAATCGTTGTAATAGTTCGTACTTTATAATATGTATATTGTACTATCGTGGCCATATATTATGTCCCTTCTTTTGACGTCGAAGAACAAGGGGCGAAAAAGTTGAAAAAAATCGGATGCTGTCCTAAATTAATATGCTACAACTCATAAAAATTAGAAAGCTGTATTTGTTGGCGTTTTCCCGATTTTTCCAAATTAAGATGAATTGGCGCTGATTTTGTCCCGTAAATTTTATTCGTGTACCTTTAGCAATTAATTACTCCGGAAATAATCTATAGATTTCAACGAATTAAAAAGTAAAATCACCTGCGGAATGCTAGCATTGTGCATTTTCGTAAAATCATTGGATTAGTGCTTGACCCACAAAAAGCTATATTATGCAATGCCAGCAGTTCCTTTATTAGAAGAGCTAGAATAATGAAATATAGACTATAGGCTACCCAATAATTGATAGGTTTAAAGTTTATTACATAATCATTGTTTATCTTGCATTTTTCCTACAAAAGATCGAGTTGAAGCATCTCATGATTGCTGCAATTGGCACGGCGCTCTTTGGTCTTTCGGGCGAGCGGGGGAAGGGATCAACAGCGACGCTGCAAGAAGTGGCGGATCGCAAGTGCATTAATTACCTAGAGAACAGTGTTTACGGACACAATACATATAACGACACGGCGATTATGCCTCGCCAAAGAAATTTGGATATCCGGCGACAGATTACCGAATTAAAAAATAATGGAAAAATGAGTCAATAAGATAACAGAACCACGAACAGGCATTTGGAAGTCCCATGGAAATTCTTGGCAATTTAAATCGGGTTTCGGGATTAGCATTTAAAATTAATGAACGATCTGCAAAATAATCTATGTGTATATGTTTACGATGCTAAATTTGTAAAAGTTTTTTGATATTTCTATGTTTTATACGCTCAGAGCTGACGTTTGTAATATATGTAATATATCATGAGTTGTTTTTATTTTATATTGTTTGTGCATGTATTTAAATATTATTAATAAATAAACCGTTGAAACTGTTATAATAGTTTAATATTTATATAATAAAATCGGGCATACTGTTTAAATATTTTTTGGGTTAATCAAGCAAACTTAATTTAGTATTCACCAGTAATGGGAAAATCTGCTAACTCCATATTATTAGATCTATCCGCTTCCATCAAAATCTTGTTTACAACCTTATTGTATTAAACTGAAGAAAACATAAACGCCAATCGATAGAAGAGATTTCTCTCGTACCGGGTCACATATTATAGTCGAAATTATGAAAAATTAAGTATTTAATTATTAGTTAAAATTACTACCTCGACAAGTTATCGTTCTTTTTGTGTAATGATAATAAGCTGCCCGGTTCACTCAGCTGTGTCGGTTCTCTCCGACATGACAGCACCGCTAACGCCTCCCTTCCCCGCAGCACCCCAAAGACCGTAGAGCGTCGGAATTCACCTATGAATTATTGGGTAGCCTATAGTCTATATTTCATTATCCTAGCTCTTCTAATAACGAAATGCACATTGAAAATTAGCATTCCGCAGGTGATTGTAGTTTTTAATTCGTTGCAATCTACAGATTATTTCTGGAGTTATTAATTGGTAAAGTTAAACGATTCTTCTTAATTTGGAAAAATCAGGAAAACGCCAACATATACAGCTTTCTAAATTTTATGAGTTGTAGCATATTAATCAAGGACAGCATCACAATTTTTTCAAATCTTTTCGCTCCTAGTTCTGCGAGAAAATCGAAGTCAAAAGAAGGGACATAATATATGGCCACGATAGTACTTACATATGTAAAAAGCTAATATATCGATATCACGTTTTAAAAGTTAGCGTGTCAGTTACGAACGTTGCCTTCTGGCAAATTCAGTGACTAATTGCTTCCAGTTTCCGCACAATTCGTCCTCGGAAGTCTTCACTGACATACAATGGAGAAAGACGAAGGAAAACGAAGATAGACGAAGAGGAAGAATGAAACAGAACAAGTTAATATCGGTAGACCAACAGGCGCAGGAAAGTAAAAGCTGTCTGGTTTGATGGTAATTTTCTAATGCGTCAGCTCTGACACCTGTGGAATTCTCTCCTCTTTGAAGGAATTCACACACAGAGAGACGACGATCGTATAGGAACGCCACCTGGATTTTGAAGATGCAATTAAAAGTAATAATTGTGAAAAGAACACTACGCGTGTTCTGGATAAACTGGGTCATTGTTGATATTTAAGCGACTAATCGAGTAATTAATGACGGCATTAGTCACGCAATATTGAAAAAAAGGCAGGGTGAAGTGCGCAGATTGGTATTTACCTTAAGGGTGCCGAAACGGGTGCGGAACGCACCCTAGAAAGTTCAGCAAATTTGGTAAACGTACTTCGTAAATCGTACCGATCTTTTAATTTTGACTTTAAGTTTGAGACTTTTTGCAGTCAAAGGTTATTCATTGAATGTAGCTACAGCATACGAACAGGACAGCGATTGCTAGAATAAAACAAAAACCAGGAATCCGACCACTTTTTATTGTACTAATATACATATCTGTCAAATCCTGGCTAACTAGCTTTATTTTAATGCAGGTACGACCGATCTCGATCAAATAGAATCTCATTTACTATTAATTTTATAAATAGTATGATAAAGTCATGTGGCTGGCCACATCAGATTTTTTTAATCGCATTTATGTGCTGTGGTGTATCATGATAGAATTAGATGTCAAAAGAACTTATTGCGAGTAAGGTTATGAAATGGTGACATAATGTTTGTATAGATATATAACTTCTGCCCGCACGTTTCGCACATAAGTAAAAAGAGAAATATGACAAATTACAAAACGAGAACAAAGAGAAATTACGATTGACAAACGTTACTCTACACTTCTATTCTCTAACACCCAGCTGGATTATTCTTTGTTTTGTGAAGGCAATAACTTACAAACCAAGCAATTTAGCATATAGATAAATAGGGTTCAATCATCTTAGCACTACGTAAGTAAACAGAATGGACTCAATTTTTGACAAATTATCAATTTTATTCAGGAGACATCAATGGTGCAATAGGCCACGAACTGTACTCAACTGTTAACTAGGACATGGTTTACGTTTCTTTTTATAAACAATGTGCAATAATGATTTTGAAAAAATTACCAACTGAATTTTGCAGATAGGAATTTTTATTTTACAGACATTTTGGAGCAATTATCTTTGCAGAATAGAATTCAATAGCAACAGAAAACCTTGGGAGTTATTTAAAAAAGTATACAACATACATTCATACCATGTAAAATAAAATATTCAAAAATATAATGTTCTTCTGTTGTATACTTAGAGTTGAATTATTTTTTATTTTATAGTTGTACTTAGTTTGAAATCCTGCAATGAATCGTTTGCTAGCTGAGTTTGGCAAGACTTTCACGTTCGTTAAGAAAGGGGAAGTGGTTTGCAATTTCTGCTCACGAAATTTAAATATTCCTAATAAACAATGTCTTCGGGCTCATGTAAAAACAAAAAAAAAACACATGGCAAATGTCACAGGAACGTCAAATAAAAACTTTTTTTATGATTTATGTGAAACATTTATTTCTGCTAATATACCTTTCCCAAAAATTAATAATTCCGTTTCTAAAAAATTATCAAGAAGTATACTGGACGAGACTTACCCGATGAATCCACAATTAGAAAATATTACGTGCAAGGGCAATATGACAAAACAATTTCTACAATAAAGTCAAAACTATCCGATAAATATATTTGGGTTTCTGCAGATGATAGTACGGATATGAAGGGTAGATGTGTGGTCAACGTCGTTGTCGGATTGTTGGACCCGCAAGACTTATATAAACCTTATTTAATATCTGCATTATCTACTCAGTTTCGCTGTAACCGTCAAAGCTGAAGAGATATGTACAATAGTAAATGACGCCATAAAAAAGTAGGAATTACGGACGCTACCAAAGTATTACTGTTTGTTTCTGACGCTGCTGCGATTATGTTAAAAGTCGGAAAATTACTTAAACAACATTTTTAAATTACTCTTCACTTGACATGTTTTGGACACTGTATTCATAGAATTTCTGAGTTTATTCGGGAAGAATTTCCAGACGTGAATACGCTAATAAGCACATGCAAAAAAATTATTGAAAGCTTCTTCCAGGTTGTCTCTTTACAAGGAAAAGTGCCCTAATCTACCTTTCCACCACAACCAGTTATTACGAGATGGGGTACATGGTTAGAAGCGGCATTTTTTTATGCAAGAAACTTTGATATCATCAAACCCTTCGTCTTAAATTTGCCTGATGAAGCAGTTAGTATTAAAGACTGCAAGAAAAGTACTATCATTACAAGATTTGCATGAACAATTAAAATTTATTGATACAAATTTTGCGCAAGTATTGCCAACCATAAAGTTTCTAGAATAACAAAATGTTGAACTTGCAAGCAGTTTTCAAAGGATTGAATCCCTGTACGAAAGGTTACGAAGCATTGAATCAGCGATCCGTAAAAAATTACAACAAAAAATTGATGAGGTAGTACATCGACATCCGGATTTTGATATTTTAAAACAAACCTCTATGAATTTATTTACGACTGAATGAATTTCTCAAAAATATTCCTATTTGGTTTTGGTTTATTCTTTTGCGCCTGTGACTAGCTGCGATGTAGAAAGATCATTTTCAAGGTTTAAAGACCTTTTAACATCTAAGCGAAATAATTTTACTGAAGGTAATTTTGAAAAATATGTAGTAATACAATCGTTCAATGCATATCAAAGAAATAAGTAAACTATTTCAGTGGGCTCGTGTTTGCATATAGTTACGACAAACATTTAATATTAAATTCACTCGGTTTACTACCGACCGGCAGCCGCTTCGCGCCTATGGATATCAATTCAATCGACCACATATGTTGTCATTGACTCATGCGTGCCCGCTACGCACACTCATAGCTGGGCGACTGCTAGCACTGCGAGACATTCATTTTTCTCCGGCCACTGTTAATTACACATCGAGAAAATTTCTATGTTTAAGTGCAAGAAAAAATATTGTAGTAACCAAAAATAAACCAATTATTAAAAACGGGAATCCTAATGCTTAAAATTAAAATAGCCAATTAGCTCTTTTCTGAAACGTTTACGTCCTTATGGCTCCACGCGCTATACTTATAGTCGACAGCATTTTTTTCACTTTCCACTTTTTGTGTCGGTCACTTTCTATACGTCGCGACATTGTTAGTCGAATTATACCTGGTTAGGTACTTTATTAGCGCGTGAGAAAACAAGGTCAGCTGGAAAAATTAACGGCGGTACGCTGCGATTTGCAGATTAGAAATTAATTGCGATAACGGCCGGGCCGCTGCGTTTTAGAAAACTACACACTGACGACGCGACGTGCTCTCAGAGTGCACAGACGCGTTTAACGACCGTTTAACATAACGAAATTCCACCATATTCTATATTGCGATGAGAAATTTACAATCGAAGAAAAATGAATAAATTTAGAGAAGAGTGAAGAGCAGTGGTCCAAAGGTGCCACCCTGGGGAATTACGATTTTATTCTTGTCGTTAATGTCTTGTGAAATGGAATAAATTCTTGCAACAATAACGCTGTCAATTAATTACCGATGGAACGGCGGTTGTATTTTTTTATGAATGAAATGTCAAAGTGTAGGAAGGTTTATCGTTGTGTTCAGTAGTCACGATTGTATTCTTTATTGGTATTCCGCGTGAATTCCGCAAAAAAGGATGGTCCAAAACTAGCCCAGCCGCACCTTTCAGCAATCTTGCATTCGTAGAACAACAGACCTCATTTGCGATAATAATAATAAAGAAGAGAATGTCGTGGAATATTGAATTGTTTATGTATGCATTAGTATTGTTTATTATTATTATATTAGTACCACCATATACAAATTTTGTCAGCAAAGGATCATTTGATCGAGATCGGTCGCATCTGCATTGATTTAATACTATATAGTGACCCAGGATTTGCAAATTTTTCAGTCTAATGACAGTACCGGTAGTGTCAAATGCTCACTATCTCACAATTAATATTGACAGTAGTTAATAGTATCAAAAGATCTCATATTGTGATACCGTGTACCGTCCTTGCCTGATGGCGTCGGCTAGGCAGCGTGTTCAGCGTGTCCAAAATGCATGTGTTCTGTTTGTTTTTGGTTTGACGAAGTATGATCATGTATCGAATGGGCTGGGCGACTTGGGGAGGTTGAACATGGATAACACTAGGGTGTTGCATGCAGCAATATTGTATCATAAGTTGCTATCCACTAGGATCCCACAATACATCATGCGGAAGATATGCTGTAGAACGGATGTCCATTACCTTAATTTAAGATTCGGGGGTTTGTTTACTCCACCTGCCCATCGCACTGAGCTGTATAAACGGTCATTCTCTTGCCAGGTCAGTCACATATACAATGCTCTCAGGGAAGATATGAAAAATTTATCGTTTAACAGTTTTGGGGGAAAGGTGAACCGTTGTCTGTTTGCTCAACAGGGGGGACTTTAGGCATCGAGCGCACATTGGAGGCTGTTGTAATTCTTATTTTTTATGGGCAGGTGCGATGTTTTGTTGAGTTGGATTTGCTGCAATTATGTGTAATTGGACTCTAGAGTAATTTTTTGTTTGTTTTTGTTTTGATAAGTTCTCGGAATTATTTTTATATTATTGCTACAATTATGTTTTAGTTCTAGTTTGCGTAAGGGGTTGAGTGGAAGAGTAAGGCAATTTGGAAACAAGTGTGCTGAACTGCGCCCTAAATATAAATAATATTTTGTTGCATTTAATATTGTCATATTTTAATAAAGGAATTATTTATTTAATTATTTATTTATCTGTTAAATCCTGGCTAACTAGTTTTATTTTAATGCAGACACGACTGATCTCAATCAAATAGATTCTCATGCACCTAAACTATTAATTTTATATATTGTATGATAAAGTCATGTGCCTGGTCACATCATGTCTTCATACTATGAAATGAGTGGTGTTTTCAGAGAAGCTAGTGAAATATTTTCTATTTATTTCTTAATGTGATTTAAATTTTTTTATAAAAGTTTTTGTTTGCTTATTGTTCTTTAAAAAGTAAAAGCAACATGTTGTGTTAATATGGCAACTTCGGGTAAATATCTTATAAAGCAAACATCTTATTTTTTATTGAAAAATTATAATGATAATTACAGTATAAAGAGGCTAATTTTCGTATCATTGTATGTGACAGAATCATAATATTAGATCAATAGACTGCCCTCCAAGTTCTTAAAATATGTTACAATAACTTCTTAAAAAGTTGGTGCAATTTGTAAATAATAAAAATACTTATTTGTGTAAACGTGTTGTAATATTTTATATGGGGCAAATTTATTGTAAACTTTTGACATAAATGTTTAATGTTAGCATCTTCTACAAACTATTCAATTTGTTTTTGATTGCCTGTTCATTAGAAGAACTAGATAAAAAATAACACCAGAATGATAATTAATACATATTTGCTTAAATATGCACAACAAATAGTGAAGCTTTTCTATTTAACATCTAGTTATTTACTTCAACTCTTCTCTTCACATTACCATCATGTAATAATATAATTTACTTAATTATCATTTGGAAGACTGATTCAAAATAAAATATTATAATTTTAATATACAGTCTGTATACAGGGTGTCTCAACAATCATCCGAGATCGCACTGTTGAGACACGCTGTATATTTTAATTTCATAACAAATTTGATCTACTTCTCCTTCAATATATCATATATCTATTAACTAATAACAACACATGTTTAGAACACGTGTCTTTGATGATAGTTTTACATGAAACTTCCGTTTCGTTCTCTGTGGTAGAGGTTTCTAATTAATGATAAATTAATCGCTCGCTGGCTAACGGGTATACCCAGGCCGGAAGGAGGATGTGCACTTTACAGTCTGAATGCAACGGGTAATTTTATTTGTAGTTTAGTAGTGATAAAAACGTGCACGACTTACCCTAATGGCATATCCATTAGCGATACTGAAGTGACAAAAAAACACACAAAAAACGACAAATGTAGTCGTACTTGATTTTGTGTAAGGATAAAAATTAATTGGGTAATTTGGGCAGTGGCGTAGCTACATATTCAGCGCCCTGGAGCAAGAAAAATCTCAGCGCCCCCTTGTTTTCGGAAGAGATCTGGCACTTTTGAACATTTAATTTAGTGTATACCACTTTCAATTGCAATTTTTCAATTCCAGATTGAACCAAAAAAGGTTTTATGTTAAAAACGACGTTATATGTATATACAAAATTCTTGAGGAACTCAGTTTAGGGTTTTATGACAATAAAAAAAAAATTAGCGGGTTTGTCGCTTACCGCGGCATTAGTATCTCCGCGATCAATGCCCGGTCTGAACCGTAACCCCAGCCGTACTACATTTTTTTACGTAAATACGAAACATATTTATTATCAATTTCTCAGAAAATTTTATTCTTCAAAAAAGCTTCCGGACTGTATTAAACCTAATACGCAAGTATTAGAATTTAATTATCTCCTTGCATGTACCGGGTGTTACCAAAACTATGAAAAACCCTTAAGAGTAAAGTACCTTTATGCTCAAAGCTATGCAAAAATGTTATTTGAAAAACGGATTTAAAAATATTAAAATGTATTAAATACGAAATTATAGTCACCTTCGACGTCCCATATACCGAGTGTTCATGCAACAACGAAGGAGCTTATAGTTTTGACTATGTTAAGATGTATTGTTTTTATTAATTTATTTCTATATTTACAAAAAAATGTACAACTATACGGAATATATAACGAACGCAAAGTGTAATAAATATGAATAAAATAAATAAAGAATTTAGAACATAATACAATTGAAATAAAAATTGGTGTAGCTCTGCTACACATGCCACATAAAAAGTACTGAAAATATGTAAACATTTTGAAATATATTTCCTAAAATAAAGATAATAAATATGATGTTTTGATAATATATATTTTTGCCCTCATCTACATATCATCCACATGCTATGTGCGGATTTATTAAGCCTTAGATTAGTATAAAGTTGTATTAAAAATGAGCTTATCAAAACTACTTGAGTAGGTGGTACGTAACTGCTAATATAAAGAATCTACCCAAATTACCTAAATATTGGACAAAATTAAGGTTTTGAAAGTTTTATTATATTTAAATTTATATTACCGCGAACACGTCAGATGCTTGGAGGAACTATCACAATATACCAAATAGGTGGCGGTATTTATAACCACCAAGTGATAGTTCACGAACAAAATTTTGTGGGGCCAGTAAATCAAAACATACACACACAAAATGTGGAATTATGTGAATACGGGCAAAAAAAAAACTTCGGAAGCAATTCGGTACATCGAGAGTGCTTTTTCCCTCAAACATACAAGAGTTGGTTTTCAGAAATAAATTCCAAAAATTCCCGTTATGTTCTAAAATTATACAGAAATATACCTTTTTCTTCTCTGTATCAGACAAATGATTTTCGCCGCAAATAAACTTCATTCGAGTATTCATTTTTTCAATTCGGTAAAAAGTTAGAGCTGATAAAAATATCAAAAATATCGTATTTTAAACGGCTACAACTTCTTAAGGAATTGAGAAAACCAATAAGTCAATATGAACCTGTACTCGGAATGACATTTAGTTTTAAGAAGAAAATCTGTAAACAGTTTGATATGGATTTTACAGTAACATATACAGTCAAATATATAAAATGTGTGACCCTACACCTTTGAAAGCTATTCTATCGAACAATGTAAAAGCCACAATGTCTATATTTGTGATAATTGTGGCCGATCCCGAGTATTAACGACACTTTTCCTTAGATTTATGTCGGATTCCTAGAAGCGTGTTCAGAACAAATACACGCCAGGCGAGGTGATTTCTAAATTGAATCCAACACAATTGACCGTAATGCACAGGCTGCAATTTATCTTCGGTTTTCAATTGCAAATGCACTTTCTAGGCTCAGCGTCCTATCATTCAGTTCTACCCATTAACTGACACAATCCACCGATAAACACACCAATGCAATCGCCTATTAACATGCGTGCACATATAAATTACTTATAAATATGTATACGTTGTATGTACGATGCTACGGTAGATATTTTCTGGATTAAAGAGTGTTTAAAATGATATATTTATTGCAGGAGGATAAATAACAGGTTTAGTTATGTGTATATCGTTAGATATATCTTCATTTTACAAGAATTGTGTGAGTAATTTATTGCGAAAAAAGTTTCTATCTGGATATTCTTGCCTTGTTGTCAATTACGAATAAATTTATTATAAATTTATTGATCATATATATGATATTAATATGGAAAATATGGTTGCTGCAGGAAATAGTTTCTAAAATATGAGTGTCACTTTCTGATTTGCTTTCCTGTTAAATTAAATGAAATATTGTTTTGTCTGCCATGAAACATTATTGAATAAATACCTAATTCTGTAAAATTATTGCTTTAACCCATATATTGCTATGGATGTACACAATACTCATGAACCATGCAATGCCATCGTGTTTATTATATTGATAGATTTGATAGTAGAAGTAAGGATTAGAGAAAATGACTTAATTGAATTAATAAACAGCCTCCAAGGTACAACGAAGTTAATTTTTTGAAATTTTTGTTTGGTAGAAAGAGCCATAGGCGTATCCAGCTCAAATCGGAAGGGGGGCAGTTTTCTAAATTTAGCTTGGTGTATGGGGAACGTGGCCAGAATTTGATTGAGACAAAGCAGGACATAAGCGTGGGGGGTAGTAATTAAAGCCGAATACTTGCTCAATATAATTTTGCGTTGGGTTGGATACATAGATATAATTTTACAGTTTTTGTGATGCTGATCAAAACATAGTTACTTTACACCAAACACTGTAGACATTCTTTGTTTTACCATATTTATTTCAATTAGATAAATGTTTGTGATGTTTTTTATTAAAATAAAATTGTAAATTTTATGCATCTTGCGACAGACCGATTTTTATTTCAATTGTTTACGTATTTGTGTGATATATTAGGTCAATAAAGGTAAAGTTGCAACTTTCAGATACCTCATTCGATTTGAAAAAAAAAAAACAGTTTGACAATTTCAACTTTTTAAATTTATATTTTCAAAAAGGAAAATTGTTGATAGTGGTACTTGTTGGTAGTGTATTTTTATTTAGCTTTATTCAATCTTTTAAATAATTGATCTTGTAAATTTTAACAATTTCCTTACCATAATTTCCTCAAATATACGGTTTTTGTACCAATTAGATTTAGTAAATATGTAGATACACATTCATCCAGAAATAAATATATTGTCTCTAATGAAGTAACTTATTTATTTTAACTATACAATATTTCGCCTCAGTGTAAGTTTGAGTGTAAGTTTATTAAGGAAACACCTTATTTCTAAATTTGTGGTGGAGGTATGACGAAAAACTAATAAATACTCTAGGTTCCAAGAAGATGGTAAACAAATATTCTAATTTATTGGTTTCGAATAATACAACAAAATATGCCATGTTGAGAGGAACGGTCTAGAAAAAGAATCTACATATCACTGCAATTTTAATTGGGATTTGATTTATGACAGGAAAACTATATAAAGAAAACAATAAAAACCATCAAAAAACTTCAGTTGCCCTAAAAGCATAAATATCTCACTCAGCAGTATATTATACAGTTTATAACAAAAGTCATAAATCTATTACCAAAAACGATTAGATGTATGAGAATAAAAACCATTAAAAAGTTTCACATGCGATAAGATTACGCGTTGAATGTCTCTCACAGACCAACGCGAGATAACGTTGATCCCATAGACATAGAGTAATAGCAATTATCACATTCCTCCCCCGTTAAATAAAATAATTATTACAAAAATAATGCAAATTATTAAATAGTAGCTAGACTATTTACCTCTGACAGCTATCTATTTCATAAATACTATCAAAGTGAAGCAGTGAAAAACAACGGAGACGGATGTGTTTTAGTGAGATAAGAAAAAATATTGCGTAACTTTCAAAAAAAATTTATCATTTTCATTAATTATTATTAATAACGCCAGCTATTAAAACCTGGTAAGTTGTACAAATTACAATGTTAATTTAAAAATTCTTATTCTTGGAATATTGGGTACTATGTGTATTATTATTTATTACAGTTGTGTTTATTTATTATTGCTAATTTGGCTTTGTTAAAATTCTGCTTTACAATGAAATCCTTCACGTACAAATGGGACGCGAAATTTATATTCATTCAGCCGACCGGATTGATGTTGGCAAACTAATCAATATTAACCTATTATTATTATTAATATTAACTTATTATTATAAATTATATATATTATTGTATTTTTTGAAAACTACTCAAGATAAGGCCGAACTGCGAGGAGAGCATTTACAGCGCCATCTAACAATACAGCTGGATGAGGTATTCACACTAAAAATATATTTATTTGAATCAACATTTGATTTCTTTGGCGGGAGTAAACCTATTTTTAAGCTAAAGCAAAAATATTTCTTTCAAGGAAATAAATCTCTTGTATAAAAATATCTTTGTTTGAGAATTCAATAAAGTAAATGTTTTTGCCGTCACTTATCTTACACAGATTCGTATTTAAAGTTAAGTTATTGAGAAACTTAATTGTCTTTTAATGGCCCCAACATTATTGTCTTATTTAGACAGCGCACATTGTCAAGTATACGATCATGACTATCCGATCGTTTGCTTTTCTCCTGTCCAGTGGAAATCTCTAGATGGGAAATAGTGAAACTATCGAAAATGCCATTCCATCGGTGAGGTTGTGTATTTCTTTCTCTCCATCTAAATCGGGATTCCGCTTACGATTCAGTGAAAAGGTTCTACGACGCAACGTCTAGAGTGAAAACAACGCGAACTACCGTTTTGTGAACTTGCACTTGTCAAAACTAAAAACGATTAAAATGACCATTCCTATAGGAACATAATCACTAGTGATATTAGTGAATAAACCACATATCTGATCTGTTAAAATCAACATTAATAAAGGTTTTTGTTTGGAATTTTGTTTGGAATTCTAATTCTAAGTTTTTATATTTCGAGTTGTTCTAATAAATCTAATTTGCAATTTTTATTGCATTTGTCTTGTAGGTCATAAGTCTTGTAGGTAAATTGTATTTTCTACAACGATCTATTAAAATTTTATATGGCTAAAATCGTCTGTATGCTGATCAATTCAGCGCAGATATAGTCTTCTGTGATGATTTTCTGGAATAAGTTAGTATTGGTATAATAAATCTATCTGTATGGTGTGCAAGGTCCATTGCTGATGATCTTTTAGCAACGGCATTGAAAAGGAGCGTGAAATGTCTTCTCGTTGTGAAACACGTGCTAGCTAGCTAACGCGAGCTCTTGAACAAAAGACGATCACTTTTCATTCCGCCTTATCGATTCCATAATCGTAATAAATATTTATATATCATGCATACAATGAATACAATGACAGTAGTAATTTCTTTCTTTTTCAGGATACAAATTTAAAATGTTTTTCATATTAGAGACGTTCAATTAAAAACAAAATTCAAGCGGTCTATGACCAACAGGCATTACTCTAATGTGCAGTTAAAAAGCATACAAAGTTGTGGTAAAGACATAAGAAATACAATTTCCAATTTATAGCAGCTGAAATCAATGCAAACTTTCAGAATATCAAGTAAAAGTAGGTACTAGTCTTTGAATGATTCTGATCCTTTAATGTTTCTAGACTACCTTTGACTAAAAATTAATCAATATTGTAAAACGAAAGTACAGTTATTTGGCTATATAAAAATTCCGTTTAATGAAAGTAATTCAGAATTGAAGCATCTTTTGTCGTTTATATAATAATGTTTTTTGGCAGGTATATTGAAACATTTTCAATATAGTAATCAATACATTCTGCAAGACACAACACTTAAAATATTAATTATTGATTTTCTAAAATACAAACGTTAAATCAGTCTCAACATAAGACAGGAACTTTTGCTTTGTCAAAAGTAATGCTGCTATCAGACTTATAATATTAATAACAACCTAATCAGTATTTTTTTGCAAACACAGTTTATTGGTGTGTTACCCAAACCATGTTTGGCTTACAATTTTAAGTAACAAAAAATATACCATTATATACAGGGTGTCTCACGGATCTGGTACATTAGAAGTTCCCCATGTCCTACTATTTCTTGAAACTTGAAATTTTTGAATTAGAATTCACCCGATCTGAGCTCTTCAGCTAATATATTTTCAAGTTAACTGTCCCGTACGGTCACCGGAAGTCGGTAGTAACTTTGTTATTTTAAATGGAATGATATAATTTAAATTTTATCTTTGGTTTCTACGTATCAAAATACATCATTTTTAATAAGGTTTCCCTATCCACTGCAATACATAAAAAATATAACATCTGACACCTTTAATTTTAACCATGTTTCATTTAATGACATGAGAGACACAATAAACTCATTGAAGAACTCAGCAAGTGCGGACTGCTATGGTATCAGTGTAAGAATAATCAAAACATTAAGAAATATCATTATATATCCACTTGCACACCTTTTCAATGACTGCATTGAACAAGGTTGTTTCCCGAAATGATTAAAAATTGCGACAGTGATACCGATACATAAGAAAAATGACACGGGCAACTGTAACAACTACAGACCCATATCATTAACACCGATCGTATCAAAAATATTCGAAAAAATACTAAAAGAACAAATATACATACATTTTGAAGGAAACAACTTGTTTAGTGAATCTCAGTTTGGATTTAGGCATGGCAAATCTACCAGTCTAGCTATCAATGCTCTCAGAAATAAAATCTTAAACAACTTTGAGCGCGGATACCATTCAGTTGCCGCGTTTTATGACCTCTCGAAAGCTTTCGATTGTGTCACACATCATGTTCTATTAGAAAAATTTAAGAAATATAACTTTTCGAAATCGAGCATTGGGTTAATGGAGTCATATCTGAGTAATCGTTACCAACACGTAAAAGTGAACAATTCAATTTCATCGAACAGACTTTGCAGTTACGGGGTACCCCAAGGATCAGTTTTGGGCCCCATTCTCTTTTTAATTTATATCAACGACATTAATTGTGCTACTGAAGCAACTGATCTTATTCTATTTGCGGATGACACAACGGTAATTAAGGGAGGTGATGATTATGAACAGCTTCTTAATACCTATGTGACAGAGATATTAAAGAATGGTTTTCTTCAAATGCGCTTTGCATCAATCAGGATAAGTGCTTATCGGTATTGTTTACATTGCGACATGAAGCGCGTTCCAGTACGGACGATAATGAGAGTGTAAAATTCTTGGGTGTTATTCTTGACTCCAAATTAAAGTGGGAAAGTCATATCGGACATGTTTCAGGAAAACTTGCGAGGGTGATTCATTATTTGAGAATCTTGAGAGAATCAATCTCTATAAAATGTCTTAGGGTTGCATACTTTGCTTTTTTCACTCCTTGATGACATATGCAATATTTAACTGGGGCCATTCAGGTCACAGCAATAAATTGTTTTCTCTACAACGCCGATGCATAAGAGTAGTACTCGGCGTCGGTTGGAGGGAAGATTGCCGTGAACACTTCCGAAATCTCAATGTTCTGACACGTCCATCCGCCTACATATTGGAATGTTTAATGTACTATCGTGGCCATATATTATGTCCCTTCTTTTGACGTCCATTTTCTCGGAAACCTAGGGGCGAAAATTTTCTAAAAAATTCTGGTGCTGACCTTGATTAATATGCTACAACTCATAAAAATTAGAAAGCTGTATGTGTTGGCGTTTTCCCGATTTTTCCAAATTAAGAAGAATTGGCGCTGTTTTTGCCACGTAAATTTTATTCGTTTAACTTTAGCAATTAATTACTCCGGAAATAATACATAGATTTGAACGAATTAAAAAGTAAAATCACTTGCGGAATGCTAACTTTCAATGTGTATTTTTGTAAAATCATTGGATTAGTGGTTGACCCACAAAAAGCTATATTATGCAATGCCAGCCATTCCGTTATTAGAAGAGCTAGAATAACGAAATATAGACTATAGGCTACCCAATAATTCATAGGTTTAAAGTTTATTACATAATCATTGTTTATCTTGCATTTTACATACACAAGATCGTGCTGAAACTCCGCGTGAATTCCGACGCTCTACGGTCTTTGAGGGGCTGCGGGGAAGAGAGGCGTTAGCGGTGCAGTCATGTCGGAGAGAACCGATACAGCTGGGAGAACCGGGCAGCTTATTATATTATCAATACACAAAAATAACCATAACTTGACAAGGTAGCAATTTTAACTAACAATTAAATTCTTAATATTTGCATAATTTTGATTATAATATGTGACCCGGTACGAGAGAAATCTCTCCTATCGATTGGCGTTTATGTTTTCTGCAGTTTATATACAATAAGGTTGTAAACAAGATTTTGATGGAAGCGGATAAATCTAATAATATGGAGTTAGCAGATTTTCCGATTAGTGGTGAATACTAAATTAAGCATGCTTGATAAACCTAAAAATATTTAAAAAGTATGCCCGATTTTGTTATATAAATATTCAAACTATTATAACAGTTTCAACAGCTTATTTATTAATAATATTTAAATACATGCAGAAACAATATAAAATAAATACAACTCTTGATATATTACATATATTACAAACGTCAGCTCTGAACGTATAAAACTTAAAAATATCAAAAAACTTCTACAAATTTCGCATCGTAAATTTGTAGACACATAGAATATTTTGCAGATCACTCATTAATTTTAAATGCTAAACCCGAAACCCGATTTAAATTGCTAAGAATTCCCATGGGACTTACCCAATAACTCGTAGGTTTAAAGTTGATTACATAATCATTGTTTATCTTGTATTTTTTATACAAAAGATCGTGCTGAAACTCCGCGTGAATTCCGACGCTCTACGGTCTTTGGGGTGGAGCGGGGAAGATAGGCGTTAGCGGTGCTGTCATGTCGGAGAGAACCGACACAGCTGAGAGAACCGGGGCAGCTTATTATCAATACACAAAAAGAACGATAACTTGTCAAGGTAGTAATTTTACTAACAATTAAATTCTTAATCTTTGCATAATTCTGATTATAATATGTGACCCGGCAATAAGGTTGTAAACAAGATTTTGATGGAAGCAGATAGATCTAATAACATGGAGTTAGCAGATTTTCCGATTAGTGGTGAATACTAAATTAAGTTTGCTTGATAAACCCAAAAAATATTTAAAAGGTACTTTCTTTTGTTCTATAAATGTTCAAACTATTATAACAGTTTCAACAGTTTATTTATTAATAATATTTAAATACATGCACAAACAATATAAAATAAATAAATACAACTGTTGATATATTACATATATTACACACGTCAGCCTGAGCTTATAAAACTTAGAAATATCAAAAAACTTTTACAAATTTAGCATCGTAAATTTGTAGACACATAGTCTATGTGTCTACAAATTTACTTTACTTTATAATCTATGTGAGATAGATTATTTTGCAGATCGTTCATTAATTTTAAATGCTAATCCCGAAACCCGATTTAAATTGCCAAGAATTTCCATGGGACTTCCAAATGCCTGTTCGTAGTTCTATTATCTTATTGACTTATTTTGCCATTATTTTTTAATTCGGTAATCTGCCGCCGGATATCCAAATTTCTTTGGCGAGGCATAATCGCGGTGTCGTTTTATGTATTGTGTCCGTAAACACTAGTAACTAATAGTAATGCACGTGCGATCCGCCACTAAAGGCAGCGTCGCTGTCGATCCCTTGCCCCGCGCGCCCCCTCGGACCGTAGAGCGCCGCGTCAACTGCAGCCATCATGAGATGCTTCAACGCGATGTTTTGTAGGGAAAATGCAAGATAAACCATGATTATGTAATAAACTTTAAACCTATGAATTTGTGGGTAGCTTATAGTCTATATTTCATTATTCTAGCTCTTCTAATAAAGGAATTGCTGGCATTGCATAATATAGCTTTCTGTGGGTCAAGCACTAATCCAATAATTTTACAAAAATACACATTGAAAGCTAACATTCCGCAGATGATTTTACTTTTTAATTCATTCAAATATATGTATTATTTCCGGAGTAATTAATTGCTAAAGTTAAACGAATAAAATTTACGTGGCAAAAACAGCGCCAATTCTTCTTAATTTGGAAAAATCGGGAGAACGCCAACAGATACAGCTTTCTAATTTTTATGAGTTGTAGCATATTAAACAAGGACAGCACCAGAATTTTTTCGAATTTTTTCGCCCCTAGGTATCGGAGAAAATGGACGTCAAAAGAAGGGACATAATTTATGGCCACGATAGTACGCTAAGGTCAATGCCAGTACGTTTGTGACATCGAATGCAATTCACTCGTACAACACTTGTGAGAATCAGCAGTATCGCAGACCTTTTCTGAGATTGCAGAAGTCGCGCAACGCATCAAATTACTGGGCTCTAAAATTTTGTAATGTTGTGCCGCCAGCAATTAAGTGTTACTCCAATAACAGATTTAAGACAGTAATGAATTCTTGGTTGAAAAATGTATATTCAATTACGATGAATACTTTAACTGTAATTTCGTAGAAATATGTAGTGCATAGTGTTTTTCTTTTTCTGTTCTGACTTGTGTAAACAATTTTCTTTGTAATAACACCAATAAAGATTATTATTATTATTATACCTAAAGATCACCATTTTTGAGTTTTTTTGATTTTACTAATTTTTTGGTGATTTTCGCGGTTACATTTAAAATGAATATCTCGGTTATTATTGAAACTAGAAGTTTCATGATTGGTGGTCCATAACTAGAAAGATAACCAAATAACACGATGTTTAGTTCATCATGATGGCTTATACAGGCTGTTCAAAATTTGCAACACAATAATTCTTCAAATAGAACATCCTGTATACCGATACGCCATTCGCTAGGAAATCTTATTTCCTATCTACCAATATTAGGGTTCCCGATATCTATCTTTAATAGTTTTTGAGATATTGTCACTTTTTCTTAAAATCCACTTTGAATACTCCCATTTAATAATGGGGGACAAAATTAGATACTAAATTTATAACGAACATTTAAATAGTGAAATATATTTAGAAATTTTGCGTGCATGTGTGAACAATTTTTGCGAAACTCTTCCCCTCAATATTTTACGCGACTGCTTTTATCAAATGGACGGCGCACCGGGATATTCTTCGCACATAATGATGACAGAAGTTTAACGAAGTTTTAAAATCTTTGGAGAAGACGGGACAGCATTTCGAACAAAATAATTATGTTTTAATTAAGTTAGATATCCCAATTAGTTTTAATAAACCTTTTAAATATTTTTGTGTTTTCCTGCTGTTTCAAAGTTGTTACATTCCTATAAACGAAGAATAAATCGTTTTGTTTTTAGTTTGCATTCTTTTATACTGACAATATCACAAAAACTGTTAAAGATATCGGAAACCCTAATATTGATTGATAGGGAATAGGATTACCGATCGAATGGTGTATCGGTATACAGGATGTTCCATTTGAAAAAATGAGTTTCTTACGTATGTAAATTCAATTATTCTGTTGTAAATTTTGAACAGCCTGTACAAAATATCATGATGAACTAAACATCGACTTATTTGGTTATGTTTTTAGTATTGGACCACCAATCATGAAACTTCTAGTTTCAATAATAACCGAGATATTCAATTTTAAACATAACACCGAAAATCACCAAAAAATTAGTAAAATCAAAAAAACTCAAAAGTTGTGATATTTAAGTGTAGGAAAACCTTATTAAAATCGATGTATTCTGATACGTAGAAACCAAAAAGAAAATTAAAATTATATCATTCCATTTGAAATAACAAAGTTGATAGCGACTTCCGGGGACGTGACAGTTAACTTGAGAATATTTTAGCTGAAGAGCTCGGATCGAGTAAATTCTAATTCCAAAATTTCAAGTTTCCAGAAGTAGTAGAACATGAGAAACTTCTAATGTACCAGTTCCGTGAGACACCCTGTATAGACACGATTCCATATTTGAGTATCAGTATATACATTTTTGCATTGTTGATAATTTACAGGGAAAAGTACTAATCGTCTCATCAATATCTATTTTAAATGTATTACTGTTATTTGGAATTTAACCCTTTAAACGTCACTTTCATTTGACTTTCCTATAAATTTAAAAATACAATACCAATTTCGTTCTCTTGCAAGCAATTATTGTCAAACTTCACGCCAAATTAGATGGCAGAGTAAAAAAAACTTAATGAGCCATAAAAACTTTTAGTTTCACGTTCCTCTTAAAACACCATAATACCATAATTGACTTTTACACATATAGCTCATCCACTCAACTATAATATAGTTTCTAACAATTAAATTGAAGAAAAAGTGTACCGAATCAAGACCATCAAGATCCAGGTTAACAGTTTGCAAACAGACCGCCTGGCAACGTACGAAAATTTATGTACCGATCGCACAGCTGACGTTTCGACCATTTATTTCATCTCTCCCTCTCTATATCTCTCTCCCCCCTGCATCTCTCTATCTGTTTCGCTGGTCGGCAAAAAAGAAAACTCACTTTTCGACAACGCCCATCGATTTTAACACCTCAAAAGAAATGCTCCGACTCATATTTGGAATTCCTCGGCGATGTGCAAGAATCGCCCAAGAGAATTGGGCGTTACTTTCTGTCTTTTCGTGGTCCGGTTAACTGGAAGCGATTGCAGATTATGGTCGAGGTAGAGGCACGCGGTCTGGCGCAGTGAAAACCCGATTAAAATTGAAATTACCGTGTCGTGGCCGCTACATGCTGCCAGTATGTGGTTATTAAAGACAGTGTTGGAATCGTCATCGGCAATTTGCTGACCGAAAGTCTGTGGAGGAAATTTGTTGGTACTTGAGTGAGGAAGGAGAGTCAGTATCTAAGAGAGGTCTAGACGAGCTCAATAACTGTCAGCTTTCTTGTGCTGTTTGAGAAACTATGTTTTGCCATCTATTGACTCATGTTTAGTGATGAATGGATTGGGGTTATGTCTTGATTGATAGTTGAACTCTCTGATACAATTTTTGTTTATGTAGACCAGTGGTTCTTAACCTTTTTGAAGTCAGAGAGCACTTTAGATCATAAGAAAAATTCGCGGAGCACCAAAATGCGGCGAAAATCATTAGTCTGATACAGAAACGAAAAAGATATATTTCTGTATAAATGTAGAACATAACGGGAATTTTGCAACTTATTTCTACAAACCAACTCTGGATGTTTGAGGGAAAAAGCACTCTCAATGTACCGAATTGCTTCCGAAGTTTTCTTTTTGCCCGTATTCACTTAATTCCACATTTTGCGTGTGTGTGTATGTTTTGATTTTCTGGCTCCACAATATTTTGTTCATGAACTATCACCTGGTGGTTATAAATGCCGCCACCTGTTTGGTATATTGTGATAGTTCCTCCAAGGATCTGACATGTTCGCGGTAATATAAATTTAAATATAATAAAACTTTCAAAACCTTAATTTTGTCAAATATTTAGGTAATTTGGCTAGATTCTTTATATTAGCAGTTACGTACCACCTACTCAAGTAGTTTTGATAAGTTCATTTTTAATACAACTTTTTACTAATCAAAGGCTTAATAAATCCGCACATAACATGTGGATGATATGTAGATGAGGGCAAACATATATATTTTCAAAACATCATATTTATTATCTTTATTTTAGGAAATATATTTCAAAATGTTTACATATTTTCAGAACTTTTTATGTGCCATGTGTAGCAGAGCTATACCCATTTTTATTTTAATTGTATTATGTTCTAAATACTTTATGTATTTTATTCATATTTATTACTATTTGAAAATCGTAAATGTTTTCTTCTACTTTGCGTTCATTATAAACTCATAACGAAACCGCTTTCGGTGTCATTTTGAAAACAAACTTTTAGTAACTTTTGGTTTTCCAAGATGAAGTGTCAAAGAAGGCTGACATCTCAAACGCTATTGGTTCGCGTCAGTCGTAGTTATGAATTTTACGCTAAGTACCAACTGTTGAATATAAAATTATTTTAAATTGTGAGATAACAACCGCATTTTTCGAAATTTATGTAAAATTGATGTCGCAAGGTAGAAAAAATAGTATATAACAAAACAACTCGTGCGCCAATTTTTGTCTTCTAAAACTTGTATTCGAGTAGTAGTAATAATCTTTATTCCAACATCCAGCTTTGTACAGGTTTATTACACAATTAGTTTCATTTAATAAATTTAATTTGGTGTTCGAACGGGCTATTGACCTAGGTCTTTCTGCCCTGCTCCATCTTTGATTTTGGGTGTCTTCTTGTATTATAATATCCTATAATTGTTAGTTTGTTGAAGTTAGAATGTTTTGTACGTTAATAATATACAAATCCAAATATTATTATTTCAATCACATACGGTAAATGAGTCAACAATGTCGGCTTTCATAATTTTGCGGAGCACTTGCAACAAGCTCGCGGAGCACCAGTGTTCCGCGGAGCACCGGTTAAGAACCACTGATCTAGACAAGAGGACTTCAAAAAGTAGCATCTTTTCTAGGGGAACTCAATGGTGGAAACCAAAATTAGTTATCATCCTTTGTTTTCGAGTTAAAAAAACAAAGCACTATTTTCTGTAAATAATGGAAATAAATTAAAAAGAAAAGACGTTATTTATATTAACTGAATAAGATTAAAATGAATAAGAAGCCATTTTCTTGATGAGTTTTCAAATTGATGAAGTTCAAATTGTGTAGTAGCCTTACATATACAATTTAACAGAAAATACATTAGAAAATGGTAAAATATTTAAATATATTTTATTAATAAATCTGGGAACGGTGATTCTGCAAACAGAATGAAAAATACAAGAAACAAAGACAACCAACTGTCCAATAACAACAAAGATATGGAATAAATAAAAACTGGTTCAGGTGTGGTATTTTTCGTGGAATCTAAAACCTGAAATTCAGAGTTTTTGAGAAAACCAGTGCCAAAAAAAAAAACCTAATAAAAAAAAGTGCTTTTGTGTAATTTTCCAAAAACTGGAAACATGTATTAATATTCATAAAACTAAAAGAATTTTTATTAAAATAAACTTTGAATTAATTTTGAAAGCCAGTAGCAGCTCCTAATTATTGTTATACAATTATGAAAAAATACTATACCTAATTGTAATTAAAGTTATAGAGTAGTTTCAAAAGGTTGTTTGGACCTAACAAGAACAACCTGAGGAATACAACAAAAACTGCTGGTTTCTCTCAGTAATCCTGTATTAATTAATACATAAAATGGAATTAACACACTCAATGACTCTACAATGCCTTAACAATTAAATAGTAATACATTTATTAAACAATAAAAAGAAAACCATCACCATCAATACAGTATTAGGTATCCACCATGTGTACCATGTGTCTTTCGTGTATACTCGCACATAGACCATGTGTTTTGCGACGTGGTGGTGATCCTAACCACTGCAGCGGCGAACCAGCTCCGGCACCAGAAACTAGGTCGCTCAGGTGGAAGAAGGAAAGTGGCCGGAACCCATTCAGTACTCTCAGCATCTTTCTGCCTTCCATCAGTCGCAAAAGCAACTCGCTACGTTCGGTCCACAAACAACAAAACAACGATAAACAGCACACAGTAGTAGTGCGACGCGTGTTCTTCCAAAACGTGGTGCTCAAGTTCAAACTAACCTATATCGCAGGCTATTGTTTCCGTATAGAATATAGATTCTTCGGTTTGATCTGTAGACACCCGGTTTAATCTTGTGTCGAAACGATGGAGCTGTATAAAGTAAGTTTGTTTACAATTTCTTATAGTTGCCAATTAAAAAAAATTATAAATTAATAGGGTGAAATATTTCAACGCGGGATTAATAATTAATTAATTATTATTTAAAATTTGAGCAATGGTCTTTACCGATAGTTGAAGTTTGTTATAGAACGTCTGTTTTTCGAAATAAAAGTAGTTCTGATATTGTTTCGATATATTAAGTAAATAGTGTCTGGCAAGGTAGACTTTGAACAGAAAAACTTCACAAATTTATTGTGCATGCTTAAGCAAATATTAGATGATATACTGATATTATTTTTACTTTATCATGCGCAGTATGAAATTTTGAATAATTTATGCCTATGACCTTTTTTGATAAAATTAATAGTTTAGCTGCAAGAGCAAATTATGAAACTACATAGTAGCTAGTTGTTATATCTAATTCTAAAAACGATAAACTGAAAAAATTGTAAATAAAGTATAGCGATGAGTGTAGTTTGATTTTAGTATGTTGGTACGGATGTGACATCTACAGTGTCACGAACAAATATAAATCTGTCAGAATTTAAATTAGTTTTTTAAACTTGACGTTTCGTAGAAGTGGTATCAACCTAACATTTCCTATACAGAAATATAACCATTCTTTAATTATTTTTTTAAAAATATATATTTCTCAAAAAGCAACGAAAAAAACGTTGATGTCACTCCTGCTGAAAACTACATAGCGCGACTCGTTCACCGCTTGTCGCGCTATTCCGTACTTTCGGCACTTAACACTTGACATAAATAACTATTATTCTAATGACAGTAGGTAGTATCAGATACTGATGCTTTGACAATACCTACTGTCAATAGTATTAAAATATCGATAGTACATAGTCAATAGTACAAAATATAGTCTAAGAATATGATAGTTTTGTTAACACAGTGTGAAATATAATAAAATGAGTCATGACCAGACGTCACGCTTTTGGCGGTTTGTGAAAAATCGTTATTGTAATCTGTAAAATGATTTATGGATGTTTGCACTTTTCTTACCGAAGAACACAGGACAAAAATGAAGTGATCTAGCAACCAACATTCCTGGAACCCTTTAAAACTTAAAGATAGTAATACGTTCCAGCTGATTATACTGGGAGATCAAATATTGTGTTTTTGATGTCAAGTTTGAAATAATTTGTGGGGTAACTAAAAAAACTTAGTTTCTTGAAGGTTCTCAAGTACTCTGTACAAAACTATAACACTTATCAACATTTTGTTTCCTAATTAGTCCCAATGTCTCAATTTTTGTAGAAGATACATAGTTTGAAGTAAAATTTTGCATTACTTTTGCACCACAAATACTTCTAAATCTGGCATGCTGAATATGCTGCAAAATAAAAACATATTAATTATATGTTTTGTATGTTTATCAAATTTTTTGTATTTGTCATTTTTGATTATAGGACGCTACTATTTGATGTTAATCACAACAAAAATTTCAGTTTTTGTTCAGGTTGCAACCTGAACAAAAATTGAAATTTGAGTTTATATATACAAAGTCCTTGCGAAACACAGTTTAGGGCTTTATGACAATAAAAAACAATTAGTCAACAGCCGGCTGTTTTCGATTTCTAACAAATTTAAAAAAAAACAAATATTCTTCAAACAATATCGCATTTTATGGAATTATTCTAAAACTAGTATCTTTTACTAGCGTATAAGAGTTAAGAACATTTACACTAATTTTAGTTTCCGTAAAAACCAAGGTGGGTATTCATAAGCCATTTCTTAACCTTCTCAAGGACTATCTTGAAAATGGTCAAGTTTTCATTGCACGCTATTCTTCTTCTTATTATTAAATATGATGCTCAATCATGTTTTCAAATACTTTGGACGTGTAATTGATCACCCAGCATACAAATAACGTTATACGTGCTTTTGACGTACATTATCAGACGCATAATTTGAAAACGCCAACTCGTACTTAAAGGATGTAGGTATAAACATTTTATATAGAGAATTTAAAGATTTAGAAGTTTCCTAAAAAATCCTTTGTTGTCCGACCAATAAAAAAAATCCAGTCGGTCATCTATGACCCTGAATAACTCGCAGCTCAGACCCTATATCCATGGGAGCTGTTTACCCGTTATTTCTAATGCCAAATGAAAGGCATATTTAAAAATCCATCTGGATTTTAATTTTTCCGAAGTGAATTATTTAATATCACTGGGCCTACCATTAAAATAATAACATAACTCACAACCTTGGAAACATTTTCACAGTTCAGGTGAAAGTTGGTTAAGATGCCACAGTACGTTTTTCTAACCCCATTCAAATGATGGTTAGAGACATTTTTTCAAGTTTCCCAAAGAGGCTTTATTAAATGTTTGTCAAAATTATTTGGAAGAAAGCGTTTTAGGCAATTGAAACTTTTACCTATCATTAAAATTTTGGGTTTGGCAATTTCCTTCTTTTAAAATAAGTAACATTATGTGTTTCACATTAACAATAAAATACTGAAAACGAGAGATTATTTATAATGATATACAATATCGGTTAAATAGGAGAAAGAATGTTGCTTTTTATGCAGATCAATTTTCAAAGAGAAAATTTAAGATTGAATATATTAACGATAAACTGTAATTTTTATTTTAATTCTTCGATTTAATTTTTTTAAGTGTTTTTTATTACAATTATGATGATCTGATTTGATTAATTTGATTGATTTAAATATACAAATTCTGTCTGTTTATTGCAGATTTAAAATATCGTTTTTTGTTAATTAAAAAGAAGCATAATTCTTTCAGTCAACACAATAACATTTATTTGAACTAAATCACCAAATCAAGTGCTATAAATACAAGCGTATTAAAGCATCCCATTTGCTTTATCACAAAAAAGGAAAATAAACCATAGGAAATTATAATTTAAGTCAATATACAGCTTGGACATCTGGTATATGTCATCTGGCCACATTATTAACATACTTAATTTTGAGAAATTCTTAGACCTTTCCATCACAATAATTTCTAAGCATTAACACTGTTTACTTTATTAGCTCCTAGACTGGAAATCATTTGCGGTGAAAATACGTCAAGTGAAACGTTCAACATTTCTTCGTGTACCAGCACATTATTCCGTTAAAGTTGACAGTACTACTCTCACTTATTTACTTTTCTAATTGCATACCGGTCTTTCGGAATATCATAAGCACCAGCCTCCTTTGTTTATATAGAAAGTGACGGTTTATGTTTAAAATATAACAGTATTTAAACGACGATTTGTAATGTAAATATTTCTGGAAGAGAAAAGTGAAACAGAAAAAGAAGGACAATAGGTTTCAAATTTTACAGTTACAGCTTGGAGTGTAACAATGCGATAAAACGTATAAAATACGATATGGTGTCGTAGAAAACCTGAAGTAGAAATTCGTGTAGAATGCATTTGTCACGACTTATCGTGTATTCCGTCTGCATGCTTGGGAGTGCATAGGAAGTAAATTACCTTGAAGAAGACATTCTACGACTGAAAAACTTCTGGGCTCTCATGATCACAATCGCAGACGCTGTTTTATGACTTTAAACAGTAGAATAACGTAGGTGCACAGATAGAAAAGATTTCTTGTTTTAAAGAAATATATATTTTTTTGTATTTATTCATTTGGATCAAAACATATTTGTATACAAGAAAAGATTTATTTCCCACAAAGAAATATGGTTGCTTTGGCCTAAAAATAATGCTAAAATAAACCATTGAAGAGATAACTAGTCTTCTTCATAAAAAAATCGTTTTTTCTATCAATAAGTGCTTCTACACCTACATCAACTATGGAACCAGCTAAGTATTTACCTAAAATACTGTTTTCTCGAATGATTTCATCTTTTTTTAAATAAAATGCAATAAAAATGCCATATTGGCAAGTAGAGTTGACAGATACCACTAACAGATGCCTTAATAACTTCTTTGGCACAGTTTTTCACAATAATTCCTCCAACAAACTAATATTTCTTTAATCAAAGAACTATTTATTGCAACCTTAAAATATCGCAGTTTAACTCAACCAACAATTTCGTTAATGTAAAAAATTATAATTATTACATTTCCTTATTATTATACTGAAACAATAGAAGCAAATACACATTATAATTGCTGTTTTAGCGTACTGCAATCATTTAAACAATCATTTCATTAAATAGTTTTGAAATCTAACTATCTATTAAAACTATTTTTGTGCAAAAACAGGTGCAGTGGTTACAAATAAGACATAACCTTGAATATAATAATAATTTATTGCTTCTGCCATCTAGCAAGTTGTGGAAATTATGCGTACGGTTTTTATCATTCGCAGAATAAAAATAACATTTGCATTTATGCTTAATTTGTCAGTAAATGAACGCGGAAGTCTACTAATCATTCACGAGAATAATGAATTATTGTGTGAATTATTGTGAATTATTGTTCACGACCAATTAGAGAATTAACATCTTTGATATTTTATGCGGTTATCTATATTTATAGGTTGTAAATTTAACGCAAGCTGATCGCTTACAGTTTTCGAATACTTCCTCATTCTTGGCAAATTTAAACAAATGCGTAGGGAAAATCGTTTATGCATGAGTTTCTGTCGTAAAATTAACTAGCCATCTTTTCGATTGTCTCACTGGAAAAATATATGCATCCGCTTGATTTTTAAATTTGCTTATTTGGTAGTAGTTTAGGTAATTGGAATTTTAGTGCATTTTGACGTGTTGAATTAAGCAAGCACTATACAGGGTGAGTTGTTAATATCTCGGCGGTCGATAATTAATAAATAGTTTGAGAAAGAACAAATATTTTATACAAACATTATTACGTAAAATTACTACACATTTAAACAGGGTGTTGCATTTAGGTGTGACGGAAAGTATGTAAATTTTCTTAAATGGAACACCCTGTATATTTTATAATATTATGAATAGTACTAAATTTGTTTATCCAACCGTGTATGGTGTCACAGCAGGATCTTTTTAAAAGCTATGTAAAAACGACATTTTTGCCCGTTTTTTGCGTTTAAACTATCTGAGACAATAGTCAATCTAGTAGGTAGATGATAGTATCCAAAGATATTAGATATATTATACAGGATGTTCATTGAACTTAAATTTTGATGTTTTTCAAATGGCTTTCTTTCGAGATTTTTAAATGGAACATCCTGTATAATATGTGTTGGCTGTAATAACCCTCTATTTCGCTCCAATTTACATCTAGTATGTCGTACACCAAATGTTACTATTTTTTGTGGTATTTGCAATTTAAGGAAAATATAATGCAATTGTAAATTTTAATACTGTTGTGAATAAGGTATTTGGTAGTTTGATGTAAAGTCTTCAAGTGGCGATAGAAGAGATAATTTAGAAACGATTTAACCAGCTTGATTCTTATACAAACTATTACCGTTATCAACATATTAACAATTTTATATGAAATTTTGTATGTATATGTTTTGCAGTCGATTGAATAGGCCATAGATGTTGATGTGATTTATGTGCTCATACACAAAAAGCCAAATATGCAACAAAATAAACTGATTGGCATCATAAGATTGTAAAGTATTGTAATCGTGCCGAAAAAAAAAAATTGGGATTTTAGCGGAAATAGGTCTTTATGGGTCCCCTGAACATTTTTGACCAAGGTACAAAAAATGTCTGTGTGTGTGTGTGTGTGTGTATGTGTGTATGTGTGTGTGTGTGTGTGTGTGTGTGTGTGTGTGTGTGTGTGTGTGTACCCAATTTTTGTTAATTCATTTCCGGAGAAACTACTAAAGGTATCGGCACGGAACTTCATATTTAGAAGTTTCATGACCAAACTTAGAGTTGAAAAGCTTTTGGTTCAAAAGGGTCCAAAGGAACTGGGTGTTTACGCTAAGCCTTTTTCAAGGATTTTAGAAATCAGCCGCCATTTCTGTAATTTCGTCAAAATAGTTAAATAATTAATTAAATCAGAGGAAATTTTGAATAATTTATGCCTATGACATTTTTTGGTAAAATTAATAGTTTAGCTTTTTAGTTTATTCTAAGCCTTTTTCAATGATTTTGGAAATGAGCCGCCATTTCTGTAATTTCGACAAAATAGTTAATTAATAAATTAAAGTAGAGGAAATTTTGAATAATTTATGCCTATAACATTTTTTGGTAAAATTAATAGTTTACCTTCAAGAGCAAATTCTATTTGATCGAGATCGGTCGCATCTGCATTGATATGAAATTACATAGTAGCCAGGATTTTGACAAATATTTTTTTGTGTTGTCACATTCAAAAACAGCTGATCTCATCAGAGGTTGGAGAACCACTATGGAACGTGCCGCTGTAGTGCGCAAAATTATAAAATACAAATTTCAAATAAAATAAGATCACCAATTTGATTGTTTGTTGATAAGAAATATCAACCCGTCTTTATATCTAATTCTAAAATGATACATTGCGAAAATTATAAATAAAGTATAGCGATGAGTGTAGTTTTATTTTAGTATGTTGGTAGCGATGTGTCATGAACAAATATAAATCTGTCAGAATTTGAATTACCTTTTTAAGGTGCGTTTTCATTAGTGATAATGGCAGTGGTAGCAGACGCCGTTATAGTATTTCCAATAGAAAATTGCTAGTGACTCATGTTTATGTACTTGCAAACTAATATGTGTCATTATCACGATATGTAAGAAATACTATAATTTCGTATTCTACCACCGCCATTAGCTACCATTACCTACCAATCGGAACGCACCTTTCGTCAAAGTGGTACCAACCTAGCATTTACTATACAGAAATCATTTATTTTTTTTTAAATACGTATTTCTTAAAAAGCAACACAATAAACGTTGATGTCGCTCCTGCCAAAAACTAGATAGCGCGACTCGCTCATATGCGACGGCGACACTCCGCCTTCGGTGACGCGCCGTATCACCGCACGTCGCGCTAATCCGTACTTTCGGCATTTGTGACATAAATAACTATTATTCTAATGACGTAGTGTAGGTAGTGTCAAATGCTGATGCTTTGACAATACCTACGATTTATCTCTATAGAATAGATTCTCATGCAGCTAAACTATTAATTTTATATTTTGTATGATAAAGTCATGTGCCAGGCCACATCAGATTTTTTTATATGAATAAATCCTAGTTAAATAGGATCTAAATGGGTTCTTGTATAACCCTTTAAATATTTTACATCATGCTACTAAGATAATAAATAGTATACTACTCTTTAAATTGCAAATATCACAAAAACTAGTAAAAATAGATATACGATATAGTGAATATAAATCAAAAGAACTTAGGGGACATTTTAATTAGCAAATAAGATACAAAGTGTTCCATTTAAAAATCTCAAGCAAAAGCTATTTAAAAATTACTGCACGCTACTATATATGAGTTATTATGTGACACAACTTTTAAGACAATATCTACAAAAAGGTAGTTATTACGTAGTTATTTTTAAAGAACTGCAATTAGAAGTTTTTTGACAAACAATTGAATACCTCAGAAGCTTTTACTTAACAGTTAGAAATACTACTTCCTTAGTATTATGAAATAATTATATTATCAAAATACAGGGCGTTCCATTAAAAAAATGTACCTACATTCAGTCAGCCTGTATAAATGAAAATAATGTCACGTTATAGAAGCTGATGAGTCAAGCAACTCTAGTATAAAACACTTTTTTCTCTCTCAAACGATTTGATAACCATCAACCGCCGGGATACTAATAACTCACCCTGTATAAAAAAGTTACAAGTTAAACGAGGTATTGCTTCACAAGTTAAAGCTTGTGATATGCACCTATTTGCAGACGATACACTAATATCAATTGCAGGAGATAACTTACCTGATGTAATCGCGACATTAAACTCCGAACTAGTATCGATATCAAATTGGTATAAAGAAAATAAATTATGCTTGAATGTATTGAAAACAAAAGCTATGGTATTGGGAAATAGAAATTCGGTAAACCCTACACCAGACATAGTTATCGATAACACAGTTGTTGAGATAGTGATCGAATTTAAATATCTAGGTGTCATTTTAGATAATAGTTTGAAATTTACGAGTAATATGGAATATACAGGGTCCTGCAACTAAGCTCCCGTCTTCTGTAGCTCACTTACTCATTAAGCTAAGAGTTTGACATTTTGCAGGCTTACCCTGTACTTCAAGGTACAATTGAAGAAATTATTTTTTATTATACAGGCTGTTCCAAAAATGTGCAACGCCATGGTAATATATTTTTTTAAATTGCATGCTATACATTTTTCTACACATTTGGAAGCCTTTTATGGTTGCCTACATATCACCAAAATTTTATTGCAATCGGTTGAGTGACCGCAGCGGAAAAAAATAAAAACAAAAAAAAATTGATTTTGCATCGTAGGCTTTAAAGATCAATAAAAGCCACAAAATGCACCTCGTTAATAAAATTTTGCGACGTGCTTATTAAGTTAGATGTAATAGTCTCGTTAACCAAGTGACATTGGTCCAAATCATACAGGGTGACCAAAATCGAGTGTCAAACTTGTCAAACTTCACAGCGCGCTATTGTTCTTATTTTAAATTGAAACCCATAATTTTTTTAGGTGAAACGGTGCGGAATTAAAAAATAAATATTGCTTCTGAATACAACCCCATCACAATTCCCAATATTTTAAAAGTTATTCGCCAAAAACTCAATTTTCAACGTTTCCAACGGCAATTTTAGGTAATAAATATCGTACGTGGCGTTGAAAAACAATTTATTACATAAAATATAATGCAGAGAGGTATTTTAGATTTTACAGTACTTATTTAAGTAGTTATTCAATTGCTAAATTTACTGCAAAATTTACCTCTATAGCCACATTTCCGTCCTTACCGCTATTGGAAAATTATGCAGTAAATTTTGCATTTGAATAACTACTTAATTAAGTACACTCAAATATAAAATAGATCTATTATTTTTTATGAAATAAATTGTTTTTCAACGTCACGTACGATATTTATTATCTAAAATTGCCGTTGGAAACGTTGAAAAATGAGTTTTTGGCGAATAACTTTTAAAATATTGGGAATTGTGATGGGGTTGTATTTAGAAACAATGTTTATTTTTTAATTCTGCATCATTTCACATAAAAAAAATTATGGGTTCCAATTTAAAATAAGAACAATAACACGCTTTGAAGTTTGACAAGTTTGACACTCGATTTTGGTCACCCTGTATAATTTAGATCAATGTCACTTGGTTAACGAGACTATTACATCTAACTTAATAAGCACGTCGCAAACTTTTATTAACGAGGTGCATTTTGTGGTTTTTATTGATTTTTAAAGCCTACGATGCAAAATCAGTTTTTTTTGGTTTTTATTTTTTTCCGCTGCGGTCACTCAACCGATTTCAATAAAATTTTGGTGATATGTAGGCAACCATAAAACGCTTCCAAATGTGTAGAAAAATTTATAGCATGCAATTTAAAAAAATATATTACCATGGCGTTGCACATTTTTGGAACACCCTGTATAATAAAAAATAATTTCTTGAATTGTACCTTGAAGTACAGGGTAAGCCTGCAAAATGTCAAACTCTTAGCTTAATGAGTAAGTGAGCTACAGAAGACGGGAGCTTAGTTGCAGGACCCTGTATAGTTAAAAAGGTGAGTCGAAAGATTAGCTACTTAGGAAGAATATCTAATAAACTTACATTAAAAGCTAGAATATCTTTGTACCATACGATTATAGAACCATATTTTTACTATTGCAGCAGTATAATATTTTTGTGTACAGACAAAGACATTAAAAAGATTCAAGTACAACAAAATCGAACACTCAGAATTTTATTACAAAGCTCCAGGTTAACCAGTGCTGAGTAAATTAAATTTTTTGAATGTTAAACAAGGAACGGTATATCAGGCACTCACGTTGGTATATAAATGCATAAATAATAAACTCCCAAATTATATGAGTAATTATTTAACATACGATAGTCAGCAGCATGAATACAATACTCGGCAAAAGGACCACTTCAGATTACCAAAATATACAAAAACCACCCCACAAAATTCATTTTATTATAAAGCACTGAAGATGTTTAATACCCTGCCAAGTTATATAAAAAACAGTAGTTCGCTAAGTCTTTTTAAAACATCATGTCGGGTTCATGTATTGGCTAATTTTAAGTAGTTGATAAGTTTATTACTTAGGAAACCAAATTTATTGTGATTATTAGTTTCTTTTAACTAAATAAATACCATTATTATAACTTATTATTCTCAAAAAATTCTCTCTTGTATATCCTAGACAGAAAATAATTATTATTTGTTCTAATTTATGGTTCAAAATTTATAAATGCTCAACTATTTATTATACGAAATGGTCAGTAATAAACTTTATTTTAATCAAAGAACTTTTGAATTAGATAAACAAATATTTCACTTTCAAATATTTAATTTATTTTTCTAAACTATTATATGCTAGACTAGAATGATAAAAATTTCTTGGAGAAAATTTCTAAGATGCCATGATAAAGAGTACTGCGTTAATGCTTGATTTATAATGTAGACATTCGGAAATTATGTATTGAACACCAAATCCAGCAAAGAAAGATGTACTCTTTGTTATTCAATTAGTGAACTCTCTTCGGTTTGCATGGTCTGATGGGAGACGTTGTTGAGTCAATTGTTTTTGAATAATTCCTGTGCGATCTCATATGCCTTCTAACATTGGTACTTCGTGCACAAGTATAGTCACATTTGCCGGAATTTAATGATTTCTCGGCATGTGTTTTACTGAACCAGTATAAAGAATTTTGCGACTATTCTTTTCGCTGAGGATTAATTTTGAACATTATTTCTACTTTAATTCGAAACTCGGATTGCAAGTCCTGAAGTGACAAATAAAACCTCCACAGCCTCGGTAGCTCAACTGGGAGAGCTGTCAACCGGAAATTGGAGGGTTCCTGGTTCAAATCCAGGCGGAGGTGTTTTTTCCAAAACTTATCCTAATTATCATTCGCTTTTTTAGTTGATTATTTCTACCGACAATTGAAGGCTATTTACGAATTATAGAAATTATTTTCACTCTTTCGCTATAGGCAAATATTACAGATCATATCGTCCCAAACCAGATTTACAATAAATCAAATCCGTTGACATAAACAGAGCCTAATAAAAATTCCAAAAAACCTGTATATAGATTCAAGCTGCGATACTGACAATCAGACAACGAAACAAATACGTCTTAATGCTCCTACTTACACAAACCACCGACAACTGCGAAATCGCATAAGGCAATCATCGAAACCCAGTAGGCATAATACCACAATACTAATCGGTATTCGTTTGTTATTTTCCCCGCTGAAGCCATCGGTATTCGTTTCACTGTCGGAGATTTGCATAAACGCATTAATCAAGTGTGCCAGGCACGTAAGACTATCGCTTTCTACTATTTTTACATACCAGAAGCCTGTCAATCGCCGGCGTTTCTGTTTTCTTCGCTGGCTACGTTTTTTTTCTTTGTTTTAGGGTTTGTAGAATTGAAGTATGTTGTAGAAAAATGGTCAATTAAAAGACTGGTCACGTTTTTATGTGGAACAACACGTGAATCGTAGGAGGCTTGGCGGATCTTACGCAAGACTTGTAATGCTCGTAAGAGTAATTGTCGGGTGGTGTCATCACTGTCATCAGGTAGGCCTGGGTCGCGGCATGATTTATGTTGATAGTTGATTTTTAACGTGGGTTTGAGGTTATGACAATAATAAAGTTTTTATTAGTTTTTTTTTCTAAAGGGGGTTTCAAGGTTGTACGGTGGTTACTGTATTGTTTGTAGAGTACTTATTAGCACTAGATGCGTAAGTCATACATCTGTTGTCAATGAGTATGAGTGTTAATTAATAATTGATAATTGTAAAAGTAACTGTGAAATAAATAATTCTAGATGATGTTCTGGGCAAGTTTCTGATCAGAAATTAGTTTAAAATTCGTTGTATCACGTTGTACATCAAATCGATCATCAAATTTGAGTAGAAAAAATCTGATGTGGCCAGGCACATGACTTTATCATACAATATATAAAATTAATAGTTTAGCTGCATGAGTTTCCTTCGAGATCGATCGTGTTTGCATTCAAATAAAACGAATTAGCCAGGATTTGACAGATATTGACAGTAGGTATTGTCAAAAAATCAGCCTTTAACACTAGCTACTGTCATTAGAATAAAACAATCTGGCAAATCCTATATTAATGCAGACACGATCTCGATCAAATAGAATTTGCTCCTACAGCTAAACTATTAATTTTACCAAAAAATGTCATAGACATAAATTATACAAAATTTCCTCTACTTTACTTTATTATTTAACTATTTTGACGAAATTACAGAAATGGCGGCTCATTTGCAAAATCCTTGAAAAATGCATAACAATATTGCTATCCGCAATCCGCACTTGAAATACACATTGACTTTGTAAACACCATGGAAACACCAAGCTGTTTCAATATTGTTTCACATAGCGTACGTGCGCGCGTGTTTCTCCGCCTCATCGCATACTCCATGCATATGCGTGTTGAATTGACGTTTCGCAACCGCTGACGTTCTGAATACTGTCAAAAGTTTCAAAATTTCTTGGCTACCTACTATTAATGTAGACACGATTTCGATCAAATAGAATTTGCTCCTGCAGCTAAACTATTAATTTTACGAAAAAATGTTATAGACATAAATTATACAAAATTTCCTCTACACAGAGAGAAATTTTTGTTTGATTCAAATAAATATGCATTGACTCAAAGAAATTTGTTGTTTCAATAGAGGCAAAGAAATATTTATTTGCGGATAAAAACGCATTTATTTGAAATATTTGTTTGGTAGAAAGAACGTTGATTTGTGTCAAACAACTTAATTTGTGTATTATAAGAAATGAGATTTATTTACTTCAAATAAATATGATTGTGTTGAGTGAAAGAATTACTTACTACTTAATTTTTTAAATTAACAAAATTGTTGGTCGAGTTAAAATGCTTAAAATTATTAATTTGTTGAAGAAATTAATAGACAAGAATTTTTCGGAAGGCTCGCCAAGTGTCACCTCCTTTTTGGGATGTCGCACATCCTCGACCAGTGCTTGGTCTTCCCAATCCAACATATAGTCAAGGTTAAGTTAGTAAAGTGTACTCTGATTTGGAATGGCAACTTGAACCTGCAGGCACTGTACTCTATAAGTTTTATACTGTCGATCACGCGGCTTTATACTCTCGATATGTACGAAGTGCGAGGAGAGTTTACAGCGCCATCTAACAATACAATTGGATGACATTAAAAATATATTTATTTGAATTAAAATATGATTTCTTTGGTGGAAGTAAACCTATTTTAAAACCAAAACAAAAATATTACTTTAAAGGAAATAAATCTCTTCTTGTGTACAAATATAGTTATTTTAATCAAAATATGATTTCTTTGGCGGAAGTCAACCTATTTTTAAGCCAAAGACAAAATATTACTTTAAGCGAAATAAATCTCTCCTTATATACAAATTTATATGTTAGAATCAAAATTATATTTCATTGGTGTAAAGAAACGTTTTTTTTAAATCAAAACTAAAATATTACTTTAAAGGAAAGTAATTTTTGTTTGTATCCATATATATTTATTCCA
This sequence comes from Melinopterus prodromus, assembly GCA_964023965.1. Lineage (NCBI taxonomy): Eukaryota > Metazoa > Arthropoda > Insecta > Coleoptera > Scarabaeidae > Melinopterus > Melinopterus prodromus. The sequence goes on from OZ030394.1 coordinate 62,086,256, forward strand.
CTTAAATAAATATTTCAAATAAATTAATCTCTTCAAGCAAATAAACTAGAGTATTCAATGAAGTAAATATTGTTGGCATCAAAGAAATATGTTTTGACCCAATAGAATAAATTCAAACAAATGCATTTCTTTGAAACAAGAAATCTTTTCTATCTGTGTACTTTAATTTATTATTTACCTATCTATTTTGACGAAATTACAGAAATGACAGCTCATTTGCAAAATCCGTGACAAATGCTTAGAGGAAACAGCCAGTTCCTTTGGACCCTGTTGAACCAAAAGCTGTTCAGCTCTAAGTTTGGTCATAAAACTTCTAAATATGAACTTTCGTCCAGATACCTTTAGTAGTTCCTCAGATATTTTTTTGTACCTTGGCCAAACAGGTTCCGGAGACCCATAATGACCCATTTCCGCAAAAATCTATTTTTTTGTTTGCGGCACGATTACAATACTTTATCAGACTGCGTATGATAAAGTAAAAAAAAAACTAAAATAACGTAGTAATCATCTTGCGAAGACAGTTGTCAAATAGCCTGATATATAAACTGCTTCACCGGTATCAACTCAGCTTAACATGCTTAAAAACATCGAGCTTCAACCTAGGTATATAAGAGTTTTTTCCTCTATCTGTTTATAATTAACGCATATATTTTAGATATACCCTGTATATAAGTCGTCATAACTGCACTCAGCTTCAGAATTTAAAACTAAAACTATGTAGTGAGTCGTATGTAGTATTATTGTAGAGATTTTTCAGAATGAATAAATTTTTGTTGAAAAGAAACCTTTTCCAATCATAAGATTTCTTTCGTGACTCGTATGATTAGATACAATTTTTGCAACCAAATGTTGTTTCTTTTGATAACTGTTATCATAATTTATAAATAATATAAATCAGAGGAAAAGAACTTAAATGTTTTGAAAACTATTTAACAAACTGGAGACAAATGGTCATGATGGGACAGAAAGTCAATAAAATGGGTATTAAATGAATTAAAAAACAGCTTGGGGGTACCACAAGGTCCTGTTCTAGCACCTGTTTTATTCACAATAAAAAATAAATTTTCCACAATACAAGTTTTTGATAATAAAACTAAAACTAATATTTGATGCCTACTTCTCATGCATTGCAAAATCCATTTCATGATGCTACTTCAATGTACCTAAGTGGTAATACAGTTACAAAGACGCTTATAACTAATTATACCGAAAGAAAGTAAGACCACCGTAACACCTATGAGCAGTCTCTTACCTTTGCCTACTTTCACCTCTATCGGAACATATGCGAAGCGCACACAACAACCTTTCCTTATTCTTCTTCTGTTACTCGAGTCTTACTTCCTCTTCAGCGTATGTCCTTAACACCGTCTGCTCGCTTAGGCCGCCGGTTCAATTTCACATTCCATCAGTGTCATCAAACGTAACAAAACACATTTAAAATAGACGACACTAAAGGATTACTATGTGCTAATTAGGATGTATATATATTATTAATGAAGCAGAACGGTAGGATTAGAGATAGTAAATAAACGAAGAGTTCATTACCTATTTTTGGGCGTTGAAAAAAGATTGTAATCGGATTATTTTTTACGTATGTCCAGTGGCTATTTAAGGCTAGTATATGTTTACTGTTGTTTGTTGATGTGTAAATAGAACATAAATGGGTTCACTTTCTTTCAATGAAGTCAATTTAGGCCGGGTATTATAAACTACCTATTTATTATTAGATTGTTTATAAAAATATATCTTTTCTATTATACCAATGTAGAACTCTGCAAGAATTCATTTTCCCGCTATCACCTGCGCTACCGGTCGCGTTAATAGCGTATGAATCATCTACAAAAATTAACCTATTTGGTGATTAAATTCAATGGGTTTGTGTCTTGATCGACAGTTGATATCTCTTAGGTTTGTATCTTGCTCGAGTGTTGAACTCTCTTATATTTATTTATCAAGTTATAGACAAAACATACTTTTTTATTGATTCTTTTTACTTGCCAAAGTTTGTTTAAGTGAAGAATCGCACAAAATGTGTACAAAAACAATTCTTCTTTAGTATGAATTTATAAATATTGCAGGAGCGAAAACAAGTGAGTAATCATTTCTAATAAGTTTAGAAAACGCAGTTCACGAGAGCGCGCTCTAAAAACAATGTGGGTTACCTATACGTTCAGTAAACGCACTAAATATACACTACCCAACATAATTATGACTTACAACGACCTAATGGAAGCATTTGCTATTGTACCTATGTTATAGTCACATTTTCCAAAAGTCGCTGGCAATAGTTTTGTTCTAAATAATTTGACCTAACCTAAATACAGTAGAGCGTCGATAATCCGAACTAATTGGGACCGAAGGTGATACGGATTATCAAATTGTTCGGATTATCAGATATGACAACTAAATAGTAGAAAATACGAGTAGGTATTGGATAGAAGTTCAATCTTAATAAAACCAACACCATTCGATTCCGCTCTTCATAAACTATAAGAATGACTATAAGACTTATTTATAATTTAATTATGATTTATTGTAATTTATTATGATTTATTTATTTTTTATTTATTTAATACTGTAAAAAGCAATATTTGTCTCAAAATAGGTCCCGACAAAAATGGGTTTTCCGTAGATTACTCAGTGATTTATGTTATTATTATTTCTTTTTGGGCGTTCGTATTAGCGACTGTTCGGATTACCGACGTTCGGATTATCGACGCTCTACTGTAATAAAAGCAAAGTGGAGAGTTTCTTAAATAGAATTATGAATTTATTGACAATTATTGAGACATTTAAGAGACATGAAAAATATGAATGTTATAAGAAGTTATAAACCGAAAATGCAGGTGAAACCAAAATTACCAAAACAAAAGTTACATCTTTTAATACATAATGTTTAAAATTGATTACAAACTTACCATAACTGTTTAGTAATAATAATGTTCAATAAAATGTCTTTTATTCGAAACATCTTTTATGGCATCATTTGATATAGTTAATCTATACACAAATTTTCCCATAAAAAATAATGTTATCTTTACAACCTTTTATATCATATCCAAAATACAAATAGTCACAAAATTTTGATATCACTAACTCTAAGGATGTCATCAAAATATCTGTTATCAAAATATTTTTCATATTAATAATAATAATTATAAACAAAACGGTGACCTAGGTATGGTTAGTCCTAGGTATATGTGGCTTACTTCATATTTTGATATTTTCTGCGTTTGGAATACATATCCTAAATTAATTGACTTTTTCTTGAACAAAGTAATAATTATACCGAAATAAAAGTTACGTGTGAAAAAGAAATTAATACTTAATAGAAATTCAGATCATTTTCATTGCAATATATATAGCAATCCCACAAGTACAGATACATTAAGTAAAAATTCTTAGCAACATTCACACAATATTAGATATTCTGCTATTTATTATTTATTTAATAAAACTCATTTCTTTTTCATTATCAAAAGAAAATTATGACAATTAATACAATTAATACAATAGTATCATACAAATTGTTAGAAATATATAATTCAATGAACCATAAACAATTATTATAACAAATTTATCCACATATAGTAGGCAAAGAATATTGTTCAATTACTTTTGACAATACACAAACACATTAAAAACATGCTACATAAATTCAACATTATGACTCACACAAGCACACAAAATACAATTGCAAGTTTACTAATTAACAGTAAGGACAACGTTAATATTTAGAATAAAGTGGCACTTACACTCTAAAATTCGGAATATATTGGACATACAGGGCGAAATTTAATAATAAGATTTAATGAACAAAAAAATAGAAAAACTTCCACTGTTATTAAACATTTACTCGAAAAATTAATTGACTATTTCAAAATTTTAATATAGGTAATTAATGAAATAACCAAATTTAACGATAAATACCTTTTCGAATATTTCTTATCACAAATTATTCAAATTACCAACATTAATAAAAATAAAAATCTGATGTGTCCAGGCACATGACTTTATCATACTATATATAAAATTAATAGTTTAGCTGCATGAGATACTATTTGATCGAGATCTATCGTGTCTGCATTAAAATAAAACAAGTTAGCCAGGATTTGACAGATATTGACAGTAGGTTAAAAAATCAGCGTTTGACACTATACCTACTGTCATTAGACTAAAAATATCTGTATATCCTGGCTAACTTTATATTAATGCAGACACGATCTCGATCAAATAGAATTTGCTCCTACAGCTAAACAATTAATTTTACATAATTTTACACGAATACAATATTTTATCATACTGCGTGTGATAAAGTAATAATAATAAATATATATATGCCAATGTGATGTCAATCAAATATATAACTAAACCAATGAAGGCCTCTTTGTTGCAAAATAAGTTGACAGTTTACTATAGTACCAACAGTACTACAACACGGTAGCCGCAAAATACCCTAGATTCTAAATATAGTAAAAAATAATATTTTCTCTTTTGCACCCAAATGCATCATCCTGTATATAATAAATACTATAAATAATGTCTTCTTTTGGACCAAAGCATATTTCACTTAAAGAGTAATTGGAAATCAAGTCTGATCTAATCTATAATAACCTAAATCTAATCAATTATACTGATTAGATTGCTCAGCTTTTTATTTTAATACTTACTAAAATAGTCACAGAACTTTCTTTCATATGTGTCACATTTGAATACGATAACAATCATTTTTCTAACCTGTGACCACACGTTCATATCATTATCTATCTGGGTATCTCAATTTCCCCTAAACCAAACCACGATCTTCATCTGTTTATCTTTCTTTTCTCTGTGTTGCAGGCGCTCCTACTATTGTTCTTGGCAACAATAGCGACATCCGAACCAGAAAAACCAGCCGTTACAGTAACTAGAACAGAATTAAAAGTATCCAGGAGTTTAAATCCCGAAGACACGCAAACACTAAACGTCAGAACCAGAGACGGCAACGTCGCCCAGCTGATAGTAAAAAGACGAGATGGAAAAACGAAAAATACGAATCAAGCCAAAAGAGACTCGGATATAGAAAATACTAGTAATAATAATATAAATAATAACCATTATTCGAGAGCTATATATACGAATTGGATTCCGGTTTCTTCGATGTATTTGAAGCCGAATAACATAATTCGATTGGAGAAGATTGCAGTTGTCAGGAACTCATCGAGTGGTGTCGAAAGTAAAGAGAAGATTTGGAATAATAATAATAATAATAATAACCTAGGAAACGTCATCGACAGTGATAGGTATGTTGATTGAGTTTGTACTTCCTGATGTTTTAGCGATGCTGGGAGATTATGGGTTGATGTTATGGTGTTTGTTTGCGGTATCAGAAGTGGGATTTCCGTAGAGTGAAAGTAGGAAGTACCTACTGGATTAATTATTGGTGATATTCGGAATGTTAAAATTTGCGTTGGTGTGTTGTTTTCGGGGGAGTAATTTATGGTTGATCGTTTGGCTTTAGAAGAAAGTTTGTTGCGTTGTTGTTGATAGTTTATTGTCAGTTGGTGTCGCAATATAATCAGTGATTAATAGAAAAGAGCTTGTATCTTCTCGATATTACATTTTTACGCATTTCATTAATTATTTTCCACAAATTAATAATGTTATTCTAAATTCAGTTCTATAGAGTATATTAAAATCAGTTTGAATTATTTAATTGAAGTTAAGATAATTATCATATTTATGATAATTATCACACAAGATCTTCATATTAATCTTATCTTTAGACTTTTTTACTTTTTATTAAACTTCACTGAATTTGTTCGAATATCACAAATTGTTCTTTTTAGTCAAAATGATATCCCCTATCATTGGTTGTCGATTGGCACACCTTGTATATTTCGAAAGTCATATTTAGAAGTTTCATGACTAAACTTAGACCTGAAAAGCTTTTGGTTCAAAAGGGTCCAAAAGAACTGGCTATTTACTCCTAGCATTTTTCAATGATTTTGCAAATGAGCCGTCATTTCTGTAATTTCATCAAAATATATAAATAATAAATTAAAGTAGAGGAAATTTTGTATAATTTATGTCTATAACATTTTTTGGTAAAATTAATAGTTTAGCTGCAGGAGCAAATTCTATTTGATCGAAATCGTGTCTATATTGATAGTAGGTAGCCAGGAAATTTTGAAACTTTTGACAGTATTCAGAACGTCAGCGGTTGCAAAACGTCAATTCAACGCGCAAATGCATGGAGAATGTGATGAGGAGGAGAAACACGCGCGCACGTACGCTATGTGAAACAATATTGAAACAGCTTGGTGTTTCCATGGCGTTTACAAAGTCAATGTGTATTTCAAGTGCGGATTGCGGATATCAATATTGTTATGCATTTTTCAAGGATTTTGCAAATGAGCCGCCATTTCTGTAATTTCGTCAAAATAGTTAAATAATAAATTAAAGTAGAGGAAATTTTGTATAATTTATGTCTATGACATTTTTTGGTAAAATTAATAGTTTAGCTGTAGGAGCAAGTTCTATTTGATCGAGATCGTGTCTGCATTAATATAGGATTTGCCAGATATTTTTATTCTAATGACAGTAGGTAGTGTTAAAGGCTGATTTTTTGACAATACCTACTGTCAATATCTGTCAAATCGTGGCTAATTCGTTTTATGTTAATGCAAACACGATCGATCTCGATCAAATAGAATCTCATGCAGCTAAACTATTAATTTTATATATTGTATGATAAAGTTAAGTGCCTGGCCACATCAGATTTATTTATTTGGATTTAAGCCATTTGAGAATTAGGCCGATCCTGCTCAACATTTTAGTGGCAATTATTATTCTTTATATTATTTATTTTGTTTGTTATTTTATATAATTTTTGAACACGTTGATTTTGAACATTAAAAATACACATTTGTATGTAAAATTTTATTTACTGCACTCAGTTATTACTGGCTTTTGACATCTTCGATATTTTTTTAAATGGCAACCCCATATTTTCCTTAGTCATTTTAGTAGAGAAAAACACAATTGAATATTGTAAAATATTGATAACCGAACCCAACGCCCTATAAGACTCTTTAAAAGAAGACACTCTTTAAGACCATCAAAAGGGCCTTAAAGAGTAAACTATAAACTGAACTTTTACCTGAAATCCTGAAAGTTTGTTCACAAATAATATTTTGGTATGTTTTGATAATAAAAAATCTATACTTACTCACTGTAGATTTCGTTAGAAATATAAATAAAAGCATTAAGTAAGAACAGTTCACAATTGAATAACAACTTATTATTTGATCAGTATCTTATATATTTTTCCGTGATCACATAATATATTTTTACTAGTACTCTCATATATTTTAATAAAAGTTAAATCTAGCAACCCTACTCAGCATATTATACTCGAAACATATCGTTGTATTTGTTTATTTTCCAACCATTTTATTTAAATAAAAGTTAGTTATGATACTGTCTAGGTTAGTCTAGCATTTTAGACGAATTTTTGTCTATTTATAATTCAAGATCCCCAGTTTTGTATTGTCTTAAGATCTATTTTTATTTAACGTCACTGAAGAAAGTTTTAAATGATAAATGGAATTTTAATTTGATAAGATTATTGTATCTCAAACATTATTAATACACTTATTATCTTTATTAATTCTATAAAATATTATCAGACTAACAACTGGTTTAAAATTTATTCCAGTTCTAAACTTTTTCTTTTTTATTTTTTACTTTATATTACGCAGTATGATCAATATTGTTAAAATATCTGTCAAATCCTGGGTAACTAGTTGTATTTTAAAGCAGACACGATCTATCTCGATCAAATAGAATCTCATGCAGCTAAACTATTAATTTTATATATTGTATGATAAAGTAATGTGCCTGGATGTGCCACATCAGATTTTTTACTTCGCTTTAGTAATAACCACTTGAAATCTTGACCACTTTAATTTTAATTATAGAAAATATAATTTATTATTGATTATTTTTCCGAAAATCCAGGTAAAAAATCAACAAAACTGAAAACTTATAGCCTTGTTCCACTAGATATGAGTTCTAAATTTACTGACGTATCATTACAGATACATTCATACACATTCAATGACACATTCCACACCATACGTATAAACAGTGAAAATGGCAGCTAAAAATTACCCAGTCCATAGTAAACTTGGCCATGCGGGCAGTACGACATTGGAAATAATGAAAATTAATAAGCATGTTGGTCAAGCGAACACATGGCACTCAACATTGACACTAATGCATACTTTATACATTTTCCACTTCGACAACATTTTTGCACTGCTTAATTGCAGCTGAATAATCAACACAATTTATAAAGACATAATAAAATAATATTAGATAGAAAGCTGGGTTATGCAGCTCTTCGTTATTTTCTCTATTCGCTAAAACCACTAATTAGATACAGGTAAATTGCAACTCTAAACAAAAGGAATTGAGAATAGATATAATAGGGAGACAATGAACGAAAACTATGCTAACGAACTTGTTTAATTTGGGACGCAAAGTCATTAATTAATTACTAAGCGTCCTCATTTCTTAAGTAAATAAGAAAAGATTACAATGACTCCGCTAGATGATAATTAGGATAATGAATTGTGCAAACTGCAAGGATTTATAATGTTATTAGATGCAAGAAATTTATGGTAATAAGACCCACGCTAAATTCATATTCATCGATGCATTGTTTAGAACAGGAAGTAGGAAAACGCCTCGTAAAAATTAGCTAAAAATCGACACATTTTTGCATAGTTATGAATAAACAGCGTAGGTTGAGTACAAGCCTAAAAAGTACGTATAACTGTTATTATCTTTGGAGATGAATATGTCGACTGTAATTATTATTTTAATTATTATACTTACTCGATTAATTATTAATGAAAAAGAATAAACTATGAACCGTTAATTTGTTTTAATGGATACACTCCTTGATTGTGGAGCAAGGAAATTATTAATATCAACTTGCCATAGTTATCAGTCGCGTACATCTTGATTATATCCTAGAGGTTGAAATTAACCGTTTATGATATAGATAAACTTAGAACCAATGACTATTTTCTGCTGTTGATAATTTCTGATTCGAAGCATGAATTAAGTTTATAATTATAATTACATACACTTTAATCAACACATAATGAGGAAAGTAAATAGTACTGTTGGTTTTCTTACTAATCATTAGAGGACACATTTATGATAATTTATGTATTTCTTATTCTTTGAAACTAGTCTGGTACAAAATGCACAAAAGTGCGATTTTTTATAAAACACAACCTCTGTGTTATGCTACATGAGTTGTATGATATATCAGTCTATTTATTAATTATATTCGGTATGTCATATAATTTTCACCAGTTTTTCCTGATTTGAAATATAATGAAAATACCTACCTTTATATTGCTTTGTATACAGGGTGTTTCGAGGTAAAGTTTTTAAGGGGTGACAGATAACGTAATTTAGCCCGTATATAACCAATATTAGCATCACATTACCAATTAATCTGCGTGCAGAAAAATATCAAGATTTACAATACTTCATAATAATACACTCAGTTCCAAAAAAGTCATATTTAGTTCATTTTTGACCTAACATTAACGTCATATTTTTTTAAATCAATGGGTGGGTTTTTATTTTTTTTTTAGTTTAGCGGAAATAGGTCTTTATGGGTCCCCTGAACATTAGTGACCAAGGTAGAAAAAAATGTCTGTGTGTGTGTAAACGATTTTTGTGGCGACGATTCCGGAGAAACTACTAAAGGTATCTGGACGAAAGTTCATATTTAGAAGTTTTATGACCAAACTTAGAGCTGAAAAGCTTTTGGTTCAAAAGAGTCCAAAGGAACTGGCTATTTACTCTTAGCATTTTTCAACGATTTTGCAAATGAGCCGTCATTTCTGTAATTTCGTCAAAATAGATAAATAATAAATTAAAGTAGAGGAAATTTTGTATAATTTATGTCTATAACATGTTTTGGTAAAATTAATAGTTTAGCTGCAGGACCAAATTCTATTTGATCGAAATCGTCTCTACATTAATAGTAGGTAGCCGGGAAATTTTGAAACTTTTGACAGTATTCAGAACGTTAGGGGTTGCGAAACGTCAATTCAACACGCAAATGCATCGATAATGTGATGAGGAGGAGAAACACGCGCGCACGTACGCTATGTGAAACAATATTGAAACAGCTTGGTGTTTCCATGGTGTTTACAAAGTCAATGTGTATATTTCAAGTGCGGATTGCGTATAGCAATATTGTTATGCATTTTTCAAGGATTTTGCAAATGAGCCGCCATTTTTGTAATTTCGTCAAAATAGTTAAATAATAAATTAAAGTAGAGGAAATTTTGTATAATTTATGTCTATGACATTTTTTGGTAAAATTAATAGTTCAGCTGTAGGAGCAAATTCTATTTGATCGAGATCGTGTCTGCATTAATATAGGATTTGCCAAATATTTTTATTCTAATAACAGTTGGCAGTGTTAAAGGCTGTTTTTTTTGACAATACCTACTGTCAATATCTGTCAAATCCTGGCTAATTCGTTTTATTTTAATGCAAACACGATCGATCTCGATAGAATCTCATGCAGCTAAACTATAAACTTTATATATTGTATGATAAAGTCATGTGCCTGGCCACATCAGATTTTTTATAAAGCTGGACGAACGAAATTTGGGAATGTGTTAATAGACAAAGAAATGCCATTGTTTGGGATACTCATGAGGTTAATATGACTTCCGGTCTTTCCGGAAATGACGTCATCATTGAAATTTTAAATGGCACCCTATATTCTTTGTGTGATATTTTCAATCAGGATGACATTCTGAACACAAAAATATATCGATCGTAAATTTTTATCACCAAGGCAACGCAAAAATAACTTTTTACGTATTATTCTATGTGGCTAGAAATTGGTGAAAATCGTCGAAAATTGTCAAATAAACACTAAATAAATCGATTTTGACCGTCATTGCATTAGTGGTGCCCTCTAGCGTGATTTAATTGGGTTTTCGCCAGTAGTTGGACTAAATGGAATACCAAACATAATTAATTTTTTTGTATAATCTACATCATATTTCTCTACTAATTTCAGGATACCACACGTCCCTAAACCGGTCACCATCGTATCCGAAGACATCTACGTAAAACCGCAGGTAGAAAAGAAGAAAAGCCGCTCGCTGGTCACCATCGACAACGATGGCATCCCAGTAGTCCATGGCGTTAGGGTCCCTGATGACGAGAACGACAAGAAAGAAACGTGGCGGAACGCGAGAGTCATCAACGGAAAACTAGTACCCTATGAAGAAGGTTACAAACCACCTCCAGCACGACCAATCGGCGAACTGGTCTACGCAAGCCAAGGCAAGAAGACCAACGAAGAAACCAGGAGCTTCGGACCGTTCAACGTCGGCGATAACTACAAGAGTCCCGACGAAGACGTCAAAGGATCCATCGGGCCTTTTACCGTCGAGGATAATAAGCAAACTAAAGGAGTTGAGGCGAAAAGTGAGAGGAACTACGTTAAGTTTAGCTCTAGTGGCGTTGGGCCTTTTACCAAGAAGGATAATGCTGATGAGGGGTTGTTGAGTTACTTGAAGGAGATAAACGATAAGGAGTTGAAGAGAGACTATAGTTCTGGGAGGAAGTATAGGAGTTATGAGACACCACAGATGCAGAGGAGGATGCTGCAGTATAGTGGTAATCCTTCGTATCCAAATTCGGCTTTGTACACACCAGCGACTAAGTTAAGTCCTGTTAACTTCAACGAAGGTGTGAGGACTCCCGTTCTCCAATACGCCCATCCTGAGTTGGGTGTACAACCAGCTAAGGCAAGCCCAGAAGACGAGGGTAGGTTCATCTACCAGAAAGAGCAAGTAAACGATTACCTCCCTTACGAAACAAAATCCGAGGACAATTCCGACTTCGATAACCAACAATACAACCCAGATTACTACAAAAAGGACTACCAGCAGTACCCTTACAACACCTATTACGTCAAAGCCAAGCAAGAGCAACCGTTCTGGATGAAGATCACCGAAAGCATCAAAGACAACGTCCAGAGTGGGTTTGAACGCATGCAGCAACTGACCAGACCAGTCTTTGAACCCCTAGTAGAAGCCACGCATAAAATATCGCATAATTTAGGGTTGAGTCATCATCCTCATCAAACCAGCGCAGCTCAGAGCAAAGTTGGCTTCATAACTCCAATGGCTACCTCGGTGATTCTTCCAGCGTTGGGGTTGGTTGCTGGTGGAGCTGCTCTGGGTCTTGGTGCGGCTGCCGTTGGTAGATTCCTCCAGCCTGGTGATATGAGGCAGTTCAATGGGTATCCAAATGATATATTTGTGATCATGGAAGAGCCTAATGGACAGCAAACGCAGCATAAGAGGTTCGCGCGTAGTATAAGTGATGACGATGAGTATTATATGCAACAGCTGACTGAAGAAGTTGAGAAGGAGAATAAGTTTGCGCATCTGAATGTTCCGCATATCTGGTCTGACACACCGTGTTCGAAGAAGGCGTTCTGCGAAGCCATGCTCCAGCAGAATCATGATGATGTGGTTGTTATGGAGAAAAAGATGGATTCTCTATTAGCAATGTAAGTACTTATTTATATATTTCTAAACATAACCATAATCTATATTATACCATAAACATAATCTAAATTAAGCATAAAGGCGATGTTGGACCCCAGGAAAACTAAAGAGAGACGAAAGATACCATCCTCCGTTTGACAGAAAAAGATAGCGCATGATATCATTCATCTCTTCTTTTGCGCTGTCTTTTTCTGTCAAACATGACAAGGCATCTTTCGTCTCTCTTTAGTTTTGCTGGAGGTCGAGCGTGGAAATGATGGATACACCGAAAACCCCCAAGATGGATAGTTGGGACCATCACTCTTTATAAAAATAATGGAGACATTTGAAAATACCTTGAATCTTGAAGATAGTATTGCCTTCGTTTCTACGTAGGTACTTTCCCCTAATTTCTTGACCTTTATTTCTATTTTTAGGCGGACGATGCCGCCAATGATAGCTCGCTTATAAATAATGAATTTAAGTTGGCGGACGCCGAAATATCTTACGCTCCAGATCGTTTCGTCGGTCATTAATTTGATATTCTAGAGTAGGTGATTTAATTCCTACTTAATTGGAAGTGGGATCTTCTCAGTAGAATGAATTGACTTTCGTTATAGCGAAGAACGGGGTTTTTCATTAGGTTTTTGTGTCGAGGATGCTAACACGATCGACTTTTGTTTCTGTTTGTAAGTTTTTTTTTATCGTTCTTCGTTTTTGTTTTATACGTTGTTTCTAGTTTAACATCTTTTAAAGCGTCTTGGAAATAGCTTTTAAAGAAAAGATATAAAATTGTTGTCTTGAATTTGAGTTTTTTTTTGATGGCGGAAAAACCATAACCAATTTTGAGTTTTCTTTTAAGTCTTTCCTTTCGAATCGTATGAATCAATTTGTTGTTTGGCTCTAGATTTTAGTTACTAATTTTTGCACAAAAATTAAAAGTATAAGTAAGTCGGTTCAGGTGAAAGTATAAAGTTTAAGTATAAAATGAGTTTTGTTACATTTTGACCTCAAGCTTTTCGAAAACTTTACGTAATAGATAAATTATATTTTTAACTGTTATCGATCCCGATTTATATTTGAAGACATCACAAAACAAAATCTAGTTAATTTCAGAAAAAAATATACCGTACTATTTGAAAAGAAAGTTAAACTTTTAACTAACATTATATCAAACTATTCCCTGTAGTATTTGAGATTTCGCATTATTTGTCTTAAAAACAGCATTTTAAAGACCAAATTATTTTTGAACTACAACAAATTTGTTTAGAGTAATGTATGATTAAATGGTGCTTAGAATGGATAATTGTATCAATTGCAGGACTAGTATGAACTGGTTGCTATATTTTGTGACGTCGAAAGATTAATATGATTCTACATAATCTATCGATCTACATCAGTGGTTCTTAACCAGTGGTCCGCGGACCACTGGTTTAGGAAAAAAATCGTCCGCAAGAATTCTTTGAGGGCAAACTATTAATTAAAAAAAATGAACATATTTTTATTTCATGATAGATTGAGCACTGTTATTGCTAAAATTGAGCTATGGGATCAATAAATAGAAGATATTCTTTTAAAATTTTTCTGCCTTTGATACGCCAAATTCAATTTTTGACGGACTGTGTTCAAAAGACGAACGTTAAACAGAACATTACAATTATTACAAAATTTTTAAAATAAATATACACGTTATTTGAGTGACCTGATGAGGACAAAGCTATTCAGAAACTGATTCGCAATGCTTTCATTGTTAACATTACTGAAGTAGCTGATGAAATTCAAGAAGAGTTATTTGATATGCATCAACACGATAGGTAACTGCAAGGACACTTTCGAGATAAGAATTGAACTTTACAATTTTAGAGCAAAAAACAGCGATCTTTCTCTAAAATTCGAGAAATTGGTTTACGTTAGATAAAAATCGCACTAAAAATGTAACTTCTTCAACTTTAGCAAATAATATACACGTGATTTAAATAATTTTAAACGTCTTTTATTTATTCAACAACCTTATAATAGTTTATTTTGCCGCTAAACTAAAACGACAAAACTAAAATTTAGTCAAATGGTTCCTCATCACGAAAAGGTTAAGAACCACTGATCTACATGCACATACTACGGACTCATGTTGGTCAGGATAGTCACTGTATTTCGGTTATTCTTTGAGAAAAGTGCTATACTAACTTATGCTGCTGCAAAGTAATCTTGTTTCTGGTATAAAATTAAGTATTCAGTACTTAAATAACAATCCTACTGTACCTAGATTATATGTTCTTCCCAAAATTCACAAACCTGGTAAATCAGTGAGACCTATTGTATCAGGTATTAACTCACCTACTTACCAGTTAGCGAAATGGTTATCGAATGAGTTCAACAATTTACCTGTTCCTCAACCAAGCTTCTCTGTTAATAACTCATTGGAGTTTATCAATAAGGTTAACAATGTAAAATTAGAGGATGGCGAATTGTTGATTTCATTTGATGTTGCTTCACTGTTTCCTAGTGTGCCTATTCCGGAAACTTTGGAGTTTCTTAGGGAATTATTGTGCAATAACAACATTGACCCGTCAGAAATAGATGAATATGTAAGATTGACTGCCCTTTGTATGTCTCAAAATTGTTTTCAAATAAACGGAAAGTTTTCTGAACAACTTGAGGGAACTGCAATGGGTAACTGTCTCTCACCTTTTATTGCCAACTTGTTTATGAGCAGATTTGAAACCAATGTAAAGTCTATAGCACCATATTTCCCTAAGACTTGGGTTAGGTATGTCGACGATATTTTTGCCATTTTTGACACCAAGAAGTGCAGTATTCAAGATTTTCTTCTCGTTTTGAATTCTAAGTTCAACACCATTAACTTTACTGTAGAACAAGAAGTTAACGGCCAACTTCCATTTTTAGATACTCTGGTAGTCAGGAATAGCAAAAATATAATAGAAATTGACGTGTATCGGAAAGATACTAACACAATCAGGTTTATCCCTAATGATTCGCAGCATCCTTTTCAACAAAAATTGTCTTTTATTAGTTATTTAGTAAATAGGTTATTGAAATTTCCATTGTCCGCAGATAGATATCAGCAAGAATTATTGTTTATTAAGAATGTTGTCATACATAATGGGTACCCTGAGAAAATAGTTGATAGAATGATTAAGAAGCAGAATCAAAAAATGTATGTAAATCAAATATCTACTTTAAATACTTTGTTTGTAGAAAAGAAGAATTATGTTAAAATACCGTTCGATTGTGCATATACAAGGGGTTTGAGAAGTATTTTTACATCACAAAATCTCTGTTTAGCATATTCGACTCATAATAGCATAAAGAACCTTCTTGGAAACCCAAAGGATAAGATGTACTTGATAAATCTGGTATATATTGTATCAAATGTCATGACTGTGAAAAAGAATACGTAGGCCAGACTAGAAGAACAATTTTAACTAGGTTCAAAGAACATGTAGCTCATTTTAAATATAATCGTTTTGAAAAATCTAGTGTGGCTCAACATATTTTAGACACAGGTCATAAAGTAGTTGTAGATGACTTAAAACTTGTAAAAGCTGTGTCAAATAATAGGGAACTAAACAGCTTGGAAAGTATCTTTATTCACTTGAATAGAGATAAATTAATAAATTCAGACAGGGGTCCTATACCTAGTTCGCCATTGTTTGACCTGCTTTAATTAAAACTTGTTTTTTACGCTTCAATGATCAAAATTCACTGAGGCGTGAACAACAAATGGGTATATATAGGGTAATTTTTAACATGGACGTCACTTCCACTAGTGATTTGCTCGGACAATATCCAGTAAAGATACTATGAAGTGCTAATCTCTCTTTTTCTTTTTTAGGTTCTACTGAAGATGGCAACATAGTTGCTGAAATACGTATTTAGGTTTCTAAAATACTTGTTGTGGTTAGGGGTTTATAATTTTATTATCAGTACTTAAATGTTAATTATTTTAATTATTATTCTAATTATTTTGGTCTTTAATGAATCCATCAACATCTCAAACAAATAAAACTCCAACTGTCAACTTTTTAGCTATATTTTCTTATAATTTCATCGTTCATTTGAGGCATTATACCATATATTATACCTACTTCAAATCAAAACACTTAAGCCCTATATAAAACGTGAGAAACCTCATACCGAAACCCGAGCTTTCACTCAGAACCACCAACAGTACACCAATCAATCAAAAAAATAATACCTGTCACGATCGCATTCTACTAGAATAGCGAATAATCCATGCAAATCCCTACATTACCGATACAAAACCAGCCGCATAATCAACAATACCTTCATCTCCAACACCAAAAGCCACCCTTCGGGCCACATCATTGTCTCATTTCTCTCCTTTGATTGAATCCGAATAGTTTCGATATATGGATTCGATCAATATTCGTACCCCGAGGGTTCGCGGTACCTCTTCTGTGATGTTAAAAATTGGGCGCGGTTACTCGGCTCTCCGGCGACCGCGAACCGCGAAGAACAATCACGCAGCAGAAGGTTTACGCTTTCTTCGACCCAGTTCGAGGCCAGCGGCGTCATTTTGAATGGAGTCGCTCGGCTGCGAGCGGAAAAAGAGAGAAAAAACTACTTTCTACGGTGGTCGAGTACCTCGAGTACCTGTTGGAGATGCACCACTGGGCTTAGAGGCAGTAATGTCACCCGGTCAGGTTGACCGGACGTTGCGTAAGATGTCTTTTGTTTGTCTTTCGTGCACTTTGACACTGAATTACTCTTATGAAATGTTTGTTTTTTGGAGTTGAGTTCTATTATCGTTTGTGATGCTATTCTTTAGTTCGAAGATGACTTTTTTTATAAATTGTCTATAAATTTCAGGTTTGCGATTTATATCCGTTATGTATGAGTCAAATACGACATTTTATCTACGACTCATAAATTCCATTTTGCATCAAATTTTATAAATGTACTTGTCAATGGTAGCAAGGTAGACTGTCAACCGTCAACTACACCAGTAGCTTCGTATAGTAATGACAGTTCCTTTGAATAACGAAGTTATTATTTAAAAAGAACCCCATGATACATGATACTGATTATTATATATATGATACTTGTAACTCATGATACGGATTATACACTGTGGGCCAAAAAAAACGGTACAAATGTTCAATTACTTCTATTTCCAAAGATTTTAAGTAAATTAAAGCAAGCATTTCTTTGAAGGACTAATTGCTTATGTTGTGAGGATTGAAAACATACCATATTCGCAATTCCACTTCTTCTTTTTCAGTAAAAATAGCAAAAACCGATGTTTCAAAATTTCACCCTGTATGCAAAAAAATCAGCCTGTATTCGATGCAACAAAATCTCTGCTGTCCCTTTTGACCAAACAAAAGAAAATTCATTACCTACTAATTTTATTACAGCTTGCATTTCACATTAAATTGACACGTTGTTATCAGAAATGTTGCATAGCCAAACACAAAGCAACATAACTGTGGATTGAAACGTCCTGTTATTGCGAATATGGTACGGTTTCAATCTTCACACTACAGGCAATTCGTTTTTAAAAGAAATATTTGAATTGACAAAATATTATAGGAAATACGAGTGATCAAAAATTTGTACTGCTTTTTTTGGCCCACCGTGTATATATGATACTTGTAACTCATGATACGGATTATACACAGTGGGCCAAAAAAAAAACGGTACAAATTTTTAATCACTCGTATTTACAATAATATTTAGTCAATTCAAATATTTGCTTTAAAAACAAATTGCTTGTAGTGTGAAGATTGAAACCATACCATATTCGCAATAACAAAACGTTTCAATCCAAAGTTATGTTGCTTTATGTTTGGCTATGCAACATTTCTGATAACATCGGGACAATTTAATGTGAAATGAAAGGTGTAATAAAATTAAT
This sequence comes from Melinopterus prodromus, assembly GCA_964023965.1. NCBI lineage: Eukaryota > Metazoa > Arthropoda > Insecta > Coleoptera > Scarabaeidae > Melinopterus > Melinopterus prodromus. The sequence continues at coordinate 62,104,748 of OZ030394.1, forward strand.
AGGTAATGACATTTGTTTTCTTTTGGTCAAAAGGGACAGAAGAGATCTTATAGCATAGTACACAGGGTGATTTTTCTCGTATACCGGGTGAAATTTTGAACCGTCGCTTTTTGCTGTTTTTACTCAAAAAGGACGTGGAATTACGAATATGGTATGTTTTCAATCTTCACAACATAAGCAATGAGTTTTTCAAAGAAATTCTTGCTTGAAATTGCTTAAAATCTTTGGAAATATGAGTAATTGAACATTTGTACCTCTTTTGTCTTGGCCCACAGTGTATATAGTCACAGATAAAAATGAAATAGTATATTATTTGACGAGCACAACATGCGAGCGATTTATATCCGTTGTATGTAAGTCGCATACGACGTTTGACGTGTGAGTCGTAGATATCATAAATTCCTATTTTATCGAATATTAATGGAGTCATTATTTGAACGAACTGTCATTATTATAGAACGCTAGTGTCATTCATTGGGGTTGTATCATGATTGGGATTATATATATATATATATTGTCATAGATACGTATATGTGAGTCGTAGATAAAAACAATTTTCTTTCAAAAATTGACAATTCTTTTTGTAAAGAAGAGTGATTTTTGTTAATTCTATTGATTTCTTTCCCTATTTACCGTTTTCAAGTATTTTCTAATCAACAAAATTATCACCCTTCAGTATAATGATTACCTCTATTACCTTCCACAGTTTGGGCAATAAAAACTTTTAATTTTGCAAGAATATTTACTTTAATACTAATTTTGTACAACAGATTATCATCAGGCAGAAAAACACAAAACAATCAGAAAAAAATCACGGGAAATTATAACAGAAAAGGTCACTTAAATATGCCTTAAAAATTTATAAAACTGTTATCCTTACAGTCAACATAGTATGAAATTTATTGTGTCTGTATGTGTGTACCCAGATTTTTGTGGCGACGATTCCGGAGAAAGGTAACGGGACAAAAGGTAACGGGGTCCAAAGAAACTTAATATTTACTCTTAGCATTTTTCACCGATTTTGCAAATGAGCCACCATTTCTGTAATTTCGTCAAAATGGTTAAATAATAAATTAAAGTAAAGGATTTTTTTTTATAATTTATGTCTATGACATTTTTTGGTAAAATTAACAGTTTAGCTACAATAGCAATTTTATTTGATTGAGATCGGTCGTGTCTGCATTAATATTAAACTAGTTAGCCAGAATTTGAACTCGATCTACTGTCAATAGAATCGATATATCTGTTAAATCCTGGTTAACTAATTTTATTTTACTGCAGACACGATCGATCTCGATCAAATAGAATCTCCTGCAGCTTCATATTTATAAAAATAAAAAATCATAAAAATTCATATAAAACTAGTTAGCCATTATTTGACAGATATTTTCATTCTAATGACAGTAGGTAATGGCAAATGCTGATGTTTTGACAATACCTACTGTCAATAGTATGAAAATATCTGTCAAATCCTGGCTAACTATTTTTATTTTAATACAGACACGACCGATCTCAATCAAAAAGAATCTCATGCAGCTAAACTATAAATTTTAAATATAAAGTATGATAAAGTCACGTACCTTTAAATCGGGTTTTTAAATTAATATAACCGAAAATACGGTTTTGATTTTATTTTAAACCCGGTTTTAATATAAAATAGTGATACTGAACTAGAGTTGGTTTTAAATGTTGTTTTATTTAAACCGAATTAAAAATATCGGATTTTCATATTCATAAAAATCTGGTTTCGAACCAGCTTAAATAAAAAAATGCACTTTATGCTTCATACAAATATGTTAATTACTGCTCTATTTAATATTAGATTTAATTGTTGATAAAAATGGCACTTTTTCTTCTTGCTCTCCAAGAAAAGGTTCAATCCATTGAGAAATAATATCTTAAAGATTTTTAACATGATGACCTGTAGGAGCTTCCACAGTTTGGGCACATATCTTAGTCTGAAGGCAGCATTCATAATGTTTGTAATCTTTTCTTACAAGTCTTTCTTGGAAGCAGATTAAGTATCTGTCCAGTTATTAAGTCAGTCAGGGCTCAGGTTTGGTAAAGATGATTTAAATGTAGTCTGGGTTATTCTCTCTCAAAAGCAATTGCTCATAAAATTACTAGTCTTTTCTTCCTTATCCATACCCCATGGTAAGTTTTTTAATGAGAACATACAAGAAACAAATCCAACTCAACCTTAACTGCTACAAATCTCTCTTAACCTTAACAATGGAACTCGCGAAATACCAACCAGGACATCAACGATATTTACAAGATATTGCTCAATATGACATAACTCTCTTCGGCGTCGCAAGTCGTCACCAGGCCGCGTGGTGCCGAAAACGAAACAGCTGCTCGTAGCATCGCCTTCACAACGATTGGTTCCCACAGAACCAAGCCGAGCGAGTGATTCAGTGTCTGGGTCAAAGAGAAAGTAAATTCGTTGTTGAAGAATGAGCCTGAAGGCTATCGAAGACATTCTTAACTCATCTTTGCGACTGATTACGCCGAGGAATCTGACGGGCCACCGCGGTGGCTGGCGCACGCACCTCAACCAGATTGTTTCTTAAGACTTTTCGTCAGGCGCGATTGATTAATATTCATGAGGAGGAAGGCTTGTAGAGAATTCCGGAAAGAGAAACTGTGTATGTGCGCTTCGGGCGTGTCGTTTTTTATACTTTTATTTTTGTTGGGTTGTTTGAATATTTATTAATGAATATGCTAATTGATGCATGGATTTTTTTTTTTGGTTTGTTATAAATAGACTGTACGTCTACGTGACGCGTGGAGTGTTGTATAAATAATGCGGATGTTGAGAAGTGTGTTGTATGATTTGGTTTTTTGAAAAGGAAATTTATTGGTCAATGATTTATTGAAGTATGAAGGAGATAAAATGACGCAGACGTCTGACGAATAGTTTTTGAGTAAATAAAAATAAAATGTATTTACTTGCATGTAGATATAAAGCATGTAAATAGGTTCATGTCTCCGTATTTGATGAAACCAAAAACAAATTAAAGTTGACACCTCCAACTATAAAATCCCAAGAAGATTTTTAGCCTATAGATCTGTTTTTCTTTTGTATGTGTATTTAAAGTTGGTGATTTTTAAAATACCCCTCTACAGGAAAAATTAAGTAAAATTCGATCAAATAATGTAATTCGTCTGGAAAGTTGTGGTATACTACTGTTTTTGTTGTAAACTAATTCATTTTCGATGTTTATTTTTACCTAAAACTTATGCTAGGTGGCGCTGTGGTACAATGTTTGCTATTTTTTTAAGTAGTTTTTAAGGCTAAGTAATCATTTTTTTATGTATGTTTAAACTTATGCTAGATGTAGTACAGAGATCATTTCATTATTTTTGTTAAAAAATGATCATTATCCTGAGAAAAAATCTTTAAATGTTTTATGCGAAAAACTCTGATGTGGCCAAGCACATGACTTTATCATAGTATACAGCAGTGGACAGCAGTGTCAAATACTGACGTTCTGACAATACTGTCAACGGTATCAAAATATCTGTCAAATCCTGGCTAACTAGTTTTAATGCAGACACGATCTCGATAAAATAGAATTTGCAGCTAAACTATTAATTTTACCAAAAAATGTCATAGACATAAATTATACAAAATTGTTACTACTTTAATTTATTATTTAACTATTTTGACGACATTACAGAAATGGCGGCTCATTTGCAAAATCCTTTAAAAAAAATTTATATAGAGAAAACATTCCTTTGAACCTTTTTGAACTTTAAATATGGATGTTTGTCCCGATACCTTTAGTAGTTTCTCCGGAATGGTCGCTACAAAAACGGGTACACACATACATACACAGAGAGAAATTTTTGTTTGATTCAAATAAATATGCATTAACTCAAAGAAATTTGTTGTTTCAATAGAGGCAAAGAAATATTTATTTGCGGATAAAAACGCATTTATTTGAAATATTTGTTTGGTAGAAAGAACGTTGATTTGTGTCAAACAACTTATGTTTCCAGTTAAAAAGTTTGCAATTTGTGTATTATAAGAAATGAGATTTATTTACTTCAAATAATTATGATTGTGTTGAGTGAAAGAATTACATTTTTTTAAATTAACAAAATTGTTGGTCAAGTTAAAATGCTTAAAATTATTAATTTGTTGAAGGAATTAATAGACAAGAATTTTTCGGAAGACTCGCCATGATGTGTCACCTCCTTTTTGGGATGCCGCACATCCTCGACCAGTGCTTGGTCTTCCCAACTCAACATATAGTCAAGGTTAAGTTAGTAAAGTGTACTCTGATTTGGAATCGCAACTTGAACCTGCAGGCACTGTACTCTATAAGTTCTATACTGTCGATCACGCGGCTTTATACTCTCGAAATGTACGAAGTGCGAGGAGAGAGTTTACAGCGCCATCTAACAATACAGTTGGATGATATTAAAAATATATTTATTTGAATCAAAATATGATTTCTTTGGTGGAAGTAAACCTATTTTAAAGCCAAAACAAAAATATTACTTTAAAGGAAATAAATCTCTTCTTGTGTACAAATATATTTATTTTAATCAAAATATGATTTCTTTGGCGGAAGTAAACCTATTTTTAAGCCAAAGACAAAATATTACTTTAAGCGAAATAAATCTCTCCTTATATACAAATTTATATGTTAGAATCAAAATTATATTTCATTGATGTAAAGAAACGTTCTTTTAAAATCAAAACTAAAATATTACTTTAAAGGAAAGGAATTTTTGTTTGTATCCATATATATTTATTCCAGTTAAATAAATATTTCAAATAAATTAATCTCTGCAAGCAAATAAACTAGAGTATTCAATGAAGTAAATATTGTTGGCGTCAAAGAAACATGTTTTGACCCAAAAGAATAAATTCAAACAAATACATTTCTTTGAAACAAGAAATCTTTTTTATCTGTGTACATACACACATACACACATACATACACAGAAACACACATACACACACACACACACAGACATTTTTTGTACTTTGGTCAAAAATGTTCAGAAGACAATACTTTGTCATACTATGTATGATAAAGTAAAAATAGGAAAAACAATTATAGGGAAACATACTTTCTTAATTAAAATAAAATAATTGTATTTAATCCAAATTGGGTTTTTATTTATCTTTAAAAGAATTACGATATGAATGTTAAAAAGAGAGAAAGAGTGATAAGACAAGAAACGAAGTTAAAAACCTACAGTTTTTGCCTTTTAGGAACTTGTAAAACATCGTCACTGCTATCATCATCATCGTCACTCTCAGTATGCTTACTATGATGATTTACGTCTCTTGATAAAAAGAAAGACCATCAATCAAGTTTGGTGTTCCAATGATTTGGAATGATCCAGGCAATTTTGTTTTATTATATTATAAAATAATGTTAACTACAGCATTTAATAAACGTTATTACCTTAAAGTAATTAATAGGATTTCTTCTGAAGACATGCTTAGTCTCCATTTTGTATCTTCCTTTATAATTTTATCAGATATTAAACGCAATAAATAAATAATCAAAACTAATTTGGGCCATCCGAGTATAGTTTTAAATTTTCCTTCATCTTCCCTTAACTCACACAGAAAGCACTGTAATGTTTTTTCGTGACTTCTTTTTGGGTTAATAGGAAACACAAACAAGGTTTGGCTATTTTATTTTCCTGGAGAATAAACCTTTGCCGGAAATGTCTAATACATAACTAAAATTATTTGCAGAATTAAATGTACAAGTAAAATTATTAGTAGAGGAAATTTAGCAACAATAGGGGAAGTGTTTTGAGGTTCAATATTCTATGGCGTCCGCAAATTTTATTAGAGCCTGACACCCCTAAAAGCCACTATCTAACGTTCGCTGTTTTTCCATTTTACCACAAAACGGTGACGATTTTGTAATTTTAGCACCCACACAAAAATAATGTTTATAAAATTCTGCACAAAAATAATTGTAAAATAATTTGTTAACAATTTAATACAAAACTGTAATTATTTACGGATTTAAATGTACTACTGAACTACTGAACAGAAAAAATTTAAATAAAGTGTGTCATCCTCTGAATCATTTCTACATAAGTTGTATGACTGTCTACAATTTTTGCCTCTCGGTGTAAACATGAGCGCGAGCATGGCAGTTAGGGCAATTCTCTCTTGCGCGGTCACATATATTACAGTATAGATGCTTAAATAAATTAAAAGCAAACTAAATCTGCTAGCGTTAACCTTGCAACAAGTTGGTATCGCATTTTATCAGTGCGAATGTGTGTTGAATACTCGCTCGACCTTTTTCAGTAAAAACTTGCAGCGGAATATATTATACGACGTTGAAACGCTAGAGAACCAGAAAAAAGTGTTTTCATTCTGCACTCGACGCGTAGAATACTGAGATAGGTATTCCGAAATATTTATTCGGAATAAGCAACGGCTTGAATATTTTTTTCTTTGAAATGTGTTTTTGACCCTCGCGCTTTTTACGGTTTTAAAGACTACGTAAACAAAATTCCTGCATTAGGCGGCGCAAATACTGATCGAGATCGGTCGCATCTGCATTGATATAATACTATATACCGAGCCAGGATTTTCCAAATATTTTCAGTCTAATGACAGTACCGGTAGTGTCAAGTGTTGATGTTTTGACAATATCTCACTATATCTACTGTCAATAGTAAAAAGATCTCATATTGTGATAGCGTGTACGGTCCTTGCCTGACGGCGTCGGATAGGCAGCGTGTTCAGCGTGTCCAAAACGCACGTGTTCTGTTTGTTTTTGGTTTGAGGAAGTATGATCATGTATCGAATGGGTTAGGCGACTTGGGGTGGTTGAACATGGATAACACTAGGGTGTTGCATGCAGCAATATTATATGATAAGTTGCTATCCAAGAGGATCCCACAATACCTCATACGGAAGATACGCTGTAAAACGGATGTCCATAACCTTAATTTAAGATTCAGGGGTTTGTTTGCTCCACCTGCCCATCGCGCTGAGCTGTATAAACGGTCATTCTCTTACCAGGTCAGTCACATATACAATGGTTTCAGGGAAGATATGAAAAAATTATCGTTAAACAGTTTTGGGGGAAAGGTGAAGTGTTGTCTGTTTACTCAACAGGGGGGACTTTAGGCATTGAGCGCACATCGGAGGCTGTATTAATTTTAATTTTTTATGGGCATGTGCGATGTTTTGTTGAGTTGGATTTGCTATAATTACGTGTAATTAGACTCTAGAGTATTTTTTTGTTTGTTTTTGTTTTAATAAGTTCTCGAAATTATTGTTATATTATTGGTACAATTATGTCTTAGTTCTAGTTTGCGTAAGGGGTTGAGTGGAAGAGCAAGGCAATTTGGAAACAAGTGTGCTGATCTCCGCCCTAAATATAAATATTATTTTGTTGCATTTAATATTGTTTTATGTTAATAAAGGAATTATTTATTTATTTAATTATTTATTTATCTGTCAAATCCTGGCTAACTAGTTTTATTTTAATGCAGACACGACTGATCTCAATCAAATAGATTCTGATGCTGCTAAACTATTAATTTTAAATATTGTATGATTGTAATTGTGTTATTTTGTTTTTCTTTTAATCACAGACAATTAATTTGGATAATTTTGTTTTAGGGCACATCCAGAAGTGGCAAAGAGCGTTTCCCATCACCTACTAGATGTAATGGACGCCATCAAGTCAGGAGATTGCTCCAAATTTATCTGCCAGAAGAACTTCCCAGTAGCGGCATAACAATCTAGATTAAATATCAAAAATTTTACCAGTGTATAAAAGCGTTTTTCAGTTTTCCCTTCTTGTTTTTAACTTTTACAAAGTTATCTTACCATTGATTCTCTCTCTCTATATATAAATCTTTATCCATATACCGTTTTAAGTCGTATTCTGTATATATTAACAGTTAAGTAGTTTTTAGTTATTTAAGAAGCTATAAAAGAGACTTATTTATTTTTATTAAAATAATACCTAGTACCTAAAGAAATAGAGTCGATTATAGAGATATACTTATATTTTGATTGCGGTTCACGTAATTCATGTGAGTGTTCACCGATCTGTGTAAATTTCTATTGTAACAGATGTCTAAAATAAATTATTTATATACACGGTCTAATTTTTATTTGTGTTTCTGGTTGAACTGTGCTACATACATCGCATTTGCCTTGAATTATTTAATTAAGATTATGATCATATGAAATTGAGGTTAACTGAATAATTGTGAAAAATGGGGGGTATTGGCCACTACTTGAAAAGTAGATTTTAACAATGTTTATAAGATTATTGTTATATTTGGAATAATGTGAACAATATGTGTTAGTGCTATAAACCTGGTGTTTCGAAAGAGCGGTTATTTTTGTGAAACAGCTTATGTTTTCAGTTAGAATTTACAATATTTATGTTTAATAATAACGAACGAGATTTATTTAATTCAAAGAATTATGATTGTGTTGAGTGAAAGAATCATAATATTTTAAATTAACAAAATTGTTGGTTGAGTTAAATTGCGAATTGCAATATTTGAAGGTTGCGATTAAAAGCTCTTTGATTAAAAGAATTATTAGTTTGTTGAAGGAGCTAATATCGACCTATTATTGACTAGAATCCAGTATTCAATTAGCTTTGAAGAAGCGAGCAACATGGTTCGCGAAACGTCAGCATTAACAAATCTTGTCACACGGTTTAACCCGGAAGCAGTTTATTTTCTAAATTAACATATTTGTTTGGGTTTGAGCGGAAAGGATAGCCCTTTGCTAATATTTTTATCTTGTTGAGTTGAAAGTTAGTTCTTTGCGGATATTTTTCTATCTTGTCGAGTCTTTTCACTCTTTTCAGGTCAGCTTTTCACTCTAATGTTAATTTATTTTGTTTGGCTGATAGGTTAGCCCTATATAAATGTATTTATTTTATTGAGCTGAAACGTCAGCTTTATGCGAATACATATTTGTGTCAGCCCTTTACTGGCGTGGGAAGTAATTTATTTTGTTGAGCTGAAAGGTTAGTTTTTCGCTAATATTTTTATCTTCTTGAGCTGAAAGTTTAGCCCTTTGTTAATATTTGAACAGTTTTGAGCTAAAAGGTTAACCGTTTGCTAATATTTGTTGAGATATTTGAGATGAAAGATCAAAGATGAGCCCTTTGCTATTTTATCATGTTGATATGAAAAGTTAGCAATTTGTTAATCGTGGCTTATATTGATTTGAGATGAAAGGTCGGCACTATGCTAATTAGTCCATTGCTTCTTTGTTTATCTTCATGAGCGGAAAGGATGAATCCTTGCGAATATTTGTTTATTTTGTTGAGCTGAAAGGTTATAACTTAACATGCTAATTATATGCTGAAAGCCGGTTTGCTTTTTGCACTTAATAGACTACGTTTTGAGTTAAAAATGTTGAGGTTATGAACGCAACAAGGGGAAGAAATACATGTTGGTAACTTGATTATTGTTGAATAATAATAATGATATTTATTTAGTTAAAAGAAACTAATAATCACAATAAATTTGGTTTCCTAAGTAATAAACTTATCAACTATTTAAAATTAGCCAATACATGAACCCGACATGATGTTTTAAAAAGACTTAGCGAACTACTGTTTTTTATATCACTTGGCAGGGTATTAAACATCTTCAGTGCTTTATAATAAAATGAATTTTGTGTGCTGCTTTTTGTATATTTTGGTAATGTGAAGTGGTCCTTTTGCCGAGTATTGTATTCATGCTGCTGACTATTGTATGTTAAATAATTACTCATATAATTTGGGAGTTTATTATTTATGCATTTATATACCAACGTGAGTGCCTGATATACCGTTCCTTGTTTAACATTCAAAAAATTTAATTTACTCAGCGTGGACTCGACACTGGTTAACCTGGAGCTTTGTAATAAAATTCTGAGTGCTCGATTTTGTTGTACTTGAATCTTTTTAATGTCTTTGTCTGTACACAAAAATATTATACTGCTGCAATAGTAAAAATATGGTTCTATAATCGTATGGTACAAAGATATTCTAGCTTTTAATGTAAGTTTATTAGATATTCTTCCTAAGTAGCTAATCTTTCGACTCACCTTTTTACCTATATATTCCATATTACTCGTAAATTTCAAACTATTATCTAAAATGACACCTAGATATTTAAATTCGACCACTATCTCAACAACTGTGTTATCGATAACTATGTCTGGTGTAGGGTTTACCGAATTTCTATTTCCCAATACCATAGCTTTTGTTTTCAATACATTCAAACATAATTTATTTTCTTTATACCAATTTGATATCGATACTAGTTCGGAGTTTAATGTCGCGATTACATCAGGTAAGTTATCTCCTGCAATTGATATTAGTGTATCGTCTGCAAATAGGTGCATATCACAAGCTTTAACTTGTGAAGCAAGATCGTTTATGTACAAATTAAATAAAACCTGCTAAAGCTGTTTATTAATTCACTTAACTCATTTTCTCCAATCCTAACCTTCTGTCTCCTGTTTGTTAAATAGTTTTCAAACCATTTCAATTCTTTTCCTCTGATTCCGTAAGTTTCCAATTTTTGTAGTAACTTTTGACGACAAATTGTCTCGAAAGCTCTTTTCAAGTCTACAAAAACAGCAACTATCGTTTTACCGTCTTCTAGTTCTCCTTTCCAATTTGCCAATACCAAATTTAGGGCCGTCTCGCATGAATGCTGAGCACGAAAACCTGACTGTTGGTCAGTAATAAATTGATTTTCAGCCAAGTACTCACTGAGCTGTTGTTTAAAAATAATTTCCAGTATTTGTTCTAGTTTTGGTAACATGTTAATAGGCCGAAACTCTTCGCATTTGGTGGTGTTCACAATTTTTTGTATTGGTATAATGGTAGTTACTTTCCAAGAGTCAGGTACTATTCCTGTATTTAGTGACTCATTAATTAAATCTGTTATAAATTGTCCCACAACAGGTAATGTATCTTTTATTATCTTAATTGATATAGAATATGTGCTGTGAATTAGTAACATCTTTGAATTTTGGCAAATTATGAATTGTCGACTGGAAGTTTGAATGAGTTACTGAGACCAATTTCATCATTGCGGACAATGGTTCTGGAGACTGGGTTTGAGAGCAAAGCTATAGTCAACATTGGCCGTGTTAGGAATTATTTTATTTGTTGGATTATTTCAGATGTTGGTCCACTGATGGAAGATTATAAATACGCTTATTTGTAAATAAATGAGTGGTCTAGTTACCCCTGCTCTGTACTGCAGATTACACGGCCTTTTTTAGCAATTAGGCAGACGCATGACATCAACTGAGCGGCAGGCTTTTACCAGCTAGTATTTATACTGAAGATAAGGCCGAATTGCGATGAGAGTGTTTACAGCATTCATACCAAAAACATAATAATTTGAATCAAAATATGATTTCTTTGGCGGAAGTAAACCTATTTTTGAACGAAAGCAAAAATATTTCTTTGAAGGAAACAAATCTCTACTTGTATACAAATGTATTTGTTTGAATTAAACTTAGATTTCTTAGTGTAAAGAAAGGTCTTTTTAAATCAACAAAAATATTTCTTTAAAGGACAGTAATTTTTGTTTGTAACTAAATATATTTGATTGACTTAAATAAATTAGTCTATACAAGCAAATAAACAAGAGTTTAATACTGCTTGTTATTTTTTTGTAAATATTCCAAAACTCTCCTGTTATATAATTAACATCAGGAAATGAAATAGTAAATGAATCTGACAAAGCATTTACTAGCTCTTACAATTTGTTTGCAGAATACACAGGTCATAGTCAACTTCAGCTATCAAAATTTCATGTTAATAATGATGTTTACTTAAGAACAATCTATAAATTAAGAATAAACGATAAAAACTTGCCTTTAATTTCGTTATAAAACATCAAAAACCGTACAACAGGTAGACTCCAAGTATTATTTAATAACACACATTGAAATTAATACTATCTAAAGCCACATATAGCAGTATTTCTTGACATACAACTGCGTCCCAATCTTTATAATATATAAACTATTATATAAATCTGCTAGGGCTGCGAAGCGTAGAAACAATGGGTAACGTTTTCAACGTAAAGGAAGACAATGGGGCAATTTGAAAGACGGCACGCGTTCGCATTTTATGTTTGTTATATTTCTACAAGTTTCAATAAGATTGCCGATCGCAAAGTGGCGACATATAAAAAGAAAACGTCATAGAGAATAGAGTTATTTGTCGACGATTCTGCACAAGTTTAAGATGGCTTTGAAACGATTGACGGTTGCTCTGATCGTTTGTTTTTTATTCTGTGGGTCACGTGGTGCGACCAGCACTGGAGGTGATTATCATCCAAATGGTGTAACCAGGTAAGTTTATCTATTAATTTATTTTTGTTATTTTGGAAATGAAGAATGTTTTCAAGAGATATAAATGTATAAATTTTATTCATGGTGTTTTAACCCCAATTATACTACTACGTAAAAACCACGTAAAAAGTGTCAATAATGTTTAGATTACTAACGTCTAGTTCCATTGAGACTGTAATTTTGGAGATAGAACTATGAGACACAAACAAAAACGTAGACGTGCAAACTACACTTTTTCCAAATGATATTGATTATGATTCACTTTTGCTTTCCTTTTAAAAATGTAATCAATTAATTAGTTTTCTTGAGCACAAGGAAGTTGAAACTTTCCAAACTTTGGGAATTACTAAAAACAGTGTGTTGTATATTATGAGAAAGCCAGCTGAACGCAATATACCATTAATTATGTTAATACTGTTATTAAATTTAAATCATAGAAATTGTACTATTAGACTATAAATAACTGTTCAAGTTTTAATACAATTTAATGTTTAATTTGACTTCCCCTTCTATATATTATGTATATCGATATTTATTTTTTTAAGACATGAGCCCATTTCCTTCTCACCATCAAACTTTGGGAAAAATGTAAAAAAGAGTATTTAGAAAAAATCAAAAATTAAACTTAAGCTATAAAGGGCTGTCCTGAAGAATCATTTTTTATGTGGGTGAATACTAGATTGTCTCAATATGTATTTTTTTGTGCTCAATATACAAAAGACAAAAACAATTCACAATTTTGAACCAATAGATCAAAGTGTAAAAAATATAAAGAACGTCTATCAGTCAAATTTGTAGTTTTTTCTTTATATAAAAAGTTGCATAATGACTCTTATACAATAAAGAGAAAGCAAAACAAAGGAACAATAAAGTACAAATGTATCAAATATATACTACAACTGCAAACAATGGGTACGTTCAATTATTATAATGATTGCATTTTTTCCTTTCGTAATAAGGAAAAACTGTAGTAAACGCAATATAAGAACTTAATAATAGCATGCTTAGTTATTTTATTGTTTATTATGATTTGAGTGTCAATTACATTAAAAGCAAAAATGAACAATTACTTGTTTCTTCTTTATTATTATTGATTTGTAGTAGTTGAATATTTGTTTTTAAAACTGTATCTAATCTTGGCGATCAATAATCCTTCAATTTATAATTTACTATGACAATTTAGACAATATAAAGCTTGAATGATATTGTACTTCTTTTGTCAAGTTTTGTCTTGACAAAACTATTTACAAAATTTGGAAAATCCTTGAACGTTGGTTTCCAAATTTAAATACAGTATGCTCTTTTTAGGAGAGAATTATTTGTGGCTTTACATTATTTTGATATCTCAACCGGTTCCTGAGATATAGCCCCAAAGTATGGTCCCGGAAGTCCAAAAAGTTTCAATTACCGTCAACGTATAAAATGATATACCTACTTAACAAAATCGGTATTAAACGAACGGTGTTTGCAAAGGCTTTCATCCGGTCATATTTTATAATTGCCACCTGTCCAAACTATAAATTTATAGCTCGATTTTAGAATTTGGTTAAGATGTTGACTGTAATAAATAAACGGAGTTAAGTATATAAAATACCATCAGAAATTTTTATGTATATTCAACATCTGGCCCTTTGAACAAATTAACCGCAACCTCCTCCAGTTTGTAATAAAAATAATAACAATATCCAAACATAAAATATTTTTATATTTTTCAGTAAGTTGTATCTTCATAAAAGTGTCTAAATTGTCTAAATACAAATATTAGACAAATATTTGTAATTATCTGCTTGTAGATACCGAGTGTTATCAAAACTACGAAAAAAAGCTACGCAAAAATGTTATTTGAAAAATGTGTATAGTAATATTAGAGGACATCAAATACAAAGTCTCAAATAACATTTGTGCGTAGCTCTTAAAATAACGGTACAATACTACATTTTAAAAACTAACTATTCTAAAATAGAAATACAATAATATAACAAAAAACCTACGGTCAATTTGTGGAAAAAAAAAATAAAAAGAGAACAGCAGCGACGAAGGAATAACATGTGTTTCGTTTGGAGAGTGAACAGAAAATGACTGGGAAAAATAACGACGAGTACTATAAGTATGCAACCAGTGTCACACACGATTACAGGTCTATCTCGTCTATCTCGTCTCACACGGGCCAGACTGAAGGATGTATTTGAAAAGTGGTTGGTGTGGAAAATTGATTTGATCGTTAAGTAGGTTGACACGTTTATTAGATTTCAGTTTCTCAATATCGTATTGTTCTAGTAAATCGAGTTTATAACCTTTTTTACATCTATGCAAATTCTTGAAGTTTTCGTTATTTAAATTGTGACCCGTTTCTAATTTGTGTTTAAATAAATTTGGGGAATTTCTCGTTTTATGTTCGCTGATTCATTGTGAAATTTTCCTCCAAGTCTGGCCTATGTAAGACGAAGAACAATTAGAGCAGGTGATCGAGTAAATACCAGGACAATCCATGATAGGGGTGGGGATTTTGAACTTGGATAATAAATTATAAATTTGAGTACAACTCTTAAAACTAGGGAAAATATTAAGTTTGGGTAAAATTTTGTTAAGTTTGACAGTAGTTTTGTTATAAGTGAATGGTTTGTAATTTTTTTCTAATCACTTTTCATTAACGCAAAGTGGATCAATTTTAATTGTGGCATTTATGAAGTGTATAAGTCAACAAAAAGCTAAGAATATGGAACCGAGATTGGTTATTACGACGTAATAGATTAAACATAAGTACGTTCACTTTTAAACAATGAACTTTTTCAAGAGGATCGAGAATGGTATAAAAATTGGTTAAGAATGGACAACAAATTATTTGATAAATTGCACAGCCTTATAGAAGATAAAATAACAGAACAAACCACACATTTACGTCAGTGTATTTCGGTTGATGGTCACACAATAATTTATTGCTAAGGGAATCATTTAAAAGTTTGTCATACATTCAAAGGAAAATGGTTATTATGTAAACTCATCAGTAATGTAGAATCAACTAAAGAAGCGAATGGTAATTAATCCAGGTGAAAATAATTTTAGGAAAAAACACCTCACCTGGGTTAATTAACATTCGCTTCTTTAATCGATTCTGTCATACAGTTCGCAAATAACAAGCAGCAATTCTCCGTCAAACTCAATGTTAAAACACCGTAATACCTACAAATAACCAAGTTTGTCTGTATGCTAACTGTATGCGTAAACAACACGTATATTTATAGGTTATGTTCATCGTGATAAGTTGTTGGGAAGCAATTGGTAATGCTTCAATGCGCAAGTCTACTATAAAACATTATCCAAGTTCATACAAGCGCGTCTAGTTAAGAAACTTGGACAGAACTAGTATAATGTTTTTACCAAAACTAAAACGAAGTTATTTTCTAGATTCTTCGACACCAAAAGCATGTTAACATCGATCGCCACTAACCTAATGTCAAGAGGATTCACAAGCAGCGGTGGCAGCCAAGTGGTCTCACTAAACCTCACAAACCTCCTGGTCTTGGTCCTGCTGAAAGCCTTGATATTCGCAGCAGGATCACTAGGAGCAGGAACATGGCGAGGTGGGTTAGGCCGATCCTCAGATGGGGAAGAAACAATCATAACCGAACAAGAACTTTTATTATTCTTAAGCTACTTAACAGGTACAATTCCCGAAAAACAGGAAAACATCCTATAAACTAATTTTACGTAATTTCTCGTTAAAGGTACACCAGGTGAGAACCAATGTCTTCAGCTGGTCTCTTGTAGAGCGCCTCAACAGTCCAGGAGGTACGCATCAGCTGGTGAGATGTTGTTAAAAGCTTCGAAGATGTTTCTGAAAGAAGAGGAAGATCCATCGTATCAACTAACGATAAAAGAGGTGAAACAGGCGTCAAATTATGGACTATCCGGTGGAGATTGTACTAGATTTTCGTGTGATCAAAACTAGTATTTGTTGTTAATTTGTAGTTCATCTAATAATAAAAACTTTTTATTTTATCATTTGCACTCCTGGTTGTATCGCTGGCTTCCTACCGCCAGAAATGAATTCTGGGTAGTTTAGGAAGCCATCGTTATCCTTGTCGTCCTCTTCCAATGCTTTGTCGATTAGTTCTAAAAGAAGAAAACAACTGTTGTAGGAGAAAAACTTCTAAGAGGACTTTTGTGAAAGGTGCGTACCAATGTAGTAATCTACATCTGTGGCTAGGGTGCCGTTTTGAGTTTCTTCAGGGGATGGATGTGCAGTATGCAGGATGGCCTTGAATATTTCCAAGCCGTCTAGCTTGGAGTTGTGGTCGGTGTCGTGTAGTTGGAAATAATAGAATTCTAGCTCTTCGTCTGATAGATTTGATAGGTCTAAGTCTTCTACTAGATCGCCAAGATGTTCCTAAAATATAAATAGATAATCATGAAAGTGTGTAAGTATTTTTTTAATTAAGGTTAAAAAAAGTAGAGTAAAATTTTATTCGAAGAACAAAAGGTTAAAAATGACAAATGCAATCAGAACAATTAAACAGATAAATAACTTTAGGTCAAAAATGGTCGTAAAACCAGCTGATGTCTTGTGTTAGTTTTATTTTGAAGTTTTATGACAGAAAAATTTTAATTTTATACTCATCGTATATAGTTGTCGATAAAAGTGAGATAAAAATGTAAGAAACGCGATTTTGAAGCGTCAACAGCATTTCATAGCAAAGCTTAACTTTGCACTTTATTTTCTACTTTAAGTGATGTGGCGTTGCTCATAATTTGTCGCAAAGTAAATTAAATACCAGAAGAAATTAGATACCAAAATTTTACTTATTTCAAAAATTTCTTTCCATACACTCTTTTCTCGAAAATGTTTGTATGTAAGGCCACAAAATTTATATGAAGTCATACTCAATGAGTAAATATGCTAAATAAGTGAGATTACTATCAAAACATCGTGCATTATAAAAGAAAATTTAACCTCAAGAAGATACATTGTTTGCATTCAGAGGGACATTTTGATACTGCATTACTTACTTATAGTATTGATACAGCAACTTATAGTGGTATTTGAGTTCTTATGATGGGTAATTAAAAATTTTGTTTGGTATACATATATACACAATCATAAAAATATTGTTACTGCTTTTTATTGAACGCATTGAAAAATAATACTTGGACAAATTTTAAAATTGTACCTATTACAAAGCTACACGGTTTTAAAACATCACGGGACGAGAGACAAAATGTGAAAAAGCGGGGGGAAGGGTATGTCGCCTTATGTATGGGAAAGAGTGCTATGCAATAAACAATACAAAATTGTCCCCCCCCCGTGGATACGCTCATGGATATGAGATAATCATGTTCACAAAGGTTCAGAATTTTAAAATCAGGTGAGGCTATAAATGCAAAACACTAATAGATGATAGAAGAAGACAAGAGAGGAAGAAGGGGTGAAGGATGAAGGACAGAAGAGAAGGGAAAAACAAGAAGGAAAGAAGGAAATAAAAAAAGAAGGAAAGAATAGAAGAGGGAAAGAAGGGAAGTTGAGAAAAAGAAGACGAAGAGAAGAAGAAAAGAAGGGAAGTTGAGAAAAAGAGGACGAAGAGAAGAAGAAAAGAAGGAAAGAACAAAAGAAGGAAAGATCGAAAGAAGGAAAGAAAGGACGAAGGAAAGAACAAAGGGAAGAACGAAGGAAAGAACCAAGGAAAGAACAAAGGAAAGAACGAAGGAAAGAACAAAGGAAAGAACTAAGGAAAGAACGCAGGAAACAACGAAGGAAAGAACAAAGGAAGAAGGAAAGAAGGAAAGATGGAAAGATGGAAAGAAGGAAAGAAGGAAAGACGGAAAGAAGTAAAGAAGGAAAGAAGGAAAGAAGGAAAGAAGGGAGGAATGAAAGAAGGAAAGAACGAAGGAAAGAAGGAAAGAAGGAAAGAACGAAGGAAAGAACGAAGGAAAGAACGAAGGAAAGAACGAAGGAAAGAACGAAGGAAAGAACGAACGAAAGAACGAAGAAAAGAACGAAGGAAAGAACGCAGGAAAGAACGAAGGAAAGAACGAATGCAAGAACGAATGAAAGAACAAAGGAAAGAACGAAGGAAAGAACAAAGGAAAGAACGAAGGAAATAACGAAGGAAAGAACGAAGGAAAGAAGGAAAGAACGAAGGAAAGAACGAAGGAAAGAACGACGGAAAGAAGGCACGAAAGACCGAAGGAAAGAACGAAGGAAGGAAAGAACGAAGGAATGAACGAAGGAATAAAGGAAGGAATTAAAGAAGGAAAGAAAGAAGGAAAGAACGAAGGAAAGAACGAAGGAAAGAACGAAGGAAAGAACGAAGGAAAGAACGAAGGAAAGAACGAAGGAAAGAACGAAGGAAAGAACGAAGGAAAGAACGAAGGAAAGAAGGAAAGAACGAAGAAGAAAAGAAGGAAAGAACGAAGAAAAGAACGAAGGAAAGAACGAAGGAAAGAACGAAAGAAAGAAGGAAGGAAAGACCGAAGGAAAGAACGAAGGAATGAAGGAATGAAAGAACGAAGGAATGAACGAAGGTATAAAGGAAGGAATGAAGGAAGGAAGGAAAGAAAGAAGAAAAGAAAGAAGGAAAGAAAGAAGGAAAGAAAGAAGGAACGAAAGAAGGAAAAAAAGAAGGAAAGAACGATGGAAAGAACGAAGGAAAGAACGAAGGAATGAACGAAGAAAAGAATGAAGAAAAAAACGAAGGAAAGAACGAAAGAAAGAACGAAGGAAATAACGAAGGAAAGAACGAAGGAAAGAACGAAGGAAAGAACGAAGGAAAGAACGAAGGAAAGAACGAAGGAAAGAAGGAAAGAAGGCAAGAAAGGAAGAAAGGAAACAGGGAAGTAGAGAAGAAAACAAAAAATATACAAAAGAAAAACAGTTACATTCGGCAAGAGCAATAAATAAGAAATGGCCTTACTTGTAAGTGTTCGGTGTCGTGCAGAAGTTGGCCATCCTGGTTGAACTTCTGCTCGCTGCCATCTCCCTTCGTCGGCTTATAGTGTACGTGATGCTTGGCGATTTTTCCACCTCTTGGATGGTGCGGACCCCGGGCACCAGCTAAGGTGAACGCCAAGGTGAACCACAAAACTAATACCGGTGACATTCTTCATGCACCTGTGTCCATGTGCACTCTCACCGTCCTACAATCACAAACGCCCTGTATTCTACACTACACACTACCGAGCTAATATACCCGTTTACACAATTTTGACTATTTCGTTCATAACAATACTGAAGATGCATACAACTGTTGCAATCGAAGAACTTTTTGCTACATTATTTTTTTTTGTATTCTTATTGTCCACACGCTGGGGGATGAAAGAAAAGGACTTGATTGAATTTAGGGGTTAGGTTAGTGTTGACTGACGGATAGTTGGTGACAGGCTAATGAAGAGGGGCCCCCAGTACTTGGACCCTCGAGGCCTGTCATTAGCGTCCGATAACATCTCCGGTTACAAACGCAGGGGGGCGTACGTGCGCATATGTGAACTTTGCGATCGCACCGGTACGTGTTGGCTACAAGTGACGCTAAGGGGATTTTCGGATAGGGTGGCGAGCTTATCCTAGGGGTATATCTCCGTACCTACATCAATAAATGATTATGTTGCAGTAAATTGATATAAGAATAACACAACTTTTGATGTGCGATCAGGGGGAAAAGTGTCATTATCTTTGGTTATTATACTGTTTAAGTTTAAGAAGTACTATACAAAAGTTTAAATTGTGTGGAATAATATATCGAGGTAATTTATTGGGATTATTTCTAGAGATATTTCAGAACTAAATTAAATAAATATTGAATATAGGTTATTATGCAGCTATGAACATTAAGTTTGAGGTTTTTACTGCTTCCTGGCTGCTTACTGGTTCCTCGGCATATAAATAATTTATATGGGGACGTAATTCCAAAATTTAGTTGGTTTTTTCCATATAAGGTAACTGCAATTCGACTTCTTTAAGAAAGGAAGCAAAAAAAGGAACAGAATAAAAAGCTGCACCGAGAAAAGCACAAACAATTTCAGATGCAAGAACATTAAAATACAGATAAGGAAGAGAGGTCAGACTGAAGAAAACTAAGGACATATTTTATACTGTGTTTCATTAAAAATGGGAAACCATTGGTAAACCATAAATGTTTTGAATGAATTTGGAGCATTTACCTTATAATAAGCAATTTGTGGTTAGAGATAAAGACATACAATAAAACGCCAATCTGACAACAAAAATCTGTCAATTCCGTCAACCCTAACCGCTTAAAAAATACTGTCTACTCACTTTGTCGTTGTGCGTCATTTACGCAATAGATTTTCTTTAGTATTATTAATTACAACAGTAAAATGATGATCATAGCATCCACGGGTAAGAATGGGCAAAAATACAGCTGTATCAAAATCAATGATTACCTCAGCATCAGTGGAGCATGCGCAGCTAGATCCCTGCAGTGGAAACGCGTCGCGTTGATCGGTAGCGACGTCGGCGGTGAAACGGGGAAGCTTGTGGTTCGATTTTTCGCCGGGAGGCGGCGCTGAAAGTTGCCTGTGGGGTGAGAGATAGAGCGGAGCGACATGCTGCCGGCGAATCTGTGGGTTTCGGAGTCAATGAAGTTATCTCATTATCCCTTTGCGATACTACTTTTTGCGATTGTATCTCCAGTTTAATAAAGCGGAAAATTAAAAGATATTTAATATCTTGGTGTCCGCCGCGTGATTCTGTTAAATCTACACCGGTCGTTTTCTTTGTTGTTTCTTTGGGTTGTTTTCTGTTGCGTCGTTTTTAGAGTGTTGCAAAATTGGTAGTTTATAAATTGGAAATACTCAATTTTATGGAATGATTTTAAAATTAGATTTAAGCCATTACTTGAAATATACAGTTTACTCTCACTAATCTGAATCCGTGTTTGCATTGTATTTTACCCCTATTTTAGCTACTTTTTGTGCAATATTTGTTCAGAAATATTTTATTGTGTAGTCTTCCTAACTCCATTTGAATGCTTCCTGCGTTTGGCATACGATTGAAATTGTTTAAACTGTATAGGTTTAAAGTATAATGAACAACTTGGCAACACTCAAAAATTGTGATGCGATAACGTGTGCTGTTTTAACTATGGTTTTAACATCAAACCTTGTGACTTAATTTTATTTTTTATACAGTGAGTCCACGAAAGTCTGCACCATATGGAAAACTTTTTTATTGTGTATTTCCCAGAAAATTTTATTCTTTATGAAAGTTGGCGGTTTGTATGAAACCAAAACTGCAATAGTCAAATATGTAAATTTCGGTGCCATATACCGAGTGATTCAGAATATATGAATTTGTGATAAGAGTAAAGTACCTTTATTTTCATTATTATCAATAAACTTTATTTAGAAATGTTGTTTAGGTGTAAAAATTAAATTCAAATATGAAGTCAGAGCCACCTACATTGAAAAAATATTTTCACTTTTTTTTTAATTATTGCTCTTGTGACAAATATTAGTCAATGCCAGTGATACTAAAAGGTTCTTCTTAATCTATTTTTTAGAAATTTGAATACGTTTGTTAATTTTTTGTTATTTTGGTATGATAACTACTGTTTCTTTAGAACTAGCGCAAAATTACTCATTTTCTTGGTGCGACGTTGCTATTTCACGCTGTAAATATTAATATATCATATAATAACAAATTCAGGAGCGTGAGTTACCTTTTATTCTGTTAATATTAATGACTGTGGATTCTTAAGTGGTGGCACGCGCGGTACTACCGCTAGTGAAGTTTTATTTTCACTGATAATATTTTAATAAAAATAACTAAAGCATCAAAAATCTATTGTTTCTTGAATTAATTTTATTATGACTGACTTCCTCGTTATTAAGTTAATAACTATTATGAATATGTTAATAATGCTAGTTTATTATCTATAAACTTATTTTATTTCTACTACTTACAATTAAAAAAATACACACAGTAATACAAATTAGTTTATGTGCTGTAACTTTTAAAACAATGCTTACACTCCAACAAAAAGTTGAAATGGTTTTAATACATGGAGAAAATAGACCGCGCCGAGATATTTCTGCTATTTTCAATAAAAGACATCCACACAACCAAATTGCTCATTCAACCGTTTCCAGGATAATGAAAAATATTCAAACAGGCTGGGTCTCTTGAAAATAGCTTCAAGAAACCCCACAAAAAATATGTTGCTGAAAATGAGGAAACAAGTTTGCCGGTGTTGCAAGAAGTAATCGAGCATAAAACGACTTCTGTTCGACAAATTACTGCACACCGCCAATGCAGTAAATCAACAGTGCATGAAATACTAAAACCAAACAAGTAACAGCCTTATAAACCAAAAGTTATAAGTACACTAAAAGAAAGAAAATTTGACATCAGGTATGACTTTGCCATCTGGTTTGAGGGAAAAATGGAAGTGAACAGATTTTTTTAAAAATATTCTTTGGACAGACGAGGCAACATTTACGTCAAAGAACAGTCCCATTCTTCACAAAATTGCAATTTTTCTAATTTTCTAATGTTACAGTACCACGTTTAGTTTTTGGCACAATTACTCTCTGCAGTAGTTACAGAATAATGATTCTTAGAAGTTAAGGAATATATTATGCATATTTTTATAGCTAAAATGTTAATAATTTCATGGCTCAGCATCTGGTGAAGAAGGAATTAAATAGTATTTCAAATTTCCAACTTTTCTTACATAATGAAGCAAATTATTTGTTCGACATATTTACGAAACGCATGAATAGGTGAAACATGTCACTGAGTAACTGAAACAATAACTGAAATTAATAATTTCAGTATTATTAAATATATGTTTTGTACAAGGTTGAAGGTTATTTACATTTATTTTTTAACCAAAAAACGAGTTTTTTATTTAAACGTCGATAGTTTTTCCAATTAAATCAGTATTAAATCTGTGTTGGTATTTTGAGTTGCACATAGCTTTTGTTATAAGTAAGCTAATGTTAATTTGCAAGTTTTGACCCCGTGCCACAAAGGCACGTCCTTGTTCCGATTTGAAAAGACTGACGTCTTCATTTCTGGCCAAGCAACTGTCTGCAGGTTGAATAGGTTGGATGACCCAGCCTCAATTATACAATGTAATTAAACTATACTTCGCAACAATATTATTATATTTATTTCGTTATATCAATTAAATCCTACACCACACACAACACAATATCACACATTAAAATTTAGTCATATCTACATCAAGAGTCAACACATATACATAACACAATAACAATTAACCTCCAAAACATGTCACCTTGTAAGCGAAACATCCCCCAAACATTTCCACCCTATTCACAAACCCAAAAATCCTTTGTTTTACGAATCAAATACACAAACGTCATTATTTTTCCTCTCCCGTATATACAGGCACGCGAGTCGGTACTGAACGCGAAAAACCGACGCCATTACCGGTTTCGCGCGCTCTCGGCCACCATTGTTTGGAAACGGATATTGCGGCCGCCGCCGCAGCCGTCCGTCGGTTTCCCACCCCATGCAGCGCATAGCATAATTTCAAATTCCATTGCGGACGACCAACGTCGAGTATGACTACGGGTACAGCGCGAGCGGAATGAACATTTACGAATATTGGTAATGTATTCAAATTTATTGTCGGTCAACGAGAGGCGTTCGTCGCGTGCGGGCACGCGTGACGTACGTGCGTTTTGCGGAAGGTTTTTGCACGTAATTGTCGTCGGCGTTAGCGATGATATGGTTATTATGATTTTGGTGGTGGTGTTGGGATGAGGTAGAGTTTGAACTTTGGTGGAATATATCGGGTAATCGGGGTTAAGAGGGTTGAGACCATGGAGGTTGAGACTAAATAAAGTTGAAATAAATTTATGTTCTCAGTTATGAATCTCTAAAATCTTTGAACAGATTTAGACCAGGCAATAGAGATTTTTGCGTGACAAAAATACTAGCCGGAAGCTGACGGTCCCAGGTCACGTGGAACAGTCCGTAGATGTATTGTGATGTGTTTCCTACTCGCAAATATCATTTCTCAATTTGTTATAAGCAAAAAAACTCAAAAAAATGTGTTTTTTTTTGTTTTTCGCTTGTAACAACTGATGGAACAATCTTGATTTATTTTTTTAACAAACCGATTGAACAGTTGAAAAGACGAAAAAAAAAAATGAACCCTTCACGGCCTCGATTGAATTAATATTAACGGAGGAAATTCGAATAAACTGGAAAAATCTGCGTTTTAAAAAAAATCTGATGTGGCCAGGCACATGACTTTATCATACAATATATAAAATTAATAGTTTAGCTGCATGAGAATCTATTCTATAGAGATTAATCGTAGGTATTGCCAAAGCATCAGCATTTGACACTACCTACACTACGTCATTAGAATAATAGTTATTTATTTCACAAATGCCGAAAGTACGGAATAGCGCGACGAGCGGTGATACGGCGCGTCACCGAAGGCGGAGTGTCGCCGTCGCATATGAGCGAGTCGCGCTATCTAGTTTTTGGCAGGAGCGACATCAACGTTTATTGTGTTGCTTTTTAAGAAATACGTATTTAAAAAAAAATAAATGATTTCTGTATAGTAAATGCTAGGTTGGTACCACTTTGACGAAAGGTGCGTTCCGATTGGTAGGTAATGGTAGCTAATGGCGGTGGTAGAATACGAAATTATAGTATTTCTTACATGTCGTGATAATGACACATATTAGTTTGCATGTACATAAACATGAGTCACTAGCAATTTTCTATTGGAAATACTATAACGGCGTCTGCTACCACTGCCATTATCACTAATGAAAACGCACCTTAAAAAGGTAATTCAAATTCTGACAGATTTATATTTGTTCATGACACTTCCCTACCAACATACTAAAATAAAACTACACTCATCGCTATACTTTATTTATAATTTTCTCAATGTATCATTTTTAGAATATAAAGACGGGTTGATATTTCTTATCAACAAACAATCAAATTGGTGATCTTATTTTATTTGAAATTTGTATTTTATAATTTTGCGCACTACAGCGGCACGTTCCATAGTGGTTCTCCAACCTCTGATGAGATCAGCCGTTTTCGAATGTGACAACATTGTGACAACACAAAAAAATATTTGTCAAAATCCTGGCTACTATGTAATTTCATATCAATGCAGATGCGACCGATCTCGATCAAATAGAATTTGCTCTTGAAGGTAAACTATTAATTTTACCAAAAAATGTTATAGGCATAAATTATTCAAAATTTCCTCTACTTTAATTTATTAATTAACTATTTTGTCGAAATTACAGAAATGGCAGCTCATTTCCAAAATCCTTGAAAAAGGCTTAGAATAAACTAAAAAGCTAAACTATTAATTTTACCAAAAAATGTCATAGGCATAAATTATTCAAAATTTCCTCTGCTTTAATTTATTATTTAACTATTTTGACGAAATTACAGAAATGGCGGCTGATTTCTAAAATCCTTGAAAAAGGCTTGGAGTAAACACCCAGTTCCTTTGGACCCTTTTGAACCAAAAGCTTTTCAACTCTAAGTTTGGTCATGAAACTTCTAAATATGAAGTTCCGTGCCGATACCTTTAGTAGTTTCTCCGGAATCGGATTCACAAAAATTGAGTACACACACACACACACACACACACACACACACACACACACACACACACACACATACACACACACAGACATTTTTTTGTACCTTGGTCAAAAATGTTCAGGGGACCCAAAAAGACCTATTTCCGCTAAAATCCCAATTTTTTTTTCGGCACGATTACAATACTTTACATACTGCGTATGATAAAGTAAAAATCATATCTCCACAATTTTTTACCTTTTTTTATTTTAAAGGTTGAAATATCTCTTAGATAACTGCACACAATTATTATTTTAATTTATATATGCAAAAAATAAAAATATTTGCATTCTTTAAATAATTATTACATAGTCGCCCCCACGATGGATATAATCGAAAAAAATTATATAGTATCCGCCACACTTACGATGGAGTCTCTATAGTTCAAAAGATATTAAATTTTATCTGTCGTGAGACGCGCGCGGTGTGTCGAAATTCAATGAAAAACCCAGCAAGCAACTACTTCAGGCATGTGCGCGACGTTCTTGAACATCTCGCAGACAGTAGGCTGGTTCATCATGCTAGTTCAGTTTGTTTTTTAAGAACGGAGTGAGTGGAAGAGCTTATTTATTAGGTGCTAAAAATACTTATTTATTAGCGGGGCGAATGGCTCTAGTGTTAGAGCGTTGGCCTACTGACTAGGAGGTCCGGGGTTCACACCCAAGACCAGCCGAAAATTCGTCCGCCATCTTTCGGAAGAGACGAAAAACCGTGGGGCCCGACAACCAGTTGAACATCTCTGGTTGTCGATATTACTGTACAGTAGTGAAGTGAAAGCTCAAAGGGCCAACTGTGGCCTAGGACTGCGCGGAAAAAACCGCACCCTACCATACTTACATACACATATTTATTAATTAAACGCCTTTAAAAAATGCCAAAATCTTCTAACCGTATCAAACGTTCTAAATTTCGAACCGATAGATGTTTCAATCCATTCAATTTGCCTCAGCATCTAAATATAAAGAATAAAGAGCTCTCAGAAAAGGAATAAAAATTATTGGTATTAAGTATACCTATGACAGCTAGGTAAAAGTTATCACGACTGTTTAAAACGTATGATTTTCGTTCAAGCATCAACAAATTGTTATTTTGGAAAATGTTCTGAATGTCCTGGTGCAACTCATTTGATCGACGAATCACTTATAGACAATGGATGAACGTTGACAGAACCACTTTGCAACTAATGATATCCCCAGTTGATGAAGATTTACAAAAATTGAAAACCGGTTTAGAAAAATTAAGTAATTAAGGTAAGTCAAAATGATTTTATGAACAGCAAAGAAAAGCAATCCTTGCAGGAAGCTGAGTGCATTGTTATCTGTGATTTTTCTGAGAACTTCTAAATTTTCGAAATTTAGAACGTTAGATACGATTAGAAGACTGCCATTTTTTAAAGGCGTTTAATAAATAAATATTTTTAGCACCTTTTCTTTGCGTATATAAGTAAAAAAATTATAATTGTAGGCAGTTATCTAACAAATATTTCAACCTTTAAAATAAAAACAAAAAATGAGCCCGATACGATTACTAGAACCAAAGATATTGAAGTTTGAATATGGCAAGGTTTGGCAAATAATCGTAAATAATCCAAACTTTAAGGCTTCATATCTCTGAAAATATTTCTTTTTAATGAATTGCCGATGCAGGTATCCACTAAATTTCCGAGAAAATGCCATAAAAAAGTTTAGTGTAATCTAAAAAAGTGATTTTTTTTGGCGAAATCCGTACGATTTGTAAAAGAACGATCCACAACCAACGCAAACGAGCGCAAAATAGTCAAAATTGCCATTTAACCTACACCACAAACGCGCCCTCCCAATAATTGTTAACGTTTTAATAACCGAGTAAAACGCGGACACGAAACGAGGTAAGCGCTTGCACTGCACATGGTTACCACCTAACCCACCTATTGCCCGTATAATATCCCATATATATCAATATTCCTTTTCGGCCGGACGCTCGTGTAACAAAATTTGAGGCCGCCATCCCGGCGAAGGTTTCAATTTAGCCGAGTTAAATACGTATAGTTGTTTTGCAGTACACCGCCGGATGATCAATAAGCCGGAGAGCTTGCGGCGGTGTGCGGTCGCCATGACAACGCGTACCGCACGCACAGTTTTGTGCCTGCCGCCGCCGCCGCCGCTCTTGATGATGCGACGGTGCCGTCGGCGGCGTTCGCTTGTTCGCCGGTCCGGGTTGGTTCGGTCCCCGCCGCCTCCGCCATTCCGGCACATCTATCGGCGCTTCGTTCGTGGAAAGCCGGGGAAAGCTTTTAAAATACCTGCACGGCTGGCTTGCTGCAGAACGAACGGCGGCAGTACCTACCGATATAACAGTGGAAATTCTGCTGTGCTCTAAGCACAGCAGAAAAATGAAATATAGACTATAGGCTACCCAATAATTCATAGGTTTAAAGTTTATTACATAATCATTGTTTATCTTGCATTTTTCATACAAAAGATCGTGCTGAAACTGCGCGTGGATACCGACGCTCTACGGTCTTTGGTGTGCTGCGGGGAAGGGAGGCGTTAGCGGTGCTGTTATGTCGGAGAGAACCGATACAGCTGAGAGAACCGAGGCAGCATATTATCAATACACAAAAAGAACGATAACTTGTCAAGGTAGTAATATTAACTAACAATTAAATTCTCAATTTTTGCATAATTTTGATTATAATATGTGCCCCGGTACGAGAAAAATCTCTTCTATCGATTGACGTTTATGTTTTCTTCAGTTTTTATAGAATAAGGTTGTAAACAAGATTTTTATGGAAGCGGATAGATCTAATAATATGGAGTTAGCAGATTTTCCGATTAGTGGTGAATTCTAAATTAAATTTGCTTGATAAACCCATTTTGTTATATAAATATTCAAACTATTATAACAGTTTCAACAGTTAATTTATTAATAATATTTAAATACATGCACAAACAATATAAAATAAATACAACTCTTGATATATTACATATATTACAAACGTCAGCTCTGAACGAATCAAATTCAGCATCGTAAATTTGTAGACACATAGAATATTTTGCAGAACACTCATTAATTTTCAAATGCTAATCCCAAAACCCGATTTAAATTGCCAAGAATTCCCATGGGACTTCTAAATGCCTGATCGTGGTTCTGTTATCTTATTGACTCATTTTGCCATTATTTTTAAATTCGATAATCTGTCGCCGGATATCCAAATTTCTTTGGCGAGGCATAATCGCCATGTCGTTATATGTATTGTGTCCGTAAACACTGTTTTTCTAGTAAGTAATGCACGTGCGATCTGCCACTACTGGCAGCGTCGCTATCGATCCCTTCCCCCGCTCGCCCCAAAGACCGAAGAGCGCCGCGTCAATTGCAGCAATAATGAGATGCTTCAACTCGATCTTTTGTAGAGAAAATGCAAGATAAACAATGATTATGTAATAAACTTTAAACCTCTGAATTAGTGGGTAGCCTATAGTCTATATTTTATTATTCTAGCTCTTCTAATAAAGGAATTGCTAGCATTGAATAATATAGCTTTGTGTTGGTCAAGCAGAACCGCTATTACTAAATTAATAAACTAAAATTTACAACTGCAAATAATTAAGAACAAAAGGGAAACCATAGCAACAAACTAAAAATCTCACTAACTATTCTCCTAAACTTAATAACAAATATAAAAATAGTCCAATATACTCTAAAAAAATAAATAAAAGGTTTCACATTATCAAAGTAAACAAATTGGCCGCATAAAAAGAATAAACCAAAACACCATTAAAAACTGCTCAAAACATAGTCATTCAACATCCTTCTAAACATTTTACAATTTCTGCATGATTTGATTTCGAAGCTTAAACTATTAAACAAAATATATCCTTTTCTACAGACGCTGTTATAACATTTAGAAGTATTACATTTTTGTATATAGAAATTATTTTCATGGCGATTTGATGAACCAGATACCAGTTGATGGCTTGTTTTTTTTTATTGGACGTATTTGTTTTTTATTTCTGGTGTTCCAAATTTTCCGGCACCAAGCTTTAACGAATTGGTAAATATCTATTAAAAAAACAATGAACTCCACGGACTAGTCTTAATAAATGAAAACGGCTCAAAAACTACTTCATGTTAGCAAGATAATGATACTTCTGATGATTTATTTCTGTTTTCTTGACGAAGAATAATAAGATAAATAAATTATATTATTCCTGATTATAATTACGAAACCACCTAGAAAAACCACTTTAACATAACTTACCTTAAAAAAAAGCACATAACTATATTCTAAAGAACTAATCCCAAAACAAGTTCATTCGGTTATTCACTAATAGACCTTATTCAATTGAGATCAGATCAAAGCACCGTACATATAGTACGGTGTCCGGATTAAGTAGCTTTATGGTCAGAGAGAGAGGAGAGCGATCACAATCTGCGCTATCGGATCATTATTATTCGAGATCACTGCGAATCCGAGATTATCGCACATCTATACACTTGCTGGGCGACATCAGGAACCTACGAGCCCCTTTAGGGGGTAAGCGACGGGGTGCGCTTTTAGTGGGGTGCCCGAAGTCCCCTTCGCAACACCTGCCCTCGAATACTCGTCATGCTGTGCGCCCACTAGACGAGTGCTAGTAGGATTGACGCGACTTTTATTGTGACAAATTGTCGAGGACGATTTTTTTTGTGTGTTCTGTATTGCTGGGTAAAGTTTGTATGAATAATAATAATAATAGTAATAATCGTTTATTTGCCCAACAGGAACCAATTATAGGACAAAATACAAAAAAAAACAAGAAGATGATAAATACATATACAATAATACTGAATATATAAAATAATTACACTAACACGAAATAGCCATGACACAAGATACAAAATAACACATTGATAACACTAATGACACACAACTTAATGCCAATTAAATGAGAATATTTTCTCTTACATACAACCTCGGGGTCAACTAAATAGTCGGTTTCAACTTAGCAACTTAGGATCAGTGAGTGTGTTATTATACCCTCAATTGTACATGACGTAGAAATTTGCACAGCTCTAATGTTGATGGAAAAAGATTAAGAAGGGCACCACACCGGGTGTCTTCTGTAGTTGGAAAATAACAATATTCTTCTTTGGATGCGTTCCATGTAAAATATTATTGCTTTAATTATAACATGTTCATATTTAAAAGAAGTAGGTGAACGTTTAGTCCAAGAATGTGAGCTGATTAATCTAACTACCTAACCATTTGATTTAAAAAGAACAAAAGCTTAAGCCAAATAAGTATAGTATCCAATTAAAATTGTACCTACAATCTTAAAATAAGACATCCGGTTAAAACAACAGTTTATTGTTCAAAAAACAGCAAATGTTCTACTTATATAAAACAACAGTTGTTTTGGATTAAGAAAGGTTGCTTTGAATTGAGTCTGCTTTGAATTGAAACTGCACACAACAAAACGTTCGTTATGTGCAGTTTACTCAGTTTACTTACAACATAATATATCTTTGGTCTACACTATATATGTTAATAACAAATAAATATTTTTCTGTATTAAGGCTCCCGTATCCTACGTCGAAAACGCGCCGATACACCACACATGGATTATTGTTTAAATCGTGAAACTATAGCAACTATTCGATTGAATAGGTCCATACCATCTTTACTGTGTTTATTCGTTCACTCTACTTTGTAAATGCATTTTTTATTGTAATTACATTCACTATATTTCATAAAAATCAGCGTTAAAAATTGAATCACAAAAAGTCCTGCCAAAACGATAGTTTCTGTCTTGTGACGTCACACGATACTATATGTCGAATCGGCTCACATGGTCTGTAAGCATCGCCTTCGTCGCCGTTTGGTAATTGTGTTGTATGATGTGTAGTTTTAACAATTTCTACATAAAAATGGGTTATAAATAGTGTATAAATCCACAATGCAGAAATACGTCAATAAAAATGTCGGATAAACTACTTGTAGCTGTTCCGCAAGATCTGAAGCTGCGAAAAAAGTTGTTGAGTCTGGCTCGTAGAAATCCAAAAGAAATAAGTAGCGGCCGATACAAGTGCTTTTTGTTGTGAAAATTACTTCGATATAAGTAAAACTGACTAGAATAAGTTGCCTATCGTATTTTCGATCCAGGTATTATCTGACAGTTTACGGTTAGGACTAACCTAACCTACAAAGTTATGCTTACATTGCACTTTTTACACGTTGCGTAGTTCCGGAGCGTAAAAATAAGGATTATGTTTAAAGTAGAATCCCACCATCAAAGCGTTAACCTTCGGTAGATTACCACTAACCGCGTTAACAAACTTGTTTCCTATTGATTGTAAATTAACGTAGTAAATTCAAACGGGAGATTCTTAAGCGTACTAACGAATGACGTCACTGGAGACTGAGCCAATTACAGAGCGTTTTCGATCACGTGGTAGGACATGAATAAAATTCAATTTTAATTTTGTTTTTTATAGAAATAAAGCATATTTTTTTAAAAAAGTAATAACAAATAGTTTCCTTAAACTGTACTCTATTAGGATGACTATAATACAAGCCATATTTTTAATACAGTCAAATACCCTATTTTGTCCACAAAGAATTTCCATATTTATGCAAATTATACTTGCAAATTTTAGTGTTAAAAAAAAAACTAAACCGCAAATATAGAAACGCTTTTTGGTCTTACTGGCGTATGATTATTGTGTACTGTAATATATTATAAAAGTACATTAAATACTACGTATAACGATGAGAGTTATCTTTTAGTGAACGTAACTAGAATACCATTCTGGGAGAGTTTTAGTCTGTTGGGATTGCAACATTGTCCAACGCAGTTCAACGGTCTGTGGATAGATGACGCTGCTTCAAATTGAAAATGTAAATACAATATGAATAATTTATTTAGATATGACCTAAAGTACACTAAAAATCGGTAATACTGAAAACGATGTAACAACGAAATAACGCCAGTGCATTTTTTGTGTTCGTGTTAAAAAATATAAATCGTCGCTGTCATCCTGTTTGCATTTGAAGGTCGTTTAAAGTTGTTTTTTATATAAGCTATAGGAATAATAACTTAAACATCTGTTATCAGCGCAAAACGTCACAAAACAATCTTTAACTTTGAATCAAAATAAATTCAGATAAACGACCTTCAAATGCAAATCCGATCAAAATGTGTTCAAAACAAAAACCTCGTTGATAATTTAGTCACAAAGTCCCTTTCTTTGGAGCAAAGCTGATACTATATAGTTATACCGTCATTCTAAAGTACAGATTATACGACAGCTAAATAATCATAAAAAAAATAATAATCAGTCAGCATTTTAGTAGTATTTTGATCTAGTAGTATCTTTATTTTGATCTAGTAGTATCTTTATCATTTTTGACATTCTTCATTGCTGCTGCATTTGACGTAAATAGTAAACAACACACAATTTTTATTTATTTCTATATTTATGTACATAATTATTAATCATACACCTTCCTACCTCAAGGTGGCAGAATTTATTACATTTAAATTGCACAAAGAAATATCTTTTCTATATGAAAAGGTTTTACGATAAGCATTATTTAAAACATAAGTTCACCCTCAAGATTGCGTAATAAATTATTGAAATATTCCAGTTGCGCCGAGCAACCAAAAAACGACGAATTATACGATCTCCATTATATGACGTTATTTCGGAATGGGTTGCTGCGTTAAAGGTATGATTAGACGAGTCATTTTACGGAGAGCAAAGGCAACTACGTTATGTAATACAGCACAATTTAAGTTACCGTCTAATCGTACTTAAGGATATTTAACTCAGAACATCTCTGATCTAAATTTAAACCAGCCGCTAATGAAATATCATGTATTCAGACTAAAGTATACACAGCTGCTGTCCCTAACTTTTTTTTGTTAGCAAAAATTCTGGAGAAAGAGCGGCAACTCACGTTTAAATGTGGGATACAGGAGCCTAAAGCAAATTGCTGCTTTGATATAACTATCCAAAAAACATTTACTTCAAATTAAAAAGTTTCTTTGCTGATATTCAACAGTTCAACATATTCAACATATTTGACTTAAAATTTCTTACTGACAAAGAATCGTTTTCCTCCGTGTATAAATACAAATTCTGGACGTTTTATATATTAAAAAATCAAGCTGATTTTAAAAATAAACAGTTTAAGCCATATATTTGATATCCTGAAATACAGCACTACATCCTACGGTTGAAACTGTACACGTGTGTAGCACACACACACATACATACATAATATCACATATGTGGGGTAAGCTTTGGAGTCTTGACGTTGGACCGGTCGCTTGTTCGGCGGTGTGGTATTGTCGCATTCACGTCCCCGGAGGGCATGCAGATATACTATTTCAATATATGCGCGGCTCGGAGCGGCGCGGTGAAGCCCCGATACACAATGTGCAGCTTGTAAATGCCCGCAAGGGGGCGCGATACCGCGTTCGCCTCGTTTTTTAACCCGCACCATCTATCCCGTCCAGGCGAGCGCAAGCATCGAGAGCCTGGTTCCTCTCTTCTCCACATCATCAACTGGGTGCCGCCGGTGGTTACTGCTCATGCAGCAACTCTCATGAATAATTTATCGGATTTTAAGTACCCGGGCAAGGAATTTTAATCAGTCGCGAAGTAATCGAAAACTAATTTTCACCCTATCTATGGGTAATATATCGATGTAACAACGAAGAAGTTGTGGTGCATTCTTAACTATTTCATTACTTTGGTGGAAAGGGGAGAATTATAAGTTTTAAAGGTAGGTTAGTATGTTTCTATTGCTCCATGGGGGACACACTGTCGACTAGTCCCACGTGCCAAACTGTGTCGAAGACTTTTCGAACATTCAGGAATATATAGAATCCTTCTCCTTAGTTGTTAATGATCTTGCTAATACCATTACTGTTAGTAGTGTTGCTTTCTCTTGTTTCTATATACTAGCAGATTTGGATATTTGCTAACACATGTACAACACAACAAATTCTAGAAAGAATGGAAAAAATCGAAGAGAGATTATCTAAGCTAGAACAGTAAAAGACACACATAAGATGACTAACGATATACGAATCGCAACTTGGAATGCCAACGGTATACGAAACAGAAAATTGGAAATAGAAGTGTTTCTAAACACATATAAAATCGATATGAGTCTTGTTTTTGAAACACACACTTTTAGACTACTTTATGACAAGAAAATTTTCACCAAACTTCATAGATATTGAGGAAAACTTTGATCTTGACTCTGGTCACTCCGCAGTACTAATGACTCTAAGCATAATCAAAAAATCTGATGTGGCCAGGCACATGACTTTATCATACAATATATAAAATTAATAGTTTAGCTGCATGACTTGCATGAGAATCTATTCTATTGAGATAAATCGTAGGTATTGTCAAAGCATCAGCATTTGACACTACCTACACTACGTCATCAGAATAATAGTTATTTATGTCACAAATGCCGAAAGTACGGAATAGCGCGACGAGCGGTGATGCGGCGCGTCACCGAAGGCGGAGTGTCGCCGTCGCATATGAGCGAGTCGGCTATCTAGTTTTTGGCAGGAGCGACATCAACGTCTATAGTGTTGCTTTTTAAGAAATACGTATTTAAAAAAAATAAATGATGTCTGTATAGTAAATGCTAGGTTGGTACCACTTAGACGAAACGTCAAGTTTAAAGGTGCGTTCCGATTGGTAGGTAATGGTAGCTAATGGCGGTGGTAGAATACGAAATTATAGTATTTCTTACATATCGTGATAATGACACATATTAGTTTGCATGTACATAAACATGAGTCACTATCAATTTTCTATTGGAAATACTATAACGGCGTCGGCTACCACTGCCATCGTCACTAATGAAAACGCACCTTAAAAAGGTAATTCAAATTGTGACAGATTTATATTTGTTCATGACACATCCCTACCAACATACTAAAATAAAACTACACTCATCGCTATACTTTATTTATAATTTTCTCAATGTATCGTTTTTAGAATTAGATATAAAGACGGGTTGATATTTCTTATTAACAAACGTCAAATTGGTGATCTTACTTTATTTGAAATTTGTATTTTATAATTTGCCGTACTACAGCGGCAACGTTTCATAGTGGTTTTCCAACCTCTGATGAGATCAGCTGTTTTCGAATGTGACAACACAAAAAAATATTTGTCAAAATCCTGGCTACTATGTAATTTCATATCAATGCAGATGCGACCGACCTCGATCAAATAGAATTTGCTCTTGAAGCTAAACTATTAATTTTACCAAAAAATTTCATAGGCATAAATTATTCAAAATTTCCTGTGCTTTAATTTATTAATTACCTAATTTGTCGAAATTACAGAAATGGCGGCTCATTTCCAAAATCCTTCAAATAGGCTTAGAATAAACTGAAAGGCTAAACTATTAATTTTACCAAAAAATGTGATAGGCATAAATTATTCAAAAATTACTCTACTTTAATTTATTTATTAACTATTTTGTCGAAATTACAGAAATGGCGGCTCATTTGCAAAATCCTTCAAAAAGGCTTAGAATAAACTACCAGTTCCTTTGGACCCTTTTCAACCAAAAGCTTTTCAGCTCTAAGTTAGGTCATGAAACTTCTAAATATGAACTTTCGTCCCGA
Source organism: Melinopterus prodromus (assembly GCA_964023965.1). NCBI lineage: Eukaryota > Metazoa > Arthropoda > Insecta > Coleoptera > Scarabaeidae > Melinopterus > Melinopterus prodromus. The sequence goes on from OZ030394.1 coordinate 62,141,331, forward strand.
TACCTTTAGTAGTTTCTCCGGAATCGTCGTCACAAAAATCGTTTACACACGCACACACACACACACAGACACACACACACACACACACACACACACACACACACACACACACACACACACACATACAGACATTTTTTTTGTACCTTGGTCAAAAATGTTCAGGGGACCCAAAAAGACCTATTTCCGCTAAAATCTCAATTTTTCTTTTCGGCATGATTACAATACTTTATCTTACTGCGTATGATAAAGTAAAAGGAATGTATATAGAGAATTAGTCAAACAAACAAAAAACAAGGTAGAAGAAGATGGCAGCAGTCACGAGATCCAGCTGACAAAACCATACTTAATAATAAATCCCAACAACTTAAACGCAAAACTCAAAAACCAAAAGAAGTATCATTGGAATCCGTCTTAACTAAATTGACTCCCGATAAAGCAACAGATTACTCGCTGTGGAAAGCTCTGACGAAATACAAGAGGCCAGTGGCCCATGTCCCACCTATAAGACAAAAAGACAGTACCTGGGCAAGAGACAATAAACGGAAGGCTGACATTTTTGCAGAACATCTAACAGAAATCTTCCAGCCTCACAACATCGAATCAGAGCCAATCACGAATGAAGATATAACCTATGAAGAAGAAGCCATACAGCTAGTTACTCCAAAGGAAGTTGCCGGAGAAATCAAGACAAACCTGAATCCAAAGAAGGCACCTGGATATGATCTTATCACAGAAGAAGTTCTTAAGCAATTACCTAAGAAAGCTATTGTTATGCTGGCGTATCTAATAAATGCTAATAAATGTTATCATGGTAACAAAGCTAAGCAAACCACCGAACGAGGCCAAATCATATCGCCCAATATTACTGTTACCAATGATGTCGAAGCTCTTTGAAAAGTTACTTCTAATGACCATGAACCCTATCATTAAGAGAAAGGAACTAATTCCTAATCACCAATTTCGTTTTAGAGAAAAGTTATCTACTATAGATCAAGTTCATAGAATAACAGATATCGTAGAGAAACCATTACAAGAAAAGCTTATTTGCTCAACAATCTTTCATGATGTGACACAAGCTTACGATAAGGTTTGGCACGAAGAGTTGATACACAAACTAAAGAGAATGCTACTATTACAATACGTCGAGCTGCTAACATCCTATGTATCTGATAGACTATTCAGAATAAAACAGATCGATGAATACTCGGATCTAAAAGAAGTAAAAGTTAGGGTACCCCAGGGTACTGTATTGGGACCAATTCTCTATCTACTATATACAAGTGACCTTCCGCAGCTGAAAAATGTAACAGTCGCCACATTCGCAGATGACACGGCTCTAATGGCAGTCGGATCAACTATTGGAGAATCTACTAGGAATCTTCAACAAGCTACTAATAAAATGTATAAATGGACCAAAAAATGGAAGACCAAGCACAACGAACTAAAATTTGTCCACATTAACTTTACAAACGAAAGAATCGAGGACATAGCTCATGTAAAGATTAACGACACCATAGTTCCAAATGCAAACAAAGTGGAAAGAACACGTTAAGAAGAAGAGAGTAGAACCTGGCCTCAAATATAGAGAACCTTACTGGCTTCTGGGAAGAAACTCAGTTGCCAGTACAGAACAACCTACAATTTTACTACCAAGTACTAAAACCGATTTTGTTATACGGCATCCAGCTTTGGGGTTGAGCGAAAACTCCAATACACAAGGAATCCAGACTTTCCAAAATAAAGTACTAAGGAATATGGTTAACGCTCCTTGGTACATACGGAATAGTGACCTGCATCGGGATCTTGGTGTCCCACAAGTCATCCAATAGATAAACAGATTCGCAACTAAACATGAATCTCGCCTAAGCCATCACGTCAACGTAGAGGCCCTGCAGCTACTGCACAACCAGCATCTAGTGAGTAGCCTAAAAAGAACTAAACCGTTCGCACTAGTGATTCAGTGAAATGTGAAAAAGCAGAGCACAGTGAGTGAAGAGTTGGTGCTTCTTGTTTAGGACAAAGTAAATATAGGACATTAGTGGATAGCCTATTAGAGACAAATATCTAGTTTTAAGAATTCAGATTTAAGTTGAAAGTTAATCTTTTAGATTAGTTTCATGATGTTAAGCACCATATGCTTATTAAAAAAGAAATTACAACACAAGACACTCAAACAGAACCCCGCTAGAACACTGTATGCCACGAATCCATCCAATATTTCCCGTATATGACACATTTCCAGGTATGCGCGTTGACTACAGAAACAGCAACGGAATCAGAACAGTGGAAAACACACCTAGCGGCGCTGATTGCAGCGGATACAGCCGGCGCACACAATCATCTCGGTTTCCGTTCGCAGCTTAATCCGGTCTTACGGCAGAGTTGGCGGCGGCGTCAAAAGATATCGTTATCTTTCCTGAATACCGGTTTTCCCGACAAAAAAAAAAACGACGAAACTTTTCCAACAATCCGTGCGTTCCACCGAAGCGAAGAAAGAAACGACAATCAGCTGAAAAAGAAGGGACATACACTGGGACCACTTATAAGAAAAGCTTGCAATAAAATATGGCAACAAATCGTGAAACATCTCTACAAAAAAAAACTACTAAATATTGAATCAATTATGATAACACTTTGAGAGATGAATTATAGTAACGAGTACTTACAACTACATATTCTGCAGTCTTAACTAACATTTCAGGAATCGCTTTGAAAAAATATTCTTTTTTCTTTAATATCTTGCCGAAACAAATGTTTTTCGTTCAAATATTTTGTTTCAATTGTTTTTAGACACGTTCAGCACGTTATCTGTCACAGATTATATCCAAATCAAAGAAAAGAATTATGGACTTTGATGTTTTTTCAACACACTGTAAACAAGTTCGTCGAGATTATCACACACGCATCTAAGTTTGAGGAAAATGTGATTTTGGTACCTTGAGACACTTGTGGAAAAATTAAGGATTTAAAAAGCTGTCCCCTTCCGTATTTTAAGTCCAAAAAAAGTAGAAAAAATCGCCGCCTCAAATTACCATGAGAAAAAGACTTTTTTGATATTTTTCGAATAATTGTTCGGGGTTTGGGAAGATTTATTTTAAAGTTATAGGACTTGTAGAGGAGTTTCCAAGGAAGAATTTAACCTATGATACATATGGATTTGACGCCCCCAACCTACCCTCAGAGTGCCCTGAAAACTACCCAAAAGAAAAAATATACATTCTTCAGAGAATTTACCGTTTTAATTATTTATTTCTCTCTTTTTCTCATAGAAATCGTTACTATACGTCTAGTCGAATGTTTATAGATATTTGTCAGTTAATTTCCATTTGTATAAACAAATAGTTGTTGTAGAAATAATTCGTTTATCTCGAAAATCCGTCTGAATCCTGTTTTCTGAGTTCAAAATGACAGTTTATTACCTTATAGTGACATTATTTATTAATACTCTATCCTATTGTTTAAACATCAATTGTAATTCATTTTCGACTTTTGTTTCTAATTATAGTAGAAAAGTCGTTTTTTTGTGAAATTAACATATAAATTTCGCGTTTGAGACATCTGGCCTATATTATCTAATAAACCCACATTTGTTTAAACAAATGCAATTTCTTTAAACATTTTTTTGCAATTGGGATAAAATTATGTTTTTAGATCGCCCTGCTAACTGTTATTCTCAAGTGACATCATTTATATTTTGGGATGATTGCCTACCATTGTTTGAATAATAAAACAATATGACTTTTTAATATTTCATCAAAATAGAGTACAGGGAACAGATTCCAGACAGCAACAAATGAACACATAGTGGTAGAAAATCAGAATAAGAAATGTAGAAATCAATATGAATAATAAAATTATTAGGATTACAATGTATTTAAATTTTTCAAATAAATGATTCAAAAAACGAATAATATTGTATTATTTAAAGAATGGAAATGTGGGTTGCTGGTTTTTCTACCAGTATCAGAAAAAAGTTGTAAATGAATAATTATTGATTGTCTAAACAATAGGAAGTAATTTTTTAATGAATAATGTTACTGTAAGATAATAATTTGCCATTTCGAACTCAGAAAACAGAATTCATACTGATTTTTTTATAGAAGTTTTTTTCGACTAAACTTAGAGCTGAAAAGCTTTTGGTTCAAAAGGGTCCAAAGGAACTGGACGTTTCCTCTAAGCATTTTTCAAGGATTTTGCAAATGAGCCGCCATTTCTGTAATTTCCTCAAATAGTTAAATAATAATTTAATTTTGAATAATTTATGTCTGCGACATTTGTTGGTAAAATTAATAGTTTAGCTGCAAGAGCAAATTCTATTTGATCGGGATCGGTCGCATCTGCATTGATATTATACAATCCAGGATTTTCAAATTTTTTTCAGTCTAATGGCAGTACCGGTAGTGTCTAATGCTGATGTTTTGACAATATCTCACTATATCTTCTGTCAATAGTAAAAATATCTCATATTGTGATACCGTGTACGGTCCTTGCCTGACGGCGTCGGATAGGCAGCGTGTTGAGCGTGTCCAAAATGCATGTGTTCTGTTTGTTTTTGGTTCGAGGAAGTATGATCATGTATCGAATGGGCTGGGCGACTTAGGGTGGTTGAACATGGATAACACTAGAGTGTAGCATGCAGCAATATTATATTATAAGTGCTATCCAAGAAGATCCCACAATACCTCATGCGGAAGATACGCCGTAGAACGGATGTCCATAACCTTAATTTAAGATTCAGGGGTTTGTTTGCTCCACCTGCCCATTGCGCTGAGGTGTATAAACGGTCATTCTTTTACCAGGCCAGTCACATATACAATGATCTCAGGGAAGATATGAACAAATTATCGTTAAACAGTTTTGGGGAAAAGGTGAAGTGTTGTATGTTTGCTCAACAAGGGGGACTTTAGGCAGTGAGCGGACATCGGAGAGGCTGTTTTAATTTTTAATTTTTATAGGCATGTGCAATGCTTTGTTGAGTTGTATTTGCTGCAATTACGTGTAATTAGACTCTAGAGTAATTTTGTTTTGTTTTTGTTTTGATAAGTTCTGGGAATTATTGTTATATTATTGGCACAATTATGTCTTAGTTTTAGTTTGCGTAAGGGGTTGAGTGGAAGAGCAAGGCAATTTGGAAACAAGTGTGCTGATCTCCGCCCTAAATATAAATATTATTTTGTTGCATTTAATATTGTTTTATGTCAATAAAGAAATTATTTATTTATTTATTTATTTATTTATCTGTCAAATCCTGGCTAACTAGTTTTATTTTAATGGAGACACGACTGATCTCAATCAAATAGATTCACATGCAGCGAAACTATTAATTTTATATATTGTTTGATACAGTCATGTGCCTGGCCACATCAGATTTTTATCTTATAAACCACAGATTTTTCTGGACATTTTTCCTATTCTGCTCCACTGTGGGGCACTTAAATTTCCTCCACAAAATATGTATTTGCTGTCGTCGGGGTCGCCCCGATGGAGATGGGGTTTCCAGGGTCGACGGATTCCTCGTCCGGCGTTGCGCGTCGCGGCGGTAGATGGCGGTCTTCCCGCCGGACAATGTCCATCAGTCAGCAATGATTGAAAAATAAATTCGATTTTGCGCTCATCACTCTTCTTCCTGCCCGCGCGATTCGCCCTGGCGATGGCATCGGCGATGTCAGCGGGACGTGATAATATTTCAATTTATAATCCGGGGTTTAATGATGCGACGTGATGGGAATACTGATATCGATCGCTTTTCGCAACGTTTTCGCCAATTTTACGCGCTTATTTATATATTATTACCTATTTTTTTACTTACGAAAGTTAATCTCTTACTAATTTTCAATATTTTAAAGTTGTCACAAGAATAAATGTCTGGAGCAGATGCTCACTGTGAGCAAATACTCCTAAATATATTCTTTGTGGGTGCATACTCATATTTTGTATGAATAAAATAAAGTTTATGCCTCAATTACCGGAGTTTATACTGCACATATTTGAAGTCTGACGTAGCTGCCATGGCATAGTTGATGTTTAATTTGCGTTCCGTAAAATATTATAAATAAACAACGATCACCAGATGGCATTCCTAAGGAGAATGTAGAATAGCTTGCATACCAAAAAAGAGTGCTTTTAAGATATACGAACAGATACTACGCGGATAAAAAAAATTCTTGGTTTTAGCAAATATATTCTTTTGAATTTACTATTTTGGATCAAAACATATTTCTTTGACGCCAACAATATTTACTTCATTTAATGCTCTAGTTTCTTGGGTTGTAGAGATTAAATCATTTAGAATATTTATTTAAGTTAAATAAATATATTTGGATACAAACAAAAATGACTTTTTGTTCTGTCACACTCGAAAACAGCTGATTTCGTTCGAGGTTGGAGTCATGTTGGAGTGCCGCTATGGAACTTCAAAAAAAAAATTCAATATATCAGGATTTCCTTTTGTGGGAGTTTTATGTCTTGTCATAGGGCCTTTATACTGTTTATTGGTGCATCATAAACAATCGTAGCAAATTTCATAAAAAAATTTATGTTATTTTTAGAGTTATGATTTGTTTACGATTTATATTGAAAATATGGCTGTTTCGATAAATTCAAAAAATTAACATCACCTTTTGAGGAAGTATTGTCTTGTTAGGGCCTTTATACTGTTTATTGATGCATCATAAACAATCGTAGCAAGATTCATAAAAATTCTTAGGTCATTTTTAGAATTATGATTTGTTTACGATTTATATTGAAAATGTCACTGTTTCGATAAACTCAAAAAATCAGGTTTTGAGGGAGTTTTATGTCTTGTTAGGGCCTTTGTACTGTTTATTGATGCATCATAAACAATCGTAGCAAGTTTCATACAAATTCTTAGGTTATTTTTAGTTTTGAATTGTTAACGATTTATATTGAAAAAGTGGCTGTTTCGATAAATTCAAAAAATCAGCTTTTGAGGGAGTTTTATGTCTTGTTATGGCTTTTACACTGTTTATTGACGCATCATAAACAATCGTAGCAAGTTTCATAAAAATTCTTAGGTTATTTTTAGAGTTATGATTTATTTGTTAACGATTTATATTGAAAATATCGCAGTTTCGATAAATTAAAAAAATCCGCTTTTGAGGGAGTTCTATGTCTTGTTAGGGCCTTTACACTGTTTATTGACGCATCATAAACAATCATAGCAAGATTCATAAAAATTCTTAGGTTATTTTTAGAATTATGAATTTTATTTAATCATGAATTACGATTTATATTGAAAATGTCACTGTTTCGATAAACTCAAAAAATCAGCTTTTGAGGGAGTTTTATGTCTTGTTAGGGTTTTTACACTGTTTATTGACGCATCATAAACAATCGTAGCAAGTTTCATAAAAATTCTTAGGTTATTTTTAGAGTTATGATTTATTTGTTAACGATTTATATTGAAAATATCGCAGTTTCGATAAATTAAAAAAATCAGCTTTTGAGGGAGTTCTATGTCTTGTTAGGACCTTTACACTGTTTATTGACGCATCATAAACAATCATAGCAAGATTCATAAAAATTCTTAGGTTATTTTTAGAATTATGAATTATATTTAATCATGAATTACGATTTATATTGAAAATGTCACTGTTTCGATAAACTCAAAAAATCAGCTTTTGAGGGAGTTTTATGTCTTGTTAGGGCTTTTACACTGTTTATTGATGCATCATAAACAATCGTAGCAAGTTTCATAAAAATTCTTAGGTTATTTTTAGAGTTATGATTTGTTTACGATTTATATTGAAAATATTGCTGTTTCGATAAATTCAAAAAATCAGCATTTCCTTTTGAGGGAGTTTTATGTCTAGTTAATGCTTGTATACTGTTTATTGATGCATTATAAAGAATCGTACCAAGTTTCATAAAAATTCTTTGGGTATTTTTAGAGTTATGATTTGTTTACGATTTATATTGAAAATATCGCTGTTTCGATAAATTCAAAAAATCATCATTTCCTTTTGAGGGAGCTATATGTCTTGTTAATGCCTTTATACTGTTTTTTGATGCATCACAAACAACCGTAGCAAGTTTCATACATATTCTAAGGTTATTTTTAGAGATATGATTTGTTTACGATTTATATTGAAAATGTCGCTGTTTCGATAAATTCCAAAAATCAGCATTTCCTTTTGAGGGAGTTTTATGTCTTGTTAGGGCCTTTATACTGTTTATTGATGCATCACAAGCAATCGTAGCAAGAAATATTTCTTTGCCTCTACTGAAACACCAGGTTTATTTGAGTCAATGCATACTTATTTGAATTAAACAAAATTTTCTATCTGTGTAAGCTTTAAAATTTGAAAATTATGATATTAGTGGAATTGAAAGTAAAAGTAAAAAATTGCCGAATTTCTGTTTATTGTTTCTGAAAGCACGTGCACTAGTACCAAGAAATTCCGTCCGTGTTTAAGTTCAGTTAAAGCTTTTCTGTGACAGTTTTTCAAGATTCTATAAAATCCTGGTCATTTGTTCCATTGTCAAAAAACCAGCCGTTTTCAAAATCTTGTGCGAAAACCTGTGAAGTATATGAGATTTTGGAATTTAGTCAAAAATCATTGATTTTTATTCTTGTAATATTTATTTTGTGTAATACATATTAAAGAATTGTTTTAGGGCAAAATATTATTCTAATATAAATATGATTTTTTCCAGTTGTATCAAAACTTTCAATTTTTTGTTTGGTTTTCATATTGTTGTTTTAATTAAGTTGTGGATATACAATACATATTTGATATTCATTTAATCTTAGCAAATGTTTATTTAAAATTTCTTGGAGTAACTTGGTGTAATTCTTGGCTTTGTTAAGTTAATAGCGCCGTTAGATCTGGCGTTTATTGAGATAATATAACCCTTAATTAAAAATAAAACAAACTATTTTACTACAAACAACAGTGACAACAGTTACAACTTTTAATATTATTTCTTGAAGAACTAAAAATAAATCTAGTAAGTTATTTTATACCCAGTATATTTATCTCATTAGTCATAGCAAATTAGACTGTGAGATAGATATTTTATAAGTACCTACGTCAATTTTTGAAAATACGTAAAGGATAAAAATTTTATATTGATTCAAAACAAGGCACGTTCTGGATTGCCAAAACACGTATCAAGTTCTCCAACCGCTGCGGCCGGCTGACAAAAAAATGAGTTGTTGTATGGCTTTACCACGAATGTTGCTGGAATATTTGAGCAAAACAAGTTAGTGCTCCACAAAAAAATGCATTTCTCTAGTTGAAACTAATAATTGTTATCGGGTCAGTACCAGATATCTTTTTATGTTTCAGTTTGGACAGGAAAATAACATCTTTGGTGTGTAAACTGCGCGTGTTAGCTTTTGCTGCATTATTAACGCGTCTCGCAAAACTTAATAATAAAATAATCACATGTTTTTAGTGAATAATGTTTTAAATGTCTTTTTTTAATAAATATTGGACAGAAACTTAATCTAGTATTTTTAAACCAATAGTTCTTAAAGCTAAGCGAAAATATCATCTAAAAAATGATCTTATGGTTATTCAAAACAGACATCAAACTTAATACTTAAGTTAATTCTTTAGTCTCTCTTTAATGTTATTTCTTATTCTTTCTTATTTCTTCTTATACTAAACGTATATTATACAACAAATAAATCCCACACAAGCCTAATATAACGTACCCCGCCGTGATTCCCAGCAGGCACACTTCACATATCAAGTTAATGATGAGCTGTATTCACACTCACTTAAATAAAATCGTTGGCACGCGCCCGATGCGACGTACGCCGCTGACACGCGTCCGTCACGCCCCCCACAGTAAATATTTATATACGGCAAATTATAAGGTGCACGCCTATGCCATTCAGGCAATTCGCTAGCACGGTAATCATCTAATCAAAACAAATTCGCACGATTCGGAATACAATCGCAATCAACTAATGAAAAAGACCTCAATCAATTTGCCGGTTGTCGCCTAGTTTTGTTATTTTTTTTGTAGGTGTCAATCGTGACGTACGTTCGTTATCTTTTGTCGAGAATTGGGCGTCCGTTTTTTTTTTAGTTGGAGTGGGCTGTGGGTTGCTTATTAATGGGGTTACCTATTTAGTCTTTGTGTACGTTTGGGCGTTGATTGCTATTCAATTTTGAATGTGTGGGGAATAATTGGTTAGTTTTTTTATTTGTTCTAGTTTCTTGTTAGTGGAATTTGTGGTTTAGCTGAATCAGCGATAACTTGTTTTACTATTGATATGGGCATAATGTAGTTTAATGTTGAATCAATAATGTAATAATTATGTATGTACATTTATCCAAAAATAGTTACCAATCTAATCAATCAATTCTAAAAAAAATTATATTAATTCATTTATTTAACCATCGACTATCAGCTATCAAACACCCTGTATACATCACCTCTCCTATACATCACAAACTTTTAAACATATTTTCAAAAATCTCCTTTTAATAGCACCAACCCAGGATACATATATATTTTTTTTCGTGTATTAACAGATATTGATGATATTTGAATTTAAAATAAAACACTGACATAAGTACGTCGACATCAACCATGCCAAAAAATAAAATAAAGCTACATTAAACAGGCAATTATATAAAATAAAACCAAAAAAATCCCATCTTCAACAATACACATTGAAGTGGGTATAGCAAATATCAAACAAATATTGGATGCATTTATTTGCACTCAATACGCATTTTAGTGTGCTGTTTAATTATTCCAATTTTTCTTTTCGTTTAGTGTAAAAAAGGCCATAGAGTCTCAGGAAACAGTTTTGATTTCCACATTATATCGAAAGTAGTATGGGGGTGGAATTTATAACCAGAACCTAGGCCGTGTGTAGTCTCATTGGATAGATATTTTAATAAGACACAACATTTGGTTGAAAACATTGTTCATAAATACGATTTACTTACGGTTAACTATAACCATGACGATAATTACAGGTAATAGTTTTTTATTTCGTTAGTAGAGAATGCAAGTGATATTATATCGATAGTCAGTGATTTAGCGCATCTGATGATGGCCATTGTAAGCTTTTAAGTCAGTTTTGGACAGTGAACTACCAAAAATATTTCTTTAAAATTACGTGAGTAAGATTTCTTTCCAACGAAAGGTTTTTAATTATTAAATATATATCCAATGATATCACACACGACTAAGTTTTGTTTTGAAATTCTAAAACTCGGTGCAGTTATGACTACATCCGGTACTTCCGAAAATGAAAATTGGTGTAATTAAAGTCTTCTTGTTTTATGTTAGTTTCTTCCCGAATCTCTGTGACGTCATATATCAGGAATTAAGCCTGGATAAAACTTAGAGATATAATAACATTATACGATCCCATTGGTATTTAGATTTTTTTTAAACGTTTTATATGTATTTTCAGGAGTTATATTATTATATGCGCATGGTTTCAGAATTTTAACACAAAATGTTGTTTCTCAAATTGAACCCTGCCAAAAACAACCCCATTGTTAGTTAGATTTTTTAACTATTATTCGTATCTTCAAGTGCAATATTATTATACTCATAAGGTTTCAGAATTTTAAAACTAAATTTGTATCTAAATAACCCTCAAAACCATGTTTTTGCAGATATAAAATTATCATACTCACAAGATTTCAGATTGTTTACGCCAAATATATGTTTCAACCCCCTTAAAACAACGCCTATATGGCTAAGATTTTTATCACTATTTTTCTAACAACTATTTGAAGTACATTTACAAAAAAGGCACATGACTTTATCATACTATTTATAGAATTAAAAGTAAATGAGATTCTATTTGATCGAGATCGGTCGTATCAGCATTAAAATAAAGCTAGTTTCTTCTTTAACAAACTTTCCAAGACCTGGAAGCAGCTCGCTCTGCGTGAATTTAAACAGGCGCTGAAAAACCACTTTATTGATAAGGCATGCCACTCACTCCAGGAGTTCATGACAGAGAACATCACTGTCCCTAATATTTATAATATTCTGTGAATAAGGTATATATTTTTGAAATTTATGAAGTATATTGTTTGGACCATATGTATTTTACATGAAATAAATATCTATCTATCTATCTATCTATCTATCTATCTATCTATCTATCTATCTATCTATCTATCTATCTATTTTAGCAATCGCTACATGTTTTGTGTCCTACTGGGCACGTCTTCAAGCGCTATAATGAGAAATAAATTACACAATTCACAATCAAATTAAACTCCGAAGTACTCAATTGTAAAATCTTACATTTTGTCAGGCGCGGCCCCTGGAGAACATAAAACTACATACAAAGGTCACAAGCAAACATATATGAGACTGCAGAACACATTTTTTACGATTGTCAAAACATCAGCGTTTGACACCATTTTGACACTACCGACACTACCTACTGTGTGACATTAGAATGAAAAATCTTGGCTACCTAAGATGCAGACACGACCGATGTCAATCAAATACAATTTGCTCGTGCAGGTAAACCATTAATTTTACCAAAAATGTCGTAGACATTAGTTATTCATTATTATTATTATTCATTAGTTATTAAAAGGCTTACAGTAAACACCCAGTTCCTTTGGACTTTGGACTTCATCATACTGCGTACGATAAAGTAAAAAAAAAATTGATCAGCTAAAAGTGGCAAATGACCGACTGTGTGGCGTTGAGATTTGAGACATCTGTATATTCCCAACACAAAAGTCATAAACGACAAATCTAGCAACGAATCCACGATACTCCACCATTCTAACATCTCAAACTTCAACGCGAAACTTCCATCCATCCATCCATCGAAATAGCGCTGTCGTCGGTGTCGTCAACGGAGACGAAATTCGAGCCTCGCGAAGACAATTTCTCCCAGAGAATTCAGCGGAATTCTCTCCCTCTCGATACTTGTTTGCGCCCTAGGCGTTCTCTAGAAGAAGCAATCATTCTTACGCTGGAAGCTGTCATCTCGGTCCGCCAATCAGAGCGCGGCGTCGCAACCCGTACGTATATACCCCGCGGCGGTTTTCCCTCGAAGTTGTCGACGTCGCCGAGCGTGCCCGGTGGAAAACGGAGGGTAGTACGGAGTTAGGACGCGGGGGAGCGGTGGCGCTCGCGACGTCTTTGTTATAGCGATAGCGGAACGGGACGCGTTTTGGTTTTTTAATTTCATTTCCGGAGGCCGCGGCTCCGTTTTAGATTAACCATCAGAACCACCCTTGGAAGTTTCAGGAGGCAATGGCGAACGTTTTGAAACGCGCGGTATTGGCTAAAGTTGAAGCTTCACATTCGTACACGTACTTGCCAAATATCAAGTATTTGTCACACTGAGAAAAATGCATGCGGACCATTATAATAAAGCTCATAATACTTATGACAACATACAGTGTGTCCAAGAAAATCCGCATCATATTGAAGTTTTTTTATCCATTTCTCAGAAAATTTTACTCTTTATAAAATTTGGCGGCTTGCATGAAACCAATACGGCATTACTTAAATATGTAAATTTCGGTACCATATACCAAGCGATTCAGAATATATGAATTTGTAATAAGAGTAAAGTACCTTCATTTTTATTATTATCGATAAATTTTATTTGGAAATGTTGTTTAGAATTCAAAATTATATTCAGATATGAAGTCACAGGTACCTATCTTGATTTTTGTATTCCTATTTTTAATATTAGTAACTGCCAGTTATACTAACGTGTTCGTTTTAATCTATTTTCTTGAAATTTTAATAATTTTTTTTTACTTTACCATACGTAGTATGCTAAAGTATTGTAATCATGCCGAAAAAAAATTGAGATTTTAGCGGAAATAGGTCTTTTTGGGTCCCCTGAACATTTTTGACCAAGGTACAAAAAATGTCTGCGTGTGTGTCTGTGTGTGTGTATGTGTGTGTGTGTGTGTGTGTGTGTGCGTATGTGTGTACTCGATTTTTGTGACGACGATTCCGGAGGAACTACTAAAGGTATCGGGACGAAAGTTCATATTTAGAAGTTTTATGACTAAACTTAGAGCTGAAAAGCTTTTGGTTCAAAAGGGTCCAAAGGAACTGGTAGTTTATTCTAAGCCTTTTTCAAGGATTTTGCAGATGAGCCGCCATTTCTGTAATTTCTTCAAAATAGTTAAATAATAAATTAAAGCAGAGGAAATTTTGAATAATTTATGCCTATGACATTTTTTGGTAAAATTAATAGTTTAGCTGCAAGAGCAAATTCTATTTGATCGAGATCGGTCGCATCTGCATTGATATGAAACTGCATAGTAGCCAGGATTTTGACAAATATTTTTTTTGTGCTGTCACCACAGAAATGTCTATGGCTGTCACCACGCTGTCACACTCGGAGAACCGCATGGAATGTCATCTACAGTGTCATGAATTTGAATTAGCTTTTTAAACTTGACATTTCGTAGAAGTGGTATCAACCTAACATTTTCTATACCGAAATATAACCATTTTTGATTTTTTTTAAATACGTATTTCTCAAAAAGCAACACAAAAACGTTGATGTCACTCCTGCCGAAAACTACATAGCGCGATTCGCTCACATGCGATGACGACGCTCCGCCATCGGTGACGCGCCGCATCACCGCTCGTTGTGCTATTCCGTACTTTCGGCACTTGTGAGATAAACAACTAATATTCTGATGACAGTAGGTAGTGTCAAATGCTGATGCTTTGACAATACCTTCGATTGATACTATTGACTATCAAAATATCTGTCAAATCCTGGCTAACTAGTTTAATTTTAATGCAGACACGATTTATCTCAATCAAATAGATTCTCATGCAGCTAAACTATTAATTTTATATATTGTATGATAAAGTCATGTGCCTGGCCACATCAGATTTTTATTATTTTGGTATGATAACTAATGTTTATAGAACTAGCGCAAACTTTCTCATTTCCTTGATGCAATGTTGATATTTCCCCCTGTAGATAATAATAGCTCATACAATAACTAACACATGGGCGTGACTTACTTTTAATTCAATTAATTTTAACGTCTTTGGATATGTTTATGATAGTAGTATCCATCTACAGAAAAGCGATTATATCGATGGTGCCGATATTTTCAATGAAAACACCCGGACAACCAAATTGCCCATTCCACCATTTTTAAGATAGGTAATCAGAAAATTCAGCAGACTGGATCTGGTGAAAATCTTTTTAAGAAACACCACAAAAAATATATTGCCGAAAATAAGATAAATTAATGTCGATGATTAAACAGTGATGATTTTCACAAATGCAGACTTACATTAACTTTACCTGTTTTAACTTCTGGATTGCAGTAACCTAGTTTAAATGCGTTTAAATGCGAAATCGCCGTCAGTGAACGTCCACTACTAGAAGAATTTGCAAAAAACAAAGCTGCGATAGTTCCTTTCAAATAAATATCCAGTCTCCTCGGATTGAGGTACAAAGAGGGAACACATGTTATTGTGATGTTTTAAAAATTTCAAACCCACAACCGTATAAAGTATCCAATTTAAAGTTACAAAATAATTCCAGTTGTTATGAAAATTTTTAGCTGGCTGCATTATACTTCATGTGTAATAGCTAGAGTAACCATAAAATCCACTACGTGTGTCATTAATAACAATAATCAAAATTAGATTCAAAGTACTTAAAGAAAACTGTCATAAATATATTTTCTTAATCACATCGCAAGCTCTTAACTTTATATTTTTAATTTAAACATTAATATGAAAATCTATGAAAAAAATATTCTAAATTATTTTGTTGTTGCTTTTCCTGCTAAAAATTTTAAGGGGTTCTTAAGTTATTTTGATTTCTTAGCCTGCTTTTAATTTCTATGGTAGTGTTAATGCTAATTCGTTTATAAAAGAGACGTTTTGTTATGTCACATATGAATTAGAAAATAACATTCCCTAGTAGTGTTCGATTCTAATTGCCAATTATAAAACTTCAGATCTCTATTATTTTTTATGTCAGTGATAAAACTCCTTCTTGTGTCGCGTCACAAGAATTTCACAAGTTCTTATGGAATTGAGCCCATATGTAACTTCTTAAAAGAATAACATTTACTTTCTAAAAAAAGTCACTAAAAAGTTTTTAGTGTATTCTTATGTTCATTCAATACAATTTTATAATTTTTATTGTTTTTAGTTGTATTTACTTTTTATTGTTGTAATGGGTACTACTGATAGTGTTATTTTTCGGATACGCATTGTTTCATATGTATTTTATTTCTAGTTCTTTTGTGAATATTGCAAACGACTGTAACTTCTTAATGAACTGGAAAAACAAATATGTGTCTAGAAAATAATTGTGCGGAGAACAGTGGGACACCTTGTAAAAGGAAAGTTTTAAAATCGTGCCATATAACCCATAGAACGATAATTAACTTTTTTCCGAAGGGCGCCAACAATTTGTTTGCAACCACAAGAAAAACATCACTCGCCGGTCCTGCCTATGACATCAGAACTGATTCCATAGGTATGACTTCGTCATCTGGTTTGAGGGGGAAATGGAAGAGGAATGGTTTTATATGCAAAATATGAATAATAATTAAAATATAGCATTCTACGACTACAATAGATACCGAATTTGCGAATTTTCATCTTGATTATTTCAAAATGCTCATTTGTGACGGTCAATAGGATTTCTCTATAAATACTTAATGTTGACTTCATTTCAATTCATTTGTGCCAGTTTCATCATTGTCGCAATCGAGTCATTTCCCATATTCTTGCATATTATCATATTTTAAACTGAAATTCTAGTTATTTTACTACAAAAACACCAACATCGTCTACCCCCACTCCTGAACCCCAACAGAACCAGAAACACTTTTTTTTCCCAAAGTGCACCCCTGAGAGCTTTCACGTGAACCTACGTGTGCGTCCGTATACAATTTTAATTCGAAAAAATAAAACCGAAAAAAACCGTCCCAGCTAGATGTAGCCAACTCAGCGTTGTTACATACATATACGTATATGTGTATGTATATGTATGTATGTGTATATTTGCTCCAGTATACGATCCCGGGGTACATCATGTATGCAAGGCCTTTTACGTCAGTAATTGGCCACCGTGCTTAAAGCTTTTAAGTTTTATAAAGCACTCGCTTCAGCCTTTATACATTTTTAAAAAGCACGAGGAAAAAGGCGAACCCCTAATGCGTCCGAGCCTCGTTTTGCCAAGCATCCCGCCCCTTCGCGTTCGTTACCCCGCTACGCCCTCGCTCGCGAGTGTGTGTTTTTGCGTATACATATGCGGTATTCCTGCATTTACAGAAGTATTCGACCTAGCAGGTACATATACAGGGTCCCGCAACTAAGCTCCCGTCTTCTGTAGCTCACTTACTCATTAAGCTAAGAGTTTGTCATTTTGCAGGCTTACCCTGTACTTCAAGGTACAATTCAAGACATTATTTTTTATTAAACAGGGTGTTCCAAAAATGAGCAACGCCATGGTAATATATTTTTTTAAATTGCATGCTCTACATTTTTCTACACATTTGGAAGCCTTTTATGGTTGCCTACATATCACCAAAATTTTATTGAAATCAGCCGCAGCGGAATAAAATAAAAACAAAAAAAAATTATTTTGCATCGTAGGCTTTACAAATCAATAAAAACCACAAAATGCACCTCGTTAATAAAATTTTGCGACGAGCTTATTAAGTTAGATGTAAAAGTCTCGTTAACCAAGTGACATTGATCCAAATTATACAGGTGACCAAAATCGAGTGTCAAACTTGTCAAACTTCAAAGCGTGTTATTGTTCTTATTTTAAATTGGAACCCATAAATTTTTTTATGTGAAATGGTGCAGAATTAAAAAATAAATATTGTTTCTGAATACAACCGCAACACAATTCCCAATATTTTAAAAGTTATTCGCCAAAAAACAAAACAAAACGTTTGCAACGGCAATTTTAGATAATAAATATCGTACGTGGCTTTGAAAAACAATTTATTTCATAAAAAATAATAGACGTATTTTAGATTTGAGTGTTCAAAATTCGAAATTCAAAATTTGAAGTTGATAAGATGAACCTACACACAGTACAAAAAAATTGGCGCAATTGAAATATATTTAGGTCGCCCGCAGATGGCCTAATGTTCATAAATTTCTTTAAGAATTAGTTTTTTTTTTTCAATGAAAGATTAAGTGATTTTTCCTTTTCAAATACAAAATATTTAACAATTAGGTTTGAAATTATCGTATACAAAACTATATGACTGTAATACAACATTTAGATGGCCTACAGTTTATTTAGATTCGATAAAATTTTTAGAAAAATTATCGTGTAATTTAAAATTTGTGCTTAAATACATACACAATATATAAAATTAATAGTTTAGCTGCATGAGATTCTATTTGATTGAAGTAAATCGTGTCTGCATTAAAGCTAAACTAGTTAGAAACGGATTTCACAGATATTTTGATACTATTGATACTAGGTGTTGTCAAAGCATCAGCATTTGACACTACCTACAGTGATTAGAATAATAGTTATTTATGTCACAAGTGCCGAAAGTACGGAATAGCGCGACGAGCGGTGATGCGGCGCGTCACCGAAGGCGGAGCGTCGCCGTCGCATGTGAGCGAGCCGCGCTATGTAGTTTTCCGCAGGAGTGACATCAATGTTTTTTGTGTTGCTTTTTAAGAAATATGTATTTTAAAAAATAAATTAAATGATGGTTATATTTCTGTATAGGAAATGTTAGGTTGGTACCACTTCGACGAAACGTCAAGTTTAAAAAGCTAATTCAAATTCTGACAGATTTATATTTGTTCATGACACTGTAGACGTCACATCCGTACCAACATACTAAAATAAAACTACACTCATCGCTATAATTTATTTAAAATTTTCTCAATTAAATATCGTTTTTAGAATTAGATATAACAACGGGTTGATATTTCTTATCAACAAACAATCAAATTGGTGATCCTATTTTAATTGAAATTTGTATTTTGTACTTTCCGCACTACAGCGGCAACGTTCCATGCGGTTCTCCAACCTCTGATTAAATCAGCTGTTTTCGAGTGTGACAGCACAAAATAATATTTGTCAAATCCTGGCTACTATGTAATTTCATATCAATGCAGATGCGACCGATCTCGATCAAATAGAATTTGGTCCTGAAGCTAAACTATTAATTTTACCAAAAAGTGTCATAGGCATAAATTATTCAAAATTTCCTCTGCTTTAATTTATTATTTAACTATTTTGACGAAATTACAGAAATGGCGACTCATTTGCAAAATCCTTGCAAAAGGCTTAGAATAAACTACCAGTTCCTTTGGACCATTTTGAACCAAAACCTTTTCAGCTCTAAGTTTGGTCGTAAAACTTCTAAATATGAACTTTCGTCCCGACACCTTTAGTAGTTTCTCCGGAATCGTCGCCACAAAAACCGTTTACACACACACACAGACATACATACACAGAGACACACACACACAGACATTTTTTTGTACCTTGGTCAAAAATGTTCAGAGGGACCCATAAAGACCTATTTCCGCTAAAATCTATTTTTTTTCGGCACGATTACAATACTTCATCATACTGCGTACGATAAAGTAAAAATGACATAACAAAAAGAGTGGGACAGGTATAGATTAGGCTGGCGCTTATTTGATCCAAATATAAACGCGGTACATTTCGACGTCAATAACAATGTTTACAGTATTTTATTTTATCATCTTAAATAGTATATTATTATATTTATTATATAAGTTTTATAAGACGTCAAATTGGCGCATGAGTTGTTTGGGGCACGAAGAGTGTAACATAAAATTTTTTCAACTTTGCGACATTAATTTTTTATAAATTTAGAAATTGTGGTTACTATAATATTTAGAATCTTGGGTATTTTGCAGGTGCCTGTTGTAGTACTGTTGGTACTGTATTTGAACCCGATCATATCTACGATGTAGGTTTGATCTTCGCATAACTCCCTATACAGGTAAATGTGGTCCTTGTATTGTATCTGAAAGGGGGATTTAATGCTTAGTTGATGAGAATGATGCCCGATAACATACCAGAGTCGCAAAACATCACCAAATTTTGATCAACAGAGCAAGAAAAACAATATTTAGACGTTGCTACCGGATGTCAAACTTATTTAAAATAAATTACATAATTTATTATACAATCACAGTTAAAAAATAAGTTTGTTATATGCATAAAAAACTAATAATCAGTAAACTTTTGGGCGGAGATGTCAAAGCAATGGCAGATTTCCAATTTTTATTACCAATGCCAAGATTTTCAAATCTGTCCAATAACAAAAATTAATGAACTAACTAATGAAAACTGATTCTGATATGTTTTTATTTTTAGACAAAAATTGTAAAGTAACTTTAGTTAAAAAGAAAACAAGACCCAAAAAAAGCACCAAACATTTTAAATTATTGAAGTAAGTTTTCATTCATTTATATTAAAAAAAAAACACATGTCTATGTGTACGTCTACGTCTACGTCTACGTGTAAGATTAAGGGCAAAATCCTCTAAAAGCACAAAGCTCCAAATTACCCCGAAAAGACACGCTTAAAGAGTCAACACAACGAAACGACGAACAACGAGCGTTTCCTGCATTACACAATCGACCAATTTGCAACAGAGGTAGCCGCACAATGGGCCCGGCGTATAAACAAAAGGCGCTCGCGTCAATAGCGGAACCACATGGCAGATTGTGTGGGCGTGACTGCACTCCCATGCCATCCAAAGGGAGCGAGGAAGCTCCTCTGTAAACCGGAGGGCCTTACACACATTTTGCGAACCGTATATGTATGTATGTATGTATGTGGATTGCGGAGACTGTAGAGTACCAGAAACAGGCCTGCACTTAAAATGGAGAGGGCATAATTTAATCCTAGTACGTAGCTGGGTGTACGTATGTGTCTATATGTTGGTGGTGTCGTATGAGAGGCGACATTGTGACCATATGCGAACTCTGGCCTTATCTGCATAAGTAATTATATATCTCTCTTTTGGTTGTATTGATGCGATGGTTGGATTTGATAGTATGAGATTGCTGGTTGCGAAGAAGTTTGTGTAGGTTTGGGAATTGGATTGATATGGGGTTGAAGTTTGACAAGGTGCAATTGATACTGTGATTATTGTGATAAAGGAGATAATATTGAAATTGTGTTTGGGATTTGGAATACTCATTTATGAGTATAATTACACTGTTACAAGAAAAAATGTCTTTTTACTTCTCATACCGATAATTGAAAAAAGACTTGCCAAAAATGAAAAATTTGCACCAAAAAACTTTGTTAAAATTCTTAGATTAAGTGTGCACTCATAACAATCATTTACGTTAAGCAAATTATGTGTACCCGCACGAGAGAATCGCCCTAACTGCCATCTCTCGCTCCGATAGTATTGACTCGTGTGTGTGAAGGCTCATAACTCTCAAACTACTGAACAGAAACTATTGAAATAAAGTGTGTCATACTGATACTCCTGAATCACTTCTACATGAGTGGTATGACTACCAACACTTGAACACTACCATGTTCAATAAATGGCAGTGTTCTTCTAATTAACGTTTTATTCTAATAACAACTTCTTACACAATTAGACGTGACATGTGAAAAATAACGATATCAAAAAACAACTGTTTTATCATAATAAACACATATCCTTAAGTAACAATATTTACATGTCTAAACGGTTTTCAGGTGACGCTATTTTTAATATAAATGTACTGTTATTACTATTCCAAATACTTGTATTTTACAAAATATTTAAAGATGACTTACAGTAAAGACAAGACTTGTGAGATTTTTGATTGCTTTGTTGACGCAAATTGGGCCGGTGATAACTTAGATAGAAAATCAACTTCAGGCTATGTAATAAGATTATTTGGAAATGTTGTGCATTGGAAAACTAGGAAACAGGGTAGTGTAACCAAATCTTCAACTTATGCAGAATACGTAGCATTATCAGAAGCTGTAAGTGAAATAAAATTGTTAATAGATATACTCGGAGTATTTAACATTAAATTTGAGAAGCCAGTTGAGATATATGAGGATAATTTAGGAGCTTTGAACATTGCTGTATATGGTAATTTCACTAAAAACTCTAAGTATATAGAAGTGCATTATCATTTTATAAACGAATATTATAAGAATGGAGTTATCGATATCGTTAAAGTAGATTCAAACGAGAACATGGCAGATATTTTTACGAAATCATTAAATAAATTTAAATTTGAGAAATTTAGAAAAATGCTAAACTTAGTGGAATAAGAAACGATGATTGTAATTCAGGTGGCTAGATTTATAATAATATAAATGTAAGGAGGTGTGTTGGAATAGTAATAATAGTAC
The DNA here is from genome assembly GCA_964023965.1 of Melinopterus prodromus. Classification (NCBI taxonomy): domain Eukaryota; kingdom Metazoa; phylum Arthropoda; class Insecta; order Coleoptera; family Scarabaeidae; genus Melinopterus; species Melinopterus prodromus. Next base: position 62,163,652 of record OZ030394.1, read on the forward strand.
ATTTATATTATAAATAGCGTCACCTGAAAACCGTTTAGACATGTAAATATTGTTACTAAGGATATGTGTTTATTATGATAAAACAGTAATATTTTTGATATCGTTATTTTTCGCATGTCACGTCTAATTGTGTAAGAAGTTGTTATTATCATAAAACGTTAATTAGAAGAACACAGCCATTTATTGAACATATACGGAAATTTTTGTTCTGTATTTAAAACAATAAATAAAAACCTTTTAATTCATACGTGAATATAACATATTTTCTTTTAAATAAAACAAAAATTGTTTACAAAAAAATAACTATATATAGGTATTAGGGCTTCCAATCCCGGACAATATACTGATCACGGGATTTCGAGATTAAAGATTTTGTAATCCCGGGATCCCGGGATTCATGAGAAATGCGAACATTGCAGCATGAAAACGCCCGGGATGACAAATCAAGTCAGTAAGAAACGCCTAAAATATATATTTTTTTATCAACGTTTTCAAATTTTACAAGTAGAAAACCAAAATTGACGGTTTAAAAGGTAAAAGGTGCCTAAGTGTACGTATTGACATCAGTAATAAACAAAATATATACTCTATTAGATAATACCTTGCTGTTACATCTTAAATTTGTTCAAATATTTTGAATTTTAGTAAAATGTTTCAAAAATAGTCACGGCAAAAGAAATTGTTTTATCGAGCCAAATTTTCAATTTTCCATATTGATGCTAATAAAACATTTTGACGTATTTTTGTTTTCTTCTTTAAGATAAAATTGGATAACTTTAGAATTCATGTCATGGATGTTTATTCATGTGAAGACGTTATAGATGAAATATTCAGTGGAACTTCTTAGAATATTAAATATTCAATTTCTTGTCATGAAAAAAAAATTAATATTAGATATTTGTACGTTTTTCGGTTTTCGCAAATACAGTTCAAATAGCCCAACCATACATTGTAGATTTTTTTATCTAAATGCTCTTTGTGACAAAACTTTTCTTTAAAAAAAAGCGATAATTGTGCGATGAAGAAATGTCACAAGTGACCATATTACCTCTGTCACAGCTCATCACAAACTCGAGATGCTTCGTACCGAAAAATTACATTTTTTAGTTTATGCTAAAATCCTTAAACTGGAAGAAACTGATATATTGATTTCCGGGTGGAAACCGCGTTGAGGACTTTGAAGTAGTCGACGTTTCGCGCTCTGTTGCAAGAGGCATCTTCAGGACTAAGTTATCAAACCAAGCGCTAAGAAGAGCTAAGCTTCTTAGCGCTTGGTTTGATAACTTAGTCCTGAAGATGCCTCTTGCAACAGAGCGCGAAACGTCGACTACTTCAAAGTCCTCAACGCGGTTTCCACCCGGAAATCAATATATCATTGACTCAGACCGCGGAAGTCTACAATTTGGAAGAAACTGTTTCGTTGTATTTTATTACCTATTTACTAATTTTATATTCTGTATTATATCACTGAATCCAGGTAAAGAATACGCCACAAATTTCTTTATTTTTATGTTTAAGTTTTTTCTTGTTGTTGAGGGTGAAGTAACTTAAAAGACTTAAGCAAGTTGAAAAGGTTCATGTTTGTGTCCATATCGAATTATATCTAGTACAAGCAAAATCTGTTCTTCCTATTATAGCAATATATTGGTGTAAACGAATATTTTATACTTGATACTTAATTTAATCAGAAAGGGTGCCGTTATAGATTGATATTCACACTTAAAAATAGCAGCTCAATTGATTTATAATCCCGGGATCCCGAAAAAACTCATTATTTTTCGGGATCCCGGGATCCCGGGATCCCGGGATCCCGGGATCCCGGGATACGTAATCCCGGGACTGGAATCCCTAATAGGTATAATCCTTAAATATACACTATCAAAAAAATCGGAACAAGTAACCTTGGTATTAATCGTTTCATTGGAGCGAACCGTATAATGATTGACTACAGTCGTATGAATATTTATTTAACTAATAATTAATAACCAATAAATTCATTCATAATTTATTGATTACACATGTATTACTATATTTTGCAAGACGTATTTCATACCAAGATATGTTCTTGTCGAAACTGAAACGCATTGAGAATTCTCGTTTTAAACCGAAAACATATTGCAAGCACAAGAAAGTATTTTTCTGCGATGCCTAACGGCAATTCGGCGTAGTTGTTGCACGGCCACAAAATAACACGTTTTTGTCCAGCCAGCTATGCAACGCTGCGAGAACTAAACGTAGTTGGAAACCACATGTGCGGTGAATCGAATCTTTCTCAAATATTTATATTTTACGTAGGTATTTTCAAGTATAGTTGACTTAGTTACTACATGTTAATTTAACATTCTAATTTGCTTAGGATTAATATAATAATATACTGGGCGTAATACTACTTGATATAAGCATTTCTGACTTGATTACTTAAATAAAAAAATTACCATTATCAATAATGTTTTGTTTCATATTGAACAAGTTATTACAAAATTAAAATCAATTAAGTAATACCTATCCTAAGCAGTTAGCTTAGATCATCACAATTCAATGCATATTCTGTTGTATTCCCTTCAATAAACCAGAAATTTTTGATTATTTTGATGATAGTGTTTGAAGATTGTTTCAAATAAATACCTGTCAACCTGTACATAACTAATCATAACCAACAAATTATCTATCTATAGAGATCTGCACAAAAAGTTTAATTAAATACGTAAAATATAGCAGGGTTAAAAACGTTAAACTCGAGTATAAAACTCAACTCACCCCCGAAAAAAAAAGTAATATTCTGTTGTATTGTCGCTAATAAATCAGAAAGTTTTGATTATTACTTTATCATACACAGTATGGTAAAGTATTGTAAATGTGAGTACCCGATTTTTGTGACGACGATTCCGGAGAAACTACTAAAGGTATCGGGACGAAACTTCATATTTAGAAGTTTCATGACCAAACTTAGAGCTGAAAAGCGTTTGGTTCAAAAGGGTCCAAAGGAACGGGCTATTTACTCTTAGCATTTTTCAACGATTTTGCAAATGAACCGGCATTTCTGTAATTTCGTCAAAATAGATAAATAATAAATTAAAGTAGAGGAAATTTTGTATAATTTATGTCTATAACATTTTTGGGTAAAATTAATAGTTTAGCTGCAGGAGCAAATTCCATTTGATCGAAATCGTGTCTGCATTAATAGTAGGTAGCCAGGATATTTTGAAACTTTTGACAGTATTCAGAACGTCAGCGGTTGCGAAACGTCAATTCAACACGCAAGTGCATGGAGAATGCGACGAGGAGAAGAAACACGCGCGCACGTACGCCATGTGAAAAAATATTGAAACATCTTGGTGTTTACAAAGTCAATGTGTATTTCGAGTGCGGATAGCAATGTTGTTATGCATTTTTCAAGGATTTTGCAAATGAGCCGCCATTTCTGTAATTTCGTCAAAATGGTTAAATAATAAATTAAAATAGAGGAAATTTTGAATAATTTGTGTCTATGACATTTTTTGGTAAAATTAATAGTTTAGCTGTAGGAGTAAATTCTATTTGATCGAGATCGTGTCTGCATTAATATAAAGTTATGATGATGTCCTTTATGATGGTATTTGAAAATTGTTTCAAATAAATACCTGTAAACCTGTACATAACCAATCATAACCAACAAATTATCTATCTATAGAGGTCTCCACAAAAAATTTAACCAAAAGCGTAAAATAGCAGGGTTGGAAACGTTAAACTCGAGTATAAAACTCAACTCACCCCCGAAAAGGTTGAAAATCGCTGCTCCCTTTAACTCGGCCGTAACGTGTAATAGCAATTAACGCAGTAAGTGAATTTTTAAAACAAAACATTAATAAAACAAGCGAGAGTACGTCGGCAAAAGCGTTGATGACGAGAACACCACCAAAAAGAGAGCGGCCGGAGTTAAATGGGAATGGTAAAAATGATAATCGCATCCCACTGTTTTTTAATTATTAAGTCGAGAGTCGACTCCTCTCAAAACCAAGTTTCTCTCTCATCTTTTATTTAGGGCCCCGCTTCAACGAAAGCCTCGGGTAGAACGTCGAACTACCAAAAGGGGGAAGTCGGGAAAATTCTCCCGGAAACTTTCCTGCTGGTGGACGGAGAGGAAGGAGTTTTTCCCGTGACGTCCAGTCAACGGTTTTCCTTCGGTCCGTCGTTTTTCCTTTTCGTTCGCAGCGTCCCTTCGGTAACTTCGCCCGATGAAGGGAAATTGCCCGGACTTCTATAAACTGGCGAATGAATTCATTTCGATCCGATTTATTTTATAAAATTGGAATCGCGATGTTCGTTTGACGACTAAATGAAACGTTGGTGTTGAAAAAAAAAATAATAAAGCTAAGCGGAAAAAAGTAAACATGTTATAAAAAGATATCAGATAATTGAGATAAGATTAGAACAGTTTAGGATTATTCAGGAAAATTTAGTTAGAAGAAGAAGTAAAATCTTAGAACCTATTTTTTATTCTTAATAATGAATAGACTAGCAAATAAATCGGTATCTGTTTATATAAGTTTAACTTTAAAAATATTTTAAATCAAAAAATAAATTGGCTTAATTAAGGTGAATTGAAGGTGATTTGTTATTAACTTATGACAATATCGACTATTTCTTTTTAATGGCAACCATATATTTCCTTTAATGATTTTGATGGAGATTTTAATTTTCTTAGGTAGCGAAAACATGTGGCCAGGCATATGACTTTATCATACAATAAATTATATTAATTTTACCAAAAAATGTCATAGATATAAATTCTACAGAATTTCACTTTCAATTTTTGCCAATTTATACGAGCTGAGCTTGACGTCCTATAAACCAATCAGTTCAGAGAAATAAGTTATCAAAAAAAAGTCGATAACGTCATAAGTAAAAAACAATTGAGGATCGGAAATTGGGTTTATTTTAAATATGTGTACTTTGAGAGTTCAAGCCCGTTTTAAAGATTTTGTCAAGTGTCCATACTATTGACTACCGAGTGACTCACGCCATGTGTTTTCGTTTATTTTTTTATTTATTATTATTTATTATTATGCTGGACGAACGAAATTTCGAGAAGACTTAAAAGTACATTCTAGTGTAAGATTTTTAAACTGATTTATTTTGCATTGCTTATTTTGATTGCACAACATCTAGAGAAAACACTGTAAACATTTCAGAAAGAAATTTGAAAAGTTAACGATTTCACAGCAGAAGTCGAGCGGACCGCCGAACCCGATTATATCGGAAATATTTTCAACCACCTCCAATACGTATATCTTTCAATATGTTTCATAAATCCTTTTCTGTGGTATTCCCACATTTATCCTCTTTAAAATGACATATCATTTATTGTGGTAAGCCTAATAGTTTTGTAGATATCAATAAAAATATGAGTGAAAAAAGTGAAAAGTTCGAGTATGTCGTTACACGTCTACAATTTAAAGGAAGTTTCCTCGGAACCTTGTTTTTTGTGTTGTTGGCACTAAAATGTATCCTTAATAGATAACAAACGCAATTTTTGGGATACTCGTGAGGTTAGTATGACTTCCGGTTTTTCCGGAAATGACGTTATCACTGAAATTTTAAATGGCACCTTATGTTAATTTCAATTTTTTTAAAATTATATTTTCAATTGGGATGACATTCTGAAACAAAAGCATTATGGATCATCTTGAATCTAGTTGGCTATAAATTAGTGAAAAAAGTCGAACAAACAGCTCAGAGATTTAATTTGTTCTCTGAGCCTTTTTTCACATATACACCTTGATTATTTGACAGAAATTTTTTTTTCGATTACAATAAAACCAAATGCTTGACATTCTGTTGAAAATTGTGGCATGGATAAATATCTATATATTTTCATCGATTTTCTGTTTCAATAAATTGTAAAAATTATAGTTCGTGACTTTTACTTTTAAGTTGACGATATGTTGGCATTTGTCATAATTGTTCTAAAAATTAACTGATAGCCCCTCTGAGCGCGGGATACGATTTCGGGCTAAAAGAAGAGATCTGACCAGTTTCTGGGCCCCTGGGCTGCAATAAGATGCTAGCATAACGTAAATGGACGAAGTCGAGCATTTCAAAAAGTAGGTACGCTGCCTCCACGGATACCAATCTAATTTCGATACCATATATTTACTGTTACATAAAGAACAAAAAATATTAGTAATAATACAATTTTATTAAGATCTACAAACACAAACAATAAACTTTTAATTCTAACAATAGAGAAAATAACTTTCAAGACTGCTTACCAAGCTATTTTCAAAAAACCAAAAAATGTAACTTTTTAATTATGGTCATAACTTCCTTATTTGTGATCCCTTCAAAAAAGCGTTTTGACATTATAAAGGCACTTTTTCCCTACAATTTGAATATGTTTAAAATTTTTTTTTTTTGAAACTTTGGTTTTCTTATGGACGCCATATTGGTTTTCTACATGTTTGGATAACGATTTTTTTTTCTGAGTAATTTGGTTTGCCACTTGCCGTATTTACAACACAACAAGCCGACACAATTGGAGTTTTTCTTTAATATCTGAAAATCGCATGGTGTCATGAAAAACACATTTGAGTGATACAGTATTTATGTGCCCATAATCAAGTTACAGTAAACTTTTGGATGGATGTTGTGTACTAACTACACAACATAAAAAAGTAACAACATTTTAACAAACTAAATAATGTTTTAAAAAATTTTTGCGGGTCCAGTGCGTTTCAGTTAAAAATACCGCAGCTAGAAAAATATGTTTTATTGGACCATTATATTTTTTTATAAATTCTAGGTTTTCACCAATTTTTTTCAACAAATGGTTACAGATGGGTATATATCACATTATTTCACAAAACGTCTTCCATGGCACCATGGGATTTACAGCAATTCTCGAAGTGTACAATTTTCAGTCTTCAATTTTTAGCTTATATTATCTTATTGTAATCAAAATATAGCATGTGCTATACCAAATTACTCAGAAAGAAATGATGAATGCAAACATGTATAAAACCAATATGGCGTCCGTAAGAAAAACTAAAGTTTCGCCTATTTCTGACGAATTCATTGAGGAAAAAGTTTTAAAGTGACATAATCAAATTGTAGGGAAAAAGTGCCTCTATAATGTCAAAACGCTTTTTTGATGGGATCACAAATAAAGAAGTTATGGTTATAATTAAAAAATGAATTTTTTTGTTTTTTCCAAAATAGGTTGGAAACCATTTGGCATTCAACCTTTTTCTGAACAGATTATGAAAGAGCACATAAGTATGCACTACTTTGTCCATTTAACCAACTTTCTATCTCCGATAATAACAAAAATACTCATACAATCCAACGTTCCGTGAGACACACTGTATAAAGTGTAAAAAACGTATAAACAGTATAAAAAGTCTTAGTGGGCAGTCAAATAGGGGTTTAAGGGTTTCAAAGTATTAAATAAAGTGTTGTTGCATTGTTTCTGTTCGCACACGGGCCCATTGACTGCTAGTTACGCCACTGAATTTACTATAAATACAAGAAACATAATTTGAAAAGACTTTCGAGAAAAGATTATCGAACACATAAGTTTTCCACCTTATCCTACGTTGTCAATGCTTAGTTAACTTTTCGGTGACCACCTTTACATATTTTCGTACATCACCTTAACTTATTAATATATATGACAATATTTTGGAGACTGTGGCGAACTTAATAATAAAATTATAAACCCCTAACCACAACAAGTATTTTAGAACCTAAATACGTATTTCAGCAACTATGTTGCCATCTTCAGTAGAACCTAAAAAGAGGAAAAGAGAGAGGTATGTCGACGATATTTTTGCCATTTTTGACACCAAGAAGTGCAGTATTCAAGATTTTCTTCTCGTTTTGAATTCTAAATTCAACACCATTAACTTAACTGTAGAACAAGAAGTTAACGGCCAACTTCCATTTTTAGATACTCTGGTAGTCAGGAATAGCAAAAATATAATAGAAATTGACGTGTATCGGAAAGATACTAACACAATCAGGTTTATCCCTAATGATTCGCAGCATCCTCTTCAACAAAAATTGTCTTTTATTAGTTGTTTAGTAAATAGGTTATTGAAATTTCCATTGTCCGCAGATCGATATCAGCAAGAACTATTGTTTATTAAGAATGTTGTCATACATAATGGGTACCCTGAGAAAATAGTTGATAGAATGATTAAGAAGCAGAATCAAAAAATGTATGTAAATCAAATATCTACTTTAAATACTTTGTCTGTAGAAAAGAAGAAATATGTTAAAATACCGTTCGATTGTGCATATACAAGGGGTTTGAGAAGTATTTTTACATCACAAAATCTCTGTATGGCATATTCGACTCATAATAGCATAAAAAACCTTCTTGGAAACCCAAAGGATAAGGTAGATGTACTTGATAAATCTGGTATATATTGTATCAAATGTCATGACTGTGAACAAGAATACGTAGGCCAGACTAGAAGAACAATTTTAACTAGGTTCAAAGAACATGTAGCTCATTTTAAATATAATCGTTTTGAAAAATCTAGTGTGGCTCAACATATTTTAGACACAGGTCATAAAGTAGATGTAGATGACTTAAAACTTGTAAAAGCTGTGTCAAATAATAGGGAACTAAACAGCTTGGAAAGTATCTTTATTCACTTGAATAGAGATAAATTAATAAATTCAGACAGGGGTCCTATACCTAGTTCGCCATTGTTTGACCTGCTTTAATTAAAACTTGTTTTTTACGCTTCAATCATCAAAATTCACTGAGGTGTGAACAACAAATGCGTATATATAGGGTAATTTTTAACATGGACGTCACTTCCACTAGTGATTTGCTTGGACAATATCCAGTAAAGATACTATGAAGTGCTAATCTCTCTTTTCCTCTTTTTAGGTTCTACTGAAGATGGCAACATAGTTGCTGAAATACGTATTTAGGTTCTAAAATACTTGTTGTGGTTAGGGGTTTATAATTTTATTATTAATATATAAACAAATATATTAACAAGACATAATCCAATGTAAGTAATCGACATTAAATCCAAACGCAACTCACTGAAAACGCGCCCAGCAGGAGAACTACGACGCCGCAGGACATAGCGCAAGAGAGGCGCACCGAAAACGACAGATTGCTCATGAATTTTCCAGCATGATAAACCGAATAATGACGAGACCAATTCGTACGTATATCCCTCGCAAGAGAACTGTGATCAGAATAGGGTGATGTACCGGGGACATGCTGCGACCATCTGATCTGAATTCGACATCAAAAAAACCGAGCCCGAATCTATTACCATTCATTACAGCGCTATCGACACACGCTGTCTTCGAGAGATCGTTTCTTGCCTATTTATCAGTTGGTAGACGCCATAGGCGGCGTGTTCTTTTTCCCTACCTCGTGAAGCTGAATTCAATTATCAAATCGTCGACGTCGTTGCTCGACGTCTGTCTGGTAGGCAGAGACGCGACGACGGCGCCTATAGGCGTCGTTTTATTCGCGTTTCGTTCGCTTTTACAGATGACGGCGATACGTGCAACAAGTAACGTACTATACAACGCCGACTGGAAGTGTAATCGAATTTGAATTACGATATCCTAATGCGCGAGAGAAATGACTGCCAATTCGAGACGATATGCAGAAAGTGTAGCGCGCGCTGAATTTATTGCGATGACGGATAATTCTGAAGAGCGGATTCGATTATTGGGTATTCTGGATGATGTTAACGGATAAATTGTGTTTAATATTGACGTTTGAAATAAATAAAAACTTGCTGATGAAGACATTTAAGAAACCATTTGTTGATGTCTCAATTAACAAGGGTTTTTGGATAAGAAAAAACTTAACCAAATATAATTATCGTGGCTTTTGTGCACGTACAAAATAATCCCAAAAAGCTTTGAAATATACCGGAGGATTCTCAACGTAGTGTCATAAAATCAACAGCTTATATATGTACTTTAAAAATCTATAAACAACTAGGTATATGTACCTACTATAAAAATACAAGACTGCAATAAAGTAGATTATAATAACTTAAATTTACAAAAAAATGCATTCGTTTGTGGTGCATGTAGGTACACATTGTACACATTTTGAGCAACTTCAAAATAACATTATACATTATCAAACATACTAGAGACATTTACAGCAATATTAATCCACCTACCATTAAAAATCATAGTAATCATTAATCACAATTGCATTCTTCAGTTATCTTCTAAAAAGAATAGAACGTCAGATGGACTCTCTAAGAAGAATTTATTGCTTCATCACATTCCAAGTCATATTAGTTCATTACGAACCAAAGTATAAACTATAATAGCCCTCAATAAACCTAAAAACTTATCATTGTCAATTGACGCACTATATTTTACACTGATTGACAGTGCTATACTATTACTTTTCATTTCTTAACATAGACATATGAAATTTTGAGCAGAATTCATAAACAAAATACCGTTTTTTGTATCCCTATTGATGAATGCATTCATTATCGTGGCAATTTATGATAAGTATAACACTAACCATTCCCCACACACACATGGCAAATATTTAATTCCTGGCTCCTCATACCCTGCGAGTCGCGAGATATATTTGATTTCTCACGGCTTTAGAACCAATCACATCTCTGGAGATTTTTCATTTCCATTGTTTTGATACACTGCTTAGCGACATTGTCAACTCATTGATAACGTCTCTAAGTGACCAGCGCACCAAATAACTTTAATCTGTAAAATCCTGTAAACAGTCATAGTGACATACAGCCGTCCCCATATGCAATAACTTAACTTATAATATTTCATTGCATGGCAGCAGAAAAAGTATAGTATTCCATTCGCAAGTAATTGCAATTTCTCACTCGAACGTTGAAATTATCGAAAACTGTTCACAAAAAATACATTTCAACTACTTAATAATGAGAATCCGGAATAACATAATGGTAATACCCCGGAAACATCCTGGAACATCCTGTATATGGCTAAATTTTCTGATCTATGTGCCGGGTGTTCTAATCATAAAATCGATATTCTTGGAGCGCAAATTTATTGTTTGGTAGATGTAGTCAAATATTATGACGAAGCCTAATACAAACCATTCAGGAAGGAATTTCTCCATTCTCATCAGATGTCTGTGGTTAATTTATTAAATAAAATTGTTCTTCGATGTTAATTTTCTCTATTTGATTTCGTGCAGGAATTTCGTTGCACAAAATCATATAAAGAAATTTAACATCGGAGAAGAATTTTATTTACTAAACGCATAGAAACTAGTTGACATATTTCTTGAAAATTGATAGATTCATCAGTTATAATTAGAATTTAATCATAAATCTGTAGTAAATCAGAAATAATTTAGTTCTGAAGATGCATTTCCTTAGACAAATAAAGACAATTATAAGATAAACATCGATATATTTTAAAATATATTATATATTTTATAGTATATACATCGTATTTTAAAATATCCAAATTTTTGAGACTTGTGGCACGTTCATTTTTTTTCGAAATTTTCTGTAAAAAGTCTGTTATTCCATAGCAGAATACTACAAGAAGTCACCGGTAATATATAGGTAGGTACCTACTTTTGAAACATTCATTGTACATATTAGTACGAAAACACTTCAACTGCTTGACCGAATTTAGTGAATAGCAATATTATTAAATAAAATACACTGCATAACTTCCAACTTTTCGAGTTTTCCATTTCTTATTTAATTGTGCCACGTTTACATTGGTATTACGTATTTGACAGTGTGCTAAGAATTACCGAACACCATGTATCTTTTTAATATAGAATGAAATAAATTGTTAGTTGATTTAAAAATAATTTTTATTTGCACCAAAATCAATCCTTTATTCATACGATGCGCACAATAGAAAATACTGATAAGGTGAACATTGGTCTGAGATACGTTCTGAAATGACGACCTGCATCAACTGTTTTTATGAAAATAACTAACAATAAGTATAAACACCTGCAAAACCAACATGGTGCTTTCTTTTTTAATCTAGAGAATAACATTACGTTACAAAATGTTATAGCTGCACTATAAATATTAAAAATAATATTACATAACACACATGAATAATGTTATATAATATTTTGTCCAATATTTACTTCATTTTGTCGTTTATTTAAATAGTCTTATCTATAAAGTTATTCAAAATAAATTCCATAAAATACGTTGTAAAAATTACAAAGTTTTATAAGACAAAAATTGGCGCACAAGTTTTTCTTGCCCAAATGGAACGAGCGTGCCAATACTATTTGTTCTTCTTTGCATCATTAATTTTACATAAGTTTCAGAAATTACGGTTGTCATCTTACAATCTAGAGTAGTTTTATCTTCAACAGTTGGTAGTTGTGGTAAAATTCACAAATACGATTGAGGCGAGCCAATAGCGATTGAGATGACAACTTGACGTCAATATCATCAATCTTGGAAAACTAAAAGTTACTAAAAGTTTGTGATTAAGTGTTTTCATAACGACACCGAAAGCGGTTTCGTTGATAATGAACGCAAAGATGAAAAAAGATCATTATTTTACTTCTTTTAATTCCCTATAAATATTGAAACCAAAAATACATCATATTGTCATCATTAATCAATCTCCAAAGTCGACTTTTCTTTACTACACCCCACCCACATATACCAACAACAAACAAACCCCGGAGCAAAAAAATCTCATTAACCCCCTACAGCACAAAGTAGGTCCCCTTTATAATACCCCCGTACAAACAACCCACGAACGCAGAAGAACACACCACTTACTCCAAAAAACAAAACAAAAAAACGAACGACCGAACGCTCCTCGTCTCTCCGCCAACGTCAAAACATAAAAATCGAACGTCGGCACCCAACAACCCTCCAGGCCACGCTTCCACCATTTTAAGCCCTCCACAACCCCATTGGCGTTACCATGACACCGAAACACCGCTCTCAACCAATCCCCCACGCAGAAACCGACACGCGACAACCCCCATTGGCCCACGGAGCTAGGGTGCGAGGAGAAAGAAGGGTTTGTGGGATATAGGGGTCGCAGTATTGGTTAAAAGGAGACGGGTAGCGACTAGGGGTGTCTTTCGCCGGTTGTAGCAGATAACAGAACAACGCTATCACATTTATAATATTGTTATACTCACTTGGCGTTCGGCACAGGCATAAGCTAGTCATATTTGTTGGATCAGATCAGATCATAGTGTCTAAATGATCCGGTATCCAAGATTTAATTGAATTTAATCATTAATACTACCTAATAGTAATAGTATCTCGATTGAATTGTGACTAAATTATTGACTGTAAGTCGCGAGTAAGTGATATCGTGTTCTTTTCAAGCTCCGTCTAAGTGATTTACGCTCGTTAGGCTGGACAATTTTTTGCGAGTAAGATATATCGTGTTCTATTCACGCTCCATCTAAGTGATTTACGCTCGTAAGGCTGGACGATTTTTCGCAAGCAAGGAACGGCTTCAAGTTGGATTTCAAAGGTGTCTCGTCCTGTTTGGGGGCTCTGGGCAATTCGCCGTCAGCCCCCGGTGTGTCGACGGGGTCCTCCGACGAGATTTCCCATCAGCAGTTCAATATTTTTCCGGCCATCTTCAGCAGGCAGTTGAATTTCAACGCGTGTCCTCAGAAATCGATGATGGAAGATTTGAGGCCGAATCTGGTCGGTGTGGGGAATCTGCTGGGTGTTTCTGGGCTGCTCGATGATCACCATGGGCATCTTATGGGTGGGAATGGGGACAAGGGTACGCCGAGGAAGTGCAATACTAGTGGTTCGTCTGCGGAGGATTTTACTGCTATCTATGGCGGATTACCGCATACGCACGATCACCACAATCATACGCCGGCCCATACGCCGCCAGCGGCGCCGCGGACGATAACGGATCATTCAGGTTGGTGCTTTTGTTTTTTTGGTTGGTTATTGAGTAGAAGATTATGGGTAAAGATGAATTTATTGGTGATTAGTAGAAGAAAATGGCGTTTGTTATGTTAAACAATAACCATACAACATTATTTCGTGGCAAGTTTGGGCTGGCTATCATATGATCATTGCATCAAATGCTGATACAGGAAAACCATAAACTAAAATTTGTTAGTGCTTTAGCACTTTGTATCTAACCAGATTGGTTCCCATGTGAGGTTAAGGGTTTAAATTTAATTGACATCTGAAATGTAGATTATTGTTTTTATAAGAAGACAAAATTTTCTACTACACTGAAATGTAGTTAACAATTCCATTTTTAAACAAACCTGGCATAGTTGATTTGGGTTTGTTTTCTGATTCGGCTTACACAGTCATTTATAACCAATATTAAAAACCATTTCCAGTAAACATTTAAATTTCGTTCGCGAGTTATCTAAGTTAAAAGTTTGATAACTGATTTGATACAAATACAATAAAATATGATCTAGAACAACATTATTAAATGACAGAGTAAACACCAGAGTATTATTAATAAATTGAATAGTTTGATCGTAAACTCAGACAACTGAGAAACGAAAGAAATTTTTTTACATTTTATTTTGACTTAATATAATTCTCTGCGTTTGTCAAATTAAAAAATCACCTCTTTTGCAAATTATAAATTAGGTATCAATGAACAGAAATATCCAATAATCTCCTTCAGTAATTTTTACTTTATTGTTAATACACTTACGAAAGAAATTAACGCATCCCTGATGTTAAACCAACATTTATAAAGTTGTATTTGCTTTAAACTTATGATATGTCATAACATTGCAATAAAAAATCAATTTGTTACAACTAAATAAAAAGATCATCAAAATTGGATAATCAGTCCCAGAAAAAATTTAATTTGTAAACGCGACTAAATTTGAGGGAATTTAATTTTTTAAGTTAATTTCGTTCGCAACTGTACACTGTAGAGTAAACAATTAAATTTCCTACACATTGATCATATTTTTTTGCAAATTTAGAGACAAAACAAAGAAAATTTAGAGAACTTTTTAGCAAATTGAAATCCTCCTATATATTCAAAACCACCACCTGCTGATCTTTGAGATTTAGAAACCTAACCGTAGCATAATATTGTTAAAGATGTTCATCAATTTATTTTTATCAATGATCGATGTAACTTATAAGTCAACTGAGAATAAAATGAAATAACAAGAGAGATAATAATAAATAAAGATAATATAATATGCAATTTGTGTGATATATTTGTAACATATTTTCTGATTTTAGTTTGGATGAAATATTCGTCTATGATGAAAGGTAAATGTTCATTAATTAATGTAATATCGTAGATTTTTTCACACTCGAAATTTTATATTATATCGATAATAACATGAAGTATCTTATGGCAATTTTATCAATATACAATGTATCATTACCTACACTACCAGCGACAATTATTCGTTCACTCATATTTATTGCAATATCAATTAAAGCATGTTACTATTAAATAAAAGCCACGATTATAGATTTATCTGTGTCAATATTGGCACTATACAGGATATGAATATTCCAAATAAAGAAGACAAAACTCGATTCAATGTTTTGAAAGGTCTCTCATGAAACGAATAGTTGGTTATCAAATCATATATTGAGCCAATATTGTATTTTTACTGTTTCATTCTTTATAAACTGCGGGCTCAAAAAAGGACAACTAAATTTATGCTAAGTTGTAAAGTTCAATAACTTTTGTCATCTTTTACCGATTTTGATTATTTTTTCAGCACATTCTAACGCGTTTGCAAGTTCGAAAAACTTCTTATAGCTGATTATATCCGAAGAACCAACGTGATGTTATGTTAGTCTAAGTTCTAGACAGTTTTTGGAGTAAGGAATCCTCATATATATACGCGAGATATTGTTTTTATTCAATACCAAATCAAAATTTCCAATTTAATTTGCGGTTATTGTTACTTTATTAAGAGTATTGTTCAGACTATTGTTGACTACTGTTGACTACATGCTTATTGTTTTATCAATTTTACTCTAATTTCACCTAAAATTTCGTCTAACTTGACAATGCAAACTCTTACTAAAAGGTGAATACATAAACCCAGCTAGGTTTAAATATTTTTCGTGAATAGGAAAAAGTGAATAGCTATGACTAATTTTACTGGTCTACTAATTAGTTCCTTAAGGCACTGGCTAACGTAAAAAAGTGACTAAAAATAAATAATAATAAATAAAAAAGGACAATATTCACCTCAACATCGAATCTTCAGAATACTCTTTGTATCATCATATTACTGTCAGTCTTATTTTTTTGTTACAATGTCAAAAGTAAAATCAAAATTCTGTGGCTGGCTATAACAATTCACCAAAATTTAGAGTTATGTTATAAGCATCGGGTAATAACTTCGGTCTGATTTGTTTTTACTCTTCCTTTAGTATCTCATTGCTTTGGACCAACTTGCTTTCATTTTTATCTACTATGAAAGGTTGTTTTCAAGGACAAGAATATGTCGAAAAATCGAGTAATTATATAGCGTTAAATAGCGAGTAATTATAATTATTAATGTAGACACACCTTTATAGGGCATTAACTGACTACCGGGCCATGATTTACGCAACAAAAAAATTGTCTTATAGTGGTTTTGCTTAAAGCCGGTTAACTAAAAGAAAAACATCCGACAAGTCTTAATATAAACTTCAGTTAGTTGGTTAATTATATCTCCACGAAGACTCATATTATACATATTTTATTTTGCATAGAACATCAAGCTTAAGCAGATCTGTGGTTACCAATTTGCAATTCTTAAAAAGTAAAATTTTTGTGACACAAAAACACGTTTTCTTAATTAAAAAAAAAATTTGATGTGGCCAGGCACATGACTTTATCATACAATATATAAAATGAATAGTTTAGCTACATGAAAGTCTAGATAAATCGTAGGTATTGTCAAAGCATCAGAATTTGACACTACTTACACTACGTCATTAGAATAATAGTTATTTATGTCACAAATGCCGAAAGTGGAATAGCGCGACGTGCGGTGATGCGGCGCGTCACCGAACGCGGAGCGTCGCCGTCGCATGTGAGCGAGTCGCGCTATCTAGTTTTCGGCAGGAGTGACATCAACGTTTTTTGTGTTGCTTTTTGAGAAATAAGTATTTAAAATAAAAATAATTAAAAAATTGTTATATTTCTGTATAGGAAATGTTAGGTTGGTACCACTTTGATGAAACGTAAAGTTTAAAAAGCTAATTCAAATTCTGACAGATTTATATTTGTTCATGACACTATAGATGTCACATCAGTACCAACATACTAAAATAAAACTACACTCATCGCAATACTTTATTTACACTTTTCTCAATTTATCGTTTTTAGAATTAGATATAAAGACGGGTTGATATTTCTTATCAACAAACAATCAAATTACTGATCTTATTTTATTTGAAATTTGTATTTTGTAGTTTGCCGCACTAGAACGGCAACGTTCCATAGCGGTTCTCCAACCTCTGATGAAAACAGCTGTTTTCGAGTGTGACAGCACAAAAAAATATATGTCAAAATTCTGGCTACTATGTAGTTTCATATCAATGCAGATGCGACCGATCACGATCAAATAAAATTTGCTCTTGCAGCTAAACTATTAATTTTACCAAAAAAATGTCATAGGCATAAATTCCTCAGAATTTCCTCTACTTTAACTTATTATTAAACTATTTTGACGAAATTACAGAAATGGCGGCTCATTTGCAAAATCTTTGAAGAATTGTTAGAATAAAGTACCAGTTCCTTTGGACCCTTTTGAACCAAAAGCTTTTCAGCTCTAAGTTAGACTTATAAATATGAACTTTCGTCCCGATACCTTTAGTAGTTTATCCGGAACCGTCGCCACAAAAATCGTTTACACACACACAGACATTTTTTTGTACCTTGGTCAAAAATGTTCAGGGGACCCAAAAAGACCTATTTCCACTAAAATCTGATTTTTTTTTTCGGCACGATTACAATACTTTACATACTGCGTATGATAAAGTAAAAACGATTGTTTACGTGCATATCCCGTTATCGTGCTAATATTCGTAACTGAGATATCCGCTTCCATGAAAACCTTGTTCGCAACCTTTATTGCACAAAAACTGAAAACTGAAAACGGTCGTTTGTCTGCTCTCTTACGCAACCAACTATTTTTACTCGTCTCTTAAAAAGTTTGATATCAAAAAAAAACTTTAAAATAGCGCGATCGAATTGTAATCTGCCAATTTTGAGAGATCGAGTGCAACAGCTGCTTCCCTCGCCCAGAATACCAAGAGAGATACCAACCAAAGCGGAAAGTAAGAGCAGAGAAAAAGCTCGGAGCTGATCGGATTAGCATAATCCATGTAAACGTATCCATCCGACGGCCATCCATATCCCTAGTGGTGCGGTAGTTCGAAACCGACCGTCGCACAGTGGGGTATTTGACCCGAAAACCTGGCCAAAATTATTTTTCATCTAAAAAGGCTCTAGATGTGTTGTTTTATTTATGTATAACAGTTTAACCTTCATACTAAGAATTTGAAGGTTAATAATAACTTAATAAACACAATAAAACAGTACAAAATAGGAAAAAGCAAACTGTATTAAAAATTGTTCTTCACTGCACTACATGTATTGTAAATTAATTACTACTACAACATTTATCATTAATATTTTTTGTGATTTTATTTCTATCATGTTCTATTGTGTCAAATTTATGAAATAAGATATGGCATGTCCAGTTTAAATACGCAGCATATACGGATTTATTGAACAATACATGTCGTTTTTGAGTTATATGAGATAATATTTTTGGGTCTGTTATGTTGTAAGAACATCTTGAAAAAAGTTTTATTTTTAAAGGCCCAGTGGTAGAGGAAGAAAATGAAAGTTTACACCAGTCGATATTGTGTACTGAAACGGTACATATGCTATTCATGCTGTTTTCCGTTCGATGCATTCCTTTTAAGACGTGATAGTAGAGGCAATTAAGAACCTATTTTACCATATTTATCACTATAAAATCTATTATTTTTAGTATTTTTCAAAATTGTCTAATATTTATACTTATTGTTTTCATGAAAACTTTCGAAATTTAATCATACTTCAAGCTGAAACGGTTGTTTTTTAGTTTTATGAACCTAATACGCATGTTTTGAACCCGCATTCGCATTCCGCATGAACACATTTATCGAAAACGCCTAACCAGTTTCTATTCACAAACTGTTTATGCGAGTAGGTGCTTTCGATGTATTTTCTTGCCTTGAACATGAATCCGATTGGCTTCAAGCAACCAATTTCCAAGAAATGCATATACATACAAGTACAAAGTTTAAGTTTTTTTTCGGATGATTTTTAAGAGTCTAGGTCATCGGGGTTGTTTGCTATACATGATCCAAAACGGAAAAATATACGTACATAACGGCATTTACAACATACAAGATGCATTGAACATAAAGTTGTCAATATCTCGATAACCGTAACCATTTGTATATAGCTAAATATGGTTAAATATGTTCTAAATTACCTCTACTATCACGGTATCAAGAAATTGCACCAAATTACATATAAGCCGGTACATCAATTTTTGGATTTTCCTTTACAACGTATTAGAATTAAAATCACAGAAACCGCATCCGCACCTATCCGCAGCAGATTTTCCAGTAGTTGTAATGTCAAATATGTATACTATAATTTAAACCACTTTCAAAAGCTTAACAAAGCTAAACCCTAAACTAAAACACTCAAGTTCTGCATAAAACTGTTTTTATATATAACAGCGAATGTTCTCGGCCCTGCAATAAACAAAACTGTGGGCAAATTTTAATAAAAATAATGTCTAATGAAAGTTCATACTTGGTTCTAAAGAATGTATAACAAAAAAGTCACATTTATCGTTAAAATAGAAAATTGCAACCGTTTTTAAGAGCGTCAACTTATGTGCATCTATGTTCAGCCATAGTAAAATATAACTTTTGGCTGACAAGGACACGTGGCTCAAGGCTCAGGTGAAAAAATATTGCCGCCTCTTAATACATCGATCTTTTACCTATCACAGAGACTGGTTTACTTTTTGGAATTTAACAATTTAGAAATTTGATTTATGGCCAGCTTTTTGGGTCTAATACCCCAATGTGCGTCGTCCGTCGGACCAGTCACACAGCACCACCTATCGGTAAACGTCAGTACCTATCTTAACAACAACTACTACTACTACTACCACTACTACTACTACTACAACTACTACCACTACTACTACTACTACCAGTACTACTACTACTACTACTACTACTACTACTACTACTGGTACTGGTAACATTTACTGAGTAGTCAGCTCGGTAGTAACTTGATTGTGTGCGAGAGATTCTTTGTGGGCGCTAGCGTCGGTGTCAGTAATTGTAATTAGGTTCGGAGAGTAACTGCATTAATAAACAGTAATGAATTCAATAAGGTTTAGTTGCCGGGCGCCCGTGTACGGTGTGGTGTCGGCGACGACGACGTCCCGACGGTTACCGCCGTTTGTCAACGATGTCGACCGCCGTCTCCTCACCTGTGACCAAGGGCATTACTCAATTTGCCGACGTTTGTTTATGCAAAACTAATTTGGGCACGTCGCCGACGCAATCTATCTCTCTAATGGCGGCGATGTGCCCTGCTAATTCGCGCAGTCACCGAGCCGATGAGGAGGTCGTTGTTTCGATGGTGTTTTGATGATGTTATGGAATGTTATGGTCATACGTTTTCTTAGTTAAGTATAACAATGCAAACAAATTGTTTTCTTCTTTTTCAATTTTGGTAGTCCTACTAAAACGAGGAGTGAGTTCTATAATATGTATAATCAAATTGAGTTTGATTTAGTTTAGATTGTATCGAAACTGTACTTTATACTTTTTACTTTTAATATTCGAAAGCAACTCCACACAAAACAACACAGAAAATTGCTGTATTACTTCTTTGGATTAGTGAAGCGTGATATTTTATATCAACATTTTGACTTTGATTTTCTAAAGTCCAGGCAATTTAAAGAAAGAAGTAAATTCAGATTTGAAATTGAGAATGGCAATTTTGGCGCCCTATTTCAATTTGTTGCTCTATATTTCAATTAGTAATTAAATTATAATGTTAACATTTTAACATATTTTATTATCAACTTTTCAGAAAATTTTATTCTTCATAATAGGCTTCTGGAATATATTAATGTTAAAATGCAAATATTGGAATGTAATTATCTGCTTGCCTATACCAAAACTACGAAAAACACGTAAAAGTAAAGTGCCTTTATTTTAAAACTTATGCAAAAAATCTGATGTGATCAGGCACCTGACTTTATCATACAATATATAAAATTAATAATTTAGCTGCATGACGTTCTATTTGATCGAGATCGGTCGTGTCTGCATTAAAATGAAACTAGTTAACCACGATTTGACAAATGTTTTGACATTAGGTATTGTCAAAACATCAGCGTTTGATACTATCTACTGTCATTAGAATGGAAATGACAGTCAACTCCTGGCTAACTAGTTTTATATTAATGCAGACACGACCGATCTCGATAAAATAGAATTTGCTCATGTAGCTAAACTATTAATTTTACCAAAAAATATCATAGACATACATTATACAAAATTTCCTCTACTTTAATTTCTTATTTAACTCTTTTACCGAAATTTACCGAAATCATTTGCAAAATAGTTGAAAAATGCCTGGAATAAACATCCATTTCCTTTGGACCAGGAAAGTTCTAAAGTTTCGAATGAAGTTTCGTCCCGATACCTTTAGTAGTTTCTCCGGAATCGTCACCACTAAAAACGGGTACACACACAAACACATTTCAAATTTTTTTCGGCACGAATGCTATACTTTGTCATACTACGTATGACAAAATAAATTTAATTGATATCATTGTATGTAGTGAGTACCAAGTTAGAAATACTTTTTTCTACTCCTATTGAGGAATGCATTCATTATCATGGCAATTTATGATAAGTAATACTAACCATTCCCCACACACATGACAAATATTTCATTCCTGGCTCCTCATACCCCGCCAGTAGTGAGAAATATTTCATTCCTCACGGCTTTAGAACCAATCACAGCTCTGGATTTTTCATTTCCAATTGTTGATACACTGCTTAGCGACATTGTCAAGGCATTGACAACGTCGCTAAGTGACAAGGCGCACCAAACAATTTTAATCTGTCAAAATCCTGTAAACCGTCATAGTGACATACAGCTGTCCCTATATGCACAAAAATTAATTTATAAAATTTCGTTGCATGGTCGTAGAAAAAGTATAGTATTCCATTCGCCTACGGCTCGTGCTGCAAACTTCGTTCTCGTAAGAAATTGCTTACATTACTTGCTCATAGAATAATATACCATATTCGCTCACTGTATGTAGCTATTTTTGCCGTATTTACTTGGCAAGTAAAAAGATTGATAAAATAGGTAAAACCATTGGCTATTTTGTTGAACTGCTAAAATCTCTTCTCTTTTGTTCTTAAATTGTTCTTAAAGCATTTGGAGCTCGGTTGATGACAAATGTCAAAATATTACTATCACCAATCTAACAACTTCAAATTTTGAAAATGTATATTTCGAATTTTAATACCTGTTTTAGTCAATATTTGGTTATCTTGAATTCCCTTTAGACATTCTAAATAAAGATTAACATCCTTACAAATTATTAGGTTTTAATGGATTTTATTCTATCATACTTTACGTACCCAACTTTCATAAAGCTATTTTCATTGTTTCTTCTTGTATATCGTTTTTTTTAATGTTTTTAACGTTGGTACTTCCGGGCATGAGTGCATTATCAAAAGTTGGTTTACTATTACCATTCTGCATACCTTAGCATTATTGTATGTTTACCTACGCCTCACATATAATAACGTCATTGCCTACGTATCTATGACTATATAATACCATAAATACCCTTCATGATACACGCCAATGATTATAATGACACTAGATTTGTATAATAATGACAGTTCGTTCAAATAATGACTTCATTATTTAAACGAACTGTCATCATTATACAATACTAGTATCAAAGTCTGTCAAAACCTACGTGGATGACAGTTATGTGACAAATCACCTCGCCTTCATTGACAAATACATTTAAAATATTTGATATAAAATGAAATTTATAAGTCCAGCATATTTAAGATAAACGGATCGGCAGTTCCTACAAGAAACCACGAACATGGTCATTTAGAACATTTAATTCTTTTATTTCTACTCGAAATCTTACTGAATTTTGCACGCCAAAATGACGATCCACGACATACAGAAAAGGTGGTCGAACTCCTACACAAAACTATCAAACCAGTTCACCCTTTCAATCATAGCCCAATTATGTCAAGTATCCACCGTCAATCCTACGAATAAATGGGGTGAACTAAACACATCCGCACACAAACGCCGATGGGCTGGACTTACGTCCAAATATACACAGGCTCTCCCTCCCTGTGCAAAGGATGACATATCCGAAAGTACTAATTCGTTTTTGAACATGTGTGTGCTTAGGCGTAGTCGATGAGAGAGGACAATATGTCAAATTGAGTGTTAACCAGTGCATTGTGCGACCCGTAGTCGGGGTCGTTCCATTATTCTCGCCGAAGGTACATATGCTGCCACCAGGCCTAAGCGCGGTAAATTGACACTTCATTACGGACACCCAGGGTATTCATTAGAATCCCAGATGTATACCTAGAAAGGGCTAGCTAGCTGTTCAGTTAGAGGCGACAGGTGTCTTTATTTGCACTTTTGGCAAGACATCTGAAGTGGTTCTTTTGCCGACTATTTTATATACATGCTGTTGACTGTTATATCTTAAATAATAATTCGAATAATGTAGCCATAACAAATATGTAGTCCATAACAGACTATGTACTAATCAAAAGACCATATATTAAAGAGATTTTAGACGTAAAAGTTAGACGACGACCAGAAATTTATAGTGACCACTATCTTTCGGGATTAAAGATTTTGTAAACCCGGGATCCCGGGATTGGTCCTGGGATTCATGAAAACCGCCAAATAATTTGCGGATCAAAACGCCTAGGATGCCAAAAGTTCCCAAATCTAGTCAGTAGGAAACGCAGTAAGAAACGCCTAAAATATACTTGATTGGACAATATTTTTTTACCCTGAAACTTGATCGACGTTTTCAAATTTTACCTTACAAGTAGAAAGCCTAAATTATCGGTTGAAAAGGTGTCAAAGTGTGCGTATTGACATCAACAATAAACAAAATTTAAACTCCATTACGATAATAACTTGCTCTTCCATCTTCAATTTTCTCAACGTTCTTTTAGAGTGTTTCGAGAATAGTCACGGCAAAAGAAATTACTTGATCGAGCCAAATTTTCCATTTTTTATATTAAGGCCAATAAATATTTTGATGATTTTTTTTATCTTCTTATCTTCTTTAAGATAAAATTGGATAACTTTAGAATTCATACGTCATGGATGTTTATTATTCAAATAGACTAACTGTTTGCATTTTAAATAAAACGATTAATGTTTACAAAATATAATGACTTGTATACCCAGTTCTAAATGCGTCTTCAAGTAAACCGTTATTTATTGTTGAAAATTGATGAAATATTCAGTGGAACTCCTTAGAATATTAAATATTCAATTTCCTGTCATGAACAAAATGAATATTACTTGTACGTCTTTCGGTTATGTCAAATATAGTTCACATGCCCAACCCATATTTTAACATACATATTTTACAGTGCACTTTTTGACACAACCTTTCCACTAAAAAAGCAAAAAAAGCGATAATTGTGCCATGAAAAAAATGACTAAAATGACCATATTACCGCTGTCACAGCTCAATACAAACTCGAGATGTTTCACCCGAGACGCAATCTCTGGCGTACATGCACTTCATGATGGAACAACATCGGACCTAAATATTTCGTTAGTTTAAGGTAAATTTCTTAAACTGGAAGAAACTTGAAAATCGGAACAAGAAATGACATCGTTCGTTCGATTGGAGTGAACCATCGAAAGATGAATAACAACGATTAATAACAAATCATTTTTGGTACAATTTGGGTTTCATTTTACACTTTAATATATCGGGATTAATTCGTATCTTTATTTTCTACTTATTTTCAATATTTTTTTCGCTGTATTTTATACCTATTTACAAATTTTATATTCTGTAGTACATCATAGAAATCCGCCACTAAGTTTTACGTTAATGTTTTTGTTTCTGTTTTAAATAAAGCCTGATTTTTTTGTTGAGGTAAATAAAATGACGCAAACAAGCTGAAAAAGATGTTTGCCTCCATATTGAATTAACAAAATTGCGCAAACTGAGATACAATGGACATAAGGGTATGTAAAAGAACTATGGCAGTACTTTAAAGAAGTTATCGTCCAACAAAATTGGTAATTCTTTTTAACATTGTTTTTGATACACGATGCAAAAGATTTCATAAAAATACGGGTTTATTACCTAGGGACCGGGTATTTACCACTTTAAATCTATTGCATCCACTAAAGTAGATTATTTATTAAACAAAAGGTAAGTACATATTTATATGTATTTATATTATACTGTAAATATTTTATATTGTTAAAAATATCTTTCTATAATATCCTATAACAAGATGTAGACAATTTTGTAAATATACAGTGTATGTGTGTATGAGTATATTGTATATTTATTATTTTTGTGTACTTTTTGTTTATTTATTGTCATACAAAGGCCAGTAGTTTTCATGAATTACTAATTCAATTTACAACAGCAATAACAGTCAGTTTGTCATATATTTAAATTTGTATTATGCATATAGGAAATATTACAATATTTAATTATAAAAATGGTCAATGTCACCGCGTTTATTGTAAGGTAAAATATTGTAATAGCGAGCGAGCTCTATCGAAAGTTATATTTTGCTAACCGCCCGGCAGGCGACAGCCCGCTCCGTCAGCAGTATCTTTTGTCTCTCTCCGACGTCCGCGAATAGTGAGAACACTGATATCGCAACTTGTGGTGGAAGCGGGGCACGGGCGACCTGATGGCTAAGCGTGGCTAAGCTCTACTTCTTGCTTCGAATGTACACTCGCCGACTAGGCTCCGCCTTTGCCCGCTTCCTCTAAACACCCCCCCAGTGCCTAGAAACTGAGGCCCGATGAGTACGGATTGCTCTTAAATACAGCAAAGCAAGTATGCGGAACCACGGTTGTCGGCAAGAAATTAACAAATTGGTGGAACGAAGTTAAAAACAAAAAAGAAAAATGGAAGAAGTATCTAGCAAAGAAGTCACACGAAAGCTACACAGAATATAAAGAACAACGAAGAAAGGTGAAGGAAATAGTACAACAAGCAAAAAATAAGAACTGGGAAGAAGTTAATCAGAAGCTGTTTTATAAAGTTTTGAAGAATATTATAGAAAGAGGAAAGAACGTAGAGTGTTGCAAATTAGGGACAAGGAAGGAAAACTGCAAGTAGCGGACAAGGACATAATGAGGAGATGGAGAGAATATTTCCAGGAACCCCTGAATGCGAAGGGTAATACAACCAGCGATGAGCTTAACCCAAATAACGACAAAAAGACACAGGAGGAGAGAGACAGGAAGAACATATAAGTATAGAGGAGATAAACAGTGCAATAACTTCCACGAAAAGAGGAAACGCCGCAAGACACGACATGATCACGACTGAAATGGTAGTAAATCTGGGAGAAAGAGCCAAGGATATGCTCAAAGATATAAGTAATAAAGCATGGAAGGAAGGTGACGTACCAAATGACTGGAGAATTGGTGTCATTTTGCCAATATATAAGAAAGGAGACCAAAAAGATTGCGGGAACAGATGGAAGAACAATAGAGCTGGTTTAGAACGGGAAGGAGCACACAGGATCATACTTTCTCAATAAATCAACAAATAGAAAAATGCGATGCAAAGAACAGTGATATATACCTAGCCTTTATAGACTTGGAGAAAGCATTTGATAGAGTACCAAGAAAGATTATCAGGGAAAGTCTACAGCAACGAGGAGTAGGGACCACACTGAGGAAAACAATACAAAGCTTATTAAATAATACCCAGAACTATGTAAGAACAAATTACCTAGAATCAGAAAAATCAGAAAGAATCAGAAAAACGTGATGGATTGAGACAAGGGGGTGTGCTAAGCCCAACGCTATTCATAATGGTCATGGATGATACCATGAAAGAAATAAAACAAAAAATGCATAAGCTGACAATAGGATATCGTAAACTGAAGCCAATTGGAATAGCTGACTGCGCGTTTGCAGATGATATCGTGGTATGTGCAAAACGAGAGAGAGAGAGTTGGAGGAGAACTTACGAATATGGAGGAAAAGCCTGAAAGGCCGTAACATGACAATAAACATCGAAAAACACCAAAGGTAATGATCGTGAGTAAGGAACTTAGGAGCATTAGCATACAGCTAAATGGACAAAAGTTGGAACAGGTGGAGGTATTTAAGTATTTGGGCGTTAACATAGACGGAAGTGGTAGTATGGAAGATGAAATTAAGGATATATTGAACCAAGCAGCACGAGTATGTCACGCTTTGAGACAACCATTTATAGGGAAAAGGGAAATATCAGCCAAAAGCCAAAATGGCGGTATTCACAACCATATTCAGACCAATATTGACATACGGAAGTGAAAGCTGGGTACTAACAAAAGCCATGAAGAGCAGGCGGCAGGCTATGGAAATGCTATACTTACGGTAGGTCAAAGGAATAACTCGGAGGGACAGAATAAGAAACGAACATGTCAGGTCAGAATTGGACATGGAACCCATAATAGAAAGTATAGAGAAACAACGACTTAAATGGTTCGGACATCTATGCAGAATGAATGAAGAAAGGCCAACAAAGCAGATATGGGAGGCAAAAGTACAGGGTAAGCGTGCAAAGGGAAGGCCAAAGAAAACCTGGAACGATGAGGTGATGCAAGTGCTGAAGAAAAGAGAACTTAGCTGGGAAGAGGCAAAGAAATTGGCCAAGGACCGAAACAAGTGGGCGGGAATGTTAAATGTTGTGTAAAATTGAAAAGCCTTACACCTAAACGGTAGATAGGTTTCTGATTATATAATTTAGCAATTTATTAGTTATAAATGTAAATAAATAAATTTATACAGTTTTTCTCTTCTCAGACAACTTAGTCAAGGGTTTCTCATTAGTCTGGTATTAGGTATAGTTCCTGTTATTGCAAAAAAAACATGAATTTAACTGCTAAAACACCCTCCGCTCTCTTTGGGGCCCCATAGGCAAGACTATACTCTAAGTTCGATTTGATATTGTTACTACGGTAATTTATTAATTACTTAATTAATTTATAGTTTCTAAAAGATTGATTTTGGTCCCCAACCGGCAGGAGCGCAAATATAAAATTCACTATTCTTGAGACGGTAATAAATTAGTTAAAGTTTAGTTGGGTCCTCGCTGAGAGGAGCATCTATCACCTCGCAACGTTAATGAGGACTGCCATGGTGTGGTAGTCTATTACGCAAATGATTAAATTTTATAAAAAACAGCAAAAGTATTGAAGACCCACAGGTTACAAACAATTACATAGTTATCTACCTTCATTTTGGCGTTTCGCTTTTAATTTTCAGTAATAATATAACAAGAGAGTGAGAATAAATTGAACATAATTTGACAGATTGTTTGAAAACTTGTTGCCGAGTTATATTTGACTAGATTATTTTTTGATTCACAAATTTTTACAATAAAAAAGATCAATAAAACTATCATAAAATTATTGAAAAATTTAATTTAATTAATTATTACTTACAATATATGAAAATATCGTTGACACATTGTGAATATATTAAAAGCATTAACAATTTAAACTAGTACAATGAAAAACGCAATTATTAAAAATATTTCGAGACTCATTATTTATTGAGGATTTGGAATTGTTTGTTATATTATAAGTGTTTCCTCCTGCGTATTTTCTCTTTTCTTTTTGCATCTCTTGCATTCCGAGCATTTCTGAATTCTCTATCATGGAAAGGATCAAAGGACCTGTTATACTTATTAAAGTAAAGTTCTTGAACTAATTTTGCCGTTTTATTTCACATTGTCTTTATTACTGCTTCTTTATAATCATTTCCGTCTTTTCTTTTCATGTTATAAGCCCAATCTTTTAAAATCAATGCCAGAGTAGCTGTTGTAGTAGATTGATCCAGAATATAATTTCTTTCTTTGGTGAAGGTCTTAAATTGTCTCCATATAGACTGATTACTTATTAGAGTATTTTTCGAAGTAGTTTCTAAAATCTTTTTTGTAATTTCTGCGTCAGAAAAGGTACTAAACCGATGACTTTCACCCATTTTGCGTTGGCACAATTAAGTTGAATTAAGTAATTATTTTGACAAGTATCTGACAGTTGCTAGGCAAATAAAAGCTACAGTGATTATTCCCGAGAATAATCACAAGAGATTTATTCCCACTATCATAATGACATAATTGGTTGAAACTTACCCTTGTGACAAATAAAGAAGCATTTCATTGGTTTTAAGAAACGTCAAAAAATAATCAATTAATAAGTACGTTGGGAAAGTTTACGTGGTTTTGGGAGATAAACACTATCTTACTGACCACAGCAGCAAAAAGTAAACAATAGCATCCCCGGTTTTAGCGGAAAGTTGTCATACGCTGACTAACGTTTTACATGTGAATTGACCAAAAATACTATTTTGGAGATATTTTTGAGAATCAAAACCACAATTTCTTATTCATTTAGTTATGTACATTTAAGTGCAGAACTATGACTATATATAAATTACCACACAAAAAAAATTCTTATACATTATACTGTAGTTAGTCCATACTTCCTAACCAAAACTAATAAATTTTCTCCATTACTTTCAGACGGAGCCTTTAAAAAATTAAAACCGGAACCAACGTCGACGGGTAGCAGTAGTTTAGGCACAGTTTCACCTGGTGGTCCCCAGCACGCCGGCCACACTCCGACGACGGCTTCATGTCCAACTCCCGCCAGGAGAAGACATCGGACAACATTCACGCAGGAGCAACTCGCAGAATTGGAAGCAGCGTTCGCCAAAAGCCATTATCCAGATATATACTGCAGGGAGGAACTAGCTAGGAGTACGAAACTAAACGAAGCCAGGATACAGGTTAGTGGGGTAGTGAGATAACTGGGATGGGGATATGCTTTGCCCGTATACTGCTAGAGTAGGTTTTATTAATGCAAGAGTGCATCTAGTGGAGATGTTGGTTGGTGCTAAGATTAATTTTGATGTATGTAGGTTAGGTATATACGTAAATGGAAGTGAATGAATCTTGAATTATATAACTATATGTAACTAGGGATATGAAACAGAAATGTTTTGCTTTTACACAGACTGTGGGCCAGCCGTAGACCGCTTGGCTATCAGTCTGGGGGTGTGAGTTCGAGTCTCACGCCCTGCTTTCAAAGTAACGGTTTTCTGTGGTTTTCAACTTAAGACGTGCCCCAGACGGGGCCCATAATAATGAGAATTCGGGCCTGCCGATGCCCCCGTAGTGGCGAAAGCTGTTGGGAGATGTTAAGGCGTGGATTATTATTATTATTATATGCTTTGTGTAAAAAATCTATAAAACCTATATGTAACCTAAATCATTTGCACAGTTGTGTTGTTTAAACGTAATGTTTAAACAGACCCCGCCGTAAAGATGTTGTTTAATGTTAAATGGGACATTGAAGTGATTTCTCCATGTACTTCATATCAAAATCCATCGTATTTAGTGATGTCTTGAGAAACATATTCGGGAGAACTAGAGGTTACTAAGATCGATAAAGCCGCAAATATAAAATCTCTGAAACCTACCTTGTGCTGTCTTCATATTTGGAAGCTTCCTGTCCACCAGAGCCATTCCGGCGTATGCGCTTCACCTGAAAAATGTATTATTCAATTAATAGGCTAAAGTCGCAAATAGATCATTTGCTAATCGTATTTAATTGCGGTAATTTAGGTTAGTTTATGAGTGGCTCATCAATAGCCAGTGTTGCTTGATTATTTGTCTACAGCTCAGGTTGCCAGATCTCATATAGTTGATATGTCTAATATATGTATTTTAAAAGAATCTCATAGCTCATATTGAGTTACCGAAATCTCCTATATTAGACCAAGAGCTTACTTCCGAATCGGTAACAGAAGGTCTTAACGTATGTTGTATGCTGGTCAAAATTTGAGACCACTTTGAGTACATTTGAGTACATTTGAGATTTCAACGTTCTAATTCAATGTACGATTCCCCAAAAAAAAACCGGTACAAACTTCTGATACAGAAAAATCGGTGAAATGAAACTTTATGTTAAAATTTGACAATGAAGTTTTGCTAAAAATCACCCATAACAATCACTTACCTAAAACATTGTATTTGATTTGCAATAAAATCTAAAACAATATTAAAAAAACATAAATTGGACTTATATTTTTTTAAACTATTCCTTTGTATAATGAATTGTCAGTCTAGAACAAAAATAGTCCAACAATTTTTGCCAAAATGGCGTTTGTGTTACATAATTCTATAAGCTAATTTATCATCAATTAAAAGAAGCAAAATTAGAATATCTATAATTATCATAATAATTTATAGAATAGATCTTTGCATCGCCAATAAATAAAGCAACTGCTCTCCATCTGGTTCTGTACAAATCAAAACAGTTATTTGCTCTACTGTTGTAAGTTTTATTATTTTGGATTTAACCCATTTGAGTAAGAAAACCTGTATATTTCAATACCTGTTTTTAATTTTATTGCGCACGCTTAGAGTATGATTAAGTATGAAGCGTTCTATTATCGTGATTACCTACCATATCCAAATTGTGTATAGGCTGGTCATAATCTGCAGCAAAATATAACAAACAGTTTTCCCTAATAAAGTTAACATATGTATCTATCTGTAAATACGGATGTTTATGCCCCGACCGTTTAAAATGCTTCCGAGAGCTTTTTAAGTCGCTCGAGGGCATAAACATCAAGTAATGCCCGTGGGTCATACCAAATTTTACGTCCTACAATGTTTTGTTCCTCCATTTGAAAAAATATTAATAAATATTTTGACGTTTGAGTGACAATACAGAGAATTAATTGTCAAATTTATAACCTTATTTACCAATAATTGACATTGATGAATGACAATACAGACAATTAATTGTCAAACTTATAACCTTAATCGTCAATAATTGAAATTGACGAATTAAAATTTACAATTTGAATGACAAATATGTATTTGATATATTTGACATATAAGCATGGCAACCCATAATGCCCGCGCGGGCGTTAAGAATCCATACGCGCTCGCGGGCGTTATGAAGCGGGTTTTCCCCCGGTATCTAAGATGTAAAGTGTCGCTTTATGATCACGAAGGCCATAAATTCCATTTTACATTAAATATTTTAAATAAATGCGATGCAAACTGTCAACCACTGTCAACCACATAAAACTGTCATATTATTATTCAAAGCTACTGTAAACATGAGCATCGGTGTATATCATGGTAGGGATTTATTTTATAGTCATAGATAGGTATAACCTTATTATATATGAGTCGTAGCGTAGATAAAGTTAATACTTATTAAATGGCACTTGGATACGCACCACTTGGATACAGAAGAGAATATTTTTAGCGAGGAATGAGACTTAATTTCTGAAATTAAAAACGTGCCAACTAGAACACGACAAAAATCAAAAGACAACAAAATCCCAAAATAAAATCATACTAACGAAAAAATCATCGATGACACGAAACGCCTTTGTTCCAAAACATACTAAAAAGCCCTCCTCCCTTCGCCTTTGAAACTCTCGCGTTGGCATCGCCGCGACGGCCCATCCGTAGGCCCCACAAAGAGACAGATAACTTACACAAGTCCTTCTACTATCAGATGAGGGTGACTTCGGAAGAGTGTTGTTCACAAGTGGTAGAGCGAGCGGAGCAGAGGAGACGCACTCGGTCGAATCTTTGATTGAATTAGGCGTTCGTTAGGGCCGACGTCGGCCCCTCGAGACGCAACTGCCGCGCACTGCCCCCTGGTGGACTCTCGTGACTCACGCATTAAGTTTCCATCTCATGGCAATCAACCCCCACGTGAACTTCTGTCGGTATTCTCGCTACGTTCGCCGACCAACCCATTTCTTCTTCTCGCTACACCCTCTATCTATCTTTCTCACCGCCGTACGCCTTCTACTCTCTATTTTCGATTAAATTTGGCGGCCATTGTCGACGCACGTATTGCGTCATTTGTGTATATGAAGCCGGGTGACAACTGATTTTTGAATTGGGGATTTTGATGGGTTAAAGTAGAGGAAATTTTGTATAATTTATGTCTATAACATTGTTTGGTAAAATTAATAGTTTAGCTGCAGGAGCAAATTCTATTTGATCGAAATCGTGTCTACATTAATAGTAGGTAGCCGGGAAATTTTGAAACTTTGGCAGTATTCAGACCGTCAGCGGTTGCGAAACGTCAATTCAACACGCAAATGCATGAAGAATGTGATGAGGAGGAGAAACACGCGCGCACGTACGCTATGTGAAACGATATTGAAACAGCTTGGTGTTTCCATGGTGTTTAATGGCAAATGAGCTGCAATTTCTGTAATTTCGTTAGAATAGTTAAATAATGAATTAAAGTAGAAGAAATTTTGGATAATTTATGTCTTTGACATTATTTGGTAAAATTAATAGTTTAGCTGTAGGAGCAAATTCTATTTGATCGAGATCGTGTCTGCATTAATATAGGATTTGCCAGATATTTTTATTCTAATGACAGTAGGTAGTGTTAAAGGCTGAGTTTTTTACAATACCTACTGTCAATATCCGTCAAATCCTGGCTAATTCGTTTTATTTTAATGCAAACACGATCGATCTCGATAGAATCTCATGCAGCTAAACTATTAATTTTATATATTGTATGATAAAGTAATGTGCCTGGCCACATCAGATTTTTTTTGTTAATTGGCGAAATGTGGGCGCTGAGCTACAATAAATCAATTGAACTGCTGTTAAAGTATGAACTTCAGTCTATAACTGCATCATTTCTGATTAAATTGTGTTGAGTGTCGAGCATAAAATGATTAAAAACCCAACCCAACAAACGTTGCTATAATAGGAAGAACAGATTTTGCAAGAAGTAGATATAATTCAATATGGAGGCAAACATGAACTTTTGCAGCTTGCTTAAGTCATATTAGTTACTATATATAAAAAAATGTCGGATTTCTTTATCTGTATTCAATGATATGTTACAGAATAAAAAATTAGTAAATAGATAATAAAATACAGGTAATAAAACAGGTGATAATAAATCTATTTTTATAATGTGAGTTAGGCTATTCGAACTCTATTTGACAAAACCGATAGACGTAAAAGTAATATTAATTTCTTCATGACAAGAAATTGAATATTTAAATAGCCGAAAACTTATTCATTTAAGAAGTTCCACTGCATAGTTCATGAATTTTGAACAATAAATAACGTCTTTACTTGAAAACTCGTTTGGAATTTTATATATAACTTTATTTTAGTTTTGTTGATTTGACATTACCAACCCACAATCTTTCTACCAATGTTCTAACGGCAAGAATATAACCTAAAAGTTTGACTGATCTTGATAATTGAGTGCTATGCTAAAAGTTGATTTCTTCCTTATAAGGTAACTGCAATTCGACTACTTTTTACATCGCTACAGTGTTTCATTAAAAATGATAAAACATAAATGTTTAACATTTATTAATAATAAATTTTATTTAACAATATTTAAAACACTTATTGTTTACTTGAATGTTTATAATTGTCGGAATAATATACGATATGTGCCTGATTTAGGTGCAGTGTCTGAATTAGGTTCATTGGTGTTGGATTTCTGATCAAAATATACGCTTAGTGTCGGAATTATGGGCAATTGTTAAATTTATATAATATAATATAAATTACATAACAATTATCAATTTTCTTTAAAAATGAATAGCCAGATATCTTTAGAAAGAGATATTTGTTTTAAAAAAAGTTGACATTGTCATTATCGCCACATAAATATAAATTCTACGGTTACAAATGCACTGAGAAAACTGTATTATAAAATATGTATTATAGCCAAATGTATTTTAATATCTATGAAATAGTATGTTAGAAATACATATTCCATTTAATAAATGGTAAAATACGTGTATTATACGTATCATTTGAATTTGAAATATTAAAATTCTGTATCTTTAATTTTATGATTCATTATTATAGCATTCATTAATAAAACGAAAAACGGAATTTATTATACTCAGTAAAATATTTTAATTTGTATAAAATCTTTCCTTATACATTATAATATTGTATGTTACCATTTATAAGTGTATATGTAGTTTATTAGAAAGGGTAGATATAGATGGCGCTAGTTCACTCTCCTTCTATAAAGCCACCACCTTTGGCTATATAAAGACGAAAGTAAGACGGATTAAATAGTTTATCAGATGCCGGGGTTAACGTGGTATGACACGGATAGATTGAGGTGTGCTAATATATAGATTATAGTAAGACAATTACTGATGGTAAACATACATTAAGGTATCGTATCCTTAAAATGTGTTTAAATTATAATATTGGGATATCTATCAACTATATTAACAAATTCAGTATCTTAACATTTAAAAATGGGTATTTTAATTTTTATGAAATCGAGTTAATGCTATTTAAAATTAAGTATTTTAAAATTTGAAATATTTATATTTTATTGTTTACATATATATATTATTATACCTTTTATAATATCATATTATAAAATCTACTATAAGACAGTATTATAAAATTTCATATACTGTACTTAACATATGCGTATTGGAAGGTTTATAATTCAATATTCTTGTCACAAATGGTAATATATTTTATTATAAGGATTATGAGAATTATTATACTGGTCCCTATACAGTTTTCTCAGTGTGTAACAAAAAATCCTTAACCTATCTGAATTTGGGGCATTTACCTTATTGCTATTAGAGAAGCATCATCTTTCGCATTCAGGTTCTTTTTGTGCTTCTTCATGGTTAATACAGTACCCGCTTCAAAAAATGTGTTTATAAGTATGCGAATCCCAACGTCAGATATTCTTGTATTAGGATATTTTGCTAGAATTTGTCTATAACCACTCGAAAACATAATTTACTATGTAGTACCATAACACTGTACTAAATAAATTCCCCATCACGGTTAACATATTTCAATTCTTAACAATATTAATATAAATCCACTAGAAGTACCGCTAAAATGCTGGCTTAATGTACAAGAAAACCAAAACAGTAACCTCTCTGTCACACCGGTTCCACCAATCCCTTTAAAAACGCTGATATTCTCTTGAAGCACCACGTAAAACATTAAAAATCACATCATGCACACTATTACACACATTTTCGTAAGTTATTTTACCGTTTATCCCGTCAAAATCGCGTGCAAAATAGCAAAACAAGATCAACAAAACGACGCCACAAACTAAGCGGAAAATAACTGAACTGATGCTACATACTAGATTTCACATGGACGCGAGATAAACCGGTCAATTCTCAGGTACCCCGGTAAGGCGCAATTCAAAGCAATGCTAGTGATTGACTATAGTAATCTGCGCGGTTTCAGGATTTGATAGGAGCGGTTTACTATGATAATATTGATTCATGTTATGGCATGCGAACATTGTATTGTAGGTATTTAATTTATAATAATTGCAATAAATGTTGTATGCTATACTAAAATACAGTTTCCATTGTAGATTTGTATATTTTGCATTTCAATTATGTACGCAGTAGCTATGAGTGTTCTTGGTTGGGTTTTGGATTATTTCCTATTGCAATTATTATTTTTGATATATTCAATGTTTTGAATGTATCATTACTAGGGTATATACTAAATATACAGGGTGAATCACTAGAGTCACTCCGGTCGATACTACATTTAAATTAATATAAAGAACAAAATAGAATATGAGTAATATTGATGACGTGAATGGAAAGTCAGTTATTTTGAGGTGTTTTTTAAACATTCTGCATCTAACTAGTAGTAAGATAATAATAAAAACGTAGTTTTTACGTAGTTCTTAGGATTACTTGCTGATTAATTGCTTAGATATAAAATTAGGCAATCCATTAAAGAATGTTTAGAACCTGAAAATTTCGCATTTCTCAACAACAAAAATACCTAAAATATACCTTCTAAAAGCAATATAATCGTATAATCGAATAATATGAAAACGCGTTCATTTACGAACAAAAGAAACCGAAATAGCGGGAAAGAAGTCTGGAAGAAAATGATAACCGGAAACGAAGAAGAGGATAGGGAGTTATTTGAGGCCGGGCCGGCATGAAATGAAGTTGAAACTGTAACTAAATTCCCTACGAACATGTTATACCGTAAAATCACGTTACAATTCAGTTTATCCGATCTTTTTAACTGTGGAAAACGGATAGGAACCGAGACGACGCACAGTGGCGAAAATACTCGAAAAGCTGGCCAAAAACTAATTTAATGAAAATGCTGCAATTGTCAAAAATCCACTTCAGTTACCAACACAAGGTACCAATGCATTTGTAGAACACAAAAAAACTTGATCTTTAGTTGCAACTAGTTCGTAAAATGAGCCCCAAAGTCGACTTGTTGCGCGGGAGAATTATTGTTTACTGAAAGTACAGTAATTCAATACTGCCTTCAAGTGCAATTTTCTTTGTATTCATGGTTATGTAAATATTTTTTTACAATGGATATTCTTCCCGGAGGTTTGTACTTACTCAATGCACATTAATAATAATGAATAACATAAAACATTTCGTTATAATTTAAATTAGAAAATAGCTGGTCCGTATTTTTAGTATTCGTTGCGTTTATTTGAGTTGAAGTAGTGAAAAAGTTACATATTCCACTCAATCCTGCCGAATGGTGCATACTACCAGATTAGTACCGTTAGCTTTCAGGTTGTATGAAAATGTTATCCGACTTGATCCGATTTTATATGAAATGCAATATATTTCTAATGAGTTGCAAACTAATATACATCGTAGTATCAACTCGGAGACCATATAATGAGGCAAAATTTACCTACTTTGCGCTATTGTAAAATATGCATTAAATATGTTGACAGAGCGTTTTTTGATGTCACTGATACCAAACCACTTTTACTTTATCATACGCAGTATGTAAAGTATTGTAATCATGCCGAAATTTTTTTTGAGATTTTAGCGGAAATATGTCCTTTTGGGTCCTGTGGACATATTTGACCAAGGTACAAAAAAATGTCCGTGTGTGTGTGTATATATGTGTGTGTGTGTGTGTGTGTGTGTGTGTGTGTGTGTGTGTGTGTGTGTGTGTGTGTGTGTGTGTGTGTGTGTGTGTGTGTGTGTGTGTGTGTGTGTGTGTGTGTGTGTGTGTGTGTGTGTGTGTGTGTGTGTGTGTGTGTGTGTGTGTGTGTGTGTGTGTGTGTGTGTGTGTGTGTGTGTGTGTGTGTGTGTGTGTGTGTGTGTGTGTGTGTGTGTGTGTGTGTGTGTGTGTGTGTGTGTGTGTGTGTGTGTGTGTGTGTGTGTGTGTGTGTGTGTGTGTGTGTGTGTGTGTGTGTGTGTGTGTGTGTGTGTGTGTGTGTGTGTGTGTGTGTGTGTGTGTGTGTGTGTGTGTGTGTGTGTGTGTGTGTGTGTGTGTGTGTGTGTGTGTGTGTGTGTGTGTGTGTGTGTGTGTGTGTGTGTGTGTGTGTGTGTGTGTGTGTGTGTGTGTGTGTGTGTGTGTGTGTGTGTGTGTGTGTGTGTGTGTGTGTGTGTGTGTGTGTGTGTGTGTGTGTGTGTGTGTGTGTGTGTGTGTGTGTGTGTGTGTGTGTGTGTGTGTGTGTGTGTGTGTGTGTGTGTGTGTGTGTGTGTGTGTGTGTGTGTGTGTGTGTGTGTGTGTGTGTGTGTGTGTGTGTGTGTGTGTGTGTGTGTGTGTGTGTGTGTGTGTGTGTGTGTGTGTGTGTGTGTGTGTGTGTGTGTGTGTGTGTGTGTGTGTGTGTGTGTGTGTGTGTGTGTGTGTGTGTGTGTGTGTGTGTGTGTGTGTGTGTGTGTGTGTGTGTGTGTGTGTGTGTGTGTGTGTGTGTGTGTGTGTGTGTGTGTGTGTGTGTGTGTGTGTGTGTGTGTGTGTGTGTGTGTGTGTGTGTGTGTGTGTGTGTGTGTGTGTGTGTGTGTGTGTGTGTGTGTGTGTGTGTGTGTGTGTGTGTGTGTGTGTGTGTGTGTGTGTGTGTGTGTGTGTGTGTGTGTGTGTGTGTGTGTGTGTGTGTGTGTGTGTGTGTGTGTGTGTGTGTGTGTGTGTGTGTGTGTGTGTGTGTGTGTGTGTGTGTGTGTGTGTGTGTGTGTGTGTGTGTGTGTGTGTGTGTGTGTGTGTGTGTGTGTGTGTGTGTGTGTGTGTGTGTGTGTGTGTGTGTGTGTGTGTGTGTGTGTGTGTGTGTGTGTGTGTGTGTGTGTGTGTGTGTGTGTGTGTGTGTGTGTGTGTGTGTGTGTGTGTGTGTGTGTGTGTGTGTGTGTGTGTGTGTGTGTGTGTGTGTTGTAACGCCTTTTTTTTCGCAAAAATACCAAAGACCTAAAGTTGCCGAAGAAACACCAAAATACGTCGACTCCTACCAAACCTGTGCTGCTCATGCGTTTCTCCCGGATGCTCCGGCCAACCAGGGAGGTGGTCGTGGGACAGTAACCAAACGGTTCCTTGATACGATGTTCTAGGGCGCCACGTCAGTCTTAATCCGTTGGAGAAACAGCACTCGACTACGAAAGTGCAGCTGAAATAAAGGCAACACAGGGAACAAGCAACGCAAATGTATCTTCAACCAATTTATTAGCCTCCAAACGTCAACGATGATATCGCCAATATAATCTGCATCGGTATACAGGTACACAATAATTCGTGGTACAGCCAAAAAGTACCACGCAGATGCTACGCCGAAGGCTTGCTTATAATTGGGAATGCACACAAACAAAACAATAACAACTCAAACAATTCAACACACTTAAGGGCTTCGAGCCCAAACCGCAAATCGTAAAGATAAAAAAATAATAATAGCGACCGACACGAAGCTTGGCCAAACCGCGCCGCGACTCGCTGCAGAGTTGGGTAAAATCCCCAGAAAATTACCGCAATCGTCTATGTTGAAAAGTTGATAACAAGAATAAAACTAAACTCGGCAAGCATGTAAGAAAATTAAATTCCCATCGGCACTCAACTTGGCTTCGCCCAAATGAGAAAATAAAAGAAACTCCGAAGCCACTAACGGCTTCCGTTAAAAAATTCTTGACCGGTCAAAGGAAATTATACCAGTGGATACCAGTTATCCGAATTAAATTCAGAATCCACAAAGATAAATACTGTAACGGGTAATCAAAATTACGAGTACGTAAACCAAACTCGAAATTAAAGAAAAAGGTAATTAATAACACATACGGGTTGAGCACCGATGGTCCGAGCGATATCTTCGGATAATTAAACACTTAACAATTAATAACACGGAGCTGAAGGCTCCGGAATGGACAACGATTACTAAATCGTAGCCACACTAATCTAATATTAATCAAATGCGCCACCATAAACCGGTGTGCGAGCGGAAGGCTCCTTGACGGGTAACGATTACACAATCGTAGCGATAGTAACTACTAATCAACAAAAGGCACAACCAAAAAAAAAGATATACGAGCTGCCTGCTCCGTCGAGGGACAACGAGCGTTCGCCACAGCTGATCGGAAAAATATATGACCTCTGACCTTTATCCGGAGCTTCGAGACACTGTTTGCCACCTACAGACGCTCCGATGCTAGCGCTGGATCCTCCACGACGGATAATAATCACCGCACGTGCCGGTCCCGTCACGGTGCCAACACCTCCGACTCGATATACTTCGAAAAGGTCTCGTACTAGATGTCGAAGGACCTACGCAGGGTCTCTCGCTTCGTGCTAGGTGACTACGAACGTTCGAGGGGTCTCCTGCCTCGTATTAGGTGACTACGAACGTGCGAGGGATCTCCTGCCTCGTATTAGGTGACTACGAACCTTCGAGGGGTCTCCTGCCTCGTATTAGGTGCCTAAAAAGAGGAAATAGTCGTAGAATCGACCCACCAATTGCCACCAGACAATCTCATCGAATCTAAAGAGAGCTTACCCAAAAATAGATGGACACTGGGCCTACGTGAACGTGATAGAATTTCGTTTAAATCCGCACAATGGCGTGGTGGCCAGATTTCCACTAAATCAACAACCTGGACACCTGTTGAAGCCTGGTCGAGATTAATCCGCACTACGGCGATAAGGGGGACCTCCAAACTACCAAAATCCTCTCCTATAATTCTCAACGGGCTTCCAAAAATCTATCACACGTGTACACTCCAAGATGATTGACAAGACAAGACGCCGGAAAAGCACGCTGCAAGCCGCACTACGGCCACGAAAGATCACGGCCGGAAACGCAGAAAAAACGGAAACCAAGAATTTCTGTCGGAATAGGGTAACCAAGGAAAAGTTAAACCAAGTGACAGCGGCGAACTATAGTACAAAGTGAACAACGATTTTGCAAGACAAAATTCCGTGAATCCAAACAGTAAAAACCGTGGGATCTAATTAAATGTAAATGACGGGGGCGTGGCCTTGGCAATTTTTCGCGCGGAAACCCGATGCTAGCAGCGTTTCACACCCTGCCGAGTTCCTGCCGAGATCCACCAAGTTGCCCTAGACAGCGATAGATGGCGCTACCCATACGGAATATCAAACAAATCACGCAGAACAATTCGCCGCGTTACACTCCCCCTCTCCTCTCACAGAGGAAAATTTCCACGAAAGTTTCCGACCCAGATCCAAAGGAGCGAACCGAACGCATCAAACTGCAAACCCGTGTGTCCAACGATGCCTCCACACCAACAACTCAACTACCAAGCAATAAAAAAGCTTGAGGGGCCAGCACCAGATGCCAAGGCGGTGCAACGACAACAGTAGGGAGGGGAAAAGGTATGGGGAGAGGACAACACAAAAGAAGGAAGGGACGGGCAGTTGCGTAAGATGCGGAAAAGTGCATCAAACCTCGTTCGTACCCATCGACAGCACTGGAAACCAGCAATAACACATAGGGACAGGAACCAAGGAACTCACCACTGCTGCCACCGCACAACCCCAACACCAGGCACCGACGACTCGCGCCCCGAAAACAAAAAATAGAGCTGACCACAGCTCTCAACAAAAAGGGTACCACCCAACAACAAAAAGAAACTACGATAAGCAAGGAAAAACCCAGGGAACACCAGAACAAACCCCTGGGGTGGTGGTACTAACAAACAGAGAAATCCCAAAACTAAGGAAGACGGCCAATCAACCGAAATACCGCCAACCGAAGTATAACGTCAAAATGACGACAAAGCTAACAACCTAGCCGAAATCGTTTTGCAACGATGAGGAGTCCTCACGCATTGTGAGACGCTCCCTTTCCCGATCCCTACAAGAGATGATGGTAGGTGGAAGTCTTCCGTGGCCTTTTACCAGACTCTTACTGGTGGCAGGTTCGCCGTGTCCGTATTCTGTAAGCCCCGGAACACAGAGCGCTGGTGCACAACACTGAAACAACAGCACCTACAAAACAAAACGAAACACAGCAAACCCCAAAATTACCAAGCGCTGGGAAACGCATCAACAACGACCCACAAGGCCACGCTCAACAGGGAGCGAACAATCCGGCACCATGCCACAAATACGCCATCACGGCAGACGCCAACCTCGCCAATCCAGACACGAAGAAGGGTCCTACAAACTAAATAACAACCACGAGCTCCCCGTTCCGTCACGGAAGAAGGCAAAAGGCATGCATAAAATCCGCAGAGCGACAAACCGATCATCTCCTCCTGATCCGAAAAGGGTACCCGCACCAACACGGGAATCCACTGGAACTCCTGCAAAACAAAGATATAACAAAACCCACAACACCCGAGAACGAAATTCTATGACGACATAAGTTCGCCAGTCCCAATCAAAGAAGCAAAGCCAAGACCAAAAAAAAAAGAAACTAGACCCAACCGGCAAAGTCCAAGACCCAATTATCTCCTCCTAATTAATGATTAATGGCCCCACGTTGGGCGCCAATGTAACGCCTTTTTTTTCGCAAAAATACCAAAGACCTAAAGTTGCCGAAGAAACACCAAAATACGTCGACTCCTACCAAACCTGTGCTGCTCATGCGTTTCTCCCGGATGCTCCGGCCAACCAGGGAGGTGGTCGTGGGACAGTAACCAAACGGTTCCTTGATACGATGTTCTAGGGCGCCACGTCAGTCTTAATCCGTTGGAGAAACAGCACTCGACTACGAAAGTGCAGCTGAAATAAAGGCAACACAGGGAACAAGCAACGCAAATGTATCTTCAACCAATTTATTAGCCTCCAAACGTCAACGATGATATCGCCAATATAATCTGCATCGGTATACAGGTACACAATAATTCGTGGTACAGCCAAAAAGTACCACGCAGATGCTACGCCGAAGGCTTGCTTATAATTGGGAATGCACACAAACAAAACAATAACAACTCAAACAATTCAACACACTTAAGGGCTTCGAGCCCAAACCGCAAATCGTAAAGATAAAAAAATAATAATAGCGACCGACACGAAGCTTGGCCAAACCGCGCCGCGACTCGCTGCAGAGTTGGGTAAAATCCCCAGAAAATTACCGCAATCGTCTATGTTGAAAAGTTGATAACAAGAATAAAACTAAACTCGGCAAGCATGTAAGAAAATTAAATTCCCATCGGCACTCAACTTGGCTTCGCCCAAATGAGAAAATAAAAGAAACTCCGAAGCCACTAACGGCTTCCGTTAAAAAATTCTTGACCGGTCAAAGGAAATTATACCAGTGGATACCAGTTATCCGAATTAAATTCAGAATCCACAAAGATAAATACTGTAACGGGTAATC
Source organism: Melinopterus prodromus (assembly GCA_964023965.1). NCBI lineage: Eukaryota > Metazoa > Arthropoda > Insecta > Coleoptera > Scarabaeidae > Melinopterus > Melinopterus prodromus. The sequence continues at coordinate 62,207,532 of OZ030394.1, forward strand.
AAAATTACGAGTACGTAAACCAAACTCGAAATTAAAGAAAAAGGTAATTAATAACACATACGGGTTGAGCACCGATGGTCCGAGCGATATCTTCGGATAATTAAACACTTAACAATTAATAACACGGAGCTGAAGGCTCCGGAATGGACAACGATTACTAAATCGTAGCCACACTAATCTAATATTAATCAAATGCGCCACCATAAACCGGTGTGCGAGCGGAAGGCTCCTTGACGGGTAACGATTACACAATCGTAGCGATAGTAACTACTAATCAACAAAAGGCACAACCAAAAAAAAAAGATATACGAGCTGCCTGCTCCGTCGAGGGACAACGAGCGTTCGCCACAGCTGATCGGAAAAATATATGACCTCTGACCTTTATCCGGAGCTTCGAGACACTGTTTGCCACCTACAGACGCTCCGATGCTAGCGCTGGATCCTCCACGACGGATAATAATCACCGCACGTGCCGGTCCCGTCACGGTGCCAACACCTCCGACTCGATATACTTCGAAAAGGTCTCGTACTAGATGTCGAAGGACCTACGCAGGGTCTCTCGCTTCGTGCTAGGTGACTACGAACGTTCGAGGGGTCTCCTGCCTCGTATTAGGTGACTACGAACGTGCGAGGGATCTCCTGCCTCGTATTAGGTGACTACGAACCTTCGAGGGGTCTCCTGCCTCGTATTAGGTGCCTAAAAAGAGGAAATAGTCGTAGAATCGACCCACCAATTGCCACCAGACAATCTCATCGAATCTAAAGAGAGCTTACCCAAAAATAGATGGACACTGGGCCTACGTGAACGTGATAGAATTTCGTTTAAATCCGCACAATGGCGTGGTGGCCAGATTTCCACTAAATCAACAACCTGGACACCTGTTGAAGCCTGGTCGAGATTAATCCGCACTACGGCGATAAGGGGGACCTCCAAACTACCAAAATCCTCTCCTATAATTCTCAACGGGCTTCCAAAAATCTATCACACGTGTACACTCCAAGATGATTGACAAGACAAGACGCCGGAAAAGCACGCTGCAAGCCGCACTACGGCCACGAAAGATCACGGCCGGAAACGCAGAAAAAACGGAAACCAAGAATTTCTGTCGGAATAGGGTAACCAAGGAAAAGTTAAACCAAGTGACAGCGGCGAACTATAGTACAAAGTGAACAACGATTTTGCAAGACAAAATTCCGTGAATCCAAACAGTAAAAACCGTGGGATCTAATTAAATGTAAATGACGGGGGCGTGGCCTTGGCAATTTTTCGCGCGGAAACCCGATGCTAGCAGCGTTTCACACCCTGCCGAGTTCCTGCCGAGATCCACCAAGTTGCCCTAGACAGCGATAGATGGCGCTACCCATACGGAATATCAAACAAATCACGCAGAACAATTCGCCGCGTTACAGTGTGTGTGTGTGTGTGTGTGTGTGTGTGTGTGTGTGTGTGTGTGTGTGTGTGTGTGTGTGTGTGTGTGTGTGTGTGTGTGTGTGTGTGTGTGTGTGTGTGTGTGTGTGTGTGTGTGTGTGTGTGTGTGTGTGTGTGTGTGTGTGTGTGTGTGTGTGTGTGTGTGTGTGTGTGTGTGTGTGTGTGTGTGTGTGTGTGTGTGTGTGTGTGTGTGTGTGTGTGTGTGTGTGTGTGTGTGTGTGTGTGTGTGTGTGTGTGTGTGTGTGTGTGTGTGTGTGTGTGTGTGTGTGTGTGTGTGTGTGTGTGTGTGTGTGTGTGTGTGTGTGTGTGTGTGTGTGTGTGTGTGTGTGTGTGTGTGTGTGTGTGTGTGTGTGTGTGTGTGTGTGTGTGTGTGTGTGTGTGTGTGTGTGTGTGTGTGTGTGTGTGTGTGTGTGTGTGTGTGTGTGTGTGTGTGTGTGTGTGTGTGTGTGTGTGTGTGTGTGTGTGTGTGTGTGTGTGTGTGTGTGTGTGTGTGTGTGTGTGTGTGTGTGTGTGTGTGTGTGTGTGTGTGTGTGTGTGTGTGTGTGTGTGTGTGTGTGTGTGTGTGTGTGTGTGTGTGTGTGTGTGTGTGTGTGTGTGTGTGTGTGTGTGTGTGTGTGTGTGTGTGTGTGTGTGTGTGTGTGTGTGTGTGTGTGTGTGTGTGTGTGTGTGTGTGTGTGTGTGTGTGTGTGTGTGTGTGTGTGTGTGTGTGTGTGTGTGTGTGTGTGTGTGTGTGTGTGTGTGTGTGTGTGTGTGTGTGTGTGTGTGTGTGTGTGTGTGTGTGTGTGTGTGTGTGTGTGTGTGTGTGTGTGTGTGTGTGTGTGTGTGTGTGTGTGTGTGTGTGTGTGTGTGTGTGTGTGTGTGTGTGTGTGTGTGTGTGTGTGTGTGTGTGTGTGTGTGTGTGTGTGTGTGTGTGTGTGTGTGTGTGTGTGTGTGTGTGTGTGTGTGTGTGTGTGTGTGTGTGTGTGTGTGTGTGTGTGTGTGTGTGTGTGTGTGTGTGTGTGTGTGTGTGTGTGTGTGTGTGTGTGTGTGTGTGTGTGTGTGTGTGTGTGTGTGTGTGTGTGTGTGTGTGTGTGTGTGTGTGTGTGTGTGTGTGTGTGTGTGTGTGTGTGTGTGTGTGTGTGTGTGTGTGTGTGTGTGTGTGTGTGTGTGTGTGTGTGTGTGTGTGTGTGTGTGTGTGTGTGTGTGTGTGTGTGTGTGTGTGTGTGTGTGTGTGTGTGTGTGTGTGTGTGTGTGTGTGTGTGTGTGTGTGTGTGTGTGTGTGTGTGTGTGTGTGTGTGTGTGTGTGTGTGTGTGTGTGTGTGTGTGTGTGTGTGTGTGTGTGTGTGTGTGTGTGTGTGTGTGTGTGTGTGTGTGTGTGTGTGTGTGTGTGTGTGTGTGTGTGTGTGTGTGTGTGTGTGTGTGTGTGTGTGTGTGTGTGTGTGTGTGTGTGTGTGTGTGTGTGTGTGTGTGTGTGTGTGTGTGTGTGTGTGTGTGTGTGTGTGTGTGTGTGTGTGTGTGTGTGTGTGTGTGTGTGTGTGTGTGTGTGTGTGTGTGTGTGTGTGTGTGTGTGTGTGTGTGTGTGTGTGTGTGTGTGTGTGTGTGTGTGTGTGTGTGTGTGTGTGTGTGTGTGTGTGTGTGTGTGTGTGTGTGTGTGTGTGTGTGTGTGTGTGTGTGTGTGTGTGTGTGTGTGTGTGTGTGTGTGTGTGTGTGTGTGTGTGTGTGTGTGTGTGTGTGTGTGTGTGTGTGTGTGTGTGTGTGTGTGTGTGTGTGTGTGTGTGTGTGTGTGTGTGTGTGTGTGTGTGTGTGTGTGTGTGTGTGTGTGTGTGTGTGTGTGTGTGTGTGTGTGTGTGTGTGTGTGTGTGTGTGTGTGTGTGTGTGTGTGTGTGTGTGTGTGTGTGTGTGTGTGTGTGTGTGTGTGTGTGTGTGTGTGTGTGTGTGTGTGTGTGTGTGTGTGTGTGTGTGTGTGTGTGTGTGTGTGTGTGTGTGTGTGTGTGTGTGTGTGTGTGTGTGTGTGTGTGTGTGTGTGTGTGTGTGTGTGTGTGTGTGTGTGTGTGTGTGTGTGTGTGTGTGTGTGTGTGTGTGTGTGTGTGTGTGTGTGTGTGTGTGTGTGTGTGTGTGTGTGTGTGTGTGTGTGTGTGTGTGTGTGTGTGTGTGTGTGTGTGTGTGTGTGTGTGTGTGTGTGTGTGTGTGTGTGTGTGTGTGTGTGTGTGTGTGTGTGTGTGTGTGTGTGTGTGTGTGTGTGTGTGTGTGTGTGTGTGTGTGTGTGTGTGTGTGTGTGTGTGTGTGTGTGTGTGTGTGTGTGTGTGTGTGTGTGTGTGTGTGTGTGTGTGTGTGTGTGTGTGTGTGTGTGTGTGTGTGTGTGTGTGTGTGTGTGTGTGTGTGTGTGTGTGTGTGTGTGTGTGTGTGTGTGTGTGTGTGTGTGTGTGTGTGTGTGTGTGTGTGTGTGTGTGTGTGTGTGTGTGTGTGTGTGTGTGTGTGTGTGTGTGTGTGTGTGTGTGTGTGTGTGTGTGTGTGTGTGTGTGTGTGTGTGTGTGTGTGTGTGTGTGTGTGTGTGTGTGTGTGTGTGTGTGTGTGTGTGTGTGTGTGTGTGTGTGTGTGTGTGTGTGTGTGTGTGTGTGTGTGTGTGTGTGTGTGTGTGTGTGTGTGTGTGTGTGTGTGTGTGTGTGTGTGTGTGTGTGTGTGTGTGTGTGTGTGTGTGTGTGTGTGTGTGTGTGTGTGTGTGTGTGTGTGTGTGTGTGTGTGTGTGTGTGTGTGTGTGTGTGTGTGTGTGTGTGTGTGTGTGTGTGTGTGTGTGTGTGTGTGTGTGTGTGTGTGTGTGTGTGTGTGTGTGTGTGTGTGTGTGTGTGTGTGTGTGTGTGTGTGTGTGTGTGTGTGTACTAAATTTTTGTTAATTCCGGAGAAACTACTAAAGGTATCGGCACGGAACTTCATATTTAGAAGTTTCATGACCAAACTTACAGTTGAAAAGCTTTTGGTTCAAAAGGGTCCGAAGGAACTGGTATAGTTTATTCTAAGCCTTTTTCAAGGATTTTGCAAATGAGCCGCCATTTCTGTAATTTCGTCAAAATAGTTAAATAATAATTTAAACTAGAGGAAATTTTGAAATTTTGTCTAAGAAATTTTTTGGCAAAATTAATAGTTTAGCTGCAAGAGCAAATTCTATTTGATCGAGATCGGTCGCATCTGCAATGATATGAAACATTGATATGAAAGGCACAAAAAAATGTCTGTGTGTGTGTGTATGTGTGTATGTGTGTATGTGTGTATGTGTGTATGTGTGTACCCGATTTTTGTGACGATTCCGGAGAAAGTACTAAAGGTATCGGGACGAAAGTGCGTATTTAGAAGTTTCATGACCAAACTTAGAGCTGAAAAGTTTTTGGTTCAAAAAGGTCCAAAGGAACTGGCTGTTTCCTCTAAGCATTTTTCAAGGATTTTGAAAATGTTCTGCCATTTCTGTAATTTCGTCAAAATAGTTAAATAATAAATTAAAGTAGAGGAAATTTTTAATAGTTTATGCCTATGATATTTTTTGGTAAAATTAATAGTTTAGCATGAAGAGCAAATTCTATTTGATCGAGATCGGTCGCATCTGCATTGATATGAAACTACATAGTAGCCTGGATTTGACAAATATTTTTTGAGCTGCTACCACAGAAATGTCTATGGCTGTCACACTCGAAAACAGCTGATTTCATCAGAGGTTGGAGAACCGCTATGGAACGTTGCCACTCTAGTGTGGCAAAGTACAAAATACAAGATTCAAATAAAATAAGGACACCAATTTGATTGTTTGTTGATAAGAAATATCAACCCGTTGTTATATATAATTGTAAAAACGACAAATTGAGAAAATTGTAAATAAAGTATAGCGATGAGTGTAGTTATATTTTAGTATGTTGGTACGGATGTAACATCTACAGTGTCATGAACGAATATAAATCTGTCAGAATTTGAACTAGCTTTTTAAACTTGACGTTTCGTAGAAATGGTATCAACCTAACATTTCCTATACAGAAATACAACAATTTTTGATTTTTTTAAATACGTATTTCTCAAAAAGCAACACAAAAAAACGTTGAAGTCACTACTACCGAAAACTACATAGCGCGATTAGCTCACATGCGACGGCGACGCTGCGCCATCGGTGACGCGCAACATCACCGCTCGTCGCGCTATTCCGTACTTTAGGCACTTGTGAGATAAATAACTATTATTCTGATGACAGTAGGTAGTGTCAAATGCTGATGCTTTGACAATACCAACTATTGATACTATTGACTATCAAAATATCTGTCAAATCCAGGCTAACTAGTTTAATTTTAATGCAAATAAAAGCTGATCTATTAATTTTATATTTTGTCATGTGCCTGGCCACATCAGATTTTTTTTTATTGTGAATATTCCTCAAAATATGAGCAATAAAGGGATTTAAAAATTCATTTACTATATTGTAAAAAATATACCTACAAAAGAGGCTATTTTTTTCTCGCGCTAGAGTGGCATTACCCCTTAAAACATCCCCTTATATGAGCGATATTCTTATCACTATTTTCCCGCCTATCTAACGAGCATTTTAAGTTCATTTACAAACAAAAAAACAATAATTTTGATCAGCTAAAAGCACAAAATCGACACTGTGCGACGGCCCGACATAAATCTGCCATTGGCATTGCCGTCGTTCGTGTTGTTTCTCCGTTTATGTACGTAGCGTAATTGTAAAACGCAGCCGGGCTAATGACAATTTGAGCGCGATTAAAATTATTAAATATTTATGAGAGACGGGGCAGGCAAGCGGACGACCGACGGTCTGACGCGAAACAGTTTCGAAATAAAACGAGCGTTAATTAAAATTCATGCACCGCTCGCTCGCTCGCTAGGCTCCATCCCTCCCGGTTTGCGGAAAATTTTAACCCGCCCCGAATGTCGTCGCCATTATATTTTTATGTGACGACAAAAGAGTTGAAAATGAAAAGTTTTAATTCATTCCGCAATGTATTTTAATAATAGATGTGAGTAATGGGCCCTATTTTATTTATTGGGTAGCTATTTTACCAGATAAATTGTCCTTAGATTAGTTTTAAACTGTTTTAAATTCTTTAATAGGTTATTCAATATTGTATATTTGCTTCTTAAAACTGGTATAAGGGTTAAATTTTGCAATGAGGCTTTGGTTTGATTTATTGGCTAACTTAGAATTGTCTGCCTGTGATTTAGATATAAAATGGATAAAATCATCATGTTTGTAGACGACAATATTTTGGAGACTGTGGCGAACTTAATAATAAAATTATAAACCCCTAACCACAACAAGTATTTTAGAACCTAAATACGTATTTCAGCAACTATGTTGCCATCTTCAGTAGAACCTAAAAAGAGGAAAAGAGAGATTAGCACTTCATAGTATCTTTACTGGATATTGTCCAAGCAAATCACTAGTGAAATCAGCTATTTTCGAGTGTGACAGCCATAGACATTTCTGTGGTGAAAGCACAAAAAAATGTTTGTCCAATCCAGGCTACTATGTAGTTTCATATCAATGCAGATGCGACCGATCTCGATCAAATACAATTTGCTCTTGAAGCTAAACTAATAATTTTACCAAAAAATATCATAAACATAAATTATTTAAAATTTCCTCTACTTTAATTTATTATTTAACTATTTCGACGAAATTACAGAAAGGCAGCTCATTTGCAAAATCCTTGAAAAATGCTTAAGGAAATTTAATTTTAATTTTGGTCATAAAACTTCTAAATATGAACTTTCGTCCCGATACCTTTAGTAGTTTCTCCGGAATCGTCGTCACAAAAATCGGGTACACACGCACAAACATTTTTTTGTACCTGGGTCAAAATGATCAGGGAACCCAAAAAGACTCATTTCCGCTAAAATCTCATTTTTTTCGGCACGATTACATTACTTTATCATATTGCGTATGATAAAGTAAAAAGGTACATCGCCAGTTGAAGATTTTTCTACATATTATAGTATATAAGGTATTTTGTATCTAATAGCAAATGAAAAGTATCTTGAGTGACATTCAAATAAGTGCATTTTGTTGGCAGTAGTTTAAGGTGTCTCCGACAATATTTAATGATATAACTTAAATTCGTAGTAAATTTGCTTGATATAAAAGAAATCAGATGCAATACTATGTGTAACTAACTACTACAGTATCATATACTGTAATACTGTGTGCGTAGACTGTTGAAACAACTTACCCTGCACTATCACACAGAAAAGTGATCTCTCGAACGAAGAGAGAATTACTTGGATGAAGTAGGTGGTAGGTTCGTATATACGCGAGAGATTATTGACTTGAACCAAGAAATTTTATATCTTGGAATAATTACTAGATTTAAGAAAGTTGTTACTTTGGTGAACTATGTAAACGGTCTTCAATGAAGTAAGAATCACTTCAGTTAAATAATTGGTGGGTTTTTATTCAGTAAACAATACTCACTTATATTAAATGTCTTATATTTTCTTGGATCAAATAACTACGCACTTGGATGGATTTACTATTACTTCGTTGGAGAAATTGACATTTTTTGGGACGATAAAATCAATTACTTCTTTCAATAGAATATTGGTTCTTCTAAAGAAACAATTTATTTGTCGAAACCATTTATCTGAGAAACTATTTTACTTAGATTGAGTATGTGGCATTGCTCGCATATACCTCACTTTCTACATCCAAGTAAATATGCATTTGAATCTAGCAAATAACTTCAAGAAATTATGTTTTCTCATTCGAAATAATCATTTTTCTGTGTGTAGTTTCTAGTTACAACACACGCCGTTTTTTTCTATCAGAAACTACAAAAAAAAGTACAGCCTTTCAGTCAATTTCAGCAACAAAACCCCTCAAACTCCCATCTTATCGCCTCGCAGCATCCACGAAACAAAAGCACCGCGCTTTCCTTTCTTCCCAATACTCTTGCTCGGCGCGCCCTTAGCCAGCACAGGTTGTCTCCGACCTACGAAAGACGTACGTCTACCCTTACCCTTAGCAAGCAGCAGCAGCACGTTCCACCCTCCCTCCCTCCCGATCCCATCAAATGGATCCGTAATGAAGTTATCCCCACCCACCAGCGAACCGCCCAACTTCACCCCCCTTCATCCCCCATCATCCCTCTTCGCCCCCTACAACCCCCACCCCATCCCCTTACGGGATGAGCCAACCCACGCGTTCTCCCAAAACATTGACTCCGCGCGCGAAGGGAGCGGGGGTGGATAGGGGTGGATAGGGGGTGGTAAGGGGGTGGTTTGGGGGGTGGTTTAGGGGGTGGTTTGAGGGGGTGGAATTGAGCGGCTCTCTTTAAGACGGGCTAATGCATATTTTGCGACCTTAAGGTCTTCTTTTGTTTGGGGGTGGTTCGGGGGTGATGGGGTTTGTTCGGGGTTTTTGCGATGTGCGGGGTAAAGTTGGGGTGCTGCGGTGCGGTGCGCGCTGCTCGAATCACAGCGTTTCGCTTTTGTTTGTTTGTTTGTTGTCGGGGAGTCGAGGCGCGTCCACCATTTTGGCGATTGGATTAGCGTTTGCGAGAAGCGATCTGCGTTTTGGTTTTTCGGTGAAACGTCGGATGCTGTTTTTGCGGGGTAGGTGGGGTTTAGAAATTGGTGAATGAGCAAATTTCGGCGTTACAAGATGTTATTTCTACTAAATATAAATTCTAGTAAATACAATACAGTATAATGGAGCAAGCGTACGTTGTCGATTCCATTGTCAAACTACCATATATTATGAAGCCATCTCCCATTCCGAGATATACATAATGTAATATTTTTACGATATTTCAAACCCACCTAAAATAAAACAAGTAAAAACAGCTGCGAGTCGAATTTAAACCACAATCTCTCCGAATTCTTATGCTAACGCTTGCATTATATCTTATTTATTAGCTCCACGCAGTTGACAAAAATAATTTATAGTATTTGAACGAAGGTACACAGAGAGAAAAGATTTCTTGTTTCAAAGAAATGTATTTGTTTGAATTTATTCTTTTGGGTCAAAACATATTTCTTTGACGCCAACAATATTTACTTCATTGAATACTCTAGTTTATTTGCTTGCAGAGATTAATTTATTTGAAATATTTATTTAAGGGGACTAAATATATATGGATACAAACAAAAATTACTTTCCTTTAAAGTAATATTTTAGTTTTGATTTTTAAAAAAAACGTTTCTTTATACCAATGAAATATAATTTTGATTCTAACATATAAATTTGTATATAAGGAGAGATTTATTTCGCTTAAAGTAATATTTTGTCTTTGGCTTAAAAATAGGTTTACTTCCGCCAAAGAAATCATATTTTGATTAAAATAAATATATTTTTAATGTCATCCAACTGTATTGTTAGATGGCGCTGTAAACTCTCTCCTCGCACTTCGTACATATCGAGAGTATAAAGCCGCGTGATCGACAGTATAGAACTTATAGAGTACAGTGCCTGCAGGTTCAAGTTGCGATTCCAAATCAGAGTACACTTTACTAACTTAACCTTGACTATATGTTGGGTTGGGAAGACCAAGCACTGGTGGAGGATGTGCGACATCCCAAAAAGGAGGCGACACATGGCGAGTCTTCCGAAAAATTCTTGTCTATTAATTCCGTCAACAAATTAATAATTTTAAGCATTTTAACACGACCAACAATTTTGTTAATTTAAATAAATGTAATTCTTTCACTCAACACAATCATAATTATTTGAAGGAAATAAATCTCATTTGTTATAATACACAAATTGCAAACTTTTTAACTGGAAACATAAGTTGTTTGACGCAAATCAATGTTCTTTCTACCAAACAAATATTTCAAATAAATGCGTTTTTATCCGCAAATAAATATTTCTTTGCCTCTATTGAAACAACAAATTTCTTTGAGTCAATGCATATTTATTTGAATCAAACAAAAGTTTCTCTCTGTGTATCATAATACTTTTGATCGCTTCATTATTTCTATTTATAAGAAATGTATTGCGCAAGTAATTGATTTACTGTACTAGTCATTTCAAACTAAACTAAAAAAACTATTGACACTAGATATGTAAAAACTTCTGCGCTTGACAATACCTAACGTCATTAGTATGAAAATATCTGGCAAATCCTGGCTAACTAGTTTTATATTAATTCAGACACAACCGATCTCGATCAAATAGAGTTTGCTCATGCAGCTAAACCATTAATTTTACCAAAAAACTGTCATAGACATAAATTATACAGAATTTCCTCTACTTTAATTTATTATTTAACTATTTTCACGAACTTACAGAAATAGCGGCTCAATCCTTGAAAAGTGTTCCAGTTTCCAGTTTCTTTGGACCTTTTTGAACAAATAGCTCTAAATTTGCTAATGAAACTTCTAAATATAAAGTTTCGTCCCGATATCTTTAGTAGTTTCTCCGGAATCGTCGACTCAAAAAACGGGTAAAAACAGACACACATACACACACACACATTCTTTTGAAAAATGATTAGGCAATCCAAAAGGGCATATTTCCGCGAAAATCTCAAATTTTTATCATACTATGTATGATAAAGTCAAAAATTGTCTTACATATTTATTGAAAATATATTTTTATGCTACTATTAAGACAATTAAAAGATCTATAAAGACAAAACAAAAATAAGGATTTGAAATTCAATTTGACATAACAATGTGTAATTCTATAAAATAAAATGGACTTGTCGAGGATTTTTAAAACAACAAATAATTGAAATTTTTGGGAATTTATTAGAAAAAGGAACATTTTTTTTATTTTAGGTTAATAATATAGTGACATACAGGCGGGATGTAAATTTTAAATAAATCAAAAATTACAGCCACAACCTAGGTTTGCACCAGGGACCTTTGCGTTTCCAGCACAATGCTCTCCCATCTGAGCTACTGATTTATTTAAAATTTACATCCCGTCTGTATGCCACCATATTATTAACATATTTTATTACTTTGACAAAGTATGCCGTTAAATATTTTAGTTTTATTTATTTATTCGAAACCAGATCTGATATAAACAACCGATTTCTTGATTTAATATAAAGAGAATCTGTGAAGCATTTGTACCAGAATTTAGATTTTACAATCCTGTGTAGATTGTGCCATTGTTTTTAACTCACGTCATTTACGTCCCATAATTTGCATTGTGACATTACAGACACAAATGTCAGCTAAGGTAAACGTCCCAAATTCAGACACCATCCTAAATTCCGACATATTTCTGTTTAGTTGTATAAAATAAGAAATCTACAACATCGAACTTTATTTTAGGACATCCGGTTTGTTGATTCGACATTACACTTATCATAGTGATTCTGGCATTAATACACCACCTTTGGAGATAACAGTTCAACTCATACCATCTCCATTAAAATAATCATTATCCTGGCCTGAAACACCCAAATAAAGTAAAAAGAAACTGTTCTTCTGTAACATTATTATCTAATGGTTGGAGAGAATATTTGTTAATAAAAAAAAGAAGAAAGCACAAAACAAAATCATTCTAGAGAATTTGGGGCATTTACCTTACTTTATTTGTCAAAATTAGGATGCTGATTATGTAACATTTAGTTGCAAAATAGGCCACAAATAAAATTAATAGATCTTTTAATTTACTAGTAATGGTTCTATTCATCATCTGCGTACGAGTAACCGTTTCTACTGTCTTCAACAAGTTATTTAGATCAACTTTTTACATGCTGAAAAGTGCTAAAAGTGCTAAAGAAGCTATCTTCATTAAATTAATTTAATCTTCATTAAATTCCGAACTAGTATCGATATCAAATTGGTATAAAGAAAATAAATTATGTTTTAATGTATTGAAAACAAACGCTATGGTATTGGGAAATAGAAATTCTGTAAACCCTACACCAGACATAGTTATCGATAACACAGTTGTTGAGATAGTGGACAAATTTAAATATCTAGGTGTAATTTTAGATAATAGTTTGAAATTTACGAGTAATATGGAATATATAGTTAAAAAGGTGAGTCGAAAGATTAGCTACTTAGGAAGAATATCTAATAAACGTACATTAAAAGCTAGAATATCTTTGTACCATACGATTATAGAACCATCTTTACTATTGCAGCGGTATATTTCTTTTGTGTACAGACAAAGACATTAAAAAGATTCAAGTACAACAAAATCGAGCACTCAGAATTTTATTACAAAGCTCCAGGTTAACCAGTGTCGAGTCCATGCTGAGTAAATGAAATTTTTTTAATGTTAAACAAGGAACGGTATATCAGGCACTCACGTTGGTATATAAATGCATAAATAATAAACTCCCAAATTATATGAGTAATTATTCAACATACAATAGTCAGCAGCATGAATACAATACTCGGCAAAAGGACCAGTTCAGATTACCAAAATATACAAAAAGCAGCACACAAAATTCATTTTACTATAAAGCACTGAATATGTTTAACACCCTACCAAGTGATATAAAAAACAGTAGTTCGCTAAGTCTTTTTAAAACATCATGTCGGGTTCATGTGTTCGCTAATTTTAAGTAGTTGATAAGTTTAGTACTTAGGAAACCAAATTTATTGTGATTATTAGTTTCTTTTAACTAAATAAACATCTTTATTATTATTAATAAAATTATAAACCCCTAACCACAACAAGTATTTTAGAACCTAAATACGTATTTCAGCAACTATGTTGCCATCTTCAGTAGAACCTAAAAAGAGGAAAAGAGAGATTAGCACTTCATAGTATCTTTATTGGATAATGTCCAAGCAAATCACTAGTGGAAGTGACGTCCATGTTAAAAATTAGCCTATATATACCCATTTGTTGTTCACACCTCAGTGAATTTTGATCATTGAAGCGTAAAAAACAAGTTTTAATTAAAGCAGGTCAAACAATGGCGAACTAGGTATAGGACCCCTGTCTGAATTTATTAATTTATCTCTATTCAAGTGAATAAAGATACTTTCCAAGCTGTTTAGTTCCCTATTATTTGACACAGCTTTTACAAGTTTTAAGTTATCTACAACTACTTTATGACCTGTGTCTAAAATATGTTGAGCCACACTAGATTTTTCAAAACGATTATATTTAAAATGAGCTACATGTTCTTTGAACCTAGTTAAAATTGTTCTTCTAGTCTGGCCTACGTATTCTTTTTCACAGTCATGACATTTGATACTATATATACCAGATTTATCAAGTACATCTACCTTATCCTTTGGGTTTCCAAGAAGGGTTTTATGCTATTATGAGTCGAATATGCTATACAGAGACTTTGTGATGTAAAAAACTTGAGGGAACTGCAATGGGTAACTGTCTCTCACCTTTTATTGCCAACTTGATTATGAGCAGATTTGAAACCAATGTAAAGTCCATAGCACCATATTTCCCTAAGACTTGGGTTAGGTATGTCGACGATATTTTTGCCATTTTTGACACCAAGAAGTGCAGTATTCAAGATTTTCTTCTCGTTTTGAATTCGATATTCAACACCATTAACTTTACTGTAGAACAAGAAGTTAACGGCCAACTTCCATTTTTAGATACTCTGGTAGTCAGGAATAGCAAAAATTTAATAGAAATTGACGTGTATCGGAAAGATACTAATACAATCAGGTTTATCCCTAATGATTCGCAGCATCCTTTTCAACAAAATTTGTCTTTTATTAGTTGTTTAGTAAATAGGTTATTGAAATTTCCATTGTCCGCAGATAGATATCAGCAAGAATTATTGTTTATTAAGAATGTTGTCATACATAATGGGTACCCTGAGAAAATAGTTGATAGAATGATTAAGAAGCAGAATCAAAAAATGTATGTAAATCAAATATCTACTTTAAATACTTTGTCTGTAGAAAAGAAGAAATATGTTAAAATACCGTTCGATTGTGCATATACAAGGGGTTTGAGAAGTATTTTTACATCACAAAATCTCTGTATAGCATATTCGACTCATAATAGCATAAAAAACCTTCTTGGAAACCCAAAGGATAAGGTAGATGTACTTGATAAATCTGGTATATATTGTATCAAATGTCATGACTGTGAAAAATAATAGGTAGGCCAGACTAGAAGAACAATTTTAACTAGGTTCGAAGAACATGTAGCTCATTTTAAATATAATCGTTTTGAAAAATCTAGTGTGGCTCAACATATTTTAGACACAGGTCATAAAGTAGTTGTAGATGACTTAAAACTTGTAAAAGCTGTGTCAAATAATAGGGAACTAAACAGCTTGGAAAGTATCTTTATTCACTTGAATAGAGATAAATTAATAAATTCAGACAGCGGTCCTATACCTAGTTCGCCATTGTTTGACCTGCTTTAATTAAAACTTGTTTTTACACTTCAATGATCAAAATTCACTGAGGTGTGAACAACAAATGGGTATATATAGGCTAATTTTTAACATGGACGTCACTTCCACTAGTGATTTGCTTGGACAATATAAAGTAAAGATACTATGAAGTGCTAATCTCTCTTTTCCTCTTTTTAGGTTCTACTGAAGATGGCAACATAGTTGCTGAAATACGTATTTAGGTTCTAAAATACTTGCTGTGGTTAGGGGTTTATAATTTTATTATTAAGTTCGCCACAGTCTCCAAAATATTGTCATTATTATTATTATTATTAATGGTGGATGCGCCGGGGTTTTTCCATAAAACCGAAACTAACTAATTTTTTCTTAATGTCAATTTCAGGTGTGGTTTCAAAATAGACGCGCCAAATATAGAAAGCAGGAGAAGCAATTGCAGAAAGCGCTCGCCCCGTCGGTATTACCGGGGTGTAACGGCGCCATGATGAGGAACATCTACCCCGGGGCGGCGAGAGGATACCAGCCCTATCCGCACCCGACGGCCATCAACCGCTATCCGCAGGTTAGTGAATTTACCGCCGGCCGCCGAATATTAATGCCCCAACGGCCACCAGCCCTACCGCCGCCGAATCTCTCCCGCCCCGTCATTCCGTCTAAACTCGGAATTTATATGCACGCGAAATATGACAACGCGAAACGCGGTTGTCGGTTTCGTGTTTTAGGGTATTTTCTGCGTTGGTGTTTGGTGGGAGCGGGGTCGACGTGCGTATCGTTAATGTATTCGGTATGTATTCGTTTTTGGTGGTTGGGATTAATTATTAAATTTTGTGTCTGGTTGGATAAATATGGTAATGATTTTTGGGTTATCTTGGAGGATTGTGTACGGTTTAGTGAAATGTTTATAATATACAAACTAGAACTAGAAAAAACTAGCAAAGGATTAAAAGTTACGCTCTTTGAAAAAGTCATTATTAACGAACTATTTTCTTTAAGGAAAACTTTAGATCGATGGAAATGGTTCATAATGTATCCTTGGTGTGTAAGACTGGTTTGCTCAGCGATGTATTTAAATCAATCATAGTTTTCGTTGACAGAAGCACTTTTGAAAACATGCCACACAACAACACACCAAATTTTAATGTCAAAACAAAATTAAAAGACCGACCAATGTTGTCTGTATCCTTCTCACATTCTGTTGTTCATTCTGCTTAAATATTATGCACTTTCCAGCATTTTGCTCAATGTTGGAATTTTACATCAATAAACTACAAAAGAACCTACCACAGAAATAAGAATTCATAATAATAAGAGCAAACCAGAAATAATTTGGAAAATTATAAGTACGTATATGATCAAAATCAAGAAACAGCACAAGAATTGGTGAGTTGATTACACAAGATGATAAACTCTATTAATAAACTAAATTGACAAACAATTAGCATTTGTTTAAACAAAAATATACGATGTCACGAGCATAATTTTCCATTTTTTGGTAGAAAATATTAAAGTATTGCATTTTTTGTCACAACGTTGCGGACATATATTCTTTTTTTTAAGGAAATTATTTTTGAGAAATTACTAATAGATTGTTGGCATTGTTTGTCATTAATTAACCAGTTGCATTTGTTTAAACAAATACCATCTGTAGATAATGGTACTGACGTATTTTTTTGACAAAAAACATTATTGTATTTCTTGTCCTTTTTTTCTTGCCAAATATGTTAACTAGAAAAAAGAAGAAAAAAAACTAGAAAAAGAACAATTTTTCAATAGAATGGGCTACATTGTACAATTTAGGTTCTTCATATTACGTCTTCAAAATCGACGTTATTTTAATATTGCACTTCTAACCTCACAAAAATACTTTCTGAAAAGATAAACTATCCAATCCTGTAGCCTTTTAAAAACGTCTTTTGGTATAAAACAGTTAAAAACTGACATTAAGGAAAATTACAAAGACAATGTTACAACTCTTAGTTACTTCTAATAAGTTACACTTAAAAATGTAAATTAATAACGCAAAACAACATGGAAAAAATGTCAAGAATGCTTTGAATTCACGTATGAAATCCTACTAAAGATCACAAATGAATTCAGTTGTCAATTTTCGTTGATTAACAGCGTCATCAGAAGTAAAATGAGGCATCTGAGAGAATAGCAAGTTGCTCGTGCTGTCGCCCTTATTCAGCATGGCCACTCTATTCAACATGTTAGCAGGGACCTTGGAGTTTCCCCTTCTGGTATTCAGCATTTATGGAATCGGTTTCGGGAGACTGGCCAATATGTTAGAAGAGCTCGACCAGGTCGAAATCGAAAAACTACTCAAAATCAAGACCGATTTCTTGTTCTTTCCTCTCTACGTCAGCGTACTGCCACAGCACGAGACCTCCTAAACGACCTAAGACGAGCACATGGAATACAAATTTCTGATCAAACTGTTAGAAACAGATTAAGAGAAACGAATTTGAAACCAAGAAGACCTGTCCGCGCACCACGCCTTACGCAGCATCACAAATCAGCGCGAATGAGGTTTGCTCTGGATCACAGAGATTGGCAACTTCGTCACTGGACGCCTCTACTGTTTACAGACGAGTCCAGATTTCGCTTAACTCGTTGCGACGGTCGAGCA
The DNA here is from genome assembly GCA_964023965.1 of Melinopterus prodromus. Lineage (NCBI taxonomy): Eukaryota > Metazoa > Arthropoda > Insecta > Coleoptera > Scarabaeidae > Melinopterus > Melinopterus prodromus. Next base: position 62,224,873 of record OZ030394.1, read on the forward strand.
CGTGTATATAGACATCCTGGTGAACGCTACGCAGCCGCTACTATACAGGAAGTGGATAATTTGGTCGTGGATCTGTGATGGTTTGGGCTGGAATCAGTATAGACAACAAAACTGATCTTGTTGTGGTTCCTGGTTGAGTAAATGCCATGAATTACATCGAAAACATCTTTGAGGATCATGTGGTGCCTACTGCATATGGCGTCGATCAAAATTTCATCTTAATGCAGGACAAAGCAAAGCCACATACCGCCGGCATTACCAGAAACTTTTTACAAGAACGCGGAATTCAGGTCATGGAATGGCCGGGATTAAGTCCTGACATTAATTCTATTGAACACGTGTGGGATCAGCTTCACCGATGTGTTCGCAAGCGCCCTAATCCACCTCGTGGAGGGCATACACTGTATTAAACCTCACCAATCCACAGAAAACCCGACCGTCATCGATACAGTGACCAGTCATTTCCATTTTGTTTTGCGTTATTAATTTAAATTTTTGAGTGTAACTTAGAAGTCACTAGAAGTTGTAACATTGTTTAGCAGTCTATAAGAAAACGAAATAGTCCGTTAAATCGTCACCATTCGTCATACAGTTCTCGGCAGCTGAGGTATGCGGTCATATTAATTGGGCGTCGATCATTTGCATATTATTTAAGCGTCGGGACGCTACGGCGTCGGACCTGGCGTCGCCGTTTCGGTTTACCGTCTGCCGGTCTCACGGCGACGTCGGCGGCCGCTTTTGGAGGAAATGCGGTCTCGGATAAACTAATCAGCCAACCTGTTTGACCTCGACTAATTCGGTTGCCTGCATCTCGCTAATCATCGTCATTCGTCAAGGACCAAGGTCGCCACAACCCCCCTCCTACCGTTCCTTCCGAGCGCCCACAACCCCTTGCACGTCAAGGTAGAATATGATACTAAGTATAGACGCTTAAGATGGGGTTCGAAATAAGTAGGCAACCAAATATACTTCATAATATTATTATTGTACTAGTGCTCCGCGAGCTTGTTGCAAGTGCTCCGCAAAATTATGAAAGCCAAAGTTCATTTACCGTATGTGATTGAAATAATAATATTTGTATTTGTATATTATTAACGTACAAAACATTTTAACTTCAATAAAACTAACAATTATAGTATATTATAATACAAGAAGACACCCAAAATAATAGATGGAGCAGGGCAGAAAGACCTAGGAAGCCCGTTCGAACACCAAATGAAATTTATTAAATGAAACTAATTGTGTAATAAACCTGTACAAAGCTGGATGTTGAAATAAAGATTATTACTACTACTATAATGCATGTGTTAAAAGACAAAAATTGGCGCACGAGTTACTTTGTTATATACTATCTTTTCTACCTTGCGACATTAATTTTACATAAATTTCGAAAAATGCGGTTATCTTACAATTTAAACTAATTTTGTATTCAACAGTTGGTAGTAAGTGTAAAATTAACAACTACGACTGACGCGAACCAATAGCGATTGAGATGTCAGCCTTATTTGACACTTGACGTCAATATCATAAATCTTGAAAAACCAAAAGTTACTAAAAGTTTGTGTTCTACTGTTTTCATAATGACACCGAAAGCGGTTTCGTTATCAGCAGAACGCAAAGTAGAAAAAGACATTTACAATTTTCAAATAGTAGTAAATATGAATAAAATAAAGAAAGAATTGAGAACATAATACAATTAAAATAAAAATGGATATAGCTCTGCTACACATGCCACATAAAAAGTTCTGAAAATATGTAAACATTTTGAAATATATTTCCTAAAATAAAGATAATAAATATGATGTTTTGATAATATATATTTTTGCCCTCATCTACATATCATCCACATGTTATGTGCGGATTTATTAAGCCTTAGATTAGTGTAAAGTTGTATTAAAAATGAGCTTATCAAAACTACTTAAGTAGGTGGTACGTAACTGCTAATATAAAGAATCTAGCCAAATTACCTAAATATTTGACAAACCTTAGTTTTGAAAGTTTTAGTATATTTAAATTTATATTACCGCGAACATGTCAGATGCTTGGAGGAACTATCACAATATACCAAATAGGTGGCGGCATTTACAACCACCAGGTGATAGTTCACGAACAAAATTTTGTGGGGCCAGAAAATCAAAACATACACACACACAAAATGTGGAATTATGTGAATACGGGCAAAAAGAAAACTTCGGAAGCAATTCGGTACATCGAGAGTGCTTTTTCCCTCAAACATCCAAGAGTTGGTTTGTAGAAATAAATTCCAAAATTCCCGTTATGTTCTAAATTTATACAGAAATAAATCTTTTTCTTTTCTGTATCAGACTAATGATTTGCGCCACAAATAAACTTCATTGGAGTATTCATTTTTCAATTCGGTAAAAAGTTAGAGGTGAAAAAAATATCAATAAAACCGTATTTTAAACGGCTACAACTTCTTAAGGAATTGAGTAAACCAATAAGTCAATTGGACCTTTTTACTCGGAATGACCTTTAGTTTTGAGTAAAAGTTATGTCGATTTATTTGGTGCTCCGCAAATTTTTCGTATGATCAAAAGTGCTCCCTGACTTCAAAAAAGGTTAGAACCACTGATCTAAACAGTGAAACGTTTGACTAAAAAGTATCTGCTAGATTAACTTATATATTTTCTTTTCTTTTGCAGATGAGTTCAAGTTCCTACCCTGGAATGGCGCAGTCATTTTCTATGTCACACAGCACAAACATGAGCACAGTGGCAGGGATGCGACAAGATGCCATGGGTAAGTCGTTATTCCATATTTTACCCATTCGTTTTAGAAAATACATATTCAAAAAAACATCTTCTATCAACATATAAGCTTTAATTAAATTCTTCTAATTAAACACACGCGATCTCAACTACATTTCTACATTTGAGCCAATCAAGATTTCAAGCATCTTACGTATATTGACGCCATATGCAGTACCTATTGCAATTCCAAATATATAGGATTAATCGGGAGCGCTAGACCAAAAATCCATCTTGAAGCGGATATGAAACGTCTTGGGAGCGTCGCTCGATATCTTCTAGCATCCGACCGGAAGTACGGCCATTTCCGCCGAGCCATCAAACTTTTTAAAGCTCTCTACATCCGTACAGAAAATATCATTTTCCAATTACCTTCTTTATATACAGGGTCCTGCAACTAAGCTCCCGTCTTCTGTAGCTCACTTACTCATGAAGCTAATAGTTTGACATTTTGCAGGCTTACCCTGTACTTCAAGGTACAATTCAAGAAATTATTTTTTATTATACAGGGTGTTCCAAAAATGTGCAACGCCATGGTAATATATTTTTTTAAATTGCATGCTATACATTTTTCTACACATTTGGAAGCCTTTTATGGTTGCCTTCATATCACCAAAATTTTATTGAAATCGGTTGAGTGACCGCAGCGGAAAGAAATAAAAACAAAAAAAAAATGATTTTGCATCGTAGGCTTTAAAAATCAATAAAAACCACAAAATGCAGCTCGTTAATAAAATTTTGCGACGTGCTTATTAAGTTATATGTAATAGTCTCATTAACCAAGTGACATTGATCCAAATTATACAGGGTGACCAAAATCGAGTGTCAAACTTGTCAAACTTCAAAGCGCGCTATTGTTCTTATTTTAAATTGGAACCCATAATTTCTTTTAGGTGAACCGATGCGAAATTAAAGAATAAATATTGTTTCTGAATACAACCCCATCACAATTCCCAATATTTTAAAAGTTATTCGCCAAAAACTCATTTTTCAACGTTTCCAACGGCAATTTTAGGTAATAAAAATATCGTACGTGGAGTTGAAAAACAATTTATTACATAAAATATAACGCAGAGAGGTATTTTAGATTTTACTGTACTTAATTAAGTAGTTATTCAATTGCTAAATTTACTGAAAAATTTACCTATAGCCACATTTCCGTCCTTACCGCTATAGGTAAATTATGCAGTAAATTTAGCATTTGAATAACTACTTAATTAAGTACACTCAAATCTAAAATACGTCTATTATTTTTTATGAAATAAATTGTTTTTCAAAGCCACGTACGATATTTATTATCTAAAATTGCATATAGCATGCATATAGCATGCAATTTAAAAAAATATATTACCATGGCGTTGCACATTTTTGGAACAGCCTGTATAATAAAAAATAATTTCTTGAATTGTACCTTGAAGTACAGGGTAAGCTTGCAAAATGTCAAACTCTTAGCTTAATGAGTAAGTGAGCTACAGAAGACGGGAGCTTAGTTGCAGGACCCTGTATATTCAAGTAATATTACTTTACTTGCATCGTTCCTTAAAAAGAGCCGGCCGTCCAAATTAAGAACGCAAACTGTCGCATAACACGCCGACCTTTGTCAACGCCTGCTATTTCAAGGCTGTATAATCGCGATCGGACTTTTTGACGTTCCTGTAGTTTAAGAAGAGTGGAATCGAATGGTGTTGGTTTTATTAAGATTGAACAAAGGGTCAACGAGATACAGCCTATTGAATATCCCGATGTTTGCCAATATTTCTAGTCACCTAAGCAGTTATTAATTAATTACGGATACTAATTTACATATTTCGGATCGGACTATTCCACTTTTAGAGTGACCGAAGAATGCTCGTTCGAACAGTGTTAGTTTCATTGCAATATCTCTCAGGGTACTCGAGTAATAAGCATTTTTCTATACACGTAACTTCCCATAAGGGGGCCTGGAAGCCGGCCGTCCAAATTAAGAACTCATTTTGGAGCGATTTCAAAATCTAACGCGATGTAAGATCCTTCGAATACAGCCTTTATCCCATTTTTGAGATATAGACAAAATATTTTGGATCGTTTTTTTCCATATAGCTAATTGTTGTTTCTTTCTATATTCTTTTAGGCATGAGTGCAGAAGATGAATGGTACAACAAGAGTTTATCGGCCCTAAGGATGAACACGTCGCACCACCCCAATTTAGCAGCCCCCATGTTACAATACCAGACGTAATCGAAGAGGAATTACTGAATTACTAAGTTTTAATTTCGAACTAAAGCAATTTGGGTCGGTCACCCGCCTCGATAACTACCCCGATAATTACAGGGTAAATTTCAGGGGAAATTCCATTAAAAAACTTCTTGAATGCAGCAACGAGCAAAATGCGACCGACCTGAAAATCTAGTCACAAAAGAGCACGGCTCAAATATATGTAAATCAAACAAACTGCAGGATAAATTCAAACAATAGCAAGATAATCTTTACTTGTACTTGTGTTGTTATTGGCGTATTGTTTTTAGTTAAATTTTCCTACAGATTCGAGTATAAAAAATAGATTTTTAAGTGTTTTGTCCAACTTATGATAAATTGGCTTTACTAAACACTATATACTTATACTGCTAAAAGAAATAGGGAAACAGGTTTTTTTTCGAAACCTGTAACTTTTTAAGCTGTCTTGAGATTGGTAACGAAATATTAAATTACCAAAATTTTCCAAATTTCTCGTATTTTCGGATGTCAGCACCTTTTCAACAAATGGCATTGCTTTTTCACAGCAATGTCGTTACTGGAATGGTGTAAAACAACATTTTACACATCCTAGACAAAGCCAACATTTCAAAAAAATAAACTGTGGTGTTCTATAATATATCAACAGAAATATTTGAATATCTATCATTCAATGACTAAAAATGCGTATACGAATAACATACAATGGTTAGAAAATGCAAACAATTAGGGACTTACCAGTTGTTTTTCAGCAGTCAGGTCCAACATTCGGTCATAGGGCACTAATAAACACACGCAATACCAAAGAAAAAATCACAAAAGTACACATTCACAACGCGAACAATAATCAGCTGATCTAAAACCGGGTGGCGACATCACACGGCAAAACTAGAATTAAGAAGCGATCCACAATACTTGCAAAATTTGAGAAACCCTGTAGAGGTTATATTAGAAACTTGTAAATAAACAACGTCACTTTTTACCGCACAACTTCACAAATCCGCGTGCGTCATACACTAGCAATAACCAATAACCCGGTCAAACAAACACAACCGAAAATACCATACAGAGCAAATTTTGACAGAACAGACCGAACGCCGCCTGGGGGTGATATTGACAATTAGCAGTACAATTGAATCGCCGAGTTCAAAAACAGTTATACATATCGAGATTGTATACATGTCCATAGGATTTACTGAGGACTTGTACTGTTTTCGAACTCGGCGATTTAATTATTAACGGCCATTTCTCGGGGTAAAAGTTGTACCGAAAACGTAGGATTACCGGCAAATGTTGACATTTGATTCGTACGCTGCGCCGCAAGCGGTCAAACTAAGAATTACACAGGTATTGTCTTATTGGTTTGAATTTAGCGGTGGAGGGGTACGTAATATACCGCGTGTGCCGGCTTAAGACTCGACAAACGTTGTAGACAGATTGAAAATTAAACAATATAAGACTCGACATACGTAGACGGATTGAAAATTAAACAATAAATAAATTCGTAAAGTAATGCCATTTTATCTGGGTGATTATGGACAAAATTTTAATGACAAAAACGTCACTATCTAGTCGTTCAAATAAACTGTGATAATTAATTCATATTTTTAAGTACGCAATATAATCTTTATTTATTATTTTTATTATATTTTAACGAATCAAAAGTAGTAATTAGTGTTGAAAAAAAACAACGTCCAAATACATCTGATATAAATAAGCAAAGAAACTATGGATTTATTTAAAAATATTTTAATAAATTAATATTATTTTAGTTCTTAAAATCTTGTAAAATTGTTATTGTTTGAATTTCAAGCAGACGAACAAATAAGAAAATTGTAAAAAGATGATGATCATCCTACTTTTAAATTGTGTGACTTTTGGGTAAATGTATCATTTCCTACGTGTACGTAAATAATATTTATAGGTAATTCGAAATCCTATGAGCAGAGAAAAATAACGACACTCCTGAATGTTTTAGCTTAAAATAATGAGAAACGTCACCAAACGTGTGATTGTTTTTTATTTGGGAGACAGATCTTTATACATAACTTATAAATATTGGTATATAAATATTGATATTATTATTATTATATGATGTGCCATATTCGATGTATTATTATGATTATTGTGTGTCGTACGTCTTAGATACTAAGAGTATATGTAAAATTGTACATATAAATATGAAAATAAAATATTATTAATTGATTTGTTCGTTTAATTATTTTAGAAAATTGATTCAGTATAACGATTTTTCGAGAAAGTGATAAATGAAAAATGTATAATATTGATTACTCTGGGGCACTACTCTGGGTAGATTTTGAGAATGGATATTTTAATATTTTCTTAAACAAATCTAACACATAGATAAGTTGAATGATTCAAATTTTTCCATGCAAGTTCTTTTGCCAGTATTCTCTTAAACAAATCTAACTCAGATCAGTTGAATGATTCAAGGTTTTCCATGCAAGTCATTTATTAAATAAATCTCCCGACTTGCAAACAGTATCACACTGATAAGTAATATATTTTTTTAAATCTAACACAGATAAGTTCAATGACTCAAATATTCTACGCAAGTTCTTTTGCAAGTCTTTTATTAAATAAATCTCCAGACTTGCAAACAGTAACACATAGATAAGTAGTATTTTTTTAAACAAATCTAACACGTTGCATGATTAAATTTTTCCATGCAAGTTCTTTTGCAAGTCTTTTATTAAATAAATCTCCAGACATGTAAACGCTAACACATAGATAAGTTTTATGACGCAATTTCTTTTGCAAGTCTGATCTTAAATAAATCTCCAGACTTGCAAACGGCATCACATTGATAAATAGGTATACCAACCTGCACATAAATTAACACAAAACAGAAATAAAAACAAAATTCGATTGTACTTTAATAAAGTATATTTAGCTCTATGAAATACACACAGAATAAGTACCTAACCTAGACTATGCGACTATTCTAAGTGCATAAAAAATGTTGTAAAGGGGCCCACTAAATCTCCCCGGACGATACAAATACAAAAAAAACGAAACAATAGAAACTAATTGATACATTGTAATGAAATAAACTCAGTAGTCTTGCCTAATGCATTTTATTGCTATGTCAATGATATCTTGCGCATCGAATTCTTTGATCGGCAGGGCGATGGCATTTTACATTAGAAATATAGAATGGTAAACGTTACTATTAATAAAGCAAAAAAAGAATAACACATAATCATATTATATACATAAATTATAAGCAATTAAAAAGAAACTAGTGCAAGTAATTTTTCGTGAACAATCTTCCAATTAAAATTTACGCTAGCGCCTAAAAACAAACTTATACACCTACAGACGAAGAGAAAATAATTTCCGACACAATAAATAGCACGACTAACGTTATTTCCTAACCTCAATATCGCTAGGCATCGGAAGAATACAAAATTCCATGAAGAAATCAAATAAGCTTAAGGAGATCCGTATTGCGAAATAGGTAGATATAAAAATGTTACGATAGTAATAATAATAATAATAACTTTGATCTAGCCTACTTAGTATAAAAACATAACCTCTTTATCGCCGAATAAAACTCGTTCCAATTCGCGATATTATACTATATATATATGTGTATATGTACAATATGAACAATTATTATCGTTATTAAACCCTCGCTTATTAATAGTAGTAGTAATAATAATAATATTAATAATAATGATAACGCAAGCCGGAATCGTAAAAAATCGGTTAAAATTTCCCTCGGCTCGCGTTAAAAATCCTCCAACTGTTCAGCAACAACTATCCTAGTATCACTGTATTACAATAAGCCATTCCGATCATTTCCAAACAAAAATACTCCAACATACGAGAAACGTTGCCTAGCAAAACGCACGCATAAAATAAATAATAGCAAGCAAATAATCGTTAATATTTAGGGATGAACACAATAGAACTAAAAACGTCCCCTTAACGGACAAACAGGCAGAGAATTCAGCAGATTCGGGAAAATCTAAACTTACTAACCGCGTATAAAAATAGATCATCGTAGTTCTTGTTTTTTTTAACTATTTCTACGAAACTAAAAACGGTAGTAGTAGTAGTAGTAAAAAATTGTTAAAATTATGAGGAGACTTAACGTCATCATTTGCTAGCTTGTGCTGGCGCTGAAACTTTCAAGGTCTTCAAGTCTTTTTTGGGGGGAGTCGGCGACAAGCAGATAACGTCGCCGGTACTTCCGTTGTTCTCAGCGTTTTCGTCCGTTTCCATCTTGACCTCTTCATCTACTATAGGGCCGTTTTCTTTCTCAAAGTCTTTTAGGACGCTATCCAAGTTGTATCTGTAAAGCGAGAGTTTTAAGGTTAAGGTTTTTAATGTCTTAGAAAGGGAGAAGACAAGAAAAAACATGTATTCTATACAGGGTGAGTTATTAGTACCATGGCGATCGATAGATAATAAATCATTTGAGAACGAAAAAAATTTTATACAAAATTTGTTTGGATTCATGTTGAACTTAGTAAATTTCGGCATCACTAACACCAAATCAGTGAGAGCCCATAGTTTTACTTGTTTTATTTTAATGCAGTCACGATCGATCTCGATCGAATAGAATCTCATGCAGCTAAACTATTAATTTTATATATTCTATGATAAGACATCTTTAAATTGTCGTAATCTCAAAAATTAGTAAAACTAGGTTTTTAAGGTGTTCAATATATCTAAATCCCAGGAAAGCGATTCGAATACGATAAATAATAAATAAACGTACCGTTTGCGATAGTTCACAAAGAAAGACCTGACGTGGTGCTCCGTCTTGTTACCGAGCACTTCGGCGATGCTCTTGAAGTCCTTTCCGTACTTCCTCACCCCCTGAACCGCCAACAGTAGTTCCTCGTTTGTCCATCTGGCGTTCACGCGAGAGTTATTCTCCCCAGCAGGGCGCAGCTCTTCAATGGAATCGGAATGCTTCCGCTTCAGCGAACTGATAGCCTGCTTATTCTGCTGAATCTGCAACAATAGAGAATACATTGAGCACGTCTCATACAATAAAATTAGACAAATATATTTATATATTTTATAATCGGTTCCAGTTAGGATTAATTTAAATCAAACAAAAAGACTTCCGATCCCTTGTGTTTATTATTAGTATTAAATTATTACGGTCGTAACCGGAATTAATCGTAACTGGAATGCCAAAGATTCAGCTGCTTTGGGGGTTCACGTTCGAACCTGCAAAATGAGATACGTAAAAAACAAATTACTAAAAACTATAAACGACAATAATAATAATCGAAATAATAATAATACGCAGGAGACACCAACACGCAAGCACAAAACCAAAAAACGACACACGCACGCTTTTTTCTGAGGTTAAAAGAAATGTTTTATGTGTGACGGGCGTGACGGATGAAGAAAAACAAAAGTGTGAAAGTTGAGTGGTGGGGGGGGGTGTGACGGTGTGGTTGGTAGAGGTTAGGTTAGGTACTCACTTGTCGCTGTAGGGCGTCCCTCTCCCTGTCCATAGCCCTAAGCATAAGTACGCCTGCGCCTCCGGTCGCCATCGCCGCCAAGTCATCGTGATTGATGTACATGCCGCGAGGCGGCTTGCGCTTGTGGCGCCCCCCTGACGGGGCGCCGCGCTTGCCCCCCGTCGGCCCCGACGTGGGCCTCAACAATCCCGTTCGTCTACATTTAAGATGGACGTGTCATTGATCATGATTATATTCATCAAATTCAGAGAAAAATAATAATAAAAAAAAAAACACAAAAGAAAAAAACAAAGATTAGGTCTCTCGCAGTCAACAGTTCACGCAGGATAAACGCGGGACAGCACATTCTACTTCCAATTTCCAATGTCGAAAACTGAGATTTAAATAAGTAATCGGGTACTTATGTTGGTCGGATTGGTTATTTTATGAACCGGTGTTGAATGTTTTCTAAAGGTTGTTGGGGATGGTGAATTATAGGTTGGTACTGCTGTTGCAAACTGTCAAAGTCAACTGACAGGCAATTTTTGCTTATTGTTTTGGGGTTAGGTTTCCGCAAACATACCATTTTATCTGAACACTCGTTATAAAAAAAGACACTTGAAACTTCGGATAACATGAAAACACTTATTTATTTCTTATTGTTACAGTAAAAAATTGAGAAAAGTTATTTTTTCCATTTGGCTGTTACACACTGTATATGGAGTCCTAGAGGCACAAAAATATTGTCCATATACAGGGTGAATTATGCGAGTTGCATATATGTATTAGATGTGCGATACAGTGTAATATCCAGTGTATCCCGTGTATACAGTGTATACAGTGTAGCATATAGTAATAATTTATTTACGTAATAGTCAATAAAGTCAATAAATCACCAGGAATGTTGTGGGATAGTTATAATGTCCTCCATTTTTAATGTTTTTTGGGGTTTTAAATCGAAATCTGATGTTTGCTAACAAACTATCTTAACGCAACATTAAAAAATTGCAAGAAGTTAAAAAAAAGTTAAAAATCTAATTTTCTGGCGTTTTCGTTTTGCTTATAACTCGAAAACTATCAACTTTTCGTAAAAATTCACTACTCACTACAAAATTCACTATTTAGGTTTTTCTCCAACATACCATTCGGGCTAAAGCGATGTTTGAAAATTAGGGTACTGTGATGTCTCTGCAAAGACCCCCTTTCAAAACAATGGAGACAGACTGCTTTAAAATATTATGCGTTTCCAATAGCTACTATTTATTTATTTATTTATAAAAAAAGCATATTTAAACTCACATTGAATTCAAATTCTGTGCAAATAAAATTCCGTCTTGTCTTTTCTTTTTAGTCAGTTTCCCAGTCATCCGCAGCAAAAAAATAAACAGCCGAAAAATTAAAATTTTCACATTTTTTGCATTTTTTTGTACCATAAAAGCATATAAAATGGAAAAATCAAAACTACTCACTAACTTTCCCATTAGGGGCCCTTTTGTGCACATATTGACTGTATTACATCGAAACGTACGGGGTTTAGGTTTACTTTAGCAGTAATTTGAAGTTTTATGTCAACATAGTCCCAGTAGATTCAGAAAAACATCCTCAACATCATTTCAAAATGTTTTATCCGTCATCAGCAAACTTCGGTATTTTTGGGCAACACTTCATGACGAATTTTTTAATTATTAACTTAATTAATTTCAATAATAATATCAATGATCAGTAAACATTTTGATATGATGTTTGGGACATTTTTATGAATCTGTTGGTATTATTATGAATCTGTTGGTATTATTATATTTCCCGTGTTTAAAGTATAAAGTATTTTATGCCTATTTTACTTAAGAATATTTTTGTTTATTTAAAATAATAATAAAGTTTAGAGCGCCAATGGAAGTAGAAGGTGCTGCATTTCCATAGTATAACGTAGTATAATTTGTAATTACTGATAGTTTCTGCAACTGAATTTTCTGCGCAATAACAATAGAAAAGCAAACATTCTCAAAAGATAAGTAAACAAAGTAAACATTTCAAAAAACTACTACAATGACAGTTTCCTTACTTACGCAAAAAAAATATTCCCGACTCCTTTTTAGAATGATTACCAATATGAAATAAGTTACATTAAAGCAAACGTAAAAGCAGACCGAAAAGTCTAGTTGTGTAATTTTAGTCACTACTACATTAACATAACTTAGAAACGTTATACAGGCAGTCCAAAAAAACAATATACTAAACTATTGCGACAGAAAATTTAGTTGCTATTTAATTTACCCGATGCCAAAACGACAGAAACTATTTATTTATTTTTTTCGATAATTTTCATCACTCACCGGAACATTCACACATCTCTTTTCCCTACTTTATAAGAGCTAAACGTACCTCCAGTGCAGATAGCAGGAGTTACAGAGGTGCCCCTTCGGAGTCACTTGAGTGACAGTACAGATGACGCCACAGTTAGAGCACGTGCCACCCACAGCCTGCGCACAATCACACGTACACAATCAGTCATACAGAGCGTACCTTTTGTTTTTTTTGGTTTTGTCGGTTGGTGCTACCAGCCAGCGTATGGGTGAGATGCAAATGATAAATGAACGAACGAAGAATAACATGTGTAATAGAATTAATGGACGTGTCTTTTAAAATTTTTGTGATGTGAATGAATGGTATAATTCTATTATGTAAAAGGGAGTTTTTCTTGCATTAGTGCGTGTTTCTGTTAGTTGCGGTGAGTTAACGCCATGCTACGGAAAGAAAACAACGGAAGGCGTAAACTGAAATCGCAAATCGGAAAATTTTGGTCTGATTTCTGTACCTCGCGTTGAAGGTTTTTAATGAACATAGTTGATGTAAGCAATGTCTCTTTAAAAAATGTTCAAAAACAAGGAAAAGGAATTTCAGTATTTATGAAAATCATTTATGCAAATTTTGGTGTGAACTACAAATATAGAAATGCTTTCCAATGGCAGTTGCGTCTGATTATTGTCTGCGGTAATACATTATAAAATATAATTAAATGTTAACTATAAGAGCACAAGTTATTTTCTTCTGAACATCTCTAGACTTGCACTCTGGAGTATTGTAGTGCGTATTTGAAATAAGTTGGCAACCATGTTTACAATAGTGACGATTGTGAAAGTACCATATCATCGACTAGAAAACTCAAACACAGTCCAGTTTGAATATTTGTAAAAATAGAAAGCAATACATTAATTTCTTTAGGTTATACCATTCGTCAAATGTAATAAATACGAAATAAAAACAGACATGTGCATAGTAGCGCCATCTACATGTGGTGATTTTTTTATTTCGGAGCTTCGGAGAGAAGTTTGTTACAGTTCGCTATTTGTATTGAGACAGGAGCCTTAATGTTAAAACTGTATTTTGCAATGAAGGCTGAACATATACAAGTTTTTCTTGTTTTGTTGTACTAAAATGAACTAAACAATGCAAATACATTATTAATTACATCACAAATTATAGAGACCATTTCGTATGCTGTGATTTCTTAATTTGTGCAGCACAGATTAGTTGGGTAACCTAAAAATCCTTGTCCTATTGACAGGTAATAAATCAACAAGCCATTATTTATTATCAATAAACTGCAATGGCAAACTTAAGAGACATTTTATCAGATCGATTGATATCTATCTAACCTGTGTTGGTGCAATCCGACATAAAAACAATTAATAATTCTATAAAAAAATTAAATCTAAATATAATAAAGAAACACTGCATACATATTTGCGGTTAAATTCAAACCGTACCGTCGTATCTTAAACAAACATTTGCGATTTCAATCACCCTTTAAATCATACAAGAAAAAATAAACATCTCAACCAACTTTGTGCACTTGCATCGATAGAAAACTCACCGTAAGCAGTATCGATGCATATGCAAAAAAAGCATTCAAAAAAATCGAACAAGTTAGACCTAATAAATCTATAATAATAATAATAATAATAAAAATCTAAAAGTAACGATATCCAAGAAAAACACGACGAATGCCAATAAAGAAACTAAATCAAGCGGAAATGCTGAAAAAAGCGGGAAATATGAATAGGGTTTCGGAACAAAATGACATAAGAGTAGAAACGGATGTAAAAATAAGAGAATAGAGTGCTGTGTCGCTTTCTATCTAAGGTTATAAGCGCTACCTGCGTGGAATCATCGGTAGTTTGGCCGGCCCTTGTGGGGGAGCCGCTCTTCCGTCGAATACCACGGTGTATTGTCCACTTCTGCAAATTGGAATTACACAGCGTTTATAGCGGGCTTACGACAACATAACGGTACACCTTTCCGCATTTACGTCACTCTCTAGACAGCCTAGACAGGTCCACTTGCAAAGGACTCCAAAAATGTGTTCAAATGTCAGTTAATTTATAGTTTGACATACAGGATTGTATCGCAATGCTTCATGTTATACTGGACGAAACAAAAATAACAAAAATTGTCTTTTTAATACATTGTCTATCGCTCTATTTCGTCTGTTACCATAAGGGCGAGTCTACGATATGATTTTTTGCAAAACAAATAAAAAATTGTTAATTTTAGCCTATTATTAAGCAAAGATGTAATGTTTGTATAGATCTAGTTAATTAACACGTTCCATATTGCATTTCTTAAAAGAAATCGATAGTAAAACCACAATGATTAACTGAATAATAACAAATACCGAGGTACTTTCAAAAATAAAAATTCAATATATAATTAAACAAAAACAATTTGCTCTGTGAATGATGTCGGACATAACTTATTTGAACAGATAGTACTCTAAATGAAGATTTTATGACAAATTTATACAGGCTGTCACTTTTTTTCCAGAATTTTTTTTCAAATAGGTAAATGTCGTACTGAGTAAAAAGTTTCTATGTACTTATTTGTTTCTCCATTTATTCCTTTTTATTTTTATTATTATACTACAACTTTTTATTTATTTCTTTTTTTTATGCTTTTCCATTGTCTCGTGTGTATTTAATTTTGCTTATTTTTCTATATTTCAAACAGTTTCAATTTGAACAAAATTTAAAAAAAGACAAATATGTCCATTTTAGATGTGTTAGTCAGAACAATATTTATTACAGAAAAAAAAGCTGATACAAAGTTGGGCACCCGGTGACAATACACAAGTCAATAAAAATAAATGAAACTTTTTCAAAAGTTTTGCAACAACTCTGAATTCTTTTATAAAGTGTAGTTTTTAAGAAATGTATTTTTTACATAAATTTACTTAGGCATATATTAATTGAACTGTTTTATTTATTTTTTAAATATAAAACCGGTATTCAATTGTCACAAAAAATTGTTTTTGTAAAACTGACATAATCTAGTAAACCAGTTGTTCATCGTATTGCAAAAAAATACCTCATATCATAGAATCACACATATATTCTTTTGTCAGTTATCTTATTGCGAGTAATAATCACAAAATAAGTGACACATAAGAACAGTCTGCGATTTCCAACGTGTATATTTGCATGTAGTATGCAGTGGTCAATAAAAATAATACTACTAATACAGGTGATCAAGTTATCACAACTATTTTGAAAATAAAACATTATTTTTAAAGATTGAACTGCTGCATGACCTAATGTATATAACCATGTCCAACAAGGCCGCCATCTTGTCTCAATTGATAAAACCACAACTTCTGAAAATGAACCTGAAAAATTTCGTTGTCTTCGAAACACAACAAAGTTAAGCTCGATTTTCAAATACCAACGATGAACAAAGTACAAAAACAGGCTAAAATAAATAGCCATATAAATTGTTTGTGTACTCTATTTATCAACTACACAAAAAAAGTTATTATTGAAACACAAAATTGTATGTAACGTTAAAAATTATGCAAACGTCAATACTCATGCTACATTAAAGAACCAAAACAGTACACCTCAGACGCTACAATCGAAACCTACCTTATCGTCGTGGTCGGACTCCTCGTTGGAGCCTGGCTCCGAACCTGCCTCCGACGGGGCCCCGTCCTCCCTAGGCTGCGTCAACTTCTTTGCCTGCTTGTCCATGAGACTCGTACGAGACCTAGTTTTCTTCCAACTGTAGTAGTACTTCACCAAACTTGCAATGCTTTTATCTGGTAACTATACAATACAAAAAAAAAAAGTTATAAAAGTTGAAAAACGGGGGAAAACAAGTAACTTTGTAACATTTCATGACCTTTCTATATATTAAGTTCAATTTTGGATATCAAACAGCAAAGTTACAATGTATCGTAATAAAACTATCACTTACCATCTGTCGTATTCTGTGGAAGCTTTTTCCGTGGAACTGAAACGCCTGCTCGAAAAGTACTTTGTCTTCAACGGACCACTCATCGGGAAACGGGGTGAAATTGGCCAAATCTAGCACAGCCCTATCGAGGTCGTGTTTATGCCAAAACAGCATCCCCAACGCTTGTTCCCCGTTGTATCCGTACTTATCTTTAGCCAGAACTATGTAGTCCTCAACTACAACTAAATAAATAAGCATTTCATACGGAAATACCAAAAATAAACTCACGTTTTGTCTCGGGGATATCCGCAGTTGGCGACCACACTAACAGCGCTCTATCGGCCAAAGTCTCAGGCTTGCGTAAAGCTTCGGGTTGCAACTCAGGACAAACAGCTTGGTAATCGCGCCCCACGCGTATTTTATCTACTGGAACTAAGAAAAAACGATTAAAATCACTTAAAAACCGATTAAATCTTGTGAAAATCAAGGGAAAAAACGTTCTTTTAAAGACTAAATAGTAAATTTATAGAGTTTGTTGTACCTGTAGTCTCATCTTCGCTCGTAGATTCTTGTTGTACGTGACCATTGGGGCTCGGCCCCCTGCTCCTCCGTCCATTCCTGGCGTTTTCGCTGTTCTTTTCCGCTAATACCATCTTGAAGCACTGCAGCGTCCACAATAATAAGCTCCGAAAGGTTTTGTGGGGCGATCCTCGCGACTGATGCTAAAGCAAACGGTGCACTAGCTTGAGTTGCCTTCAAACACCAACAAATTTGCTACCGCAAATATCGGGGCACCGTAGTTTTCGGAGGTTTTAGTACCGGGATTGGCCGCTAGGCGCTGGACGCTGCACTTTTTCACACGATAACCTCACTTTTATAGCCGATAAGGGAATGTTTTTCTTTTGGGGTGATGTTTAGCTTTAAAAAACTATCCGATGCGATGTAATTTGTGGGATATAATTTAAAAAAATTTATAAAAACCGCTACACCGAGGTGACCGTACTTTTTGAGCGTAGCTCCGAATACCGCCGCTAGGGGGACAACCTTCCTGTATTCTCTTCTTCTTCTTACGTCAAACTTTCACATAACCTCATTTGATAACCTTCAAATTTCGACATGTCGTTTACTAATTTGATTATTAAAAGGGGGATTTCTACAACAGCTGTACGGGAAGGCAAGCGGAATTTTAAGAAATTCTCTCTGTTCAATAAAAGAGGGAGTCGCTTGTTTAAGGAACAACAAAAAGAAAACCCAGACCCAGACATACCTATCGATAGTAAATTTACAAAATTCCTTTTAAAATAACAGAATTTAATTATAATTTTTTACAGAACGAGGTGTAAGAGATGTTGGATATAAAGTAAACGGGAATTTTGTTATCGTTCCAGAAATGATACCCGAATTAATCATTCCTGACTTAACGGATTTCAAAGTTAGTTTATAGAAATGGTAAAACTCGATAATATCTAACGATATTTGTTCTTTTAAGCTTAAACCGTATGTATCATACAGAACTGCTGAAGTTGTGCAATCAGAATTTACGGCGCAAGATTTATTTAACGTAGTTTACGCTCCTAAGATTGCAAAAGACTTAAAAGATGGGAAGTTAAACGAGGACGGTACACCTAAAGAACCGTCCCCAGAAGAACGACTTACTAGTGACGAAGCAATTATAAGAGCAAGAAAAAGTGGCTCCGATATATTCTAATTTGTTTTCGTTGTTTAAATATAGTATTTATTAAGATTTACTATTGTGTTTTATTCCTCAAACCCGATTATAGACTAACTTATCAAAGAAATTAAGATAAAAACTGAAAACAATAATCTATTTCATAATTTTGACTGAATCTGGCAGTAATAACCTTTGATGTCCTACAACAAAATTGGGTAATAATTGTGGCATATTTTTAGCATTCCCGACGTAAAAATGTTCAAAGAGACCATAACAATCGCAAAAAGATACGATTTCAACAAAATTGTAAGTATAAACACGCATAAAATCACCAAATTACGTGAAAAACTTACAGATTGTGAGGTTAAGTCACCAAAATAACCTCAAAACCCTAAAAGAACGCATAGCTAATGGCCCCAGCTTGCAAGACTTCATCCACAATTCAGAGCCGGTGCTCTCGGATACCCCGGATAGATGGAGAGAATACGACGGTAAATTAAAACGCGAGAAAGGTGAAAACGATAGGTTACGTCTGCCACCGTGGTTGAAACGTTCGATACCCACGGGAAAGAATTTTAGTAAGATTAAGGAGCAACTGAGGGGTTTGAATTTGCATACTGTGTGCGAAGAGGCCAGGTGCCCCAATATCGGGGAATGCTGGGGCGGAGGTGAACATGGGACTGCTACGGCTACGATTATGTTATTGGGGGATACGTGCACTAGAGGTTGCCGATTCTGCTCGATAAAAACGGCTAGGAATCCGCCAGCGCCAGATCCTAACGAACCGTTGAATACGGCTACAGCGATCGCCTCGTGGGGCTTGGATTATATTGTGTTAACGTCTGTTGATAGAGATGGTAATTTGTTTTGTTTGCAGATGTTTTTAGGTTTTGTTGTTTTTTTGCTTGTTTTTTTAGACTTGCCCGACGGTGGTTCGAATCATTTTGCTGAGACAGTGCGTGAGATTAAGAAACAGTGAGTATATGATTAATAATAATAAGAAAATTGCTTGTAGATATTTTTTTCTTTAAAACACTTGTTCTATATTAAATTTATTATTACTTTGTCTTAAAGTTTAAGGTAGATATAGACAAATTTGGCTTTGTAATCGAAAAACATTCATATAAACACTGCTGTAAAATTACAAAAAGCTAATAAACCAGATCTTAAATAAAAAAGAATTAAGGTATTGAAAACAAAACGAAATACATTGAAATAAATTTGTTTATTCATAAACAATCTCTTGTAAAAATAGTATTATTTAGACTACTTATAAAACTTATAACATTAAAAATAGTATAAAAATCCATATACTTTAGACGTATGCATTATTACATTTCAGAAACAGCAACATTTTTGTGGAATGCCTCGTTCCGGACTTTGCCGGAAACCTAACCTGCGTCGAGACGATCGTCAAGAGTAACTTGGACGTTTACGCACATAACATCGAAACAGTTGAAGCCCTGACGCCGTTCGTAAGAGACCGCAGAGCAAAATACAGGTATATATATAGCTCCACATGCCCCATATTCCGTCTAATAATTTTTTTTAAGACAATCCCTGGCTATGTTGAAAGGAGCGAAATCATTCAACCCCGAGTTGATAACGAAATCGTCAATCATGCTCGGCTTAGGCGAGACTGATGCTGAGGTAGAACAAACGTTGAAAGATCTGAGGGAAAATGGAGTTGATTGCGTTACGTTGGGTCAGTATATGCAACCTACAAAGAGGCATTTGAAAGTTGTCGAATACGTGACCCCGGAGAAATACGCGCATTGGGAGAAAGTTGGTAACGAAATGGGATTTTTGTATGTCGCCAGCGGTCCACTGGTGCGAAGTTCCTATAAGGCTGGGGAGTTCTTTATAGCGAGCATCTTGAAGAATAGAAAAATTGCTAATTAGTGAAATTGTGTACGTAATAAAATTTATTTAATGTTGATGACGACTGTATTTTTTTTATTTTATGGGTGTATTGTAGGTACTGTCGAACTTGTCTAAAAACTGGAGAATACTGGGATTGCAAAATATTACAGTATTATATTTTTTTAGTTTTTTAAAGTAGCTTTATTTATTTTATTATTTTGTGGACATTGAAGTTTATTGCAAATATTGCTGAGTATTATTCTTACTAAATTATTGACAATATTGATTCTGAATTTATTATTAAGAAGATTTAAGGTTTGATCACCACGAGTATTGAATTTCCGAATTTGACAATTTTTGCTGCATATTTTGGGTTTTAAAAATTGTCTCTTGATAATTGCATGAATTTAAGTAATATTGTGTTTATAATGTCCAGGTGTTACATAAAAATGGGAAGTATTAATTGACATCTATATTATAGTTAAGAGTTTTGTATTTTTTCTTAGTTATTTTAATGCTAAAACTGAATTTTTTAAATTTTAATAGTTCTTTTAATGTTAAAACTGAATTTTTGAAATTTTAATGTAAGTCTTTTTGACTGAATATATTATTATTGAGATATTTATGTGACACAAATAACAAACTCAGATATAAAAATCTGATGACCATAAAATCAAATTTAAAAACCACCTCTTCTAATGAATTTTAACATTTACCAGCCTGTACCATATTGGCTTCAATTTGTGCCCATATCTAAATTTTGATAGAACAAGAGAACGTAATATTAAAAAAGAAAAAAACAAACAATATACTGTATATAATACATCTAATTAATAAAACATGCTCAATGCGAATATAAAATTACCGAATTTTGGCATTAACATTTATAAATCTTACATCAAGATCGTAGTTATAAACAGCATCACAGATGTTTAAATTTGTACATTATAATTCTTTTCGAGATTTCAAACACCAACAGTCACTTTCTGATTCTACCCCGGCTGAAAATCTTCAGGTATTTCCCCCTTTTCATCTCGTGAGCTTCATCAACACCTAACTGAAAAGCCATATCATGCAATTCCTTTACTTTCGATATAATACCGGCCGTGGGCAACGTAGCAAGTTCTAAAAAACAAAAAAATTAATAGATAATCCAGTTTAAATCGCAATAAAATTACTTACGATGAAGGTAATTCTGGTCTTCCGGCGTAAACTCTTTCGAATAAGGAACCTTCGATGTATTATTATTCGGCGGTGTAAAAATATTTATAAACTCCGTCATACCTGGAACTGTTAAAATAAAAATATGTTCGCTACGGTCATATTTCGCTTACTTTTTTCAGGCCATAATTCCGGTGAAGACCTATCCAAGTTTTCCATACTCAGCAAACTCTCCTCAAGTTCTGCAAATGCAGAATCGTCACCTAAAAAAATCAATTAGGGGATTCATAATAACTTTTGACAGAGCGCGTTGTTTTGGTTAGGTGCATTTTTGAAATTTCTGCGGTTACGAGTACACGGTAGACCCGCATATTTCTGTAGAATATGAGTTATATGATTGAAATTAAGATAATATGACTTGTTTAAGTGTATAGTGTGGGATAAAATAAATATTTATCGTTTTATTTTTACCTTGTTGAACGCTCCCGGGTTTATCGGCCGCCATCACTACAAGTCTGCCAACTGAAAACGCGCCAACTGGCGCCAACTTCAACTTTGTTCGTTAGAAGAACGCAGAAGAACCAAAAGCTGTTTAGAATTTTTAGATTTTAAACGATTTATAAAAGTTAATGTTTTTTTAGTTTACATTACGAAATAAAATAAAACAATTTCTTTCTTTATTTGCTCAAGATTATACAATTAATTAAAAGTTGGGAATAAATCACAGACGTGAGATTAGTCTCGTTATCCACTAGGAATCTGTGCCACTAGGATTGCCAACGAACGTGCGAGACAAATAAAACACTACCCTAAGCATAACCTGTGTGTGTTGTTCTCGTGACATTCGTCAATAAAAATGACTAATTAACGCACAAATAGTCAAAACTGCTGCATATGTGTTCCAAATTCTATACGCTCCGTTATGAATAACCAGTAAACACGTAATCTCACACGCGCACTGGTAAGTTTTTCCGAACACCGAATACAGCACGCGTTAAAAATCCAACTAGCGCACAGCTATGTGTCAAAATGATAATGCCCCCTAGCAGTTCCCTAGGCTATCTAAGCCCGATAAAGTACGCCGTCGCCTGTATATTATTCACAAATCGAAACATTTTGAATTGCAGATCGAACACAATGGGTCAGACATTATCGGAACCAGTTACGGCGAAAGACACAGCATGCTGTCAGAACTCCACGTACCGTGTCGGCTCGAGTT
The DNA here is from genome assembly GCA_964023965.1 of Melinopterus prodromus. Lineage (NCBI taxonomy): Eukaryota > Metazoa > Arthropoda > Insecta > Coleoptera > Scarabaeidae > Melinopterus > Melinopterus prodromus. The sequence goes on from OZ030394.1 coordinate 62,247,445, forward strand.
GCATGCAAGGTTGGCGTATAAACATGGAGGACTCCCATTCCCATATTTTATCCCTTCCTGACGACCCGGGCACCGCGTTCTTCGCGGTCTACGACGGGCACGGCGGGGCGAAGATTGCCGAGTTTGCGGGCAAGCACCTGCACAAATACATAACAAAACAGACTTTATACAAAGAGGGGAATGTCGTTGAGGCGCTTAAGCATGCGTTTCTTGAAATTGACGATGACATGCTCAATGACGAAGCCCTTAAACAGGAACAGGCGGGGACAACTGCTGTAGCTGTTGTCGTCAAAGACAAGAAGTTGTTCTGCGCGAACGTTGGGGATTCCAGGGCTGTGGCGAGTGTTAAGGGGGCCGCGGAGCCCCTTTCCAGTGATCACAAGCCGACCAATGAGATTGAGTATAACCGTATCACCGCGGCTGGCGGCTGGGTGGATTGTAACCGCGTCAACGGGAATTTGGCGCTGTCCAGGGCCTTGGGTGACTTCATCTTCAAGAGGAATGAAAAGAAGGGCCCCGAGGAGCAGATCGTTACAGGTATAAGTGAAAAAGAGAACTTGAAAGTATGGTAAATTTTATTTGTTTGAGAAGTTGTTTTTCCTCGTGTTTTACGCGTGATTACAATTGTAAATTTGTAGGGTTTATGTGCTCGTAGTTAATCTCTTGTGATTAGATAAGTTTTTCTATGCATTAATTTTGTCTGCCGTGGAAGCAAAGTGGGTTTTAAGGGGTTAAGATCGTAATTTGTGAAAAGAAAATGGTTTGTTAATAATCTTAGTGCTGTTCTACAGAGTTTAGAGTTTTGTATGAGTAATATTGTGCAATTATGTTTTATGATGCATTATTAGTCATTGTTTCTTTGAATTGTTTGGCTTGAATGTTTTATGTTGTATAGATAGTTTGTGCCTAACTAGGAGTGTAATAAAATTGAAACTACACACGTAATAGCAAAAAGAAAACGTAACAATTTAAAAAGTTTATCTTTAAGTTTGTTTTAACTAATACAGTTGTTCATATGTACCTTCTTGTGTTATCTCAACAACAACAAATAATATGAAAACAGTAAACAAATATAATTATTGAAGATTTGTTCACTTGAAATTGAAATTCAACACACATTTCGGATTATTCACACTTAGGTCGTTCCAGCCCACCAATTAACAAGAAAATTTTGTACTGTATAATCAATAATTGTTAATGATTTTATATTTTACGCCCCGAAAATATATTTGTTTGTTGTGCTGGTATGATTTATGAAAATAATATATTTTATTCTAGTTTTTGAGTGGTGTAATAATAATTCAGTTTTATGATTAAAAATTAGGCTTGTGGATTATAACATACATTATTTGCATGTCAGATATCTATGGATGCATAATCTCTACTGCAATAAATATCACCAATTATTATTTATGATGACAGGTTTGTGTTTTAAGATTATAGACCATAGAACTGTAATTTTTCTTCATAATTGTTGATTACGTGTCAATGCAGCATGAAGTAAAAACTGTTTTATGTGGTAGAAGAAGGGATATAGATCACGATTCAATTGTTTAGCGGTGCCTGTATAAACTTTATACTGGTAACATGGGCGCCGTTACACAATGTTCCAAGGGGGGGGGGGGGGGGGGGGCAAGACTTGTTTTAATGATAAAGGAGACGTAATGTGCTTGACTATGCTATTAATTATTTTGTAGCATTTATGCCTTGTGTTATTTATTGTAAATGACGTTGTTAGTTACTGTTTTAAAATGAGACACAACAAACATGAATATAAAAAATATTTAAAAAGACAAAGTCCATATTGTTCGTTAAACTTAAATTGCATTCACCCTGAAAAATCTCCGTTGCTTTTATGGTTGTGTCATTTTGTACACATTATTTTGTGTCATTTGCCACGGTTGTGACCCCTGTATGGCCGGACAACTTACCTGTAGCATATTGATATTAAGTGAATTGCAAGAAAATTTGTTGCTTTTCTATCGTTTAGTAATGTATAAGTAAGTAGCAAAGTAATTGTGGATTTTGCAGCAAGTATAGCAATATGTGTTGTCATTGCTGCATTATCCAGCCTTCTGAAGATTATAACGGTATTATGTATGATCATCAGGCCAAACTGCAATAATTCCTGCGCGAAGGCTGACGCACGGTGCATCATGTTTTCAGAACCATTGCTGACTGATGCTGCAAAACAGGCCCGCCTGTCGTCAAAATCAAACAGAGAGAAACAAAAGGAGGAAAATATTAATTACAAAAGAAAATTATATGGTCCAGGTATCGCCGACTATAGTAAAATATAATAATTCTATACATCAAAGTTACACAATACTTCAAACAGTGTTTTCTCAAAACCGCATTTTTCAAACTGGCCGGAAATATACCTTGTGATCTCTGTCAATTCACTTCAAATTTTATATGCAGCTTCAGAACAACATTATCTAGAGAAGTACATACGGATTTTACGATAACTTCAAAACTTTTTTTTGTTATAAACAATTTTTAACCTTATCTTATACCTAAAATTGATAATTTGTAAGTACGTCGGCTTTCACGGCCAGAATCATTTAGAAAATAAACTGCTTCCAGGTTATGCTGTCTGTCAAAATTTGTTAATGCTGACGGTTCGCGAAACGTCAGTATTAACAAATCTTGACACAAGGCATAACCCGGAAGCAGTTTATTTTTCAAATTGATAATTTGTTTTCAAACGTGCGCAATTTTGTTTTAAAGCGGAATTTTCTAATTTCATATGTACTTCCCAAGATAATCTTATATAAAATCAATTTCTTTTTTGTATTTATGGCTAACTGAAAAACTGCGTGCAAAACTTACCGGCCGTGCAACCCTGAACAGGTTTCATTTGATGTCCTTTTGACGCTTGAATTATGTATTTATTTTTGGTTTTTTTTTATTGTGGATATTCCTCAAAATTATATTTTCTATGATTTTGTAATTGATTTGCTATATTGTAAAAAATATACCTACAAAAGCAGCTGTTTTTTCTTGCGCTAGGGTGGTATTACCCCTTAATAGACATTTTCTAGTTCATTCTAGTCATGTTCTTATATCTTTAGGCTTATAACGCTAATCACCAAATCATTCCATCCTACGATATTATCAGAAAAAGTAACACAAAAAAAATTCGAATTTTACTGCAATTATGCTCAATTATTACCTCAAATAATGATACTAATTGTCGATTAGTTTTTAATTTATTATCATACCGTAGTCTACAATTGTTTGTGATATTTTTGTTGACATATTACATTATTTGAACTCAGAAATATTCTAGGTATTTTTTGTTTAGATATGACAACTCAAACCTAGCTAAAAAGAAGTGGTTTACGACCTATACTCATCATACACCCCTCATTTACTTAAACTTTTCTCACTTTCCGTAGCTTTTCCCGACGTCGAAGTCAGAGAAATCAACGACGACTGGGAGTTCATAGTATTAGCCTGCGACGGGATCTGGGACGTAATGTCAAACCAGGAGGTCGTGACGTACATCCGCGAGAACATCGCCGCCGGCATTGAACCCGAGGAGATCTGCGAGACGCTGATGATGCGTTGCCTCGCGCCCGACTGCCAGATGGCGGGGCTCGGCTGCGACAACATGACCGTCGTCATCATCTGCCTGCTGCACGGAAAAACGTACGAGGAACTGTCGTCAAAGTGCGCGCTTCCCGGGAACGCCAGTACTTCTTCGCAGAGCAACCAGGACGTCACCAGCGAAGACGAAGAGAAGGTCATAAACTTGTCGTGACTTCTCGATAGGAGGTTATGATGATTTTTTTTTTTCTAAAGTAATGTTTGTTTCACACATAAATGTATGCTTTTATATACCCCCCAACTTTTCTCTCTATCTCTCTCAATATAAAGAAAGAACAGTTCTCTTTTTCGAATGAGTTTTTCTTATTGTTGTTTGATGCGCTGCGTAGAGATTTTTGAAAGCTGTGTTACGAGAAATATGAGACAAATTCTTGATGGTACTTTCTACGAGACATAGTGGAGGGTTTTTTATATAGGGCATGAGAATTTATAAATCTTAACATTTGATTATCTTAAAAAGTATACAACTAGTAAAAATTAATCACTGATTTTGTTATAGATGGCGCCAGTGCCATAAAACAAGGGCAACTTCAGATTTTTAAATAGAATGGGTTAGATTTGTGTGTGTTTTTTTAAATTATTTGCTAAATTTGGATGCATAGTTATACCCATATCCTTGGAGTTTTTTTTTACTTTTGCTTTATTTGTCTAAAAAGCTACTACAGTTTACTGAAGAACCATTTTTAGAACTTTAAATTTCCCAACTTGGCAAATGAATGTTTTTATATAATAACAATAATAATAATCTATGCTTTTTAGGTACCATTTCAAACTACATGGTCTATAAATTCACAAACAATAACAGTAATTTTTACAGTGTTGTAAAAATGAGGTTAACTTCAGATTTGTAAATGACAGACTAGATTTCTGTTAATTTTTAAATTATTTGCTAAATATGTCAAAAAGCTTCCACAGTTCACTGAAGAACCATCTTTAGTACTTTAAATTTCAAAATTTGGTAAAGTAATATTTTTATATAATAACAATAATAATAATCTATGCTTTTTAGGCACCATTTCAAACTACGTAGTCAATAAATTCAAAAACAATTACAGTAATATTTACATAATTTTAAAATAATATTTAAACGTTCCTACCAGCTGTGAAAAAATAATTCAAATTAAATACGCCTACACAGTTTTATATTTATTCATCATAATAATTTTGCATACCAGAGTTATTAGTTAAAACAATTCTTCCTTATTATAGGCTTAATTTGTCAAACTGAGAAGAACCGAAACCACATTAAATTTTCTTTAAAATCTGAAAGACAGTTATTGTGAATAGCGGAATCTTGATCTTGTAATGCAGGTTGGTTGTCTAATAAAATAAATGTTGACAATGCGTCAAAAGCCACACAAAATTCCCTGCTTTTAAAGAAGAAGTAATGTAAACACCTCTATCATTTTACTAATATTTCAAAACTGAATTACTTTTACAGTTCTTCTTTAAAACCAGGGGTAAAAATTTGGTGTGGCTTTTGACGTAATGTGGGAACATTTATTTTATTAGGCACCAACTTGCATTCCTAACTTGTCTTGGGCAGAACTTCTATATGTCACTTTTCAAGGTGAAGACTTCGCTATTGACTAATTTTTTAGAAAAACAAATACGATTTGTAGGTTTTGTATTGATTTTCTTAAAAACTATACAGAATTCAGAATGTATGTCTTCAAATTTAAAGAAAATTGTCATAATAAGCATAAGTGTCCAGTGTAGTTAGTCACTTGTCTCCAATTCTTGTCTTTTTAACAAATTATTGACATCTACACACTCAAAAGTTTAATGATATGTATTTATATTTATTATTCTGTGAAAAAATGAAAAAATTATGAAAAAATACTGCAATTTTGTGTGTAATGTTTGTCATATCTCATTTTAAAAAAATACCACCCAGAAAAAAAAAATTTAGAGTTTATAATTATTAGACCATCTAGGGAAACCTTTGAATTTTTGTTCTTTAATTTTTGGTACTAAAAACCAATATATCCAAACAATATTGTAAAATGTATGTCTAAAATCGCAAAACTAATAATGGTAAAAATTAAAAGTGCCAGTTAATTTGTATCCTTAAAACTAAAAAAAAAAAAATGGCTGAAAAAATCATGAACCACTTCAAACAAATTTCTAGTAGTCGAGATAAAATTTGCATTATAAAATTATGCGTTTTTTAGACAATTAAAGCAATAACTCAAGAAATAATATGGTTTTAGTATCTTGGTACTTTCAGCACTTTTTTAGTGCAAGTTTAAAATGAATTAAAAACTATACAAACATGTAGGCTGTTCTATTTAAAAAAAATGTCTGCCTGGTTTTCTCAACATTATTGCCATCGACAATAAAACTGGTAACACGTCCTTGTGGCCCCTTTGTACAAGAAAAGTCGTGTATATTTTTTTGCACGAGATGTATTTTTTTTAAAATCAAATGTTAACATTAATACGGTCCAGCCTGTATAAAAAACTGGTGTAAATAACTCATTTTCGTCCAAAAACAAGAACTCCGGAAAAAATAAATTCACTCACTGTATTTTTTTTTTTTTTCAACAAAGAGTTTTTGTTATTGATTTGTGGATAGATTAGAACAGCCCAGTCTGTATAATAATTTGAAACTATTTATTACTTAAGTTTCCAAAATTGAAATGGTGATAGAAAGGAGATAGATCCATTTTTTAAAGTTTAGCAATAGTTTTGATTTTCGAATTGAAAGCTCATTTAGTTTGTAAATTAACTAAAGATAACATCAACAAAGTAGTAATATATAAAAAGTGATAAGAAATATTACAGATCAATTGACGTTAAACTGTAAAAAAGATTTATGTTTTCTAAAACTTTGTCTTTCGTCTTTGAACCACAGTTTCAGTTTTAAGTTTTAGAATTATTATACAGGCTGTCCCAGAGAACAGAATCTACTCTAGCCGAAAGATGACTACTCAAGTTTTTGTGGCAATATAATATTAGTTTTATATCCACCAAGCTCTACAACATGTTTTGTGAAAAGTACTTCAACACAGCGTTATTACCTACAGAGATGAATACAGTGTATGTAAATAAATAATAGTACCGTTGTAAATAATATATATATGGAATTTTTGACGATGAAAACTAGTATTTTGTTACTGTTTCTGTTGTTATATTTGTTGGTCCGATTGTAATAATGTTTTATTCTTTCTCTCCCACGTTCGTAGAAGAATCTGAAATGTACAAATATCATCGATCGCGTTTTTGTTTTTAGTCCTTTTTTTGTGTGGTGTATCGGTTTCAATAATAAAGACAAAACCTAGTCAATGTACTATTAAACGATTAACATGAACTTGTATAAACGGCATTTCTCAATCAATTACACTGTATCATAAATTTTTCACGAAGTAACAAACAAATATATTACATAAGAAGAATATTCTAAATAATATATATATTTCTATAGTCTACTTTTGTGTTTAGGGTGACACCTAGTAGTGACGGTAGTGAACCTCTTTTGATGTACGACTTCCGGGCCACGGATTTGGTATATACATATATTTTTATACACAATTTTAAAAGGTCGCATATTATACCGTGTAAGTGTAAGTTTTGTGATAGTAGATTGTAGAAGATTGCTCGGAACAAAACGCATATAATTGTTTGGGTCTGTTTGTACATGACTTTTGATTAATCTTCGTTTTTAAAATACCAGTACTTCATTTTGTTTTATTTTATTATTTTTAGTCGTATGTTGTAAAATGAAAGGGAGACCAATAAAAATTTACAAATTTACCACCTTGGTGTCGCTTATTTTATTTCATGAACTTGCAAGAGAACTTGCACGCAAGTTGTAAGTCATAACTCTTCCCAATATGTCAAGTGTTGGCAAAAAGGTTTATTTAGAACAATATTTGCAAAACTTGCATTCAAACTTTGAACTCGTACTACTTTTCAATGTGATACTGTTTGCAAGTCTGGAGATTTATTTAAGATACTACTCGCAAAAGAACTTGAAAGGTAAAATTTTTTGAGTCTTACAACTTTTCTGTATGCTAACGTTGGTAGGTCAGTCAGATTTGTTTAAGGAAAGCGCTAGCATTCATCATTGAAGTCATACTACTTACCAGTGACTGCTTGCAAGTCTTGAGATTTATTTCAGATACGACTTGCAAAAGAACTTGCATGAAAAAATTTTTGAGTTGTACAATTTTTCTAGATGTTCGTGTTGGTTGGTCGGTCAGATTTGTTTAAGGAAAGAGCTTGCATACATCATTAAAGTCATACCACTTGCCAGTGTGATACTGCTTGCAGGTCTGGAGATTTATTTAAGATAGGACTTGCAAAAGAACTTGCATGGAAAAATTTAAAGTCGTACAACTTTTCTAGATGTTAGTGTTGGTTGGTCGGTCAGATTTGTTTAAGGAAAGAGCTTGCATACATCATTAAAGTCATACCACTTGCCGGTGTGATACTGCTTGCAGGTCTGGAGATTTATTTAAGATAGGACTTGCAAAAGAACTTGCATGGAAAAATTTAAAGTCGTACAACTTTTCTAGATGTTGGTGTTGGTTGGTCGGTCAGATTTGTTTAAGGAAAGAGCTTGCATACATCATTAAAGTCATACCACTTGCCGGTGTGATACTGCTTGCAAGTCTGGAGATTTATTTAAGATACGACTTGCAAAAGAACTTGCATGGAAAAATTTGAGTCATACAATGTAGGAGTACTGTAAAAACGTAGGAATAATACAAAGTAAACCACATTTTGTAACTTGTAAATCTTTATTTCATCACATCAACATCAAATGTGAATTACAAAAAGGGTAAATCTCCAAAATAAATTTAATCGATAAACAGCTCGATTCAATTTCCAAAATAATACAATTACATATTACGAAAAGATTACCGTTTACAATATAAAGAGACTAGACCGAGACATATCGGCGGAATGCATAACCTATAAATATAATTACACAAGCAACCTAACCTCTACTTGACACAAAAAAAAAGACAAAGAATAAATAACAAAAAAATAAACACATCGCGTGATCAATTAACAATTACTTAGGGTTACGAAACCCTTGCTAACTGGATGGCTTTTTACTTAAGGCCTCACAATAAACTCGTCAAAAATCATGTGCAACACCTACGGCACTAGATTCAATCACTTCGTGTGAAAAACAGTATCAAAAAACGTTTGGAATGTCGTCATCGGAAATCTTACAGAACCGCCCATTGCATTACGCTCGTATCCTTCCCGCCAATGCTTATTAACCTTGTATCGTCATGCAGGAAAGTCACGTTTGTCACATGACTACTGTGTCCCCCGTACGTATGATTTAAAGACTGAAAATAAAAGAAATACATTGAGTTTTATGCAAACATAACCCTACTTTTTACTTTGACAGCTGTCAAAACTCATTCCTGGCTCAGAGTATATAAACATAACCCAACTTTACTAATTTGACAGCTGTCAAGATTTATTTCTTTATAGTTTTTACTTACTTTTGGTTGCATGACCGGATACGAATACAATTTAACTTTCCCGAAATCATCTGCAGTAGCCATTAGTTTGCCGTCATGACTGCGGTCGCAGCTATTCACGTCAGTTCCGTCTGCATTCTCGGGCCATATTCCGATGGTGTTGAACGATATGGTGCAAGTATTGGTGGCCCATTCGACGTCTCGAATAGCACTGACTTGCGTTATCTGGCGGCAAGTGGTCGCGTTCCCTTGAAGTAATAAATATAGGTTAGAATAAACGGTAGTAATTGATTTTAGGCGAGAATGAGTTTTTTTTTTTGAGGTTATGTTTACTTACAGTATAGTAGTTCGTAGTCTCCAGAGTTACTGCGTATTATTTGGCTGTCAGCTGCCCAGTCGATATGGGTTATGAAACTCGAGTGACCCTGTAGCAATTAAGAAATTTTAGTCGGATGTAAGGAGAAAATTATATAGTTCTTATAGTGTTGTATCGTATATGTATTTCTAAATGAAAGGTAGATTAAAACTACTAAAGCTTTCTCTATGAATTCAAGTGTGTTCAAATTTAATGGCCGTAAAGACCATAAAGTATAGAAATTTGTAAGAAAAAGACAATTGAAGATCACAAAACAAAAATATTAAAACACGATGAGTAATAAATGAAAAAAATAAGTATTTACAATAAGAAGTAATAGTTATGAGAATATTGTTTGTTAACATACCCTCTATAAAAATGTTAATCTAATATATAATATGATACAACATTATGAAGACCCAGTAAGTGATATTAAGAAATAAAATTACCATGCCTCCATTTTTTCCCTGCGATTTTTGTGTAAGCACAATATCAAAAGGAGAAATTAATGTATAAAGAAAATACGAAGCCAACAACCAGAAACACTCCACATAGTTTTCAAAATTGTGAAATTTTTATAACATAACCTCAAACACTTACCATGCATCTCCCGATCCTACTGTAACGTGTGCCACCATCAGCAACCTGATACATGTAGATATGATTATCCCTCGAACCGATAGCAAGCAAGTTTCCATCAGGCGAATAGAACATAACCTGTATAGGTTCAGCGCCATCTGTGAACTGCCCTAATAACTCCCGCGTCTGCGTATCGAAAACCAACCAACGACCATTTAAGCAACCAACAGCTACCACGCTACCATCAGAAGAAAACGCAGCACTCTGAGCTTGTTCCTAAAAAAAAAGGTAACCAAATTAATAAATAAATAAACATAAAAAGAAATCAGAGGCAAAAAATTGAAATCGTTTGAAAACTATTGAACAAACAGGAGACAAAAGGTAGGACTGGAAAAAATGCGTCAAGTGAAGTAATAAACAACCGGTTGGGGGTACCACAAGGTTCTATTTTTGGACCTGTTTTATTTAATTTGTACAACAATATTGGTTCAGTAGTTAAATCTTACCTATGTATTTTTAAGCCTATTATTTTATTTTTCTATTAGACATTTTAATTTTGAAAATTTGTACTAGAAATACATTAAATTGAGAACTTAATAAAGCATATAGAATAGAAAATCAGATGTAAATGGATGTAAAATGTTATAATACAGCTCTAATTAATTAAATTTATTTTCTGAATTACAATTGTTGCTTTCCGAACATAATTTCTTAATTTCTGAATTTCAATTGATATATTCTGAAAAACAAGTGCTACTGTCTGAATATAATTTGTAATATCTAAATGTCTATAGCTACTTTCAGAATATTTACACATAAAATTTAATACTATTTACTTACCCCAATATCTTTGCTCCATAGAATGGTATGGGACATCGAGTCCCACATTTGAAGGAGCTTGTCTTGCCCCGCAGTAACAAACTGCGGGACACTTGGGTGCGCAGCTAGAGCCCAAAGTTCATCGGCATGTCCCAAGACAATTGGTTGGAATCCTATGCTGTTATTGCCGACTAATATGCAATTTCTTGTCGTTCCCAGCAATAATTGAGATCCTCTTCCCTCGGATAGCACTCTTACACCACCAAAATGGCCTTCAATCTATAAGAAAAAAAAATTGATGTGCCATACCTCGTAAACTAACCAATTTGGGATATAAATAAATTAGTTTAAATCGCTTTAAAATATTTACTTTGTGCCTATTTAAGGATAAAATCATTGAAAAACTGATTTTTCAGTGGAGACTTCAATAGTGCATCGAACAACAAACCCGCAAAAAGAAAAAAAACTTACCCTAATTTCATCTTCAAGTCTCTTCAAATTCGAATCGAAATGTTGCACCCTACCGTCTTTTCCGCCGCCTGTTACGACGCTTCCATCTTTCAGGACGCAGATTGTAAAAACTGGTCCGTCGTGATAATTTTTGACGATTTTCTGTATCGTGTTGGTGGACTTGTTCCAAACCACTAGATTTCCGTTCGAATCTCCGGTGATGACATCTCCGGATTGTAGGAAAGCGACGCAAGTGACGTATTTGGGCTTTTCTCTGGTTTCGAAAAGGCCCATTTTCTTGTAAATGGTTTCGTTCACGTCTAGGGTCCAAAACGCGATATGGGATTTCCCGCATGTGACGATTGTGTTGTTTGTCAATGGATGAAATTCAGCTGCCACGATTGTATCCACAGAACACTAAAGGAAGAAATAATTCAGTAAATAAACAGTGAAATAGGAAGTGTAAAGGCAGTACTTTTTTAGAGAGAATACGCGTTAACGCCGTTTGAAATTTCAAGGAGAATTGCTCGTAATGACATGACGGGAAGCAGATAAAATTAGATATTTTGTAACGTTGCTTCATTTCGAACGTAGAACCTAACTTCTTTCCCGAGTTTCATTTTGTTAAGTGAAATAATGAACTAAAAATTACTTACTTTTGTTTCGGTAATTTTATATCCGGTTTCGCCTTTTTGCCAATCCCAGACGGATATCATATGGTCCTGGGAGTCATCAATGGCAACCAATAATGACCCTCCGTCACTTTTGCTGAATGACAGACAGCAGACAGCATGTGAAAAATCGTTCATGCCGATTATGACTTGCGTGTGGAGCGATATGGAGTTCCAGACGCGGATGTGGGCCTTAGCAGTGTATTTGTCGTGGCCTGCGCATTGGCCGCTGGCCACTAATAGTTTGTTAGGATGGATGGCCAAGCTGCAATTAAAAATTTATTTGTTATAGTACGTATATAAAGAATATATACCAGAATGTTGTTCTTCAAGGTATTGATGATGTTGCTGTGTTGACATCATAAGAATTTTTCAAAATTATCGCTGACTAATGTTCACTTTCTGTCGTGCATGTCAAAAGGTTGAGGTTAATATTAATATTATTATTATTAATAAGTTATTATTAGTTTATTTAGAATTTTTTTTTTGCTACTCCGGTAATCTCCTCCGTACGTTGCAAGTCACCCGGTATATATTTATCAAAAATGTTTCAGCTACACTTCAAGGTTTCAAAATATGAAAGAAGGAACTGATTTTTCCTAATGAATACATGGGAACCCTTCTTTAAAACGTAAAATATGACTAAGGTTGCCAGATCCAACAATTGAATTTGTAGGACAATGGATTAAAAACGCAGGACAAATGCCAAAAGCTCCACGACAAAGGCAAAGGTAGATAAATAGTAAAATTACGCCAAAAAAATGCCAAACTTATTTTGAAACAAGTTTACGAACAAGATTACTTGTGTTAGCAAGTTTTAATAATAATTTTTTTTTACTTATGACATTTTTTTATGTAATAAAGGTTGCAAACATGATTTTGATGGAAGCCGATATCTAATAACGAATGTTAGCAAGCTTATAGCAAGAACTTATAGAGCAAGGTGTAAGTTAGATATATTATGTGGTGCTTTGTTCAATTTGAACCTGTATTCTCCGTAAAAAAAATGCAAAATCCGTCAATTTTATGTCAGATTCAGTAACAGGTTTGTCAAAAACGAACAAAAATATCAAAAATCTAGCACAAGACGAAAAATTATATACGATTTATCTTTTATTTGGTGTATATTTCCTTTTAGGATTATGAGCTTAAATTGAATTTATTCTCTAATTTGATCCCTTTGGGGCATGGGTTAATATGTTTTGATGGATATACCATTTCACAGGAATTATGCATGGAAATAAAAGAACAAATTGAAAAGTTTGAAAATGAAGTTTCAATTTGATATTAGTGTACAGTTTGGTCTCTTTGTGCTTCATTTTCTGTTATTTCATGCTGTGTATTTTTGTAATTGTATATTTATCCATGTATTTGTTTATATACCAGTTTCTTCTTAATGTAATATTATCTTTTTGCAAATCATGTGATTTAAATTCAGTTTCCAATATACATTTTCACAACATCAAACTTTAGTAATTTTTTTGTTTTTTATAGTGTCATCCTTATACGTCACTCATTGTATAGGGGCACCAAAAGCATTGATCCAAAAAGTAGCTCAAGTAAAAATCATCAAAAATAAAAATTCGAAAAACGTTCTGAATCCAGATGAAATTTGTTGGGAGATTGAAAGTTAATTTTTAAGAGTCTATAAACCATTTTTATATTTGCTAGTTATTTCTGTATTATATGTAATATATTATATTCATTTAGTAGTATTTTCTAAGAGGGAGTGTCTCATTCCTTCAAGCTGTCACTTCACGGCCTACTTTGTGGTTACTTCCACTCTGTTTGCTTGGACATGGCACACTTAACATGTCACACCAACCTAGTAATTTAAAAATCAATTCTCTCCACGCCTATACAAAGTATATTTCAAATCAATAACACTTAAGGGGTTATATCTAGTTTGAAGCAAAAAATATAATTTTTTTTTTGTGACTTTACTAATGCATCGATCAATCTGAACTTTTGTGGGCTCATTACACTTCTCTACAAAATAGCGACAAAATGACAAAATAGCGGCGCTGCTGTGCACGGAATGTTTTTATGCCATTAAGTCAATAAAAAAATCGCAAAAAGAAATTCAAACGTCTAATAACTTAACCAATACGTAAGTAATACGGTAATCATCTTAACTGATAGATAGCTATCCACCACTTTATCGATAACTAAAAATACCTGCCCTAAAACCAACGATAAACTCCAGATTTTCAACATACCTCTTCACGTCATCTGTATGGCCCAAATAGTGCCTCTGGCTCTGTTCCTCAGGATTGTACAGCACGACAGTGGCTGCGACGAAGTAAACCATCTCCCCAGTCGGCAGAAAGTAGAGATTCGACCGACAATCCCTACCTCTATATCCGTAAACCCAATCTAGTTTCAATCTTTGTGAAGGAGCTGTCTCGACCTTCATTATGTCGTACGATTCTGCTATTTCGCTGGGTGCTGGCAGATGGACAGGTCTGCCTCTCAGATACATCTTCACTAGTTGATCTTCTTCATTGTAAGTGGCATCTTTAGTGCTGGAAATTATAAGAAAAAAAAAATACTAAGTTAGAAACATTCACGTATATGTATTATAGGGTATGTGGGGTGTAAATGGGTTTTTAATATTTTGTTTTTGATGATAAATGTTGGGGTGTATTGATCGAAAAAGTTGTGTTTTGCATATTTTATGTATTCGCGGACCAGCTGGTTCTAACTAATTAAAAATTTAGTCATTACACTATCGTGTGTTCTGCAGTTTTATTTATTTAATTGGGTTAGGCGATATGATCAAGATAAATAATTAATTAGTGATTTCCCTGAGGTCAGAGAGATAAAAATAATGATTTTGTTGCTGCTATTTCAGGAAATTGTTTTTTCCTTTGTCGTTTTATGTACTATATTGTCAAAAATATGTGATATGGCCAGACACATTACTTTACCGTACTTACAGCAGTGTCAAATGGTATCAAACTCTGATGTTTTGACTATACTGTCAATAGAATCAAAATATCTGTCAAATCCTGGCTAACTAGTTTTAACGCAGTACGAGCCATCTCTATGAAATAGAATTTGTTCATGAAGCTAAACTACTAATTTTACCGAAAAATATCATAGACATAAATTATTCAGAATTTCGTCTACTTTAATTGATTATTTAAATATTTTGTGAAAATTACAGAAAAGGCAGCTCATTTGCAAAATCGTTCAAAAATGCTAAGAGTAAATATCCAGTTCCTTTGGACCCTTTTGAACAAAAAGCTTATCAGTTCTAAGTTTGGTCATGAAACTTCTAAGTATGAAGTTATGAAGAAAATCAAAAATGTTCAGATGACCTAAGAGGACATATTTGCGCTCAAATCCAAAATTTTAATACTTTTTTTGTTCGTTTAATACTCAAATCTAAAATCTAATACTTTGTCATACTACATATGATAAAATAAAAAGAAATGAGTACAAAATTGCTGTGATTGAATAAATCCTTTTAGTAATCGTTATTAAACAAAAACTACAAAACTGCATAAACTACAAACGAATCCTCTTAATTTTGTTGAATAAGAAAAACCGGACGTCGACGTCGAACATAATCCTAAGGAAATATAGTAATAAAATTGAAAATCCTTCATGAAAATGTACTTTTCACGTTTTTCAACAAAAAAAAAAACATAATTATGATAACCAGAAGAAATTTTACCAGCAAGGCCCATCTAAGAGTTTTCACAACAATAACTCTCAAACAAATGCGTGCAAATTGTAGTAGCATATAATCATTAGATCTTAATTTAGACTAATGTATGTATTTCTGGAAAACATAGACACACGTTTTTTAACATCTAATATATATAGGAACGTTTGACATGAACACACTGTAGATGACATTCGGTTTAGCAGTAATTAATTGGGTGTCGTTACTGCAGACCACCTACACAGTGTGTTTTTTCCCCCTAAAGTAGGTTGTTAGTGGTAATCAATAGAGCATGGATGTTGTCGAGAACCATTACCATTTTTTGCATTACAAACAATTTATATTTGGAAAGAAGTAATTGATTTATAGGCATAATATCGCATCAATTTTTAAAGTAGAAAATGTAATAAAACCAGAGTTTAACACTCTTAACAACGCTGAACAATTGGCGCCTAATATACAAGGTGTTTGGTAGAAGAGTAATAGAAGAGGTGATTTCAAACATATTTAACAAGATTCATTTCTATACCTATATTAATTTAACAATGAATTTTTCTAGTTGAAAGAAATTGTTTTCGAGTTAAAACGAGATTTCTTTTTATGTTTCAGTTTTGACGAGAAATAGTAGTATACACATGTTTGGGGTTTTTGATGCATTGCTAACGTGTCTCGCAAAATATAGTATGCAATGATGAAGGAATTTAACAAAACGCGTCAATTATCAATTTGTATTTTTTAATCAATAGTTTTTACAGCTATGTTAAAATATCAGCTACGAAATGATTTTATAATGATCAGATTCCCATTCAGCGCAAATAAATCAATCGAAAATGCCTCCCATGCTTTCCATAAAGAAAGAAAAGGTATCAAAATATGACCCTAATTTTCAACTGTATTTTTCTCGAATTTTTTTGTTATGTATGGCATATATTTTGTTAATTAGATTTGACAAGTAACACATCTATCAGTATAAATACAAAAAATGTGGTGTTGTCATTTAAAAAAGTGGCGATGACGTCATAAATAGTAAAGAATTGAACGTCCGAAATC
The DNA here is from genome assembly GCA_964023965.1 of Melinopterus prodromus. Taxonomy (NCBI): domain Eukaryota; kingdom Metazoa; phylum Arthropoda; class Insecta; order Coleoptera; family Scarabaeidae; genus Melinopterus; species Melinopterus prodromus. The sequence goes on from OZ030394.1 coordinate 62,264,100, forward strand.
AAATTTGATGTAAATTTGTACATTTTGATAATTAAAAATCGACGTGTCCGAGGCTTTTTTAAGATAATTAACTGTTTCAGAGAATTTGACAGTTTCCATACTTTACACGCTCACTGTGAGGGACAGGTTTTACATGACCACACTGTAGATGATTTGATTTAGCATAAATACTGTGACGATCTTAACAGCCGCGAAGGCGCCAAAAGTTCGAGGTTATTCTCGAGGCGGCCCATTCCAGAGAGATCTATCCGGACGGCGAGTGCGAGAAGCGACTGTTCTGTGCCAGCGTGGAAGATTCGCGAAGGGGCCCGCACGGATCGATACGGGTATATGTATATAAGCCAGCCGTCGCTCGCTACCGGCAGTATTATTCAGAGTGTTAGTCGGAGCGTTGGCGCGATTATTGATCGATATAAATAGTACGAAATAAATACAGTGAAAATAAATGTTTATAGTAGCCTTAAGTGACAGTTAGTTTTTAGTGTTCGTGTTTAGTGTTCGTGTTTAATAATTAGGTAATAAGACTGTAATAGTGGTAAATAAATTAGTTGACTATTTTTAATATACCGAGTGTTTTAATTCACACCTTAACGAACGAAAAACGCTACAATACATTGGGTGTCGTTACGGCAATCAAACAACATAACGTCAAAGATTTATTTTTTCGAAAGTAGGTTGTTAGTGGTAATCAACAGAACATTATGGATGACGTCCAGATACATCCCTTTTTTTCATTAAACAGTTTATATTTGGACAAAATCCATTGATTTTTAGGCATATAAAAACCAGTGCTTAACTCTTTACAACGCTGGACAATATTGACGCTTAATATACAGGGTATTTAGTACTTCGTTGTACACTTTTCAAAATGTGATATAAGATGTTATTGCAAATGTATTTAACAAGATTAATGTCTATACCTAGATCAAACAACCAAACATCGTATCTATCTAACCACTCTTACATTCATAATTGTATCCTTTTCCGTCAGATTTGTTATTATTAAGCGGTCTATTTGATATGACATGAATAACATATAGAAAGTATTCAATAAAAATAAAAACTTTGAAATAAGAACACGATTACGAGAAAACTTAGTAAATGCTTTTACGAACAAGAACTATTTATTTATTCATTAATAAAATGTGCATTAGATAATGTGAATTATTCCCATTGTTTTCTTAACTACATGTTATATAATTTTTTTAGGGTGAAATGTTATAATATAAATATGATATTTTCAAGTGTTAGTGTTAAAGTGTTAAAAAAAAATGCCAAATGTTTTGCTTTTTTTCGTATTATTTTAATATCACGGAAATGTTTTAATTAAGTTATGGAATTCAGTATATATTTGATATTCATCAAATTACTGTTATTCTTTGCAAATCTTTATTTCAAAATTCTTTGGGTAACTTGGGGTAATTTGTGACTGACTGTTAAGTAAATAGCATCGTTAGATCTAGTGTCTATTGAAATAATATAATGCTTAATAAAAAAAAAAAACAAATAAGACTATTATTAATAAAATGTTTTTAAAAAACTTGTTTAAATATATGCTTTTTGATCAATACATATTTTAATATTTTCTAGAGATTAATTTATTTGAATGAAATAAATATATTTCTATACAAACCAAAGTCCACATTAATTCCTTCAATCAATTAATAATTTCTTTAATCTACGAACTATTTATTGCAACCTTAAAATATGGCATTTAAACTCAAGTTACATAAATTGTATGACACAAAAAAAATGTTTTTAGAAAACTTGAACAGTTTTATTAACTTTCCCTAAATATACCGGGTGATTCAATTTCGAGCCACACCATGGGGATCTCGCTTATTAGTGGAGATAGAGCATACGTTTAAATTTGGCAAAGTTTCGTATTTTTCTGTTGAACAGTTATCTGAAAAGAAATTTAGGCCATCATTTTTCATTTTAAAGATATCCGCAAAAAACTGAAATGTTAAGATATCGTTTACAATTTTTTATTCAAAACCAAGAGTAGCTAGACATTTGAAACAAAAACATTCTACAGCTACTTTTTAACAAGGATTGCAGTGTTATTTTTCAATTTGAAATAACATCAAAGATGGCGGCGTAACCATGGCCAACTTTTGTTTTTCTTATGGGCGCCATGTTGAATTTTGGCATTTTTCGATAGTCGTGTTTTTTCTCATTTCCGCAATGTATAACATGTAAACATTTCAGGTTTGTTGCGGATATCTTCAAAATGAAAAATGATAGCCTAAATTTCTTTTCAGATAATTGTTCAACACAAAAATACGAAACTTTGCCAAATTTAAACATAGGCTCTATCTACACTAATAACTGAGATCCTCATGGTGAGGCTCGAAATTGAATCACCTGGTATATAGGAAGGTTTGACATAACCACACTGTAGATGACATTCAGTTTAGCGAAAAAACATTAGGTGTCGTTACGGCAATCAATAAACATAACGCCTACCTTTTTTTTGGGGGAAGTAGGTTGTTAGTGGTAATCAATAGAACATTATGGATGATGACCAGAACCACTACAATTTTTTGTTCATTACAAACAGTTTATTTTGTACGGAATCCATTAATTTTTGGGCATACCATCAGACTATATTAAATTTTTAAAGCAGAAAATATAATAAAAGTAAAGTTTAACACTCTTAGCAACGCTCCATAATGAATACATGATATACAAGGTGTTTGGTAATTCATTGTAAACTTTTCAAAGAGTAATAGAAGATGTAAGTTTTAAAATATTTAACAAGGTTTATTTCTATACCTATATCATCTATATATAAAAAGTTTCAAATGAAAATAGTGAATGTTTTTACGGACAAGCACTACTTATTTATTCAATGATTACCCCGTTTAACGTGTTGGTAACAATATGGCCTATTACTTTGCGCATAACAAAACACTCAATTACCAAATTAGCATAATAAAATGTAACAGCGAGTGTTAAACACCAACCTAGCTTTACAGTAGAATATTTAGATCATAATGTGAATTAATCCCATTGTTTTCTTACGTTTGTTTGAAGAATTATGTAATATTGGGTATTTGTTACTAAACTGAGAATGGATGAGTCATATTTTCTCTACCCGTGCAGGTAAAACTCTAGACAGATAACGAACTGTATATTTTAACTTAATTATTTCCATAAATAACCCGTTAGAAAACTATTTAGTGTCCTTGGATTCGGTATATTGTTCGAAATTGCTCAAGTGTGAAAAAAATAGTACCAAATTACGCATCCATTTCGTTATTTTAGAAGAAATACACTATCAGATATTATAACAAACAAAGGAAACCATATTATTCGATTAATATTAACATGGTGTGAAATTAATAATCAAAATCAGACTAATTATCTCACTACCATTTCCGGAAACCGTGCGGTTTTGCATTTAGATGTATCACGTCTAAATTTAACTTAAAATTCACCGTTAAAAATACTAAATAAAATTAAAATTACACAAATAATACCAGCAGAAATATTTCGAATAATATTTAAAAACTTACGCCGTCATTTTCACTAAAATTCTCCACTAAATACTTGTATGAAGCGCAACGGATCTAGAGCAAAACCGCGCAATCTGAAAGTTGGAATTGAACTGAGCGACTACACTGTATTGGCGCAGTATGCTGTATGAGTAAACTCTGCCCGAATTTCTCTTGAACTGAACGTGAAATTTATGCTGGTTACCCAGGTAGTTACCCAGGTAACAAGCAATAATAATATCGGTAGATATCAACTGACAAAGGTTGTTCTTGTCGTGATAAATGTTATCGTAATTATCACCAAAGCAAACTGTGATTAAAGGTTATTTATAAAAATTGCAACGTGTTTACATACGTAATAAAAATCGATGGTAACATCTGCGTTGGGTACTTCTTTTCGCACATGTGGCAAGCAGTGCTAATACGTGCTAATAAAATAGTAAAAAAATCGACAATTTTTGGGGGCATATTACAATTTTAAATGTGAAAAAATCTGTTATTAATTCAGGGCACCCTCAAAACAAAATTGACATTATTTTTATAACTTAAGAATTTATCGAATTTATCTAATTTATCTAAATTAAGTCAAACATTAACCGAATCTTAAATATAAATTATTGCTAACTGTAAAACTATTAAGAAACAAAAAAATACCAAATTGTAACGGACAAAATTTACGATCAAAATCATTCTGAAACATATACGACAAAATGAACGGCTACTTTAGTATAATCAATTATACAGGGTCTCCCACGACGAGCTGCTAATAGAAGTATATGGAGAACCAAAAGAAATGAGTTTTCGGTTACTTCCGGTTACACTGGAAATGATGTCAACTTTTATATTTCAAATGGAATATCACATTTTTGAAATCTTCAGTAAATTTTAGAGCAATTTTATGTTACATTCCCTATACCTAACACGTGTAATTTTTGAGTTATTCATATTTTTCATTAAAAAATGACAGCAGCACGGTTACTTTCAATTACTTATAAATCATCCCCTGTGACCGTTGGAAAAAAGTTGGCCAGCAAAATTGTTGTGAAGGTAACGTATTATCGACACATCGGTAGAACTCTTCTAAAAGTTATACAGGGTGGTCAAATTATAAGATCAAAGTTGAATTCGAGAAAAGTACTTGAAGTCAATTTTCTCAAATGGCAACCCTAACATGTGAATACATTTCTCAATTCTATGGAGAATTTTAGATCAGCTTTGTGTACAATGTCATATACCTAAAATGTACTTGTACCTACTGAAATTAATTTTTAAACATCACAGTAGAAATTGCCACATCTAGCTTCATTTTGAAAAGAACAATTTGGAATAAACAGAACTTTATAAAACAAGTTTTCTATGTCATTTTTCATTATAATTAATTTAGTATTTATAAAATTATAAGCCGAAAATGAAACACAATATTAAAAATAAAACAAAATCGGAAAGTAAATTTTAAAAAACTGCTTAATATAATTTCAGTAACTGTCCAAAAACGTTGCCATTTTCCGCTAAACATGCTTCAATTCTTTTTAACATATTATTGTTGGTGGCGTCCCTGATTGAGTTAGCACATAACCCATTGAAAGGAGCTCGAACTCTATCTTTCATGTTCTCCTTATTAATTATTGACAAACTAAGTCTTTAATAGCTCCCGAAATGAAAAAATCCATTGGCGTCAAGTCGGGGGAACGCGGTGGATATTTGTATGACCCAATAAGCGCAATCCACCGATCGTCGAACATCTCGGTAAGCAAGCCTCTTACGGAAACAGTTATGTGCGCTGGAGCGCCGTCCATTTGAAACCACCCAAGTATTGAGGACACAATAACTAATTGGGAGAACATGAAACGTAGAGTTCGAGCTGCTTTCAATGGGTTATGTGATAACTCTATCAGGGACGCCACCAACAATAATATGTTAAAAAGAACTGAAGCATGTCTAGCGGAAAACGGCAACGTTTTTGAACAGTTACTGAAATAGAATGAAGCACTAATTTACTTCGTAATTTACTGTATGTTTTTGTTTTATTTTTAATAATGTGTTTTATTGTAGGCTTATAATTTTATGAATACTAAATTAATTATAATGATAACTGACCTAAAAAAACTTGTTTAATAAAGTTCTGTTTATTCCAAATTGTTCAGTTGTTTTCAAACGCAATCTAGATTTGGCAATATTTGCAAATTGTACTGTGATGTTTAAAAATTGGTTTCAGTAGGTTATGTCTAGCGGAAAACGGCAACGTTTTTGAACAGTTACTGAAATAGAATGAAGCACTAATTTACTTCGTAATTTACTGTATGTTTTTGTTTTATTTTTAATAATGTGTTTTATTGTAGGCTTATAATTTTATGAATACTAAATTAATTATAATGATAACTGACCTAAAAAAACTTGTTTAATAAAGTTCTGTTTATTCCAAATTGTTCAGTTGTTTTCAAACGCAATCTAGATTTGGCAATATTTGCAAATTGTACTGTGATGTTTAAAAATTGGTTTCAGTAGGTACAAGTAAATTTTAGGTATAGGACATTGTACACAAAGTTGATCTAAAATTTTCCATAGAATTCAGAAATGTATTCACATGTTAGCGTAGCCATTTGAAAAAATCGACTTTAAGTAATTTTCTCTAATTCAACTTTGATCTTATAATTTGAACACCCTGTATAACTTTTGGAAGAGTTCCACCGATGTGTCGATAACCTTCACAACAATTTTGCTGGACAACCGTTTTCCAACGGTCACAGGGGATAATTTATAAGTAATTGAAAGTAACCGTGCAGCTGTCATTTTTTAATGAGAAAAAATAATATCTCAAAAATTAGACATGTTAGGTATAGGGAATGTAACATAAAATTGATCTAAAATTGAATGAAGATTTCAAAAATGCGATAAAATACAGGGTGTTTCATTTGAAATACTAAAGTTGAGATCACTTCCGGTGTAACCGGAAGTAACCGAAAACTCAAAATATTATATATTTAAACAATTGTTTAACATTAGAACGGGCATTTCAAATGTCATCTGACCGATTGACGTGAAATCGCAATAAAATACTTCAATCTTTCAAAATCCTTTTGATGGTAAATTTTGTCTGCTACAGTATAGTATTTTTATTTTCGCAATTAAGTAAGTGAGATTCGAGGAATAAAGTTTTTCTTTACTAAAAAATCCTATTGACTATGATTTTCATAGTAGGTATATTACATTACAAGACCTGTATACGGTTGTAGGTAAAACAATAAATAAAACACCTTGTATACGACAGCAATAAACTCATAACCAATATTAAGCCATTATCAGGTTTGCAAATATGCAAAATATCTAATATAAACAGTAAACACTATTATTAAATACCACCTACAAAACAGCCTTCAGTAATCAAGTTATCGTGTGCTGTCACAGTTACATAAGCATCCCACCAAAATTTGAGTAATTTGATCCTTGTTCATCTTTAAATAGTGGGCTGTGACCAAGGATATGCGGATATAATTTTCATTCATCTGAATCTTACTATGGTCAGATGATACATACCTATACTTGAAATATAAAAACTGCAGAAGTTATGAAGTTTATTTTTGCTACAACCAACTGTAGTTTGTATATTGTTGAGATTGCATTATTTATAGCGAGTTTCCTTAAAAAGTTGAACACCTACGTAACTTTTTTAACGACCAATCGACCATTTAGAAGTGCCGTTGTAAAACATATGTAATACTATAATAAAAATTAGCATACCGTAAACGAAAATATAAACAATTAAAATGTATAAGGTGGTATGACGAATTGTGTAAACGCTTTAAAATTAGGATAATAATAATAATGATAAAAATAAATAATAACCTACCCATGTTTTACGTTTGATGTGGGCTGATTTTTCGTAAACAGGTTTAGAAAGGATTTGTTTAAGAATCTACAAGGAAAAAAACAAAGAAATAAAAATAATATTCTATATAAAATTAAACAAACATACAGCACTAGCATTACAAGTTTCTTTTTGTGTGTTGATAGCTTAACCATTTTAGAGAAATTGCATTGTTTTTATAAATCTTTGGGAGTTAAAAATAATTTTATTATTTATTTTTTTATACATTGGTTTGTGTTTGCATTAAATTTACACTTAAAAATGTGAATTAATAACGCAAAACATAAAGGAAAAAAATATCAAGTATGGTTGAATTCCCGTACGAAAGCCTACTAAAGATGACAAATGAATTCAGTTGTCAATTTTCGTTGATTAAAAGTAAACTGAGGCATCTTAGTGCAGTGCAAGTTCTTCGTGCTGTCGCCCTTATTCAGCATGGCCACTCTATTCGATATGTTAGCAGGGATTGTCTTTGATTGGTTGACGGTTGTGCCACAACCGAAATTTTTGTAAAATGATGCCCAAGAATTTTAACCCCAAACTTAATCCAGAAAGTAACTTAAACTACAGTTCAATTGTTAGTAGATCCATTTGGACATCATATTTAACAATTACCTTTTGTTTAAACTTTAAAATATCTATCGTAAACGGTATTTCTGTTCTTTATTTATTTTTCACTCCTGTTGGTAAGAGGCGCCAATGCACTTGCATATCTGGAGCTAACAAGGTCAACTAATTTTTCCCGCCGCGCATAGGGGTGCTCTTCTTAGTTGAAAAAAAACGAAAAAAAACAAGAGATTAAAATGCTTTAGAACAATACAAATAATGCATTTAGTATTTGAGAATCCACCAGCGGCGCACCGAAAAAAAGTTCATGGGGAGAAAAGGGGGCATGACCCCTGAAAAAATATCTCCCAGTAGATTCTTAAAACCATTCGGTATGCCCAATGATGTAAGTCCTACAGCGTAACCTATATTCCAAATTAGAGCTAAATATCTCAAAAACTATAAGAGCTATAAAGAAAAAACTAAAAAAATCTTGACATTTCAACACGTTAACGAAGTGTTTGCGGACCAATGTTTATATGAATTTTTAGTCATTACATAAGCCTAAGAATTACCCCTTTTCGTATTTACATGATATTTAGGAACAGCCTCTATGAAAATTTACAGGCATCATAAAAAATGATGAAATAAAACAGAATGTTGCAATACTAGCAGCAGAGAGTAGCATCTCCATTAAAAAATACCATTATTCTGGCCTGAAACACCCCCTAGAAAATGTAAAAAGAAACTGTAAAGTGAAAAGAAACTAAAAAGAAGACTAAAGACTAATTTTGTACTTTGTTTCTTTCGGATCAAAATAAACGCTTTAGTGTCAGAACGAGGTGCAATTGCTAAACTTATAGATAGATAATAATATAAATGATTATTATTATGATTATTATTATGAATTTCCCCACTATCTAGTTCTAGTTAGCTCTTTGCAGCTCTGAAATCGATTATCAAGGATGGTTTTGTGAAACCTTGTTCTTTTTTTGACCAAAATATATGTACTTTATTTATCCCTGGATGGTGTATATCGCAAAAGGACAACATATCTTTAACAGTAAAGATTTGGCTTAAAAGTATCTCTCAGAACACAATGAGATTAAAAAAATTAAAAGAGCTTTCAGAATTTTTCTAAATAAGTCATGCTACCAACAATAAACAAACAAAAACAACAATAAAAAAACAAAACAAAGATTAATTACTTTGACTGTGGACTTGGTAATGAATTGACGTTGTTGAAGTCGCCTGTAGAACTCCAGCGTTTGTGTAAAGCTGGCGTTCCGTTTCCATTTTGGGGGCTGATGACGGGGGCGGGTCTCCTGGACAGAGGCAGTGGCGTAGCACGGGGCGATGGCGAAGGGATCGGTGATACGCTACTGGAACTCTGACTGTCGCTGTGCAAGGACCCTGTCGACTGATAATGGACGGCACGCCTCTGTGGCAAGGCCGAACCGGCGAAACTTCTGTGCTGATTGTTGTTCTGTCGAGATTCTGACTGCAACCTAAAAAAAAGACAAAAAAGGAGTTGAAAAGGATGTATTATTAATGTTAAAAAGAATCGGTAGGTATGCTATTATTTTCTTAGCTAAAATGAGCTTAATATTGGTGAATTTGAGTTGAGAAATGGATGTCTTTTGGAGAAGTTTTTAAACCTCGACAAGTTCGAGTATTTGTCAGAATTATCAACAAGTATGGCTCATTGTGATAAACTACCAAAAATATGAAGTTAAATGTAAAAAAAATCCTATTGAGGTCGTTTAAACCGGCGAATTAAAAGCATACATTTTGATAGCAACATTCATAAGAAATTATAAACATTAAAAAATGTTATTGAAAATGATGATTTTTTTATTTGCTAAATAAAGTAAAAAACGTTCGGATTAATTTGTATTACGGCCGATATATTATTCTATTAATCCTAGCAAATTGGAATGCGAAATCAACATTTTGAAAATAAGGCAAATATTCTTAAAAATCCGTGAATTTTAAACTCTCGCACATCTGGATTTCCTATCGGATTTTAAAACACGTTTCAAGTTCTCGAAACGCCGTGCCGTACCAAAAAAACTTGTTATTTTGTGGCACTAAAATAATTTCTACGTCGCATTTTGTTCGAATATTTGTGGAAAACATATTGATGCCTTCAATGTAGTATGTCTTGCCAAATATACAATAATACATGTGAAATGACGATATAAAGTCATCATTTAAATGAATTTTATTGTTATTGATCGATTATAATAAGATCGAAGTTCGGATTGTAGGTAATCAAAAAGTGTGCACTACTATTTATTTACGTGATATTTAATGATATTGTTATGTACAATATAAATAAGTAATAAAATTCAGCGCAAAACAATAGTATATTATTTGACGACCACATAATTAAGGATATAAATCGCGAGCATGAAGTTTATAGGCGAGCTGTAGGCGAGCGTGTAAACATGCGAGCGATTTATATCCGTTTTGTGAGAGTTGAATATGAATATTAGTTGAATATCGACTAATAAATTCCATTTTATATCAAATATTTTAAATGTAATTGTCAATGATGGCGAGGCGAACAGGCGAGGCGAACGTAGGTTTAAACAGACTTTGACACAAGCGTTGTATAATGATGACAGTTCGTTCATATAATGAAGTCATTATTTGAACGAACTGTAATAAAATAATTATACAACGCTAGTGTCACTATAATCATTGGCGTGGCTCATGATGGGGATTATATAGTCATAGATATGTATGCAATGAACTTATTATATGCGAGTCGTAGATAAACAAATTATTGATATTAAATAATAAATGAAGCAAATAACTAGAGCCCAACGAAAATTTTTGCAACATTTAACAGAGGTTGAGACATTTTCTGATTGTTTCTGGAGGACCTTAAAAACAGTGTAAAAATATATATGAGACTCATATTAAATATATGAGATCTGGCCAGTTTATGTCCATATGAAAAGTCACACAAATGTCAGAATAATCATTTAATATGCGGGATGGTTGCAAAAGAAGAAATTGTACCCGCTTTTTCACCATTAAACAAAAACTGTCACAAGAAAAAGTAGTTCAAAATTTTATTTAATGCTCAGAATCAAGTTTGAATACTTTCTCATCTGTTGTATAAATCGTAAAATCAGAAGTCAAAATTTTAATTAACAACAAATTGTGACAACTGCTTTTGATAATGTATTCTTAGTGTTAACTGAGTCATAAACAAAAAAGTCAGTAACAAGTTTTCGGTAAAAAAAATCTGATGTGGCCAGACACATGACTTTATCATACAATATATAAAATTAATAGTTCAGCTGCATGAGAGTCTATTTGATTGAGATCAACCGTGTCTGCATTAATTTCATGTTCATGTTCATTTTTCATGTTCATGTTCATTTTTCATGTTCATGTTCACTTTTCATGTTCATTTTCATGTTCATGTTCATTTTTCATGTTCATGTTCATTTTTCATGTTCATGTTCATTTTTCATGTTCATGTTCATTTTTCATGTTCATGTTCATTTTTCATGTTCTTGTTCATTTTTCATGTTCATGCTCATTTTTCATGTTCATGTTCATTTTTCATGTTCGTGTTTATGTTCATTTTTCATGTTCATGTTCATTTTTTATGTTCATGTTCATTTTTTCATGTTCATGTTCATTTTTCATGTTCATGTTCATTTTTCATGTTCATGTTCATTTTTCAATAGTTCAGCTGCATGAGAGTCTATTTGATTGAGATCAACCGTGTCTGCATTAAAATTAAACTAGTTAGCCAGGATTTGACAAATATTTTGATACTATTAACAGTAGCTATTGTCAAAGCATCAGCAACACTACCGTCATTAGAATGAAAATATTTGTCAAATCCTATTTGTCCAATACTTTATCATACGCAGTATGATAAAATAAAAACGTATCAATATATTTATATTTATTTTTTTTTTAAAGCGACAAAATTATGGAAAATTCTTTATAAGATGGAAAATTGTATTTGGAAAATTTGTGAATTAATACCTGAAAAAAACCTTCAGAACTGATCTTTTACAAAACAATCAGAACACTTTTCATGCAATAAATCTACTTTAAAGTTATTAATTTTTTTCGAAATAAGGCCTGTGCACTAGTCTAATTTAAAAAGTTTTCCGTATTTTCTATTTTTTATCACGGTTTAAAAAAATCAAGTTACTAGTTTGTGACATCACATGCAAAATGTCTACATATTAAAACAAATATTTTTTGAGACAGTTTTGGGAAAATTGAACAATTTCTTAGTTGTTGTTCACCTTGATGTTAAATCAAAACCCTGACTATGACCTTGGTCTTCTTTAGAGAACCCAAAAATCTTTATAAACAATAAATAATTCACGAAAAATGCAAAATTTAGGTCCATTATTTGTACGTAGAAGTAGGTCCATCTGGGTATGCACCGTATTTCATGCTACAATTTTGCAGTAAAACATTTTTTTTTTTCGTTCACAATGCACTTTTGATGCACAGAGGATTTTAAAAAACAAAGTATATAACTTCATTTTGACCTTAAATCATCTTCTGTCTATCTACAGTACCTTCAAGTTTAATAAAAATACCTTTAACGGATTTACAAATACCAATATTTGATGCTATTCCAGTAATTCCAAAACTGACCATAAGACAAAACTAAACAATTCACAAGTAACCCCAAATTTTTAAATTACCAAAAATCGTTTGGTTCTGGAAGACCTCTTATACAACAGTATAATTTTCCACTAGATTCATTAAAATCACACAGCCACAGCCTCCGATATTTCTGACATACTTCCACCGAAGTACATTTTCAAATTTAGTTTCTTAAAGCAACACCACACTCCGTACAAAGTAACTCACTTCAATTGCGATCCTCCATACGTCGAATTCGGCCTTATCCTAATATCTTTGGCACTTCCGTTCCTCAAGGACATCGACGGTATCGGCGCTCCCTGATGCGCAATGCGCATGCCCTCCATTATACTGAGTCTGCGCAGTGCTTCAGCCAGCGTTGCTTTGAGACAAACCAGCTCATCTCCTTGCTCCAAAACGCGTCTTTCCAAATCAGCAACACGACCAGCAACCCCTCTACTCTCAGCTTCAAGCATCTCATCTGAAAAACACAAGAAAATATAGGTTAGAATACAGAAAATATAGGTTAGAATACAAAAGATATAGGTTAGGATACAAAAAACATAGGTTAGGATACAAAAACAGGTTGGGATACAAAAAACTTAGGTTAAGATACAAAAAACATAGGTTAGGATACAAAAAAGTTAGGTTAGGATAGAAAAAAGTTAGGTTAGGATACAGAAAACATAGGTTAGGATACAAAAACCTAGGGTAAGATACAAAAACTTAGCTTAGAATACAAAAAACATAGGTTAGGATACAAAAAACATAGGTTAGGATACAGAAAACATAGGTTAGGATACAAAAAACATAGGTTAGGATACAAAAAACATAGGTTAAGATACAAAAAACTTAGGTTAGGATACAAAAAACTTAGGTTAGGATACAAAAACTTAGGTTAGGATAAAAAAACATAGGTTAGGATAAAAAATGACAAATTTCTTACTGTATACATTCATGAAATGCATATTTTGTATGGCTGTTTTGTACAGACTCATCGCGGCAGCTGTTTTTCTGTTCGCCTTTGGTTATGTATTTAGGAATCGGCGATCGAAACAGATGAGCAACGGCGCGGGTATGTGCGGAAAGTGCAGCGATAATTGTTTTCGGAGTTTTGATAAAATTATATTGGCGCGGATGTGAAAAATTCGGTAAAAAGTGTAAGTGTAAGTTAGCTATGACGCGAGTTTGATATTACGAATCTTACTGTTTTTGCGGCGTGATGAGAAACCCGTACTATCGCCCGTTGTTTGAGGTCGTGATCTTTGTAACAGATATAAATAAATTCGGATCTTCGCGGTTTTTGTTTGTTTTAGCAATTGCTAATTAAAAATTATGGTGATAATACACTGACCGGTACAATTGAAGTATTTGCCTGATGCCTGTCTTGTTAAACGAATTTTCTTTTCCAGGATTATAACGAACTTTATCAAAATTATGACAATTTTGTAACTTAGAATAACAAAATTGCACATGATTATGCGAAGTTTATACAAAGTTAATTATGTACTACATAATTAACTTTGTATAAACTTATCTACTAATCAACTGTAACTTTTATAATTAATTTTTTTAAAGGTAAACTTTTTAAAGATAGTCTTGATGAATTTCTTCTCTAACTCTTCAATCCTACAAAAGGTCAAAGAAATGTTTTTTTGGTTTTAAACAAGCTATCGTCTAAATATATTTTAATATATTTTCATTTTATTACACAAACTGTGTAGACTTTTCTTTTTCTAATAGAACATCCTGTATATTTTTACAGTTTTTAATCAGATTAATAAGTCTTTTGTAAGAATCATCTTCTCTATAAAATGCATCATCTTTGAGTGTATATGTATATGCAATTAATAAACAATTAACGGATAAAAAAGCAAAATAAAAATAAATGAGTAAAATAAATATTCTTAATGATTTATTCTTTAGTTCAGGAGTTTTCATTAATTGCTAATAACTAAAACATAACGCTCTTTATAAAAAAAATATTTCTACAAAAAATGTAAAAAAATTAATCCTAGAATTTCAAAATCTGATGTGGCTACGCACATAACTTTATCATACTCTAGAGCTAACTTTATCATACTCTTTAAATAAAACTAGTTAGCCAGGATTTGACAGATATTTTGATTCTATTGACAATAGGTATTGTCAAAACATCAGCGTTTGACACTACCTACTGTCATTAGAATGAAAATATCTGTCAAATCCTGGCTAACTAGTTTTATATAAATGCAGACACGACTGATCTCGATCAAATAGAATTTGCCCAGGGGTGTTCTATCAAAACATAGAAAGGTTACCAACTTTCCAGAATAAAAAGTACACTAAAATGTATATTAAAAATATATTTAAATGATACCTTATTTAAAGCAAAAAACTTTTATTTGAAAAACTTTTAAAGTAGTTTGCAGTTGGGAGCTTTCTTAGGTGTTCCGGTAATTTTGACTAACCCTGCATAAAAATAATATAAGTTAAATTTTAAATATCAAACATCCCGTCGTTTCTCAAAAAAAAAAAAAAAACAAAAAACTAGGAGTCATACCATACATAATATAAAGAATATTCCAAGAAAAAATGCATTTTTGTTTCCATTACGAAGTATGCCGCCAAAATTGCTTCAAAAATGAGAAAAAATAGACGAGGATAGATATCGCTTAATATGGCGTGGATAACCCATTATTAAGAAAATAATTCACCTAAATTTGTCAGTAATGTTGAAAATAACTGTACTTTATTACTCATAATATGTAATTCATATTTTCTGTATTATCCTGTATATGGTACATAAATTGCCACATATTATGGTTGCAGTATTAGTTTTAGAGGAACCAGCAACTCTAATAATGAATAAAAATTTTCTGAAAAATCAATAATAACCAGTTTTTAACATTAGTTACAAACTTTCTGAAACACGTTGTATATCCTTTGTAATTTTTCAGATCTGGTTAATACAAATATACTTTTATAGAATCAAAATTTAAAATGAGTAATCACTTTAAAAAATGCTGTCAATGCTTCAAGAACAGTTATGAACAAACTTTCAGGATTTCAGATAAAAGTTTAAGGATTACTCTGATACACTCGAATTTTCTCGGGTATCAGGCGTTACATATTTATAAAAATACATATTCACTGTCAATTCACAAACTTTACCATTTTAATCTTTTACCATTTGTACCATTTTTAATTATCAATATCAGTTAATACAAAAAAATAATATATGATCCATAATATTTGATTTTAAATTATTAGAAATTACTCTAATTGCTTTTCAGGTAAAAAAAATACTTACATTTTTTTAATGTAAATAAATTTGTTCCATACTTTTATCTCATTGCGTTTATTAGATTGCCTAGTTTGCAAGACATTCAACAGGTTGGGCGTTGCATGAGTTGCCTATACAGCAGGCGTTTCAATTACTACTACGGTATAATGGTAAGTATTACTAAAATAACGCTCATTAAAATAATTATTGTATTATATTACCTATTCTTATATAATTTAATACAGAAAAAATTATGCAATTGTACCAATTTCTAAGAACATAATTAGATTTAAATGTTGAAATAGCAAATCACTGTCAATAAAAATAAGAAAAAAAGTAAGTATTTTTACTTTACCGCAAATCATTATTAAATTTTATGTAAAAATTGTCAATTATTTATGTATTTATCAGAATATTCCTGGGCTAAACTAAACACAACATTGTTATGTAACACACCATGCCAAAAATAGCCTGAAATTTATTCTTAAAATTAACTATTACTAAGAAAAATGCTAGTTAAAAATGATATAAACCCATTTCATCATTTTCAGGTGTAAAAATTACGTAACTTTTTGCACGGTAACTTGTAAACACCTAACAAAAAGCTACGTAATAAGTTCTTCCTTGTTAAACTTGTGTTTTAAATATTATTACAGACGAACTACAAGTATACTATACGAATATATAATAATGCGTAAGGTTATGTTCGTTCATTTGGACTATTAACAACAATAAAAATCGACTCGTATCAGCTATTTGCAAACTAATTCAGTCTCTGATATCATCAATCGCCTGAATACAATAAACGCATTTGCAATTTGCAAAGAGCTCGACAAACAATCATCAATTGGCGATGTTACATCATCGCCATTTTAAATCGTTTGCGTTTGCTATTAAATTTTCCAATGGTACACATGCAAAATTGAAAGATCCTTGACAATAATAGTCTATTGAGAGACAATTGAATGTAAATAAGATATAAGAAAATCCAACAAATGAAAAAGGAAGTCTAAGACATCATTCTTTTTTTATAGTTCGCCAATATACACGTTGCACAGTGCGGTATTTGACCTGAAAACCTGGCCAAAATTACGTTTTCACCTAAAAAGGCTTAGATGTGTTGTTTTATTTATGTATAACATTTTAACCTTCATACTAAGAATTTGGAGGTTAATAACTTAATAAACACAATAAAACAGTACAAAATAGGAAAAAGCAAACTGTATTAAAAATTGTTCTTTACTGCACTACACCTATTGTAAATTAATTACTGCTACAACATTTGCCATCAATATTTTTTTGGAATTTTATTTCTATTATGTTTTACCGTGTCAAATTCATAAAATAATATATGTCATATCCAGTTTAAATACGCAGCATATGCTGATTTCAAATTAGACAATACATGTCGTTTTTGAGTTATATGAGATAACATGTTTGGGTCTGTTATGTTTTAAGAAAATCCTGAAAAAAGTTTTATTTTGAAAGACCAGTGGTAGAGGAAGAAAATGAAAGTTTACACCAGTCGATATTGTGTATTGAAACGGTACATATGCTATTCATGCTGTTTTCCGTTCGATGCATTCCTTTTAAGACGTGATAGTAGAGGCAATTAAGAACCTATTTTACCATATTTATCACTATAAAATCTATTATTTTTAGTATTATTTCGAAATTGTCTAATATTTATACTTATTGTTTCCATGAAAACTTTCGAAATTTGATCATACTTCAAGCTGAAACGGTCGTTTTTTAGTGGTATGACCATAATACGCATGTTTTGAACCCGCATTCGCATTCCGCATAAACACATTTATCGAAAACGCCTAACCAGTTTCTATTCACAAACTTACTATTGTCTCTCCTCAACAAGAATCCAATTTAAACCAGTGAACTGTGTATGCGAGTAGGTGCTTTTGATGTATTTTCTTGCCTTGAATATGAATCCGATAGGCTTCAAGCAACCAATTTCTAAGAAATGCATATACAAGTACAAAGTTTAAGGTTTTTTTCGGATGATTTTTAAGAGTCTAGGTCATCGGGGTTGTTTGCTATACACGATCCAAAACGGAAAAATATACGTACATAACGGAATTTAATACATATAAGATGCATTGAACATAAAGTTGTCAATATCTCGATAACCGTAACCATTTGTATATAGCTAAATATGGCTAAATATGTTCTAAATTACCTCTACTATCACGGTATCAAGAAATTGCACCAAATTACATATTAGCCGGTACATCAATTTTTGGATTTTCCTTTACAACGTATTAGAAATAAAATCAATAAAACCGCATCCGCACGTATCCGCAGCAAATTTTCCAGTAGTTGTAATGTCAAATATGTTTACTATAATTTAAACCACTTTCAAAAACTTTACAAAGCTAAACACTAAACTAAAACACTCAAGTTCTGCATAAAACTGTTTTTTGATAACAGCGAATGTTCTCGGCCCTGCAATAAACAAAATTGTGGGTAAATTTAAATAAAAATAATGTCGAATGAAAGTTCATACTTGGTTCTAAAGAATGTATAACAAAAAAAGTTACATTTATCGTTAAAATGCAAAATTGCAACCGTTTCTAAGAGCGTCAACTTATGTGCATCTACGTTCAGCCATAGTAAAATATAACTTTTGGCTGACAAGGACACGTGGCTCAGGGCTCAGGTGAAAAAATATTGCCGCCTTTTAATATATCGGTCTTTTACCTATCCAGAAACTTTTTGGAATTTAACAATTTAGAAATTTGATTTATAGCCAGCTTTTTGGGTCTAATACCCCAATGTGCGTTGTACTGTATAAATAATATAGGCAATTTTCATGAGTTGTTCACTTAAAAAATAAGGTACAGTTATCCTTAAATACAAAATGGTGTATTTATCTGTTGTTGTCTCAATAAGTTATGTCGAAAATGGTCAGGTGGAGCGTGTAGCCCACATGGTTGTTGTATGCAGCGATTGCAATTTTGTAGATAAAGGCATCAATGTGGTTTGCGTGGATTATATGAGTCATCCGATGTATGAACTGCAAATATTGTACATTTTGATGGGGATGACTGCATTGTGCGAGTAATCGGTTACAAAATAAATTTTATAAATATATAGAACGTAAATAATATGATGATAGTAAGATATGTAGAATCTGACTACTTCAAAGTCCTCAACGCGGTTTCCACCCGGAAATCAATATATCAAGATATGTAGAATTTTATATGATTTTTTAGAGTATATTTTGCCATTTTGGTAATCGTATGGCAAACTTTTTAGGACAAAGATTTGAGAACAAAATTTTAGACCAATTATTTTACAAATACTTGAACACCTCAATTTTTTTTTTTTGCTTTGTTCCGATTCAATTTGAAAGATAACTTATTTAGTGTTCATAATATGGCATGATATACAAGGCATCCAATTTTAAGAAAAATAATATTTTTCTTTTACGTCTAAATGCAACATCCTGTATAAGTAAACGTATTTTTAAACCAAACATTACTTGAAATTAATATCTTGTATATAGATATATTTATTTGAATCAAAATAGAAGTATATTTTGTGCCAAAGAAATATGTTTTGATCCAAAAGAATATCTATGATTTTGCTTTGTTGTAAAATGTTTCAAGAATAGTGACGGCAAAAGAAATTGTCTGATCGAGCCAAATTTTCAATTTTCCATATTGATGCCAATATTCAATACGTTTATTCAATTCAATACATTTATTTCCCAAAAATAATAATACAGTGTTATTACAGAAAGTCAAAAACCAAAACACACAAGAAAACGCAATATAATTAAACAAAAGAACAACTAAATTAATTCTCATAGGCTAAATATTTAGCAACGGAGTAAAACGATTCACTTAACAACATATTAATAACACATTATGACGTATTTTTATTTTCTTCTGTAAGATAAAATTGGATAACTTTAGAATTCATATGTCATGGATGTTTATTCATGTGAAGACGTTAATTTACTGTTCAAAATTGATGAAATATTCAGTGCAACTTCTTAGAATATTAAATACTCAATTTTTTGTCATGAAAAAAAATTATATTAGTTACTTGTATGTTTTTCAGTTTTCCCAAATACAGTTCAAATAGCCCAATCATACATTATAGATTTTTTATCTAGGTGCCCTTTCTGACAAAAGATGTTCACTAAAAAAAGCGATAATTGTGCGATGAAGAAATGTCAAAAGTGACCATATTACCTCTGTCACAGCTCATCACAAACTCGAGATCCATCGTAACAAAATATTACATTTTTTAGTTTATGGTAAAATCTCAGGAGTCAATATTATCAAAATGAGAGATGTGTATTTAGCTCTCCCCACAATATTTATCATGTGATTTAAGAGACAGCAAAAGGTAATCCAAAACTGAAACGCTTGTACAACTTTTCCTGAATGATTTAGATCCTTATAATTATACAATGTCTTAAGATTCAATAAATAAATCAAATTTTAGAGTTGTTAAACTTGTAAAAGAAACATCCCAATAATATTATTAATATAACACATTTGAAGAGTTGGGTTTCCTATTAAAATATGGTATTAATTCTAACACAGCACTAAAACTTACTACTTTGTAGTTGTCGACGAATACAATACACAATCAAAGTAAACAAATTTAAATCAAGTCTACAGATAACCATATTTGCAAGCAAAACACGTCTGGATATTAACCGGTTATCATCAACAACCATCAACGTGTTATTCTGTTTGAATCAAGCAGATGAATTTGTCAACTAACTAATTTTTGCAATATAAATATTATGTTTGTTGTAGTTTTTAAACCATTTGTGTTTATCTATTGCATTCTTTAGTAAGTCCTTTCATAGTTTAAGTTCAAACTGCAAATAGAGTTAGTGATAATCATGTAGAAACTTACTCCATCCATTGTAGTCGTTGGGGCACTCCAAAACATCTGACAAACTTCTACTGGTGTCGTCCAACTTTGGAGTTGATATTGAAGAACTATCAGAGTCCACCATTATAAACAACACTTATAGTTCATTGGCACATACTCATAATAATAATAATGATATTTATTTAGTTAAAAGAAACTAATAATCACAATAAATTTGGTTTCCTAAGTAATAAACTTATCAACTACTTAAAATTAGCCAATACATGAACCCGACATGATGTTTTAAAAAGACTTAGCGAACTACTGTTTTTTATATCACTTGGTAGGGTGTTAAACATCTTCAGTGCTTTATAATAAAATAAATTTTGTGTGCTGCTTTTTGTATATTTTGGTAATCTGAAGTGGTCCTTTTGCCGAGTATTGTATTCATGCTGCTGACTATTGTATGTTAAATAATTACTCATATAATTTGGGAGTTTATTATTTATGCATTTATATACCAACGTGAGTGCCTGATATAACGCTCCTTGTTTAACATTCAAAAAATTTAATTTACTCAACATGGACTCGATACTGGTTAACCTGGAGCTTTGTAATAAAATTCTGAGTGCTCGATTTTGTTGTACTTGAATCTTTTTAATGTCTTTGTCTGTACACAAAAATAATATACTGCTGCAATAGTAAAAATATGGTTCTATAATCGTATGGTACAAAGATATTCTAGCTTTTAATGTAAGTTTATTAGATATTCTTCCTAAGTAGCTAATCTTTCGACTCACCTTTTGAACTATATATTCCATATTACTCGTAAATTTCAAACTATTATCTAAAATGACACCTAGATTTGTCCACTATCTCAACAACTGTGTTATCGATAACTATGTCTGGTGTAAAATTTCGAATTTCCATTTCGCAATACCATAGCTTTTGTTTTCCATACATTCGAACATAATTTATTTTCTTTATACCAATTTGATATCGATACTAGTTCGGAGTTTAATGTCGCGATTACATCAGGTAAGTTATCTCCTGCAATTGATATTAGTGTATCGTCTGCAAATAGGTGCATATCACAAGCTTTAACTTGTGAAGCAACATCGTTTATGTACAAATTAAATAAAACTGGTCCAAGAACAGAACCTTGTGGTACCCCTAAGCTGTTTATTAATTCACTAGATTCACTTATTAATTCATCAGAATTAAATAAAAAATAGATCATTTATTTATGGAATTTCAAGTTATGACATAAGTCATAACACAAAAATGTTAATTAAATTAATTTCAGATGCAATTAAACGGGAAAGCACAACTATTTCCAAAATAAAAACCTTTCTAAACCTTATGTAAGCGGTAACACTAATTGAAAAGAACTATTGCATATAAATACCGCATGCTTTAAATTATACATAATAACATCGCAACTAACCGTATCGAATACCAAATATGGCATTTAACATTATGGGAAACTCATTATTTTAATAGTTAGTTCTACTCAGCAAAAGTAGGAATAGAAAACTACACGATACACTTTTGCTGTTTGAATATATTTTGCATAATATACCATAGTGTTGTCGTGCCGATGTCAATATCCTTTTAACATTTCACTTTTACCCGGCATTCTTTCACAGAATATAATATAATAATACTATTCAGAACTCGCACAAACGCGAAGCTATGAAAGTAATACATAATTTAATTAAGCGTTTAATCTACATCCAGGGAATCCAGTGGGCGGTGATATTCGGTTAGCGAACACGCGATCCGAACTTTATAATACGAGGGAGAATCAAAAAGTTATTTCCCAATTTTTCTATCAGCGAAATACAAACAGTGCATGCGTTCTTGTAAAGTTTTTTGTTGTGTGGTGGTACTGTAGATCGTGTATGATGTTCGTAATTAAAAATTCTGACAAGAAAATTAAGATTTAATAATGCTTTTCACGTTTTGTCTTCGGCTAGAAAAAATTATAAAGATCTTACAGATCACGGACTTAAAATAACTAATAAAATATTATGTTTTGCGATAAAATGTTCTGGGAGACGGCTAACTTTGTGGTCTACCCTCGTATGTGGTTGGCAAATCGCACATCCAGTAGTCTGTGTGTTTGTAGGTCAATAATAAAGCATGGCATCATGACGGTTCTGTTATCACATCACTGATATAATAAACAGAGGCGCCAAGGACTTGACATCGACACGAAACCCCGACTGTTTTATTAATTATCATAAATAAAGAGCAATATGCTTTTGTGACTTAAAAAAAGACGAAATATGTATTTATTTTGTGTATTTGCAAAAATTAGCTTGATAAAAAGTTAAATAAAACAAAAAAGCAAATTGCGATACTAATTTGTGTTTTTAAAATGTGTTTTTTGTGTGTTACATCTTTTCGTTATCAGGGGTGTGTATTTGGTTAGGTTGATTGCAAACGAAATATTTGTTTATGTAGTGGACAACAATTCTGAAACAAGGAATAGCAAAATAGCTCTATTTTGTGAGAAAAACAATGTGAAATTTGTTCCATTTTGTTCTAATAGATTTTCAGGATTATGCTGCCTCATAGATATAACAAAATAATCAAGAAATAGTCACGTTAATAAATATATCTTGGTTATTATTGAAGATAACAGTTTTAAAGTTCATTTTATACAGGGTTTTCAAAGATTTCAAACAGTCAAGTGCTACAAATTTCTCGAAAACAACTGAAGATAGATATAGGGAATACCAGGATGGAATGTAGAGAGCTCAAGATCTTCTTTCGAGTGGTGTATTAATATACAGGATGTTCCATTTGAGAAAAACAAGATTTTGAAGTTTTAAATTGTTACACCAAAAATAAAACTGTTATCGTCAATAATAGCTAATAAGACATTCAATTTGACACGATAATTCAATTAACAACATAAAAGTAGAAATATCAAAATAACTGAAAAATTGTGGTATTTACGTATTGGAAAACCTGATAAAAGTCGTTGTAATTTGATACGTGGACACAAAAAATCAATGGAAAATTATGTGTTTCCATTCAAACTAATGATAATAATAATAATAATTTAAGTCTGTGAGAAGCAGTTATAGCTAAACTCGAATGTTTCACTTATACTTGATTACTTTAAAATTAAAATTTTATTAAAAATTATAGAAAAAAATTATATTTAAATTTTCTTATCTTAACAGTTTGAAAAGGGAGGCTTTCAAAAAACTTATTTTTTTACAGAATTATGGACCCATTGACCATATTTAGCAGTCTTCATTTCATAATCTCACCCTAAATAACTTTAATAACTAAAGGTTGAGTAAAAACAACTTAACTTGTTAAAAATGTCGTTAAATTTTTACTTATCCATTATATATTACTTGTAAGCAACGAAAATGTCAAAAAGTGTGATAAGTTGATGATGTAGGCTCTTTTCGAAAACTGACCGTAAAAATATGTGCCAATTAAATATACTTGCGGAATTTTGAAGAATAAACTAAAACACTTTTTTGATAAACAATTATGTACTTACAACCTGTATAATAATAATTTATAATTTAATTTATTAATTTAAGATTTATTTAGGTCTTTAAAATTCAAAAGGTTTTACTCCACACGTTGTAGTTGTAAAATACTATTAAATATACTGGTCAATATCTCATTTGGCCTTCGAAACATTTGCAAACCAAACGAAAAAACTACTTTTTGTTTTTGTTTATATTTTCAATTGTGTTATTTTATATAATAACTGAAACATAAACGAACCTACTAGATTTTTTGAAAACCAAAAGCTTTTAAAACAATGTCGTAATTATCAAAAAACTTTTTTTCTGAACTGACACTGGAGACCGAGGAAATAACGTTGTACTTAATTATGAAATTTGAAACAGCATCTATAATTTACTTTTGCTCATAACTGGAGCTAGACTGAAGTCTATAAATAAGCTGAAATAAAAAATTGTACTGGTACTTAAAAGCTGTGAAGAAAAAACCAACGTTACAACTTTGTGAAAAAGTATTTCATGGATTTAAAGGTTAAGAAGGTTTTTGTTTAGAATGTTATTTCAGCATACACAGAGAGAAATTTTTGTTTAATTCAAATAAATATGCATCGACTCAAAGAAATTTGTTGTTTCAATAGAGGCAAAGAAATATTTATTTGCGGATAAAAACGCATTTATTTGAAATATTTGTTTGGTAGAAAGAACGTTGATTTGTGTCAAGCAACTTATGTTTCCAGTTAAAGTTTGCAATTTGTGTATTATAAGAAATGAGATTTATTTACTTCAAATAATTATGATTGTGTGTGTTGAGTGAAAGAATTACATTTCTTAAAATTAACAAAATTGTTGGTCGAGTTAAAATGCTTCAAATTATTAATTTGTTGAAGGAATTAATAGACAAGAATTTTTCGGAAGACTCGCCATGTGTCACCTCCTTTTTTGGATGTCGCACATCCTCGACCAGTGCTTGGTCTTCCCAACCCAACATATAGTCAAGGCGAAGTTAGTAAAGTGTACTCTGATTTGGAATCGCAACTTGAACCTGCAGGCACTGTACTCTATAAGTTCTATACTGTCGATCACGCGGCTTTATACTCTCGATATGTACGAAGTGCGAGGAGCGAGTTTACAGCGCCATCCAACAATACAGTTGGATGACATTAAAAATATATTTATTTGAATCAAAATATGATTTCTTTGGTGGAAGTAAACCTATTTTAAATCCAAAACAAAAATATTACTTTAAAGGAAATAAATGTCTTGTTGTGTACAAATATATTTATTTTAATCAAAATATGATTTCTTTGGCGGAAGTAAACCTATTTTTAAGACAATGACAAAATATTACTTTAAATGAAATAAATCTCTCCTTATATAAAAAATTTATATGTTTGAATCAAAATTATATTTCATTAGTGTAAAGAAACGTTTTTTTTAATTTAAATCAAAACAAAAATATTACTTTAAAGGAAAGTAATTTTTGTTTGTATCCATATATATTTATCCCAGTTAAATAAATATTTCAAATAAATTAATCTCTGCAAGCAAATAAACTAGAGTATTCAAGGAAGAAAATATTGTTGGCGTCAAAGAAATATGTTTTGACCCAAAAGAATAAATTCAAACAAATACATTTCTTTAAAACAAGAAATCTTTTCTATCTGTGTACGTAGAGAAGTCAATCATTTGTCGACATATCAAAATTATTTATGGTGGGTGGAAGTTTAAAAGAATTAAAGAAGAAGCCAAAAATAAATTATAAAACCAATCCATTTTAAAATATTTAACATCAATACTACCTTCAACAGCAAAAAAAAACTAAACACAAATCCACGACTAATTCTTAAATCGGATTTAAAAGGTCAACGTATCCACGGCAAAACTACAACCAATCGCGTACAGTGTTTACAAAACAAACTCCATACTCGCACTTTCAACAAAACCGGCAAACTCAAACTTTCTCATTACAACACACACTCACACAAAAAAACTAAAGATAACCGCAAATACAACACTTCGAAGGTTAGAATCAAGTCTACGCACGCGAAATATTTACTCTTATCTCGAAAAATAAGCGTAAAATCACCGTTGCAAAGCGCACACAACACAATAGAAAAATTCGCGTAGACTACACAAACTCCGGAGCGTCCCGGAGTTGAGTCTGGAATATAATACGCGACGTTCTCCCGTTTATACAGAGGGCAGCACTATTTGTTCCCTCGGCGTGCTGATATAATCGTTAGAAGAAAGAGGGGTGTAGGTTATGTAGCGAAATGAGATCGATAATACGCGAAATTCAATTGAAAATTGTAGGTGTTATAATAGAATTCTTGATTAGTAGTAAATTGAACGGTCGATATTTCGATAAGACGTACTGCGTCAAGGTTATGTTTTCATGCGGTATCGCGATCTATAATTAACGCAATTTGGATGTTTTATAGGTTATGCCGGCCGGTAGATGTCGCTAGGGAATACTGGCCACTAATAACTGTCAAACACTAAGTTAGAAGTTGTTAAATGGTTAAAATGTTAAATAAATGTTTAATATCGATGTTTTTAATGTAAAAATACTGTAATGCACTATTTTTTATACATTTGAGGTATGAAAGAAATTCATGCAACAATTTTTGCAAAAGTTATAAATATTTTTCAGAAGAACTGTATTACTCAATCTACACAACAATTTAATTTTACTTTTTGAGAGCCTCGATGATCATAGACTAAGACAATTCTAAAATAAAAAAAATGGCTTTCAAAAAGACGAGTATTAATTAAAGGTAGTAATTTTGCTTGTCAGAAATCAACATTCAATAATGATACATTAATTAACAAAATATGTTTTTAGCTTTCGTTGATTATTATAATATGTAAGTTGTTCAGACGATAAGAAATGTACTATCGTGGCCATATATTATGTCCCTTCTTTTGACGTCGATTTTCTCGCAGAACTACGGGCGACATTACCAATTTAAAAAATAATGGCAAAATGAGTCAATAAGATAACAGAACCACGAACAGGCATTTGGAAGTCCCATGGAAATTCTTGGCAATTTAAATCGGGTTTCGGGATTAGCATTTAAAACGAATGAACGATCTGCAAAATAATCTGTGTCTACAAATTTACGGTGCTAAATTTGTAAAAGTTTTTTGATATTTCTAAGTTTTATACGCTCAGAGCTGACGTTTGTAATATATGTAATATATCAAGAGTTGTATTTATTTTATATTGTTTGTGCATGTATTTAAATATTATTAATAACTAAACTGTTGAAACTGTTATAATAGTTTGGATATTTATATAACAAAATCGGGCATACTTTTTAAATATTTTTTGGGTTTATCAAGCAAACTTAATTTAGTATTCACCACTAATCGGAAAATCTGCTAACTCCATACTACTAGATCTATTCGCTTCCATCAAAATCTTGTTTACAACCTTATTGTATAAAACTGAAGAAAACATAAACGCGAATCGATAGAAGAGATTTCTCTCGTACCGGGTCACATATTATAATCAAAATTATGCAAAAATTAAGAATTTAATTTTTAGTTAAAATTGCTACCTTGACAAGTTATCGTTCTTTTTGTGTATTGATAATAAGCTGCCCCGGTTCTCTCAGCTGTGTCGGTTCTCTCCGACATGACAGCACCGCTAAGGCCTCCCTTCCCCGCAGCACCCCAAAGACCGTAGAGCGTCGGAATTCACGCGCAGTTTCAGCACGATCTTTTGTATGAAAAATGCATGATAAACAATGATTATGTAATAAACTTTAAACCTATGAATTATTGGGTAGCCTATAGTCTATATTTCATTATTCTAGCTCTTCTAATAACGGAATTTTGGCATTGCATAAAATAGCTTTTTGTGGGTCAGGCACTTATCCAATGATTTTACAAAAATGCATATAGCAAAAATGCATACCTAACCAAATATTCTGCTAATAATTCCCACATAACTCAAACGAAAAATGCATTAATAAATAATAATCGGCAAATAGCTCTACAAAAGGGGCAATTATTTCTTTTCTAGTTGGCCGGTCACGCTTGACAGAGCCCACGATCCTTCTGAAAGAAATATGATTGCTAAAAATCGGTTTGCTCATTCGCTATTATAATTAGTAAAGCGGATATCGACCTGTTCTAAAGTCTAGTTCGTGCTTCTGACTCAACAGCCCGAAGAAGGCGTTGAATATATACAGGTACCTAATTGTCGTTAATTTTGAACTGTTAGCTCGTGGTTAATCGCCTGTATAAATGGATATAATGGCCGGTAAAATAAAAGAGAGAGATAGTTGAATAAAAAACAAGAAAGGAAACCAATCATCCAGAGTTAATTGCCGACTAAAAGTTACAGTTATTGCTGTTGCAAAGTGGCCATTCCAGAGATCTGTGTACTTTATTGTTATGGGGGGTCTAAATTACTTAAGATAAGACACAATTTATTTTTATTATTTGTGCCTTTTTCGAAAATTTATGCATTTGATGAGGTTCATCTCGGGTCTCCAGCAGGCATTCAAGCATCTCCGGCAAAATCAAACATGAAGGAAATAGTTTTACATTATTGTAAATGATATATCGTCGGCTTAAAGGTAAAATGGTAAAAGTCACTAACTAACAATTTGTTATATTTTATTGAAGCACGAATTAATTGTGGCCAAATGCTGATAAATGCGTATCTAAACGAAAATACAATCAGTAAGTGTTATTAAAACAAGTTCAATAAATTCTTAAAATCCATTAATTCTCTGGAAAATGTCATTATATTTATTGGTATTCTATTGTAGTCAGGTTTTTGTAATTATTTGAAATGTTAGTTAGTTACTTTTACTTTTAACCAGACGATATGCAGACAGAAACATATCCTTGTTGAATTTTACATATTCAATGTTATGCAAATTATTTTATACTACGCAATTTATAACGCAAAATGTTCTACAACTTTTTAAGCAATAAAAAATTGCGTATAGTGCCATTAACAATAGTGTAAAACCGCTATTATACAGTGAGAACACAAAGTATTGAAACATGACAAAGTCTCTAAATCGGTCTGTTATTTAAAAAAAAAACTCGGTTTTGAATTGCAAAATATGTACACATATTTATCGTAAACTAAATTTCCGACCTTCAATGGTTTTTGAATTAAGACGGAAACGACATATTTTTTTAAATGCTCCATTGACTTAATAATAGCATATTATAGTATGATGGCCGTACTTAGGAAAATTTTCTAGAAAAGATAGTTGAAAATTAGTGTTACATTGTGTATTTTATAAAGATTTTGAGGTTTCTGGGAGATTGAATTCAAATGGCATACATTTACTAATGTTTCTAAAATTACAGTTTTGACATTTGACCGCACTTTTCCGGATGTGTTACGTAATTTTGAGTTCGCATTCGTATTCAGGGCAAATAAAGTTCCAGAGTACATTTTATATTCCATTTACAACCTCCATGCTACTCAAAGTTATCAATATTTGCAATTTAAATTATGGTCTTTAATCCTTAAATGTTCTTCCGCTACCATTAAGACAATTAAATGTTATGTTAAAATAACTTGCAAATATGGGATTGCCATTACATCAAAATGTGTATTTTTATAGTAAAAAATCGACGTATTCAAAGACGTTTTTCTTAGCCGTATAAGAAAAATTAAAAAGAAACAAAATTAAAAAGCGCAAAATATCTGCAATCCTGTAGAACGTGGCTTTTGGAAATGGAAACTGCATAGGCGATTATGATTTGTTCTTTGCCAAAATCGCAAAGTTGAGTTTTTAGACCTGTTTGGGTTTGGCACATGCGAAAGTTCACATCAATTATTCTAATATTTATACTTTAAAAATAAATATTGCTTTTTAACAACTATTTTATATTTTTTACTTTATCATACGCAGTATGTAAAGTATTGTAATCATGCCGAAAAAAAAAAAATTGAGATTTTAGCGGAAATAGGTCTTTATGGGTCCCCTGAACATTTTTGACCAAGGTACAAAAAAATGTCTGTGTGTGTATGTGTGTACCCGATTTTTGTGACGACGGTTCCGGAGAAACTACTAAAGGTATCGGGACGAAAGTGCGTATTTAGTAGTTTTATGACCAAACTTAGAGCTGAAAAGCCTTTGGTTCTAAATGGTCCAAAGGAACTGGCTATTTACTCTTAGCATTTTTCAACGATTTTGGTCATTTCTGTAATTTCGTCAAAATAGATAAATAATAAATTAAAGTAGACGAAATTTTGAATAATTTATGCCTATGACATTTTTTGGTAAAATTAATAGTTTAGCTGCAAGAGCAAATTCTATTTGATCGAGATCGGTCGCATCTGCATTGATATGAAGCTACATAGTAGCCAGGATTTTGACAAATATTTTTTTGTGCTGTCACCACAGAAATGTCTATGGCTGTCACACTCGAAAACAGCTGATTTCATCACAGGTTGGAGAACCGCTATGGAACGTTGCCTCTCTAGTGCAGCAAAGTACAAAATACAAAATTCAAATAAAATAAGATCACCAATTTGATTGTTTGTTGATAAGAAACGATAAATTGAGAAAATTGTAAATAAAGTATAGCGATGAGTGTAGTTATATTTTAGTATGTTGGTACGGATGTGACATTTACAGTGACATGAACGAATATAATGAAATAGCTTTTTAAACTTGACGTTTCGTGGTATCAGTGGTATCAGTGGTAGTAGTGACGGTAGTGTCAAATGCTGATGCTTTGACAATACCTACTATTGATACTATTGACTATCAAAATATCTGTCAAACCCCGGGTAACTAGTTTATATTTAATGCAGACACGATTTATCTCAATCAAATAGATTCTCATGCAGCTAAACTATTAATTTTATATTTTGTATGATAAAGTCATGTGCCTGGCCACATCAGATTTTTTAGTAATCTTGTCGACCCCCCATCGTCTCCGATATTCTTGTGAGACTAATCTGGCAACCCTGTATATCTACTTGTTTGTATATAATTAAAACAATTAGTAAAAGTAATACCGAAATTGCACACGATTAAATATTAAGTTCCTGAACGTTTAAAGTCCATAATTATTGCCACCTAATCACTAACAAGTGATTTGACGTCAGCAATCAAGAAATTAATCGCGATATAAGTGAAAGTGATTGAACCTGTCAATTTTCTATTCAACCATCACTTCGCTTTCGAAATGCTAATTGCATCTCTCTACTGGAATCAATAATCTTGTTATGGTCATTGTCTTTTTTCTAGACAGTATCGTTACTTCAGCAACTTTAACAGTCTACATACAATATACTAATTGACAAGAGTACAAACACTTCTATAAAACTAGCCATTTATGGTACTTAAATAAAGACTTTTACTTCTTTTATGACCACTGTGTCTTCTAGATATGAGTTCAGAATAAACCATAGAAGTAGAAGCAGGAGTACCCCAAGGCATTGTCTTGGAACCAATTCTCTATCTACTATATACAAATCAGTTATACTGTTAGTTCTTGAGCCATTTTTACATAGTTGAATAAGAAAATCTAGATACACATCAACCTACCAAACACACACCACATAAATAAATATAGATCTACCACTTCGCGAAGTATTCTCCAAGTGTTTCGAGTGTTTTAAATGCAATGAGACCGTGTGATTAAGTGGCCTGGGAATATCTTATTCCCACGAAAACATCATCACGCACCAAATGATGACAAATTGCAGAGAGACGATTCCTACAAACAATATCTTAATAGGTAGTTGTTATGGCCAGCAAATTATATTGTGTAGTCGCCCCAGGGTAGAGAAGACCTCGGTAGTTGCATAACAAATCGACCAATAACAAAATCTGCAATTTAAATAGCTTGAAACGTTTGTAAACTTGATATCACGAACCGTATGTTTGCTTGTCGCTGGTTAGTATGTATGTATGTATGTAGTATCAATTAATACCTTAAAAATAAGCGAAACTAGTATGGCTGGTTTTGCTTCAACTTTACGGCCAGACGTGCTCTTGCCAGTGGATGATGGCATGCCGTTGGTCGCCATTAATATTTTACTCCTGGAACCTGTTTGCGTTTGTCCTTGATAGAGCCGCAATGGCATATCATCTTCGTTTATTTATATCTGCATGTATGTACCTATATGCGACTATGTTTGCAATATTATTTAGGTGCTGCATATGTTCACTGTTTACGAGTGAGTATATAGGAGTTAGTTGACAAACACATTACAGTTTGGTCAAAAGGCTAAACAATAATGTGAAGTGTATTGTTTAGTATTAAAAAGAAACAACAATATTTTTTTTTGTTTCTTGCTGACCATCAACAATATGGGTTCAATATTATGATAAAACTGAATTAAATTCTGATTATTTTTGACGAGCAAAACATCAGCCATTTTTAATAGAAATCAAAGGGGTTATCGATCTTATCATTTTGTCATTTAATACTTCAAAACTATTATTTGAATTTAGGACCTGGAAGTATGTATTGAAATTCCTGCAAATGACCTTTAATTATAGAAATTTCTTAAATCTGTTAAATGACCAAATGGTAATATGGATTAAATATAATAATAGAACATAATTAAATACTGATTATTTCTGACGAATAAACCCTCCGCCATTTTTTAAAGAAATCAAAGAAATTGTCTTACCATTTTCTCATTGATTACAACAAAACGAATTATTTGTATTTGTGACTTCGAAAACCGGCCGTTAAAGTTTGGAAACCCGTTTTGGATGCCAGAACTAATATATAAAAATAATGGGTTATATGATTAAAAACACCATTGTTTTAACTAGAACTAGAATTGTATTAAGTAATCTACAAACTTGTGAGTCGTACAGTCCAGTCCTGAATATTATACATATTATTCTGTAAATCAGGTGCACAGAATAACAATGATCATATAAAACAAATTAGAAGAAAAAAAAAGTATGCTCCACCATATTCCTTAATGCAGCAAAAGCCTACGACAAAGTTTGGCACGAAGGTCTACTCTATAAGCTGGATCGGCTACTACCCTTCGAGTATAGCAAACTATTAAGATCATATCTTTCTGACAGATACTTCCGCATAAAGCAAGATAATGAGTACTCAACCCTCAAATGTATTAAAGCTGGAGTACCACAAGGTAGTGTACTTGGTCCAATTCTTTACCTTCTATATACACATGATCTTCCGCAACCAGATGGTGTTACCGTTGCCACGTTTGCTGATGACACTGCTATCATGACAGTAGATACAAATGTTGAAGGAGCAACACTAAAACTGCAGAATGCTGTCAACGATATTAGTGATTGGATGCAACGATGGCTAATTACATTGAACGAAACCAAATCCGTCCACATAAACTTTACCAACAAGCGAATACGATACGTTCCAGTTACAATAAATATCACCACCGTACCCTACTGGAACACGGCAAAATACCTCGGTATAACGCTAGACGCCAAGCTCCGCTGGAAAGCACATGTTGAAAAGAAACGAGAAGAATTGGGTATAAGATATGAAGAAATGTACTGGCTTAATGGTAGGGAGTCGTCTTTGTCGACATATAATAAACTCCTAGTTTACAAGCAGATACTTAAACCTGTGTGGACCTATTGTATCCAACTGTGGGGCTGTACTAAGCCAAGCAATATCACCATCATTCAACACTTCCAAAATAAGGTGGTCAGAAACATCGTGGGTGCACCGTGGCATATAAGAAACAGAAATCTCCACAGGGATCTTGAAATGGAATTAGTAACGAACGAAATTGGAAAGTTTGCAGAGAATCATCAGAACAGACTACTCCAGCACACGAATGTCGAGGCAATCCAGCTTCTTGACAATTGTGACAGTGTGCGAAGACTCAAAAGAACCAAACCTTTTGAGTTTTGGTGAAGTGAAGTTAAAAAAGCAGAGCACAGTGTTATGTGAGTGCTAGCTGATAGGTGAACAAAGCAGAGCAACGTGCAGTGTGTGAAGTTTAAAGCGTCAGCATCCAAATTAAATTTAAGTTACACCAACGGGGAACAGTTAATATCGAACACTTTTTATACGTAGGAATTTAGGTTAGATTAATATAGCTAGATAGTCATCAGGCTAGGTGTTATACACAAGCACCTTGAAACTAATTTTGCTTTTTTCCAACAGTAGAATCCTGGATGATTTATCTATAGATACGTTGAATAGGTAAGAAGACTTTTTGTGGAATTCGCTAAAACTTCGATAATTTCATTGATTGACATAATCAATAAAAGATCAAATTACTTGATTAGCAGTTGGTGATTGTTGTCCATTATTCATCGTCGCAATTTTACAGAATTTAAACATAAGACCACCTTGCTTTTAGTTCATTAATCCTTACAGATACCAATTTATTGTATGGCGAAAGGTCTCCTTATTGCATTTTAAGCAGCCACCTCTGCATATGGTTCTTCGAATGCAGAGAATCAAAATTTCTATAACTAAATGATATGAGAATTTTAAAAAAACGTTATGGACAGTAAGAGCAATAATCATCAGCACCAATCAAATATAAACTTTGTATTTAATTGACTATGGTTCGACAATCGTGATTCAACTTCCCAATATGGAGCTAAATTATATATCTCTTTGAGAAGGTGGTAAGACTGATCGTTGTCTCTTAAAAAGATCAAGGTTGTCAAGTCACCTCCAATCTAGTGTGCTCCTTATCGTAGCAATCTTAAAAAAAACTTTTCATACAACCTATACACTTTTTTATACTTTATACAAAACCAACTGCATTTTCTTTTTCAGTAACCAAACTAGCACAATTCTTAAATTAATACTTAATTCGTATTCATACACGTATTCATCTCTCCTCTATAAAATATCTTGGTCATTATCTCAAACGAGACAGCATCCATTCATTCCACTACATATTTACAGTAATTTCGCATCGTTTTGCATAAACGTACAGTCATATATTTCAAAGAGTTATGAAGTTACGCATTTTATAATGGTTTAACCGGCTATATGAAGAACCAAGGAATGTAAAACAGAGTGAGATTCGATGGCATAAATCGTGACCATCATCAAGGTGCGTGTACAGATAGGCATGCAGCAACGACCTGAATAAATTTGAATCTTTAGCAACCTATATTATGCCGCGTTGTGACGCCAGATCTTACATAACTGGCATTGTGGTCATACGCTAAACATACTGAAACTATTTATTTTAAATGCAAAAATCGGCAGGTTACCGTTTGGAATATTGATTTATGTTTAGTTTTACATATGTGTGAAAGTAATATGACACCCTAACGAAAACAAAAAAATCTGATGTGGCCAGGCACATGACTTTATCATACAATATATAAAATTAATAGTTTAGCTGCATGAGAATCTATTCTATTGAGATAAATCGTGGGTATTGTCAAAGCATCAGCATTTGACACTACCTACACTACGTCATTAGAATAATAGTTATTTATGTCACAAATGCCGAAAGTACGGAATAGCGCGACGAGCGGTGATGCGGCGCGTCACCGAAGGCGGAGTGTCGCCGTCGCATATGAGCGTGTCGCGCTATCTAGTTTTTGGCAGGAGCGACATCAACGTTTATTGTGTTGCTTTTTAAGAAATCGTATTTAAAAAAAATAATAAATGATTTCTGTATAGTAAATACTAGGTTGGTACCACTTTGACGAAAGGTGCGTTCCAATTGGTAGGTAATGGTAGCTAATGGCGGTGGTAGAATACGAAATTATAGTATTTCTTACATATCGTGATAATGACACATATTAGTTTGCATGTACATAAACATGAGTCACTAGCAATTTCTATTGGAAATACTATATCGGCGTCTGCTACCACTGCCATTATCACTAATGAAAACGCACCTTAAAAAGGTAATTCAAATTCTGACAGATTTATATTTGTTCATGACACATCCCTACCAACATACTAAAATAAAACTACATTCATCGCTATACTTTATTTATAATTTTGTCAATTTATCGTTTGTACAATTAGATATAAAGACGGGTTGATATTTCTTATCAACAAACAATCAAATTGGTGTCTTATTTTATTTGAAATTTGTATTTTATAATTTGCCGCACAACAGCGGCAACGTTCCATAGTGGTTCTCCAACTTCTGATGAGATTAGCTGTTTTCGAATGAGACAACACAAAAAAATATTTGTCAAAATCCTGGCTACTATGTAATTTCATATCAATGCAGATGCGACCGATCTCGATCAAATAGAATTTGCTCTTGAAGGTAAACTATTAATTTTACCAAAAAATGTTATAGGCACAAATTATTCAAAATTTCCTCTACTTTAATTTATTAATTAACTATTTTGTCGAAATTACAGAAATGGCGGCTCATTTGCAAAATCCTTCAAAAAGGCTTAGAATAAACTACCAGTTCCTTTGGACCCTTTTCAACCAAAAGCTTTTCAGCTCTAAGTTTGGTCATAAAACTTCTAAATATGAACTTTCGTTTCGATACGTTTAGTAGTTTCTCCGGAATCGTCGCCACAAAAATCGTTTACACAGACATACACACACACACAGACATTTTTTGTACCTTGGTCAAAAATGTTCAGGAGACCCATAAAGACCTATTTCCGCTAAAATCTCAATTTTTCTTTTCGGCACGATTACAATACTTCATCATACTGCGTATGATAAAGTAAAAATTGACATTTAAAATTGTTCAAATCACGAATCATTATTCTTTTTGACAATTTAGAAATAATACAATCCTACGTTGGTTGTAATTTGGTAAGATCAAGGTAAAACAAAACTATTAGGGA
Organism: Melinopterus prodromus; assembly: GCA_964023965.1. Classification (NCBI taxonomy): domain Eukaryota; kingdom Metazoa; phylum Arthropoda; class Insecta; order Coleoptera; family Scarabaeidae; genus Melinopterus; species Melinopterus prodromus. Next base: position 62,301,023 of record OZ030394.1, read on the forward strand.
GTATAATCTATTATTATAATGACGAAAAGTACAAAAATCCTTGAAACCTGCCCACATATTACTGCAAAATATCGACAATAAATAATCGAGTAGTTTGTGGCTATTAAATTTGCAAGTGTTGGCGTCACAATAGTAATTTTACATCGTTTATCAACTATTGTATCGTCATATTTATTAATAATACTTCACAGATTGAGACTTTTGTTAAATTGAAATAAATATGACTCAAGGAAATCTGGTGTTTCAATAGAGGCAAGGAAATTTTATTTGCGGATAAAAACGCATTTCTTTGAAATATTTGTTTGGTAGAAAGAACCTTTATTTGTGCCAAAACAATTCATGTTTCAGTTAAAATTTACAATTTGTATATTATGCTGTATCTAAATTATATTATCTAGGTTTAATATTTTTAATGAGATGTATCAGAGTTTTCCAATAAATAATAATAATAAATGTCTGCAGGCTATACCTGCGTCACCAAGATAGAGGTCCTGGCTTTCAGCAATTGGAAAATACGATTTGGAAATGTTAAACTTAGGAAAAGCCAACAAAGAGGATTAAGTTATTAGACAATTAATTAGGGATACTTCTGGTAAGTCAATAGTTAGTAAACATAATCATATTTTAGAAAAATTTTAGGTGGAAGAACTGGACATAAAATTTTAGTGGAGAGTTTAAACCGAGAGAATAAGTTAAGAATGAATCGGAAAATGAGAGAAGACGGTGTTATAGGCAAAACTGGGAGAGCTGAAGATTACTCATAGATTTCAGCTGTTATTTTAGACATACGTTACAGAATATTTCTAAATATTGACGCGTGTTAAAACGAAATAGCATACTTTTCATACGTCTGCTGTATAATTTAAATGGGCAAGACAAAAAAGTACGTCTGTTCTTAGAACCATAAGAACGAATGACAGCGGTAGCAACCTAACCTCCAATTCGAGCGCGAACGTGTGATGTGAACAAGATGTTTTCGTTGGTATGTTTTCACTTTGCTTCTGTTAAACATGCTAATGATGGATATATAAATTAGATAGGACAATTATCACAATTAAATGACAGTATTTTTAATAATTAAATATTAATCTTGAACGAACTACCTAGTAGGCAACTTAATATACACAGCTAATAACCTATTCACGCGGTACGTTCATATCTTGGTTCATACGATTTTAAGCGATGAATCACCTTCAGCTCTCCCAGTTTTGCCTATACCGTGATGGTAGAGGTAATTTAGAACATATTTAACCATATTTAGCTATATACAAATGGTTACGGTTATCGAAATATTAACAACTTTATGTTCAATGCATCCTGTATGTTGTAAATGCCGTTATGGACGTATATTTTCCGTTTTTATAGCAAACAACCCCGATGACCTAGACTGTTAAAAATCATCCGAAAAAAACCTTAAAGTTTGTACTTGTATATGCATTTCTTGGAAATTGGTTGCTTGAAGCCAATCGGATTCATATTCAAGGCAAGAAAATACTTCGAAAGCACCTACTCGCTACACAGTTCACTGGTTTAAATTGGATTCTTGTTGAGGAGAGACAATAGTAAGTTTGTGAATAGAAACTGGTTAGGCGTTTTCGATAAATGTGTTTATGCGGAATGCGAATGCGGGTTCAAAACATGCGTATTATGGTCATATCACTAAAAAACGACCGTTTCGGCTTGAAGTATGATCAAATTTCGAAAGTTTTCATAGAAACAATAAGTACAAATATTAGACAATTTTGAAATAATACTAAAAATAATAGACTTTATAGTGATAAATATGGTAAAATAGGTTCTTAATTGCCTCTACTATCACGTCTTAAAAGGAATGCATCGAACGGAAAACAGCATGAATAGCATATGTACCGTTTCAATACACAATATCGACTGGTGTAAACTTTCATTTTCTTCCTCTACCACTGGTCTTTAAAAATAAAACTTTTTTCAGGATTTTCTTACAACGTAATAGACCCAAACATGTTATCTCATGTAACTCAAAAACGACATGTATTGTTCAATTTTAAATCCGTATATGCTGCTTATTTAAACTGGACATGCCATATATTATTTTCTGAATTTGACACGGTAAAACATAATAGAAATAAAATCACAACAAAATATTGATGACAAATGTTGTAGCAGTAATTAATTTACAATAGGTGTAGTGCAGTGTAGACCACTTTTTAATACAGTTTGCTTTTTCCTAGTTTGTACTGTTTTATTGTATTTATTAAGTTATTAACCTTCAAATTCTTAGTATGAAGGTTAAAATGTTATACATTAATAAAACAACACATCTAAAGCCCTTTTAGGTGAAAAAATAATTTTTGCCAGGTTTTCAGGTCAAATACCCCACTGGTGAGTCGGGTGAATAATTTTCGAACAATTATTCCCAAACTATAAATTCATTCGTAAATTCATTACACACGTATTATTATATTTTGAAAGACATCATACCAAAATATTATTTTCTCGTCGAAACTGAAACGTACTAACCCAAAAACAATCGCTTGCAAGCATAAGAAACTGGGTGTTATCCTCAAAAATACGACGTAGAAGTTGTGTGAATTATTTAGTCCTCTTTCAATTCGATTTATAAGTATCAATTAATACAATTAATCGTCATATTATAGTCTAAGAAGCCAAGAATAGAACTATGTAGTCTATTCCACCTTTTGCCAAAACGTGCTACATTGCAAAACAATGCATGTAGGTACCTACATTAGTTTTGAAATAATTTAGGTCATCTTGTACAACAACATTCTACCATTATCTTCCTTGTAGTTTAGTATTTAGTTGGCTTAGCTTTAGTCACTTTGCATTTGAATCGGCCGCAGCAGTTTACCGCTAAGACGTGAGACTTCGAGGGTCATCATCCTTGGATGTCTTCGAAACAAAATACATAACCTCTCTTAAAGCTGTTACCTCGGTCACCAAACCGAGAACACACAGAAGAGATTTTACGATTACGTCCACAATAATTAAACTAGCTGTTCGTCATTTCAAACGAATTACAACGTTAATCTAAAATAAACTAACTCGGGAGGTTTGTAGCTTGTCCCAATGTTGAAGTCTCCGCAAAAAATTACAGTTTTCTGTGATTTTTAGATTTTATCTGATTGATTAATAGATTTTAAGACGTTTGAGGCTAATTTATCTCTATAGAAAATTGCATGGTTTAGGAGTTATGGGGGATAAAAGTTATTATTTTCACTTACCACTTTCGTTGGGGTAGTCCGAATCTCCGTTGAGACGCATCCTGCTATCTTGATAGGAGTACAGCATCGGTCCTTAAGTTAATTCCATCACTGAATATACCAAACAATTTATAAAAAGATGAAAAAGGCGCACAACCTGCAAAAAAAGAGAAAGTATCGTTAGACATCGAACAAATAAATCGAATTACTAACCCATAATTATAAAAATGCGGACTTTTTTATAGTAATTTCGAACCGTTTTACTGGATGGTTAGTCAGGTAACCGTTTGAGTAAACGATGGATATAAATTTGTGTCTGTGGAATCGGACTTTCTGATTATAATGTTAAAACGTTTTTTTTTTTCTGCTACGTTCTAAACATGCTCATGAAACTTTCAATGAAAGTACCAACGTTAGAAATACATCTATCTTCCGCTAAAGAAGCAGGCATTTACACGGCTTGTAAGATTCGGTCACGGTTTGGAAGCAAATTGAGCCGTTGTGTTTTGCTAAATTAGTTTCATTGAGAAAAACTGGGCGTATTTATTCAATGGAAAGAAATTGTATGCTGTGGCGTTTCAGAGGTAATTGGATCGGTGACGTTGATTGCCTTGATGGAGATAATAGATCAGGAATTTGCTGATAAATTAGGAAATTAATACCGCGTATTTGTAGTACTTATTGTTTCCCTCGTTGTTGTCTATGCAATATGATGAAACGAGACAGAATTTGAGGTATGATCAACGGTTAAAGAGTTAAGTTATTTTTAATTTATATTCAGTACGTCCAATATCTATTTTTACAATAGTAGTTTTTGTGACATGAAACAGGGTACTTTTATAGGCATAGTGGGGCACTATTTGAGTAGATTTCATAAATTTGAGTATCGAGTACGTGAGTACTAAGTAAAAGTAATACTCTTGAGTACTCTACTCAACACGGTTTGAGTAGATTTACTCAGAGTACGCATCTACTCAAATAGATTTAAGTATTTTACTATAGTCTACTTTGAACGGAAAAAAAATAATATCGTGCTAATATTCGTTAGAGATATCCGCTTCCATAAAAATCTCGTTTACATCCTTTATAACATAATAATTTAAGGAAAAAGTTCGCCAATTATAGAAGATACTCTATGTGCAAGCTGAACAAAAATTAAAATTTTTGTGGTAAGCGATTTAGGAGAAAAAAAAAACGGAAATGCGAATGTTAATTTAAAAGCTTTTTTCAGGTAGCATTTTCATTTCTCTCGCGCTCACACCGAAAGGCAAAAAAAGGACCGATCTTGTCCTTCCGGCACGCGTCTCTAGTGCCGCGGTACGAATACCGTTATGTCGCCGTATGTCAAACAAGTTGTAGGCGAACCTGGCTAATGCACTCCGCAGATATCATCGCGGCCGCACAGGAACCCCGTTTCTTCAATTCAATAGTGCTGTACTCATTTTATGTTGAGTACAATACTCAGTACTCATATAAAATAGTATGAGTAGTGAGTAGAGTAGTCAGTACTATACTGAAAATTCATAAAATAAGTGATTTGACAAGATTTACTTTATATCCAGGGCAGTGAACTGTATATACTACGTATAACTGGAACGGATCCGCGCTTTATATTGGCTGGCGAGAAGTGTTGCAGGCGCAAGCAAAAGAGACAGAGCGATACCGTGGGCAATGTGTCACTGTCCGACTACCGTAGGTAGATAGCGGAAGGCAGTAGTATTTCGTTTTTTTATTTTATTCCAGCTGACCCCATTGTCCTAGAATCCTCAAAATGGTCTCATAGTAAACCTAAATCTCTGTATTTTTACGTGAAATTGCAAAAATTTTTTCCAAAATATTTTTGACGCGTTTACAGCGATTCTTTAAGTGGGGTGCGAACGGCTTCATACAAAAACGTAAAAACCTGACAAGATATGCAGCTTTTGAAACGCCTATTCGCTTACCACAAACAAAAAAAAGTTATCAATATAACACTAAGTTACAACTATCTTTTTCTCGATTTTTTTAAGTGTTTTACTTTACAAATATCTTTAATTAACAGACCTATCAATATACCTATAATATACCAGTACAAAAAATATAGGGTTGCCATAAACTAAGTGGCGGTGGCGTCAAAAGTAGAAAACAATTGAAAGTAGGAAATTAAGTTTGATGTAAATATGGTATATTTTAATAATTAAGGTCGATGAAATTGTTCAAATAACAAACCATTTCAGACATTGTGTCATGTTTCCTTACTTTACGCGCTCAATGTAGACATATTTCGAATGAATAAAATTTTAAAATGTCAAAAATGATTTATAAGTATTAATATTATCGAATAAATATAATCAGCATCATGTGGATTACTTTTAATGTCAGAATGCGTTTCCTTAATTCAAAAATACAAAGAGCATTTAGTTATCGGACTGCAAATGTTTCAAATTAAAGAATAACTGCTAATATATAATTTGAGAGTACCATCGCGAGCATAAAAAACGGGGACAACAAAGTGAAATTGGGCACTTACATTCCCAACAATTTTAGTTGTGTAACATTTACTTTGACAGTATTTGTCACCCTATGATATCTAAACTCTGACAGTATTTGTCAACCTACAATTTTGTTCCGGTTCCATCAATTTTATTCTTCGCGGTATTCTTGCCGACACTTAATTCAATAACAATTTCTCGAATGCTGATTTTATCACGTAGTCGAGTTTTAATTTGCCTTCTCAAATTCATTCAATTGCGATTTTTTTATTTATTACGTCAAAATTCAAGATGACATTAATGTGACATGACAAGCGTACTGACATGTCATTACGAAGCCCAGTTTAATCAGTGCAGATTAGAGTGTCCCCGTTTTTTATGCTCGCGATAGTACCTAGTGTAGATTTTAATTAGGCGGAATATATGAATAAAATATAACTTTTATTAAATCTGCGATTATTATCTCATGTTCTCATGTATTTAAGTCTCTGCAAGAGTTAAGGGAGATAGCTCAACCATTGCACTGCGGGTTGCATAGCAAATGCATTTGCATCACGTATTGACCATTATGGGTCCTTTCCAGGTATACGTAGTATATACAGTTCACTGATACAGAGTGTCTTTCATATGGCCATACCCAACTAAACTTATTAATTTGTTATTAATACTGCTTATTAATATTGAAGTAAGAACATGAATAAATCTTGTACCTCATTGCTCATTTATCTAGCACAACTGATGTACTCGCAAATTCCACAACCAAAAACGGCAACCAATATATCAGTTTACAAGCATTATCAGCACCATCAACATCGTCACAACGAATATGGCATTAAAACCAGCTCCTTCATACTCTATTTATTTATAGGCACCGATAGATAGATATGCGCTGTCAAGATTGAATCTCGCTAAAGATCAAATTACTCTGATGACTGTACCGAAACTTGATACTCCATTCAGAGGCCAAGGAAATTGTTTTCATACCAGAGTATGGTCAAGGGACTTGCTCGATATATCGTTAATTTGGCACGCTCGTGTAGACTAACCAGTCTTATCGTCGAAGAAAAGAAGCAAGAAAAAGATTGCTTCGCTGCAAAATGTGGGTCAAGTAGATCGCTGCGTTCGCATATGGCTAATTTTGATCGGCCTTTTTCAGTACGTAAATGGAATTGACTAGTTGTGAGTCATGCTCTTGTATTCAGTGGACAGTCTGCGGAGTCAGCGGTCGTGGTATTATAGTCGTATAGGCAGTATATCGTTAGTATTGTTGGTGATATGAAGAAATAAAGAAAAACAAAGTTAATGCAGATAGTTTGGTATGCGAGAATTGCTCGTTGGGTCTTTGGGTTGTTGCGCAATTCTCTCTTTGGTCGGTATTATTGTGGAACAATTGAAAATTAGTCATTACGTTGCAGTGTTGCTACATTTTGTTCGCAGGCAACGCAATAGTTCTAGTTAGTTCATAAAACTCTGATATAGAGGCGGTTTCGTAATAATTAAATGGATTAAAATTAGATTATTAGTGTGAGATTATTAATTATGTTGTATATGTTTACTGTAAAAGCACGAACCCGGCGAATACTAGGATAAACACGTGAAATCTGTCGGCTTTTGTTTTCCTATGGGTGCCATATTGGATTATGATCGAATGTACACTCTTTTTCTGATTACTAAGGTATAAAATACTTGTGGATTACTAAAACATGTCACGGCCATAATTCGAATGCTAAATCAACATACAGAGTGATTGCAAAACAAGAAATTGTTAAATTATCTTCAGCTTTTCACAAATAAATGTATAATGTTGTACCAAAAAATTGTTTTAAGTTTAATTTAATAGTCGGATAGCAAACTTTAAATACTTTAGTTTTCTATTAGTTTAACATTTGATGTCAATATTATTATGAACAACAAATAATGACAACCATAATTTTGGTAATAATGTAATTTATTACTAATGCCAATATTTGTCAGTGACAGGTTGTCAATAATAATAGGTAAAATGTTAAAATCCGTCTATTCTCTTGTCAGATTCCTTTACTAATGTTCAAAAACAAAATATATATATTTAAATATCGTCAAAATAATTAAATAATAAATTAAAGTAGAGGAATTTTTCTATAAATTATGTCTATGGCAACATTAATAGTTTAGCTACATGAGTAAATTCTATTTGATCGAGATCGGTCTTGTATTAAAACTAGTTAGCCAGAATCTGACAGCTATTTTGATTCTATTGACAATATTGTCAAAACATCAGCGTTATGTGCATGGCCAAATCAGATGTTTTAAAATATTTTTCATGTAGTGTTACGGAATTTACCCAGGCACATGACTTTATCATACTATATAGATATATTAATAGTTTAGCTGCATGAGCAAGTTCTATTTGATCCAGATCGGTCGTGTCTGCATTAAAATAAAACTAGTTAGCCAGGATTTGACAGATATTTTCATTCTATTGACAGTAGGTATTGTCAAAATATCACCGTTTGACACTACCTACTGTCATTAGGTCAAACGCTTACTTTGTCTATAGACTTTTTAGAACTAAATTGAAATATAGGTCCATCTGGGGACACTGTATTTAGATTTATCGAAAAAAGTGTCTCAAATTGCGATTTTATACATGAATGAAAATTAAAAACAACCCAAACTTGTAACAACACGTTGCAAATAAAAAAACGCGATGTGTACATAGACTTGGACTTCGCCCTAAAGTTTATCATTTGTTTTAATGAATGTATTTTAAAGTTGTACTCTGAATACACGGTTTATCTATTAATTTACTTAATTATCTGACAATTGATAGTGTGGCAGTCCTGTCAAATTAACATCCTTAGATGAGCATATTTTTTTCTTTAAAAGTACAAAAATTAAACAAACCTTGTTTGAAAAAATATGTTGTGGAGTTGTCAGTACCAATGATAATAATAAACATATGTTATTTAGCAATTACATATGCTACGCACAGGTTCACGTTTTTTTCCCCCATTCAAACCTAATCTCAATCAATATAAAACAATAAGATTATTTCCTGAGACAATTATCTCCAGTCTCCATCATCAATTCGCAATCAATTGTTAATTTACAATAATGCACTAGGCGTGTAATTGAAACGAGACTTGACTCACAATGGGTGCCGCAAGGTCGGAAATACGACAAAAACAACACCAGAAAAAAAACGACTCAATTTCGATCGAAACCACTCAAGCCTCTATTAGACGTTCCCTTCTGTTCCGCTCGTTGCAAATTTTCGTTATAAAGTCGCGTGTTTGGTGGGAAAAAACAAGAAAGCCGATCCAGAAGACATAGAAGGAGAAGAAGAGCGTAGAGCTTCACTTCCGAGGATGTTAAAAATCGTGAGCGCGTATCTTGTTCTCATGGCTTGCTAGCTTGAGGAACAAAAGAACCTGATACATCCGTTCACAGACATCATTTTCCAGATTGTTGATTTTATACTCCACTCTGTCTGGTCTGTGGACGTGTTGAGTGATACATAGTTAGACGGGTTCGAAATTCTGTATAACTTTTTCACGACCAAGTTCAAACTTTTGAACAGGAACGGATAGGATTATTTTTATTTAAATCTGATTGTTTTGAAACGCAATATATGAAATTGGAGATGACAAAAAACTTTAACTAGTCGTGCTGCATCATGGAAGCCAAGAATTACGAGTCAATAACATAGAATGAATTTTTCTTAATTTTTGTAGGCATTTATTTCAATTTTTTATTTTGAATATGCGTTAACCGTTGTCATATACTTGATGATCAATAATAAATTATATTTTTAATACAAATTTTATATATTTTTTTTTTCGACAAATATGACCTTGTCGGAAAAAAATACGCTATGAATTTATTTTTAACTGTTGTAAGAAAACAGTATTTACTTGGAATGACTATTTAAAATACAGTATATTATCTTTTTAAATATATTTTTTTAATGTTTATAGATTCTCTAGCTGCCAAAGAATCACACAAAATCATTTTTCCAATGTTTGTAATTTATAAAATTTTAAGAAATCGCCTGCCTTTTTCTGGTTTCTTCCGTTTTCACTGTTTAATACCATCGATATGATATTATGCAAATGCACTAAGAAAACTAAAACATAACTGTCGTAATATTACGAAATACTTTCTCAAAAACATAATTTTTGCCGTGAAAAGTGGTCTAACTAGTAAATTATAAATTTTGATTCTTTGGCGGTTTCAGTACACAGATAGAAAAGATTTCTTGTTTTAAAGAAATGTATTTGTATGAATTTATTCTTTTGGGTCAAAACATATTTCTTTGACGCCAACAATATTTACTTCATTGAATACTCTAGTTTATTTGCTTGCAGAGATTAATTTATTTGAAATATTTATTTAAGTGGAATAAATATATATGGATACAAACAAAAATTACTTTCCTTTAAAGTAATATTTTAGTTTTGATTTTAAAAAAACGTTTCTTTACACCAATGAAATATAATTTTGATTCTAACATATAAATTTGTATATAAGGAGAGATTTATTTCGCTTAAAGTAATAGTTTGTCTTTGGCTTAAAAATAGGTTGACTTCCGCCAAAGAAATCATATTTTGATTAAAATAAATATATTTGTACTCAAGAAGAGATTTATTTCCTTTAAAGTAATATTTTTGTTTTGGCTTTAAAATAGGTTTACTTCCACCAAAGAAATCATATTTTGATTCAAATAAATATATTTTTAATGTCATCCAACTGTATTGTTAGATGGCGCTGTAAACTCTCTCCTCGCACTTCGTACATATCGAGAGTATAAAGCCGCGTGATCGACAGTATAGAACTTATAAAGTACAGTGCCTGCAGGTTCAAGTTGCGATTCCAAATTAGAGTACACTTTACTAACTTAACCTTGACTATATGTTGGGTTGGGAAGACCAAGCACTGGTCGAGGATGTGCGACATCCCAAAAAGGAGGTGACACATGGCGAGTCTTCCGAAAAATTCTTGTCTATTAATTCCTTCAACAAATTAATAATTTTAAGCATTTTAACTCGACCAACAAGTTTATTAATTTAAAAAAATTTAATTCTTTCACTCAACACAATCATAATTATTTGAAGTAAATAAATCTCATTTCTTTTAATACACAAATTGCAAACTTTAACTGGAAACATTGACACAAATTAACGTTCTTTCTACCAAACAAATATTTTAAATAAGTGCGTTTTTATCCGCAAATAAATATTTCTTTGCCTCTATTGAAACAACAAATTTCTTTGAGTCAATGTTTATTCTTCAATTTCAGTCAATCTTATTCAATCATATTTATTTGAATTAAACAAAAATTTCTCTCTGTGTACAAAATCAGTGCAAAAAGTGCCGAATTTTGAAGTACACGTTAAAATATGCTTATGATATATTCTTGATTCAGATCAAAGATACAGCATGTATCGTTTGTGTGTGCTTTTCGACACAAACAAACAAATGCAACACCAAAAATAAACACATAATAAAATACATTAAATATCATACAGTCTATTGAATATTTAGCAATTTCGTTTCTTTGTTGTTCATCAATAATTCCTTAGGTAGGCCTTATAACCCAACTTACATTATAAAAAGTACTCGAAAACAAAAACAACGTACCCCAAATGAGTTAAAGTTGCAATCCCTGTAAAAATATAACCACTATTCACCCCCTATAAAACTTCTAGAACAACCGATGTGATGATCAGAACCAACCTGATGTGAACCGTTGCCCAACTGGCACAAAACTAAACTACAAAACCACCCTATTATAATTTCCTCCACAAGGAGCGGAAGTTTACTTTTTAGACCGGTGAACAGCGACGACAGGTGCGTCATATAGGCCCATTCAACCTGCTCCGAACTGCAGTTAACGTATAAATAAACAGAAAGATAGGTACTAAATTCCGACATATTTCTGTTTAGTTGGATAAAATAAGAAATCTACAACGTTGAAATTTATTTTAGCACGTCCGGTTTGTTGATTTGACATTACACTTATCAACCCACAATCATTTCTTATTCTACTAATGTTCTAACGGTCAGAATATAACCTAAAAGTTTGACTGATCTTGATAATTGAGTCTTATGCTAAAAGTTGATTTTTTCCTTATAAGGTAACTACAATTCGACTTCTTTTTACATCGTTACAGGATAACAGTAATTAAGAAAATTCTCATAATATCTATTTAGGCTGAATAAAAATACTTTATATTTTCATAATAATACGGTGTACAACTCGTTTCACTAGTATTTGGTGGTGTCGGAATTAGGTACATGTAAATATAGCACGTTTTTAAATCAGACATGTGTGTCGGAATTGTGTACATGGTTAGAAGTATTACATATGACTCTATTGCTGTCTTTACACAAGAAAATACCATAGTTTACATCGTTTGCTATATTACAATTAGGTACTTGTACCATCATCATGGCCATATATTATGTCCCCTCTTTTGAAGTCCATTTCCTCGCAAATCTAGGGGCAAAAAAATTGAAAAAATTCTGATGCTGTCCTTGATTAATATGCCACCCGATTTTTCCAAATTAAGACAAATTGGCGCTGTTTTTGCCCCGTAAATTTCATTCGTTTAACTACAATTAATTACTCCGGAAATAATATATAGATTTCAACGAAATAAAAAGTAAAATCACCTGCGGAATGCTAGCTTTCTATGTGCATTTTTGTAAAATCATTGGATTAGTGCTTGGCCCACAAAAAGCTATATTATGCAATGCCAGCAATTCCTTTATTAGAAGAGCTAGAATAATGAAATATAGACTATAGGTTACCCACTAATTCATAGGTTTAAAGCTTATTACATAATCATTGTTTATCTTGCATTTTCGCTACAACAGATCGAGTTGAAGCATCTCATGATTGCTGCAATTGACGCGGCGCTCTTCGGTCTTTCGGGCGCGCGGGGGAAGGGATCGACAGCGACGCTGCAAGTAGTGGCGGATCGCACGTGCATTAGTTACTAGGAGAACAGTGTTTACGGACACAATACATATAACGACACGGCGATTATGCCTCGCCAAAGAAATTTGGATATCCGGCGACAGATTACCGAATTAAAAAATAATGGCAACATGAGTCAATAAGATAACAGAACCACGAACAGGCATTTGGAAGTCTCATGGAAATTCTTGGCAATTTAAATCGGCTTTCGGGATTAGCATTTAAAATTAATGAACGATCTGCAAAATAATCTATGTGTTTACAAATTTACGATGCTAAATTTGTAAAAGCTTTTTGATATTGCTAAGTTTTATACGCTCAGAGCTGACGTTTGTAATATATGTAATATATCAAGAGTTGTATTTATTTTATATTGTTTGTGCATGTATTTAAATATCATTAATAAATAAACTGTTGAAACTGTTATCATAGTTTGAATATTTATATAACTAAATCGGGCATACTTTTTAAGTATTTTTTGGGTTTATCAAGCAAACTTAATTTAGTATTCACCACTAATCAGAAAATCTGCTAACTCCATATTATTAGATCTATCCGCTTCCATCAAAATCTTGTTTACAGCCTTATTGTATAAAACTGAAGAAAACATAAACGCCAATCGATAGAAGAGATTTCTCTCGTACCGGGTCACATATTATAATCAAAATTATGCAAAAATTAAGAATTTAATATTAGTTAAAATTACTACCTTGACAAGTTATCGTTCTTTTTGTGTATTGATAATAAGCTGCCCCGGTTCTCTCAGCTGTGTCGGTTCTCTCCGACATGACAGCACCGCTAACGCCTCCCTTCCCCGCAGCACCCCAAAGACCGTAGAGCGTCGGAATTCACGCGGAGTTTCAGCACGATCTTTTGTATGAAAAATGCAAGATAAACAATGATTATGTACTAAACTTTAAACCTATGAATTATTGGGTAGCCTATAGTCTATATTTCATTATTCTAGCTCTTCTAATAACGGAATTGCTGGCATTGCATAATATAGCTTTTTGTGGGTCAACCACTAATCCAATGATTTTACAAAACGGCACATTGAAAGCTAGCATTCCGCAGGTGATTTTACTTTTTAATTCGTGGCTAAAACAGCGCCAATTCTTAATTTGGAAAAATCGGAAAACGACAACATATACAGCTTTCTAATTTTTATGAGTTGTAGCATATTAATCAAGGACAGCATCAGAATTTTTTCAAATTTTTTCGCCCCTAGTTCTGCGAGAAAATCGATGTCAAAAGAAAGGACATAATATATGGCCACGATAGTACGCATTTTATCCAAATTCCGTCACGAGTGTCGGAATTACGGACATCAATAATCCCTAATTATTATACTACCAGCAGAGAGTAGCGATTTTGGCATTAATACACCACCTTTGGAGATAACAGTTGAACTCATGCCATCTCCTTTGAAAAAATCATTATTCTGGTCTGAAACGACCAAATAAAGAAAAAAAAACTGTTCTTCTGTAACATTATTATCTAATGCTTGAAGAGAATATTTGTTAGAAAAAAGAAGAAAGCATAAATGAAAATCATTCGAGGGAATTAAAACGTTGAAAGATAACGTAACATTGTATGAATCTCAAATATAGTTTTTGATAATGATACTTCGTGTCACAGTTCAATAGAAGCACTGTTTATGGCACTAATTTATAATTTCCTTCCTCTAGCACTTTGCAGAATTAATATTGCAGATTAAGGTGCAGCTATATCGCGCAAACATGCTCCGATAACACTACTAATAATTGCATTATTGTTATCGATGTAATCAGTGCAAAGTGCTTCCTTCTATTTATAGCTCTAGTACGCCTTGTGTTATTCTCAAAAAAAAAAAAATCTGATGTGGCCAGGCACATGACTTTATCATACAATACATAAAATTAATAGTTTAGCTGCTTGAGAATCGATTTTATTGAGATAAATCGTAGGTATTGTCAAAGCATCAGCATTTGACACTACCTACACTACGTCATTAGAATAATAGTTATTTATGTCACAAGTACCGAAAGTACGGAATAGCGCGACGAGCGGTGATGCGGCGCGTCGCCGTAGCACGTGAGCGCGTCGCGCTATCTAGTTTTTGGCAGGAGAGACATCAACGTTTATTGTGTTGCTTTTTGAGAAACATGTATTTAAAATAAAATAAATAAAAATGGTTATATTTCTGTATAGGAAATGTTAGGTTGGTACCACTTTGACGAAAAGTCAAGTTTAAAAAGCTAATTCAAATTCTGACAGATTTATATTTGTTCATGACACTGTAGATGTCACATCCGTACCAACATACTAAAATAAAACTACAGTCATCGCTATACTTTTCTACTCAATTTATCGTTTTTAGAATTAGATATAAAGACGGGTTGATATTTCTTATCAACAAACAATCAAATTGGTGATCTTATTTCATTTGAAATTTGTATTTTGTAATTTGCCGCACTACAGCGGTAACGTTCCATAGCGGTTCTACAACCTCTGATGAAATCAGCTGTTTTCGAGTGTGACAGCACAAAAAAAAATATTTGTCAAAATCCTGGCTACGATGTAGTTTCATATCAATGCAGATGCGACCGATCTCGATCAAATAGAATTTGCTCTTGCAGCTAAACTATTAGTTTTACCAAAAAATGTCATAGGCATAAATTATTCAAAATTTACTTACTTTAATTTATTGTTTAACTATTTTGACGAAATTACAGAAATTCCGGCTCATTTGCAAAATCCTTGAAAATGGCTTAGAATAAACTACCAGTTCCTTTGGACCCTTTTGAACCAAAAGCTTTTCAGCTCTAAGTTTGGTCATAAAACTTCTAAATATGAACTTTCGTCCCGATACCTCTAGTAGTTTCTCCGGAATCATCGCCACAAAAGTATTTTGTACTTTGCCGCACTAGAGCGGCTACGTTCCATAGCGGTTCTCCAACCTCTGATGAAATCAGCTGTTTTCGAGTGTGACAGCCATAGACATTTCTGTGGTGACAGCACAAAAAATATTTGTCAAATCCAGGCTACTATGTACTTTCATATCAATGCAGATGCGACCGATCTCGATCAAATAGAATTTGCTCTTGAAGCTAAACTATTAACTTTACCAAAAAATGTCATAGGCATAAATTATTCAAAATTTCGTCTACTTTAATTTATTATTTATCTATTTTGACGAAATTATAGAAATGACGAAAATCGTTGAAAAATGCTAAGAGTAAATAGCCAGTTCCTTTGGACCATTTTGAACCAAAAGCTTTTCAGCTCTAAGTTTGGTCATAAAACTACTAAATACGCACTTTCGTCCCGATACCTTTAGTAGTTTCTCCGGAATCGTCGTCACAAAAATCGTTTACACACGCACACACACACACACACACACAGACATTTTTTTGTACCTTGGTCAAAAATGTTCAGGGGACCCATAAAGACCTATTTCCGCTAAAATCTCAAATTTTTTTTCGGCATGATTACAATACTTTACATACTGCGTATGATAAAGTAAAAAAAAAACTTCTAGGTCAAATCGATATCTTAATCAAACCCAATTACAAAAGTATCTAATTTATAGTGACAGGTACTTCGAAAAAAGTACCTTTGAATGCGCGGACGTCTTGCTTTTTATTTGGACAAAACCTGACGTATCATCTGCGATAAATTGGCAGGTAACTAATTAGAAAAAAGAAAAAAAATAGGCGCGCTGATCTTGTATTAGGTCGAAGCAAACGAGGCATTCCAAAGGTGAAATAAAAGTCTAGTTTGTACAACTAGAACAGACGCGAGAGAATGTTGTTAACGTTCAACACTCCGTCTAGAGTTCAAAGAATAGACGAGTCATTTAAATAAAGAAAAACGGTGTATCGATTACTAAGCGGTCTCAATATACTGAATATACATAAAAGTAAAATATCGAAGTAAATACACAAAACCACAAACTGCCTTATTAGTATCGCTTGCAATCTCATAAATTGCAAAATATGTACCTATATTCCAAGGGTGTAGCTACGGGGACCAGCGTGAGCAAACTACTCCAGGCGCACGAGTATAGGGGGCGCAAAATTCGAAGAGAAATAACAAAACTCTTCTGTAAAAAATGGCCGGAAATTCTAAATAAAATTCTAAGGATCTAAATGTTTAGTCTTGACTTAATTATCATAATTTCGATTTATAGATTGGTGCGTTGTGTTTATACATATAACTCCGTCTACACTTGATGTTTGTAAATTGATTGTTTTTAAGCAACCGGACTTTACATTTATTTACTTATTAAGTATACTATTGTAGTATATTATTCACTTTAAATGACTGCTAATATTTTACTAAATTAGTGTGTTTTTACTTTATCATACGCAGTATGATGAAGTATTGTAATCGTGCCGAAAAAGAAAATTGAGATTTTAGCGGAAATAGGTCTTTTTGGTGGGTCTCCAGATCATTTTTGTCCAAGGTACAAAAAATGTGTGTGTGTATGTGTACTCGATTTTTGTGGAGACGATTCCGGAGAAACTACTAAAGGTATCGGGACGAAACTTCAGATTTAGAAGTTTCATGACTAAACTTAGAGCTGAAAAGGTTTTGGTTCAAAAGGGTCCAAAGGAACTGGACGTTTCCTCTAAGCATTTTTCAAGGATTTTGCAAATGAGCCGCTATTTCGGTAATTTCCTCAAAATAGTAAAAAATAAATTAAAATAGAGGAAATTCTGAATAATTTATGTCTACGACATTTTTTGGTAAAATTAATAGTTTAGCTGCAAGAGCAAATTCTATTTGATCGAGATCAGTCGCATCTGCATTGATATAGTACTATATAGTGAGCCAGGATTTTCCAAATATTTTCAGTCTAATAACAGTACCGGTAGTGTCAAATGCTGATGTTTTGACAATATCTGACTATATCTACTGTCAATAGTAAAAAGATTTCATATTGTGATACCGTGTACGGTCATTGCCTGACGGCGACGGATAGGCAGCGTGTTCAGCGTGTCCAAAATGCATGTGTTCTGTTTGTTTCTGGTTTGAGGAAGTATGATCATGTATCGAATGGGCTGGGCGACTTGGGGTGGTTGAACATCGATAACACTAGGGTGTTGCATTTAGCAATATTGTATCATAAGTTGCTATCCAAGAGGATCCCACAATACCTCATGCGGAAGATACGCTGTAGAACGGATGTCCATAATCTTAATTAAGATTCAGGGGTTTGTTTGCTCCACCTGCCCATCACGCTGAGCTGTATAAACGATCATTCTCTTACCAGGTCAGTCACATATACAATGGTTTTAGGGAAGATATGAAAAAATTATCGTTAAACAGTTTTGGGGGAAAGGTGAAGATGTGTCTGTTTGCTTAACAGGGGGGACTTTAGGCATTGAGCGCACATGGGAGGCTGTTTTAATTTTTATTTTTTATGGGCATGTGCGATGTTTTGTTGAGTTGGATTTGCTGCAATTACGTGTAATTAGACTCTAGAGTATTTTTTTGTTTTTGTTTTGATAAGTTCTCGGAATTATTGTTATATTATTGGTGCAATTATGTCTTAGCTCTAGTTTGCGTAAGGGGTTGAGTGGAAGAGCAAGGCAATTTGGAAACAAGTGTGTTGATCTCCGCCCTAAATATAAATATTATTTTGTTGCATTTAATATTGTTTTATGTTAATAAAGGAATTATTTATTTATCTGTCAAATCCTGACTAACTAGTTTAATTTTAATGCAGACCCGACTGATCTCAATCAAATAGATTCTCATGCAGCTAAACAATTAATTTTATATATTGTATGATAAAGTCATGTGCCTGGCCACATCAGATTTTTTTACTAATTTTGATAGATTATTTAATTGTCTAAATGGCATCGGAAGGAAATATTTTATGGACCCCAATCAAAAAAATTTCGAAAAAAGGACAATGTAAAGTTGTAAAATATTGATTAATTATTCTTGTGAGTTGAATATCAAAATGCGTTTTGGGTATAATTAATTGCTCTGAAAACGAACAAAATTAACCGTTCATTTTATCGTATAGGTTCCCGAATCCTTTTGATAGTAAATTTGAGCTGGTACAGTGTGGTGTTTTTATTTTTGCGATTAAGTGACACATTGCAAAACTTTCAATGTTTCTACATTCACCATCCGCAATATTAAGTATACGTCTTCTAACTTTATATGGTGCGAATCGCAATGAATGCGTCGATTCAATTTTATGTCATCAATTAACCCGAAGAGAGAAAATCGAAAACGTCACTTTAATTGCACCCATGAGAAGATATTCGCGGTTTTTGCGATTTCCGACCAGGAATGCCGTTGCGATAATTAATCATAATCTACAGATGCTGCGACGGTAAGAAGTTGTACGCAAAAGCAGATGAAGGTGTAAAAAATGGTGAAAGTGCCATTAAATATCAGTAAGGTTGTTGACGGAATCACGCGAACTCCTAAAGAGAGAGGCAACCCATGAATGAAGAATGAATTGTATGTAAAATTTCGGCGGGTTTGTTGTCTATTGTTCATAAAAGCATTGAACTCTCCGTGAAAAAAATCAATTTTTTGATAATTTTATGGGTAAATCTGGTCAATTTATTGATTTTAAGACGAATGAAGCTAATTTATTTATATAGAAAAACTCATGGTTTTTGAGTTATGGCGGGTTTTATAATAAAATTCCTCCACAGCGAACTCTGTTAAGTTGCCCTACACGGTTGACCTCTCGCTTTGAGTCTTCATCGGTATGCATGCTTAATACACATACACCTGTGCTGGTGCATTTGATGCTTATGGGAGGCATTGAACTGTGCGATTACACCAGCAAGCTGTGATGTGGCGAGAGCGAACCATTTTAGCTATTAAAACCCCACTACGGACAATTTAACATCGGCAGTGGATTATTGATAGAGTTGATTGTTTGAGTCCGACAACCATAAATCTAATAGTTACCGGGCATTATTGAAGAAGCACTTAAGCGAGACCAATTTAACAAATGGTTTGCATAGTCTGCATCAAACAGAGCGATTCTTTAGAAGAGGTATTATTGCAGTTGAATTCAGATGGGAAGTAATTAGCGGAAGGTGAATTTCAAGTAATATTACCGCCTTTTAATTCTTTTGTTTTCTAAAAAAAAAACGATGGTTTTCAATAAATATGAAAAGCGTTTTATACATCGCTGGGTATTTGTATGTGACGTCAAAAACTATCAACTTGATATTTTAAACAGAATTTGAAAAATTACTTAAAGTTGCTTTTTCTTGTATATAAATACTTATTTTTGTAAAAAATCAACACCGTTAGTCTCCCAACAAACTTGACAAGCTCAAACGATAAAATAAGGACCATAGATTAAATATTCAAATTTGTTATCCGATCATCAAATCTTATGGTCTATAATTTCTTCTTTTTTCGGTTTTCGTAATTATTAATCTGCAATTTTTTTAAAATTCTAATGTCTACAGTCACAACCGCAATAAACAAACACAATGAAATAAAATTACGATTAAAATAATAACATAACTTACAACTTTTTCAGTTAACAAATTTCCAGGACAAACAATAATATGAATAAACCCAGAAAATTTTTTCGAACTAGCCTATTCAATTTAAGGTAGGAAATTAAATTTGAGGTAAAATAAGTATATTTTGATAATTAAAAATCGACATATCCGAGGATTTTTTCTTCAAATAACAAAGTTTCAGAGATTTTGTCATATTTCCTTCCATAGTTTACGCGATCGCTCTATATTGCATTGTGATTATCTATAAAAACAGTACAAATTATTTGCGCAATATATAAAATGAAACGTGCATTTATTGTAAGCATTTGATAAAATATTTGACCAATACAAAAAACATTTGACCAATACAAAAAATATATGAGCAATGCAAAAAATGCCTCGTGCATTTAAAACATAAATGTGCAATATATTTAAAATATGTGCATCAGAATAAATAATTGTACGTTTATATATTTGAATGTTCCCTTCATAATATAGTTGTGCACTTAAATAACTAAATGTGCAATACAATCGTTACCTCTATAAAAATATAATGTGCAGCTCAAAAAATAATTGTTAATTAAAAAAAATATATGTTCAATAGTTTAAATAAATCAGCATTTGAAAATTTGGTAAGAGCATTCAATAATCTAAATTGTGCCATGAAAAAATTATAATGCGCCCTGGAGAGATTATAGTGTGCATTAAGTTCTGCAACCCGTAGCGCATTTACGTATATCGTACAGCTTAGTCCTGTCGTTGCTCTGGTGGTATTGGTGTCAGCTAAATAGAACTTTATAACTGAGTCATAAAAATTGGTTTGACAGGGAAGTGAACTGTTTTATTTTCTTTGAATAAATCAGTTCATAGTGTAAATATAATTCTAGTTACAATCACAACCTCAAATATACCAAATCGCGAGCGTTTGAGAAAGGTGATGTTAGTAATAGTTTAAACCCTTATATGTGAGAAAGTTACGAATATATGTGTTGGTTGTATCATATGTATCCTACATCTTGTTCTACTACTGGTCGTTATACTTGTTTATTTTTTATTGTTTAAGAAACTGTCGTAATACGACATATAATAAAAATTATTTTTGCACACTTATTTAGTAGAATTAGATGCTGTACAATAGTCAATATTTTTTTTTCTTTTGGTTGCTATGATAATCAACATTGTTTAATAGTAGTACGTTTTCCGCTATATTTCAGTAGATAAGTACCATTACGCCGTATGTTTAATTTCAAATACGGTTATTCCGTGTACAATTTTAACTTGCTATCTAATAATTATTAGTTTTATAAAATGAAACATACATAATTACCTGTGCGGTGTTTTAATACATACAAAACCTACATAACAACCCAAAAACAATGTAATATTTTTACAATAAACAATTAATGAAAACGTTTGTTTTCTAATGGAAAATATTCTTTTCTAAATTACATAAAGATTGGTTGGGATTTCTTGTAAAATGGATGTTTACTCTTAGCATTTTTTTTAACGAATTTTGTCAAGATAGTTAGGTAATAAATTAAACTACAGGAAATGTTGAATAACTTATGTATATAAAATGTTTTGCTAATATTCATAGTTTAACTGTATGAGCAAATTCTATTTTGTCGAGATCTTGTCTGCATTAAAACTAGTTAGCCAGGTTTTGACAGATATTTTGATTCTTTTGACGGTATTGTCAGAACATCAGCTTTTGCGTAGCACGCGAATTCGACACGCAGATGCGTCGAGATTGCCATGACAAGGCACTGCTGTATATTATGATAAAGTAGGTAATGTGCTGGCCACATCAGATTTTATTTAATTAAAATTATATTTTTTGGGTTATGTTCATAACACCACGGTTTATCCATGTTTTCTTTTATGAATCCGATAATAGAGATAGAACCTACAAATGAAAATATTATATTTAATATCGCTATGTAGACGTAAAATTTAGTAATACAAAAACAAAGTTAGTTTCGATATTTTTTCTCCTGATTGTGTAATTAATGATTTAAGTTAATTTTTACCAATTTTAGGGAAACATGACAGACATTTCTTCAGATATTCCTCATTTTAAATTTTTTTTTTATGTAAGATATTGATATTTCTTTAATGCTCAGTATGTATTATTTTAATGCACGAGTCAGCCATTCTAGGGCACAATATGAATTAAATATTGCTCATTATTAAATTTTTTATGTAACATATTCATATTTATTTAATGCTCAGTATGTATTATTTTAATGCACAAGTCAGCCATTTTAGGGCACAAAATAAATTAAATGTTGCTCCTTATAAAATATTTTATGTAACATATTCATATTTATTTAATGGGCATTATTTCGTTATTTAATGCACAAAGTATCTATTTTAGTGCACATATCTATTTAAATAATGCACGCTTAAATCGCACCCTTATAAAAATACGGTTGGTATTGTATACAGTAGATTACTGCTTAAAAATTAATATAAATTAAAAATTATCTATCATTTTAAATTATTTTAATTTTGTAATAAGTTGTTCAACATGAAATCAAATATTATCAGTTGTGGGTATTACGCCCAATATTACTCTATTATTACTCTATTAATCGTAGCAAATTTGTATGTGTGGAATCAGATTAACATTTTGAAAATAAGTCAAATATATTGTAGTTGAAAATATGTAAAATATAAAGATTTAATATCAATGCGAGGCATCGCACATCTGGATTTACAAACACGTTTCAAGTCCTCGAAACGCTGGCTGGCTGGCTGGACAAAAACTTGTTATTTTCTGAACGTAAAATAATTTCTACGTCGCATTTTGCTGGAATATTTAAGGAAAACATATTTTTGCACTTGCAATAAATTTGTTTTCGTAGTACGTTTTGCAAAATCTAATAAATAATAACACATAAATCAATAAATAAATTCAATGATGTTTATACAAAATATAAAATTTAGTCAAACAGTAATCAAATACATCGAATAGCTATATAAAAATAGTGTCCAAAAAAGTACATTTTCATGTTTTAATTTTGTTTGTTCCTAGCTATCACCTGCAAATTAATAGAAACTAAGATATGAACTTAACTTTGTAACAGGTTGCGAATAAAATTGAAAATATCACCAGAAGGTCAACAAATTCCATCTTAACCAAACTAAGAACACCATAACTCGTATAATCATTACAATGACCTAACACAACTTTCTATGTAAGCACATATTTCACAATACATACGATTCAAAACTCACAAAACCAGAATTAAACATCCTAAGGCAAAAATTCGATAATCAATTATTACGAAATCCATCAAAGATTACGCAAAAAAATCCTATATCCATATAAGCAAGCATAAACATAAATATCCATATATCAATTTCGTATAAACCACTCCATCCTTTCTATACGCTATGAGCAGTAACTCTTCGCGTATATGGTGAAAGTATTATGGTCAAGAACAATCGAAAATACACCACGGTAGCGGCGATGTGTGGATGCCTTATTCAGGAAAACTTTCTTTCGTTCACTTCGAATTTTACCACGCCTATGCGGTACCATATATAGTTGAAATCAATAAAATAAGCTGATCTTCATAATGCGTCACGTGTGATTTTTATCTATTAATTCTTCAGCTGTGTGTGACCAGCAATGCTCACAACCACGCTTCATTTCAATGCTATTCTTGCACAATTTGAGTCCTACAAACACAATAAGCAATGGGTGGATCTATCTATATCTGTAATTGTGATGAAGAGTTATTTGAAATTACATAATATGTGATATGTGGTTATTTTTGTGTCAATTGTTTGTATGCAATCGAGTGAAGACAAATACAATACATAACAATTTACAGTAGAGCCAGAAAACGGTTTAATTGTACGCATTTTGTTCAAATTCCTACACGAGTGTCGGAATTACGGATATCAATAATCCCAAGTTATTATACTAGCAACAGAGACCAGCGATTTTGGCATTAATACACCACCTTTGGAGATAACAGGGCAGACTGAAGAAGACTAAGGACTTTACTGTGTTTCATTAAAAATGGAAAACATAAATGTTTATCATTTCTTAATAATAAATCTTGTTAAACAATATTTAAAACACTTAATATTTACTTGAATTTACCCTAATTACGAATTTTTCAGTGATGACCAGGGTTGTCAGGTCTCCGGCATTGCGCCGGAGTCTGCAACATTTGAGGCTCATCTCGGGTCTACGGCAGGCATTCAAGCATCTCCGGCAAAATCAAACATAAAGGAAATAGTTTTACATTATTGTCAATAATATATCGTCGGCTTAAAGGTAAAATGGTAAAAGTCACTAACAATTTGTTATATTTTATTGAAGCACGAATTAATTGTGGCCAAATGCTGATAAATTCGTATCTAAACAAAAATACGATCAATAAGTGTTACTAAAATAAGTTCATTAAATTCTTAAAATCCATTAATTCTTTGGAAAATGTCATTATATTTATTTGTATTCTATTGTAGTCAGGTTTTTGTAATTATTTGAAATGTTAGTTAGTTACTTTTACTTTTAACCAGACGATATGCAGACAGAGACATCTTTGTTGAATTTTACATATTCAATGTTATTTAAATTATTTTACACTACGCAATTTATCACGCAAAATGTTCTACAACTTTTTAAGCAATATAAAATTGCGTATAGCGCCATTAATAATAGTGTAAAACCGATATTATACAGTGAGAACACAAAGTATTGAAACATGACAAAATCTCTTAATCGGTCTGTTATTTAAAAAAGAACTCGGTTTTGAATTGCAAAATATGTACACATATTTATCGTAAACTAAATTTCCGACCTTAAATGGTTTTTGAATTAAGACGGAATCGACATATTTTTTAAATGACACCATTGGCTTAATAACAGCATATATTAGTATGATGGCCGTACATAGGAAAATTTTCTAGAAAAAAAGTTGTTGAAAATTAGTGTTGCATTGTGTATGTTATACAGATTTTGAGGTTTCTGGGAGATTGAATTCAAATGGCATATATTTACTAATGTTGCTAAAATTACAGTTTTGACATTTGACCTCACTTTTCCGGATGTCTTACGTAATTTTGAGGTCGCATTCGTATTCAGGGCAAATAAAGTTCCGGAGTACATTTTATATTCCATTTACAACCTCCATGCTACTCAAAGTTATCAATATTAGCAATTTCAATTATGGTCTTTAAGCTTTAAATTTTCTGCCGCTACCATTGAGACAATTAAATGTTATATTAAAATAACTTTCAAATATGGGATTGCCATTATACATCAAAATGTCTATTATAGTAAAAAATCGACGTATTCAAAGACGTTTTTTCTTAGCAGTATAAGAAAATTGAAAAAGAAACAAAATTAAAAAGCGCAAAATATCTGCAATCCTGTAGAACGTGTGTACAAATTCCAAAAGACCATCTTACACGACTATCAATTAAAAATTTTACATACGTCAAGCACTAGTATTGCATCAATGAAATGAAACAATGCTTGCCACTGATCAACCAAAAACCATTATATTCAAATGCAACAGACGTATTAGTCACTTGTACCGCTTCGTACTCGAAGAGACAGGATATGGCCATATTACCATCCCGTCCACAGGATATTGTCAATTGGGTGCTGTTGTCTTTGTACCAGGGTCACGTCTGAAAACCCACAAGATGCGTGTAAATTAATACTTGATACCGGGGCTTCAATATGTAGGCAATCACCTGCTATTCAAAACGGAAAAGCTTCCTTCCAATTCAAGGTGAAATAGGTGTTACGGTAACCTGGATAAAGCCAGCTTCCGGTTTTCTCGACCAGGATGCAATACATCCTTTATTTTTTAAGATTGTTCCGTAAAAGTTGCATTTCGATCGACACCTACGTTGCTGGAGCGTATAGCGCTACTTATGCAAATTTATAAGCTGTCGAGATAGAGTAAATTAAATTTAAATCGCTTATTCTCTATTTATACAATGCCTGCGTGTCTATGTAATCGCATAAGCTTTGCTTAAGCTTATTATAGCAGTTTTATAGCCTGATATTTCGATAGATATGGTTTGGAATTTGTTTTGAACACTAGGCTTACTACCTGTGTTGGAAATGATTATTTAATTTTTAGA
Source organism: Melinopterus prodromus (assembly GCA_964023965.1). Classification (NCBI taxonomy): domain Eukaryota; kingdom Metazoa; phylum Arthropoda; class Insecta; order Coleoptera; family Scarabaeidae; genus Melinopterus; species Melinopterus prodromus. The sequence continues at coordinate 62,327,253 of OZ030394.1, forward strand.
AATGATCAAGTTTATCGTTTTATTACTGTAACATTACAAACTTAATTTTGATCTTATAATTACTTATAAGTTATTTTATCACGAATTATACTAGGTGACCCACGCCAAAAATAATATAAAAAACATTAAACGTTAATAACATGGTAACATTTTAATATACATATACAAAATGTATTGATGTCAATCTTTTCACCAAATCAATAAAAAATAAAATTTTTGTTTATTAATCTAGGTGGATATACATTAGTGAAAATTGTCAAATAAACACTAACTATAAATCGATGTTGGGCGATATTATATTACCACCGCCCTCTAGCGCGATTTCATTGGTTATTGGTCAATAAGTAGGCTTACCATACTTCCCGGTTTGACCGGGACAGTCCCGGTTTGGGACATCGGTCCCGGTGTCCCGGCCGGTTTGGTATTATGTTTGGGCTAAAATTCTTTACTGGAATTTATATCATGTTCTTTGCCAAGAAAAATGCTTTAATTTTACTACTTTTCGATACTTATTGAGAGATAAACAAAATAATGATGATTTAGGGGTAACAACTCCGTTGCTAACAGGCAACAGAGCGACTAGCCGATTAGTATTGTAACAATATTAAGTATCGACAGCCAAAGAAACACAAAGTTGACTGCCGAAAATTGTTCATAGCGTTTTAAAAATTACTGAACGACGATATTCTATACGTAAAAATATAGACTACCCATCCCAATTCGTTAGTGACTATTTCCCGTTCTGTAGAAAACAACCTTTAAATCACAATAATTTGCATATATTTTCTATGCAAGCTTTAATATATACTAAGAAAAACGCTACAGAAAATTTGCTATAATTTTTACAAAAAATAAATGCATAGGTAATCAGATTTTTTTTCAATTTAACCATACTGTGTTATTCATAGTTCAGGACATTTCTACGCTACAATTTTCAACAAATTATCAAGTATTTGGTGTCATTGTTATCGGAAAAATGTTATCTATGAAATAATCAAGGCGCAGCAGGGTACACGGTAAAAAAATGACTCATTGTATTCCATAGTGTTCAGAATGTCATCGTGATCGAAAATATCACACAAATATTTTCTGTTCTTTTCTGAGAAAGTAGTTACTAAATCAAGAGGTATGTTCATGCATCATCTTCATTGTTTCGTTTTTTAGCATTCTTCACATCTGGTTGACTATGCACAATTTTGCTAAAATATTGCCATATGGTGTCTGGTTAGCCAAGATGCCCAATTACAGAAATAAATCTTGATGATTATGATTTATTTTCGGGCAATTGAGGTCATGTGCGTTTCTAAACTGACTTACGCGGCGGCCTGTGGTCATTATGAGTATGTTCTTTCCATTATAAATATAAATACCGTACATACCATTAAGGATGCGTAATTGACTAATTTGTAAATGAATAGAATTTTATTGATAACATTATAGTCATTAGTTCTATTAAAAATAACTATTTCGTCAACCATTTTTGCTATTTCGGAACATCTGTAATGTAGGTTATTGTGAAACCGGCTTAAAAAAGTATAATAAACAATTGTAATACCTCTAATGTATAGCTATGAGATAATCTTCTATAATAATTATCACCTTGCTGATAAAATACCTTAAAATATCCGGGTATTAGCGAATATCACACTTATAGAATATGTATAATTACTGTCTACTGACACGTTATTGTGACAGATAACACATAATAACGCTTTTGGATTACAGAAATGTAAGGTAAATAGAAATATATTCTGAACTCAAGGACAATATAAACAGTACCATTTCAACAAATATTTCATCAAATTACGTTGGAGTTATTCTAATTGGTTTATATGTGATTTATCTATTAGAAAACAAATAAAAAACCAACAATGCACTTTTATTATCATCTATCATCTGATAATAATGATAAATTGCAAAACAATCAGATGGCGCTTCACAACGTCATCTTTAAAAATAATCATTTCCTACAATCGAACGTTATGGCAGTCAATCAAAAATCAATGGACCTTTTTATTGATTACGTTAATCTACAGATGAAATCGTGCGTTCCGCGAGTTATTAAGATTAATTCCTCTACACAATTAATTAATCTATGGATATTGTATACGTCAGAAGGAGGCAGTTAAGAGGCACCTATTCTATTCATGGGTAGGTACTTTCTAAAATGGGACGATATTATCTTGCACTTGTGGACAGGTTCATGCCATATTTAAGATAGTTTTGATTTAACTTTTATTCCGTAATTCTTTTCAGCTCTTTCTCATTTCTCTAAGATGATTTTATTTTGTGTATTCGTCAATCGGCTAATACATATGCATGTTTGCAACTCATATCTGATAGAAAAACCACATACATACATATTTTTGATGTAGAATTCTCCCCTGTTTTGTTGGGCAAGAAAAAATAATTATAAATATTAAATCCAAAAAATCTATATCTTTTAGAATTTTCTTCTTGCTTGTTTTTAAGATATTGTTGACTTGTTGACTTCACGATTTGATCAAGTAGGTATAGTTTTGCAATATCTAGCATACCTACGGTTCGACAATTAACACGTAACACGATCTACGCATGCTAATTACTTCAGCAAACACAGTCGGAAGGTAACAACAACAGCGGGCAGAGATACCAGTCAAGTCGGTTTCATAATAATTTGCCTCGGTCCGCTAAGACAATGCGCTATGTTTGTTACACTTTTACTTTCCGATTATGCCGGTTAATCTCCATTATGAATCACACTGAGGAATTCTGCTTCAGTCAGGAACTGCAGTGGGTATAACAAGAGACTACTATATAGAGGCCGACGCTCGATGAACACAACAGACATAGGTAAGTTACGAAACGACCGGTAAAAAAAGTTGTTGGTAGGTAATTTGATTAACCGCGTATTGTTACGCCGTTTACACTGGCTCCAGTTTTTCATCTCTATAGTTGCTCGTATTCATGATAGATGATGATATGGACATCGTAATACAACCTCTACACTTGTCACAAATATACAAATATGTAACAAGTATGTTACATGCAGCTACAGGTGCCATATTATAAAAGTATGACATAGATATGTAAAAACATAATAATGGATTACGTTTTTGTACAAATCTTTGTATTGGTAACATTCATAGTAAAAATTTCTTGGAGAAAAGTGTACATTTGTCACGAATCTATGATAAAAACGAAAATAATTTCCATATGTAGGTAAGGGGTCGTTCATTAATCACGTGAGGTTTTTAAGCCCCCTTTTTACACCCCCCCCCCCCCTCCCCGCTGGGGATATTTGGTGAGGTTCTAAGGTACCCCCCCTCCCCCTATCTAACATCACGTGTATTTTTTTTGTAGTTAATCACACATGAAGCGAAATAATTCAACCATCGATAAACAACGTAAAATCTAAGTTTCAAAAATCCTCCTGAACAAACTGAAATAGATAGAGGGCTGTACTTTTTAGAATTAATTACCCAATGTATCTGATCCATAAACGTGTATAATAATAATTTGTATCCCAACTACTTTGTCGTAATCGCACATGAAGAGAAATCATAACATTCAACCACCAATAAACAACGTGAAATCTAAGTTTCAAAAATCCTCCTGAACAAACTAAAATAGATAGAGGGCTGTACTTTTTAGAATTAATTACCCAATGTATCTGATTCATAAACGTGTATAATAATAATTTGTATCCCAACTACTTTGCTCGTAATCGCACATGAAGCGAAATCATAACATTCAACCACCAATAAACAACGTGAAATCTAAGTTTCAAAAGTCCTCCTGAACAAACTAAAATAGATAGCGGGCTGTACTTTTTAGAATTAATTACCCAATGTATCTGATCCATAAACGTGTATAATAATAATTTGTATCCCAACTACTTTGCTCGTAATCGCACATGAAGCGAAATCATAACATTCAATCACCAATAAACAACGTGAAATCTAAGTTTCAAAAATCCTCCTGAACAAACTAAAATAGATAGAGCGCTGTACTTTTTAGAATTAATTACCCAATGTATGTGATTCATAAACGTGTATAATAATAATTTGTATCCCAACTACTTTGCTCGTAATCGCACATGAAGCGAAATCATAACATTCAACCACCTATAAACAACGTAAAATCTAAGTTTCAAAAATCCTCCTGAACAAACTAAAATAGATAGAGGGCTGTACTTTTTAGAATTAATTACCCAATGTATCTGATTCATAAACGTGTATAATAATAATTTGTATCCCAACTACTTTGCTCGTAATCGCACATGAAGCGAAATCATAACATTCAACCACCTATAAACAACGTAAAATCTAAGTTTCAAAAATCCTCCTGAACAAACTAAAATAGATAGAGGGCTGTATTTTTTAGAATTAATTGCCCAATGTATCTGATATATAATATAAAATATTTTCCGAATACTTTTTATTGAAAAATATAATAATATTTATATACACGTGATATGTCACAACAACCCCCCTCCCCCATTGTGATCAATAGTGATGTAATCCAAAGCCCCCCCCTACCCTATTTGGACCTCACGTGATTAATGGACGACCCCTAAGTTCCAGAATACAGAACAAGGTACGGAGAAACTAATCAAGGTATCGGGACGAAACTTGATATTTAGAAGTTTCATGACCAAACTTAGAGCTGAAAAGCTTTTCGGTCAAAAGGGTCCAAAGGGACAGGTGGTTACTCTTAGCATTTTTCAAGGATTTTGCAAAGGTCCGCCATTTATGTAATTTCGTCACAATAGTTAAATAATAAATTGAAGTAGAGGAAATTTTGCATAATTTATGTCTATGACATTTTCTGGTAAAATTCATAGTTAAGCGTTAATATAAAACTAGCTGACCAGGATTTGACAGATATTTACATTCCAATGACAGTAGGTAGTATCAAACGCTGATACCTACTGTCAATAGAATCAAAATATCTGTAAAATCCTGGCTAACTCGATTTATTTTAATGCAGACACGACCGATCTCGATCAAATAGAATCTCATGCAGCGAAACTATTAATTTTATATATAGTATGATAACGTCATGAGGCCACATGAGATTTTTTAAATGGAATGTATTTTTTGTACATTTTTGCATTCTTTGCAGCATGTTAGTACAAAAAGTTCTAAGATAAGTTGCTATGTTATGGCCTGCCATATGTGCAACAAAAAAAAATTAATTTAAAAAAACAAATTACATTTCAACTACCGGAAATATAAATTCTCCAAAAAATATTTCAAACAAAAGTATCTTTTTATTATACGATACAGTGAAAAATAGTGCTTGTTATTACTAAGCAGTGAACATAAGTGCAACGGTTGTAAAGAAAACGAAAAATAATTTTATCTACGACTCACATATAATAAGTTCATTGCATACGTATCTATGACTATATAATCCCCATCATTATACGCGCCAATAATTATTATGACACTGGTGGTGTATAATAATGAACTGTTATCATTATACAACGCTAGTGTCAAAGTCTGTCAAAACCTACGTGGATGACAGTTATGTGACAGTTCGCCTCGCCATAATTGACAAATACATTTAAAATATATTGCATAAAATGGAATTTATGAGTGGTAGATAAAACGTCGCATTTGACTCGCACATAACGGATATAAGTCGCTAGCATGATTACACGCTCGCCTACGGCTCGCGTGTAAACTTCATGCGATTTATATCCTGAATTATGTGCTCGTCAAATAATATAGTATTATTTTAACATTGTGAGAATATATCATAGCCATGCAAATGTTATAGAACACGTCTACATATACAGGGTCCTGCAACTAAGCTCCCGTCTTGTGTAGCTCACTTACCCATTAAGCTAAGAGTTTGACATTTTGCAAGCTTACCCTGTACTTCAAGGTACAATTCAAGAAATTATTTTTTATTATACAGGGTGTTCCAAAAATGTGCAACGCCATGGTAATATATTTTTTTAAATTGCATGCTATACATTTTTCTACACATTTGGAAGCCTTTTATGGTTGCCTACATATCACCAAAATTTTATGGAAATCGGTTGAGTGACCGCAGCGGAAAAAAATAAAAACCAAAAAAAAATTATTTTGCATCGTAGCCTTTAAAAATCAATAAAAACCACAAAATGCACCTCGTTAATAAAATTTTGCGACGTGCTTATTAAGTTAGATGTAATAGTCTCGTTAACCAAGTGACATTGATCCAAATTATTCAGGGTGACCAAAATCGAGTGTCAAACTTGTCAAACTTCAAAGCGTGTTATTGTTCTTATTTTAAATTGGAACCCATACATTTTTTTATGTGAAATGATGCAGAATTAAAAAATAAATATTGTTTCTGAATACAACCGCATCACAATTCCCAATATTTTAAAAGTTATTCGCTAAAAACTCAGTTTTCAACGTTTCCAACGGCAATTTTAGATAATAAATATCGTACGTGGCTTTGAAAAACAATTTATTTCATAAAAAAAATAATAGACGTATTTTAGATTTGAGTGTACTTAATTAAGTAGTTATTCAAATGCTAAATTTACTGCATAATTTACCTATAGCGGTAAGGACGGAAATGTGGCTATAGGTAAATTTTGCAGTAAATTTAGCAATTGAATAACTACTTAATTAAGTACAGTAAAATCTAAAATACCTCTCTGCGTTATATTTTATGTAATAAATTGTTTTTCAACGCCACGTACGATATTTATTACCTAAAATTGCCGTTGGAAACGTTGAAAAATTAATTTTTGGCGAATAACTTTTAAAATATTGGGATGGGGTTGTATTCAGAAACAATATTTATTCTTTAATTCCGCATCGTTTCACCTAAAAAAAATTATGGGTTCCAATTTAAAATAAGAACAATAGCGCGCTTTGAAATTTGACAAGTTTGACACTCGATTTTGGTCACCCTGTATAATTTGGCTCAATGTCACTTGATTAACGAGACTATTACATCTAACTTAATAAGCGCGTCGCAAAATTTTATTAACGAGGTGCATTTTGTGGTTTTTATTGATTTTTAAAGCCTACGATGCAAAATCAATTTTTTTTTGGTTTTTATTTTTTTCCGCTGCGGTCACTCAACCGATTTCAATAAAATTTTGGTGATATGTAGGCAACCATAAAAGGCTTCCAAATGTGTAGAAAAATGTATAGCATGCAATTTAAAAAAATATATTACCATGGCGTTGCACATTTTTGGAACAGCCTGTATAATAAAAAATAATTTCTTGAATTGTACCTTGAAGTACAGGGTAAGCCTGCAAAATGTCAAACTCTTAGGCCTAACTCACACGGACCACTTATATGCGTTTATTTTGTGGTTCTGCTGTGGTCCAAACTGACCACGCGCGAACCACCGATTGGTGGTTGATTGCAGTCCGTATTAACCACGAACAAACCACACCACAAAATCAGTTATAAAATGGATTTTGAAGAAGAAGCATTGTTGTGGCTCCTTTTACGTCGAAGAAGATGACGTCGACGAAGTACAAATTTTTGGATCCACTCCCCGACATATCAAGAACCCTCTTGGAAAAATTTGCCCTTAAAAAACTTTGAGGTCTTTGCCCCGACGTATTGTTATTTTTTTCACCGGCATATCCCGACATATGCCTAAAACCGAAAACACTCCCCGACATATCAAAAAATGTTTTAGGTTTTTGCTGCCAAACTTTGACCTTGAATAACTTTTCGGTCATTGATTCGACTTTACTCCCCGACAAGTCAAGAGAGGTTTCTTGGCTAGTCGGGGAAAAATTTGGAAAAATTTGGAAAAATTTCACCTTGAAAAACTTTGAGGTCTTTGCCCCGACATATCGTTTTTTTTATTCACCGACATATTCCTAAAATCGAAATACACTCCCCGACATATCAAAAAATGTTTTGGGTTTTTGCGCCAAACTTTGACTTTGAATAGCTTTTTGGTCATTGCTCCGATATATGATATTTTTCACGGACGTATTGCGACATATCTCTAGATTCGACTTTACTCCCGACAAGTCAAGAAACCTCTTGGAAAAATTTGACCTTGAAAAACTTTGATGCCTTTGCCCCGACGCGACATATCGTTCTTTTTTTCACCGACATATGTCTAAAATCGAAATACACTCCCCGACATATCAAAAAATGTTTTGGGTTTTTGCGCCAAACTTTGACTTTGAAAAACTTTTCGGTCATTGCTCCGATATATATTTTTTCACGGATGTATTCCGACATATGTCTAAATTCGAATTTTACTCCCCTACATATCAAGAAACCTCTTGGAAAAATTTTACCTTCAATCACTTTGAGGTATTTGTCCCGACACCGCCTTTTTTTCACCGACATACTCCGACATATGCCCAGAATCGATTTCCACTCCCCGATATTTCAAAAAGCGTTTTGGGTTTTTGCTTTTTGGACCTTGAATATCTCCGTTATTAACCGACTAATGAGCCGACATATCGCATTAAAAGCGCAATTTTGTGCAATGTCATGGGTCTGCCGGTGAATTTCTGTATTGTTTCTTGCAACGCGCCCGTTCAAAAATGCATGCGTAGTCGTGTGGTTGCTAAGTCGCACTCGTCTGAGTTGAGATCAACCACCAACACCGACTTTTTTGTGGATGATACCGTCGACGCTGTGCGACGGTCGCAGTAAACAACTTCACGCAGTGGTTCGTGTGAGCACTACAATGCGTTTCTATGTTGTATTAATGGCTTTATGCTATCACCGACAGTTCTGTGGTAGTGGTGTGGTTATGCCGTGGTCCGTGTGAGTTAGGCCTTAGCTTAATGAGTAAGTGAGCTACAGAAGACGGGAGCTTAGTTGCAGGACCCTGTATAGTTGTAAGCACATTTACTTTGTGTTACGGAATCAGTACAAGTGTAGAATTTCTACACTTTTTACTTGTAGTAGACATTCTATAAGCCTAATCTCACAGATGAACTTTACACACAAAAAAGAGTAATTTAGAAATTTGTCAGAAGTAATCGTATTACTTTTTTAATGCCAACAGATCGCCAAAATACCTCCGTCAAGTTGGTAACTGGAAAAAGTGACACCAAAACTAATGAAATTTAGTAGGAATTCCAATAAAACCGTCGGCAAACTTATCGGCCAGAAAGCGAACCGTTAATGAACTCGAACACCTAAGTGGTTTCGGAAAGCGACGAATTGGTAAAAACAATGCAGAATCGTCTCTCGCTCGGCTCCTTTATGTATTTGCTTTTCTTTATTTGCTGCGCAGTTCGCCCATAGAGAAGAATGTGACCGCCGACAGTCGTGACTTTGAAAGCCCGTTTCAAATCAGAGACGGAACCTCTTGCCGCGCGCATTCTATGGACTTTGCTGCTTTCGCGACTGTTTCAATACGATTTAACGACGTCCTTTGTTAGGTCTCAGTCAAATTTCTCAGAAACATTAGCCATAAAATGAAAACATGCGATAAAAATTTATAAGGTATCAAATTTAATTTCGTTGGGTTGAAATTTGCCACCCATAGTTGGGGGGTTCTTGGTTGGTTTTGTTTTCTTGTTTAAACCAGAGGGAAGGCAATTTCTTGTCTATTTTTTACTTTATCATACGCAGTATGTAAAGTATTGCAATCGTGCCGAAAAAAAATTTTGAGATTTTAGCGGAAATAGGTCTTTATGGGTCCCCTGAACATTTTTGACCAAGGTACAAAAAAATGTCTGTGTGTGTATATGTGTGTGTGTGTGTGTGTGTGTGTGTGTGTGTGTGTGTGTGTGTGTGTGTGTGTGTGTGTGTGTGTGTGTGTGTATAGGTACCCAATTTTTGTTAATTCATTTCCGGAGAAACTACTAAAGGTATCGGCACGGAACTTCATATTTAGAAGTTTCATGACCAAACTTAGAGTTGAAAAGCTTTTGGTTCAAAAGGGTCCAAAGGAACTGGGTGTTTACTTCAAGCCTTTTTCGAGGATTTTAGAAAGCAGCCGCCATTTCTGTAATTTCGTCAAAATAGTTAAATAATAAATTAAAGCAGAGGAAATTTTGAATAAGTTATGCCTGACATTTTTTGGTAAAATTAATAGTTTAGCTTTTTAGTTTATTCTAAGCCTTTTTCAAGGATTTTGGAAATGAGCCGCCATTTCTGTAATTTCGACAAAATAGTTAATTAATAAATTAAAGTAGAGGAAATTTTGAATAATTTATGCCTATAACATTTTTTGGTAAAATTAATAGTTTACCTTCAAGAGCAAATTCTATTTGATCGAGATCGGTCGCATCTGCATTGATATGAAATTACATAGTAGCCAGGATTTTGACAAATATTTTTTTGTGTTGTCACATTCGAAAACAGCTGATCTCATCAGAGGTTGGAGAACCACTATGGAACGTGCCGCTGTAATGCGCAAAATTATAAAATACAAATTTCAAATAAAATAAGATCACCAATTTGATTGTTTGTTGATAAGAAATTATCAACCCGTCTTTATATCTAATTCTAAAAATGATACATTGAGAAAATTATAAATAAAGTATAGCGACGAGTGTAGTTTTATTTTAGTATGTTGGTAGGGATGTGTCATGAACAAATATAAATCTGTCAGAAATTGAATTACCTTTTTAAGGTGCGTTTTCATTAGTGATAATGGCAGTGGTAGCAGACGCCGTTATAGTATTTCCAATAGAAAATTGCTAGTGACTCATGTTTATGTACATGCAAACTAATATGTGTCATTATCACGATATGTAAGAAATACTATAATTTCGTATTCTACCACCGCCATTAGCTACCATTACCTACCAATCGGAACGCACCTTTAAACTTTCGTCGAAGTGACGTTTCGTCAAAGTGGTACCAACCAATTTACTATACAGAAATCATTTATTTATTTTTTAAATATGTACGTATTTCTTAAAAAGCAACACAATAAACGTTGATGTCGCTCCTGCCAAAAACTAGATAGCGCGACTCGCTCACATGCGACGGCGACACTCCGCCTTCGGTGACGCACCGCATCACCGCTCGTCGCGCTATTCCTACTTTCGGCATTTGTGACATAAATAACTATTATTCTAATGACGTAGTGTAGGTAGTGTCAAATGCTGATGCTTTGACAATACCTACGATTTATCTCTATAGAATAGATTCTCATGCAGCTAAACTATTAATTTTATATATTGTATGATAAAGTCATGTGCCTGGCCACATCAGATTTTTTTCTATGTATCCTGGATTGTGTGGTATAAACTGATACCATGTTTGTTCCTCATTTTTGACTCACCTTGTGGGTTAATCAAGTAATGGTATAGAAAGTGCTTATACTCTATATGAAAGACGCATCTTTTGCAGGCATTATGATTTTTGATTCATTGATCTATCTCTAAAATTGTCCGACTTACGGCCTTTTTTTAACTCTTGCCCAACTCTCTGAACTAATCGAGAAACGTGTTTCTAGTGAAATAAACTAATAGAAATTTGTTTCTATCGTTTTCGTCAATTTCTACCATAAATCAAATTTTAGGTAATTAAGAGATCTAATATCGCTAGGACAGCCACAGTTTTGCCCCCCCCCCCCTAAATCGAGATAATGTTCGTTCCTATAGCTAACGTATTTCAATCAGTTTCCACAGAAAAATGTTTATACCTACTATCATACATCAAATTGTAGGTAATTAATACACCTAATATCCCTTTGTCGTTCAGAGTTTTGCCCTCCTAAATCGCGATAATGTCCTTTCGTATAGGTTACGTATTTCAGTCAGTTTCCACAGAAAAATGATTATACCTTCTGCGAAAATGTTTGCATAAATTTGTATCGTACATCAAATTGTAGGTAATTAAGAGACCTAATATCCCTTTGTCGTTCAGAGTTTTGCCCTCCTAAATCGAGATAATGTTCGTTCCTATAGCTAACGTATTTCAATCAGTTTCCACAGAAAAATGTTTATAACTTCTGCAAAAATGTTTGCATAGATTTCTATCATACCCCATCAAATTGTAGATAATTAATACACCTAATATCCCTTTGTCGTTCAGAGTTTTGCCCTCCTAAATCGAGATAATGTTCGTTCCTATAGCTAACGTAGTTCAATCAGTTTCCACAGAAAAATATTTATAACTTCTGCAAAAATGTTTGCATAAATTTCTATCATACATCAAATTGTAGGTAATTAAGAGACCTTTTATCCCTATGACGTCCAGAGTTATGCCCCCAAAAATCGAGATAATGTTCGTTCCTATAGCTAACGTAGTTCAATCAGTTTCAACAGAAAAATGTTTATAACTTCTGCAAAAATTTTGCATAAATTTCTATCATACATCAAATTATAGGTAATTAAGACACCTCTTATATCTATGACGTCCAGAGTTTTGCCCCCCAAAATCGAGATAATGTTCGTTCCTATAGCTAACGTAGTTCAATCAGTTTCCACAGAAAAATGTTTATAACTTCTGCAAAAATGTTTGCATAAACTTCTATCATACATCAAATTGTAGGTAATTACGAGACCTCTTATCCCTATGACGTCCAGAGTTTTGCCTTCCAAATTCGAGATAATATCCGTTCTTATAGCTAACGTATTTCAATCAGTTTCCACAGAAAAATGTTTATAACTTCTGCAAAAATGTTTGCATAAATTTCTATCATACATCAAATTGTAGGTAATTAAGAGACCTCTTATCTATCCCTATGACGTCCAGAGTTTTGCCCCCCAAAATCGAGATAATGTCCGTTCCTATAGCTAACGTATTTCAATCAGTTTCCACAGAAAAATGTTTATAACTTCTGCAAAAATGTTTGCATAAATTTCTATCATACATCAAATTGTAGGTAATTAAAAGACCTTTTATCCCTATGACGTCCAGAGTTTTGCCCCCCAAAATCGAGATAATGTTCATTCCTGTAGCTAATGTATTTCAATCAGTTTCAACAGAAAAATGTTTATAACTTCTGCAAAAATGCATAGATTTCAGGGTACATTGAATAAACTTCCCACTCTTTAATTATTTTTTAAAACAAAGGAATGTCCTACCATCAAATAAAAAAAAATGCTTTGTATAACCTAACATAACCTATTTTATTGGCGGATTTCGGTGATCGCCCAGCCCACTGAATAAAAAGTATCATCAAAATCGTATTAGCGGTTCATAACTGTGCTTAATTCATAGTGGTGCACTATTGTCTAAAATTATGAATCAATTAGATTGGTTTCGTTTGGAATATTAAACACATGTACTAGTAGACCTAAAAATGCAATTTTTGGGATATTCTTGAGGTTGGATGACTTCCGGGTTTTCCGGAAATAACGTGACCATTGAAATTTTAAATTGCACCCGAATTTCATTGTGTGATATTTTGAATCAGGATGACATTCTGAAACTACTTTTTTTGTCGATTAATCTATTTGGCGAATAATTCGTGAATTCGTAAATCGAACGGTTTTTGGCCGAAAATATCGTAATACATACAAGTAGTAATACAATATCGGCCAACATCGATGTGATTATGTGAACTACATCTATAAACTATAATACTACATCTATATTACCTCACAGAAAGTCTGAATTCTTTTACTTCAATAAATTAGATCCTTCAATACCAATGGGTGGTCTTCACGATCTCTTAAAGCAAACCGGACTTCAGCAGCCACCATTACAAATCCATCAACTCTTCTATTCTCTTCTTCTACCAAACAATTCCCTTTTTTTGTTATTCAGAATCTGTTTGAGCCTCAGTTCCGCGAACCCAGTTAGGATAGCCATTTAAATCTGTTTATCGCAAATCGCAAACAAACCACTCTGCTTTCTGTATACTGTATAATAGTGGCATAGTAATGGATACTGTTACCTTCTACAGGTACAGTTGGTGCAGAAACACCAAGAGATGCTGATGATATAACGGTACCGACATTCTGCAGGAGTCGCAACACTTGCCTCGCAAATGGTTAATCGTAAACCAAACGATCCGTCTAATTATAATTTCATACATTTATTTATTACGTTTGCTGACGACATTGCTCTATCATTGCAGTAGATACAAATGTTGAAAGACCAACAAGCGAATAGAATACGTTCTACTGGAAATAAATGATACCACCTTTACCGGTACGTTTAGTAGTTTCTCCGGAATCGTCGCCACAAAATCGTTTTCACACACACATACACACACACACACACAGACATTTTTTTGTACCTTGGTCAATTTTTTTTTCGTCATGATTACAATACTTCATCATACTGCGTATGATAAAGTATAAAGTTGCAGGTTTTGAAAAAGTGTTCCCCTATTTTTTTTGAGCAGTGTGTATTAGAAATGGCAATCTCCACTGGGATCTTGAGATGGAATTAGTAACTAACGAAGTTGGAAAGTTTGCAAAGAATCATCAGAACAGCCTTCTTCAGCTTTATAGTAAACAAAAAATTAATTTAATCAAAACAAAAATACCTCTTTTCGAAGATATGTATCAACAAACTGGTATCTGAAATTTGTTCAATTGTTTTGGTATTTTATGGGATTTAAAATGGCCGAGGGTGAGGATGATCATCCTAAAACCAGTGATAAAAATCCTAAAAATGGAGATAAATTTAAGTGCTGTGTAACCAAGGATGTTGGTGTATGTGTGTGCACCAATTGCCTTGGAATATATCACAAAAGTTGTGCCGGAAGACTTACAAATGTCTCGATTTCATCAGACAACACAATAACATGCTGTGATTCGGAGGTTAGAAGCACCAACCAAGGAAAAAATATACTGGAAAACCAGTACCTAAAAAGGATACTACAGGGAGTGCAAGACAAAAACGATTTACTAAAACAAAACAACGCCTTACTACAGGATAAGATCGTTTATCTGGAAAAGGAACTTTTTCGTGCCCAAAATGAAACCAAAATGCCAACCCAAACAAAACTATTCAGTGATGCCACCAAACAAGCTTCAGCTATTGGCCAACAGATGGCTCAACACATACCAAAACAAATAAACCGTGGAATGCAGGAACAACCAAAACGCCTGCTTAAACCAGTACTACAAACAAATCTACCCCTCACCAATACAATCCAAAAAATAAACAAAAATGCCACCATAATTGAAAACGTAGACAAGGAAAATGCGAATGGTCAAACACGAAACACAGTCAAAAACCAAAATCAAAATAAAAACTACAGAGCACCAAAAAATCTGGGTACAGCTGAGCAAGCTACAAATGGTTTTGCGGGGGCTGAAAAGAGGGTTTGGCTATATGTTTATAGAGTCAGGCAAACAGCAACTGAAAAAAATATTACAGAATACATTGAGACTAAGCCTTCTTTCAAAAATGTGAAATTTGTTGTGAAAGAGATACCAAACGATACAAACAAATTGAAATGTTTTGTGATAACAGCACCATTCGAAAAGAAAGAAGAACTTTACAACCCAGAATTCTGGCCAAAAGGAGTGGGCATCAAGCGATTCACCTTTGAGCTACACCGAGAATTTCTAAAAAAAGAATCTGATCTTTTTTTATAAAAAACCAAAATCAGTGTACACTTCACACTGATTATAAGATCCTACAAACCACAAGAATAATGCATATGAATGTACAATGCTTAACAAATAAAGTAGAGGCGATCGAGATTCTAGCACACACAAATGAAGCAGATGTATTGTGCATTGTTGAGCATTGGCTGAAAGCAACGAACAAGCATAGCTTTAATATAGCTTTAATATATGTATATAGTCATATACACAAACAAGCTGCTTTACCAGATCCGTCCTAAAGAATGGAGGGGTGTGTATCTATGTGCGAAGTGACATAAAGTGCACAGACATTGACTTAACGTTTTATTCCATCGAGAAGGACTGTGAGGTATGTGGCGTATACTTAAACACTGCAAACACCATCATAATTGCGACCTACAGATCACCAGATGGTACTCTCTTGACCTACCTTGAAACCATGGAAAATCTACTGAACAACCTAATGACTAAATATAGCCCACAAACCAAAATAATCATAACGGGTGATTTTAACGTTGACTCTTCAACTCAAGGACATGATACAAAAGCACTAAATAACACCTTTGCCAGTTTCGGACTCAAACCAACTATAACGGACTACACAAGAGAAACAGATAATTCAAAAACTTCAATCGATGATATATAGGTATATACAAATTTTGACACATTTTCTGCTGAAATTAACAAATGTGGAATATCTGATCACCATTCAATCCTCTTTAAAGTACATACCAAAACCTCACAATCCAACCCAACCTCAAAAACAAGAACAATCTCTGGTGAAAGACTCAAGATTTTTGAAGAGCTCCTGCAAAAAGAAGACTGGCAATTCATCCCTAACGACACCAAGGCTGATAGTCAATTCAACATATTCTTCGAGACTTACCTACAACTTGTCAACGATGCGTTCCCTATAAAGTGTGCAAAAAACCGAAGCCCAAAACAACCAATCAGTCATGAAGTAAATCAAATAAAGGAAACGCTGAACCTTATCCAAGAAACCTACAACAACAAGGGAGGAGATGATTTGAAGGAGATTCTAAAATCTTACAAACAATTCTACATCAAGTTTGCTCAAGACCAAAAGCGAAGATACTATCTCAATCGCCTGAATCAAGCCAACAATCACCAGTCTGAGTTATGGAGAATAATAAACAAGGAAACGTCTGCTCATAAAAAGACGAACATTAACCCACCTCCAAAGAATGACCTTAACAAATTTTTTGCGGCTATAGGAAACAATATGAAAGATGAGGACACTAACATGCCATTAAAAATAGAAACACAGAAACATTCATTTTACCTAACACCTGTAACGCCAGAGGAAATACTCTCCACAATAAAAAACCTCAAGACAAAAAATACTATGGACTACCATTTTCTAAACACCCGAATACTACAAACAGGAGCACAACATATCAGTATCCCGCTGGCTCATATTATTAACTCTTGCTTCGAGGAAGGAACTGTACCAGATGTATTGAAAATCGCGAAAATAATACCTATATACAAAAAAGGAGACCCAACTGAATGTACAAATTATAGGCCTATATCTCTACTGCCTACTTTTTCGAAAGTGTTTGAGTCATGCCTACTCACACGGCTGATATCCTATTTGGAAAAAAATAAAATCCTCTCAAATGAACAGTTTGGATTCCGTAAAGGAAGAAGTACGGTTGATGCAATACGTCGACTGCTGAACTCAATATGGGACTCCATGGAACAGGGGGAATGGGCTGAGGCAATCCTCTGTGACCTATCCAAAGCTTTTGACACCATCAGCCACAAGACTCTGTTAACAAAACTGGAGAAATACGGTGTGAGAGGAAAGCCACTCATTCTTCTAGAGTCGTACTTGACAAAACGAGTACAGGCCGTATTTGTGAACGGGGAGATGAGTCCTCTTTTGCCTATAAGAACGGGAGTTGCACAAGGATCGCTGATGGGGCCACTTCTGTTCTGCCTATTTATTAACGACCTGCCTAACTCTGTGAACAGTGAATGCGTACTTTTTGCGGACGATACCACACTACTAGTTAGCAGCACCTCACTGGACACACTTGAGAAGAACTCAGAAATGGCTTTAGTGGAGGCAACGGAATGGTTCAAGGGGAATGGACTCCAAATCAATGTAGATAAAACACAACATATAAAGTTTACCACCAGAAGAAACACAGTAATCACAGGAACATCAGTGAAACTGCTAGGCCTCACGCTCGACACTCGACTGACGTGGAGAAATCACGTGGATACACTGTCAGCAAAACTGTCCAGTTCCATATATGCGATTATGAGAGTGAAGCAGATAGTGGGACCACAGGCTGCACTGCTTGCTTATTATGGGTTATTCCACAGTAGGATGATCTATGGCATACGATTGTGGGGAGAGTCAAGTCACGCAAAAGAAATATTCATTCTGCAAAAAAGAGCAGTGAAAGCTGTTGCAGGAGTACCAAGAACAACTCACTGCAGGCCACTTTTCCAGAACTTGAATATACTAACTCAGCCAGGATCATACATCTACAAACAGCTCTTATCTGCAAAGAACGAACTACCCACCCTGCAGAAAAGAATGGAGAAAACGGGGCGGAACTTGAGAAGCGGTAGTCAGGTCGACATCCCATACCACAGAACCTCCACCACACTGGCAAAACACCGCCACCATGAACTCTTAAATGTGCTTCCCAAGGCTTGGCTTCAAAAACCATACGGTACATTTAAAACAGATCTGAAGAAGTTCCTAATATCAGAGAGCTTCTACGACACCATGGGATTCATCCAACATATGAAGTCGTTCAACCAAAGTTAATTCAATTTAATTTACTATTCAATTTTGACGTTTTTGCCATACTTCTGTTGTGTGTATATATGTATCTATGTATGTATGTATGTGTAATTTTGGTATCTTGTGAAATAAAGGCTTATTATATTATTATATTATTATATTATATTATTATATTATATTATATTATTATATTATATTATATTATATTATATTATATATTATATTATTATATTATTATATTATTATTATTATTATATTATATTTTGCAACTGATTGGGTAGAAGAAGTAGTGCTACAATCCGCATGTTTTTGATTACAATGGAAATAGTAGATTGTAGCCGCGATCCGCGAAACAATAAAGAAACGTTTCCGGTAGACCGGATTTTCGAAATGAATAGCAATGCTTTTTTATGCGCCGTTTAGAGTTTGTCATTCACCTCTGGAATGATAGCATTACTGCATCTTTTATTAGTGTTGCTTTTAACGGATTTATCTTTATAAAACTAGTCACTAGAATCTGTCCACATTAACTTTACACACAAAATAATCGAGGACATACCACATGTCAACGACGCCAAAGTTCAATATGCGAACACTCTTCAAATGTACTCAACTGTACTGGCCTTTGGCAAAAAAAACTCTCAATTGTCAGTACAGAACAAAGTTTACAACCAAGTATTAAAATTGATTTGGTCATACAACATTCCACTTTGAACTTGCCTTAAAAGTGTACCTACATAATTATTTAAAGTACCAACAGATTATTCTTAAGAATTACAAAATAACTAATAAATAGCGTAGCAATTTAAAAATCAAAATACGTAGCAAGTAAAATATATTATCTTAATAAATAAAGGGCATTCTTAACAAATAAATATGTTTTTAATATTTTAATATTTCAAAAACTGCGATAGTTCATTCTTAAATACACCATCATCAATATATACATATGTCCTCTGAATATGTACCTATTAAATTTGTGGTGCAGTTTTCATAGTTTTTTTGAGATGTTACTTTTAATATACCTAATGTAATTTCCTATTTCTTTGTCTAACATTACCTAAGATTCCGATTCCACACCATCACAAAAATGCAATTATTCTGAATGCCTTCTGCTATATCAGTTTTAACAAGAAGAAACGTAACGTGTCCTCAAAGTTTAGAAGAAAATAACCAATTAAAAAGGTCTAGGAAAAGACTTAAGTTAGAAACTTGAATGACTTTTGAATATACAGGGTTATGTATTTGTAAGAAGCAGACCAAATTCCATTTTTCTTTAATATAATATATATTTTTCCCGTTTTTTGAACTCTTTTGAATTAAAAATTGAACTGTGAAAACCGCATGTCCCTGAGTCAGTGGTGTAACAATGTTAAAAGGATTTCTAGCTCCTCGTTTTTGAAAATGGCTTAAGTTATAAATACTAAATACTTTAATGTAAAGTGTGTTTCATTTCTAAGCATTTCAAATATGTAGCTTAAGCAATTTCCTAAAACTTTTATTGGAATCTTTTTCTTGTCAACTTTCTAGAAAGAAATATATTCAGTGGTTACGTTTCTTTTTATACACACTGTGTAGTAATAACGACTTTTAAAGATTTACAGCATTTTGCTGATTGGAGTTTTTATTTTACAGACTCTTTCAGAGCATTCATCTGTACAGAACTGAATTTCAGAACAAAAGGAAAAGTGTTGACTAAAAATCTTCTAAGAGTTCATACAGTTTTTCTCTTCTAACAAACTTAGTCAAGGGTGGTTTCTCATTACTAAACTTCACATAGGCCTATAATTTATCAAAATCATCCTGTATGGTAAATAAAAATTCCGACTTTTAACAAACGTCAAAAATCATGCTTACCACCCTACTCATGCTATCTCATGCATCACTAAATCACCCAAGGGTACCAACATAAACAACTACCTTCACGATAACATAACCCCTACTCGTTTTTTTTAACCGAAATTTCTAAAACAGCAACAAGTTTTAAATGATCTTAGAGCTATACATAAGTATGGTAATAAAAACACATTGCGTGTTGAGAATTCGGTCCTAAACTGTATAATTAACGAACCCCCAAATCTAAATTATACAGCTAATACATTCTGTAATAACAATAATCATCCATAGATAAGATCTATAGATAGAAATTAGCCTAAAGTTCGCAAATTGTTACGACGAACGTCATAGCATTGTATCATTGTCGAATCGTATCTACCCGAATACCCGATTAGATAAAAAAAAAAGAACGAAATGCTTGTTATTACAACATCCAGGTATCACCTTGTAAAATGCACTAACACCAATAATAAACATTACGTTGTGCTAACAAATAGTAACCGAATCTATAAAACTCTTTCGTAACACACATGCATCGCTTAGCAATGCAAGCAGTACAGTTTTTTTATGCGAGTCAAGGGTACATTATTTTGTATGATTTTCGCTATTAAAACGTATGTTACACTTACCGGAAGGTTCCGTGGAGATTATTTAATGATTCTTATGTACGGTTCACCAATAATAAACAATTAACAACACTTGGTATAAACGATAAACTAGATGATAAGTTTTATAAGACTGTTTGAACGCGCACTAGAACCAGCGTTACCACGGACAATTCGCGAACTGATGCTGCTAGATTCTCTCAGGTTACCGCCAGGTGAATGCAACTCCCACCACTTCACTATTGTCACTTCCTATGATGTATGCACAATGGGATAGATAGGGTTTTTATCGGCAGATATTATGCCTATGAGTGCCTATCTATCTACGCCAAATAAGGATTTAATTTGTTGGGTATTATCGGTTGGGTAATTGTTGGTATTAAATTTAAGACGAAAACAAGTTTTCCAACCGAAATAAGATACATAAACATACAGACAACTTATAAATAAATAACAACTAACTTGAAAAGAAAAAAAACTAGCACATTTAATTAATTTGTTGATATAGTAGGTCACTATTACAAAACCAAATCGTGTGTTTATGACCGTGTGTTTTTATTGTCGATTGTTATGCTAAAATGCGTGCTGAATATAAATCGTCCGACGTCATTGTTATTATTGTTTCTTTTAAGCATTTATTCACATTTAAAAGTTACTCACGTACCAAAAAGATGGTAAATGAATAAAATTCATGAACGGAATTTCTAAATTGAACGCGGCGCCATCTCTTAGCGAGACACACAGCCGACGTTACATAACCTAACTTGTGGCATGACCACAAAATGCAAACATATTTATTCGTAGAACTTCAAAACGATTACTCTGACGAAAATAACATAAATATCCTTTCTTATAGAGAATTATCTGGTCTACATTTTTTGTTATAACTGTTTTTGCCGTCAGAGTGATAGAAAGCGGGATAATCCAGGAAAAAGCAATCTTCCTGATTTTACGACTTAAATAATTTGTAAAGTCCCACGAATATAAAGAAGACACAGAAGCAAATGTTTATTTTAAAAATATATTTAATACGGTGTACAAATGTTTGTTTTTTTACATAAAATAGATTATATAAAATTTGAATACATAGAATATAAAAATAACTTTTGGTATTTCTAATGTTACGAATGTAACAAGGTGGCACAGGAATTACATAATATATAAATTTCTCTTATATAATATAACAACATAAAATAAAATTCGAGACTATCGATTTTTAAAATATCAACGAGTAAAATCAACAAAATATCCATAAAATTTACGGGTAACATACAACATACATAAAATGGTAATGAACACATGAGATTTAATAACTAAGCGGAATGTCAAAAATGGATAAAAACAAATAAAACTTAATACTACAAAACCCGGAAAACATAAAAATACCCAATACCGAAATATAAAATACTTTTAAATGGAATGGTCGCAATATAAAAACCTCAGTTTATTCGGGGAATGTTTTGTCGAGGTAGTCGTAGACGTATTCGTAAAGAATCAACATAATGGCTCCTCCGGGCCCCAGACGCATGATCTTTGGTATGGTTCCTTTGTATAAAGCAAAGAACCTAAAATTAACAACAACAAAAACAAATAAATAGACACGAGTTTTGCTAGAACTGTGACATATTTACCCTTCTTCTTTATAAACTAACGTAATAGTTGGTAACGTTGTCCGATACTTGATACCTGCTACAGGTTGCGGACCCTGGATTCTAGACTTTGCCACGTCAAACGGAATGTTTGCTAGAGAAGCCAATGTCCCTGACGTAAACCCAATAGCTAGTTTTCGTAAGAATTCCAGCCTATGATCCTAAAAAAAAAATAATGTAAAAAAAGAAACAACCTCAAAAGCTAAATTTTGTCATTTAGGCCAGGCAATAGTGTACTAAAAAGTGGCAAAAGGTTGAAAAAAATCCAGATATGTCAAAATTTGGAATTGTAGCACAATTTGATGAACTGAATAATATTTTTTTGACCCCGGGTACAACTTTTCTTCATCTACGTCAGATGTGAAGTATTTTAGTTGGTTTTACGAAATGTATATTTTTAATATAGTTTTTTGTTACTTAGGTGGTTTTGGGGTTGCTAATTAAGAATACCTGAAGATTTTCTGGACATTTCACCGGAAAAGGAAAATCAGTTATGATTAAATAAAATTTAATCATTCCCTTATTTTTGTACGATACACTTCCGCTTATATTTAAAACTATTAACTTTGTAAACGAATGTAATAGGGCAAACTTGTAGAGAATTGTATACTCCACAACTTTGCTAATAATGATCTTCTGTCTAGGATGTACCGGAAAGAAGATATTTTGAGAAAACTGAACTCAGGATGTCAAATTATATCAAATTTCCAATTTTTTACTTATTTTTATCCACCTATATAGTATTTTTTTGTATTGTAGAGTTATATTACCTCATAAGCCGGAAAGTGTCCCTTAACGGAATGATAGAAGCTAAAATATATCGTGTTAAAAACGCCGTTTCTTCCAATCGTAGCTGTTAGTCCTTTGTTTAGCCCTTGAAAACCAAAACCGCTCTGTTTGATGATCTGTCGTGTCATAAACCAAGTCGTCGGCACTTCGGTACCTTTATTCTTATTGGCTTGCAGAGCTACTTTGACCACTTCGAACGGATTTACCAAAATTGCCTCCGTAATTCCAGCTCCAGCACCAGCCAAAGTAAACGTCTAAAAAATGTCATAAAAACCAATTATTTTTTCGCTGTATTTAAGGTGTTGGACTATAATAAACTATTGAAGAGTTTGAATTAAGAAAAATGAGTCAAAAAGACAGTTTAGAGTGAAGTGTTGTAAAACCGATTTAAAAAATATTAAAATATGTATAATCTGCATGAAAAAATAACTAAATTGTAGTGCAAAGTTTCTATTTCAAGATCCCTTAATGAATTGATATGGTATTCAGCCATAAGTATGTCTAATTAATTCTTTTCGTAACAATAAGCACTTTGTTGCAAAAATCTTTTATATTCTCAAAGCAATCTTACAGTGTACCACATTAACGGGTACTAGGATTGGCTCACAAAATGTTGCGTTTGAAACATAAAGCTCAAGAGCAACTTGAACGTGCTAGAAGAGCAATGGTTAATGATCGTAGTCAAAGATTTTTATGTATTATAGGTGAAAAACGAGACAGCAATGAGTGCAAACCCAAGACACGTTAATTGCAATGCTTATCGTTTATCTAAAATAAAAAGCAGCTCCACAATGAGTTAGATATTGTTACAGCATTAAGTCTAATTGAAAAGCGAGAATTTACCCCTATCATTCATTGCTTTATTATTCACAAATATCAGTTGTTATTATTGTAATGTACTTACACATTTCTGTTTTGAGTATTTAGTTATTTAGAGGAAATAAATGGTAACTAAAAATGTTGTCTTGATGCTATAATAACTTTTGCCTTCTAAACTAAATCAAAAAAAATCATCTTTTAGTGAACTCTTAGTCACGATCCAACAACTATTGTCTTTCACAATTAAAAATTAAATAAATATTTATCTCAGTGACGAAAACAAAAGGTACTTATAAATTTATACGATCTTTTGTAATTAGAATAACTGTATCTACAGCCTGTTTGATTTTGGCACACACAAAGTAAATCATCCTGTAGACTCTGGCAAAATTCATCATATCTCACTTTTATCTACCACTGTCTTGCTTTTGCCCCACGTATAGGTAAAAAACGAGACAGTGTTTACTTTTATTATTAAATAATAGATGCGACGAAGGAAAAATGTAGATATGTTTTAATTACGACAAAATTTAATTGGTAGAAAATCAATATTTGGAAAAAGAAAAATTACGTTGTTCTCATAAAACTGAGATTTTGTCAATAAAATAAAAAATAAATATTAAATTAGTAATCAAATCACTCACCAAAGGTGTTGGTACAGGTGAATCGAATAAAAATATCTTCTTGTATTGTTCGAACGAGAAAAACTAGAAAAACAAAAACCGATATAGAATAAAACTCCAAAACATAAACAAATGAATTTAACCTTGACTGCCCTCTTTGGCGTTTCGACTAAAATAGGCGGCACAATTCCTTTCCAGTAAGAAGTTATGCCCTCCTGTCTGTACATCTTCCGGAAACAATCGAAAACACCATTGTAGTACTTCGGATCATTGATACTCTTGCTCTTCGTTTGTATTTGCAAACGGGTTTTTATCAGGTCCAAAGGGTGCATAATACATACTTCTATAAATCCTAAAATTTACATTACACCTTGGAGTTATTGTATCGTTACTTTCAGCATAAGTTTTACCTGCGGAACCGCCTGAAAACACTTGAAAAGCGGCCTCCTTTACAACTGGTCTTTTCTTCGTCATTTTTAGGTAAGAATCGGTCGATTTAGAATAAAAATTCGTGTATATACGTTATCTTGTGCGGTGTGTTGTAAATTGCCTATTACACGAAGCCGAAATAAAATTTTGTAATTGGAATTTCTTTGCGTGACGTTTACTACATCTTGGCCTTCATCAGCTGATTTTGAATTTGTACTGCATACTTTTTGACAGACAATCTGACAGTCGATCACGTGTTTCATAGATTAACCAGAGGCGAATCTTTGTGTCGCTACCGTTGATCTCAAGGTCACCAATTATTTTAACCTTCAAAAAAATCACCTTGCATTAGTGATTAGACAGATCATATATTTATTAATTATTTTGTTTGTATAGCTTTAAACTTAAAGACAATAACAGAAGCCAATGTTTGTTTTAAAAATATATTTACACAATATACAAATGTCCTTTTTTTTCAAACAATAGGTTATATAAAATTTTAATACATAGCACTTAAAATTCTTGGTAGACAGGAGTTTTGTTATAAAGATGAAAAATTTACCCTTCTTCTTTATAAACTAACGTACTCGTTGGTAAAGTTGTCCGATACTTAATACCTGTTACAGGCTGCGGACCCTGGAATTTTCCACGTCAAGGAATATTTCCAAGCGAAGCCAACGTTCCTGACGTAAATCCAATTGCTAGGTTTCTTAATAATTCAAGATCCTGAAAAAAATTATTTAAAAAAGAAACAACCACAAAAGCATAATTTTGTCATTTAGGACAGGTAATCGTGTATTAAAAAGCACTACAGTTGAAAGAAATCCAGATATGTCCAAATTTTTTCACCTAATACTACAACTTCTATTTACGAACCAACAACGTTTGTCTTTCACGTTAAAAATTAAATAAATATTTATCTCAATGACGGAAACAAAAGGGACATAACTTTATATGATCTTTTGTAATTAGAATAACTGTATCTACAGTTATTCATCAAAAAATTCATCATATTCCTCTTTTATCTACTACTGTCTTTCTTTCCCCCACGTGTATGTAAAAAACAAGACCGTGTTTACCTTTATTATTAAATAATAGATGCAACTAGTGAAAAACGTAGATATGTTTTAATTAAAACAAAATTTAATTGTTAATAATCAAAATTAGGAAAAAGAAAATCTAAGTTGTCCTCAGAAAAATGGTATGGGTGGCAAATGGTATTTTGTAAATAAAGAAAAAAAAATTAAGTTAGTAGTCAAACCATTATCCAACGGTGTTGGTGCCGGAGATCGAAATAAAAATAAGCTCTTGTATTTTTCAATTGCAGAAAACTAAAAAAAATAAAAAGCGATTTAGAAAAAAAAAAAAAAATGAAATGAACCTTGACGGCTCTATTTGGTGTAGCGGCACCAGTAAGAAGTTATGCCCTCCTGTACATACATCTTTCGGAAACAATCGAAAACACCATTGTAGTATTTCGGATCATTGATACCCTTGCTCTTCGTTTGCATTTGCAAATGGGTCAATGCAAACAGGTCTTTACCAAATCCACGGGGTGCATAACACATACTTCCATAAACCCTAAAATTTACATCACACCTTGGAGTATTGTTATTGTTCTTTCCTGTTTAAATTTTACCTGCAAAACCGCCCGAAAACACTTGAAGAGCACCTTCCTTCACAGCCGGTCTCTCCTTAGTCATTCTAAAATCGCGGAAGTTAAAAATAAAATTTCGATACGTTATCTTGTGCGGGTGTTACAAATCACCGATAAACCAATCCGAAATAAAAAAAAAAATATTGCAATGGGAATTTCTTTCTGTGACGTTTACGATCATTTTACGATACATCGTGCGCTCCAATCAGCTGATTTTGAATTCGTACACTTGCATAGTTTTTGACAGACAATTTGACGTCCGATCTGTCAGTTTAGTAGCTGCGTATAATTCGAAGATGTAGTAGATTTACAAATAAACACAATTCGATTAGATTAAGCGATAAACATGCTTCTATTACGACCAGTTTCACACAGCGAACGATATTTAGATTATGAGTCACGATTATAGAGTTCGAAGTTGTGTTTTGCTTGTGCAAATTCAAGATGGAGACACAGATTGATACGGCGAATCTCTTGCAAAATAAGGTAAACATGTAGAGAAGAGACGAAAAATTTGTTCGGACGTAGCATGATAGAGGAGTCTCAAATGGGGTCACAAGCTTTCGAGATATTACGACAAGGCATTTGGGCCTCGCTAACGGGAGGTTGGTTCTACGATCCACATCAAGATGTTTTCTGCAACACTTTTCATCTGTACCTCTGGTTATTCCTCTTATGTATACCTTTTACGATATACGTGGTAAGTAGGATGGATAACCTTCGAGTTTTAAGCGATAAATTACCCGATAACCTATTTTAGTATTTTCCTCCGGAGTTATACATGTGGTATATCTACTGTATACTAGTCGGGGTTGCATTTTTCCTGATAAAATGTGTGAATTACGGTCTTCATCATATGTACGATACTACAGAGTGTATAGAGGAGGAAGTTGACGAGGAATGGTCGGCCCCAAAGAGGTTAGTTTTTGTTTTTTTTACAAATGAAGACTAGGTTTTTGTTGTATTTGTGTTTTTTTTTTAATTGTAGGGAAGAAGAAGGAATTGAATTGCATGTTTTGAATAAACCGCGTGGTGAAAATGGCAAGAATTGTGGATCGCTGACTGCGTCGTACACCGAAGTGGGGCCCTTAGTTAGTACGGATATCGATAGTATTGAGTCAGAAGATTTTCATAAAGCCGAGGCAAATAACACGAAACATAGTAGTACGATAGGTGAGTTTTTTTTTATATATATATCTAAAGTTGTGGTTCTGTATTGTAATATCTTGGTTATTGTGGAGTTTATATTGCTATTGTTTCGTGAGCTTTGTTAAAAGAATTAATTCTTGCAGTCCTATGTCCTAACATAAACGTTTATGATTTTCTTACATATGTACTGCCCCAAACTACAAAACTAACTATAATTATTCCCTTGTGCGTTATAATAAGGATGATGTAAACAAATGACTTTATTTTAGAAGTCAGAATTTATAAAATATTAGAATATATTAACAAAAAATTAATATAACAGTTGACAAACCAATTTTAAAAAATAAATTTGATGTGTTGACGGTCAAACAACTTTTGAAGTAATTATGGAATTTCTTAGGAGCTTTGTTCTTGTTCCAAAGCTGAATATTTATGTATCCAAACATATGATTTTTTAGACATTTAGGATGTGGAAAGACACAACAATAAAAAGCTGTCAATGATTAGAAAAGTTCTTTAGCAAAATATTATAATTTTTTTAGTAGGTAGGTATATTTTAATTTATTTTAATCAAATGAATTTTTTAACATAGCAGTTTTCTAAGAAAAAAACTTATCTCTTATGACATCTGAAAATATTAATTATGATTATTATTATTACTTCAATTATGAAGGGAAAGTTTGATCAATTTTATCTCTCAATTTGTTCTTTTATATCCATATTTAATTGCTGTGAAATTTGAGATCAATCAAAACATACTAACCTGTGCACAAAAAAATAAAAATAAATTTTTATCTAAAAAAATCATTTCACATATTTCCAAGTATGTAATTTGTTAAAAACACAATAATTTAATCTAAGCTAAGACTATCCTGACCACTAATGACCGAATCTAACAAGTGATAACAGTTTTAGGTATGATTTTCACAGTAGAATCTGAATCTGAAGGCACTTAATTTGTTAAAAATACAATAATCTAAGCTAAATGACTATCCTAGCCAACACAGAAGAAATTTCATATTGCGTCTAGTTTGAGAAAAAAGATGCATTTTTTTATTTTTTGCAGTTGTTTATCACTTCTTTTATCAAAATCTGGGATCAACTCAAGATAAAATTTCTGCCTTCAGATTCTACTTCCGAAAAAAAAGTGTAACGAATACCAGATTTTTTTATATATATTAATTTACATTGATTGTTGATTTTGAGTCCCTTGGGAGACGTGTTAATGTGTATTCATCAATCTCAAATTTTACAGGAATCAAGTAAGCTTATAAAGGAACAAATTGAAAAAGATCAGCAGAAAAACAATTAAAAGTTGAAAAATAGGCACCATAATATGAATTATTTGTAAATCTTTTGAATGGAATATCATGTATCTAACTAAATTACATAGGAATTCAGTATGGATATAAAGGAACAGATTGAGAGAATCCTGCAGAATAAAAATTAAAAATTGAAAAATAAGGACCATAATATGAATTATCATCTGTCAATTATCGTAATGAAATATACATAGTCTATTTTCGCAGCAAAATCATATTACCATCACATTACTTCCAATTTTTTTAGACTAATAAAGCAATAACTCAAAAACAGGACTAAATAACTTAAAAACGTATAATTTTTAAATTTGTTTATTCTTATGAACACCTTGTTGGTTTTATACATAATTGTATTCAGTATTTTTATCTAATTAATGTAGGTAAATATCGGGTATTTACCCAAATTTTATGATTTTAGGCATATCTTGATTATTTTTCTTCTTATTGTCGGTTAAATAACTAATGTTGTTTAAGTAACTAGTTATTTGCATTTTTTGTGATTGTTACTTTACTAGAATGTCTATTGTTGTTTACTTAAATGTATGGATTTCTTTTCGTTTTGCAAGTATTTTTTTAATTTTTTTGTCAAAATAAATATTGTACTTTTTTTAATATGATTCAATTACTTAACTTTTCGTATGTTTAATGCAATAAGATGATTAAATTGAATTTTGGTAAGGAATTTGGTATGATTAAAATGCCTTAAAATTGGTATTTTCTTAAATACTTAACAATTGCGTATGGTGCCGTGGAAAGTACTAATTGAAAACTAAACTATCAACCTATATGTGCATATAAATTAGTACTGGTTTTAATCATCAAGGAGCACAACTTTACTTTATATTTGACTTTACTTAAATAAGAAAACCCAGCGTATGTCCTTTCAAATTTCTTCAATTTAATAATAATAACAATCTCTTTTTCACCAAAATTAAGGAAGTACAGAGAAATAGTGAAAATAGAATAATAATATATGATCAAACTTCAAGAGTTATTATGGAATATGTAGATTGTAGACGTCTGCGGTCTGAGTCAATGATGTATTTATTGATTTCCGGGTGGAAATCAACATCGGTTATTATCGAACTATGTAGTTCTTTATTTCTTGACGGTTGATTTAATAATTAGAATAATGTACAATTCATTGCATCTCACATTTTATATATTCGATCGCTTCAGCCACCACATAGACTGGTTCCATGGTTAGAGTTTTCTTAGATCTTTCTTGAATTTAGTCCATTGTTTTTCTCTCCAAGTTTTGGGCAAGTATTTAAACAGTTGGGGGTGCTGATATATAATCGAATATCATAAAAAAACCCCTAAAAAAACCATAACCAAACAAAACAAAATTTCAGAAATTTTATTCTTTTTCTCTCCAAGGTTTGGGCAGTATTTGAACAGTTGGGGGTGCTGATATATAATCGAATATCATAAAGAAAACCGTAACTAAAACCATCACTAAACAAAATCAAATTTCAGACTTAAAGGCGGACGTCCACCGCAAGAACTCATCCGAAAGCAGCGGAGCCGAAGCACCACCCTTTATCGAGGTGATCGCGTACCACGCGGACGCTCCAGAGGCGGACTGCGCCGCGGCGTCATCCGCAACGGCGCCCCAACCGTCTTCCGGTCGCTCGAAACGTCACGTGCGCGCCATAAGGAAGACGCAACGGCAGACGAGCGTCGAATCGCACGACAGCGCGCTAAGGAAGAAGCTCTGCCCGTCGCTGCAGAGCGTCGAGATCGACGAGACCCTCTCCCCGCGGAGGCATTCGAATTTCACCAACAGCAGCCTCTGTTTCATACCGGTCAGCGTGCAGAACGAGATCAAGCCGACCGGGAGTTTGGAGTTGGGGTATATCGATAAGAATCCTAACGAGAGGTTGGTAGTAGTTGTCGGTTTTTATTTAATTATTGGTAATGTTCTGGTTATAATAGACTTTTTGGGAAAATATAGTTTCATTGTCTGGATAGACTTTACATTTACTCTGTGAATGCTTGCGGTATCTTTTCTAGGTTTTAATTATTTTTTATTTCAGTGTATTTAGAGAGTTCAGGCCGGTTGCACTATATTATTATTTTACATAAATTGAATTACCTTAAATCAGAATATATTAACGGTCAATTGTCCAAACCATGAAAACATTTCTCTAACAATCATTCAAATGTGACACACACGAAAGAAAGTTCTACAACAATTTTAAAGTAATAAATAATCCTTATATAGATTCTCTTGGTTTTTCACTGAAAACTAAGTTGCTGTCAAAATAAACAAATTAAAAGCATAAAATCTGACATTTTGAATCTTTCTGATAAAATAAGTACATTATTTCTTACAAATATGAAGAAGAGAAACTTGACTCCCATAAAGGATTCTGATATACTACATTACCACTGTAGTTTTATAAAGTTATACTGCATTCCTCGTATTGAATTGTTGTAATTTCAACCAATTCATTTTCACAAAACGTAAGACACGTTATTATAAAATATTAATTGTAGTTTTTTTTTTGTGACAGCTGTCAGATTGATTTCCAGACCCTACTAATGTCAGTGCCGTCCTCGTTTGTTAATTTCGATGGCTTCTCTAATAAGCCTTCGATGATAATTACCCACTGTTACCAACATCTTCATGTCATCAAAATTCATTGTGTCCAGACTTGTGGCAGTGTTGGCAACAGCGGACTGTTGAATCTTGCGTAGCCGGGTGTATCTACTGTGCTCCTTGACTCGAAATTCGATGCTTCGTCCTGTCTGTCGTACATAGCAAGTTCCTGAAGAACGAAGGGGTATACAAGATAACATGTGGGTTGTGGAACTTGCTATGTAGGACAGACAGGACGAAGCATCGAATGTCGAGTCAAGGAGCACAGTAGAGACACCCAGCTACGCAAGATTGAACAGTCCGCTGTTGCTCAATACTGCCACGAGTCTGGACACACAATGAATTTTAATGACGTATGACTGTTTAACGGTATAACGTTTTTTTTTAACACAGTGTGTTGAAAATGACAAAAAAACTTGTTTTTTGCAGTCTTTTATACTCTATAAAAATGTTGTTCAAATGAAAGCTTTAAGGCGGGGCTTCACCAAACTGGGCTAGCCCGGCGGCACATGCCGCCGGCGTAAGCCGCCGGTTTTTGCCGAAAAACAAAATATGCTAAAGTTTCCTTAGAGGCCGCCGGCATGACCCGCCGGCCTATTTTTGCTAGCGGCCTTTTGTCGGTAAAGATCAAAGGAATTTCTGCGGGCTACGCCGGCAGGCGCTTATAAGCATGCGCGACCAAGTTCGTTTGACACTTTGACACATGTGATTGAAGAGAACGGCCAATTTGAGGTTATACTTCTGACAATATGAATGGACAGCCAAGCTATGGATGCAAACAATGAAGATCAATGGCAACAAAAAAGTATTGTTATTAATAGAACTATAACTGTCAGAAGAACACTTGTGGGACCCAAGAAACAACAACTATAAAAAAAATAAACGATCAGACTCATATTTACAAATATGCAATCACTGGGGGTTGAAAAAGGTGAAGTCGAAAGGAAAATGAAAAACATCACGAGTCACTTTTACCGTGAAAAGAAGAAAAAGTCAGGTTCGGGCACTGATGGTAATTATAAAAGTAAATGGTTTGCTTATCCTTATCTGGAGTTTTTGACCGATAGAAATACACCACCTCCCAGTCAAGAAACAGAACAAAAATAATAAGCAATTAATTTTTTTTTATTTTACAAAATATGTAACCATTAGGTTTTTATTTACAAGTCCATATTGAGAAGAAAAGTATTTTCCATATTATTTCATACTTATTTAGCTATTGGTCCAATTAAGCAAATTAGCTCCTCGAAATCGGTTGCACTCATCCTAACAAAATTTTGAAAGGACCTTCTGATTGTAGCTTCGCCAGGCAGTAAACAATAATCATCTCTTCTTAAGTCTTTTAAAAGTTCACTTGCACTGTAAACGTTATTATTTAAACTAGGCCGTACCCAAAATCTGCGTTTTCATATACTTTTTTTTTTAGTGTTGGTAATGATATTTAGTGCCATATACCCTAATAGAATGTCGTCGTCGTCAAACATTTTCAAAAAGAGCAAACAACCAACTGACAAGCCGGCAAGCAAGCTCCGCGGTAACCCAGTTTGGTGTAGTCGAATTTAGATGCGCGGCAAAGCCGCAGAAGGCTGCAGCAAGCCGCCGAATTTTATACCGGCGGCAATGCCGCTAATGCCGCCGGGCTAGCCCAGTTTGGTGAAGCCCCGCCTTTAGACTTGAAATATACAGCTATGAAGATTTGTGACATTGATTTCTCGCATCATAGTGTAAGGTTAGAGCTTCTATTTGATAAGATGCTCTAATCTATTTGATCCTATTAAAAAAAAATCATATCACTTCACATTCAAAAAAGCTTGTGGTTTAAAATGACATACTATATAGCTTAAAAAAAATAATAATTTGATCAGAGTTTTCTAAGCTATTACCATAAAAACTCGGTAAATTTCAATACCTGTAACAAAATCGACCAGAGTAATCCAAAAAATACATTCACATTTACCAAAAATCAGCTTTAATTTTCTTAATATTACCCGAATTTTTGTTATAGGTTAACTAACGAGAGGTACGTCAGGGGCACCTTCCGTCGCATACGTTCGGCCGCGTTGGAGACATGCTGCGCCCCGCCAACCCTGAGCGTCCACCCGAACAGCGTCGAGATCATCGGCGCGAACCCCAAAAACACCAAAAACCCTCTACCACCACCCAGCACCTCGCTAATCCGAAACCAGCACCTCAACCTACTCCCGTACTACGGCTCGGAAATCGTCTACCCCATAGCCGAACAATCCGACGAACATCAAACATCTCACGGCCCCGACACCGATCTCGACTCCCTAACGAGAAACTCCGACTCAGATTACGAAGAAAACCCAGCGGAAATCCGCTCACCGTTGCTATTACGCTTACAACACATCGACGGCATGAAAAAACTGCTTACGATATCACATAAAGATGCTACGGATGCCTCCGGTACGGAGGCGTTGAATTATTGCGACAATCATAGCAATGCCAACCATTGCAATGACAATCGTTGCAAGGCAAATCATAGCAGTGACGTTCGTACTAGACATGGGGATGATACTAATGAATATGTAGATAGTCGTATACATAATCATACTAGGGATGACCCTAATGAATATGTAGATCATCATACTCACACTAGGGACGATCCTAACGAATATGTTGATCGTCACGCGAGGACTAATAACGAGAATTCGAATTCGAGTGCGACGCCGGAAATGCAGGACGCGCGTGCGGATTTCGCGAGCGACGCGAGTGATAAGAAGAGTGACGTGTCGAGTGTGGGTTGTGAGGACAATGAGTTGAAGGGTAAGTCGAAGGTGAAGCGGCGTGCGGAGTGCTTGGACGATAGTAAGTTTTTGGACGAGGATTGCGGCGGTAGGTGTGGTGGGGTGGGGAGGGATGAGGGGAACGGGGCTGTGAGGAAGAGGATTTCTACGTCACGGCGGGTGAAGAAGAAGAGGGCGCGGTCGAAAGGGCTGGGGAATTGTTCGAGTTTGGTCGAGTTGGATTTGGATTGGTTGTTCGACGACGAGAACGATCACCTGAGGCACTGTAAAGGTAATTAGTTGTTGGACTTGTTAGTTTATGTTGTGTGTTTTGGTAATTACTGCGAATGGCATCAACCCCGATTCTGAGTTTTTCGGGTTATTGGTTGTTTTTATCTGTTTCTTGGCTTTTTCGGATTCCCTCGTGATAATTAAATAATATCAAACCAATATTGTTCAGTTTCTATTCTGTAATTCAATTGCAATTGCATTCTGTAATCAATTGCAAAAGCCAATGACAGATGCTGAGTTTTTCTTGTTGATGAAATTGAACCCATGGAACTCTGATTCTGAGTTTTTGAAATTACTGGTTGTTTTTGTTTGTTTCTTGATAATTAAGTAATATCTAATCAACATCATCCAATCTTTATTGTTTATTAATCTGTACGGTAATAATATTAATATTCAATAGTTAGTAATATTGCGAAAAGTCATGAATCCTGAGTCTTTTGTGTTTTTGAGATTATTAGTTGTTTTTATCTGTTTCTTGGCATTTATGGATTCCTTCTTGATAATAAAGTGATATCTAACCAATATTGGTCAATTTCTATTGTTTATTAATTTGTATTTCCATAATTATTGCAAAACCCATAAACCCTGATTCTGACTTTTTCAGATTGATAGTGGTTTTTATCTGTTTTTTGCCAGTTATTGGTTTTTTCTTCATAATTAAGTAATATCTAACTAATATTGTCCAAGTACTAGTGTTTATTAATTTATAATTCAAGAATTATTGCAAATGCCATAAATCTTGATTCTGAGTTTTTCAGATTATTAGTTGTTTTTATGTTGTTCTTTGCATTTATGAATTCCTTCCTGATAATAAAATGATATCTAACCAATATTGATCAATTTCTATTCTTTATTAATTTCTATTTCCATAACTATTGCAAAATCTATAAACCCTGATTCTGAGTTTTTCAGATTGACAGTGGGGTTACTCTGTTTCTTGCCAGTTATTAATTTGTTCTTAATAATTAAATAATATCTAACCAATTTTGTCCAAGTTCTAGTGTTTATTAATTTATAATTCATGAATTATTGCAAAAGCCATACATCCTGATTCTGAGTTTTTCAGATTATTAATTGTTTTTATGTTGTTCTTGCCATTTATGAATTCCTTCCTGATAATAACGTGATATCTAACCAATATTGATTAATTTCTATTGTTTATTGACTTTTATTTCCATAACTATTGTAAAGTCCATAAACCCTAATTCTGCGTTTTTCAGATTGATAGTGGGGTTTCTCTGTTTCTTGCCAGTTATTAATTTGCATTTGATAATTAAGTAATATCTAACCAATATTGTCCAAGTTCTACTGTTTATTAATTTATAATTCAAGAATTATAGCAAAAGCCATAAACCCTGATTCTGAGTTTTCCCATTTTTAAGTTGTTTCTTGGCATTTATGGATTCCTTCTTGATAATAAAGTGATATCTAACTAATATTGGTCAATTTCTACTGTTTATTAATTTATAATTCAAGAATTATTGCAAAAGCCATAAACCCCGATTCTGAGTTTTTCAGATTATTAGTTGTTTTTATTTTTTTTTTATTATTAATTGCTTCCTAATAATTTAGTAATATCGATTTTTAAAATTTGCATTGGTCTGTAATTCAATTATTGCAAATAGAATTATTCAAATAGCCGTAAACCCTGATTCTGAATTATTTAGATTATCAGTTCCTTTCATCTGTTTCTTGGCATTTGCGTATGCTTTCTTGATAATTAAACATCTACCCACAATTTCTCTTGTTTATTACCTTGAAATTCAACAACTATTGCAAAAAGCCATAAACCCTGATTCCGATTTTTATCATATTATTCGTTTTCCCCGTTTCTTTAAACCGAGCGCACGAAAAACCAAAAAATAGGTCTCGTCGTGTTTATAGGCGGCGAGCACTACCCCAGGCATCCGGACTGGGCCAGCACCACCAAGGTATCGCTCGAGCAGGACGTCAGCAAGGTCCTCCAGGACACCGTCCCCGCAACCCGATCGCTCGGCGCCATCCCCAAGAAACTCCGTTCGGCCAGTCACCCATCCGAGGACCTAGAGAAATCCACCAGGTACGTCACCAAGAGCGAATCGGACCGTACCGGCCGTCGCCGCTCCGAAAGGGACGAACGAGCCTTCAGCAGGAACCGTTCCATGCGCGAAAACAAACTCACGCAGACGTTAAAGCAGAATGACAGCTCCGTGGAAGGTCTCGAGTGTCTGGTGGTGCCCACGCAGCTGCACGGGCCGGTTCGATTGAAGAAGTTGAGTGAGAGTGGAAGGAAGGGCGGTGCAGTAAAGCATAGGAACGAAGCGTATCAGGAGGCGTCGTCTAGCGGGTCGAATAACGAGTTGAGCAGTCTGTTGCCGACTCCGGCGATGTTCTCGACGCTGTTGACCCCGTTGCCTAGGGAGGCGAGGCCTGTGTTTCCGATGACGTATCATACGAACGCTAGGGAGTTGTATTCGCCGCAGAGGCATTGCAGGTGGGTTTTGATAGTTTTTTTCTTGTTTGATTGAGGAGAAAATTATTTAAAAAAATTGGCGTCACGTGGATTTGAACCGCAAGCCCCATGTTTCATGTATTGAGTTCTACCAATTAGAGTACCGAAGGTAAACCGTAAGATGTAGTTTGAGCTAGGGTTTTGTGGTATTCAAAAACTGTTTTTATATAAAAAGAACGGTTTTAGATAATCTTTTTTTATATAATTACAATTAATATATTTTTTTTAGATTAACAATTGATTTTGTCTTTGAATAAGAAGAATACTGTACATATTATTCAGGTATTTCTTTGTCCCACTTACGTATAACAAATGAAGAAACAACTAAATCCATGTAAAACTTTTTATTTATTTATTGATTGTTTTTAGAATGTAAATTAAAAAAAAAAATATATGAACTTATTGATTTATTCAATTCCTTACGAAGTTAGAACCGTTTAAAATACTATTTATTTTAGTAATATAAATTTAAACGTGTGTTTTTTTGTAAACTGGTAATTTGAATATCGTTTTGTTAATTGTATATGTCAGCAGGGCTGTGAAGTCGGAGTTCAGACAAATTTCAGAGTAGTCGGAGTCAGAAAAAATGTACCGACTCCGAGTCCAGGTTTAATTATTGTAGAAAAAGAAAAAACGTGCGATACGAACGTTGCCTCAGTAGACGGTAAACAAATAAAATTAAACATTCTACTAGGTCTTTGATAGACTACCTACATATGTAAATAATCAAATTACAAAACAGACTTTTCAAACAAAGACGATTAACAAAAGAAATCTGGCAGAAATGTGAAAAAGTAAATTTGAACAATAGATTTAAATGAGATTACAGATTGCAGCCATAATTATGATTATTTTCAGCTTTGAAAATAATTTAAAAATTATATAAGGACGTCCTTGTAGAAGAATTTGGTTGAAGCTATTCTGTTCCTCATAACAATTTTCTAAACATATGTTGCATTTAATTCTGTTTTTATTAGTATGAATTTTATTTTGTATTATACACTACGTCTTATGGGTGATTTTGTTATTATTAGAGATAGAAAGTCTGTTAAATGGACAAAGTAGTGCTGATTTATATGTTCTCTGGAGAAAACAGACGATGTCAGAGATATTTTTAAAAAACAAAGAAATTACATTTTATAATTATGTGGTCATAACTTTTTATTCGTGGCCAAATGAACTTTGGCGGTATTTGCGGCCTTTTTGATGTCTTATAGGCCGTTTTTTATTTTGAAGTTTTTTTTATTTTTACAATTCGATTTTCAGTTTAAATATGTTTTCCAACAAATTCGCTAGACACTAATAAAACTTCTGTTTTGCTTATGGTTTCAGCATTTGTTTGTGAGTAATTTCTTATGTACAAGCCATATGCTTAATACAATCAGATACTACAATCCTAGAAGAGAAAGTTAATTTACTAAATTTGTTTCGTTTTTCCTGGTATTGTTTTTGTTTTCATAGCAAATTTAATGTAGCTCGGTTGTATCACAAATTTGTGATAATTTACATAATTTAATTTACCTTTAAGATTTTTATTACACATAATTATTTGAACATATTTTTGTATGCAATTTTTCTGGAGTTGGAGTCGGACCACGAAACATATCTGGTGTCGTAGTCGAGAATTTTTTTACCTACTCTGCAGCCCTGTATGTCAATGTTTGTATGAACCCTGGTCTGATCTACATTTGATTGTACCAATTTTAATTATGTTTCTAACGCATTGAAAAGAAATCCACCAAGATTGCCTCAATGCATTTTTGAATACCACTACAAAAGAATATGATTGCATCACAATTTATAAAGCAGTAATAATACTAAACGGCACTCTTTGATATCGTCCAAAGAAATAACTCAACCAGTGAGAATTCGTTGATCACACTGTCAAATGTGGGACCAAAATTGATCAAAAACCATGTTGAAAACCTGTGTTATACAACTCCGCAGAATTAGCATTTGGTTTTTCACTCAACAACATTAAACTTCAAATGTAAACATTTCATTTAACCCTACCTAAATAATTCTACAGCAAATTCCGCGTTTCTGAGGTTATGTCCTATACAAATTCCAGGTTACAGAGGAGCACGAGGGTCAGCCGGAGGCCCCCCACATCCGCAAGACCGAACCCGAACAAACGCAACAGAGACAACGCGATCGCAGCAACATTATCCGCAGGCCACGGCACGCACTGCGCCAAATCTTTCAACGACACCAGCGACGGCTCCGTCCACTGCTATCTAGACGAGCACAACAACTGGGTCACGTACACGTTTGACGAAAAAGGCATCGGCACGGCTAACAACAACAACAACACGTCGAACCCCGCCATCATTACCGCCGCACCTAACAACACGCAGGAAGAACGCAAAGAAACCTGGGATACGAACAGTACCGAGTCTGTCTCGGTAGCTCTCGAGGCCCCGGAGACTTGTTTGAGGTAATTGTATAATTTATTTTGTTTATTTAGCGACACTATTCTATACATAATTACACAAAATATACAGATAATAAGAACCAATAACTAGAAAGAAGTTATCTGTAACCGGTTAAAATACTCCCCGCCAAAATATGCAATTAAAAAGGGACTTTTCGCTCGTGAATTGTTGAGAAAGAACACGTCAAATCACTTTACTATAATACGCCAAGCCCATGTTACTATGTTACTATATTATTGCCGCTTTACACAACTAAGTATTAACCTTACATTAGGTTTTGCAAGCAATTTAACAGTTGCGCATAGAACAGTAACAGAAATTTTAACATAGTATTAGTCTACCATTTCTTAAGTTTTTACCCATGTTGATGTTGGCTTTTAATACCACAGGATTTATTTTATCAACATCTTTTGTCATAGTTTGTTTTCTCTGCTGGTTTCACTATCAAAACATCTTTTTTTTTTCAGGTTTCATAGGAATGTTCCGAGAATGATCCCGAGCAGGAACCGCGAGGAAACGGAAGGTTTTAGAAGACCGGAAACCCCGATAAACGAACATCGGATGACCGCCACAAATTTCAACGAACTCCGAGAGTTGTTCTTTTTTAATAATATCATTAATAACGATGGGGGAGATATCTTGCCAAGGAATCGGTTTCGATTGATTCAAGCCGCGGACACACTAAATAATAATTACCCCGCGACGAGGTCGTATTATAAATTTCGGTTATTCCCGTGGACTTTCGTAAAAGTTACGTTGGATCGGCTGAAGTTACTAGCTCTGTTGGATAGGAATTTAACGGTGACGGAGACGTTTATTTCCGTCGTTTTAGGGGTTTTAGTTTCCGTTTTAGGTGCCTCGTTGTTATATTTAGGGTTTTACCGCGACTTGCACTCGTTTATTTTTTGTTTCGTCATAGCGAGTTGTCAATATTCACTTATGAAGAGCGTACAACCAGACGCGGCGTCGCCAACTCACGGTTTCAATCGAATAATAGCCTATTCTCGACCTATTTATTTCACGATATTCGCATCGATCATTTTGTTATTACACTGGGAAATCCCGGAATTAAACACCGAAGAAATTAAACTACACGTTGTTACGGTCAACAAAAAAGAATTCATAACAAACGCTCGTAATTTCTTCATCAGTTTTATCTTATTTTTCCCTGTTTACTTCTCGTTAGGTCTCTTCCCGCAAATCAACACGTTTCTCTTATATTTCCTCGAACAGATCGACATGCACGTTTTCGGGGGTAACGCCATGTCTAGTTTAGGTGCTTCCGTGTACTGCGTTTTCCGATCCACCCTCGCTGTTATCGTAATGTTCGGATTAGCTTATGGCGGTTTATGCGAACCGAAAACTTCTCAACACGTCTTATTCTCGGTTTTCTGCGCTTGCCTAGTCACCTGTTCGTACCACTTAAGCAGAAGCGCTGGTGACCCTTCGACGATATGGAATATCGCGAAAAAGAACATGTGGCCACCGGATGTGTATCGGGAACACCGTAAAAATATTGAATCGAAACCATCGAAGGATAGAAAGGTCACGTCGGACGAAAGAATTAAAGGAGAGATGAAAGGAGATGCAAAAGGAGATAGAGGAGATAGAGGAGACATAAAAGGAGAGATGAGAGGAGACACAAAAGGAGAGATGAGAGGAGACACAAAAGGAGAGATCAGAGGAGACTCAAAGGGAGATACGATAAAATCGGACCCAAAAAAAACTTCCGAAGAGAATTTTGATCCTCTCCCGGAAAAGTTGCAGAAGACCGTTAACGGGAGGTTGAAGTCCGATATGATTTTGTGTAGTCTGATAGCGCTCTTGGTGTTTGGTGTGCACGCGAGTTCGGTATTTACTGTCCTGCAGCCGAATCTGAGCCCGATCATGTGGTGCGTCGCTGCCGCGTTTGGGTTTTTGCTGCACTACGTTATGCCGCAGTTGCGAAAACAATTGCCCTGGTTGTGCATAGCGAGGCCGGTGCTCAGGAGCCAGGAGTACGATCAGTATCAAGTGAGGGGGCCGGCAAAGGTCATGTGGTTCGAGATGGTGAGTTTTTGTTTGAGGTATAATGTTTTTTCTTTGGACATCTTTTCTTGACGATTTGTTGATAATTTTTCAGATGATTTTGAGTTTTTGATCCTGGTAATCGGATGCGTTTCAGGTCATGGGGCGGTAAGGTGTCACACCCGTCACGACTGGTTAGAGACGTTAATGCACTATAAATGACAACTGGGGGTTTTCATTCTTAGTCTGATATAAAAATGTTATCTCAAAGACTCGTGTGACCAAATCAATATTATCTCTTGGTTTCAATAAGCTAATACTTAAAAGAATAGATAAACAATTTGTCACCGACTGTCCAGAAACTACCTATCTCTCTGTGCAATTTATTTGCCCCATAAATACATACAAACAAAAATAAATTTAAATCACTTATTTAATTTTTCAGGTATACATCTACTTATGTTTTTTCGAGCGGAACATACTCTACCCGATACTTTTTCTGGCCGTAATCACAGAAGAATCTCCAAAGTTGGCCGCCAAGTTTGGCCTATTCGAAGGCACCCTCGTCACCGTCGTCTGCGGTTTGAAGTGCCTCCGAAGTACCTACTCCAATCAGAACTTCCAATTCCTCATACTTGCGATCACAGCGCTCGCCTTCAAGTACGACCAAGGAATATTCCGAGAGAGCTTTCTCCTCGACCATCTAGTCATTAGCGTCTTATTCCATAAGACGTACGAGTTTTTATTAAAGGTAATGGTTTTTTATGTCTTTCTTATACAAGTAATTTTTTTAATTGCTCAAATGTTTTTGTATTTAGACAAATATTTCTGGTATTGGTCAATAGTCAAATATTTTATCAAATGCTTACAATAAATGCATATGTTATTTTATTTATTGCGCATATAATTTGTAGTAAAAAGAAAATCTTGCTAGAAAAATAAGTAGGAATCGGAATTAAATAATTATTATCAATTTCAACCTTCGGAAGCAAACATTAAATTTAAAAAAGTGGACAGTCATTAGCACCACATAAATATGAGTTCTCCAGTTTAAAATGTAACAATAATTCCTCAACCTGTCCGAATTTTCTGGTATTTACATTATATTATTTTGATTACGTTCTTATTCTTTATTTTCCAGATGCAATTCGTGGTAACATACATCGCACCCTGGCAGATAACGTGGGGCTCCGCGTTCCACGCTTTCGCCCAGCCATTCTCCGTACCACATTCGGCAATGCTCTTCCTACAGGCAATCGTCTCTTCGATCCTCTCCAGTCCTCTAAATCCTTTTTTAGGAAGCGCCATATTCCTAACATCCTACGTCAGGCCTATAAAATTCTGGGAGCGAGATTATAACACGAAGAGGGTTGACCATTCCAACACACCTCTATCATCGCATCTGGATAGAAATCTTGGCGCAGATGACAATAACCTAAATTCGATTTTCTATGAACATCTCACGAGATCTCTGCAGCACTCGTTGTGCGGCGATTTGATACTCGGAAGGTGGGGACAGGTGAACCAGGGCGATTGTTTTGTGCTCGCTTCGGATTATCTGAACTGCCTGGTGCATATCATCGAACT
Source organism: Melinopterus prodromus (assembly GCA_964023965.1). NCBI lineage: Eukaryota > Metazoa > Arthropoda > Insecta > Coleoptera > Scarabaeidae > Melinopterus > Melinopterus prodromus. The sequence goes on from OZ030394.1 coordinate 62,370,515, forward strand.
CGGAAATGGATTGGTGACGTTCCAGATGAGAGGTCTCGAGTTCCGTGGGACTTATTGCCAGCAGAGAGAAGTTGAGGCTATTACGGAAGGCGTTGAAGAGAATGATGGTATGTTGGCAATTCTGTATTTATCATCAATGTATATGTACTAAACGTGAGGTAGTTATTTTTTGCTGTTTGGATTATTAAGTCTGGAGAACATATACTCTGGGGATACTCTGATTAGAATATAAAGATGCCTTTTGGATAGAATTAGTTGCCTTGAATACGAATAGTTACTAGATTTTATTCAAAATTGTCTACTCTTCTTCTATATAACAATCATAAAATATCATCCTTCACTGAAAAAAATTTGACGTGGTTTTACAGTACGAATACTATTTTTTTGCCCTGCGACAATCAGTGTAATCTTACATTTCAATTGTTTTTTTACATTGTTATTGTATATTGACACTGTGATTTCACACGAATTTGTCTGGGATATTACACCGATTTTAATGTAATTTTAAGTGATATATGGAGCAATGCGTATGCAATGAAATTTTGTATAATTTTATTTTGATCTTGAGTAGATATTAACATTATCTATCATATGTGTGCCTGGATATGAAAAACGACCAGTTGTCTGACATTGACTTGTAAGTGTTTTTCGATAGAATAACTTATGGCAAAAGTGCTGCAACATTTAGACCTTAATAGGTAATCCCTAAAGCAAAATTGAAAAAAATAATAATTAAGTTGCTGATGCAAAAAGTACACTTTTGCGCTATGACGCTTCAAAATTTTGCAAAGTTTAAAGTTAATAACTTTGCGCATATTTGCAAGTACGCCAACTCCAACATTTTTGTAACAATTTCGATATTAGTTTTAACATTTTTAGTAGAATTTATTATTTCATTATTCCGTTTAGGTTTTATAGGTTTTTTAATCTATAGCGCCATGGGCCTGGGGGCTACAAAATAGTCTAACATAGGTAACGATTCAACAAATATTCACAATTTTGCAAATGTTGGCAAATGTCACCGGAAATCTGACCACGTGCAAAATTTCAACTCGATTGGACAAATTTTCAATATTTTCAAATTTTGGAAAAGTTTCCTTTTTTTTATTGATTCATCCATTGTCACCAGAAATCTGCTCATATGCAAAATTTCAACTCGACTGCAGTCTGGGAAGTAGGTAAAATATGGTAATGCGCAAGAACGTAGCATGATATCAACAAGTGGTCCCAAACAAAAACGCATTTTTTCATGCGTTTTCGACCGCAGGCGGGTTTCAGACAAACACATCTGATAAAAAACACAATAAAGAGACTAATTAGCGAATAAAACAAAAATGTGGATTTTAAACCAGTTTAACTTTATTTGCGATTATCTGCGTAACTAGAAACGGACAACTGGTCCCTTTTCTCATCCACGCACACATATAAGACAAAAACAGAAACATCATGCAGTCAAACGTTACAATAGTACATACGGTCAAACAGATATGGTGTACATAATGAATAGGTAGACGTATATATAAGTATAAAATAGTTTGAGGTACATAAAAATACATTTAAACTACAGAGAAGCTATTAATTTAAACATAGAAAACACACGGATAACATACAAATGCACTTCTGTCAGTCTTGAATTCGCATACTCGTCGACTCTGTTTCTGAAAAACACACTTGGTGAAAGATGTTCCGCATCTGTATCTGTAATAAAACAAGAAAGCCAATTAGACAGACACCAGAAGTTAACCTAAAAAGAAGATTTAACACTATCTTTCTGTTGGTATAAAACCTTTCAATCTTAAATCAAATATTCACAAAGAAACGTAGAGGAATATGTACTTACAGCTTACTGCCAGGTATGGCGTTAAGACATCAATCTCTAGTGGCTGGTTGTCGCCGCTGGTGATCTACAAAGACAATACAATTGTTCTGCAGAGTGGCATAGTATTATAACCTACACATACATGGTATCTACATAAGTTTTAGTTCACCATATCACTGTTACTTACCGGAGACAGAAATACGATGCGCCCAACTATATACTACACTCGATAGTATGCGTGCCGGCGTTCGTTTGATAACAGCTGATCAAACGTAGCGCATGCGTCTGGGCGTTACAATATCAACAAACCCGCTATTATAATAGTAAAATCACAACATACGTTGTAATTTTACGATTCTAAGGTATATTTCCATTGCATTTTTACTAAAAGATCATTGTAATTGAAATAAAGTAGCAATATCGCTGTAATAGTACACTGACTTAAAAAAAGATTTCTCGAAAAATAATTGAAATTATGTGCTATAAAAATTGCTCTCCTCATTTCTATTGTAATTTTCACAATGATTTATGTGTACTATTTATGAGTATTATTTATTTTCATTCATTTCAGGTTGTTGTTGCTGTGATCCCGGTCACCTTCCTCACATGTTGAGCGTCAACGCCGCGTTTAGTCAGCGGTGGTTAGCATGGGAAGTGACCGCTGCCAAATACATACTCGAGGGATACAGCATATCCGACAATAACGCCTTATCAATGCTGCAGGTCTTTGACTTCCGCAAGGTTTTAATCACCTACTACGTTAAGGTAAATTTATCCATGTCTTCAAGTTAAATTTTAAAAGTTCGAGCGCCTATTTTTTACTTCTATCATGTCAAAATCAAACGTTAAATTAGAGTGGTAGAGAAATACGAAGATTATTAACAAATAAGAAATTTCTTTAAAGTATGTTTTAATTCAATCTTTTTCAGAGTATCATATTTTACGCTGTGAGATCTCCGAAATTGGAGGAGTGGCTCTCATCGCCGACAATCACTAAAGGGTTGGAGCCATTGGGCGAAAAGAACTTCAATGACTTGGATCCGATTTTCAACTACAATATCGACGAAGATTACGACTTGAGCGCTGGCGGTATGACCCGTAGCATGTTCTGCCACGTGTACAGCGAGTGGATCAACTATTGCGTGGAAAAAAGCAGAAAGAACGTCGACAGTTCGACTAATTCCATTCTGGTGCTGTTATGCTTCGCGCTAAGTCTGCTTGGTAAGTTTTAATATGAATTATTTTCAGTTTTAAACAATCTTTACTAAATTAAATAAAAATCAGAAAGATTTACAACGTTTTTGAAAAAAAAAAAAACCTAAATCATTGTGGTTTTTATTTAATTTATCTTCATCCAATGTTATGGAGCACAATCTTTACTAATATTGTTGCCTAATATTGTTTGGTCAAATTAAAATATATTTCCAAGACTTTCGATTTACAATTAATAAAAAATCTTTCAATTAATTTTACAGGTAGACGATCATTGGGTACAGCCTCACACAACACGGTCTCAAGCGTAGAGTTTTTCCTATACGGCCTGCACGCGCTTTTCAAAGGTGATTTTCGGATCACCTGTCCAAGGGACGAGTGGGTCTTCACCGATATGGACCTACTAAAGACCGTGGTTGCCCCGGGCGTTCGCATGTCTTTGAAATTGCACCAGGACCACTTCATGTCCCCGGAGGAATACGAGGAGCTACCGGCATTGTACGACGCCATCTGCAAGCACGAGGAGGAACTAGTCATCTCTCACGAAGGCGATCCTGCCTGGAGGAGCGCCGTTTTGAGTGGGACACCCAGTTTATTAGCTTTGAGGTTAGAATTATTTTTTAATTTTAGAAATTTATTATGAGAAATTGAATTTGATTGAATTTTTTCATTATTATTAATTTTGCAGTACCATTTTTTATAGTATTATTTTATATGTTTATATGGGCTAATTTTAAGTAGTTGATAACTTTAGTACAGTGACCGTATATACTACTTATAACTGGAACGGACCCGCGCTACAAAAAATTTTGTTTACAAAAATTTGTTCCGAAATGTTTTTGACGCATTTACAGTGATTCTTTAAGTGGGGTGCGAACGGCTTCATCAAAAAACGTTAAAAAAACGCAATAACCTGACAAGATCTGCAGCTTTTGAAAAAGACTATTCGCTTCGCAAGTTTAAACTGTCTTTTTCTCGATTTTTTTAAATGTTTTACTCTACAATTATCTTTACAATTAACAACCCTATCAATACCAGTACAAAAAATATGGGGTTGCCATGTAGTAAGTGCCGATAGCGTCAAAAGACGAAAACAATTGAAAGTCTGAAATTAAAAGGAAGTAAATACGTATATTTTGATAATTAAAATCGACGAAATTTTTCAAACAACAAACCTTTCAGACATTGTGTCATGTTTCCTTACTTTACGCGCTCAATGTATAGGTACATATTTCGAATGAATAAAATTTTAAAATGTGAAAAATAATTTATTTAAGTATTTATTTTATTTAAGTATTAATATTATCGAATAAATATAATCAGCATTATGTGGACTACTTTTAATGTCAGAATGCGTTTCCTTAATTCTATAATGCAAAGAGCATTTAGTTATTGGACTGCAAATGTTTCAAATTAAAGAATAAATACTAATATATAATTTGAGAGTATCCTCGCGAGCATAAAAAACGGGGACAGCAAAGTGAAATTGGGCACTTAAATTCTCAACAATTTTAGTTGTGTAACATTTACTTTGACAGTATTTGTTAACCTATGATATCTAAACTCCGACAGTATTTGTCAACCTACAATTTTGTTCCAGTTCAATCAATTTTATTCTTCGCGGTATTCTTGCCGACACTAATTCAATAACAATTTCTCGAATGCTGATTTTATCATGTAGTCGAGTTTTAATTTGCCTTCTAAAATTCATTCAATTGCGAAATTTTTATTTATTACGTCAAAATTCAAGATGACATTAATGTGACATGACAAGCGTACTGATATGACATTACGAAGCCCAGTTTAATCAGTGCAAATTAGAGTGTCCTCGTCTTTTATGCTCGCGATAGTACCTAGTCTGTAAATTTTAATTAGGCGGAATATATAAATAAAATATAACTTTTATTAAATCTGCGGTTATTATCTCATGTATTAAAGTCTCTGCAAGAGTTACGAGTTGATTAATTTGTTCCAATTAAATTGAAAAAGATATTACAAATAAAAAAGTTAAATTCAAACCGCATACGGTGATAGTACCATATGAGATAGAAAGAGATAGCTTTAACCACTGCACTGCGGGGTGCATACCAAATACATTTGCATCACGTATTGACCATTACGGGTCCTTTCCAGTTATACGTAGTATATAGAGTTCACTATAGACTTCACAACTAAATAAACATTATTATTATTATAATAATTAATTATTTTACCGTTACAGGCATGTATTAGATGATGGTACAGACGAATACAAGATAATCATGCTGAACAAGCGCTATCTGAATTTCCGCGTGATCAAAGTGAACAAGGAGTGCGTAAGGGGGCTCTGGGCTGGCCAACAGCAGGAGCTAGTCTATCTGCGAAACAGAAATCCGGAACGCGGCAGCATTCAGAACGCCAAACAAGCCTTAAGAAACATCATCAATTCTTCGTGCGATCAACCCATCGGTTATCCCATCTACGTCTCTCCTTTGACTACGAGCTACGCGGAAACGAACGAGCAACTCTGCAGTCTTATCGGAGGCTCGATAAGCCTCGGGAAGATTCGGAATCACGTCTTGGATTTATTTAGACGGTTGGTGAAAGTTTGTACTCGTTTTAACCTAAAAAAAAATTTTGCTGTATCTTCTGTGTATAATATTACTTTTTATTCTTGTTTAAGTTTTTGTGATAATTTTTGTACGATTTTTTTAAGGATAAGGAAAAGGTGTGGTGAGGGCTGTTCGAGTGGCGCCTCTGCAAGGGATGAACTTGGCCTGGGCCACGAAGGAGTCTATGCCATGACGCCAGTTGCTGCGCTATGCCATCATACTGCCGGAAGTCAGTCGATTGATAGTTCACATCTGGGCGGAAGTATTGGCAGAGGATCTAGTCTTAGTAGAACGTCGTTAGGTAAGCCATAGGTTTGGAGCATTATAGTTTCTCTTATCATCCTAATAGATTACAGTTTAAGGAATCTATTTTCTATTACTTTTCAAATAAAAATATGCTTTATTTCTATTAAAACCCAAAATTAAAACTGAATTTTATTCACGTCCTATCACGTGATTGAAAACACTCTGAAATTGGCTCAGTCTCCAGTGACGTCATTCGATAGTACGCTTATGACTCTCCCGTTTGAATTTACTACGTTAATTTACAAACAATAGAACACAACTTTGTTAAAGCGCATAGTGGTAATCTACCGTAGGTTAACGCTTTGATGGTGGGATTCTTCTTTAAACATAATCCTTATTTTTACGCTCCGGAACTAAGCAACGTGTAGAAAGTGCAATGTACGCTTAACTTTGTCGGTGTGGTTAGTCCTAACCTTAAACTGTCAGATTATACCGGGATCGAAAATACGATAGATAACTTATTCTAGTCAGTTTTACTTATGTCGAAGTAATCTTCACAACAAAAAGCACTTGTATCGGCCGCTATTTATTTCGTTTGGATTTCTACGAACCAGTCTCAACCACTTTCTTCGCAGTTTCAAATCTTGTGGAACAGCTACAAATAGTTTATCCGGAGTTGTTATTGACGTATTTCTGCTTTGTGGATTTATACACCATTTATAACCCATTTTTATGTAGAAATTGTGAAAACAACACATCATACAACACGATTACCAAACGGCGACGTAGCCGATGCTTACAGACCATATGGGCCGATTGGATATCTAGTATCGTGTGACGTCACAACAATCACGTGATCTACGTACAACAGAAACGATCGTTTTGGCGGGAAATTTTGTGATTCAATTTTTAACGTTGAGTTTTATGAAATATTGAGGAAGTAGTTACGAAAAATAATGCATTTTCAAAGTAGAGTGAAGGAATAAACACACTAAGATGGTTTTCCAATAATAGTCAAATACCCCATTCCATGTTTTTGTCTATGTTTCGGTTTCATAGTACGTATATTTTGTGAGCGCGACCAATTTTTGCGTAGTGTAATGTAAAAAGAAGTTTTTATTCCTGTTATTTTATTCAATTAGTACCTATTGCATCCTTACATTTTTTAATTTTTCTTTAAGGTGGTAACCGAGGTAGTTTAGCATCTATGGGTAAACCTACGAGCTCAACTCTAGTCAGCCTGGCGGGCTTATTCAAAGAGAAAGACGAGAGGGCCGTTTCTCAAGCGCCCGACGGGCAACAAACAAAAGCAGCGGACGAACGGACTGGCGATACTACCGAGCAACCCGAAAAAGAAGTTTGCCTGCACAAAGTTCGAGTACGAAAAGATCTTTTGCTTTGTCATTTTTTTTAATTGTATTGGTTTAATTTTATTTTGCAGATTGTTGACCCAAATTTGGTCTATGACTGCATCAACCTCGGCAGAAGAATCGACGTTTGCTGGCCCAGCGAACACATGCGTGCGCGCGGTGGCCGTTCGCATTGGCGAGACTGGTTGCCGGAAACTGGCATGGAAGGACAGGTCTGTACAATGATCTATTTTTATGTTGTTTGTTATACATATACGAATTTTTTCTTTATACTGATTTTTGCTACCTTTTCTAATAGTGGTATTATTTAGACTTTGTTATTATGATTTTAAAATTGTTTATTTAGAAGCTACAAAAATTTTCTCATTGAAACTATTGAAAACAACAAATAGAAAAATAAACTTACACATTTTTCTAAAAAAAAACAATTTTTGGAGAAAAATGTACATTTGACATAATTTCATGATTATAAAGTGAAATACTTTCTGCTCTTGTAGACGAGTTCTGTTACACAACTTTTAGTTTTTTTTTTGTTATTATACTGTTTGGCAGAATAGGGTATTTGACTATTATTGAAAAATAAACCATATTAGTCCATTTATTCCTTCACTCTACTTTGTAATTGCAGTGTTTTTCAGAATTGTTTCCCCAATTTTTCATAAAAATCAGCGTTAAAAATTCAATCACAAAAAGTCCCGCCAAAACGATAGTTTCTGTTGTACGTAGATCACGTGATTCTTGTGACGTCACACGATACTAGCTGTCCAATCAGCCCATATCTCCATTGGTCTGTAAGCATTGGCTGCGTCGCCGTATGGTAATTGTGTTGTGTGGTGTGTCGTTTTCACAATTTCTACGTAAAAATGGGTTATAAATGGTGTATAAGTCCATAATGCAGAAATACGTTAATAAAAACTCCGGATAAACTATTTGTAGCTGTTCCGCAAGATTTGAAACTGCGAAGAAAGTAGTTGACACTGGCTCGTAGAAATCCAAGTGAAATAAATAGCGGCCAATACAAGTGTTTTTTGTTGTGAAAATTACTTCGACATAAGTAAAACTGACTAGAATAAGTTATCCATCGTATTTTCAATCCAGGTATAATCTGGCAGTTTAAGGTTAGTACTAACCTAACCTACAAAAAAACTGCACTTTTTACATGTTGATTAGTTCCAGAGTGTAAAAATAAGGATTATGTTTAAAGAAGAATCCCACCATCAAAGTGTTAACCTTCGGTAGATTACCACTAGCCGCTTTAACGAAGTTGTTTTCTATTGTTTGTAAATTAACGTAGTAAACTCAAACGGGAGATTCATAAGCATACTAACGAATGACGACACTAGAGACTGTATCAGAGCGTTTTCAATCACTTGATAAGACGTGAATAAAATTCAATTTAAATTTTGGGTTTTAATAGATAAAAAGCATATTTTTTTAAGAGTAATAACAAATAGTTTCCTTAAACTGTAATCTATTAGGATGACATAATACAAGCCATATTTTTAATACAGTCAAATACCCTATTGCTTATTTTGGTGCAAGACACCAAAAATGTGCAACACTCAAAGAAATGTAGTATGTATTTTACTATTTGTTATTTTTCTATTTTTAAGTTATAAAAACAGTTTGATTTTTAACTGGAAATTGAGAACATACAAAACTTCTTTAGGAACCTATTCTACAAAAGCGGCTATTTTTTCTCGCGCTAGAGTGGCATTACCCCTTAAAACGATAATTTTCTGTTTTTTTTACATTAAAAATGTAATTGAAAATGTTTTATTTAAAATAAAGTCTGTTCAAGTAAAATAGTTCTGTCGTTGGCTTTGACCTAACATTAAATAGGATTGCGTGCTTGCGTGAGCGAGTTTGAATGACATTTCCAGTTACCCTTAGTTTTATTTGTATGAATCTGACTATTTGAGTAAACTTAAATCAATAAAACAACGACAAATTCAAATATGTAACGTGCATGTAAGCTTGCATGTAACCTACTTATACACATAACCTAAAACCACACATAACCTCATTATTATTTCAGAAAATTTATGATTGTAGTTATTATTTGTTATTACAATGCGTTAAATAAAGTTATTATTATTAAAGTTATTATTATTAGTATAATTGATTAACTTCTTTCTTTTTTGCTTTATGCTTCTTTGTAATTTTTTTAGGTCGTCCACAAGTGGAGCCCGTGCCATTTAGACCCCAGTAGGCGGTCTCACGTCGACCGGACTATACTTCTAGTACAAATAGACGATAAATTTGTCCCAATAGCTGAGAGCGGTGTTCATTACACCAATGGCGACGTATAGTGTCTGTACCGCAAACTAACAGGTTACGTTAAGGAGCAAAAGATAATCTATTTAAATCGTAAGGATAAACGTGTATAGAATATATAAATTGAAACGATCAAAACTCATACATCGTTATGTATATTGTGTAAAGTGTATAAAGTGAGAAAAGAAATTTCTAAAAAGGGCATGAATGTGCGCTTATTTTTTTTTTATTCTACAATTTTGTTTTATTCTTTTATCTTTTTTTTTCCGTAGATTATATTTTGAGATCATCAAACAGGGTAAATAACAAGAATCCTCTTACTTTGAGTCATTTCTACTGCCATTAACGTGTAGAATTTGTACCCCGTTTTTATATTAAGCGTGTGACGAGAGTTTCCGATTATTTTTTTTCGCAATCTTTTAATTTTTGTTTCGGTTGAAAAAGGAAAAAAAAAAACAAAGAGTCCAAAGAACTTAGTGGTACCTACGTTGTAAGTAATAAATTGTGTGTACATAGTTAGGCGGTTTTTTATTGATAAATATTGTTACACAGTTGCCTTACTGACAGATAGACTGATTTTTATGTGTATTTATTTTCCGAGAGAATCTGTTGAATTTAACTTATATATACAGAAAATATATATATAAAATATTATATATACGAAAATTGTGAACGTGTATTGTGATGTTTTTCTTCCTTAATTTTTTTATAATTATGAACAAATGCTGTTCGGATTTTGAACGGGTTTAGCGGTCGATTCGAGAACAAAGTCAACGTCAATACTAATTTTAATGTTGCCATAATTATCGAATTGTAGAGTGTCGATTTTTAAGATGTTTTATGACTTTGTTCTTGGATCGTGACACGAATAGGTAGCGTTTTCGATCACTTGTTCTATCGAGCACTCTAGATTTGATGCGCGAGGTTGGAGAACAAATTCTGAACTATAATATACTGTTATTGCTAAACATTTGTAGAGATATAATTTTAAGGATAAAGTAATTTTTGTATTTGCATTGTATATTCTAGCCGCAATTCGAGCATTTGTAATATAATATTGATAACTCTATCTCCGTTTTTTCTTTTTATAAGTGGTACATACCGGCCTAAGTTATTATTATTATTATTATTATAGTTGTTGTACTCGAGATTTAATAAAATATTTCAAGTTTGTTTGTCGTGTTTTATTTTAATCTGGGAATGTTTTATTATAGATTTTGGGTTAGTATTTTAAAATGAAACTTGTTATGGGAGGGGTAAAAGTAGTTGCTTGTTGTTTAATATGATGTCATATAATGTGACGTGATTACTTTTGACGTGATAAACGTGTTTTGTCAAATAACGTTTTGTCTAACCTAAGGCATTTTTGAGAAGATTAATAAAAACGCAGTCCGACCCTGTTCAGGTCAAAAAAATCATCAACAATGTCCCCAAAACAAACGTTTACGCTATATACTGTTACTGTACGTCCAATGATTTGTACCAGTTCAAACACATGACTTTAGTGGAACTGCGATCGGAAAGGAATTTCAATATTTATGAAAATTATTAATGCAAATTTTGGTGTGGACTACATATATACAAATGCTTTCCGATGCCAGTTGTGTTTGATTATTGCCTGCTGTAATAGATTCTAAAATATAATTAAATGTTCACGAGTTATTTTTTCTGAACTTCTCTTGGATTGCATTGTGGAGTATTGTAGTGCGTATCGACTAGAAAACTCAAACATAGTCCAGTTTGAATATTTGTACACATAGAAAGAAATACATTAATTTCTTTAGGTTATACCATACGTCAAATGTAATAAATACGAAATAAAAACAGATATGTTTATAGTAGCGCCATCTACACTCGTGCTTTTTTTATTTGGGAGCCTTAACCTCAAACTTATGACTTTGACATTTCAATATTTTTTAAGTAGAATAAATCTACAAAGGTTATTTTTTAATATTTTTGGTAACTATTTGCATGTTGCGGTTGCTGATATTAGAATATTGACATAATTTGACAAGCGTATATATTATATTGTTTGGTACCCGTTACGGCGTTACAAAACTATAAGGCGCGCCTATGGGTTTGACGTTACCGATTGAGAAGACCCCACTTTCAAACCAAAACGAACAGTACAGTGACAGTTGCAGTGACAGTGAGTGCAGTGAGTGAAAATGACCCGTGACAGACGTGACATTGACCTACATAAGTCATGCATTGGTCGTAGTCGGCCGTTTGTTGGCTTATCTGCAATAAGAATGTTAACGATTGTGAAATATTAATGTGGGTGTGTTTGTGTAGTGATTTGTGTACTACCAAAGACGGACAGCGGGCAAATTTATGCGACAAATGACTCATAGGTATGCCGAATAACTTTGATCAACTGCAGCGCAACTGCAACTTGCGGCGTTTAGTCTGCATCTCATTTCTGGATTAGGTACGTAAAAACTTCCTAATTTTTCAATTGATAAATGTTCCTACGTGAGGCTATTCACCAGAGTAGGCCTTAGAAGATTTCTTTAATACAATTTTGGTACTTAAAACTTTGAAATACACTACATATAGGCAAGGTTATTCAACAAAAATGGCTTTCCTGTCGTTGGGGTTATGCATTATGCTTCTATAAGGTTATTATAGCCTTTATTTATTTAACAGCCGGTGTGACAGATGGGGTAATAATTAAAAATGGATACTTATTCCTAAATATAAGTTTATTTCTACATCGAAAAATATGTGAGGCAGTGGAATTTTGAAGTTCACAAAACAATTTTTCTATAAGATGTCGTAAGAGGAAATGCAAACAGGTTTTCAGGTTTACTAACAGGTGTTTCACCTGAAACAATAAAACTTCGCGTACTGACAAATCTTCACAACGTTGATGTTTGTACAAAGAATTAAAAATTAAGATTTTCAAAGACAAAACTTTCCTCTTAAGTCATATTTCTACATTTCTTAACAATAGTGAACACTCTTTAATTTGGTAGAATTCTTTTTTGGGCCAACTTATAAATTTATCGGATGATGTTCTAATTGTCTATGCAGGTCGGCCAGATCACTCTTCAATTTTTCAAACACGCCGCTCAAACTAAAAAAGAAATTAACCATAAGATATTTTTATAATTTCGTGTAGACGTCCAGAAACAAAAAAAAATTATTTACTTTTGTTGGTAATTTTTAACATCTCCAGTCCCGTGTTCAAGTGATGGTACTGATGTCCCATTTTCAAACGACACTTGAGTCCCTATCGATTTCATCTTGGTTACCTGAAACAAAAAAAAATGTTTACGAATTTTTATACATGTGCAAGTAGGTAACCAAAAACTGTATTCCCTCGTTCAACTGCATTTTTATTTTGGAAATCGAATGGAAATGACGGAGTTCTGAATTTGTATACACATGCAAGTACCCAAAAAAATGTTTTCGAAAAAAATCGAGATTTTGGGGGTTTTTGGGAAAATTTTGTATATTTTATTATGTTCAGTTCTACCACCTCAACAACTTACCATACACTATGTCTCGTGAAAAGTATATTTTCAGTGTAACACAGTGTTATTTTCTGCATCACATTTGCGAATTAGGTGCGTACCAATCATCCTAATTTTTCAAGAAGAAATGAATAGAAAAATAAAATAAAATAGCCACTGTATAATGTGAACGTTTATTCAATTATAAATTATTTTATGTCCTATAGCAAAAAAGCGCAACTATCAAGAATCCATCAAATAAATACATAACCTTTGTAAAAGTAGAGAATTGAAAGACTAAAAGCAAAAGGTAAAAGGACTGTTTTATTTTCAATAAATACACTACAAGAAAGACAACAATCTGCGATTATAACAACAAAAATACTAGGTACATTCGACTACAACAATTCCCATCAAACAAACTCAAAAAGTCTACGTTTTGTTGCTATATTCACTTCCGTGACCATGACCAGCCGCCGCTTCGTATTTGGCGTTCTGATTTTCACCCACATTGACAACGGTATATCCATTCTTGGTTTCCTTACTGGACACCTTAGAATTTTTCGGAAATAGAGCTTCGACATCTTCAACTTTTGACTCCAAAGCGGAATAATCTTGCTTCGTTTCCGGTACGGTGAAAGAAAAATCGGTATTGTAGGAATCTTTGGTATAACTGCCAATTGGTTTGTACAAAGAGTCAGCATCTCTAGTTTTCCTAACAACGAACTTCTTGTAGTAATTCTTCACTTCGGTTTCTTCTTCTAGCGGAGATGGTTTCGATGACTTTTCTTCCCGTTTGACAACCTCGTGCGTTCTAAAATTCTGGGCGTCAATCGATTTCTTCACTTTCCTCATTCTCCTCACCCTAGACCTCCCCGGTTTGTACCGAATAAGCTTGGAAGGCTCCTGTTTGCTCTCTCCAGTCTCCTCACTCGACTCCCCACTATTCTCGTCCTTTTCTTCCTCGGAACTATCACCTTCATCCCCATGGATATCTTCAGTATGCGAGGGAGCTTCATACTCCTCGTAGTGAGGCTGGTTCACCTCGTTAACCTGCTCCTTCTGTACATTCTCACTCTGAACATCCTCTCTCTTTAATTCTTCACTATCAGCACGCCTCAAGTTCTCATTCTTGCTGTTCCACGGGGAGTTATCCCAGAACGACTTAACAGACTGCCTAAATTGCTCATTCGCTGGATTCTTAACGTTCTCTTTGGCCACGAAGTTGTTGGGGATGTTGTAGAAGTTGTTGAATTGCGCGTTGCTCTGCGTCGGGAGAACCTCGAAGTTTTCAACGGTCGGGTTTAAAGCTGGTGCTTGCTGTTGTTGCTGGAGCGGCTGGAGGACAAGCGCTGCGCTCTGAGGTGCTAGAGGAGCCGCTGGAGGTGTTGCTGGAGACACCTGAACAGCCTCATTCTGGGCACCCAGGGTGATCGGTTCCCTGTTCCAGTTCAAGTTGAAGTTCAAACTCCTCCTGACGCCTTCGCTTCTTTGCGGCGCTAACAAGTTGAGTCTAGTCGGACCTGAGTCGAATACCAGGTTGATACCTTGTGGGGCCGGGCTGGCACCTAAAAACAGAGCGAATGGTTGAGTGGCTACGATTAGTGACAGTTCCATTGCGCAAGCGTTGATTGAGAAGTTGTTGCGTCAGTCGAAAAGCGTCTAGTCATTAGTTGAGATGATTAGTTGAGATGTTTAGTTGAAAGAAATAAAAGAAGATTTAGAATAAATAAAGTTTATTGATCAACAACAACAACAACAATCTTAACAATTCAAAGCGCAGTGGCAAGAAGAAATAAAGCTGACATAAGCGTTTTTTTTTGCGTGTGTGTGTGTGTTATCTCGGTGCTCCGTTTCTATGCAGCTTAAGCGCAGATGCTAGAAAACATTAACCTTTGCAACCAATGCTGAACAATAAAATTATTGAGGTTACCTTGTTGCTGAGCTGGCTGCTGCGGTTGCGGTGTTGTCGCAGGAGCGGTTTGTTGCGCCAACGCTGGTTGTTGAGCTTGTTGAGCTAGAAACGGAGCTAAGGCAACAATTTGAAAAGGAAGATTCAAACTTTGTTGCTGCTGGGCTTGAGGTTGAGCTTGAGCTTGAGGTTGTGGTTGTGGTTGAGGTTGTGGTTGAGCTTGAGGTTGAGGTTGATTTTGGGCTGGAGCGGATTGACGCGCGGCTTGTGGGGTGCTCTGTGGTGCTGGTGGTTGTCCATTCCCTTGAGGCGTTGGTGCTGGTGCGTTTTGCTGGGCTGGTTGCCCTATGCTTGCTTGAAGATTAGCTTGAGTCAACAGAGGTTGTAGACCACCAACTGGAAGGATGAAAGCTCCCTGTGGTAGCGTCAACGCTTGTGCGTTGGCTGTTATGGATCCCTGGTTGGGTATCACGAAGGTGCGTTGCTCCTCGCCTTGTCTCAGCTGCTGTTGCTGTTGACCAAGAGCTAGCATGATTCTCGAGTAACTTCCTGGTGGTAAAGGAGCCACTGGTGGTGGGAAGAATGTTGGTCTTGGGTTGGCAGCTTGGGTGAGGCGTGCATCTGTGACCCTCCGCAAGACGTCGTATCCGAAGACATCAGCGACGCCTCTGAGGAGGTGATCTACGGTACGTTTATCCCTTTTCACTTCCTCTGAAGAAGTCAAGACGAGGAAGAGGCACAACACTATAAGTTTTGGCACCATTGTTTTATCAGTACATGCTATCGGACCACGAGCGAGGAACCGTACCGTTTGGGTTTTGGCTTAGAACTGATTGATTCTGGCTCGGACTCAGTTACTTGATTAATTTCACTTTGTACAGAGAAAGGAATTTTTTCGACATTTTCGTTTCACGGCTGATCATGGCGGTTTTTGCACAAGTCCGAATGTTACGTAAATTTTCGTTTGGTCAAAAGGCTGGAACTAAGCGGTATGCAGTTTTTGATTAGCGAGTACCAATTTTGGCGATGTGCAATCGCAAATTTCGTGACTTTTGGCGAATTGCACTGATGGCACAATTACCTAAGCTGTTTGACCCATCATCCGGTGGAACGAAGAGATTTACATGCTGTGTGGCCCGGTTACGGTCGATTTGGTACCGCTGACTCCGCTCTTGCGTGACCGTGGATAATTTATAACATCTATTGGTACGCATTATGCTTATCAATTTATGTCATAACGAATTCTAATAAAGCCCGATCATATATCATTAGATATTATTAAGTGGGCATATTTTTTTTTGGTTTGTGGGAAATGGTTTGAAATTCTTGCCTATTGTTGGGTTAGGTATTTAGTTATCTGGATATGCTTTCTTTTATTTCGTTTTTAACTTTAATCTTTGATTCGGTATTGTCATGGTGTGTTATACCGCGAAGTGGTGATCCTTTCGCTATGTGGTAAAAGTATTTAGCATTATCTAACAATTGACAGGAAGGAAGGAAGTGTTGGTGAAAAGAGCGAGAAATATTAGTTGGTTATATGAGTGGAATATCTAAAAGAATGGGTCTGGTAGATGACTTGTATGCAATATCTCATATGAATTAAATTTAAAGAGTTTCAGATGTCTCGAACAAACTCACACAAATCGTTGATCTGTCGTACAAAAAAAGGTGTTTTAAATTTATAAATGGTATGGAAAAAGTGTGACAGCATGGTCGGGAAAAAATCACGTAAAAACTACTCGTGATAGACACGAATCGATTATAATCAGTTTTATTGATTCATGTTAAGTTTCTTCTTGAGTTATGTCTTGTGTCGTGTCATACAGTTCGAGTATGTATTAATTTATTGCTTGTCGCATTAGTAGATACACATGTTATGTTAACAAATCGCAAATGTACATATCTGGAAAACTGAAGTGTGCCATATTAGTTTTATTTAGTCGGAAACTAAACGTCACTGGAAAAAACTGCGTTGTATTTTTGTAAAAGAAAAGTTCCGGTCCATCAATCGTATAATTTGGCTTTGAATTACATAATAATAGCAAGAAAAGTGCGGTTGAGTGGTTTGGGTATCATTGATTTAACGTCAAATTGCTGTTAGTGAGTAATCGTTGTCAACACAACACTAGTGTGGCCGAATGTTCTTTACAAAGTTTTTGCTAACCGGTGAGAGTAACCCACGTTTGTACCGGAAAAGGCGAAGTTGATTTGCTTTAAATTAAAAATTCAACAAGAAACGTCATAGAAATTGTTATTATTGAACATAAAAATACATAATTTTCACGTAAGTGGAGTAGCTGAGTCTTTGATGATATTATTATTGAATTTAATTAAAAAGTGTCAGTCATTAAAAAATCCACCATGAAATGCTTGCATCAATATCCCCGAAACTATTACTCTTAACAGAACAAATTGTACACCATATTAAAGATAAAATGTTGATGAAGATTTGGGTACATGATAAACAAACAATTACTTAGAAATATTGAAAGATTTAGATTTGGGAAAATGTAAAGATTGGAGATTTTATGTCAATATCTATTCTGTCAAAAACGACAGAAGTTTGCTGATGACAGATGACTTAACAGTGTAGATATTGACATAATATTTCGGTTCTGAAAACCCGTTTTTTAACCTTCTCACAAATCTACATCTTTCAATATTTTTCAGTAATTCTTTTCATGTTTAATATGGTGTACATTTTGTTCTGCTAAGCTTAATACTTTCAGAAATATTTGATGCAAGTATTTCATGACAAACTTCACTGATAATCACTGATAATTTTTAATAAATTTTCAATAATAATGTCTTCGTTCAGTTTGATGGTATTATTGGTACTATTTTCATAGTCGGGCGAATTAATTATGATGTTAAACGATTTTGCGTCCATAGACCTTGTTTCCATAAGGTCCAGTTGACGTTTTTAAATTCATTGCCTCCCTTAACATTGGGCCAAATTTAAACATTGCTTAGCAGATTTTTTCTAACCCTGCCTATAACTGTTGCTACCGGAGCGGGCGATAGACAGTTTGCTAAACTAAAAATAATAAAAAAGTACTTAAGAACCATGTCTACTTAAAGTTGTCTCAATGGGTTAGCAATGCAGGCCACTGAATATGAATTGAGTAATACATTAGATCTGAAAGAAGTTATTCGTTTATTTGTTATTGTACTAGTATTCTTTATTGTTTGTCGTTTTAAAGGTATTCTTTGTACTAGTATAATCTCCAAGGGTTGTGTTTTTAATACAAACAAATTTCGTAAATATTGTGTGAGTGTTGACTGTATTTTTCTGGATTATGATTTATGTATAAATCTGTTCGTAATTTGTTATTAATGTTGTATCTAAATTATTAATAATCTTAAAAGCAACAACTATTGTTCTTTTCTCAAACATAGAAATGTTGTCTATGTCCATCAATATTTTCATAAATATCTCGAATACTATTAACGATAATAACATAAATTATAAATTATTTTGAGGAACAAGCAGAGGAACAATGTCGATACCTTAGAAAAAGAGACTAAGTAAAAAGACGTAAAAAAAGTTCCGAATACTATGTCAATCATGTTTAATATCTTTTAAATTGCGAACTTACGATGTGATAAAATTACTATTATATACTTATTATTGTAGAATCACGTCACATAATAACACCATTAGTTAGTTATTTGGAGGTTTATTCAAACAATTTATAATATTGTTGCCGATGTATTTCACCGATGTTCACCGAACCGCAAAGATAAATAAGAAAAGAACATACTTTTTGTTATTTCGTTTCCCATATTTCACCTTAAAGAAAAGCGCCCAACCTCTGCATATATAAACCATTTCTTTTCATAATTACATTGACACAAAACAACGTGAGTTTGCCAAATAGAGCGTAACAATTTTTTCCCGAAATTTCCTTGAACGGTGCAGACGTGCTCGAATTATGCTTAAAATAAAACTGCAAAATTGTGACCAGCGCCGAAGAAAGGTCGAATAAAAAGGTTGTAAATGTAAAAATACATTCTTCTGCCCAGCAAAAAAAAATGTTTTCGAGGGCTACGTCGTACTGGCCAACGGCTTATCGTGGTAAGTTTTAGACTACACATGTTTTGACTGGAATAATCAATAATACGTACATTATTATTTTAAAAAAATCAAATCATAACCAGAAGAATAGTACGACTATGATCCTCTCAAACGTAAAAATTTGGAGTTTACGTAGCAAGCATATCTCCAAAAATCTGATGTGGCCAGGCACATGACTTTATCATACAATATATAAAATTAATAGTTTAGCTGCATGAGAATCTATTCTATAGAGATAAATCGTAGGTATTGTCAAAGCATCAGCATTTGACACTACATACACTACGTCATTAGAATAATAGTTATTTATCTCACAAATGCCGAAAGTACGGAATAGCGCGACGAGCGATGATACTGCGCGTCACCGAAGGCGGAGTGTAGCCGTCGCATATGAGCGAGTCGCGCTATCTAGTTTTTGGCAGGAGCGACATCAACGTTTATTGTGTTGCTTTTTAAGAAATACGTATTTAAAAAAAATGATTTCTGTATAGTAAATGCTAGGTTGGTACCACTTTGACGAAAGGTGCGTTCCGATTGGTAGGTAATGGTAGCTAATGGCGGTGGTAGAATACGAAATTATAGTATTTCTTACATAACGTGATAATGACACATATTAGTTTGCATGTACATAAACATGAGTCACTAGCAATTTTCTATTGGAAATACTATAACGGCGTCTGCTACCACTGCCATTATCACTAATGAAAACGCACCTTAAAAAGGTAAATCAAATTCTGACAGATTTATATTTGTTCATGACACATCCCTACCAACATACTAAAATAAAACTACACTCATCGCTATACTTTATTTATAATTTTCTCAATGTATCATTTTTAGAATTAGATATAAAGACGGGTTGATATTTCTTATCAACAAACAATCAAATTGGTGATCTTATTTTATTTGAAATTTGTATTTTATAATTTTGCGCACTACAGCGGCACGTTCCATAGTGGTTCTCCAACCTCTGATGAGATCAGCTGTTTTCGAATGTGACAACACAAAAAAATATTTGTCAAAATCCTGGCTACTATGTAATTTCATATCAATGCAGATTCGACCGATCTCGATCAAATAGAATTTGCTCTTGAAGGTAAACTATTAATTTTACCAACAAATGTTATAGGCATAAATTATTCAAAATTTCCTCTACTTTAATTTATTAATTAACTATTTTGTCGAAATTACAGAAATGGCGGCTCATTTCCAAAATCCTTGAAAAAGGCTTAGAATAAACTCAAAAGCTAAACTATTAATTTTACCAAAAAATGTCATAGGCATAAATTATTCAAAATTTCCTCTGCTTTAATTTATTATTTAACTATTTTGACGAAATTGCAGAAATGGCGGCTGATTTCTAAAATCCTTGAAAAAGTTTTGGAGTAAACACCCAGTTCCTTTGGACCCTTTTGAACCAAAAGCTTTTCAACTCTAAGTTTGATCATGAAACTTCTAAATATGAAGTTCCGTGCCGATACCTTTAGTAGTTTCTCCGGAAATGAATTAACAAAAATTGGGTACACACACACACACACACACACATACACACACACACACACACAGACATTTTTTTGTACCTTGGTCAAAAATGTTCAGGGGACCCATAAAGACCTATTTCCGCTAAAATCTCAAAAAATTTTTTCGGCACGATTACAATACTTTACATACTGCGTATGATAAAGTAAAAATGATGATTGGAACTGTCCTAAATTTGTGAGGATTTTTCTTCTTCGATACATTGAAATACTGTGACACTCGGTGCGCGTCAAAAACAACCAGTATCTGCACTTCATAATCAATTACCTAATATTTTGCAAGCATTGTAAAACCTAGTAGAGACAAGAAAACGAGGAAACATATTCAAGACCAATAAATTTTCTATTCCAAATCAAATATTTTCACTATTTGTAGTTTAGTAATGTGGGACCTTATCTTAGGAGAAGTTACTATGGCTTGTAGACTAATTGAGTGTATTAGAAATACTATAGTAGAAATAAGAAACAAAAAATTGGAAACCTTTTATGAAAAAGACGCAGATTTGGCTAACTATGAATCCATGGATATACTGACGATACTGCCGATACGTATACTGATGATACTGACTTAAACGAATCAGAAAAATTTTGTTCAATACCTAGACAGGGTCCTGCAACTAAGCTCTCGTCTTCTGTAGCTCACTTACTCATTAAGCTAAGAGTTTGACATTTTGCAGGCTTACCCTGTTCTTCAAGAAATCGGTTGAGTGACCGCAGCGGAAAAAAATAAAAACAAAAAAAAATTGATTTTGCATCGTAGGCTTTAAAAATCAATAAAAACCACAAAATGCACCTCGTTAATAAAATTTTGCGACGTGCTTATTAAGTTAGATGTAATAGTCTCGTTAACCAAGTGACATTGATCCAAATTATACAGGGTGACCAAAATCGAGTGTCAAACTTGTCAAACTTCAAAGCGCGCTATTGTTCTTATTTTAAATTGGAACCCATAATTTTTTTAGGTGAAACGATGCGGAATTAAAGAATAAATATTGTTTCTGAATACAACCCCATCACAATTCCAAATATTTTAAAAGTTATTCGCCAAAAACTCATTTTTCAACTTTCCAACGGCAATTTTAGGTAATTAATATCGTACGTGGCGTTGAAAAACAATTTATTACATAAAATATAACGCAGAGAGGTATTTTAGATTTTACTGTAGTTAATTAAGTAGTTATTCAATTGCTAAATTTATATAATTTATATAAACGTATGTATTTCAGTATATAATTTATTCTTTTCCTTACATTTACAGCAATTTAAGTAATTCAGGTCAAAAATGGGGGGTCCTGCCTGTAGCGATGTAAAAAGAAGTCGAATTGCAGTTACCTTATAAGGAAGAAATCTACAAACCGGATGTCCTAAAATATAGTTAAATGTTGTAGATATCTTATTTTATCCACTAACCTTATGTTTTTAATAGAAAATGAATACTAATCACTATGATCTTCTGGCAAAAAAAATTAATAAAATGCGCTTTAAACTTAATTACGAATCTATAGACAAGATTCCAAATTTGACTCGATCAAGATGTAACAGCTTTCCAGTAAGAGGTTTAGAAGACAAAAAAATTAGGAAAGGCGACAACAGACAGTTTTGATATTCATTCCATTTACTCGTTTTGGTCATACAGCATTCATAGAAAACCCAACCGATTCCAAAACCTGAAATTCACCGTTATTTGCACTGACATTGATTAAAAATAAACTGCATACTGCGGCGTTTTCCACTTTGATTTTTAGCGCATATCACACGTCGGCATACATCAATCCTTTTTTTTTAAATAAATAAATTCGTTTCTGGCTTACGTATCACCTGCACGTGCCAACAGATCTAGATACATGGGTGTGGTCCAGAATACCCAGGCGACTAGACGCGTCTTAGCGAAAGTCATTCACTGCAATCGGCTGTTATTTTTCTCGGAGCTTTCCGGTTATGCAACGTTAGCATTTTTATGGTTTGTGGGATATTTGAAGTACTTTATTAACCTCTATCTCGGTTTAATTGACAGAGACCTCCGGACAGTTTCGCTGTTCTTGTTCTCTAATCTGTTATTTCTTACTGTCTGATAATAATTTATGGTAGATTATAATTTAGTTAGTATGTGTAACCGAGATAATTTGTCGATTTGTGTACTACGATAGGTGTAGTGTGGTTTTAATTAGTGTTACATGGGAAAATTAATTGATATTCACGGTGAACACTGTTTTGGAATTTATGACCAATCTAAAACGTACCACCCAGTATATATCCCCCCTGTTGAGCAAACAGACAACACTTCACCTTTCCCCCAAAACTGTTTAACGATAATTTTTCATATCTTCCCTGAGACCATTGTATATGTGACTGACCTGGTAAGAGAATGACCGTTTATACAGCTCAGCGCAATGGGCATGTGGAGCAAACAAACCCCTGAATCTTAACATAAGGTTATGGACAACCGTTCTACAGCGTATCTTCCGCATGAGGTATTGTGAGATCCTCTTGGATAGCAACTTATGATATAATATTGCTGCATGCAACACCCTACACAGAGAGAAATTTTTGTTTGATTCAAATAAATATGCATTGACTCAAAGAAATTTGTTGTTTCAATAGAGGCAAAGAAATATTTATTTGCGGATAAAAACGCGTTTATTTGAAATATTTGTTTGGTAGAAAGAACGTTGATTTGTGTGAAACAACGTATGTTTCCAGTTAAAGTTTGCAATCTGTGTATTATAAGAAATGAGATTTATTTACTTCAAATAATTATGATTGTGTTGAGTAAAAGAATTACATTTTTTTAAATTAACAAAATTGTTGGTCGAGTTATAATGCTTAAAATTATTAATTTGTTGAAGGAATTAATAGACAAGAATTTTTCGGAAGACTCGCCATGTGTCACCTCCTTTTTGGGATGTCGCACATCCTCGACCAGTGCTTGGTCTTCCCAACCCAAGTTAATAAAGTGTACTCTGATTTGGAATCGCAACTTGAACCTGCAGGCACTGCACTCTATAAGTTCTATACTGTCGATCACGCGGCTTTATACTCTCGATATGTACGAAGTGCGAGGAGAGAGTTTACAGCGCCATCTAACAATACAGTTGGATGACATTAAATATATATTTATTTGAATCAAAATATGATTTCTTTGGTGGAAGTAAACCTATTTTAAAGCCAAAACAAAAATATTACTTTAAAGGAAATAAATCTCTTCCTGTGTACAAATATATTTATTTTAATCAAAATATGATTTCTTTGGCGGAAGTAAACCTATTTTTAAGCTAAAGACAAAATATTACTTTAAGCGAAATAAATCTCTCGTTATATACAAATTTATATCTTAGAATCAAAATTATATTTCATTGGTGTAAAGAAACGTTTTTTTAAAATCAAAACTAAAATATTACTTTAAAGGAAAGTAATTTTTGTTTGTATCCATATATATTTATTCCACTTAAATAAATATTTCAAATAAATTAATCTCTGCAAGCAAATAAACTAGAGTATTCAATGAAGTAAATATTGTTGGCGTCAAAGAAATATGTTTTGACCTAAAAGAATAAATTCAAACAAATACATTTCTTTAAAACAAGAAATCTTTTCTATCTGTGTATAATACAGTGTTATATCAATGTAGATGCGACCGATCTCGATCAAATAGAATTTTTAATTTTACTTACGATTGGCATACTGTAATATTAAACCAAAAACATAAACTTTTCTTTTTTTGATTAAGTTCGCAGTAGATAAATCGATAGTGTAAAGATTACAAAATCAACAGACAAACGCGCTTTCGAAATAGATTTTCACAACGATATAATATCCGAATAATAAACCATGAAAGTCAATATCAATTTCCATAATCATTTCCTTCTCGGTCGTTCTTTTGTTTGTCGCCGCCGGGTGTTAAAATAATCGAAGAACTGCGTATGTGATAATTACACCATATTATTACAAATAACATCTATCAATTAGATCAGACTACTCGAAACGAAAACGCATGCATTTCGAAACTAATAAATCTAATTAAGTAGTGTTGTTTTTCTTTTCTGTAATTTATGTATCTATCATTCTAGAATGAAAGAAATCCCATATCATAACTCATAATGAAGTGGTATTAATTTTGTAATACATAATTACAGTTTATAAAGGTCTTAGGTAATGCCTTGTAATTTATTTTATTAATACTTACATATATTCTTAAATGAACCAATTTACAAAAGAACTATAAAAAAATGGGACAAAACATATGACGGAGAATTCCTTGCTAGTTGAATTTGGAAGTCACTAATAATAATTATAATAATGTTTATCTTGCTGTGGTATAACAACATCGATAGCCGTTGTTTTTTTGTTGTTGAATTTGTGGTCAGTTTGCTCTCCTGACATGAATGAATCATATCTAACTTTCGTTTTGCGCAATTGTTTTAAGTATTCGCGGGTGACAGCGATTATCGTATTTAAATCGTTCGTTTTTTATTGTTGTTTTTGAAATTTCCACAAATTAAAAACAAGGGTCTAAGCGTTCTTTTGTTTCACCATAGTTTCACCAAGCAATTGTGCATATAAATTAATTAACCTCAATTATATTAAAATTTATATACTGAACAAATTTAAACATAAACTCGGTAAAACTCGTTTTTTTTCTTTGGAGATTTCAACGGTGAATCAGACAACAAACCCGCGCAAACAAATCTTAAATTACTCGCGTAATATACCTAAATTAGGTAATCGATCTCAATAATCGTTTTAGAATCTTACCATTTGAAAAATACTTACAGATAAAAATAATGAATAGGTACCACAAAAAAAGCAGTTTATGGGGGAAAATGATTATTAAGTTTGAAAACTTCAACTATTTATCTGAGGGGAACTTAAATACAAAAATTTTCATGCATAGAAACAATTTTAAAAAACACTCTTGAAACATATACGGTATATACTTATTTGTTGTTTTCTTTTTGTGGGGGGGTTGATCCGTGAACACAAAGCAAATTTTCAAAATATAAAATGGCGCAGTTGTAAAAGAAGTGTAAAAAACAACCGGTTTTGTATTAATCATAAATCCTGTGTTATTTAAAGCTCTCTACTTAACAAATCTAATCTAGGATTGTCAAATTCTGAAATGGTGGATCCAATATGGCGACCAAAATCGTAAAGAAAGCTGTCTGATTTGCATAAAATTTTGATTGCATATTATGTGAAGCCTACAGAGTTCAAATGTATTCGATTTTGAAACTGAAAATGAAAATGAGCAGAATATATCCAGTGTGCGGCAAAACTATGAACTAGATTTATTAAAATGATATCGGTTTGTTATTTTAAAAAATACGTGAACATTCCAATGACCCACAGATAGAAAAGATTTCTTGTTTTAAAGAAATGTATTTGTTTGAATTTATTCTTTTGGATCAAAACATATGTCTTTGACGCCAACAATATTTACTTCATTGAATACTCTAGTTTATTTGCTTGCAGAGATTTGATTTAAAAAAAAACGTTAAAAAAAACAATTAAATATAATTTTGATTCTAACATATAAATTTGTATATAAGGAGAGAGTTATTTCGCTTAAAGTAATATTTTGTTTTTGGCTTAAAAATAGGTTTACTTCCGCCAAAGAAATCATATTTTGATTAAAATAAATATATTTGTACACAAGAAGACATTTATTTGCCTTAAAGTAATATTTTTGTTTTAGCTTTAAAATAGGTTTCTTCCACCAAAGAAATCATTTTTTTGATTCAAATAAATATATTTTTAATGTCATCCAACTGTATTGTTAGATGGCGCTGTAAACTCTCTCCTTGCACTTCGTACATATCGAGAGTATAAGGCCGCGTGATCGACAGTATAGAACTTATAGAGTACAGTGCCTGCAGGTTCAAGTTGCGATTCCAAATCAGAGTACACTTTACTAACTTAACCTTGACTATATGTTGGGTTGGGAAGACCAAGCACTGGTCGAGGATGTGCGACATCCCAAAAAGCAGGTGACACATGGCGAGTCTTCTGAAAAATTCTTGTCTATTAATTCCTTCAACAAATTAATAATTTTAAGCATTTTAACTCGACCAACAATTTCGTTAATTTAAAAAAATGTAGGTAATTCTTTCACTCAATACAATTATAATTATTTGAAGTAAATAAATCTCATTTGTTATAACACACAAATTGCAAACTTTAACTGGTAACATAAGTTGTTTGACTCAAATCAACGTTCTTTCTACCAAACAATTATTTCAAATAAATGCGTTTTTATCCGCAAATAAATATTTCTTTGCCTCTATTGAAACAACAAATTTCTTTGAGTCAATGAATATTTATTTGAATTAAACAAAAATTTCTCTCTGTGTACTCTGTCTTATTAATTGTAAAATGCTACTACTATACTTTTTACAGTGTCTTTAATGACGTTTGAGCACATTAAACCACATATTTTACGACATTGCACCAGAAACACCTAACCCAAACCCTTAAACAAAACAAACAATTCTCATAAATTATTTTATTGAAAAAATTTTATGTACATTTTCACCTAACAATACTTCATCATCTTCATCAAAACCGACGGAAAACAGCATCATCAAACGCCATTTTCAACGCCATACCTCTCCAAAATTTACCACCACTTGTTGTAACCGTATCCTCCGTATCCTCCGTAACCTCCGTAACCTCCGTAACCGCCGCTGTAACCCAAAGAGATAGCTGGAGCGGCATAACTCTTGGTGATGATTGGTGCATGATACGCTGGTGCGGCGTACTTAACAATTGGTGCAGCAACAACAGCTGGCGCGGCATATTTGACAATTGGGGCTGACACTACTTTGGCATAACCTCCATAGCCTCCGTAACCAAGACCGCTGTAACCTCCGTAACCTCCGTAACCCAGACCGTGGTAACCAGAGTAACCAACACTGACTGGAGCGGAGACAATTGGTGCTGAGTAGCCGATTCCATGTCCTAAGCTTAGACCATGGTCGAAGCCGCTGTAACCGTAACCATAACCGCCTAGGATACCACGTTTCTCCTTGGTGGTTTCTTCAGAGTGGGCTAAGGCCACTACAGCTAGTACGGCTATCTATCGAGGTAAATAGTAAAATAAAATAAGGTTATAAGTTAAAGAAATAGAAGCAGTTTTTGATTTTTGATTTTTGGGTTGATAAAAAGAAAAGTTTTGATATCTTTGGATAGCAAATAATATTAAATTAGTAAAAAGTAAGCAGTTGTGCTGTTGAGACTCTACTTATACATTAAATCAATTTATTTTGATGAACGGCTTGAGGAAATAGTCTTAAATTTTATACGGTTATTTAAACTGTCAACAAGATGAGGGGGGGGGGGCGGGGGGTTAGTGCAACTTAATCCATCTCTTGCCTATGAGGGTAATGCCTAATATGATATATATTTAAAAAAATTACGATATTATTTTTGCTAAATATAATTTTTTGAAGACCGGGTTTTTATTGTCGTTGTTAAAACGTCATTGCTTTTGAATTCTGAATCCAGGATATTTTGAAATTTTTGACAGTATTCAGAACGTCAGCGGTTGCGAAACGTCAATTCAACACGCTAATGCATGGAGAATGCGATGAGGAGGAGAAACACGCGCGCACGTACACTGCAACAATATTAAAACATCTTGGTGTCAATGTGTATTTCGATTGCGGATAGCAATATTCTTATGTTTTCGCGAATAAATACAAGAAAGATTGTAAGACGGTATGGTAATATGGTGAATATAATATATTAGTCATCAGAACAAATAAACTGTTTACTTCATCATATGTAGTATGACAAGGAGGTTTAGTCTTCGCATTTTTGAAATATTTTGCAAATAAGCCGCTATTTCTGGAAGTTCGTCGAAATAGTTAAATAATAAATTAATGGAGAGGAAACTCTGAATAATTTATGAAATTTTTTGGTAAAATCAATATTTTAGCCGCATGAGCAAATTCTATTTCATCGGGATTGCTCGTACTGCATTAAAACACTAGTATTAAAACTACACAGAGAGATATTTTTGTTTGATTCAAATAAATATGCATTGACTCAAATAAATTTGTTGTTTCAATAGAGGCAAAGAAATATTTATTTGCGGATAAAAACGCATTTATTTGAAATATTTGTTTGGTAGAAAGCACATTGATTTGCGTCAAATAACTTATGTTTCCAGTTAAAAAGTTTGCAATTTGTGTATTATAAGAAATGAGATTTATTTACTTCAAATAATTATGATTGTGTTGAGTGAAACAATTACATTTTTTTAAATTAACAAAATTGTTGGTCGTGTTAAAATGCTTAAAATTATTAATTTGTTGAAGGAATTAATAGACAAGAATTTTTCGGAAGACTCGCCATGTGTCACCTCCTTTTTGGGATGTCGCACATCCTCGACCAGTGCTTGGTCTTCCCAACCCAACATATAGTCAAGGCTAAGTTAGTAAAGTGTACTCTGATTTGGAATCGCAACTTGAACCTGCAGGCACTGTACTCTATAAGTTCTATACTGTCGATCACGCGGCTTTATACTATCGATATGTACGAAGTGCGAGGAGAGAGTTTACAGCGCCATCTAACAATACAGTTGGATGACATTAAAAATATATTTATTTGAATCAAAATATGATTTCTTTGGTGGAAGTAAACCTATTTTAAAGCCAAAACAAAAATATTACTTTGAAGGAAGTAAATATCTTCTTGTGTACAAATATATTTATTTTAATCAAAATATGATTTCTTTGGCGGAAGTATCTAAACCTATTTTTAAGCCAAAGACAAAATATTACTTTAAGTGAAATAAATCTCTCCTTATATACAAATTTATATGTTAGAATCAAAATTATATTTCATTGGTGTAAAGAAACGTTTTTTTTTTTTAAATCAAAACTAAAATATTACTTTAAAGGAAAGTAATTTTTGTTTGTATCCATATATATTTATTCCACTTAAATAAATATTTCAAATAAATTAATCTCTGCAAGCAAATAAACTAGAGTATTCAATGAAGTAAATATTGTTGGCGTCAAAGAAATATGTTTTGACCCAAAAGAATAAATTCAAACAAATACATTTCTTTGAAACAAGAAATCTTTTCTCTCTGTGTAATGACAGTAGGTAGTGTTAAATGCCGATGTCTTGACATTACATACTGTAAATATAATCAAAATATCTGTCTAGTTCTAGTAGTTTTATTCTAATGCAGACGTGGCCGATCTCGATCAAATAGAATCTCATGCAGCTAAAGTATTAATATATGGTATGATAAAGTCATGTGCCTGGCCATATCAGATTTTTTCATTATAAGGTAACTGCAATTCGATTTTAGCATTAATACACCACCTTTAGAGACAACAGTGCATAATTTAAAAAGCATTATCGAAAATATATAATGCAATTCTGCAACAATTCTATTCACTCTGCTGACTAATAGCACAAACCAAAACTAACAGACGCATTTAGCAATATTATAAGAGTAATTAAAATTGTAAAAAATATATAAATTGTATGTAATGACGAAATGCTCAATAACAATAATTAACCTTAGATTGCAAAAATCAAACAAAAACCTTAACAAATTTCCAAACGCAATAATATACATTTTATTTCCAATCCTTGATCTCAAAACCCTAATCTTGTACCATTTCAAAACACCAACTAAACAATATCCATTATCTTTTTTTTTTTCACGCATAATTACACAGTCTAACCGATAATTCTCCCATAATTACTAAAATTAAAACATAAATAAATCGATATACTTACCAAGAATTTCATTTTCTTTCGATTTCTTGTAAGAACTGAACTGTGTGATGCACAGATCTTGTATGCTTTGAATTGAGCAAAAACCGAACTATATATACCTGGTTGTCATGGATGGGGTTTAAGAATCACATGTGGTCAATGGCGATCACATGCGGGCCAAAACAATCGCCACCACTAAGACAAGTGTGGTAGGATGGCGTCTATACGACAAAAAAACCTTTCTCTATGCAGTGAATGAATTAAAGCTGAGACATTCTCATTGCCAGGCACGATTGTGAGCTAATTATTATGTAAAAGCTCCGGCTGAAATGGTCTGAATGTTTACGTCTTGAAAAGTAAACAGACAGGTTGTTATTTAATATGGATTATTTAATTACTCGTTGTGGTTTGTTTGTATTAATTTTCTCTTGATAATCGTAGGTTTTTATATAAAACTAAAAATCATAGCAGGAATTTTTAAATAAAAAGGTTGTTGTCTAACGCATCGTTGATGTTTTTTTAAACTACATAACTAAACTATTTTTTGCATAAATTGTCCTAAAAATTGTGTTAGATAATAACTAAAACCATAGGTGGATGCTAAAGTCGTGAAAAATTGGATGCGCTATACAGGGTGATCGTATCATGCAGTAAATTTATAACATTTTCAATTACTTTTTCTTGAGATATTTAAGTGAAACAACCTGTATATTTTCTATTTATTAAATTATATTATTCGTTCTGGTTTGTTTGCATTAATTTTCTCTTGATAATCGTAGGTTTTTATAAAAATTAAATATCCTAGCAGGAATTTTTAAATAAAAAAGTTTGTTGTCTATCGCATCGTTGATGTTTTTTTTTTGAAACTACGTAAAAACGATTCTTTTTGTGGATATTGTCCTAAAAATTTTGTTAGATAATAACTAAAACCATAACTGGATGCTAAAGTCATGAAAAATTGTATGCGCTATACAGGGTGATCGTAGCATGCAGTAAGTTTTTAACATTTTCAAATGACTTTTTCTTGAGATTTTTAAGTGGAACAATCTGTATATTTTTTATTTATTTAATTACTCGTTGTGGTTTGCTTGTATTAATTTTCTCTTGATAATCGTAGGTTTTTATAAAAACTAAATATCATAGCAGGAATTTTTAAATAAAAAAGTTTGTTTTCTATCGCATCGTTGATGTTTTTTTTTTGAAACTACGTGAAAAGTATTCTTTGCAGATATTGTCCTAAAAATTTTGTCTGATAATAACTGAAACCATAGCTTGATGCTAAGGACATGAAAAATTGGATTCGCTATACAGGGTGATCGTAGCATGCAGTAAGTTTTTAACATTTTCAAATTACTTTTTCTTGAGATTTTTAAGTGGAACAACCTGTATATTTTTTCATTTATTTAATTATTCGTTGTGGTTTGTATTAATTTTCTCTTGATAATCGTAAGTTTTTATAAAAACTAAATATCATAGCAGGAATTTTTAAATAAAAAAGTTTGTTGTCTATCGCTTCGTTGATATTTTTTTAAACCACGTAAAAACGAATTTGTTTTGTAGATATTGTCCTAAAAATTTTGTCAGATAATAACTGAAACCATAGCTGGATGAATGCATGAAAAATTGGATGCGCTATACAGGGTGATCGCAGCATGCCGTAAGTTTTAAAAATTTTCAAATTACTTTTTCTTGAGATTTTTAGTGGAACAACCTGTATATTTTTTTATTTATTTAATTATTCGTTGTGGTTTGATTGTATTAATTTTCTCTTGATAATCGTAGGTATTTATCGTTTCACACTATCGCATTATTATTTCGTTTATTTCAACACGTTTTGGCCATATGTCAAAAGAAAAAAATCTGATGTGGCCAGGCACATGACTTTATCATACAATATATAAAATTAATAGTTTAGCTGCATGAGAATCTATTCTATAGAGATAAATCGTAGTTATTGTCAAAGCATCAGCATTTGACACTACCTACACTACGTCATTAGAATAATAGTTATTTATGTCACAAATGCCGAAAGTACGGAATAGCGCGACGAGCGGTGATACGGCGCGTCACCGAAGGCGGAGTGTCGCCGTCGCATATGAGCGAGTCGCGCTATCTAGTTTTTGGCAGCAGCGACATCAACGTTTATTGTGTTGCTTTTTAAGAAATACGTATTTAAAAAAAATAAATGATTTCTGTATAGTAAATGCTAGGTTGGTACCACTTTGACGAAAGGTGCGTTCCGATTGGTAGGTAATGGTAGCTAATGGCGGTGCTAGAATACGAAATTATAGTATTTCTCACATTTCGTGATAATGACACATATTAGTTTGCATGTACATAAACATGAGTCACTAGCAATTTTCTATTGGAAATACTATAACGGCGTCTGCTACCACTGCCATTATCACTAATGAAAACGCACCTTAAAAAGGTAATTCAAATTCTGACAGATTTATATTTGTTCATGACACATCCCTACCAACATACTAAAATAAAACTACACTCATCGCTATACTTTATTTATAATTTTCCCAATGTATCATTTTTAGAATTAGATATAAAGACGGGTTGATATTTGTTATCAACAAACAATCAAATTGGTGATCTTATTTTATTTGAAATTTGTATTTAATAATTTTGCGCACTACAGCGGCACGTTCCATAGTGGTTCTCCAACCTCTGATGAGATCAGCTGTTTTCGAATGTGACAACACAAAAAAATATTTGTCAAAATCCTGGCTACTATGTAATTTCGTATCAATGCAGATGCGACCAATCTCGATCAAATAGAATTTGCTCTTGAAGGTAAACTATTAACTTTACCAAAAAATGTTATAGGCATAAATTATTCAAAATTTCCTCTACTTTAATTTATTAATGAACTATTTGGTCGAAATTACAGAAATGGCGGCTCATTTCCAAAATCCTTGAAAAAGGCTTAGAATAAACTAAAAAGCTAAACTATTAATTTTACCAAAAAATGTCATAGGCATAAATTATTCAAAATTTCCTCTGCTTTAATTTATTATTTAACTATTTTGACGACACTATAGAAATGGAGGCTGATTTCTGAAATCCTTGAAAAAGGCTTAGAGTAAACACCCAGTTCCTTTGGACCCTTTTGAACCAAAAGCTTTTCAACTCTAAGTTTGGTCATGAAACTTCTAAATATGAAGTTCCGTACCGATACCTTTAGTAGTTTCTCCGGAAATGAATTAACAAAAATTGGGTACACACACACACACACACACACACACACACACACACACACACACACACACACACACACACACATACACACACACACACAGACATTTTTTTGTACCTTGGTCAAAAATGTTCAGGGGACCCATAAAGACCTATTTCCGCTAAAATCTCAAAATTTTTTTTCGGCACGATTACAATACTTTACATACTGCGTATGATAAAGTAAAAATAACTGGGCAAGCACATGACTTTATCATACAATACATAAAATTTATAGTTTAGCTGCATGAGATTCTATTTGATCGAGATCGATTGTGTCTACATTAAAATAAAACTAGTTAGCCAGGAATTAACAGATTTTATGTTGTTTTTTTTTCAAACTTTTCTAATAGCAATTCACTAATTTTTATTGTCTTTTAGTCGAACAAAAATTTACGTAGCACAACCTATTTGAAAAATGTCAATTAACAATTACATAATATAATTTTGACAAGATCATGTGTATGGATTTTGTAAATGGAAAATAAGTAAGGTGTTTTCGGTTATGTGCTGAATACAAATCAGAAGTAAGATGATATGAAGAAGTTTGTAAAATTTTAAGCAATATATAAGATTTCCTTTGAGCCTTTTAGTACATTTTGGAACATAAATTTCGCTAAACAATACTGGGTGTGCATGTCAGATATTATAGACATATTATACAGGATGTTCCATTTAAAAAACTCAAGAAAATTTATTTAAAATTATTAAGCAATTAATACGTGGTAGGATCACCTTGTATAGTCTATTCAATCGCTTTCAAGTTGTAAGATGATCTGCAAAAATGTACCTGTTACGTAATTTTTAAGATAGGCATATCTCTATAACTATTTCCTTTAGTATTCATAATTTGGTATGCTACACACTGCATTTCATTTAAAAAAAACTATGATGTTTTCTGCCACGCCTATATGTAACTTCCCGTATAAATCATCATAATTTTTTGTTGCAGAAAATGTATAAAACCATAGAATAAAAACCATCGTTTTTAACGTTACCTCAATAATCCTATTAACATGTAACTATTTTAATTACAACCTGTTAACTCAATCATAATAACTGAGTCACAATATTTCGAAAAAAAGAATCTAGTTGGCGGTCAAATTATATCCGCAGGTAGTTGCAAAATGCTGCGACCTGAGTTAATGAGAAACAAGTCATTAGCATGGCAGAAACAGCGTCACCTTTGTATAGGAATTTATCGAGATAGACGTGAAAAACACAGCCTGCTTGCTCTTGTTATTTCACAGCTCGCACAATTTTACAGCAAATCGCCTTATTTTACTGCATCCTGGATTGCGAGCAAAAAAAATATGTCAAGGAAAACTCAATTATATCGCTAATTTCCATATTTGTTCTAAATATACCCATATTTTTTTCTTCTTAGTTATGATCGCCATCTGTCGAGTGTCGTGGCGTTCATAATTACGTCTAGGTAAACGTAAAAGTTTAGTAAGGAATGTTTTACACCTTGACAATCTGTTTCATGCACTAATATGATGTGAAGTCAATTGGAACTTACGTCGCCCATGTTTGAAGAGTAGCAGAAGTTATCATGACACCAAAACTAGGCAAACCACCAATTATAGCATTAAGGAAAACTTATTATTGAAAAATTTCAGCTTATAACTTATAAACTTATTGTAGTGGTTCCTAAATTATATTTTTTTGTCCAAATAACCAACACTTGTTTGTAAAACATAAAACATAAAAGCCATTAAACATTAATTTAATGGCTTTTCCTAGAGTTTTTTATATGGAACTCTCTGTATATTATGTGCTAGTTGAATTGCCCCGCCCCCCGTGTCCCCTTTAATTTATGTTAAGTATGCCATATGTCCAATTGTAGTCGTTTTCATGATATTTACAATTTAAAGAAAATTGTGTAATATTATCTAATAATGCCATTATTTTCTTTGTTATTTTTTGTTTGTCTCTCATTTGTAAATCTGTAATACTCTATTAAAATACAACTTAAAAAACGGTAATTATTACTATTAGCATTAATTAATCATACAAACAAACAATTGAGATCTAACGACACTCAACAAGTTATTGCTGTCAAAATTAGTAACACTATTTGTCGTTTGTCTGAACGATGAGTTATAATTATACCAAAGAAGATCTACATATATGGCGAAGTGAACATAAATACATAAGTAGCATCCAGAATGTATGAATAGCGATATCCGGATAGACGGCATCCCCAACCAAGTTTTATAAACAGGGTTTGGTTGCAATTTGAAGAAACAGGTAATAATAATTACCAGCACAAAACAAGAACTAAAACAGTGACCAAAGAGGGAAGAGGAGGTCCTACATTGTGGCCACCAAGGTCTCCAGACCTCAACAAACTCGATTTCTTTTTATGGGGATATGTGAGGGAGCTGGTATACCAATCAGCACCTACTACACCAGAAGACATGAAACTTCGTATAACCAATGTTTTGACAACCCTAGAGTAAATAAAAGGTACATGTTAAGAAATATCTCAAGATCTGTTATACAGCGCGTTAATGCTTACAGAAGAGACTTCCTGGTGAAAAATTATATCGCAATTAGGTACTTCTTAGTCTGTTTTGTACTAGATCTATGTTACCAGTATGATAACTATTTTGAATGTCAAAATAATAATATATTTTTCGCAGATTGGAATGTGAGATTAACATATTGAAAATAAGTCAAATATACTTGTAAATACGTAAAATATGAACATTTGATATCGATTATTTGAGTCATCGCACATGTGGGTTTATAAACACGTTTCAAGTGCTCGGAACGCAACAGCTGGCTAGACAAAAAACTTGCTCTTTTATCGGTAAAATAACAACTTCTACGCTGAATTTTGTTACAATATATTTGACTGAGACAGGTTCGCAGTATCATTGATGCTGTGCTGTACGCTTTGTCTTCTTGTGTTGTACTTTTGTAATATTCTCTGTCAATTGTCCATGTCTACTACAGATCAAGGGACAAATAAACGTTATTTATTTATTTATATTTGTGGCAAACATTTTCATGCTGTCAATGCTCCCAGAAAAATATTTTTTTCTACTTCCAGGAAATTGTTTAGTACGATATTTCCAAAAAATATAAATGTATCCATCTATAAGATTAGGAATTCAAACCCAGGAATTATATTGTAATAGTAACAATAAATAATTGTGAAACTGTCGCCTTTCATAACAAAGTTATTCAAGAATTACCCACGAGAAAATTAATTATCTTTTCATCGTGACGTTTTGCCAGAAATAATGAAATAAATATAATTTACAAGCTATACACACAAACACACACACACATGTATATTGCATACCATCCTTTGTTAATAAAACTTTCTCAATGTCAAAATTTCGCCTGTCCACCGAGACAGTTACAAATAACTCGTGTATGTAGTACATGTGTTTATGGATGTTATAATTCGTAATGTGCGAAAATGTCGCAAAGAACACTTAAAATTATGCTGTATTGTCCTCGAATTAATAACGTGTCTCAACAGTAAAACTACTAGCAAGGTCCACACTCAAATCAGGTGTAATGTCATTCTTAACACGCCACCTATATACTCATATTATAATGTATGTATAACTTTATCTCGTTATATGGTTTCACGCATGGTTACTTATGCTAATTCAACAAATTTATGTCTATATTAAGTGTAGGTGAAGTGATAAATAATTATCCGAATGAATGAATAACTGAAGCAGTTTGTACATATTGTTAATATAAACAGTGTTAATTACTACTGTAATTGTTATAATAAGTAGTAAGTAGTAAATAAACAAAATATAACTGATTTTTTTTTGTTAATAACTGTTTATGAAGAAGGAAAATATAAATTGTTTCAATGTAATGTTGCAAAACAGTAAACGTAGTCAACGTATAGTAGAGGTGATAGATACAGATCTGACCGGACCATTTTCCTGTCTTGAACAATGCAAATAAGTCCGCGTTTTTTCAGAATTATTAAATTCTTTCGCAGTCGACGATAGCTGTTTCTTATTACAAAATGCTCCAGTTGCATGTTTTAACCTCGCAAAAATTGCGTTATATCATACATATATTGTTGTATTTAACAGAAAAACAAATTCATGAGTGGTAAATCTTTATATCTCTTGGGTGAGTTAAGTACTTTATTTGGGAAAGTCTGGATTCCTTATATAGTTACTTTTTGAGCGCAACGTTAATCAAAGTTAATTAATAATTCCAATTTTTATGATACAATTATACGTAACCATAGAAACCACGACAAATGAAATTATGTTTAGATCCAAAAGAATAAATGCAAAAGAATATATTTCTTAAAAACAAGAAATCTTTTCTATCTGTGCACGAAACAGTGACCTGAACCGTGATCTTGGTGTCCCATAAGTCATCCAAGAGATACATAAAAATAATCGGTAAAAATAAAACCCTTCGAATTTAAGTTTTACAATTTTGCATTTGGGAGTTT
This sequence comes from Melinopterus prodromus, assembly GCA_964023965.1. Lineage (NCBI taxonomy): Eukaryota > Metazoa > Arthropoda > Insecta > Coleoptera > Scarabaeidae > Melinopterus > Melinopterus prodromus. The sequence goes on from OZ030394.1 coordinate 62,408,450, forward strand.
TTTCAAGTGCTCAAGAACTGGATTGTGCTATTGTCAGATTCAATCGTGCTTATGTAATGTATTTTAAGTACCTACGGTGTTAAATGTAAGTTTTTTTATGGAGGTTTTATCAACAACAGCAATAATCTTTCGCCAGACGAAATGTTTAAATAAACTCGTTCTTCGCGTCAACCATATGTCTTGAGAAGCACAGCTGCAAGTAAGCGGACTTTTTTCTTTATTTTCGAAAAATCACTCTGACATAATGCCCTAATTAGGACAAAAAATTGCAGTTGCTCTAGAACCAATCAATTCGAAATGCACACGTGTCAATGAATAACATGTGCGCACACTTTACAGCAAAGATTTAATAATTATATTTTATAGGTATGCGTTTGCTTTCGATTAAATGTTTTCACTCTTTTTTCCGGAGATTATCAGAGATCGTTGTCAAACTGTTGTTTATATCTAAAAAAAACTGATGTGGCCTGGCACATGACTTTATCATACAATATATAAAATTAATATTTTAGCTGCATGAGAATCTATTTGATTGAGATCAGTCGTGTCTGCATTAAAATAAAACTAGTTAGCCAGGATTTGACAGATAAATAAATAACTAAATAAATACACAATTCCTTTATTAACATAGAAAAATATTAAATGCAACAAAATAATATTTATATTTAGGACGGAGATCAGCACACTTGCTTCCAAATTGCCTTGCTCTTCCACTCAACCCCTTACGCAAACTAGAACTAAGACATAATTGAACCAATAATATAACAATAATTCCGAGAACTTATCAAAACGGAAACATAAAAAAATTACTCTAGAGTCTAATTATACATAATTGCAGCAAATCCAACTCAACAAAACATCGCACATGCCCATACAAAATAAAAATTAAAACAGCCTCCGATGTGCGCTCAATGCTTAAAGTCCCCCCTGTTGAGCAAACAGACAACACTTCACCTTTCCCCCAAAACTGTTTAACGATAATTTTTTCATATCTTCCCTGAGACCATTGTATATGTGACTGACCTGGTAAGAGAATGACCGTTTATACACCTCAGCGCAATAGGCAGGTGGAGCAAACAAACCCCAGAATCTTAAATTAAGGTTATGGACATCCGTTCTACGGCGTATCTTCCGCATGAGGTATTGTGGGATCCTCTTGGATAGCAACTTATGATATAATATTGCTGCATGCAACACCCTAGTGTTATCCATGTTCAACCACCCCAAGTCGCCCAGCCCATTCGAAACATGATCATACTTCCTCAAACCAAAAAACAAACAGAACACATGCATTTTGGACACGCTGAACACGCTGCCTATCCGACGCCGTCAGGCAAGGACCGTACACGGTATCACAATATGAGATCTTTTTACTGTTGACAGTAGATATAGTGAGATATTGTCAAAACATCAGCATTTGACACTACCGGTACGACAGTACCTATACAAGCTTGCTTAACTACTAACCTACCTACTTTTTATTCACTTACTTAGATTAAGTCTTGGTATTTAATCCTGACAAAAGACACTGATAAATAACAATTTCGCAGTACCTAGCGGCTCTAAATACTTACTAATAAACAAACCGCAGGCCGTTAAGGAACAATTTATTGCGGTATTCTACATAAGAAAACAGCAGGACTGGTACGTTGCAGTACAAGTTCCTTTTAAATCATGCATTTATTTCGAACTTTGCTACATATTTCTATAGCGCGCCGTATATATATTTTTGTCATCCGATCACTTTCGTGATCTACATTCTATTTGCTCCTAATGCTGTAATAATGCTTGCACCGCACTGCACCCAATGTGCAGTCTGCATTTTGATTAGGTAATACGCGAAAGAAGTAACAAAATTGGTCATACGACAACATGAGAGGAGAGTCATGTTTTTTTTTCTTCTAGGTATAGGTATAAATAATGTATGTAGTGTACACACATTTCAACAATAAATTGGTGAAAGAATTAACGAAAATGATGGTATATTCTACTAAGAAGTGTAGAAGTATAGTGTGTTTATTAAATCATATTTGTGTCCAATTGTCAACGTTAGTTTTTTAAACATTTTACACAGATAGAAAAGGTTTCTTGGTTTGAAGAAATATAATATTTTCAATTTTCTTTTTTTATAAACACATATTTCTTTGACTCTAACAATATTTACTTCATTACTTACTTAAAAATTATTACATCATTACTAAAAGTCAAAAACTACTTTCCTTTAAAGTCATATTTTGGTTTTGATTTAAAAAGACATTTCTTGATACGAAAAATTACAGGTTTCGGAAAACGTGTTCCCTTGTTTTTTTCTTAGCAGTGTATTAACGAAATCAAGAATTCAGTCTTTGAGAAGCACATACCGGCCATTACGTAACTTCCTCGCATATTGCTCTGATAATTTCGTTATCCGAGATTTATACACCACGTTTTATATATCGATCAAGGTACAACTTTTATGTAAAAAGTTTCACAATCCGTAAATATAACTCGTTCCTTCGGAATATACACCAGATACGATTTTTTTAAATAGTTACGTACATATATAGATATACATACTTTCAAACCGCAAAGGTGAGGTTCGATTTTGAAAGACATTATTTAATTATTCAATAACTTTCATACGTCAGTTATACGTTATACTGTAGACACCTAGATATACCTTCCTCAAAACAATAATTGCTAAACTCTTTCGTGTTTTAAACTTTTCCATTTCGTGTTATAATTATAAACATTTAAACGGCAAAACGTATTTCTTTTATTTGTAACCGTGTTGTAATTATGTACCTACCTATATAGATAGCCATTATACTGTTACAAATCATTCACGCATTCGGCAGTATGGTTCATTTAATAAAAATTTGCAATATTAAGTTTTGCTTATAACTCAAAAATAAACAACGATAACTAATTTTGATTTCCACTATCAAATTGCCCTCGAAAAACCACTTATTTCAGAACCACTTTTGTCTGAAAAGTCAAACATTGATTATAATTTTTATTACTTTATCATACTTTATCTTAATAGAATAGATTCTCATGCAGCTAAACTATTAATTTTATATATTGTATGATAAAGTCATGTGCCTGGCCACATCAGATTTGTTTTTTTTTTTAATTTAATTGTGTTGACATCAACTTGTGTCAGGCTATTATCAACTGACTCAGAAATATTTAATTAAAGCCTTTTTTTATAAATTCCTGCTGCTGCATAAGCCGCAATTTTGATAGGTTTTGAGCCACGGTAAAGATATTTGGGTGCGAGGCGCCAGGCAGTAGAATTGAAGCTTTAGGTTGTTGTTTTGAGTTTCTCCTCCCCAAACACCGTTCTAGCAACTCTCTCGACGACAAGTTGTTGTAAATCGACTTGGTGGCATTATCGACATTTTTATCAAGTATTATTGAATTTATCGTTTTCTCGGCTTCGGTTTTTCGCATTTGTATCAACCAACACTGTGATCCCGCAGGGCAGCACATATGCTGGGGATTTTCATTCGTCCAGATCTTATGATAGAATTTGGTCCACACAGCATTGTACATATTATCAACACTCTGGATGTGTTCTGATTGGTAAAACATAGAAAGTTGTCTATTCTTTTCAATGTACAAGCCGCATCGGACCCAGTGCTCCAACCCACAGCCCCGCGGAATATGTCTTTGGTAGAATCCACTATTTCTCCCGCTGACCCATCATGTTTGAAGTACAGTTGTCTATATGTACTTCGATACAATTGTCATGTTGCCAGGTTCTGATTCCCAAAACTCACAGGCATGACAACAGGAAAATTTCACGGCAAATTCAACCACTTTGTTAGTATATTTCTTCATAAGTATAGGTACTGTGATCCCATGCAACGGAAGTGTAATCTGTCTTCTTCCATATCCCGTCTCCAAAGCCATGCACTATAATTTCTTCGTCTTCCGCTGTCGACAATACATCGGCAGACGTACTAGCAAATGCTTTTCTTTCACGAGTGTGAATTTCCAGAAAATTTTCTTTTTTGTTGTCTATCAGCACGTGAAGGAGTTTTTTCTTGAGTGTTTCTTATCCATGACTGTTCACGAGGGAATTTTACAGAATAATAAACCACACACTGCAAGATCTCTTGGCTTGGAAAAATTTTAACTCGAGCTGAAAAATTATTGAGCGCGCGATCCGACCGATCCGCGCGCTCCGTATTTTAGGCACCTGCACGCCGTCGGCTAATTCCTTATAACTCGGCTAATTTGACAAATATTGCCTTCGAAATTCATACACACATTCTTAAGACCTTAAAAAATAAAATAACGTATAGAAAAAAATCTATTTTTTTTTTCGTTTACTTTATATTGCGCACAAATCGTAAATAATATCAGTAATAATACCTAATAATAAGTAATATTGTTGTATAATGTAAGGTAAGTTAAAACGCTACCAATTTGTTACTTGGTTACGCAATCGTCGTTCAATTGTTATAGAACGATTCAGGCGCGGCAGTGATAGTAGTTAAGCACAGTCGATACCGTTCCGTTTAAAAACACACATAATTAACATTAACCTATGAAATTGTTTCGGTAGTTTCGTTTTACTCGTTTTGTAACAAAAGGCGATCGCATGGGCTTACGAGTAAAACGCTTCGACGACGTCACGTGATGGTGAAACCCCATCATTTACGACTATTGGATAATTGCAAGAATCGAATGTCGGTAAGTATACAGAAGAAGAAGAAGAAGCTACCAACATGTCAATTAATCGATATAGCTTTCTTATAAATAGAAATGTTGCGGTTGAGGAATGGCAATATCAGTTTGCTGGTTGAGTTGTGGTGCAAAAGTGGTGCGAAAGTTCAAAAATGCAAATTTGTGTAAGTATCTATAGAAAAGGAAATACGATGTGCGAAAAACAATAATCACAAATAAAACAGCTTGTACAGTGAAAAGTGTTTAAAAGTTTATTCGTGATGAAGGATTTTTAACATTCAAAAGTGATACCAAACAAAATAATTGAAGTCTTTTAAACCAACTGTCATTATTATACACCGCTAGTGTTATTCTAATCATCTAATCATTGCAAAATGTATTCAACGATCTGAAATTTGGAATTAATTATATATCTAAAGTAACTAATTGAGAGGGTTCTGTAGGGAAAAGAATAAAACTTAAAAAATAAAGACCACCCTAATCTACAGTTTTCACCAGTTTCAATAGAAAACTTTTCAATTTATGTGATTGCAATTTATTTATTAATTGTAATGCAAAACTTACACTCTCTATAAAAAGGAGCTGTCACTCTGGGGTGGGATCTTTTTGGCAATACACGAAATCAGAATTAATTTCTCGTAAAAGCTGTTAGTTAATTAAGTTGGGAATTCAAATCTGCGTCTAAAATTGACATCCTATATAGTATTGGTACACAGTATCTCCGCAGATGAACAACTTTTTCAGATAGTAAATTTCGTACTGACAAAAAAGATTCATATACACTTATTTTTGTTCTTTATGAACTTAATTTAAATTATAAACTTAATTAGGAATTTAAAACCCCAGTCAATCGACATGAAACGTTTTCCTCACTTACTTAAAGAGAAAAAAATCTAAGCAATTTTATATAATTTCTTTCTGTTTCTTCATTTGTGTATTCAATTTGTTTGCTCTTTTGTATAGGGAACTCAAAAAGTATGAAATTGATACATTTACCGAAAAGAAAACTGTCAGTTTTTACATTTAAATTTAAAAGGTCTTAAAGAAAAGTTAATTTCATGTTCAAATGTCAAGTTTTAATGTTTTATCTCAAATCCCAGATATGACCGAAATCTGTTGAATTTTGGAATTAAGAAATAGAAAACGAAATATTAGTTTAATCGACATGGAATGTCACAAACTCTCAATTTTATTTTAATAGAATACAAAATATTAGAGAGTAAGAAAAAAATTATAAATAACATGCAGAATACGATATAGTGCTTATTTTGTAGAAATTTTGACGTTAAATTTACTTATTCCATGTTATTCAAATTATTTTACACTACGCAATTTATCACGCAAAATGTTCTACAACTTTATAAGCAATAAAAAATTTGCGTATAGTGCCATTAACAATAGTAAAACCGCTATTATACAGTGAGAACACAAAGTATTGAAACATGACAAAATCTCTAAATCGGTCAGTTAAAAAAAACTCGGTTTTGAATTATCAAAATATGTACACGTATTTATCGTAAACTAAATTTCCAACCTTCAATGGGTTTTGAATTAAGACGGAATTGACATATTTTTTAAATGACACTATTGGCTTAATAACAGCATATAATAGTATGATGGCCGTACATAGGAAAATTTTCTAGAAAAAGAAAGTTGGAAATTAGTGGTTACATTGTGTACTTTATACAGATTTTGAAGTTTCTGGGAGATTGAATTCAAATGGCATACATTTACTAATGTTCCTAAAATTACAGTTTTGACATTTAACCTCACTTTTCCGGATGTCTTACGTAATTTTGAGTTCGCATTCGTATTCAGGGCAAATAAAGTTTCGGAGTTCATTTTATATTCCATTTACAAGCTCCATGCTTCTCAAAGTTATCAATATTTGCAATTTCAATTATGGGCTTTAAGCCATATATTTTCTTCCGCCACCATTAAGACAATTAAGCTTTAAGCTTTGTATTCTTGTGAGACTAATCTGGCAACCCTGGCAGTAACTAAGAGTTCTTAGTAGTTTCTAACTAGTTTTCGAGTATGAAACATATCTGAAGAAACATATCTGGCAATAAACAACATATAAAAATCCTTTAAGCACTTAGGATATCGAATGGTTTTTATCTCGCACTGGTACTGTCCCAACAAAACTCAAATTGCCCCAGTGTCGCACGAAATACGAACACAGTACCGCACAAAGCGCGTTGTCGGTCAATTTTTAGAAAGTGGGCCGTAGACTTACAAAAACTCGCACGTGACAAATCGATTCCACTATTACCTAAACCGCTCGCTTATTTCGTTTTAATTTTACAGACAATTTTATCAGTACTGGTAATTTGGTGTACCGTGGCCAGCGGGAAACACCACAAGAAGAAGAACCAAGGCATCTTCGGATCTGTCACATCCCTATACGAAGATTTCGTACCCAAAATTTCGCACCATCTTCTGAAGTTCGCTGTCGACAAATTGTCCGACCATGAAGAAGAAGAAGAGGAAGAACACAGCGGTGGGGGACACTTTTTGGGGAATTTGGTTGGTGGTTTGGGTGGGGGGTTTGGTGGAGATAAGCAGAAGCATCAGAAGCATCACAAGCATCATCAGAAAGGCCAAAAGGGAGTTGTGTATAAACCAGTTTACGTTGGAGGAAATGATTATGGTGGTTATGATAATTTCTATCATATGCCAAGCTATGGTGGACCGTACCAAAATTATGAACCGATTCACAATAGTTACCAGCCTGATTATTCGTCTGGTTTGAATAATTTCAACCATTTCGACGACTACAACTTCCAGCATTATAAATGAACTTATTGTATCTCTAAATACCTCTAAATAAATTATATTTTATATTGATCTTAAAAGGACGGTTTTTGTTTATTTCTGGATATTCGTGTTAATTAGCTAATGTACTCACCTTGTTAACTATTGTATGAACTAATTTTAAAGTTTTACATCAATTTCTCTCTTAATACCTAAAGAAGTTACAATAAAAACAGCAAGGTATCAAGCATAAAATGTTCGTTTACACCAACATGTTGCTATAATAGGAAGAACAGATTTTGCAAGTACTAGTTCGATCTGGAGACAAACATGAACCTTTTCAACTTGCTTAAGTCGTTTTAGTTACTTTACCTCCAAGAACAGGAAAAAAACATAAAATTTAAAAATAAAGAAATTTGTGGCGGATTTCTTTACCTAGATTCAGTGATGTACTACAGAATATAAAATTAGTAAATAGGTAATAAAATACAGCGAAACAGTTTCTCTCAGTTTAAGGATTCTACCATAAGCTAAAAGATGTTATATTTTGGTACGAAGCATCTCGAGTTTGTGATGAGCTGTGACAGAAGTAATATGGTCACTTTTGCCATTTCTTCATCGCACAATTATCGCTTTTTTTTAGTGGAAAAGTTTTGTCAGAAAGGGCACTTAGATGAAAAAAAAAATCTATAATTGGGCTATTTGAACTGTATTTGAGAAACCCGAAAAATGAACAAGTATCTAATATTAATTTTTTTCATGACAAGAAATTGAATATTTAATATTCTAAGAAGTTGCACTGAATATTTCATCAATTTTGAACAATAGATAACGTCTTCACATGAATAAACATCCATGTCATATGAATTCTAAAGTTATCCAATTTTTTATCTTACAGAAGAAAACAAAAATACGTCTAAATGTTGTATTGGCATCAATATGGAAAATTGAAAACTTTGCTCGACGAAACAATTTCTTTTGCCGTGACTATTCTTGAAACATTTTACAAAAATGCAAAATTTTTGAACAAGTTTAAGATATATGAGCAAGGAATATTGTCGGAATATTTGTTTATAATTGTACATTTTAGGTCAATTTCTTTGCACGCAAGTATATACCGGGTGAACCGTATACCGGGTTCAATTTCGATCCTCACCATGGGGATCTCGCTTATTACTGGAGATAGAGCCTATGTTTAAATTTGGCAAAGTTTCGTACTTTTGTGCTAATCAATTATCTGAAAAGAAATTTAAGCTATTATTTTCCATTTTGAAGATATCCACAAAAAACTGAAATTTTAAGATATCGTTTTTAATTTTTTATTCAAAACCAAGTGTAGCTAGACATTTGAAACAAAAACATTCTGCAGGTACTTTTTAACAAGGAATGCACTGTCATTTTTTAATTTGAAATAACATCAAAGATGGCGGCGTAACCATGGCCAACTTTTGTTTTTCTTATGGGCGCCATATTTCATTTTGGCATTTTCCGATGCTCGTGTTTTTTCTCATTTCCGCAACGTATAACATGTTGCCATTCTTTTTTAAAATAATGGTGTAATAATCAAAAAACCTTCAGGTACCCAACTGGAGCTTGGTTACAGACCGCCGGAGTCGTTGCCAAGCAACACCAACAAAATGCACTTGGATCAAGCGGCGCCCTCAGCGTTAGGTTTGCCATTTAACCAAATTAACCTTAATTGTGGTTGATTGTGGATGTAAAATGCCGATTACCAATCACGAAAAGCGTGATAGAATTAAGAGTTTAATTGAATTTAGACATTGTCCGATTGTCGTGTCTTCTCATTTTCGAAATGTATAACATGTTGGCATTATTTTTTAAAACAATGGTTTAATAATAATAAAAAACACGTTCTTCTTTTTCTTGTTGTTTGTCGTGCTTATCAAGTAACCAACTGCAGCTTGGTTACAGACCGCCGGCGCCGGACTGTCCAAGAGTGCTTTGGATTTAAAACATTCAGATTGTAAAAGAAGCAAGTTTATACAACATAAAGATTATTTTTTAAGTAAATGTTCAAATTGGCCGCTATTTTCTTGAAGGCATAAAAGCGTGCCCGCTTTTCCACATGTTGTTATGCTCTTCTAACTGTTCTTCCCGGAATAGCATTGACACCATTTGTTATTCGATCCCACAGATCGTCGATATTTCTGCGAGTATCGTGATAAATTTTGTCGTTCACAGTTCCCCAAAGAACATAGTTCAGATGACTTAAACCAGGAGATCCACCACTCCACCATTACCAATCCATCGATTTGGAAATTGTTGATTTAAATAATTTCGTACAATTGCAAAGTTTGACTTGTGTGGGGTTTGTACGGTTTCAATATCATTGTTCGTGGTCTGCAAACACGTGTTTGCGGCAATTACAAATTAAGGGCTAATTCCCGCTTAGAAATCCAAGAATCGTCATTTATGTAAGAACCAGTAGTTGAAGCATTGCAAATCAATGTAATTTAACGTTTACCATTTCTAAAGTACCTCTTTGATTAGTTTCAACATTTCCATGAGGATTATAAGAATTGCAGGGTTTACTAAACGATCCATGGTCCGCTAAATTTCCGTCCAATGTTAGGAATATTGTACGATGCGACATTTCTAAGAGAACAATAATAAACCTTATTATATCACGCTTTTCGTTATTGGTAAACGGCATTTTACATCCACAATCAACCACAATTAAGGTTTATTTGGTTAAATGGCAAACCTAATGCTGAGGGCGCCGCTTGATGCAAGTGCATTTTGCTGGCGTTGCTTGGCAACGACTCTGGCGGCCTGTAACCAAGCTCCAGTTGGGTACCTGAAGGTTTTTTGATTATTACACCATTATTTAAAAAAATAATGGTAACATGTTATACATAGCGAAAATGAAAAAAAAAAAACACGAGCATCGGAAAAGGCCAAAATTCAATATGGCGCCCATAAGAAAAACAAAAGTTGGCCATGGTTACGCCGCCATCTTTGATGTTATTTCAAATTAAGAAATGACACCGCATTCCTTGTTAACAAGAACCTGTAGAATGTTTTTGCTTCAAATGTCTAGCAACATTTAGTTTTGAATAAAAAATTAAAAACGATATCTTAAAATTTCAGTTTTTTGTGGATATTTTCAAAATAAGAAATGATAGCTTAAATTTCTTTTCAGACAATTGATTAGCACAAAAATACGAAACTTTGCCAAATTTAAACATAGGCTCTATCTCCACTAATAAGCGAGATCCCCATGGTGAGGCTCGAATTTGAATCACCCGGTATAATCTGTATTACTAATAAATTTCTGTATCAGACCTAGACATTTAAATTTATCCACTATCTCGGCAATATTGTGTTATCGATGACTATTTCCGGAGTAGAATGTAAAAAATGTCTATTTCCCAAATATCATAACTTTCGTATTCAACACATTCAAACAACTTATTTTCTTCATACCAATATGATATCGATACTAGTTCAGAATTCAATGTCACGATTACATCAGGTAAGTGGTCTCCTGCAATTGATATTAGTGTATCGTCTGCACAAGGGTGCACATCACAAGATTTAACTAACGAAGCAACAGTTATTTATGTACAAATTAAAAAAAAAAAAGAGGTCCCAGAGCAGAACCTTGCGGCACCCCATAGTGTTTATTAATTCACTTGACTCATTTCCTCCTAATCATTTATCTCCTGTTTGTTAAATAGTTTTCAAACCATTTCAGTTCAGATTTGGAGCTATTATAACACTATTTTGCTAACAATGACAGGTAGCTACTAGACTATATCTCCACTTACTTGTTGATTTACAATCTCCTTCCTCAAATATTGCTGTAAGAGCGTCACGCAAACTGATAAATTGTGATCCGTTTCCTGTAAAAAATAAAGCATAAATTGTAGATAGCTGTATCACTAAAAATAGTTATGTTAGATGAGTTTTCACAATAACAACTACCCACTTTTAGTTTGTCCAGGAGGACGTGTAGTTTTTCTTGAATCGTTGCCATTTCCACCACTGGGGCGACTATAGAGATGACTGTTTGTTGTCGCGTGTCATCCCCTTATTGATTATCCCCGTTGAAATTAGCCGAATAACCATAATCATGCGATCTTTGATCAAACATGTCCCAAAGTTTTCGAACTTTTAACCGTTATGCGCGCGAATATCTGACAGATCGTCAATACTCTGTTCGCGATGATTCGCTCTTGTAATTTTCAACGATTGGTATATCGAAAAAAAAATATCCCATCGATTTTGACTTTTTGGTATTCTTATAGTTTATGACGAGCTGAATCGAATGGTGTTGGTTTTATTAAGATTGAACTTTTATCTAATCTTATTTTCTGCTATTTAGTTACAATATTTGATAATCCGAACAATTTGATTATCCGAATTGCCCTCGGTCCAAATTAGTTCGGATTATCGACGATCTACTGTACTTCGCACCCTTTTTGCACTGCTCAGCTGTTTTCTCAAATATAGTGGGTGTTAAAAATAGGTGTTAAATATATATAAAGCATACTGAACTTTTGATATCGAACTCATGTCCACACACCTGACACCGTTTAGGTACTGCATAGAGCCTTAATATATTATAGAATATATAAATAATTTGTATGTAAAACTTTATTTGTTTAACGTCTCTAAAAGCAATTTAAGATAACCCAGTTTGGCCAAAACTGGTATCAAAATTACTAAACAGTTCTCATTAACTCCTTTCAAAGACGATAAATAATAAAATGATAAAAAAGTCGATAAAATGATAAAAAAGTCACACAAATGTTATTTGGTTTTAAAAGTGCCGTCGTGTGATACATGGCACTATTTTTCCTATGCTGTTTGTAAAATTGGTTCAATCTTCCGACTCTCTCCAACGTTCAAACAATACATTTCCGGACAAGAGTTCATTCAAAAATTTGTCTACTATGATTATACAGACCATTCATACAGCTTATATATATAAATAAACAATTATTATTAACTAGTTGACTTAGTATTGTCGCCTTTTAAGTGTTTATGTGTAATAGTAATGATAGCAATTTTGAATTTCGTTGTCGATGATCGTTATCACGGAATTTTAAAATTTGTCAACTTTCCTTTATATTTAATCATTGTTTTCCGTTTATGTTGTTACATTTGAAAATATTTTTTTATTGTTTACCAATTTGTTATTAAGCCTTTTTATCGGATGCTCGATTGACACGACTATAGAATAAAATTATATTATATATAATTTATGGTATTTCTTTATATTTTTATTATTTTCATGTTTGTTGTGTCTCAATTTTAGAATCCTAGCAAATAAATACCAATATGTCTCTATCAATGCCATTTAGAACAAATAAAACAACGAAAACACTACAAAATAATTAATAGTATAGTCATTCACACTACGTCACCTTATATTACTGAAAAAATCTTGCCCCCCCCCCCTGGAACATTTTGTAACGGCGCCCATGGTTCTATAATATGTACTTTTGTCGTTAAAATTTAAATATTTTTTGATTTAAAACACAAACACACAAATTGCAAACATTTCACAAGAAGTTGTCAAACAAAATTGTCAAAACTTTGATATGTATTCAGGCCACATCAAAAAACGACACTCAAATTAAAAATTTTGTGTATTGAGTAGATACTCAATACTGTAGATACTCAGTACTTGAGAACTTGAGTAGATACTCAATACTCACTGATAAAAATGAGTGTTGAGTATTTACTCAGCGATCAAAATTACAAAATTTGAAATTTAAAAAATACTCATGTGTACAATTTGCCCTACTCTGTCTTCAGGCCGGTTGGTGGGTCAAAACCTGTTTTTGAAATTAGTTTTTGTGTCTGCCAGCAAATCGGTCAGTCTAGTATACAGTGCGTTTGAATTCCCACACCACAAAAAAAACTAAAATAGAACTGGCCAAATGTGTACCATGCGTCATTACAATAGTTATTATAGAACAATTATCATCGTCAGTCCGATATTTAGTGAACAAAAAAGGTGAGGATTTGAATTTTTCACATGTTGTGGGTTTATGTGATTACTGTGAAAAATTATTGATAAATAACTCGACGGTAATACCATGGAAAAATATTAAAGGAACATTTATTTTTGTATTTGCAGATGAGCCAAACTTCGATGTTGTGCATTCTAATCCTGAGCATTCCTATATTAACTGAAACTATATCATCTGTAACGACAGGGCCCATATTTCAAGTATGCAGGAGGTACATATCAGCGCTTCATTTAGAAATATGTCTTTCAACAAACAATACCTCAGGTAAATATCGGGTTGTTTTGCCCCTAAAAGCAATTATACCTAGCCTTCTAATCATAAGTGTTGACCCATGAGATTATACCTTGAATTGCCGCTAATCGTCGTAATTTTTATGCAATTATAATTATAGGATTATACACATTGTTTCCATCTGTACTACCTACTTCTTATATAGTTACCAGAAATAATCCAGGACGCCATACATGACCAACAATCTCCACCATTCAGCGATTTGTTGTTGTTGTTATTTCGTCTAATTATTACACTACATATCAGTTATTTTCGTAAACAACTAAAATTTCTGCATACCAGGCATATATAGTTAGGTCACCATTTTTCCGACGTTTGTGATTCGGTAGTCTTTTTTGTCTCTTTGAGTGTGTTGTGTAATTAATAATTATGACCAATCTGTGCTTGCATGCCATTGATTTTAAATGCTATTTAAATACATTTTATCGCGTCATATTTCAAATACTGTGACGAGTTGAGGTCGAATTTTATCTGTCCATTATATAAATAGTTTTATATTTATTGATTTTGCGATTAAAAATTTTATTGCATCCATTTTATATTTATATTTTTGTCACACAAAAGTTGACTGCATTAATTATTAAAATACTTTGTATTTACTGCCTCTAGCTACCCCTCAATCTTCTCGGTACATTATGATTCATCCTGTATATATTCTCTGTTATATACAATATTCCCTGTTTATTATACAGGTGTCCCACTCTTTCTCACAAAATGTTTTTGTTTAGAAAATGAATGTCATTTGAAGTTAAAAGCTTCACATTGATTTTCGATTCGTTAAAAGACTGCAACTGCTTTCAACATTAATAAATCAAAGCCAAACAAAAAAGGAAATACATATCAAACAATATCAAAACAAAAAAGAGCTCTAGAAATACCCCAATACCATATAAGAAAGTAAATAAATAAAAGAAAAATAAGCAAATGAATGATATAAACAAATATATCCATATATGAAACCGTTTATCATTTGTTTTTTAGAAATCAACTATCTCTGTTTTTCAATTTCTTGTAAAGTTGCAACCGTTTGCAATATTAAGAAAACAAATAAGAAAACCATAAAAAATCGATATCAAACAATCAGAAAACGAAGATAGAATGGACACAAATGATAGCCATTACAAAAATAAGTATGTAAATAAAATAAAGTAAAAACAATAATAGATTCTAAAAAAAAATCTGCGTAAAATATATCCAATGGACTGTTTTTACTTTATCATATGTGCAATGGCACATATGCAGCTAAACTATTAATTTTACCAAAAAATGTCATAGACATAAATTATACAAAATTTCCTTCGCTTTAATTTATAATTTAACTAGTTTGACGATATTATAGAAATGGCGGCTCACTTGTAAAAACATTGAAAAATGACAAGAGTATAACCTCAGTTCCTTTGGAGCCTTTTGAACAAAACTTCTTTCAGCCCTAACTAAGTTTACTCATTAAACTTCTAAATATGAAGTTTCGCCCAGATACCTTCAGCAGTTTCTCTGGAATCGTCGCCACAAAAAAACGGATACACACACATACATTTTTTTACCTTGGTCAAAAATTGTGAGGATACCCAAAAAACAATACTTTGTCATACCGCGTATGATAAAATAAACAGTGTAATCAGTTTAAAATTTAAATAAGTTCGAATCAACAAAAAACACAAATCTTATATTTTTTAACAACTCTTTATTTTTTGAATTACAAATAATTATCACAAAACAATAAATTAGCACCCACCAAAACGTACAAAATTATTTATCGCAAACAAAATATGCACACTTACATCTTAAAATTATAACTTATTAATAGGCAAAAGCAAATACTTCGTAAATTAACCCCAAGCTTGACTCTTACAATAATGCAGTACGAGTTTGCCTTCCGAGCTGTAACAGTCGTACAAATTCCTCACAATTTGATCAGGCGATGGCGCAAAAGTCTGGTTTACGTACAAAAACTAAAAATATACAATCTATTGAAAACAACTTAAAAACAAAAGTTAAAAAGTTTACCAATCGCTCTTGTGGTTCTAACTTCATGTATTTCTTCATAAAATCCATAATCCAACCAATCGGTTTATCCGCTTCAACAGCCCACTTTTTCTTCTTCATTATAGGGGCATTCCCAGTCGGTTTTAGCAATATATCAACTACAAAAAGCAAAATAATTAATAGATAAATAATAAGAAGAAAAGATAACAATTCACCTTTTTGTTTAGTACCCTTTGTATCATTTTCTATTGATACATTTCGTTCGAGAACAGAAGCTAAAGAATCAGGACAGTTATCGTCAATAATTTTAATTTCTTCACTCATTTTCTACGAATGTTATTGTAGAGAAACAACACATACAAACTGACATAACCTATAAAGGGGGTTTTGACAAACAGTGCAGCCAATCGTTAAAAATTAAATTTGAAAACGTCAAGTTATGTATAAAAATTGATAACTTTTGGGGTTTTCAATATAATTTTAAATTATGTTAAGAGGAAGGATTGCCTTGATCGGTTGATTGCAACAAAATTCATTAAATCGAGATTTTATTATTTAGTTTTTGAGTACATCTTTATATCATGATTTATATGGTGGGGAAAGGGAAAAATGCAGAGGAAGCGGTTATCTCATTCGCATCCTTGGACACTCTTGAACAATGGTGTTAGTTTGAACAATGGTTTAGTAGGCGGTGTTGTTTATATTTTGATTTATATTGCTGTGGAGTAGAAAAATAATAGATCAAAGGGTGTTTGCTTATCTAGTGTTTCCCAAATTGCGTATCACCGAATCGGATGCAGTGTGAAGTAAGCCACTTCAAGATCTGAAGTGAAATAGGTTATGTTTTGATCTCCTATACGCTCTAAACTTCAAAAATCGGTCCCACAATACTATACCCGATGAAGATGGAAGCTATAAACCGTTTTCGAAAAAAAATCATGTTCCTCCTGTTTTTCGCGGGACTATTCTCGCTATTTATCTTGTACAAACTGCACGAAATACAGATAGGTAGCATAGCTAGAAGTAGAGTACAATTTGGTTTCCTATACCCGTATAATTTATCCGCAGATTTGAAAGATTTGCACTGCAATCAGGTATTAGAACAGAACAAAGACCTGCTGGAAACGACGCATAAACAATTGACGTTAATGGAACGTCTGTATAAAGAGAATACCGACCCTAACGTTCCCGTGATCTATGCCATAACCCCGACTTATTACCGACACGTGCAGAAAGCAGAACTCACCCGCCTATCGCAAACGTTACGATTAGTCAGTCACTTTCATTGGATTGTCGTCGAAGATTCCGAAGTTAAAACTGATTTAGTTACTAATTTGTTGAATGAATCGCATCTCGTTTACACGCATCTAATAGCAAAGACGCCCCCGTTCGAGAAATTGAAAGACAAGGTGAGTGCCGGGTTGGTTTTTGTTTTTTTAGGGTGTTACGATTTGTTTTTAGGACCCTCGATGGAAGAAACATCGCGGGATCGAGCAGAGAAACGCAGGTTTGAAGTGGATTCGGGAGAATTTGGTGTGCAATAAGGACAAAGGGGTTGTCTATTTCATGGACGACGATAATACGTATAGCGTTAAATTATTCGAGGAGGTATGTTCGAGTTCTGATTTGATATTCGTAATTTTAAGGCGTTGTTATACATTTGAGTTTTGCGTTATGAAAATTTATTCGAAGATGATGAATGTTTATATAAATGATGTTTATTCAGATTCGTGAAGGTTATCGTATTTTTTTTTTATAATTGGTGATGTCATGGCCTCTTAACTTGTCCTGTTGTTAATTATAGTATTTTACGTGGTATCATTGTCAGTTGTATGTAATTTATCACTAGATATATCAATAAAACCTCGCAACATATTGATATTGAGATTTTGATCTAGTTAATAATTTTAATCTGAAATCACGTCATCTGGATTTTATACAAATCCCTTGAAACTGCGTACAATAAATGATAATAACTTTGTTATAATCATTAGCATATTCGAATTTTTAAAATCTTTTAACAATTAACTATTTTTTTGATAGTAATCTGACTTAATTACTATGAAAACGTGTAGGCAAAAATTAGGTTTTCTAACTGTACATAATGAGGTGCAATAATGTTTTTTTTTATTGGACAAATATTTTTTGTTTTGGTCAAATACTTTATAAAATGCTTACATTTTAATTTATACATTGCACATATAATTTGTACTGTTTAAAATATTCTATTCTGTTGCACACTTTTTTGAGTATAAAAAACGCACAAAAAACTAAATTTGTATTTGAAAAAATGCATTCATATCACTTGATATGTTATATAATAAGGGTTACTTTGAAAGAACCAATTTAGGTAAACTTTGATCTTTCAATAACTTTTGTAATAATCCTTTAACGATTTTCATTCTTTTGTAAATAAATTCACGAAGATTAATAAAACATACCTTTAAAAATCGAATAACAAATGTTACAGCTGATTTTGTGTAAGTTAAAATTGGTCAAATACTACTTGTTACAATTTATTTTTTAGAAGAATATTATCAAAAATAGAACAATAACTTCCAATCCACACACACACAATTAATTTTACACATCTCCGTCAAATTTCAGATGCGTAAAATCAAGAAAGTTGGAATTTGGCCAGTTGGCCTCGCCGGGGGCCTAAACGCAGAAGCTCCGATAGTCGACAAACGAACTGGTAAAGTCACGGGCTATAGGAGCGGTTGGAAACCAGACAGGCCGTTTGCAATCGACATGGCAGGCTTTGCGCTCAATATTGACTTAATTCTCACCAACGCCAACGCAAAATTTGCATACACGATGGCTAAGGGCTTCCAGGAGAGCGAATTCTTGACGTACTTCATCAAAAAGGAAGATCTCGAACCGCTGGCCGATAACTGCACCAAGGTATACGTTTGGCACACGAGAACTGAGAATCCCAAGATTAACGGAGTCATTCCTGGTTTGGAGGTTTAGGTTTTTAAGCGTTAGTTGAGTTTGGGTGATTCGTGAAGTTAAAGGTTTGGTCGCATGGCGTGAGAATTTCATAGAGAGATGATGGGAAAAGTTTTACGATAGCTGTATTTATTTCTTTTCGCGTTATGTTTTAGGCAATTTGAAGAACGCATCAAGGTATTGCAATGGGATGTGATAAACTTGATGCGTTTCTTTAGAATGTACTGAAAAACTAATTTAAATAAGGAAAAGGTTAAAGTAGTAAACATTAAACTGTTGCAAGTGGCACAGGTCAATATTTTCCGATCTTTTTCTTGGAGGAAAAGAGCATTTTGGTAGGTGTTCCTCAGTAGATTACAAACCTGTTAACTAAGGTTTCCATCAGATCACATTTTCTTGAAAAAGAAAATCATCAGGAATGTCAAAAAATCACTATTTTGAGTTCAAGGCTAATTTCAGTCTACTTAGAGAATTCTGCTGGGTACAATATTTATGCCAAATATTCGTCTTTTTATTAGTGCGTACTAAACATCAATCGAGAAGTCCAGTATTTTCAAACTGGCACCTCTTCATTAATTACATTTATTTTTTATAATTTTAATTAAAGTAAATAAACAATTTTATAATTATATAAGGGTGTATTACCCATGTATCACCCATTAATTTTAAGATTTTAACAATTAATTAAGATATTAATGTTAATATAATGAAAGTCACAACACAGCCTGTATATATAAATGAAAAATCGGATGTAGCCAGGCACATGACTTCATGAGATTCTTTGACATTAGGTATTGCCAAAACATCAGCGTTTGACACTACCTACTGTCATTGGAATGAAAATATCTGTCAAATCCTGGCCAGCTAGTTTTATATTACTACAGACATGACCGATCTCAATCAATTAGAATTTGCTCATGCAGCTAAACTATTAATATTTTCAAAAAACGTCATTGACATAAATTATGCAAAATTTCCTCTACTTCAATTTATTATCTAATTATTTTGACGAAATTACAGATATGGTGGCTCATTTGCATAATCCTTTAAAAATGCTTAAACATCACGTTTCTTTGAACCCTTTTGAACAAAAACCTTTTCAGCTCTAAGTTTAGTCATGTAACTTCTAAATATGAAGATGCATCCCGATACCTTCAGTAGTTTCTCCGGAATCGTCGCCACAAAAACTTGGGCAAAAATGTTCAGGGGACCCAAAAAGAAAATAGTTAAATAATAAGTTAAAGTAGAGGAAATTCTATTTGATCAAGATCGTGTCTACAGTAAAACTAGTTAGCCAGGATTTGACAGATATTGTCATTCTAATGATAGTAGGTAGTGCCAAACGCTGATGTTTTGACAATTCTCGCTAACTAGTTTTATTTTAATACAGACACGACTGATATCGATCAAATAGAACCTCATGCAGCTAAACTATTAATTTTATATGTAGTATGATAAAGTCATGTGCCTGGCCACATCAGATTTTTTCTACCTTGGTCAAAAATATTTGTTTTGTATACAAAGTTAATTTTTACCTTTGACAGCAACCACAAACTATTTTGAATTATGAAATATTGTAGATAATTTAAACAGACCGCTTGAAAAAAAATGTAAATAACTAAGCACCCTAATGTGACGTAGTAGAATCATTTAAGTAGACTAAAATTAACGCTTAAAACTTGAACATGATATGATTTACAGGAAACATATATATCTTTGAAATCGTTTTGAATTGAAATAATTATATTTATATTAGCAGAATGATATTTACTTAACTTTCGATTATATAGTTTACTTTCATAATATAAGTAAATATTATGAATTTTCCATGTATTTTTTTGCGGGATTCTTGCCATGCAACCATGACTTCTAACATATCGACAAATTTTGTGATTCTGGTCAAGAAAAAAAAGATTTTTAAGTTTTACTTACTCATTTAATTTTAATTTATTAGTTAGAAGCACAAAACCCGATATATATTTCTTAAATGTGATACTAGAACAAGTGTACTTTCTATTTTGTTTCCTTCTACTTTATTTACGCTTTACTTTAAAAAATCCTAAGACTAACAAGACATTGTCTGGAAATCAAAGCTGGGAATGTATATTTATTTATTTTTTATCAAAGTATGTTTTATTTTAATTGTACAGTATACCTTGGTGGTAATTATTAAACTCTGTGTTATGCAGAGTGTTGTGCAAATCATTCCATATTAGATTGTATGTTTTATTTTCTAACACCAAGAAATTAAAATAAATAACCTAAGTATAATTTATTGTAGTCGTACTATAAGATATTGTAGGAACTAAGAACAAACAGAGTTGTATAAAATAAGGGTATTAAAACACTATAGAATAAAGAAAAATTTGAATAAATAATGATCAAGTTTTCGATGTTATTACTTCAAAGTTTTCCTAACAACTTTGTGAAGAATGTATTTGAATTTATGGTATAAATGGTTCAGTATAGGCAAGAATGTTTGTATGTTACCAATTATATAGTAGTAATAATTATGTATATATATTTATAATACATATCTGTATGTATACCTACTCAATTTCGGGTCAGTTGTTTCCTTTAGAATACTTCACAAAATGTAGGAAATGCAACTTTTTACTCAAGTATAAAATGATAGACAGGTTGTTTGTCAACTTTTGTCTCCAAAAGTTGAAAACGGCGGATTGTATACATAAAAATGTAGCTCAATAAATAATGATATTACTTCTTACACGAGATCTGCACATAAATTGTACAAACCTTTGCAACAATCATGTCAGCTCATTAAACATTGTAGTTTGTTAGCTTTATTAGGGTATTCTTTTGTGTATCAGTAGCTACCATGTTGCCTGTGTAGATAAAACTACTTCAGGCTAATAAAACGATGAAAATATTGTAAGATAATAAATATTTTACCGAACCAACGTGTTTTATTTAAAAGGAAAAGACCAGTTTTAACCTAACAAGTTTATTAACTCATTTAATAAATACAATAATTACTTAACCTAATAACGTTTCGAAACTAGAATCTTAAGGCCAATGTCATAATTATAGCCCTTAGGTACACAGATGAACAATTAACTATCAAAAAAAGTACTATAAAATACACTGACTGGCAAAATCAAAGGAATGCTTCAAACCAATTCAGCTAAACTTTAATACTCAATAACTTTGGAAGTCTTTGACCATTTTTTTAAAATTTGTTTTGGACATTGTAATGTTAAAAATTCTTAATATTTTGTTTCTTAATTCATTCATCCTTAATTCGTCGTTCATTCATTATTCAAATCCGATATTCGAAAGAAATAACAAATAAAATGTTAAGAATTGATGTGGCTTTCTAACAAAATACCTCAGAACTTACCAGAGTTCCTCATTTATTCCACATGTGTCCAAATTATATGCGCAATACCAATTGGTACACTTAAATAAATAAATGTGCAATACAATCATTACCTCTATAAAAATATAAGGAGCCGCTTAAAAAAGTTATTGACCATTGAAGTCTAGACAAACATAAGATAAGCGTTCATTTAATTGTGTCAGTCAGCGTAAAATAACGAGAACAGTAGAATAAAATTGGTCCAAAGTTTTACCAACTGTAAAAAGATTAGGCGAAAAATTCGCACTTGCTAGACATTTCGTACTCGATTTCCTCGTTGGTGTACATGTCGATCATCTTTTGGATGTCGTGCGAGAGCATTTCCAGCTGCTTATCGTGCTTGATCTTCAACTTTTCCTTCTCCTTAGCTTGCTTCACCAGTTTATTCTTGCGTTCGTCAATGAACCTCTTCGTGTTGTTCTGTTGCTTTTCCTTTAGCCTTCTCTCTTTCTCTTGTTTTGATTTTAACGTTTTATCACTGCTTATCTATAGGAAAAAGAACACATTTAATATTGTCACAACTTGCTAAATTTGTATACTGATAAAATTACTCAATAACTAGAAAGTTCATTCAAAACAATTTTGAAGCCACATTGTAAATTCACACCCAAATTCTTGTAAAATCACAGTGTGAACATACAAGGACAATGTAAAAACACTATTTTAATGTAAAATTACACTGATTCTCATAGAGCAAAGAAAGGAATAGTTTCTTCTGTAAAATCGCATCAAAATGTTTCTCTGTGTTCGAATTAATTTTCAATAAATCGCAAAATTACCTCTTTTGATGTCTCGACTGATATCTTAGCTTGCCTGGCGTTCATCTCCTTCAAATCTCTCTCGTGCCTGGCTTCGAGTTGCTTCATTTGTCCGGCCTGCATGATCTCCATATGCTTTTTAAGAGTTTCCCGTTGGTCGTCCAGCTGAGCCCGCAGAAATTTCCACTCCTCTTTACGATGCCGTTCCATCAACTCGCTCCACTGCAGCGTCTGTTCCGTGACCAGCTTACGAACAGCCGGGTCATTTGCTAGATCCGCTTTGCTGGAAAAATCCATGATTACAATAAAACTTTTTAACTTATTATTAATTATTATTATAAAGTTTATTATTATTATTAAAACTGAATGACTTATTCTATACTTTGTTTGCTTAAAAGACAAACAAAGTATATAGTCATTAAAACCACAGAAATATAAATTCTACAGTTAAAAATATAACAAAAATTCCTAAACTTGTCTGAGAGTTTGGGACGTTTACTAATCATTCATAAAAAAACTCAATATTTACTTTTTTCCTTTGATGACTTTATCTATAGCACTGCATTGTAATTTTTGCATAGCACTCTTCTCTTTAATCTGCTTCTTCTTCAGAGTATCGTATTCCTTTTGTTGTTTCTTTGTCGTTTTTTGGAACCCTTTATCCTGTCGGATGCATTCGATTGTAATCGGGTCAAACACCAGTGGTTCTTCTTTCTTTTCTTCCTTTTTCTCTACTTTTTCTCCCTTACTATCCGTAACCTAAAAATATTTAAAAACATTAATGATTTTTGTCTGGAGTTAACCCGTTTTTAGTTTTTACCTCGATTCCCATGGATGACATCTGCTCATTCTGCTTCTGCTGGGCCCCCATGAAGCCCCTGGGGTCGCTCAACGCAGCCATAAAGTCCTCAAAACCATCGGGAACGTAAATTTTCAACTCGATGTTACAGAATAACATCGGCAGAGACATCGGGAAGTTAGCTTCCGTTCTTAAGGAGATGTGACGGAAACCAGCTTGAAGGCCGTCCAGAGGTAGAATACGCTGACCCAATAACCTTCCTAGAAAAACAAAGAAAAATAGTTAGTGTATTGTATACTATATATATTAGTTTTATGCAATATAAATTGTTACAATTTTTTCAATTATTCTCTAAAATAGTATTATGTGTCATGGCTGGTTATCATATATTCTTCATTTAAAGACAACAAAAAAACATGTAGAAATTGTCAAATTACAATTTTGGGTAAATTGTGACAGACCGTTTTTAACATACCATTTTCATCGTAAACACCAAACCGCAACACTGCTAAGTCCGGCAGTACGACTTTTCTGAATAGGAACGGCTCCTCGTTATAGACTGGATTTAGTCCATTTGCTGGGACCATCCTGGTACGAAATTCTTTCCTTATCGTGTCTGTTGGTAACCCATACATATCCACTTCAACATAAGTGCCAACCTGTGAGCGCAAATAAAAAAAAACTTACTTTCTAAACTATTAATATAAGTTTTGTAAAGAATTTGTTTACAAAATTGATAAGAAAGATTTCAACATGTAGAGATATGTGCAGAAGGAATTAAAAAACAAAAAACATCACCTTTTTATCGGACAAAAACTGTCCAGCGATGACCCTCACTGAGCATTGGGCTGCAATAACACCATCTACAGGACTCTCTGCAAAAGGGTCAAAAGTTCTATCCATTCGCCTCATGAAATCCGGCTTCAGAAGGTAACCGCAGTTTCCGTTATATTCAAATTTTCCTTGGTTCAGTTGCATAGGCAGATCAGAAGTTTGGAAGTTCAACGAGACCATCTGACAACCGGCATTCCAGAATACCTAAACAGAATTTAAACGATAAAATATTGAGTTTTTATATTTATTATTATTATTGAATACCTGGGGCATGTAATTTGACGAGTTCGCCCTTGTTCCGCTGGGGTAAATCCTCGACATCTGTCGTTTGTTATAGTTCACAAAGTCGATGGCCTGAGTCTTCAGATAATTTAAGCCAACGGGCTCAGAAAAACTTGACATGTTATGGTGAATATTCTTTTCTAGAAAAAGACAATATGTTGGATTTTTTTGTGGAAATTATAACTAAATCAGAAGTTTGATAATGTAGTAGTGATTACGTAAGACTTTCTCTAAACATATCAACAGAAAATATAATTTAAATTACTCATATAAAAATTCCAAAAATGTGGAAATTTACCGTCAGCATAATCAAAAGACTGGAATTTGACGGGTTGCGCGTAGTTTACCATCGAACTAAGCCAAGGGTGCACATTTGTAGTCGAGCCGGTATAATTTATGGGTGGGGGAATATCTCCAGGGTCCCCCGCGTCTGCGGCAGGCGTCTTAAAATAAAAAGTAATGAAAAGATTTAAAAAAATAAATATAAAAAAAGAAATTACCTCTGGAATTTCGAGAGGAATTGGTCTATCTCCCGCACTAGCGTCTTCCTTATCTTCATCCTCGATGACGAATTGACCCTGCCTGAATAACTCCAGTTCCTGTTTCTCAACTTCTGGTTTTAACCTGAAAGTTGATTAGTGTGCTTATTTTATTATTTTTTTTAATCAGACGAAAAGAATTGAAAGGGTTTGACAATAAAGATATTACAAAGAATGAAGAGGTTTTTAATTATTAGTTTCCTTTGCAAACCTTTTATTTTTTATGAGGATCTTCCGTTTGAGCAGGCAAGGAGGTGGCAAGGGGGCCCCCGGATCCAGGGGGTAGTCGTCGAGGGGCTCCTTCAGAAGCAGGTCCCCTAAAATCTCGTCGCAATATCTGGCAAGCTTGTACTGCTGCGTCTTGCAGCAGTGGTTCTCAAACGAAAGAATTACCGGATAGTCAGAAGTTACAAAAGCAGTGTCACGTATCGCGTAAATCACATCTTTGAAGAGAATATCGGTGCACATTGCCATGCCGTGTGTGATAATCGGCTCCTCATCTTCACCCCTACCTGTACACATCAAGAAATTAGTTTTAAAAAATAAAAAAATTAAATAAAAAAAATGTCCAAGGCTGGATTCGAACGTTGTCCGAAAAATCGCCGGTCAAAAAAGAAAATTTAAAGAATACGTACCATCCCAGCAATCTAGCTCAACGCATCGACACCCTGCTAAGAGCACCTGCCTGTACATCTCAACGGAAGATTTCCCACCAAACTGCCTGCCGATCAAGTAGGTATTATGACTAGAATTTATATAGTAAGCGCACAACGGCAGATCCATTTCCATGTAGATGTCAAGACGATCCAAAAAGACTGGGGCATTCTCATCTGACATAAGGTATCTAAATAAAACGCAGGATGATAAGAAAAACCAGAAACAAAGACTTGAATTCATTGTAACATACAAAAATAAAAAATTTGGTTATTTTATTTACCGAATAAGTCCGTCTTTGGTCAACCGATTCTGTTGCTTGGCCTCCTCTTCCTGTTCGTATGTCTCGATGATCTCGATGGCACGTTTTACCTCGTACAGTGGGTACAAGATTTCATTAAGGCGGGGATCACGTTGCTTCTCGTTTAGGAAATTGACAAATTGGTCAATGTTTATGAAGTCTTTTCCTTGGGCGCTGTCAAAACGTTAAAAAATATTGTGCTTACACTACAGAAGTAAAACTTATTTATACTAAGAAAAGGGTATAGGTGAATCTTTCACACAAAATATATTCAAGAATAGGATTTACGCAAGTCCATTTAATATATTTACTGCTATAAGGCTTTTCTTGACACACAATATTTGAAATTATGGATGACAAAAAACTTCAGCTAGTCTTGCAAATATCATAGAAACAGAGAATTACGGGTCAATTACTTTAGAATGATAATGGAATATCGCCCTTTCCTTCTTTCAAATGGAATACCATGTATATTTTAAAAAATTTTATACAAAGATTAATTCCAAGAATATTTGAGTGTTCATTTTATTATGTAAACTTGGAAGCCTTTTTTTGCAATAGAACACCTTGTATATTTTTTATTTTATCATACGCAGTATGATAAATTATACGTAGTCTGATAAATTATTGTGGTACAAAAAAATGTCTGTGCGCGTGTGTGTGTAATCGCTTTTGTGGCGACGATTCTGGAGAAACTACTAAAGGTATCGGGACGAAACTTCATATTTAGAAGTTTCATGACCAAACTTAGAGCTGAAAAGCTTTTTGTTCAAAACGGTCCAAAGGTACTGGACGTTTACTCGGTTGTTTACTAGACATTTTTCAAGAATTATGCAAGTGAACCGCTATTTCTGTAATTTCGTCAAAATGGTTAGGAAATTTTGTATAATTTATGTCTATGACATTTTTTGGTAAAATTGATTAAATTAACTGCATGACCAAATTGTATTTGATTGAGATCGGTCGTGTATGCATTCATATAAAACTAGTTACCCAGGATTTGACAAATATTTTCATTCTAATGACAGTAGTTAGTGTCAAATGCTGATGTTTTGAAAAAATACTACTGTCAATACATCGATATATCTGTCAACTCCTGGCTAACTAATTTTATTTTAATGCAGACATGATTGATCTTGATCAAATAGAATCTCATGCAGCTAAACTATTAATTTTATATATAGTATGATATCATGTGCCGGGCCACATCAGATTTTTATTCATAGATGAATTCCAAGAATTTTTTATAGGAATACTTTTTAAAAATTGCATCATTTTTGAGTTATAATTATTAATCTAAATTAGTCACAATTACCGAAACTTGTAATTAATTTTCCAACCGTTCATAAAGTTTTTTGGGTTTAAACAAGCTCACGTTACATATAGTATTACTATACAGAGTGTTCATTTCATTATGTAAATTTGGTAACCTTTTTTTCCATTACAACACCTTGTATATTCTTCATTTTTCAAGATTATTAAATAAGAATTTATTGTAAGAATAATTTTTTCATTAAAAGCTTCATTTTTTAGTTATAATCTTAACTCATAAACTTTTAACCAAATGGATAAAAAATAAAAAAAATAAGAAAAATAACAAAATAATTAAAATAAGTGTTAAATTAAAATAAATGTGTATGTGGGAAAATATTCTTAATTTGTAGTTCAGGGGTTATGACAAATTGCTTATAACTCAAAAATGATCCATTAAAAAAATGGTTCTTTCAAGAAATTCTTAGGTTCAATATTAAAATAGAATAAAAATATAAAAATATATAGGGTGTTCCATAATAAAATAAATGTATATTTAAACGATAGCTTGTTTTAACCAAAAAACTTTTTTGTTTGAAATTTTTTTCGAAATTGTGTAAATTGAACCATTTAATAAAAATATGATTCCTACAAAAAGTTTATGGAATTAATCTAAGAATTAAAAAATGTAAAAATATACAGAGTGTTCTATTTAAAACAAGGAAGGGTTACCAAATTTCCAGACTAAAATGAACATTAAAAATATATTTAAACAATAGCATGTTTAAAACCAAACTATTTTTGTTGCACAAACTTTTTGAAGGTGTTTACAGTTGGAGAATTATTTAGGTGTTCTGGTAATTTGGAACACATGACTATTTTTCGGTAATTTCAACATTTTCTTGTGTATCAAATTTGTTTCACATTTTGTGACAATTTTTGGAAATGTTGCTATTAATTTTGTCTAATATACCATTTATTTAAACCGTTGCAAAAACAAAACCATTTTTAAAAATAAACTTTTGCAAAACTTGCATTCTCATGCGATGAATTCAAACTTACATTGCTTAGAACACATGAAATCGATACTATACTAAAAACTACTAACATTTCCCTGAAAAGTTCCTCGATGTCATTCCTAGGGCAGATCTTATGGTAGAGAGCGTAAAACTTGTCGAAAGTGAAGTCGTCTTTCGGGATGGTGTCATTCTTGCTGCTCGGCAGCCCCATATCGGCCAAGCACTGATAGACCAACCTCTCCGTTCGCCCCGACGCAAAAGTCCGAGCCACCACCTTTACGGGCACGTTGCCCATCGGATCGACGAGATAACACAACCTCATCCAACTGGAAAATAAATTATGTAATTAAGTATGTTCGGGGAATTTGATACAACGGGAAATTAGTTCGTGTGGACCGTGCATAAGTAAATAAGAATACGGGGTCAATTCTTTAATTCTACGTTAAAAATGTAAAGCTGTAACTTGGATTTTCAACAAAAAAAAAAAAAAGAAAAAAATAGATACTACTGTGTACAAATTTTTCCTTAAAAATACCAAATCCAACCTACAGCCGGTTTATTTCAATTTATGTTTTTGATGAGTTAACATGCAAGAAATCAATTACAAAAATAATACCTATTATATACATACAAAGCTAAAACAAAAAGAATACAAAAGCAAAAAATTATACATACATTTAGAATTTTCCCAAGCGTAACCGTTTATCGTAAAAAAATAACTTTCTCATTTTTTAAAGGAATAATTTGTATTTTTTTTTCAAGATAAACGGCAATATTTGCGTTAACTAAAATGTGCCGTATAGAGAAACTTACTGTTTCATGAGTGTTATACGAGGGCAGATGTTAGAAATTTTGTTGTTATGGGTGACTTGCTGCAAGCAGTCCTGCCAAACCTGCACAGACATGCAACCGATAGACAGCAAGATAAAATAAAAATACAACAGACATGCGGAAGTATCACCAAAGGCATTTTTGTACATCACAGCTGACATGCAAGTTAATTTTATTAGTGCAATGCAAAAGTTTTTAATCAATTTGTAAAAAAAAACGCTGTTATTTGAAGACAATTAACCCTTTATTGCATGAGATTAGGATAAAAATCTTAATAAAAAACCAGTACAAATTATATGCGCAATAAATAAAATGAAACGTGCATTTATTGTAACAAAAATATTTGTCCAATACAAAAGTATTTGAGCAATGCAAAAAATTACATGTGCAATAAATTTATATAAATATACTTCATAATAAATAATTGTACATTTATTATTAAAGTGTTCCTTTCATAATATATTTGTACACTTAAATAAATAAATGTGCAATACAATCGTTACCTCTATAAAACTATAATGAGCAGCTTAAAAAATAATTGTGCATTAAAAAAAATATATATTTCCAATGGTTTAAAAAACTCATCATTTGAAAATATTATAAGCGCATTCAATAATCTAAATTGTACGATAAGCAAATTATAATGCGCCCTACAACGAACATAATGTACATTAGGCTCTGCAACCTGTAGCGCACATATAACAAGCCCATAAAAGTTATCGAAAAAAGTGAGGTAAAAATGTAAAAAACGCGATTTTGGTAATTTTTACTCATTTATACCACCAAATGGCTTCATAGAAAGGAAACATTAATCTGAATCCCGAATCCTAAATGTTTGGTCATAAATGTTGAATCATTTAGATGGATTCTTTAATTGATGTGCGTCTACCTCCGGAAGATATATAGAAAACCGCAATAATCTGACGTGATATATAATATTCAGCGCATATCCATCAATTGAAAACGTCTATGCGCAAGTTATTATTACTACACTAATTTTCAACTGTCTTCTTCTCGAAAATATCTTTCAAACAAGTAACCGATCTATTAATATCAGTACACAAAATATGGGGTTGCCATTAAAAAAAGTGCCAATGACGTCATAACTCGAAAACAATTGAATTTTTATTTTATGTATATTATTGAAAGTACGCACTACCATTAACATACGAATCGACAAAATCAGATCGGCATAAAGCTTGGTTGCGAGATTAGTCTCACAAGAATGCCAGAGATGATGGGGGGAGGTATAGTCGACAAGATTACAAAAACATATAAAATAATTGTTAAAAAGCAATATTTATTTTTAAAGTAAAACTATTAAAATAATTTATGTAGGGTGAATATGATTTTGTGATTAAAAAAGTCAGGCCGTTTCGCCTCGCATGTGCCAAACCCAAACAGGTCTAAAAACTCAACTTTGCGATTTTGGCAAAGAATAGATCATAATCGCCTATGCATTTTCCATTTCCAAAAAAAAAATACGGCTAAGAAAAAAACGTCTTCGAATATGTCGATTTTTTACTATAAAAATACACATTTTGCTGTAATGGCAATCCCATATTTCAAAGTTATTTTAATAAAACATTTAATTGTCTTAATGGTAGCAGAAGAAAATTTAAGGCTTCAAGACCATATAACTTTGAGTAGCATGGAGGTTGTAAATGGAATATAAAATGTATTCTGGAACTTTATTTGCCTTGAATACGAATGCGAACTCAAAATTACGTAAGTAAAATTACATCCGGAAAAGTGAGGTCAAATGTCAAAACTGTAATTTTAGCAACATTAGTAAATGTATGCCATTTGAATTCAATCTCCCAGAAACTTCAAGATCTGTATAAAATACACAATGTAACACTAATTTTCAACTATCTTTTTCTAGACAATTTTCCTATCTACGGCCATCATACTATTATTTGCTGTTATTAAGCCAATGGTGTCATTTAAAAAATATGTCGATTCCGTCTTAATTCAAAAACCATTGAAGATCGGAAATTTAGTTTACGATAAATATGTGTACATATTTTGCAATTCAAAACCGATTTTTTTTTTAAATAACAGACCGATTTAGAGATTTTGTCATGTTTCAATACTTTGTGTTCTCTCTGTATAATAGCGGTTTTACACTATTGTTAATGGCACTATACGCAATTTTTTATTGCTTAAAACATTGTAGAACATTTTGCGTGATAAATTGCGTAGTGTAAAATAATTTGAATAACATTGAATATGTAAAATTCAACAAAGATATGCCTCTGTCTGCATATCGTCTGGTTAAAAGTAAAAGTAACTAACGAACATTTCAAATAATTACAAAAACCTGACTACAATAGTATACCAATCAATATAATGACATTTTCCAGAGCATTAATGGATTTTAAGAATTTATTGAACTTATTTTAATAACACTTACTGATTGTATTTTCGTTTAGATACGCAGTTATCAGCATTTGGCCACAATTAATTCGTGCGTCAATAAAAAATAACAAATTGTTAGTTAGTGACTTTTACCATTTTACCTTTAAGCTGACGATATATTATTTGCAATAATGTAAAACTATTCCCTTCATGTTTGATTTTGCCAGAGATGCTTGAATGCCTGCAGGAGAACCGAGATGAGCCTCAAATGCTGCAGACTCCGGCGCAATGCCGGAGACCTGTCAACCCTGTGCGCAGTAAATCTAGTGCTCGATATTTATTATTTTAATGCACAAGTTTTTCATTTTAGGGCACAATATGAATAAAATATTGCTCATTATAACATTTTTCATGTAACATATTCATATTTATGGAATGCTCAATATGTATTATTTACTTAATACATATGTACGTTTATTTAATTACGATATTTAATATTTTATTGCTCAAAAAATAGTAAAAATAGCATTAAATTAATGCACGCTGAAATGACACCCATAAAAAACTGCAGTAATACACCTAGTGTTTCATTAAAAAAAAAAATTACAAGTTCAAGTTTGTACATTGTTGTGGGACAATCTGTAAGCATGAAAATATTTTCTGGTTGTAGAGCAAATAATTATCTTCAACTTTTATATATGCAGAGAACAAGTATTTTGACTTCCTAAGTCCATTAGTGTACTTTTTGTACGTTTGATGCAATAAACGGTAAGAAATATTATGTAAATAAAAACTTTTGTATAGCACTAACAAAAATTATATGTATTAAGTATGTATACACGAATATAGACTTTGACGAAGAGAATGACATTTATCATGCAGGATGCAGCAGACACATGCAGCTTGTAAACAATCTAAAAACGGTAAACTTACTGTTTTTTCAAACAGGTCATTGGACAGAAGTTATTGGCTTTCACATTGTGAGTTATTTGTCGCAAGCCTTCCAACCACACCTTCAATTCAAAGATCGAATTTTGAGAATATGATCAATAAAAAGAAACAAAAAAAAATGAGAGCAAAAACCGTGACGTTGGGCATTTTTTAAAACTTAGTTAACAAGTCGACCATTTTAAGTCTGTATCTAATACAAATTCTTTACAAAAAATAGTTTAAAACAAACGAAAAATGCACAGCGTCTCGTGTTACACTCGGAACAGGATGTTTCACTTTCTATTGAATTAATTTGTCATATTGTACTTATTATATTATGAATATTTATTTATTAATCACTAATATTGTAATTAATAATTGAAAAAAGTGAAACATCCGTAAAATAAAACAAATAAAACATGCCTGTTAAATTTGCTGCGCTCATGCATAATATTAAGTAATACAGAAAGACCACACCATTTTTTATGTATAATAAAATACCTAAATTTTACGGAAGTGGATTTTTTTAGGTAAAATTGTTTCATTAAGGGTTTTGTTTGGTAGATCCAAAAAATAATTAAAGTATATAGTCTGTATTTTTAATTAATATGACACAAAACCCTAAAATTACACACAATTTCCTTGAGTTTGATTAACAAAAGACTGGTCAGATGTTCCGTTACTTTTGTTGTTGCCGATTACCAATTATTAGAGGTATGATAGAAATTTATGCAACCATTTTTCCAAAAGTTATAAACATTTTTCTGTAGCAACTGATTGAAATACGTTTGCTATTTGAACACTCACCAATAATATTAAAAAACACCCTAAAACAAAACATCTGACACATTCTTTCGTAAAGCAAAATCTATACTGTGGTTAAATCACAACAAAAAGACAAATATATATAACAAACAATCGAAATCTTGCCTACCTTAGCAGTCTCAGCATTCGGACAAATCACATGTTGGTAATTAATATTAATATAATCCGTTCCACTGCATATCGTCAAAGACTTATCGTCCAAATCAGTTCCATGCTTGCTCTGCAGAGATGCAAGCGTTTTTCGATCTAAAGGCAAACCCCCAGCTCGCACGTCACTGACTTGGCACAATTCTATAACGTCTCCCTCCTAAAACATGTAAAAACGCAAAAAAAACCATAAAAAATAGTATTTTATCGGAAAAAAAACAGGACGAAAAAACTTACCCGTCCTTCACTTTTCCAATAAATAAAAAACCCATACTCGTCGACTTTGAACAAAGCGTTTAGTTCGATAACAACGTTGTCTTTTTCTTCGGTCCATCTGTCAAAGGTACACCCCGTCAAAAGGGGCTCTGGTACTGGTATGCGCCAATCAAACTCGAATTTTTTGGTCATAATTGATGGTTTGGAGTTAGAACCTATTAAATTAAATATTTAGTTATTGATCTAATGTGATCTACGTCGTGTCTGCGTGTTGTTTACTTACTTTTAGATGGTAAACGTCAGTAGTTCTTTTTGCGGCTTTTTATTTGTTTATAAGGATAGAAAACATCGTGGGAATTTTGTCGTTTTTATTTACAACTGACGTCAAATTAAAATGTCAAACGGTAATGACATATAAACGCCCTGACACAGTTCTGTACATCGAATTAGACCTTCGTATAATTGATGTAATAATTGGATTTTAGTCAATAGAACGGTAATAAGTTATGTAATGATTTGTAGAACTTATATTAGGTCTGTGTTTAATATACAGGAGTGTATGTTAATTAAATTGATAATCTAATTATTTGCTCGAGTTAGTACGGTTCGATGTAAGGATTTTATATGTAGATGGCGCTGTAATAAATATTTATTATTAGATTTGAAAATTTAAACTCAGAGGTGCATACTTTTTTAATAATTAATTTACTATTAATTATCTCTGTCTACTTTATTGATTAATTATAATTCCCCACGCAAAATTATTATCCCACTATTTCATACTAGATTGTTGTTCATTAATTTACTATTAGGAATTTTACTTTTATGTATAATTTTTACAAACTCAATATGAATTTTATTAACTAAAATAATAAAAAAAAAAGGACTTATAATACTTACCACACCAGTTTATTGGGGTGTGTTCGACATTCAACTAATAAGAAACCCTTCAAAGTTCCCTACGTTTTCAAATCCCGAACAAAATCCAATTAAGATTAAAACAGTGGCGGCTCGTGCTTTATAAATATGGGGGTTGCAACTTTTATAGGTACCAGTTTTGCATAAGATATCTATAAATAATATCTATATTTTCTTTATCTTTGACTACTACTTCAGATGACCCTCGAATTCTTGTTATATTTTATTACTACATGTTGCCTTTTTAAATTTAAACGTATATCCTTTTAACATATTATGTCTGCAAGAACATTATAAATTTAATATTATCGCAATTTAGGGCTTCATGTCGATGGGGCAAAACTCTGAGGGTCTGACGGCTACTACAACTTTTAATTACCTACAATTTGCGGTATGACAGAAATTAATGCAATAATTTTTGTAAAAATTATAGACATTTTGCTGCAGCAACTGAATGATATACGTTTGCTGTTCGAACGGATATTATCTCGATTTAGGGGTTCTTGTCGATGGGGCAAAACTCTGGCGGTCTGACGGCTACTAGAACTTTTAATTACCTATAATTTGAGGTATGGTAGAAATTTATGCAATAATTTTTGCAAAAGTTATAGACATTTGCTGCAGCAACTGAATGAAATACGTTTGCTGTTCGAACGGATATTATCTCGATTTAGGGGTTCTTGTCGATGGGGCAAAACTCTGACGGTCTGACGGCTACTAGAACTTGTAATTACCTACAATTTGAGGTATCGTAGAAATTTATGCAATAATTTTTGCAAAAGTTATATACATTTTGCTGCAGCAACTGAATGAAATACGTTTGCTGTTCGAACGGATATTATCTCGATTTAGGGGTTCTTGTCGATGGGGCAAAACTCTGAGGGTCTGATGGGTACTAGAACTTTTAATTACCTACAATTTGAGGTATGATAGAAATTTATGCAAGAGTTTTTGTAAAAGTTATAGACATTTTGCTGCAGCAACTGAATGAAATACGTTTGCTGTTCGAACGGATATTATCTCGATTTTGGGGTTCTTGTCGATGGGGCAAAACTCTGACGGTCTGACGGCTACTAGAACTTTTAATTACCTACAATTTGAAGTATGATAGAAATTTATGCAAGAATTTTTGCAAAAGTTATAGGCATTTTGCTGCAGCAACTGAATGAAATACGTTTGCTGTTCGAACGGATATTATATCGATTTAGGGGTTCTTGTCGATGGGGCAAAACTCAGAGGGTTTGACGTCTACTAGAACTTTTAATTACCTACAATTTGAGGTGATAGCAACTTATGCAAGAATATTTGCAAAAGTAATGAACATTTTTCAATATCAACTGATAGAAATCCTTTAAATTTTTCCTATAGTCTTTTTATTTCAGCTTTATCGATGCAATCGCAACTACACAATGGTTCAGCTAATAAATTCTGTACCGAATTCATTGACTTTTTTTAATAATTTCGTAATTAGTAAAAACTATAGTGTAGTAGTGCTACTACTACTATCTGCAATGCAGAAATACATGTCGCTTCGCTCCTTGATACACTTGGCCACTGTCTTGCACTGTCGCGCTTGCAAGATATTTGCAAACCTAACCGGTGTAAACAGACCGCTCGGTGCTGATGAGATTCGCTCGCTAGTGGGCCGTAACAAAAATAAAACCTAGTTCAAATAACTTCATTCTGACCGTACGAATAGATTTATTACAACAAACAACAATTCTACAATAAAATAATAGTATCAAAAACGGATGGTGGAACCGGTCCAGACGAGGGTTCCTCTTGCTCCTTCTTCGGCTTACCGTCGGCGTTACTGTTCGGAGGTGCCGATTTACTCCTGGAGGCAAGCTCCGTTTTGGATCTTTTCTTAGAAGCCCTAGACGCCCTAGACTGGCTACTACAGATGGACATTCTCGACCGTACACTCGACACCGAACTCTTTTTGGGCACGGTAGTTGCAGTAGTCGTTTTCGCGGTTGCTGAAAATTCAACATTCCTCTCCGTTGGTTTGTCCCGCACTTTCTTCTCGGGCGGTAAATACGCTGGAATCGGCGGTGGAGACTTATCCCTCTCTTTCTTCTTCTTATCGCGCTTCCTCTTCTCCTTTTTCTCCTTCTGCGGTTTCTCAGGCTTCGCTTCTTCCGATGGACCTGGACCATCATCCTGCATGGTACCACCGATCATGTCCATGCCAACCCCACCAAACCCGAGGGGATATCCTTTCCTGGGGCCTTTTTCTTTCGGTGGTTTCTCCGGCTTCTCGGGTTTTTCTTGCTTAGGCCTCTCTGGTGATTTCGAACGTGTTGGAGAACCAGGTTTCTTCTCAGGTGATTTTGCACGTGTTGGCGATCCAGGTTTCCTCTCGGGCGATCTTGCCCGTGACGTTGATGTTGATGTTGATGTCGTAGGCGAAGATGCCGATTTCATTATTGGAATCGGGATGACCGGAGGAACCACAGGAGCTGCTTTATCCTTCTTCTCCTTCTTCGGTTTCTCGACTGGTTCTTTCTTCTCCTTCTTAGGCTTCTCAACTGGTTCCTTCTTCGGTTTCTCAACTGGTTCTGGCATTGGCGATGGTGGTGGTGGAGGAGGAGGTGGAACTGGAACCACAACAGGAACTGGAACAACAGGTTCTTTTTCTTTCTTCTCCTTCTTTGGTTTATCAACTGGTTCCTTCTTTGGTTTCTCAATTGGTTCCTTCTTTGGTTTCTCAACTGGTTCCTTCTTTGGTTTCTCAACTGGTTCCTGCTTTGGTGGTGGTGGTGGAGGTGGAACTGGCACTACAACAGGAGCAACAGGTTCCTTTTCTTTCTTCTCCTTCTTTGGTTTCTCCACTGGTTCCTTCTTTGGTTTCTCAACTGGTTCCTTCTTTGGTTTCTCAACTGGTTCCTGCCTTGATGGTGGTGGAGGAGGAGGAGGTACAACTGGCACTACAACAGGAACAACGGGTTCCTTTTCTTTCTTCTCCTTCTTCGGTTTCTCAACTGGCTCCTTCTTCTCCTTCATAGGTTTCTCCACTGGTGCCGGTTTTGGTGATGATGAACGGGGAGGTGGAACTGGAACAACAACAGGAACAGGAACAGGAATAACAGGTTTCTTTTCCTTTTGTTCCTTCTTCGGTTTCTCAACTGGTTCCTTTGTTTCCTTCTTAGGCTTCTCCACTGGTTCTTGCTTTGGTGGCGGCGGTGGTGGTGGAGGAGGAACTACAACAGGAACAGGAGCAACTGCTTCCTTTTCTTTCTTCTCTTTCTTCGGTTTCTCAGCTGGTTCCTTCTTCTCCTTCATAGGTTTTTCCACTGGTGCTGGTTTTGGTGACGATGGAACTGGAACAACAACAGGAACAGGAATAACAGGTTTCTTTTCCTTTTGTTCCTTCTTCGGTTTCTCAACTGGTTCCTTTGTTTCCTTCTTAGGTTTCTCCACTGGTTCTTGCTTTGGTGGTAGCGGTGGTGGAGGAGGAGGAGGTGGAGGAGGAGGCGGAGGAGGAACTACAACAGGAACAGGAGCAACTGCTTCCTTTTCTTTCTTCTCTTTCTTCGGTTTCTCAGCTGGTTCCTTCTTCTCCTTAATAGGTTTCTCCGCTGGTGCCGGTTTTGGTGATGATGGACGGGGAGGTGGAACTGGAACAACAACAGGAACAGGAATAACAGGTTTCTTTTCCTTTTCTTCCTTCTTCGGTTTCTCAACGGGTTCCTTTGTTTCCTTCTTAGGTTTCTCCACTGGTTCTTGCTTTGGTGGTGGTGGTGGTGGAGGAGGAGGAGGTGGAGGAGGAACTACAACAGGAACAGGAGCAACTGCTTCTTTTTCTTTCTTCTCCTTCTTCGGTTTCTCAACTGGTTCCTTCGTCTCCTTCATAGGTTTCTCCACTGGTGCCGGTTTTGGTGATGATGGACGGGGAGGTGGAACTGGAACAACAACAGGAACAGGAATAACAGGTTTCTTTTCCTTTTGTTCCTTCTTCGGTTTCTCAACTGGTTCCTTTGTTTCCTTCTTAGGTTTCTCCACTGGTTCTTGCTTTGGTGGTGGTGGTGGTGGAGGAGGAGGAGGAGGAACTACAACAGGAACAGGAGAAACTGCTTCCTTTTCTTTCTTCTCCTTCTTCGGTTTCTCAAGTGGTTCCTTCTTCTCCTTCATAGGTTTCTCCACTGGTGCCGGTTTTGGTGATGATGGACGGGGAGGTGGAACTGGAACAACAACAGGAACAGGAATAACAGGTTTCTTTTCCGTTTGTTCCTTCTTCGGTTTCTCAACTCGTTCCTTTGTTTCCTTCTTAGTTTTCTCCACTGTTTCTTGCTTTGGTGGTGGTGGTGGTGGTGGAGGTGGAGGGGGAGGTGGAGGAGGAATTACAACAGGAGCAGGAGCAACTGCTTCCTTTTCTTTCTTCTCCTTCTTCGGTTTCTCAGCTGGTTCCTTCTTCTCCTTCATAGGTGTTTCCACTGGAGCCGGTTTTGGCGATGATGGACGGGGTGGTGGAACTGGAACAACAACAGGAACAGGAACAACAGGTTTTTTCGGTTTCTCAACTGGTTCCTTCGTTTCCTTCTTAGGTTTCTCGACTAGTTCTTGCTTTGGTGGTGGTGGTGGTGGAGGAGGAGGCGGAGGAGGAACTACAACAGGAACAGGAGTAACTGCTTCCTTATCTTTCTTCTCCTTCGGTTTCTCAACTGATTCCTTCTTCTCCTTCATAGGTTTCTCCATTGGTTCCCGCTTTGTTGGTGGTGGTGGTGGTGGTGGAGGAGGAGGAGGTGGAACTGGAACAACAGCAGGAACAGGAACAACAGGTTTCTTTTCTTGTTGTTCCTTCTTCGGTTTCTCAACAGGTTCATTTGTTTCCTTCTTTGGTTTCTCAACTGGTTCTCGCTTTGGTGGTGATGGAGGAGGTGGAAGTTGAACTACAACAGGAACCGGTTTCTTTTCTTTTTGCTCCTCCTGTTTCTCAACTGCTTCCTTCTTCTCCTTCATAGGTTTCTCAACAGGTTTTGGTGGAGGTAGAACTTGAACTACAACAGGAACAGGAACAGGTTTCTTTCCCTTTTGCTCCTTCTCCGGTTTTTCAACTACTTCCTTCTTCTCCTTCATAGGTTTCTCAACAGGTCTTGGTGGTGGTGGCGGTGGAGGAGTAGGAGGCGGAACAGGTATAACTGGTGGCTTTTCTTTCGTCTCTTTCTTGGGCTTCTCAAATGGTTCCGGTTTCTTTGCTGGTGGTGGCGGAGGAGGAGGAACAGGAACAACACCTGCCTTCTCTTTCTTGTCCTCCGGTTTCTCCATTGATGTCGGTTTTGGCGGCGGTGGTGGTGGTGGAATAGGAACAACAGGTTCTTTCTTCTCCTTAGGTTTCTCCACTGGTTTTGGCATCTCTACCGGTTCTGGCTTTGCAGGAAGTCCTTTCTTCACAGGCACTGGTGCAACGATAGGCGCAGGAACCACTGATTGTTTTTCTTTCCTTTTCTCTTTTGGCTTCTCCACCGATTCCGGCTTTGCAGTGGTCGGTGGTGGTGGTGGAGGCGGGGGAGGAGCGTCTGTCTTCTTCGGTGGGGGTGGTGGTAGAGGAATAGGCACCGCAACTGGCTCCTTAGGCTTTTCTACTAGCTGTGACTTAGGAGGGGGTTCATCTTTCTTCTGTGGTGGTGGTGGAGGAGGAGCGGGAACAACAACTGGTACCTTTTCTTTCATCTCCTTTTTAGGCTTTTCCACTGGTTGTGGCTTTGGTTCCACTTCCTTTGATGGAGGCGGTGGAGGAGGAGGTGGCGGAGGAGGAGGCTGGGCCTCTACCTTCTTTTGTGGTGCTGGTGGTGCAGAAGGAATAGGAACGGCTTGTACCTTTTCTTTCGTCCCCTCTTTGGGCTTCTCCACTGGTTGTGGCTTTGGTTCCACTTTCTTCTGTGGTGGCAGTGGAGGTGGAGGAAGAGGAATAGGAGGTGGAGGAAGTGAAGCTTCTACCGTTTTAGGAGGTTCCGCAGCCTTAGCAGGTACTGGAACAACCACAGGCACTGGTGCTGGTGCCTTGGCTACACTAGGTTGGGATTTCTCCATTTTAGAAGGAGGATGCGGCGGAGGGGGAGGAGGAGATTTCACCACAGGCGGCGGCGCCGGCGGTGGTGGTAGTTTAGCCTGTTCAATTTTCTTAGGGGGTTCTGGGACCTTGATGGGCACAGGGATGGCTACAGGGACTTTTTTAGGAGGAGGTTCCACTTGCTTAGGAAGCTCTGGAGCTTTTGGAGGTGGTGGTGGAGCAACCACATGAACAGGTTCCTTTTTAGGTGCAGGAGGTTCCAGTCTCTTCGGAGGCTCAGGAGCTTTTGAAGGTGAAACAACCACAGGAACCGGTTCCCTTTTAAGTGGTGGAGGTGGAACAACAACCGAAACAGGTGTTGGAGGAGGTGATGGTTTCTTTTCAATTGGTGGTTGTTCTACTTTCCTAGGAGGCTCTGGAGCTTTTGGAGGTGGAACAACCACAGAAACTGCTTCCTTTTTAGGTGGAGCAGGTTCAACTTTCTTAGGAGGCTCAGCATCTTTAGGAGGTGGAAGAACCACAGGAACTGCTTCCGTTTTAGGTGGAGGAGGTTCAACTTTCCTAGGAGGTTCTGGAGTTGTTGGGGGTGGAAGTGGAACAACCACAGGCACAGGTATCTTTTCAATTGGTGATGGCTCCACTCTTTTGGGAGGACTTCCTGGTACTTTAGGTGAAACTGGAGCAACAACAGGTGCTGGGCCGACTTTAGGTGGAGGTGGGGCTGCCACTATCTTAGGAGGCTCCTGAGCTTTACGTTGAGGTTCTGGAGCTTTAGGTTGAGCTTCTGGAGCTCTACGTTGGGGTTCTGGAGCTTTTGGTGCTGCAGCAACTACAGGCTTTGATGCAGGAGCTTCCTCTTTCATAGAAGGCTTTACCGGCACAACCACTGGCAGTGTAGGGACTTCAGCCTTCGTAGTTTCTGGTTGTCTAGCTGGTGGCTCTAGTGGAGGCAGTGGAGCAGCAGGAGCAGGAGGTCTAAATTGAGGAGACTTCTTTGGTTCTAGTAAAAACTGAGTTGAAGG
Organism: Melinopterus prodromus; assembly: GCA_964023965.1. Classification (NCBI taxonomy): domain Eukaryota; kingdom Metazoa; phylum Arthropoda; class Insecta; order Coleoptera; family Scarabaeidae; genus Melinopterus; species Melinopterus prodromus. Next base: position 62,450,197 of record OZ030394.1, read on the forward strand.
TTTTGTAGGAATCTCAGTGGGTGCTGTGGAAGGTCTACTTGAAGGGGGTTTACGTTCCTGTAAAGGTTCCGGGGGCCTGCTAGGACGATGTCTTTGATTGATCTGTTGCTTTTTCGATCCACCTGGTTTCGGAATGTAACCTCTTCGACTATCTGGTCTTATACTGCTTTCTTCTTTGAATACACGTTTTTCACCATCACCTTTATGATCGTGGATCAGTTCCTCTCCCAACTGATCCCAGTCATCTTCATCCATGTCTTCATTGATCGTAATGCATTCTTCCGTTACGTAATCAGTATCAGTTTCCGTGAGATCTTCTCTAGCTTCAGCCTGTTCCACTACCTTCATTTCGAAATAGATGTTATTGATTAATTTCGCAGCCCAGTCGGCCACGTAAACTAGAAAAACTGAGTCTCTATCCATGCTGTCTCTACTGGGTGGTTCTATGTTGTGCAGCTCAGCTAACTTCACTAGGATGTTATCAGATAAGTCAAGCAACATCGGGGATACTATAACAGGTGGTTGGTGCTCCACGGCATATTTTAAAGCTCGGCGTAGTCTTTGTTTGAAGAGTGTGTAAGCTTCGTCCCTGGACATAGCCTTTTCTCGGTGTTGCTGTTGGTCCAGAACTTTCTTGTGGTGGGTTTTCTGGACTTTTCTTCGGATTTTTGCAAGGTATTCAGCCGTTTCCCTGTAAAAGTGACGGAATACATCCTAAAGATTCCTTTTTTCTTTTTAAGTTTGCAAGATATTATAAGATAACTATGTAAGGCATTCTACAAAATCAACAAATACCTACTATTGACAAAAGTGATAGGATGAAAACTAACTCTGGAGACATGGAGAACTCCTCTTGGACCCTCTCCTTCAATTTTAACATTCTAGTCTCCGAGAAAACGTTATGGAACTCCCGCCAGGTACCGAGTACCTTCCATCGCGACGGTTTAGCCAATTCCTCAAGTCTACCATTACAACTACGTTTTGTTTCCGGCAACTTATCACGGTTTCTGGGCACATTATCACGGTTGTTCCGGTTGTTGTTCTTGGCCTTCTCGGCCATTTTCGTGTGGTTGACTGCAATTTTCTGTTAATCAGCTCTCATAATTTTGACACGTCCCAAGACATGTCACAAAAACAAACTGTCTGTCAAACAATGTTTATTCATCTCCATAGAAATATATATTTTTTATCATACAAAATGTCAATTTATTTTTTCCATATTATTTACTTTTATCTACAGAAACTGTTACACATCACACTTTAACACATAACCACTTGAAGAAGGTGTTCTTTGGATTTTCTGAAACATCGACGATGTACGGGATATGCCAAGTGCCGTCCTCATCTTTCTGCGGTATAACCAAATATGGCAACGGGTCCTAGAAAACCAAAAATAACAGTTTGTTAGGGAAGCAATTGTGCGAATTTTTTATAAGTTATGACCTCAGAACCATAAGGTTGTAACTGATATTTAGTACCAAAATTTATATTTTTACTTATTGTAACCGTGCCGAAAAAAATTAAAAAATTGAGATTTAGCGGAAATAGGTCTTTGAGGGTCCCCTGAACATTTTTGACAAAGGTACAAAAAAATGTCTGTGTGTGTGTATGTTTGTGTGTAAACGATTTTTGTGGCGACAATTCCGGAGAAACTACTAATGGTATCTGGGCGAAAGTTCATATTTAGAAGTTTTATGACCAAATTTAGAGCTGAAAAGCTTTTGGTTCAAAAGGGTCCAAAGGAACTGGCTATTTACTCGTAATGCATTTTTCAACGATTTGCAAATGAGCCGTCATTTCTGTAATTTCGTCACAATAGATAAATAATAAATTAAAGTAGAGGAAATTTTGTATAATTTATGTCTATAATATTTTTTGGTAAAATTAATAGTTTTGCTGTAGGAGGAAATTCTATTTGATCGAAATCGTGTCTACATTAATAGTAGGTAGTCAGGAAATTTTGAAATTTTTGAGAGTATTCAGAACGATCAGCGGTTGCGAAACGTCAATTCAACACGCAAATGCATGGAGAATGTGATGAGGAGGAGAAAGACGCACGCACGTACGCTATGTGAAACAATATTGAAACAGCTTGGCGTTTACAAAGTCAATGTATAGTTCAAGTGTGGATTGCGGATAGCAATATTGTTATGCATTTTTCAAGGATTTTGCAAATGAGCCGCCATATCTGTCATTTCGTCAAAATAGTTAAATAATAAATTAAAGTAGAGGAAGTTTTGTATAATTTATGTCTATGACATTTTTTGGTCAAATTAATAGTTTAGCTGTAGGAGCAAATTCTATTTGATCGAGATCGTGTCTGCATTAATATAGGATTTGCCAGATATTTTTATTCTAATGACAGTAGGTAGTGTTAAAGGCTGATTTTTTGACAATACCTACTGTCAATATCTATCTGTCAAATCCTGATTCAAATCCCTATTAATTTTATATATTGTATGATAAAGTCATGTGCCTGGCCACATCAGATTTTTTATTAAAGGGAATCTCTATGTTATGGTACATTAGTTGTGGGATCTAGTTGTATATAAATTATTATTTCAACATTGTCAGAAGAAATTAAATTTGTCAAATGTAAATTCCGACTTATTTCTGTTTACTTCAGCGTTTTTTTAAATCATTTTAGTCTTGCGGAACCCTTGAAATTGAGCTGGGTCCCGGAGGAACCACAACAAAAACTTCTTTATTTGTAATCCTATCGAAAAATAGTTTTATCAATATAAAGGTACTGTTTTTATCTACAATTTGGTTATGTCAGTTAAAATTTAAAAAACAATTTTTCCGCCAATGAATTCGTCACAAACAAACAAAATTGTTGTTTTTCTTATGGACGCCATACTGGTTTTATACATGTTTCGATTCAGCATTTCCTACTGAGTAATTTGGGATGCCGCATGCGATATTTTAATACAATAAGAAAATAGAAGTAACTTAAAATTGTACACTTCGAGAATTGCTGAAAATCGCATGGTACTAGGGAAAACATTTTGTGAAATAATATGATATCAACCCATCATCAACATGTTAGACGGGTACAAGAGTACTTTAGTACTTTACTAATTTCCCAGAAAGGCGGCAACCAAAACCAAGGACGTTTATTAACCTGTAAATATTTTTTAAGAAAATCATTAGAAGAAATAGAAATGGGCTTAATCACTAAGGAAACCAACAACAGGATATTACAAACCTCATTCCGGGAGACTTGATTAGGCAAAGAACATTTTGTCAATGGTATTTGACAAAATTTTTGAAAACCAAGGATTTTATAAAGGAAATATTATGGTCGGATAAAACATATTTTTCAAATTTTTTTTGTTTTTACAGAATAGCTTGGAATTACCTTTTGGAATTCAACTGTTTATGAAAGATCACATACATATGCTATGCACTACTTTGCCCATTTAACCGATATTCTATCTCTAATAATAACAAAAGTACCCATACAATCCAATGTCCCGAGAAACACACTGTATATCCTACAGTTAAAAATGCAGTAAAAATTCCTTAACCTGTCTGAAGTTAGCACATCTATCTTTCAATTTTTACAAAATCAACTCTTTAATCCACTACAACATAAAAATTCCTAAAGTAACAAAAATAAAGATAAAATAACGATGTACCGGCGTACCTTAAAAATAACTTTTCCGTTCTTCACCGTAATCAGGTGCTGCCTGCACTGGACCAGCCACCTGTTGAACAGTTTCTTGTGGTCCCTGTCCTTCAGCAGATACGAGTGGCCCCGCATCAAGTCTCTCGTCACGATGACCGTGTCGGGGCCACACTGCAGGGCGCAGTACAGGCAGTACGGGTCATCCTCAGATATATCCTGCGTCAGAAATACAGTCGAGTTCCGCTTGATCACCGACCAGTTCTCTCTGGGGAACTGCTCCATGTGCGTGCGCCCCAGTACGAGTATCGACTTACCTCTCCTCCGGAAGTATGTGACAACATCGGCTAGCTGAAAAAGTTTGAATTTTCGGTGTGTGAATTTTTGTATGTAATTTTTAATTGTGTTGTATCAATATTATGAGTTTAAGACTTCACTTACGGCAAGATTAACAAAAGAAAACATTAATAACATCACAAATGAAGTGTTTCTGCCAAACGAAGTAAAGTCTCCAGCAAAAATAATAATTTCTGTATCCATCTTTTAATTATGTTGTATTAATATTATGAATTCGCATCTCATGTTCAAGAAGTATTCATTTAAATGTAACATGAAAACGTAATTGATTAAAATTAATACCACATAGTGCTAAAACAAATTATGAATAAAATCGACAATACAGAATCTTATTTGCAATTGTTAGAACATTTTACTGATATGCAGCAACAATTTTGGCAATGTTTCTATGTGAAGAATTATTTTCATTTATAACAAACTTCAAGAGTTCACTTACAGCAAGATTAACAAAAGAAAACATTAAACTTCAACATTACAAATGATCTGTTTCTGCCAAACAAAGTCAAGTCTCTAGCAAAACTAATAATTTCTGTATCTAACTTTTAATTATGTTGTATTAATATTGGGAATATTCGCCTCATGTTCAAGACATATGATTAAAATTATCAATAAAACAGAATTGGTTAAAATTAATACCACATAGTGCTAAAACAAATGTGTAATGCAATTGACAATACAGAATCTTATTTGCAATTGTTAGAACATTTGACTGATATGCTGCTACAATATTGGCAATGTTTCTAGGTGAAGAATTATTTTCGTTTATAACATACATCAATAGTTCACTTACGGCAAGATTAACAAAAGAAAACATTAAACTTCAACATTACAAATGATCTGTTTCTGCCAAAGAAAGGCAAGTCTCTAGCAAAAATAATAATTTCTGTATCTAATTTTTAATTATGTTGTATTCATATTATGAATACGTATCTCATGTTCAAGAAGTATCATTTAAAATTAACCTAAAAATATAATTATTAAAATTAATACCACATAGTGCTAAAACAAATGTGTAATAAAATTGACAATACAGAATCTTATTTGCAATTGTTAGAACATTTTACTGATATGCTGCAACAATATTGGGAATGTTTCTATGTGAAGAATTATTTTCGTTTATAACATTCATCAATACTTCACTTACGGCAAGATTAACAAAAGAAAACATTAAACTTCAACATTACAAATGATCTGTTTCTGCCTAACACAGTCAAGTCTCTAACAAAACTAATAATTTCTGTATCTAACTTTTAATTATGATTTATTAACATTGTGAATATTCATCTCATGTTCAAGAAGTATCATTTAAAATTATCATAAAAACAGAATTGGTTAAAATTAATACCACATAGTGCTAAAACAAATGTGTAATAAAATTGACAACACAGAATTTTATTTGCAATGGTTAGAACATTTTACTGATATGCTGCAACAATATTGGGAATGTTTCTATGTGAAGAATTATTTTCATTTATAACAGACTTCAAGATATCACTTACGGCAAGATTAACAAAAGAAAACATTAAACTTCAACATTACAAATGATCTGTTTCTGCCAAACACAGTCAAGTCTCTAACAAAACTAATAATTTCTGTATCTAACTTTTAATTATGTTTTATTAATATTGTGAATATTCATCTCATGTTCAAGAAGTATCATTTAAAATTATCATAAAAACAGAATTGGTTAAAATTAATACCACATAGTGCTAAAACAAATGTGTAATGAAATTGACAATACAGAAACTTATTTGCAATTGTTAGAACATTTTACTGATATGCTGCAACCATTTTGGCAATGTTTCTAGGTGAAGAATTATTTTCGTTTATAACATACATCAATACTTCACTTACGGCAAGATTAACAAAAGAAAACATTAAACTTCAACATTACAAATGATCTGTGTCTGCCTAACACAGTCAAGTCTCTAACAAAACTAATAATTTCTGTATCTAACTTTTAATTATGATTTATTAACATTGTGAATATTCATCTCATGTTCAAGAAGTATCATTTAAAATTATCATAAAAACAGAATTGGTTAAAATTAATACCACATAGTGCTAAAACAAATGTGTAATGCAATTGACAATACAGAATCTTATTTGCAATTGTTAGAACATTTGACTGATATGCTGCTACAATATTAGCAATGTTTCTATGTGAAGAAATATTTTTGTTTATAACAGACATCAAGACTTCACTTACGGCAAGATTAACAAAAGAAAACATTAAACTTCAACATTACAAATGATCTGTTTCTGCCAAACACAGTCAAGTCTCTAACAAAACTAATAAATTCTGTATCTAACTTTTAATTATGATTTATTAATATTGTGAATATTCATCTCATGTTCAAGAAGTATCATTTAAAATTATCATAAAAACAGAATTGGTTAAAATTAATACCACATAGTGCTAAAACAAATGTGTAATGAAATTGACAATACAGAATCTTATTTGCAATTGTTAGAACATTTTACTGATATGCTGCAACCATTTTGGCAATGTTTCTAGGTGAAGAATTATTTTCGTTTATAACATACATCAATACTTCACTTACGGCAAGATTAACAAAAGAAAACATTAAACTTCAACATTACAAATGATCTGTTTCTGCCTAACACAGTCAAGTCTCTAACAAAACTAATAATTTCTGTATCTAACTTTTAATTATGATTTATTAACATTGTGAATATTCATCTCATGTTCAAGAAGTATCATTTAAAATTATCATAAAAACAGAATTGGTTAAAATTAATACCACATAGTGCTAAAATAAATGTGTAATGCAATTGACAATACAGAATCTTATTTGCAATTGTTCGAACATTTTACTGGTATGCTGCTACAATATTAGCAATGTTTCTATGTGAAGAAATATTTTTGTTTATAACAGACATCAAGACTTCACTTACGGCAAGATTAACAAAAGAAAACATTAAACTTCAACATTACAAATGATCTGTTTCTGCCAAAGAAAGTCAAGTCTCTAGCAAAAATAATAATTTCTGTATCTAATTTTTAATTATGTTGTATTCATATTATGAATACGTATCTCATGTTCAAGAAGTATCATTTAAAATTATCATAAAAACAGAATTGGTTAAAATTAATACCACATAGTGCTAAAACAAATGTGTAATGCAATTGACAATACAGAATCTTATTTGCAATTGTTAGAACATTTGACTGATATGCTGCTACAATATTAGCAATGTTTCTATGTGAAGAAATATTTTTGTTTATAACAGACATCAAGACTTCACTTACGGCAAGATTAACAAAAGAAAACATTAAACTTCAACATTACAAATGATCTGTTTCTGCCAAAGAAAGTCAAGTCTCTAGCAAAAATAATAATTTCTGTATCTAATTTTTAATTATGTTGTATTCATATTATGAATACGTATCTCATGTTCAAGAAGTATCATTTAAAATTATCATAAAAACAGAATTGGTTAAAATTAATACCACATAGTGCTAAAACAAGTGTAATGAAATTGACAACACAGAATTTTATTTCCAACTGTTAGAACATTTTACAGATATGCAGCAACAATAATGGAAATCTTTCAATGTGAAGAATTATTTTCATTTATAACAGACTTCAAGAATTCGCTTACGGCAAGATTAACAAACGAAACGTTAAACTTCCACATTAGAAATGATCTGTTTCTGCCAAACAAAGTCAAGCATCTAACAAAAGTAATAATTTCTTAGCTTAAAATATCAAAAAAAATAAAAATCATCAATAAAAATTTTATAAAAAAATACAATTAGGTATTTACCAGTCTCGATATCGTTTCAGGCGACTGCCTGACGCCTTGCGAGTACGCGACGTTCAGCCCGTCGATCACGACGTCAAAATTGTCAATTTTGTGGATAAAATCGACAAACCTCTTCAGTTCGTCGGGCGTAGTCTTGCAGAAAACATCCTTTCCGACGATGACCTTATCCATAAACTCCGCCTTCAGTATCGTAAACTCGTCGAGAGACAAATCTTTCCTGTCCAGCTTCCGAGTGCAGTGGAGACACACGCCTTTCGGTGTGACGTTTGTGTACGCGGCCGTGCCTATAAACTGCGCCACCTGGTATATCTTAGCGGCGACGTCCTTCTCGATGTTCAGGTCGTGATAGGCTAACGTTTCGAAGAGTTTGACGAGTGCCTCCCTGGCGGTCGACTTGTTTAGTTGATTTAGGAAAGCTAGATACGTGCTTTCTAACGCTTTCCTGTTGTTTGCTGAAAGTTTCGAAGGGGTAAGTTGTCAAAATATAACAATTTTTATGTTTTTCTTTTCTTTTTATTTTATTTTAGTGTTATTTTGAGGCATTTGTTGTTTAAGTTGCGGCAATAAAAAATTATAATATTCGTCCAAATTTATTTATTAACCTGCGTGGCAATATTACAAAAAGGTTGATTCTATAATATAGTCGAACAAACTGAGAAACCTTGTATATGCAACTTTTACCGACAATTAGATTACATGTTAAATATGCAAAAAAATAATTTTCCATTATTTTTTTAACTTTTGTTAATGAATAGTAATCAAATGTTAATCAAATGTAATTTCCTATTTCTTTTTCAAACATTACCTAAGATTGCGGTTCCATATCATCAAAAAACTACAATTATTCCAAATGCCTTCTGCTATTTCAGTTTTAACAAGAAGAAACGTAATGTGTCAATATCTGGTCCTCAGAGATTAGAAGAAAGTAAGCAAATAAAAGCTCTAGGAAAAGACTTAAGCTAGAAACTTGAATGACTTTTGAATATACAGCGTTATTTATTTGTTAAAAGCAGACCAAATATATTTTTTTTTAATTTACCATCCTGTATATTTTTCCTGTTTTTTTCTCTTATGAATTACAATGTGAAGTGTAAAAACCGCATGTCCCTGAGGTCAGTGCTGTAAATGTAACAAGATGCTTAAATGTTAAAAGAAAACAATTAAACAACGTTAAAAGGATTTATACTGTGTCAATAGCTAGTCGTTTTTGAACACGACTTAAGTTATAAATATGAAATACTTTTAAATGTAAAATATGTTTTATTTCTAATAAAATATTGATTGGTTAAGTTTCTTTTTATACACACTGTGTAATAATAAGAACTTACGATTTACAGCATTTTTCAGATCAGAATTTTTAATTTACAGACTCTTTTGGAGGATTTATCTTAACAGAATAGAATTCACAAAAGGAAAAAAATCGACTGAAAATCTTCAAAGAATTCATACAGTCTTCTAACTTAGTTAAGGGTTTCTCATTAGTTTCGTACAGTATTAGATAGTTTCTTTTATTGCAAAAAAAAACAGTTTAACTGCTAAACCTGCCTCCACTCTCTTTGGGGCCCCATAGGCAAAACTACTCTAAAGTTCAATTTGATATTCTTACTACGGTAATTTATTAAGTACCTAATTAATTTATAGTTTATAAAAAATTGATTTTGGTTCCCAAACGGCAGGAGTGCAAATATAAAATTCACTATTCTTGAGATGGCAATAAATTAATTACAGATTAGTTGGGGCCTCACTGAGAGGAGCATAAAATTGGTTACAACGTTAATGAGACATTTAAAGTCGCTAACTTAGGTAGAAAACTGACCGATGCAATAAGCGACTTGCGATACGCGATTTCTAGAGAAACATATACGCTGTTGTGTATTGCCGATCTATGTATCCATAGCAACATATAGGCTGTCGCGTATCGCTAGTCGCTTATCGCTAGTCGCTTATCGCTAGTCGCTTATCGCTAGTCGCTTATCGCTAGTTGCTTATCGCTAGTCGCTTATCGCTAGTCGCTTATCGCTAGTCGCTTATCGCATCGGTCAGTTTTCGACCTTAGACTACCAAACCATCATTTTGATTCTCTTTTTTGGCCTCTTTTTTCCAAACTCTCAAAGGTGTGTGATAGTTTTAATGAATTTGTTTACAATGTATTGACAAAATCATCAAAATCACTCAAAGATCGCAAAACTTATAATAGTTTAAAGCTAAAACAATATAGGCAAAACTGGGAGAGCTGAAGGTGATTCATCGCTTAAAATCGTATGAACCAAGATATGAACGTACCGCGTGAATTGGTTATTAGCTGTGTATATTAAGTTGCCTACTAGGTAGTTCGTTCAAGATTAATATTTAATTATTAAAAATACTGTCATTTAATTGTGATAATTGTCCTATCTAATTTATATATCCATCATTAGCATGTTTGACAGAAGCAAAGTGAAAACATACCAACGAAAACATCTTGTTCACATCACACGTTCGCGCTCGAATTGGAGGTTAGGTTGCTACCGCTGTCATTCGTTCTTATGATTCTAAGAACAGACGTACTTTTTTGTCTTGCCCATTTAAATTATACAGCAGACGTATGAAAAGTATGCTATTTCGTTTTAACACGTGTCAATATTTAGAAATATTCTGTAACGTATGTCTAAAATAACAGCTGAAATCTATGAGTAATCTTCAGCTCTCCCAGTTTTGCCTATAATAACCAACATACCTATCATCTCGTCGAATATTGCCCACCCGATATCATTTTCTTTATTTGAAAAAGCTGCAAACACAATAGCGTTGTAAGCAGCGCCATTCGGAATATCCCCAAAAATTTTAATTTCGTCCAAAATGCCCAAACACCGTTTCCAATACCTCGTAACGCTGAGCCCTAATATCACATGCTCCAGAGTTATCGGATCGAGCACCTCGTACTGCTTTCGTAAACTATCGTACCTAAAAAGTTCCGTAAACACGTTAAAAACAGGTTCGGAAAACGACAACACGAACTTACAATCGTAAAATAGCACCCTCGTCTTCAGTCTGCGATAAGTTATCGTGGTACATCAGCTGATGCAGCTTAAAACATTTGCCTAACGTGCCCAAATTCGGTTGTATCTTTGATAGTTTAAGGAACTCGATGTACTTCTTGGCGTAGTCGTATTGCTTATTTGACACGCAATAATTTAAGGTTAGAGCGTCTACGTTGGTCTCCGTAAAGAATGAGGATTTCAGTAATCCTGCTCGGACTTCTTTAAAATCGGCTGGTATGATTATTTTCGTGCTAGCGAGAATTGCTGGCAGGACTTCGCGTTCTTGGAAATGCGTTATACCTTCGGCATCACGGGACAATCTCTTGTGCAAGTACCTCTGGTTATGAGAACATGCTCTAAGTAGGAAATTTTTGAACATTTCGATAATTTTTAGAATTTTTTTTGAAGCGCAACGATGGTACCGGTAAAAGGTTATGTTTGAAAACTGTTGAAAACCATGTTGAAAACCAAAATAAATGTGAAGTTAGGTGCATTGATACGGCAGAATTCTACAGATGTGCCAACATAATTACTTCAGCGTTGTTTTCTCAGTGGATCTCTCTCTTCAGATGAAAGAAGAATCTTGTCGATCTTATAATCAGTGGCGGCTCGTGAATACAGTTCAAATCCCATTTGTAATACTTCCTTCCTCGAATCACAGTCACTTAATAGCAACAATCAAAATACCACAGTGTGGCTGACAAAATTTACTATCAAAATGATTCGGGAAACAATACGAGAAAAGGGACGGTTAATAGTATAATTGATTCAAGTAATTTTTTGCGATTTCACGTCAACCGATCGTTTGACATTAGAACGGTCATTTCCACAGTCATTTCTAAAACCGACAATCATCAAACAATCGTTTGAAATTAGAAAATTACTTCAATCAATTACACTTTGGAAAGTTGGTAAATTTTGACATCCTGGATAATATACTGTTAAAAATTTAAATCAATTATTATCCGAAATGGTGATAGTTGTTCAGTTATTATCATACTGTAGTAGTCATGGATGTTTTTATCTCAGAATTCATAAGAGCAGAATTGTTCTTGATGATTTCTTGTTGTTGTATTATATTATTTGAATTTTAGAAATATGCAAATTTCAGATTTTGTATGATCTTTCTATGGATCTAACTTCAAACTATTGGCTTTTGAAATAAATGGTTTGAATAAAACCTGTAGAGAAACTTAGCAACAACTTTTCTAATAAGATATTTGCTTTGGATGTATCGGAGAGAAGATATTTTAGATATATGCATAGTTATAAAATTTAAGAACGATGACAATGCAAGTATGTATATAACTGGTAATCTAAAATGACAGGACAGTTTGAATTTCCCGCCACAGCTTTGAAGGTACTTAATGTTACTAAAGATGGTATGCGTGCAGGATACAGGTTATGATCACTGTCAGATATCTTCGGGATTTAATTTGTATTAATTACTATATTATTTTATGTGATGTAAGATATATGAGAGATGATTTATATTTGATATTTACATATTTTATTATTTGGTCTATTATTTGTGTTAAATTTGAAAATTTATGTTTATACATACTATATTTATGAAATATACAGTAGTTTTAAAATGGTGCTGTCTTGTTCAAGTTTTATTCATGTCTTTACCAAGACTAAATAAGACTAAAAGACTTCCAAACCCTCATTGTTTCAATTTATTTATTCTAAGGATCCCCATAGAAGAAAGAATGCCTACGCCACTGAACAAAAATAACAGCTGTCATTTGCAACCACTACCAACATCACAATTATTCAATGTGGCGGGAAATTCAACCTGTCGTTAATCATTTTAGATCACTCTGTACATGGTGTCAATTCATCTTGATGGTAAGTGCAAGGTCAATAAATTTATAGAACTTGGTGTCAATGTGGTTCTTGTACACGAGTCGCCACTGTCTATTCGAACTTGATTTTTGTGTGATTTTTGTTTTCTGTCGAGGACGGTTGGCAACCCTCCTACTCCATATATTCGTTAGTTGATTACTTCACGCATGTTTTGGCTAAATGTCTAAACTTTTTATGTTTTACAAAAAACGAAACGAAAAAACAAGCATAACCCGCGTTTTATCTTATCTCTCAGTTTGACGTAATTGAGTGATTATAAAATACGAAAACCCACAATAAAGAGGTTAGCGCATTGACCTGTTAAATATTCACTTCCTGCTTTAAACGTAGGCAGACCTTACACAAAAATAATTCAATTTATTTATAACCATTACGTAAAACGCATAGGTATGTTTAAGTATCTCAATAAGAATTTCAAGTTATCATAAAATTGAAAACACATGACGATGAGTCACGGTGTTATCACTGTCTGCGTCTTTTGTTATTCTAGAAGAACGCGCACATTCGAATCTAGTAGATTTTCTAATTCAATTTGACCGGCTTAAATTAATATTGACAGACGTACAAATTTATATCCTCAATTCACATTGTTGCCCTCACAAGAGAGGGCTAATTATCTAATAAAAACTGTATAACACGGTTAGTTAGACGTGTCTAAAGTTAGAAAATTGTACTACGCATGTTTGTGAGTAATATTTCCTATGCCACGCATTTTATTAGTTTATTAAATTATGTTTTGATTATTCATCATAGCGAACTGATAGCGAATGATTTGCGGACATCTACCGGTAAAATAGAAACCTAATCATTTCGGCCTGATTTCGGCCAACTCGATCGCTCGACACAACAAAATCTAGCCAGTCAGCGAACGCCAGTGGTTGTGTCAACATGGTGCTCCGGATACTGTGCAGTTTATTGTTAATAACGAACTATTTTGCGTTATTTTCCAACGCGGAAATTGACTATGAAAGCCGATTGTTACACGGAAACGCAGAACAAGCGTCCACAAGAGGAAAAACGCATGTAATCAGTGCAGATTTTGCCGATGTGACGAATAATCGGCATAAACGTGATGTGTCTTCTGTAGCGAATGCTACCACCAGCAACAACAACATTTACGCCAAGGTATGTGTCCATTTTTTGACTTTGTTTACGCCGTTTACTTGGCAAATGACCAATTTGCGGTGACTTAGCATAATTTCTATAACAAAAGACAAACAACGTACGTATCTATCCGATTTATTTACAACGTATACATATGAATTATAATTATAACCTAACTTTTCGGAACTTTGACGTTTCGCCTATGTAGCGGTATTAGAAATAATGCGCCGATTGCTAGAATTGTTCCGGAAACGTAGAATGATGTTCGGTATGATCCTGTGACGTCTCGTAGGAACCCCGATAAAAATGTGCCTGCGAATGTTGCGATCCCTTGGGATAGAAGAATCATACCGACGGCGTTGGTTAGTTTTTCTAGGCCCAGGATTTCAACGATGATGACGGATCGTAACGTTGATATACTAGCTGAAAAATAACATCTGAGTATTAAGTTCTTCTTTGTGTGAAGTTAGCACACCTCCAGGATGTATTTTGTTTAGTTTTTCGTTAGGTTTTCTTATCTGTATTTGGAATTATAACCTGTGTGTTTAATAAAATTGCTGCCACTATTAATTTGAGTAGGTTAATAACATGACGTTTGACAAACTCTATTTTGAAAATATTAGTACTAAAATAATCGTTGATTTTTAACAATCATAAATTCGTAAACACACATGGGAACAATTTTTATTATTAACTTTTCAGAACATTTTATTCTTCATATAAGTTTTTGGATTGGCTTGTATGTTCCAAAACTATGAAAAACTTTTTAAGTGTAAAGTACCTTTATGTTTAAAGTTATGCAAAAATTGTTATTTGAAAAAATGGAAATATTAGAGGTCTTTAAATACGAAATTATAAATAAAACGTTTATTCTGTGGATTGCTAATTAATGAATGACTAATGAAATGAAACATAATACTGATGACGTCTGAAGTTTATAAAAGATAGTTGCTTAAAAGTAATATAAACTGGTATTAACCCTCCAGCCGCGGGTGACGCGATTTCCACGTCCATTTTCCCGCATTTTCGCCGTTGCCGCGGCAGGAGGGTTAAGGGACAAGCTAAAAACATATTTTTTATTTTTTCGTTAATAGGTACTATGTTTTGAATAATGTTCCTTGAATTTTTACGAATGAATGGTACATTATTCATGTTTTTCAATAGACGTTTTATCTTTCCATCATATCTTTTTATTTTTGGCGTAAAAAGAAGAAGTACAACTTATACTTTCTGTATTTCTACAAAGATCTACAGTACGGTTTTCAAATTGTGCTCGATTTGTTTTAGTATTGAGAAACAATTGAGAAAAGAACAAAAAAAAAGCAAATCAAAACAACAATTATTAGATAATTTTTTAACCAGAACAAGGACGTGCGATGTTAAGAACTTTAAATTAAGTTTGCATAGCAAATAAATGAGAAAAAAACTCATAAAAACCGAATAAGTAAAGTCTCTCTTTCACATTGTCCACACTTTTGTTTAACAATAACATGGGTATTAGTAGATTTGTTGCATCACATGGACAGTTTAGGAAATATACTATAGGTATATAATATTAGTCGAAGGTAGATATGAGCACTCTAAATACCAAAATTTCTGCATTAAAGGCATATTTTCTAGTATTTTCAAATACATTTATATCTACAAGTTGTTCAAAAAAGCATATTCAGTACTTTGTGACTTCAATGTCTACAGACCAAATCAACAATAATCTCAAATAAAAACTAACCAAACAAACAGCGTGTTAAGTGCTGCTAACTCCACATGTTTCCCTAACAATTTAAACTTACATATCGACAGTCCATATATCGTCGTATACGAAAACTGGAACCAGGGTGCGAACGACACCCCTGATATGATGGTGGCGATACCGGCAACGAACAAGAACGCAAAACTGATGAGGTGTGCCTTCATTCTCGGAAAGGACGCGAGGATTCCACATATTATCCTACCAACAGTATTCGCCACACCTATGGAAGATAATATCCACATCTAGCAAATGAAAGAAGGAAGAAACAATATCCTTTTCTCCACTGTGTGTGTGTTTTTAACCTGATGATGATGACGATGAAACCCCGAAACTAGTTGCTAAAAAATACGATAAACACAGTGAAGAATAGTATATTAGAATACAAGTGAACAGAAACCATATGTATAGCGTATTGTTCAATACTGCCATTGAAATTAATGGTTTTGAAAAAATATCCTAAACTTTACTTACAATAGCTTATTATAGGCAAAACTGGGAGAGCTGAAGATTACTCATAGATTTCAGCTGTTATTTTAGACATACGTTACAGAATATTTCTAAATATTGACGCGTGTTAAAACGAAATAGCATACTTTTCATACGTCTGCTGTATAATTTAAATGGGCAAGACAAAAAAGTACGTCTGTTCTTAGAACCATAAGAACGAATGACAGCGGTAGCAACCTAACCTCCAATTCGAGCGCGAACGTGTGATGTGAACAAGATGTTTTCGTTGGTATGTTTTCACTTTGCTTCTGTTAAACATGCTAATGATGGATATATAAATTAGATAGGACAATTATCACAATTAAATGACAGTATTTTTAATAATTAAATATTAATCATAAACGAACTACCTAGTAGGCAACTTAATATACACAGCTAATAACCTATTCATGCGGTACGTTCATAACTTGGTTCATACGATTTTAAGCGATGAACCACCTTCAGCTCTCCCAGTTTTGCCTATAGGAACCGTTTCATGATTGTTTTTGACATGAAGTGGTACCTCATTTGTCCATTCAATATTTTTTAGTTATGACCTTGTATGCAAAGGGCCTGTAATAAAGAAATTAGCTTTCTTACTGCTTCCCCCTATTGATAACAAGCTTTTGAAATTTGAAAATTTCTCATTTCTGCGATATGTAATGTCAAATATCTCTGATGGGACCAAGACAAAAAATCTGAAACTTTGATAATTAATGCACCTTTTTATAAGGTTTAATAATAATTAAAAACATTCTTGTGTATTGCACCGTGTTTGGAGTAAAATGCCCTCAAACATGGGGGAAAAAGTTAATCAGCGCTTACTAACAAATACGATAATTCCGCCCTGAAGTTGGAAAAGCACAATTATTTAAATTTATTACATTTTATTACATAGTTATTAACTTTATTCAGCTTAAAATACAATACTTAATTGTACAACACAAATATTTCTAAATATTAATATGCATATAATATCAGTAAGAATACGTTATATTACTGCTTCTATAAAAATACATTGTAAATAAATAAACAGTTCCAGTAGGCTTAGATGTTTTCAATATGTTAATGTTGGTCACTACTGGACTGTCCCCACCGCTCCCTTAGTTGTGAGCCTGTTCTAACAGGCTACCTAATGAGCTGAGCCAGAAGCCAGTTGTATGTGACTGTTTTCAGAAACATTTAACTAATTATATAAAACAAAATCTGTCAGGCATATCAAAACATATATTTCTCTGGTGGTGCAGCAAGTCAATACAAGAACAAAAAGAACTTTGCAAACTTAGCGTATCATAAAAAAGTTTTTAGGTTAGATGCAGAATGGCATTTTTTGGATTTGCACATGGAAAAAACGCATACGATGGTATAGGGGGGACAACGAAGCGACTAGTGGCTAAGCCAGTCTTCAAAGACCACGTAATAGCCAAATCCTTAATGTAGAAGATATGTTCTTCTTTTGTAATGGACACCTACCAGGGGTAAACTACATCTTAGTGGCAAAAGAAGAGGTTTCAGAACACAAAACCACTCTTTATGATAGATTTCAGAGATCCAAACAGAGAAGAGGAACTAGAAGTTTTCACAAATTCTCTCCTCAACCAACAGAAGGTGTAACAAGATGTTACATCACATCAACTTCAGAAACGTATGAAGGTCACTTAGTTTTATAAGTCTCTTTTGTAAAAAATTACATATTTGTTATAAATAGTATGCTTTGTTTTGTATTTACTGAGAATTTTTAATTAAATTTGTTTTACCGTCATGTGAGTTTTCTCTCATTTTAAAGGGCTGTTATTCCAAATACTGTGCAATACACAAGAATGTTTTTATTTATTATTAAACCTTATGAAAAGATGAATTAATTTTGAGAGTTTCAGTTTTTTTGTCCTGGTCCCATCAGAGATATTTGACATTAAACATCGTAAAAATAAGAAAATCTTTAAGATATTTTTTTAAACAGGAAATAAGTGTAAACTCTATGCAGTGCAGCCTGAGTAGGTAAAGAACTACTTTCAGCTGTCTTATCCAAGTTAAGAAAGTGACTTTTCAGTGGCAGGATTGAACAAAAGATCGTTGCTTCGTTCTTTCGTTTATTAATTCCATATACCTATGGATGATATCAACCAGAAGGCTAAGTCTGGCGGAAATTTGTTTTGTAAGGCCCTGTCTTTCACGTAGACGAAGGGCGTGTAGAAGGCATACGCCACGCAGAACGCGTTTACCGTCAGAAGTATGAAAGCCGGATGTTTGAGCAGTCTGACGTCCAGCATTGTGGCGAGGGTTCTTTTGACAGCTTCTGGACACATCTTGCAAGCGCCTTCGTCTTCTATGTCCTGGTGTGTCGTCGTCCTGGTGACCGATATGTGGTATTCCAGTACCGATTTGGTCGATTTCTGAAACAAAATTGACGGTTTGAATGGAGAATTTTGAAAAGATGATAGAGCATCATATTTTATATGTAAGAAAAACGTTAGCATGTTGTTGGAACTTGAAATTTTCGAGATATTGTCGGGTGAATTGAGCAACCTCGTATCTGTTTTTTGACTGGAACTAAATTGACAATTAATAATAAATAGAATAAATACAAGATGGGGTATTTGAAAACCCGAGATCGTCATATTTTATAACAAAAAAGGACAATATCATGTACTTAGATACTTAAAACTTGCCTTGACTTGACTAGAACTTGACTTGTTTTTAAGAAACATTCTATTAAATTTATTCTTTTGAATCACACCGTATATTTATGCCATTGAATACTTTTGATGCAAATATATTTGTATACAAGAAGGAGGCGTCTTTAAAGTAATATTTTTTAAGAAAAACAGTAGATTACAGTTTTAAAATATCTGATGTGGCCAGGCACATGACTTTATCATACTGTACAGGAGTGCCAAACTGTAAAACACTGATGGTTTGACAATACAGAATCAAAATATTTGTGAAATCCTGGCTGACTAGTTTTAATGCAGACACGACCGATCTCGATCAAATAGAATTTGCTCATGTAGCTAAACTATTAATATTACCAAAATAATGTCATAGACATAAATTATACAAAATTTCCTATACTTTAATTTATTACTTAACTATTTTGACGAAATTACAGAAATTGCGGCTCATTTGCAAACTCCTTGAAAAATGCTAAGAGTAAACATCCAGTTCCTTTGGACCCTTTTGAACCAAAAGCTTTTCAGCTCAGAGTTTGGTCACGAAACTTCTAAATATGAAGTTTAGTTCCGATACCTTTAGTAGTTTTTCCGGAATCGTTGCCAGGCACATGACTTTATCATAGTATATATAAAATTGATAGTTTAGCTGCATGAGATTCCATTTGATACAGATCGGTCGTGTCTGCTTAAAATAAAACTAGTTAGCCAGGATTTGACAGATATTTTGATACTATTGACAGTAGGGATTGTCGAAACATCATTGTTTGACACCATTGTTTTATATTAATGCTGGAACGACCGATCTCGATCAAATAGAATTTGCTCATGCAGCTAACCTATTAATTTTACCAAAAAGTGTCATAGACATAAATTATACAAAATTTCCTTTACTTTAATTTATTATTTAAATATTTTGACGAAATTGCAGAAATGGCAGCTCATTTATCAAAATCCTTGAAAAATGCTAAGAGTAAACATCCAGTTCATTTGGGTCCTTTTGAACCAAAAGCTTTTCAGCTCGTCATCGTTTGGTCATGAAAGTTCTAAATATGAAAACACAGAATTTTTTTTACCTTGGTAGAAAAATGTTCAGGGCATATTTCCACTAAAATCTCAACTTTTTCCGACACGATTACAATATTTTGTCATACTATGTATGATAAAACTTTAACGATACAAATTTTGTTGTTTTTTTTTTAAATTTATTTTGTGAATGGATAGTTTTAGAGTACATTAAAACTATCTTTGTGTCAAAATATAACTTTTTTTAGTTAGTTAGTTTACCATGCATATTAAAAACTCTTCTAACCCGAAGAGGAACAAACAAATATTTATTCCATTGAATACTCTAGCTTATTTGCTTGTCGAGATTATGTTATCTGGTATATTTATTGAAGCGAAATAACCCAATATGTTTTGCTACAAACGCGCAAAAATACGTGTCCTTTCGGCAAACGAAATCCAACTTTGATTCAATTTGTATACAATAAGAGGTGTTTTCTCCTAATGTAAAATTTTTGCTTTGGATTAAGAATAGAGTTATTCAATATTCCACAATTTTCAATTTTATGTAAGGCCATACAATGTTTCCGTTGCCATTTACTATTTAGCAATTAGAAGATCTACCAAAATCAGTAAGGGGGGGTTCCATTCAAAAAAGCGTCGACAAAGCCAAGAAATAACAATTGACTGCCAAATTTTGAATATTTTGACAAAAATGTTAAAGTCTTCGTACACCACAGGAAAATAAGAAATTCTAGAAAATACAAAGTAACATTACAACAAAATATATCTACTTTATCCATCTGTTTACAATGATATCTTCAACTAAAATCTCAGATATCTATTTCTTTTTTTTTTTGATTTTTTTCTTGTATTTTCTTTTTCGTATGGCGGTGGACGAACACTTTTGGGACTGACTGTATTTCGCAAATGGTCAAGTTTTAACTATGTAGATGCTATTAGGACTTTTCCACGTTATTTGTAATCAATTAAAGAACCGAATGATAATTAACCCAGATGAGGATAATTTTTGGAAAAAACACCTCCGCCTGGATTTGAACCAGGAACCCTCCAATTTCCGGGTGACAGCGCTCCCAGTTGAGCTACAGAGGCTGTGGAAATTTATAGGTTTTACTTTTACGTAATAACCATTTTCCCTTGAAGTTATTTGTAATGACCAACCAAACGTGTATACAAAAATCCAGCTAAGGTTTTGAAGTAAAATTCTCATTTTACTGGGTGGGATTAATCAATAACCTATTAACTTATTTGTCCTAAAACGTTCGCTAATTTTCGTTGCTACCAGGAAAACAAAACGAATTTTTCCTTCCATTTTATCATTACTTATCTCTTATCATGATAATTCATTCATACGATAGTAATCAAATAGGTATGTATTGCTGAGCTTTAGATTTAATGTGATCTAGATAAGACAAAAAAACATAAAACAAAAGGTGCGATATATATTTAGGTATGCCAGAGAGAGAGAGAGAGTGACCTTGTAATTTCGATGGAGGCACAACAAGGTCCCCCAAAAATAAATTATTGAGATCAAAGTGGTACGAACTCTCGACAATAACAACAAACGACAGTGTCCTTCTATCATGCGTTCCATATCAATAATAAGTATGATATGCGTATGTACTGTGCATCTGTCATATTGATATTTGGTAGCACATGACTTGTGCTGATTCCGCTTAAAATAAATGAATCACGGTACGACGCCAATTAGCAAATGTTCATAGACTCAACAATAATATCAGTCTCCAGCAGTTGTTGTTAGATGTTTAAAAGTGGTTATAAGATTATGGTGAATCATTACGATGAATTTGAAGACAAAGACGGGATAGTGAGAACTGAGTAATATGCAGCAAATGCTAAATGCTATTTATATTTTTCTTTGTGGCCAGGTTTTTTTTTGTGTTATACTTTACTCTTTTTCTCAAATTGGTTTGCGGATTATATAGTTTAACTTTTGTTTATGATGCCTTCTTTTAAAGTATAAATATTTGAGTATCGAATTAATATAAACTCCTTTATCGATTATGGGAAAGGGGGAATTAACATTACTTTGGTCAACTATATTTGCTGCTTTAAACGTTGGCCTTGATCTATCCGTCAAAGAGAGAATAATATCAACATTAGATAAAGACAATTCGCGGTATTCACGATATTTTGTTTCACTTTTTATAATATTTACCACAATTATATAGGATCCTTGACGACGAGCTATCAATATTAGTATATGGGGAACCAAATGATCTGTTTAACTAAACTAAAGTATTTTCAGGGTTTGTTTACTTCCGGTTCCACCGGAAATTGTCAACTTTCACATTTCAAATGGAACAGCCTGTATTTTGTAGCACTTTAAAAAAAGTCGAGATCGAGATCGGTCGTGTCCGCATTAATATAAAACTAGTTAGCCAGGATTTGACAGATATTTTCATTCTAATGACAACAGGTAGTGACAAACGCTGATGTTTTGACAATACCTACTGTCAATAGAAACAAAATATCTGCCAAACTCTGGCAAACTAGTTTTATTTTAATACAGACACGACCGATCTTTATAAAATAGAATGCCATGCAGCTAAACTATTAGTTTTATATATAGTATGATAAAGTCATGTGCCTGGTCACATAAGATGTTTTTTAAATTCACACGATAACTGTCTGCAAATACTTTTTTGTGCAGAATGGTGCGTAGAATTCAAAAAAATAATCAGATACAATTTAAATTTACAATTAAAAAAAAATTACTTTCTTAGGGAAAACGGTTTGCTATATTTTGTTACAGATTATGACCACCCTGTACACAATTTGGATATGATAAGTAATCAGGTATTGAGATATACATAAAATTTTTCCTAGACTGCTGTTTTTCTTTCAAACTTTCAAATACATATATTGAAATAATGGAATATCAAAAATTGTAAACAAATATTTTAAATATTCTTTTAATATAAGAAAAGTTATTTCTGTAACGTTCTATTTTAGCACAACTGTCACTTCTATTGGGAATACAATGTGCTACCATAATTAGACTTATTCAATAAAATACCTAATGATGTATTTATTATAGGGGTACTGAAACATGTAATAGTAGTATCATGTAAGTTCCGAATATCGCGTCTGTAAAAAATAATAATTTAAAATGCGGGACGAAAATCAGCATTTTTTTATATTGACAAAACATCCTCAAAACAAAATTAGAACTCAGTATCTTGACCTCTGTTTTTTTGCACAGCTAATCTTACAAGAAGTAAAATTCAATGGCGAACTGATCTGTTTATCTGTCACAATAACCGTACAAACAAAACAGTTACAAATTTCCGGAGCAACCAAGGTACCGGCACGAAATCAGCTATTATTTTCCAACTTCCGGCCGCAAACTCGATAGTCAACATCTAAAACATTACAGCGCCTATTGACAATGACCTTCATACGCGAGCTCAGCTGACCATTATAATATATGGACCAGTAATTTTGCATAGCATACAAGTTCATGCATAGTGCCACAATTCATAAAGGAATTTAATATAATATAATAAGAACTAAACAACTGATATTACCACATGAGTAAATACCAATAAAATTTCCTTTTGTTGACATTTAGGACGTCTGTAAGAAGCCAAAGATGTTTCCAGTTTTGGATACCGGTTTACTGACGCAAATCTATTAGCAAAACATCTAATTTTCTAAGAAAACAGTCGCAAAGACAGAGACTTGTTTGGATTTTTGTACAACCTCTCTGGTATGTATAAAAATCGAACTATGTGAACTTTAATAATAGGTACTTGTTCATAAAATCAAGATAAGATTTATATATTATAATCATGACAAAATTACAATTACATAAGCAACATATGCACCGAGTTTATAGCATCTTCTAGCTAGACAGATAACAAGATTGCCAGAAGTTCGTATATATCAAAACAATTGCTGTCGATCGACTTTTGTCTTGGTCACGCGACTGCAGAAACCGACGAGATAAGAGGCGAGTATCAAACACATTCATTGGCCCGTTATTGATAAATAATTCTGTAAATTACAGCAAAACTCATATCCGCTGATAAACAAATGAATACCACAATGCGCCTTTAGTTGTAATCTCTTTGTGAACAACGCAGACTTCCTAATATGAATTTTTTGTAGTTTTGATGATCTCATTGACTTTCTATTAAATTAATAGATATAAACCGATTCTGAAAAATGTTAGACGTCAAATAAAACTATTAAGAAAATTATCTTCAGCCGGCCGGAAGTTAAAATACCCCCCACAGTAAAATATTTTTGGTGTGGAATTTTAATTTGACGAATTTGTCCTTCTTTCAAAGATAAGCTTGTCTACCAAATTTCAGATCAATTGCTCCAAAATTACAGATTAGGTATTGTCAAAACAACAGCGTTTGACACTACCTGTCATTAGAATCAAAATATCTATCAAATCCTGGCTAACTAGTTTGCATGCAGTACGAGCGATCTCAATCGAATACCATTTACTCATGCAGCTAAACTATTAACTTTAACAGAAAATGTTATAGACGTAAATTATACAAAATTTCCTCTACTTTAATTTATTATTTAACTATTTTGACGAAATTGCAGAAACGGCGGTTCAGTTTTGTCAGTTTTGAAGTTTTGTCCCGATACCTTTAGTAGTTTCTCCGGAATCGTCGCCACAAAAAACGGTTACACACACACACAGACTTTTTTTGTACCTTGGTCAAATAGTTCCATTATTTCAATATATTTGAACGTTTGATATCAGGATCTACATGCGTTCCAGACTTGTAAATTAAAATACTGTCATGTTGACTGTCACTTTCGGTCCACCGGAAGTTGATATCAAGTTGTTATATTAAATGGAATCAAATAATTTGTATACCCCCACATTTACTGTGGTAGGGTATATTGTCTTTGTCACAACCTTAAGGAAGTATGGCAGGTACAGACTTGTATATATATATATTTTTGATCAACACTGAAAACTAAATCAATTTAGCTATGTCCGTCTGTCTGTCCGTCTGTGTACACGATAACTTCCGTAATTTTGAAGTAATTCATCTGAAATTTGGTATACAAGCTTTTCTAAAAGGACTAAAAAGTAAGGACAAGTTCGTGAATGGGTTAAATCAGTTCACCCCATTTGTTTTTTTAAATATTTTACGGTGGGGGTATTTTAACTTCAGCCCGGATGAAGATAATTTTCTTACTAGTTTTGTTTGTTTCCACCTATCGAAATACATCGCCTTGATGTCTTGGCAAATATTTTTAAGTGAAAGAGATGGCAATATTGTAAGAGATTGCAAATTTCGGAAAGAGTTTTAGTTTTAATGTTTTGTCACCTAGTAGTAATAGAGGACAAAATTACACTTAAATTTACAGACAGAAATTTAAAAATGTACGTAGTTTTACATGCATGAAGAATAAATTTACAATATCCCTTCTTATTTAATTTATCCCTATAGTTATTTAAAAAATCAATAAAATATTAGAAAAACAAAATATCTAAAAAATTGTGGCATATAGGTATCGGGAAACTTGATAAAAGTTGAATTATAGAAACATAGAAACAAAAATGAAAATAAAATTACATATAGTTATTAAAGAGACATTATTAAAGAGACAAAATCAGTCAAGATCAGTACAAAGAATAGGAGATAGTCAGTAAAACCGCATTAATATGAACAAACAAACTACTCAATATATTTGAAAATTCGTCATATTTGCATATTTGCAAATTTGGTGTTTTAATATCAGAGTTCAGATAATAGTTCGCTCACTATAAAACCACGGGAAGTACCGGTAAATAAACAAGTGTGAATCACAGTCAAAGAGTGAGTGGTCCACGATACACTGATAACCGGTTTTCATCGGTGTTATTTAATTTAAATTTGTTCTGGCCGATAGTAGTGATTTATACAGGGCGTGTCGTTCTACGTTACCAATAAACATGTAGTCAAGACTTAACTTCACTCCTAGCCTAAGGTATAACCTTAAGATGGTCAAAGTGTTTTATAAACCGTCTTCTAACGGACTATAGAGAAGAACCATAAGTAGATATTTCATAGAACATTTTTAGACAATTGTTAAAACATAACTAGAAGATTATATACTTCACACGATCTACTCCTACCAAAAAAGAAACAACATAATCTTACTGTACCGAAGTCGCTGGCCTCGCCGATTGACTCTTCTTATATTCTGGCAACGTGGCTATCGAACCAGCATAGAAGATATCATCCCTGTACAACGGCCTCGAGGGCAGATCATGCCTTCGCACCCTATGCCTCTTACAACACTCCGACTTCACACAACACCACTTGCTACAGCATATCCTGCAACACCTACAACACCTCTGCTTTTTCCTCACACCATCACCTTCGCTCTTCGGATACGCGTAATCAGCTCCATCCAGCAACGTACTAGCAATAATCTCACTCGAAGCCGATCTAGTCACAGCTAACTTCGGCGGCCTGAACAACGCAATGACAGATGGATTAACATCAGCGACCGTTGGATACGTCGCGTTGTTGTAATGCAAGAAGAACTGACTCATCTTGCTCTTTGTTTCCTGGACTTCGCTAATGTGGCTTAGGGTTTTCTTAGGTGCCGAGGAAGCGTCAACTCTGACTTTGACTGGTTTTAGAGGCCTGAAGAGTATGCCGCAGAAGAGACAGGAGAGGATTATGCCGCCTAAGACTTTGAAGGTGTCCCTCCAGCCTAAGCGAGCTAGTAGTATGGTGTTGATGGGTGGGAGGCATGTGGCTCCTATGCCAGCTCCGCACAGGCTGATACCTGATGCTAAGCCTCGCCAACGTTCGAAGTAGTAGCCTACTGCTATGATCCCTGCTACGTACATCATGCCGAAACCTGTGCCGCTCATGATTCCGTAGGTTATGATGATCTGGTAGAGTTTGTCGGTGAACGAGGTTAGTAAGTAGGCTATGGAGGCAAGAGTGGCTCCGGACATGACGACGACTCGGTAGCCGAAGCGGTTGACGAGTGCTGCTGAGATAGGACCTGAAATGCAACATGAGAATTTAGAGATTGTATATTGAACATTTATGGTACTTGTTTATTTCTTAAACCTGGCGAATATTATTTTTCCACTTATAAAGGCTTTAATGTATTGTTTTATTTATGTATAGCATTTTTTTCTAAGCATTTGAAGGTTAATAACTTAATAAATACAATAAAACAGTACAACATAGGGAAAAGAAGCAAACTGAATTAAAAATTGTTATTCACTGCAGTACACCTATGCACTATGGTCTAGAAGTACCGAATAGTTGGCCAAAACTCAAATTTTCAAGTTTTGAATTCAGTTAAATTCTGTATCCTATATGAAAGTAAAAATCTGATGTGGCCAGGCACATGACTTTATCATACAATATATAAAAATTAATAGTTTAGTTGCATGAGAATCCATTCTATAGAGATAAATCATAGGTATTGTCAAAGCATCAGCATTTGACACTACCTACACTACGTCATTAGAATAATAGTTATTTATGTCACAACAGCCGAAAGTACGGAATAGCGCGACGAGCGGTGATACGGCGCGTCACCGAAGACGGAGTGTAGCCGTCGCATATGAGCGAGTCGCGCTATCTAGTTTTTGGCAGGAGCGACATCAACGTTTATTGTGTTGCTTTTTAAGAAATACGTATTTAAAAAAAAATAAATGATTTCTGTATAGTAAATGCTAGGTTGGTACCACTTTGACGAAAGGTGCGTTCCGATTGGTAGGTAATGGTAGCTAATGGCGGTGGTAGAATACGAAATTATAGTATTTCTTACATATCGTGATAATGACACGTATTAGTTTGCATGTACATAAACATGAGTCACTAGTAATTTTCTATTGGAAATACTATAACGGCGTCTGCTACCACTGCCATTATCACTAATGAAAACGCACCTTAAAAAGGTAATTCAAATTCTGACAGATTTATATTTGTTCATGACACATCCCTACCAACACTAAAATAAAACTACACTCATCGCTATACTTTATTTATAATTTTCTCAATGTATCATTTTTAGAATTAGATATAAAGACGGGTTGATATTTCTTATCAACAAACAATCAAATTGGTGATCTTATTTTATTTGAAATTTGTATTTTATAATTTTGCGCACTACAGCGGCACGTTCCATAGTGGTTCTCCAACCCATCTCCAACCTCTGATGAGATCAGCTGTTTTCGAATGTGACAAAAAAATATTTGTCAAAATCCTGGCTACTATGTAATTTCATATCAATGCAGATGCGACCGATCTCGATCAAATAGAATTTGCTCTTGAAGGTAAACTATTAATTTTACCAAAAAATGTTATAGGCATAAATTATTCAAAATTTCCTCTACTTTAATTTATTAATTAACTCTTTTGTCGAAATTACAGAAATAGCGGCTCATTTCCAAAATCCTTGAAAAAGGCTTAGAATAAACTAAAAAGCTAAACTATTAATTTTACCAAAAAATGTCATAGGCATAAATTATTCAAAATTTCCTCTGCTTTAATTTATTATTTAACTATTTTGACGAAATTACAGAAATGGCGGCTGATTTCTAAAATCCTTGAAAAAGGCTTGGAGTAAACACCCAGTTCCTTTGGACCCTTTTGAACCAAAAGCTTTTCAACTCTAAGTTTGGTCATGAAACTTCTAAATATGAAGTTCCGTGCCGATACCTTTAGTAGTTTCTCCGGAAATGAATTAACAAAAATTGGGTACACACACATACACACACACACTCAGACATTTTTTTTGTACCTTGGTCAAAAATGTTCAGGGGACCCATAAAGACCTATTTCCGCTTAAATCTCAAAAAAAATGTTCGGCACGATTACAATACTTTACATACTGCGTATGATAAAGTAAAAAGGTTTATTCATTAAACACGTGTGGAGTTTATGCTTAATTACAGCGCATTCAGTCATAGTAATAAACCAAAATGGCGCATAGTGCGCTTCTACCACTATTCATTATTTTAAACGCTCTCAGGAAAAATTGAATACTGAGTATATTGTTTATTTATTTAAGCTCTAAATAACGGAAAGTGATATCTTGGACTATTCTACCGAAGCTAGGTATTTCATATTACGTAAATATGAATGAAGTAAATTTTAAATCACTATAATTATAGAAGACACAGAAGAGCGAATTAACTTAACATTTTGTTAGACATTAAAAAAATGTTTTCACTAGTTTGCACTTATTGTAGGATATATTTATGATTCCAGTCTTTATCTACAACTCCCACTACAAAAGTTACAAATTATTGACAAATTGCTCTTTATGCATTTTTATGCTTTTTAAACTTGTTAATTCAATAAAACTGCAAATTTATTTATGACTATATATCCACAGTACCGGATGCCTGCTACTGTCCATAAGGTACTAGTTCATGGAAAACAAATAGTAGCAAATTATTTACTGCTAGTTGGTTATTTTGGAGAGGAGGGCTCTGAAGCCAGAAATAAATTTTATAAACAAGATCGAGAATTTTATTCTAGAAAAAATAACAAGAAATAACTTAGAAGATATATTTAATTGAGCCATAGACACTTCGGACCCAATAATATCTAACATTAGTTTAAAAACTCGCATGAAGCGACAACATAAATTAAAGATTCTGCTTCCGAAAGAAATTATTTCTTTAGTACGACCATTTACGTCAGAAACTGAGCCTTCTTTTTCCATGATTACACAGAAGCGATACTGCGAGAATCAATAATCAGTCTGATCTTCAAAACATTCACACAGACAGTGAAGAAGAAGATTATGAGATTATATAGAGTTTTTAAGTACACATTTTTTATTATTTATTTATTTGGTTGTTAATTTGTATTTAATATCTGTTAATACAAATATATTATAGGTAAAACTTACTTAACTAACACGTAGCTTTCTTGCAAATTTTACGTTCATGATAGTAATAAAAGCAGACTATATGGGAATACAGGCAACGTTTCAGGTAAACAAAATAGTTTTTGAAGAAAAATTTGCAGCAGGTACAGTTTTATAATTATAACTACGCGTCCTCGACCACGTTTTCAATAATTTAAATGTTTTTTTTACAGCAATCGTCCGCCATATGCAACCCGCAATTTTGATTTTTTGATCTTTTAAAATTTAGAGTTCAGATACATAATCAGCTACCATAAAAACCCCTCTAAAGGCCAAGTTTCAAATAAATTAAACCACATTTTAAAGGGATTGTCCGTCATATTGAAACCACAGTATAACAAAAAGTAACATTTTGTCTTAAGGTGGGATTCGAAATGAGTAGGCAACCAAACATACCTCATAATAGTATTTCGTGGTATTTCACCGAAATGATTAGGTATTTCCATTCAAATTATACGTTCAACTGAACTTGAAACGTTTGCCGATAATACAAAACAATATCCGGATTTTAAGCTTATTGGTGGGTATGTCGTAGTCGTCTTGTGATCAACAAAAAACACCGATATTCCCAGAATTCGTGATCTACACGCGACAGAATTGAGCCGGATGTTTTTTTGTGTTATCGGCAAAGGTTTCAAGTTCAGTTTAACGTATAATTTGAATGGAAATACCTTATCATTTCAGTGAAATATACCGAGCACAAAATTATGAAGTATATTTGGCTGCCTACTCATTTCGAAGCCCATCTTAAAACACCACATTGCCACCGTTTTCAAGAGCGTCAACTTATGTGCATCTATGTTCAGCCATAGTAAAATCTAACTTTTGGCTGACTAGGACACGTGGCACAGGGCTCAGGTGAAGAATAGTGCCGCTTTCTAATACATCGGTGCTTTATCTATCCCAGAAACTGGTTTACTTTTTGGAATTTAACAATTTAGACATTTTTGGGTCAAATATCCCAATGTGCAATGCTTTATTTTGCAATTAAGTCTGTTACGTTATTGGTAGACTACGTGAGATTAGTGAGGTGCATGAGCAAAATTATAAAGCTTGTTATATGCCGGAGTGTAAGCAAGCAAATGGACAAAAACGCATAAAATATTTAAAATAATAACAGTAATAACAGTAACGAGGAATATGTCGACATGATATTTATTCATTGAATAACTCCTCTAAAATCAAAATTATCAGGTTGGGTAAGGGTAAAAGCATTTTATAGGAGGTGTTTCCATAGAAACGAAGAGAATAATTATTTTTGAAAACATCAGAAGTTCTCAAAAAGTGTCCCATATAACAAAAATAAACATCAAGAACATTCTGCTCTTATGGATTTCTAAAGATATATTCATTTATTATTGGAATAATTATTTTAGTATTGTGGTTAAATAATAGCATACTAGATAAATGAATAGTTTAAATAATTATAGTACATACGTAAATGTCACGCTCGTATTAGGTATTTATTAACAACTTACTTAACAAAATTATTAATATATTATCGCCCATCTGAAAATAATGCTTTTTGTCATATACAATCCAGTATTTATATCACCGTTCAGCGAATACATACGTCAACAAACTACGCCAATTATAATAAACTAATTATCAACTTACTTAACAAACTTATTAACGTATTATCGTCTATCTAAAGATAATGCATGTTTTTTCATAAACACTAACGTATATCACCGATTAGCGAATATATACGTCAACAAACTACTCATATTATAATAAAAATACAATAGAAATCACATGACGAAAATATTTCCGCATTCGGTCTGTTTGATTGTGCATTTATTGTTGTAATTATAATTACCAAGCGGATGTCGTTCCTATTTATGTTTACATGCCATTTGGTGTAGATATTTTTATTAACAAAAAATTTATAACTATACTTTTTCGTTGAAAGTTAAACTTTGCATTGTCTTTGGTAAATTATACCAATCTGTATGAAAGTGGCCCGCAAATTTGGTGAAATCCGGTTCCTTTTTCAAGTGATTATACCGTTTTGCTCTGTATGGCATTTGGGTTTAGTATAGGTGTTAATTGTGTTGTTTTTCTTGTTGGTCAGGTGGTTAATTTAACTATTCTTGGATATTTCTTTGCAAATATTTGTGTGGCATCCACAAATGTTTTGTTCAAAATTCGGAAGGTATGTATATGTATATGACAATTTTGGATAGATGTCTTTACAATGTAGTCAAAATAATCAAATAAATCGGTAAAATAATATTGCAAAAGTTGTGGAACATCAAAAATTATCAAAATATTAGGTGGCTCTTTTTTTTGGTGGTAAGAGTGTATATTTTGTATGGGCTTAGTGGACAGATTTAGGGCAGTAAGTTGTAAGGTTCCAGGTGTATTCATTGGTAAAGGGACAATAAATCAACCACCTGGTTTCGAAGGCCAAAACTCGGACATAAATGGACAAAAGAGATGCCTGTATTCGAATATAACATTAGAAATGTTGCAGCAGACCTTCAGCTTGGTGTTGTGGTAGACTGTTTAATGTTCTGTTATCGGCTATAATCTATATTTTTATGATAAAACGCTCAGTATCAGAAGATAGAGTTACAGTTAAAATTAGTATTATTTTTTTGATAGAATTTATAGTTCTTTTGAAAAGTTTGTGATTTAATTATGTGTCAGTTATCGTCAGATTTCTTTGCGGCTTTAGATAAAAAATGACCATTGTAGATATACATATCAGGAAACTGTGGTAAGCGCGTCACAGTTCACTATTAACAATTAAATTAAGATATAATGGATATCTGTTATTACCAATATTTATCGAACTTAAACGAAACAATCATACAATTGAACAATTGAGTGGCCTAAAAGTAATTGTAATTGTATATTATTAACGTACAAAACACTCTAACTTCAACAAAACTAACGATTATAGTATATTATAATACAACACACAAAATAAGAGATGGAGCAGGGCAGAAAGACCTAGGTCAATAGCCCGTTCGAACACCAAATGAAATTTATTAAATGAAACTAATTGTGTAATAAACCTGTACAAAGCTGGATGTTGGAATAAAGATTATTACTACTACTATAATACAAGTTTTAGAAGACAAAAATTGGCACACGAGTTGTTTTGTTATATACTATTTTTTCTACCTTGCGACATACATTTTACATAAATTTGGAAAAATGCGGTTGTTATCTTCCAATTTAAAGTAATTTTATATTCAACAGTTGGTAGTTAGTGTAAAATTCACAACTACGACTGACGCGAACCAATAGCGATTGAGATGTCAGCCTTATTTGACACTTGACGTCAATATCATAAATCTTGGAAAACCAAAAGTTACTAAAAGTTTGTGATCTAGTGTTTTCATAATCACACCGAAAGCGGTTTCGTTATGAGTTTATAACGAACGCAAAGTCGAAAAAACATTTGCAATTTTCAAATAGTAATAAATACGAATAAAATAAATAAAGAATTTAAAATATAATACAATTAAAATAAAAATGGGTATAGCTCATTTTGAACATTTTGAAATATATTTCCTAAAATAAAGATAATAAATATGATGTTTCGATAATATATATTTTTGCCCTCATCTACATATCATCCACATGTTATGTGCGGATTTATTAAGCCTTAGATTAGTATAAAGTTGTATTAAACATGAGCTTATTAAAACTACTTGCGTAGGTGGTACGTAACTGCAAATATAAAGAATCTAGCCAAATTACCTAAATATTTGACAAACTAAGAAGGTTTTGAAAGTTTTATTATATTTAAATTTATATTACCGCGAACATGTCAGATGCTTGGAGGAACTATCACAATATACTAAATAGGTGGCGGCATTTATAACCACCAGGTGATAGTTCACGAACAAAATTTTGTTGGGTCAGAAAATCAAAACATACACACACACACAAAATGTGGAATTATGTGAATACGTGCAAAAAGAAAACTTCGGAAGCAATTCGGTACATCGAGAGTGCTTTTTCCCTCATACATTCAAGAGTTGGTTTGTAGAAGTAAATTCCAAAATTCCCGTTATGTTCTAAATTTATACAGAAATATATCTTTTTCTTTTCTGTATCAGACTAATGATATTCGCCGCAAATAAACTTCACTCGAGTATTCATTTTTTCAATTCGGTAAAAAGTTAGAGGTGATAAAAATAACAATAAAAACATATTTTAAACGACTACAACTTCTTAAGGAGTTGAGAAAACCAATAAGTCAATATGAACCTTTTTACTCGGAATGACATTTAGTTTTTAGAAGAAAATCTGTAAAAAGTTTTATGTGGTTATTAACTCATTTATTTAAGTGCACTGAAACCCTTTTACTTCCAAGCTCCTCAATTGGTAAGAAAATACGCAACTTTAAAGTCGACATACATTTTAGTTGGGACGATCTTTTTGTATATATTTGCAAAAAGGAAAACGTGCGCGGTACTGATTGATTTTCAGCCAAATATAAGCAAGAACTAAGCTGGTTTTGATTCACTTACCAGCTAAACAATAACAGCAAGTTTGGACAGCACCAGCGATGGAGATCTGGCTATTGCTGCAATGGATGCCTTCGGCCATATCGTTTAGAAACACGCCAAAACTGACCAGGGCCCCGTCCGCGACGCAGAAACAATAAAATGCGGCGAAGACGACCACCCACCCCCAACCCCCGTCCGGTGGGATTGCTATGAAGGCCTCGTTGTCAACCTCTATCCTCGGCATGGATTTTGTACTCTTGCTCGATTTCGAAGTCGTGGGCACTTGCGAAGCCGACGGCGGCTTCTTGCTCTGCATGACACGATTTCGATGTCGAAGTTGCGCGTCAATTTGACAGTTTTACTGGCGAATTTTAGGGTAATTTTAATCGTGACATTTTCGAATGACGTTTTGTTTTTCGTTTTTTTGGATTGGTGGCAGTACCGGTCAATACCGGTGGCAATACTGCTCAGTGACTACTCAGTAGGTGCTCAGTAGTACTACGATTTTGGTTTTTGATTGGTGGTCTGTTTTTTTGGCTCATCATGCCTCATTTTGCCCCTGCTGACTTTTGTGTGTCAGTGGTATCAGTCGCCATGCTAGATGACGTTTGACAGCTGTCGAGTACTAATCTAACATTTGGAATGAATAGAATAACTGAAAGACAATTGAAAAACTTGAGAGTTTTTATTCATGGCTGAAGACCACAAAATGTAAAAGTTCTTGGTTTTCTTGGTCTCATGAAACAAAAATGTTACTGACTGTGACAGACATCAAACAACACAGTCTCGTTTGTATTTTTTGACGTTTTAAAGAACCCAAAAAAGTTATGACCATCTTTAATAATTTGTTGCTTCTTTTCGTCTGTTTTCTCGAATTACACTGTTCGACAATCTTTTGGTAACTTTAATGACATGACTTTACTGACTGCGGAAATCAGGGTGAAACAGGATGACAAATACTTCTCGCTACGCCATATCAATGCCGGCGTGCCACAAGGAAGTGTATTGGGACCACTATTGTACCTACTGTATACTTATGGTATTCCTGTTCCGAGAGAAAGCACAGTGGCAACATTTGCAGACGACACGGCTATTTTGGCGATTAGTGACAGTGTCGAAGAAGCACCTGAATAATTACAGATGGCTGCAAACAAAATCAACCTTTGGACAAAGAAATGGCGCATCAAACTAAATGAAGGAAAATCCACGCATGTAAACCACACCAATAAGAGAGTTAACTATATTCCAGCCAGTGGCGTGCGGTCCATACGTGCAGAGCGTGCAGTGCACACCCTAAGATTTAGGGAAAAAAGAAGAAAGAATATTAAAAATAGTCCTGCCAAAAATGATATATTATGTATTTATGTTTATACCGACATATTTAGTAATATTTCTTCGTAATAATAATTTAAAGTAATTTACACCACATGGTGTTAAAACTCCACTGCATTTGTCCGGACCAATCACACCATATCATTGCTACTTGCTAGAGCCGAGCGCTCCCGTCCCGACCGACACCCGCCTTTGCGCTACTGCCATGTCGTGCAGCCACAAGCGGAGCACCAGGACTGTGTACCGCTTTAACTTGGGCAGGGTTAAAATCGGCGAATTCAAGAATCATTGCTGCTTTATACGTATGTAAATAATGTATGAGCCTTCGCTCTCTACCAACGACAAATTTAAAGTATATTCTAGAGATTGAATACAGAACACACCAATTTATTTGTCCGCTATCCGAACTTTACTACCAACCGATACGCACACAGTGCATATAGGAGGTATACACTATACGCGCAACCATGTCGCTCCAGCGTGCAGCGGCTAGGGGCGCACCGACGAACGGCAAACAGTTACTAATGGTGTAATTCAAAAACTACCCAACTAATTTTGATCGGACTTCTACCTATGCATTCTTTAAACTCCAATAAATAATCCGGAGAAAGACTGATTAGATTTTTTTATGTATTTCGCTTAAATTTGTTAATTTAAATTCGCCTTTGGGCAAACGTATTTCCAGCGTGCAGCAGCTCCGATGCACAGTTGACGTTTGGCGTTCGGAAACTTGTGTTGGAAGTGTTTGTTGATTTTGAAGTTTGAATTATTTGTGTCCATGTTTTTAAGATTTTTACTTAATAACTCAATAACGCTGATAACATGATGCATGTTGTGCCTATTGATGATAGTTTTGTCGTATTAAATTAAATTTATTTCAGTTTTACCTACACTACAGTCAGTTTTATTTCTGGTTTAAATCAATGTTACTAATAATGGAAAACAGGTTTATCGACGGTAAGATATTAAAGGAGAAAGGTAATTTGTCGGGCAATTCCGTCATACAAAGAAGCAACCGTAGACACGTGTTTCGGACTATTAGTCCTCATCAGTACGGTATAGCCAAGGAGTAAGATGGACACTCAATGGAAAAAACACTTCGAACCCTGAAGATGTTGTGACTGAAGCACCAATTGGCGACATTGGGCACCCCCCTTATGGTCTCCATTTGAGTGTTTTTTCCATTGAGTGTCCATCTTACTCCTTGGCTATACCGTACTGATGAGGACTAATAGTCCGAAACACGTGTCTACGGTTGCTTCTTCGTATGACAGAATTGCCCGACAAATTATCTTTCTCCGTTACTAATAATCTAAGACGGATATTTATGCAAATGTCATAAATGTTTTTAAAATGCGTAAAGTTGAGTTATCAATAGCATATAAGCAAATATCTTTAATAAAGGATAGGAGTTAAATAACACCCTCAATTTTGCAAGAATTGGTACTTATGTTACAAGTTTTGATCAACAAATCATCATTAGCCAAAAACTAGAAAAACACAAATCAATCACAAGAAACAACGCAAAATTGTAACTTAAAAAACACTTATGCATCATTCTGTTGCCTGATATCTGATGCCTTGTGCCTCTTGCACTTCATTTTGACTGTAAGCTTACTATTTTTATACATTTTTAGGCAACTTCTATCTTTTCATAAACATTTACAAGTATTTATTCTTCACTGCACACCTTATGAACAAATGCACCGCACGCCACTGATTCCAGCAACCATTAATGGGAACGATATTCCATACGCGGATACAGCGAAATACCTTGGCATGACACTGGATGACACCGAGCTTAGATGGAAAGTACATGTCAAGAAAAAGCGGAACGAACTCGACCTAAAATTCCGGAAAATGTATTGGCTAATGGGACGGAGGTCAGCCCTGTCAGTGCAAAATAAACTCCTACTATACAAGCAATTATTAAAGCCAGTATGGGTGTATGGAATACAGTTATGGGGATGCACTAAGCAATCCAATATCAACCTCATTCAAAGGTTCCAAAATAAAGTTCTAAGGGCCAGTGTTGGTGCACCATATAACTTAAGTCATTCTCAAAAACGACAAACTGTTGACACGGTAGAAATTCTTTTAAGAATGTTTAATTGCTTTATTTTAACATTTAATCGTCTTGTTACATTTACACCACTAAGCTCAGGGACATGCCGTTTTTCCTGTTCGATTTGTAATTAAAAAAGTGCAAAAAACACTTGATAAATATACTGGATGCTATATTAATAAATGGGATTTGGCCTGCTTCTTACAAATTCAAAAGTCATTTAAGTTTCTAGCTTTCGTCTTTTCCTAAAACTTTAGCAAAGGAAATAGGAAATTACATTTTATTAAAAGTAACATATCAAAAAAAAAAACTATAAAACTGCACCAAAAATTTAATAAGTACACATACATAAGTACACTATCGTAGTTTTTGGAATATTTTAAATATTAAAAACATGTTTATTTGTTAAGAATACCCTTATTTATTAAGATAATAATATATTTTACTTGCTACGAAACTTGGTTTTGAAATTGTTAAGCTATTTATTAGTTATTTTGTAATTCTTAAGGATAATCTGTTATGTAATTATGTAGGTAATTAAATTAAATGTTGTTGCAAACAGGTTATCAATACCTTACCTATTATTTATGATTTTTGTTAATTGTTCTAAAATGTTATATCAGTATTATTAGTATATATTATTTTTTTATACAAAAAGTAATTCTTCTTAATTCAACATTGTATATGGGGGCTCCAAAATTGATCAATAAATTAAATGTTATTAATTAAACTGTTCCAGGTGGGCTACATACAATTTACATGTACATCACACAATTTTGACCATTTAATAAATTCTTCAATGTATATCTAATAATAACAAAAGTATCTATACCATCCTGCATAAATTATTACGTAGTACATATATGTATTTAGTTAAACTTATTACGTCATCACCTTTTAAGGTAAGCCTTTATCACAAACTCCTTAATAAGATTACGTTAATCAGATTTAGTTGAAATGTTTCTTTCGGCCTTTCTCTTTGCTTCTTTGTTATCTCGACTTTTATCACCCCTACTGTATATTTATACTATTCAGTCTCATGTCGCATTGTTTTTTTGTTGAAAATATGCACAATTTCTTATTTACCAGTTTTATCTGTAATAGAAATTACTTTCAATGTACTACAACTTGAAATAATAGTTCACATACACGAAAACAATAGCGAATACAATTTTATTGAAAAGCAAACTCGTTCACAATGTAACGTAGCGAATCGATTGGCGATTGTTTTAGAATATCCATGTATTTTTCAGCGCAAATTCGCCCTGCACGACAGAACTGGAACGCTGTTGTTTCTATAATAATACATAATATCGATTCTACATGTAAACGACAATCATGCACGTATGCTGCTATACGTATATAAATAGAAACTTCTTTCGTTATCGACGCTTTATATTTAACTCGTTTGTTTATTTATTATCTTTGTATGCTGTGCACTTTTACTACCGAGTTCATTATCATCTCTGCAAAACAAAGCTCCGTCTGTCTGTTCTAGTGAAACTCTCGATTTTTGTAATAAGAGAAATCCGAGTAGTTTAGCGTTAGAACGTTTAAAGACTTGTTTTGGTACGTAGGTAGATGTTGTGGTTGGTATTTGCTGTTATAATATCATTATTTATATTCGAATGAGATGATTCTGGTCTCTTGAACTTGAAAAGTGCGCACGTGTTTTGTCTTATCGCGTTGAGTAAATAACTCAACAACCGAGGTGGGGTCCAGATAGCAAATTTAATAACTGTTTTTACGTCTGCTAAAAGTACTAATTTGCAGACTATTAATGCAGACACGATCTCGATCAAATAGAATTTGCTCCTCCAGCTAAACTAATTTTACCAAAAAATGTCATAGACATAAATTCTAAAAAATTTCCTCTACTTTAATTTTTTATTTAACTATTTTGACGAAATTACAGAAATTTGCAAAATCCTTGAAAAATACATAACAACATTGCTATCCGCACTCGAAATACACATTG
The DNA here is from genome assembly GCA_964023965.1 of Melinopterus prodromus. Taxonomy (NCBI): domain Eukaryota; kingdom Metazoa; phylum Arthropoda; class Insecta; order Coleoptera; family Scarabaeidae; genus Melinopterus; species Melinopterus prodromus. Next base: position 62,489,639 of record OZ030394.1, read on the forward strand.
ACTTTGTAAACACCAAGCTGTTTCAATGTTGTTTCACATAGCGTACGTGCGCGAATGTTTCTCCTCTTCATCGCATTCTTCATGCATTTGCATGTTGAATTGACGTTTCGCAACCGCAGACGTTCTGAATACTGTCAAAAGTTTCAAATTATCCCGGCTACCTACTATTAATGCAGAGACGATTTCGATCAAATAGAATTTGCTCCTGCAGCTAAACTATTAATTTTACCAAAAAATGTTATAAACAGAAATTATACAAAATTTCCTCTACTTTAATTTATTATTTATCTATTTTGACGAAATTACAGAAATGACGGCTCATTTGCAAAATCGTTGAAAAATGCTAAGAGTAAATAGCCAGTTCCTTTGGACCCTTTACCTTCATTAGTTTCTCCGGAATCGCCTCCACAAAAAAAAAACGGGTACACACACACACACAGACATTTTTTTGTACCTTGGTCAAAAATGTTCAGGGGACCCAAAAAGACCCATTTCCGCTAAAATTTCATTTTTTTTTCGGCACGATTACAATACTTTATTATATTGCGTATGATAAAGTAATAAAAAACCTAACAGATTACTTTTTTACAATCAGACGCTTCCAAGATACGCCTAAAAAATAATTTATTCGATAATATCTTTTACCCCGAAACTTGATCAACGTTTTCCAATTTTACAAGTAGAAAACCAAAATTGACGGTTTAAAAGGTAAAAGGTGTCAGTGTGCGTATTGTACACAGATAGAAAAGATTTCTTGTTTTAAAGAAACGTATTTGTTTGAATTTATTCTTTTGGGTCAAAACATATTTCTTTGACGCCAACAATATTTACTTCATTGAATACTCTAGTTTATTTGCTTGCAGAGATTAATTTATTTGAAATATTTATTTAAGTGGAATAAATATATATGGATACAAGGAAAAATTACTTTCCTTTAAAGTAATATTTTAGTTTTGATTTTTAAAAAACGTTACTTTACACCAATGAAATATAATTTTGATTCTAACATATAAATTTGTATATAAGGAGAGATTTATTTCGCTTAAACTAATATTTTGTCTTTGGCTTAAAAATAGGTTTACTTCCGCCAAAGAAATCCTATTTTGATTAAAATAAATATATTTGTACACAAGAAGAGATTTATTTCCTTTAAAGTAATATTTTTGTTTTGGCTTTAAAATAGGTTTACTTCCACCAAAGAAATCATATTTTGATTCAAATAAATATATTTTTAATGTCATCCAACTGTATTGTTAGATGGCGCTGTAAACTCTCTCCTCGCACTTCGTACATATCGAGAGTATAAAGCCGCGTGATCGACAGTATAGGACTTATAGAGTACAGTGCCTGCAGCACGCCTGCAGGTTCAAGTTGCGATTCCAAATCGGAGTACACTTTACTAACTTAACCTTGACTATATGTTAGGTTGGGAAGACCAAGCACTGGTCGAGGATGTGTGACATCCCAAAAAGGAGGTGACACATGGCGAGTCTTCCGAAAATTTCTTGTCTATTAATTCCTTCAACTAATTAATTATTTTAAGCATTTTAACTCGACCAACAATTTTGTTAATTTAAAAAAAAATGTAATTCTTTCACTCAACACAATAATAATTATTTGATCAAACAAAAATTTCTCTCTGTGTACATTAATAATAAACAAAATATATACTCTATTAGATAATAACTTGCTCTTACATCATAAATTTGTTCAAAAATTTTGCTTTTTTGTAAAATGTTTCAAGAATAGTCACGGCAAAAGAAATTGTTTGATCGAGCCAAATTTTCAATTTTCCATATTGATGCCAACAAAACAATTTGACGTATTTTTGTTTTCTTCTTTAAGATACAATTGGATAACTTTAGAACTCATATGTCATGGATGTTTATTCATGTGAAGACGTTATTTATTGTTCAAAATTGATGAAGTATTTAGTGCAACTTCTTAGAATATTAAATATTCAATTTCTTGTCATGAAAAAAATTAATATTAGATACTTGTACATTTTTCGGTTTTCTCAAATACAGTTCAAATAGCCCAACCATACATAATAGATTTTTTTTCGAAGAGCCCTTTCTGACAAAACTTTTCCACTAAAAAAGCGATAATTGTGCGATGAAGAAATGTCAAAACTGAGCATATTACCTCTGTCACAGCTCATCACAAACTCGATATGCTTCGTACCAAAATATTACATTTTTTAGTTTATGGTAAAATCCTTAAACTTGAAGAAACTGTTTCGCTGTATTTTATTACCTATTTACTAATTTTATATTCTGCAGTACATCACTGAATCCAGGTAAAGAAATACGCCACAAATGTCTTTAATTTTTACGTTTTTGTTTTTTTCTTGTTGTTGAGGGTAAAGTAACTAAAAAGACTTAAGCAAGTTGAAAAGGTTCATGTTTGTCTCCATATCGAACTATATCTAGTACTTGCAAAATCTGTTCTTCCTATTAAAGCAACATGTTGGTGTAAACGAACATTTCATGCTTGATACTTAATTTAATCAGAAAGTGAGCTGTTATAGACATATATTCACACTTAAAAAATAGCAGCTCAATTGATTTATTGTAGGTCAGTGCCCACATTTCGTTAATTAACAAAAAATAAGAAAATAATTTAAAGTTACCTTTGTTAGGATCCCGGGATTTAGATTTATAATCCCGTGATCCCGAAAAAACTAATTATTTTTCGAGATCCCGTAATCCCGGGACTGGAAGCCCTAGTAACTACATGTAAGAAAGAAAACAGACAAACAAGTATGGTTTTGGTTTCTCTGACGACATTGTTAGTCAAACTATGAAAAGAAAACTTTTTTTAGTGTTGCTTCGGTACAAAATAATGTGTATCATAATTCCAAAGTCAACAATAACAGGGCAACATTGACATAGCGATCAGACACATCAGCAAACACTGACAGTAAACTTATTCGTCATGATTCCTAGGATTTGCGAATGCAGCGATGATTTTTTACATCAAAGTCCAAATGATTCACTGCAAACAGCGAAAGCAGATGTACCGTCATTACGTTATCTGTCACTTTAGATAATTTGGTTATGTTTACGTTTTTTATCAATAATTCAAATTCTCAAAAAGAAACCATGTAATCAAATTCGAACAAATGAAAACTGTTTCTGGTATGCTTTTTTCGGTTTTGCATTTTAAAATCATAAAAAAATCTGATGTGGCCAGGCACATGACTTTATCATACTATACTGCAGTGCCAAACGCTGATGATCTGACAATACTGTCAATACAGCCAAATACAACTAAACTATTAATTATATCAAAAAATGTCATACATTCTTTCAGAGGACCCAAAAAAACATAGTTCCGCTAAAATCTCATTTTTTTACACCATTAGGTACAATACTTTGTCATACTACGTATGATAAAGTAAAAAGTCAACTTTTATTGTGATTGAACACATCTATAAATAATAAAATTCTTAAAAATGTCTGTCGTTTGACATAATTGCGTCCTTTCTTTGCATTTTGAATAAACTCAACGACCGTTCTGCAAACAACATCGGCGAGAATATTGCATAAATGTCTATATACATTCCATAGATAAGATTTCCAGCTAATGCAAAGCTATCCAACCAATAAATGTTATGGTATTATCATGTTTGAAAAGAAATAATGTGAAGACCTTGACGGTTCTATGGAAAATTTTCGACGCAGTAGAATATGTATATAGTAATATTGTCTACGTCTATACAAATTCTTTTACGATTATTACTTTGCCTTCACATTACTTCTTATAGTTTTATTATATTTTAATTTTCAATTAAACTTAAATTAATGTTTTTTTTCTTTTTTTCAGATGAACCATCTAAATGATACCCACAAACAATTGATGGTCCACTGGGTTGGCGAAGGAAGCAATGTCATCATCTGTCTTGCCAGAGATCCTGTGCCTACGATTCCCAATCAAATTGTGAATCCTTCGGCCCTTTATATCTCCTACGACTACGGTGACACATTCGACAACAAGACGGAACTGTTCAAACTGAAGAACGGCAACTACTCCAGCGTCGAGAAGTTTTATAACCATCCTACGTACCACTCCCACGTAAGTCTACTCATCTTGTCTATAGAGCGGTAAAAAGGAGTACATATTTATATTAAGAAGTGAGAAAAAGACCACCAAAGTAACAAATAAATTTATTTTTCAGTTCGTCTTCACCGATGTCCAGAACAAGTTGATCTTTGTGACAAAAGATTATGGAAAGACCATCACGCAGTATCAAGTTACCTTCACACCCAGTGAGGTCCAATTCAGGGATCTGCATTCGAATGTTATCTTGATGCTGGACAAGGCCAGCCCCGACAGAACGGTAATAATAAAGAAATAATGTTATTGAACAACTTTGTTGAAGCGGTTATTGGTAATCTACCGAAGGCTAACGCTTTGATGGTGGGATTATTATGATATTATATATTATTATACTTGGATGAAAATCAATTTATTACTGACCAACAGTCAGGTTTTCGTGCTCAGCATTCATGCGAGACGGCCCTAAATTTGGTATTGGCAAATTGGAAAGGTGAATTAGAAGACGGTAAAACGATAGTTGCTGTTTTTATAGACTTGGAAAGAGCTTTCGAGACAATTTGTCGTCGAAAGCTACTACAAAAATTGGAAACTTACGGAATCAGAGAAAAAGAATTGAAATGGTTTGAAAACTATTTAACAAACAGGAGACAGAAGGTTAGGATTGGAGAAAATGAGTCAAGTGAATTAATAAACAGCTTAGGGGTACCACAAGGTTCTGTTCTTGGACCAGTTTTATTTAATTTGTACATAAACAATGTTGCTTCACAAGTTAAAGCTTGTGATATACACCTATTTGCAGACGATACACTAATATCAATTGCAGGAGATAACTTACCTGATGTAATCGCGACATTAAACTCCGAACTAGTATCGATATCAAATTGGTATAAAGGAAATAAATTATGTTTGAATGTACTGAAAACAAAAGCTATGGTATTGGGAAATAGAAATTCGGTAAACCCTACACCAGACATAGTTATCGATAACACAGTTGTTGAGATAGTGGTCGAATTTAAATATCTAGGTGTCATTTTAGATAATAGTTTGAAATTTACGAGTAATATGGAATATATAGTTAAAAAGGTGAGTCGAAAGATTAGCTACTTAGGAAGAATATCTAATAAACTTACATTACAAGCTAGAATATCTTTGTACCATACGATTATAGAACCATATTTTTACTATTGCAGCAGTATAATATTTTTGTGTACAGACAAAGACATTAAAAAGATTCAAGTACAACAAAATCGAGCACTCAGAATTTTATTACAAAGCTCCAGGTTAACCAGTGTCGAGTCAATGCTGAGTAAATTAAATTGTTTGAATGTTAAACAAGGAACGGTATATCAGGCACTTACGTTGCTATATAAATGCATAAATAATAAACTCCCAAATTATATGACTAATTATTTAACATACAATAGTCAGCAGCATGAATACAATACTCGGCAAAAGGACCACTTCAGATTACCAAAATATACAAAAAGCAGCACACAAAATTCATTTTATTATAAAGCACTGAAGATGTTTAATACCCTGCCAAGTGATATAAATAACAGTAGTTCGCTAAGTCTTTTTAAAACATCATGTCGGGTTCATGTATTGGCTAATTTTAAGTAGTTGATAAGTTTATTACTTAGGAAACCAAATTTATTGTGATTGTTAGTTTCTTTTAACTAAATAAATATCATTATTATTATTATTATTATTAATATTTTATATCAACTTATCTCATAAACTTAGAGAAAATCTATCGAATTTGATATTATATTTCAAATCAGGGGCTTGAACTTACACTAAATTGTTGTTTTAATTCATTTATTTTTTGTTTTAGTTGTGGTATTCATCCGATTTTGGCCAATCATTCTCCGTATTCGAAGAACACGTCAAGACCTTTACATGGACCAACAACAAAAGCTATTTAGTCATACAACGTATGATACCGTCAAACTTAAGCACGATTATGTACACAAAAGCATCACCTTTGAACAAACACCACATGCAATCATTGGCGAAAGATGTTGTCGATATGTTTGTAAAGGAAGATTATATATTTTACATTACGAAATCAACAAATGTAAGTTTTTTTATTTATTTATTAATTTAATTACCCCATTTATTAATTTAATTACCCCATTTATTTATTTTTTTACCTATTTAATTATTCTGTTTCTTTTTTCTAATGAATATTTGATCATTTTAGGACGATTTCGATTTGTACGTCTCATATAAATTTGGACCAGTTAAACAGTGTATTTTCGATACGGAACTTAAGAGGAAAGCTTACCAAATTGTCGATGTGACCAATAACAGGGCTATTGTTGCTATAAGCCATACTGATACGATGTCACATCTATACGTGTCGGAAAATCTGTCCACAAAGGAAAACGTGATAAAATTGACTCTGTCGCTGGAAAACGTCCTGGCTTATTTCCCGAATACCTCCTGGCCTGATTCTTGGTTGCAGTAAGTATAAATTTATATTAATTAATTACTTTGATAAACCTGCACCCGTAATATAGCCAGTTACAATTTTATATTGCTTTATTTATTTTTAACCCCAATGAATACTTGAAATAAATCTGTTGCTATTATTATGATATTATTCAGTAGTGTCTCAGGAATAATCGCTGTTAGTCTCATAAACCTGCACCCCAAACTTAGTAAGTTAGGTTTATTTTTGATTACGTTGTATCGATATCGTGGAATTTAATTTTTTATTTATTAAATACGTGGAAGTAGTCTTTTTATTATTATGATTTTATATAGTAGTGTCTCAGCAATACTCTCTATTAATTTTGTAAACCTGCACCCAAATTTAAGAAGTTTGAGTTTTTTTTTTACATTACTTTGTATTCATATTGTGGAATTTATTTTTTTCCCCAATGAATACTTGGAAATAGTCTCTTGCTATTATTATGAAATTATTTAGTAGTGTCTCAGGAATAATCGCTGTTAGTTTCATAAACCTGCACCCCAAATTTAGTAAGGTAGGTTTATTTTTGATTACGTTGTATCGATATAGTGGAATTTAATTTTTTCTTTATTAAATATGTGGAAGTAGTCTTTTTATTATTATGATATTATATAGTAGTGTCTCAGCAATAATCTCTATTAATTTTGTAAACCTGCACCCAAATTTAAGAAGTTTGAGTTTTTTTTACATTACTTTATATTGATATTGTGGAATTTATTTTTTCCCCAATGAATACTTGGAATTAGCCTGTTGCTATTATTATGAAATTATTCAGTAGTATCTCAGGAATAATCGCTGTTAGTTTCATAAACCTGCACCCCAAATTTAGTAAGTTAGGTTTATTTTTGATTACGTTGTATCGATATTGTGGAATTTATTTTTTCCCCAATGAATACTTGGAATTAGCCTGTTGCTATTATTATGAAATTATTCAGTAGTATCTCAGGAATAATCGCTGTTAGTTTCATAAACCTGCACCCCAAATTTAGTAAGTTAGGTTTATTTTTGATTACGTTGTATCGATATTGTGGAATTTAATTTTCTCTTTATTAAATACTTGAAATTAGTCTTTTTATTATTATGATATTATTCAGTAGTATCTCAGGAATAATCGCTGTTAGTTTCATAAACCTGCGCCCCAAATTTAGTAAGTTAGGTTTATTTTTGATTACGTTGTATCGATATTGTGATATTTAATTTTTTCTTTATTAAATACTTGAAATTAGTTTTTTTATTATTATGATATTATTCAGTAGTGTCTCAGGAATAATCACTGTTAGTTTCATAAACCTGCACCCCAAATTTAGTAAGTTAGGTTTATTTTTGATTACGTTGTATCGATATTGTGATATTTAATTTTTTCTTTATTAAATACTTGAAATTAGTTTTTTTATTATTATGATATTATTCAGTAGTATCTCAGGAATAATCGCTGTTAGTTTCATAAACCTGCGCCCCAAATTTAGTAAGTTAGGATTATTTTTGATTACGTTGTATCGATATTGTGATATTTAATTTTTTCTTTATTAAATACTTGAAATTAGTCTTTTTATTATTATGATATTATTCAGTAGTGTCTCAGGAATAATCGCTGTTAGTTTCATAAACCTGCGCCCCAAATTTAGTAAGTTAGGTTTATTTTTGATTACGTTGTATCGATATGGTGATATTTAATTTTTTCTTTATTAAATACTTGAAATCAGTCTTTTTATTATTATGATATTATTCAGTAGTGTCTCACGAATAATCGCTGTTAGTTTCATAAACCTGCGCCCCAAATTTAGTAAGTTAGGTTTATTTTTGATTACGTTGTATCGATATGGTGATATTTAATTTTTTCTTTATTAAATACTTGAAATCAGTCTTTTTATTATTATGATATTATTCAGTAGTGTCTCAGGAATAATCGCTGTTAGTTTCATAAACCTGCGCCCCAAATTTAGTAAGTTAGGTTTATTTTTGATTACGTTGTATCAATACTGTGGAATTTATTTTTTTCTTTATTAAATACTTGAAATTAGTAGTTTTATTATTATGATATTATATGGTAGTGTCTCAGCAATAATCTCTATTAATTTTGTAAACCTGCACCACAAATTTAAGAAGTTTGAGTTTTTTTACATTACTTTGTATTGATATTATGGAATTTATTTTTTTCCCCAATGAATATTTGGAATTAGTCTGTTGCTATTATTATGATATTATTCAGTAGTACCTCAGGAATAATCACTGTTAGTTTCATAAACCTGCACCCAAAATTTAGGCCGTTATTAGTTATACAAATTCTACAACACTTATTCCGAAACCATTTCTATTCTTCCTTTAACAATTTCTCTTAATTTCAGCCACCTAGCAGAAGAGGCTTTCACCGATATCTACAGAGTCGAGGGCCTCACCGGCATCTACATAGCGTCTCAAGTGGCTTACACCCCGGAACAACAAAAATTAGGGCCGCAGCATCTCGTCACAAAAATCACGTTCGATCACGGAGCGTCGTGGCGTTTAATAAAATCACCGCCGAGAGACGTCGAGGGCCAAGTCATATCTTGCGAATCCGCCAATAACTGCTCGCTACATCTCAGCCAACGCTTCAGCCAGCTCTACCCCGATTCGAGAACCATCAGCATTTTGAGCAGCAAATCTGCTCCGGGAATCTTGGTTGCAACTGGTGTCATTGGACGCAGTTTAAAGGTATATTTTCACACCATTTCTATTACTTCCGACTCATTTTTGTATCAGATTTCTATCATTACTGACTTAATAGAACAAAAAACTGGAATCCGATGATTCTAACCTAAAAAATTATTGATTTCTTGTAAAATTGCCTGATGTTCACATTATTTTGGACACAGTTTAAAGAAAAATTGTTGCACCATTTCTATTACTTCAGACTCATTTTTGTATCAGATTTCTATCATTACTGACTTAATAGAACAAAAAACTGGAATCCGATCATTCTAACCTACAAAATTATTGATTTCTTGTAAAATTACCTGATTTTCACATTATTTTGGACACAGTTTAAAGGAAAATTGTTACACCATTTCTATTACTTCCGACTCATTTTTGTATCAGATTTCTATCATTACTGACTTAATAGAACAAAAAACTGGAATGCGATGATTCTAACCTAAAATATTATTGATTTCTTGTAAAATTGCCTGATGTTCACATTATTTTGGACACAGTTTAAAGGAAAATTGTTACACCATTTCTATTACTTCAGACTCATTTTTGTATCAGATTTCTATCATTACTGACTTAATAGAACAAAAAACTGGAATCCGATGATTCTAACCTAAAAACTTATTGATTTCTTTTAAAATTGCCTGATGTTCACATTATTTTGGACACAATTTAAAGGAAAATTGTTACAACATTTCTATTACTTCAGACTCATTTTTGTATCAGATTTCTATCATTACTGACTTAATAGAACAAAAGACTGGAATCCGATGATTCTAACCTAAAAACTTATTGATTTCTTGTAAAATTGCCTGATGTTCACATTATTTTGGACACAATTTAAAGGAAAATTGTTACAACATTTCTATTACTTCAGACTCATTTTTGTATCAGATTTCTATCATTACTGACTTAATAGAACAAAAAACTGGAATCCGATGATTCTAACCTAAAAAATTATTGATTTCTTGTAAAATTGCCTGATGTTCACATTGTTTTGGACACAATTTAAAGAAAAATTGTTGCACCATTTCTATTACTTCAGACTCATTTTTGTATCAGATTTCTATCATTACTGACTTAATAGAACAAAAAACTGGAATCCGATCATTCTAACCTACAAAATTATTGATTTCTTGTAAAATTACCTGATTTTCACATTATTTTGGACACAGTTTAAAGGAAAATTGTTACACCATTTCTATTACTTCAGACTCATTTTTGTATCAGATTTCTATCATTACTGACTTAATAGAACAAAAGACTGGAATCCGATGATTCTAACCTAAAAACTTATTGATTTCTTGTAAAATTGCCTGATGTTCACATTATTTTGGACACAATTTAAAGGAAAATTGTTACACCATTTCTATTACTTCCGACTCATTTTTGTATCAGATTTCTATCATTACTGACTTAATAGAACAAAAAACTGGAATCCGATGATTCTAACCTAAAAAATTATTGATTTCTTGTAAAATTGCCTGATGTTCACATTATTTTGGACACAGTTTAAAGAAAAATTGTTGCACCATTTCTATTACTTCAGACTCATTTTTGTATCAGATTTCTATCATTACTGACTTAATAGAACAAAAAACTGGAATCCGATCATTCTAACCTACAAAATTATTGATTTCTTGTAAAATTACCTGATTTTCACATTATTTTGGACACAGTTTAAAGGAAAATTGTTACACCATTTCTATTACTTCCGACTCATTTTTGTATCAGATTTCTATCATTACTGACTTAATAGAACAAAAAACTGGAATGCGATGATTCTAACCTAAAATATTATTGATTTCTTGTAAAATTGCCTGATGTTCACATTATTTTGGACACAGTTTAAAGGAAAATTGTTACACCATTTCTATTACTTCAGACTCATTTTTGTATCAGATTTCTATCATTACTGACTTAATAGAACAAAAAACTGGAATCCGATGATTCTAACCTAAAAACTTATTGATTTCTTTTAAAATTGCCTGATGTTCACATTATTTTGGACACAATTTAAAGGAAAATTGTTACAACATTTCTATTACTTCAGACTCATTTTTGTATCAGATTTCTATCATTACTGACTTAATAGAACAAAAGACTGGAATCCGATGATTCTAACCTAAAAACTTATTGATTTCTTGTAAAATTGCCTGATGTTCACATTATTTTGGACACAATTTAAAGGAAAATTGTTACAACATTTCTATTACTTCAGACTCATTTTTGTATCAGATTTCTATCATTACTGACTTAATAGAACAAAAAACTGGAATCCGATGATTCTAACCTAAAAAATTATTGATTTCTTGTAAAATTGCCTGATGTTCACATTGTTTTGGACACAGTTTAAAGAAAAATTGTTGCACCATTTCTATTACTTCAGACTCATTTTTGTATCAGATTTCTATCATTACTGACTTAATAGAACAAAAAACTGGAATCCGATCATTCTAACCTACAAAATTATTGATTTCTTGTAAAATTACCTGATTTTCACATTATTTTGGACACAGTTTAAAGGAAAATTGTTACACCATTTCTATTACTTCAGACTCATTTTTGTATCAGATTTCTATCATTACGGACTTAATAAAAAAAAAACTGGAATCCGTTCATTCTAACCTACAAAATTATTGATTTCTTGTAAAATTACCTGATTTTCACATTATTTTGGACACAGTTTAAAGGAAAATTGTTACACCATTTCTATTACTTCAGACTCATTTTTTGTATCAGATTTCTATCATTACTGACTTAATAGAACAAAAAACTGGAATCCGATCATTCAACCTACAAAATTATTGATTTCTTGTAAAATTACCTGATTTTCACATAATTTTGGACACAGTTTAAAGGAAAATTGTTACACCATTTCTATTACTTCAGACTCATTTTTTGTATCAGATTTCTATCATTACTGACTTAATAGAACAAAAAACTGGAATCCGATCATTCAACCTACAAAATTATTGATTTCTTGTAAAATTACCTGATTTTCACATAATTTTGGACACAGTTTAAAGGAAAATTGTTACACCATTTCTATTACTTCCGACTCATTTTTGTATCAGATTTCTATCATAACTTAGTTAATAGAACAAAAAAATGGAATCCGATGATTCTAACCTAAAAATTGTTGATTTCATGTAAAATTACCTGATTTTCACATTATTTTGGACACAGTTTAAAGGAAAATTGTTACACCATTTCTATTACTTCAGACTCATTTTTTGTATCAGATTTCTATCATTACTGACTTAATAGAACAAAAAACTGGAATCCGATCATTCAACCTACAAAATTATTGATTTCTTGTAAAATTACCTGATTTTCACATAATTTTGGACACAGTTTAAAGGAAAATTGTTACACCATTTCTATTACTTCCGACTCATTTTTGTATCAGATTTCTATCATAACTTAGTTAATAGAACAAAAAAATGGAATCCGATGATTCTAACCTAAAAATTGTTGATTTCATGTAAAATTACCTGATTTTCACATTATTTTGGACACAGTTTAAAGGAAAATTGTTACACCATTTCTATTACTTCCGACTCATTTTTGTATCAGATTTTTACTTAGTTAATCGAAGAAGAAAATGGAATCTGCCGATTCTAACCTAAAAAATTGTTGATTTATCGTAAAATTACTTTTTTTTACGCTATTCATTTTTTATAGGGACACTTTGGAGTTTATATTAGTTCGGATGCTGGTTTGACATGGAAACAAGCCTTGCGAGATCTGTATATCTTTAACATGGGCGACCATGGAGGTTTGCTAACAGCTGTAAAGTATTATAAAATGCGTGGAGAGACTAGAAATATTTTATATTCGACCGACCACGGGGAAAAATGGGAAGAATATTCGTTCCACGACGAAGGAATAAGACTATACGGACTGATGACAGAGCCCGGCGAAAATACGACTGTTTTTACGTTGTTTGGATCCAAGCCGTTGCAGCATCAGTGGATTATCGTAAAAATTGATTTGAAGAACGTGTTTAAGTACAATTGTTCGGAGGTACGTTGACATTAGACTAATAACTCTGTTGATATTTAATTTATTCATTGTGTGTTAATTTTTAGAACGATTACAAGACTTGGTCTCCGAGTGTGAGTGAAGATCGTATAAGATTAATTCCGTGTCCTTTGGGAAAACAATTGACGTACAAGAGACGTATTCCGCATGCGGAATGCTACAATGGTGTGAATTACGATGTGCCCGTGTCTGAGGAATCTTGTGCCTGCACTGTGACAGATTATGAATGGTAAGGTTCAAAGTTGAAAATAAAATTTAAAAACAGTACCCTTGTATAATATAAAAAAAGAAATATGACATTTCTGTGTTTTATGGTGACAGTGCAGTGTATTATGGTATTATGTATTATGGACAGTACAATGTTTTATGATTATAAAACACCGAACTGTCAAAATAAAACACCAAACTGTCATTTACTTAAATTTACGAATAAATAAATATATGGGAATGACATGAATTTACTAGTAATATAATTAGTAAATTATCATGTGCATCCGTTTTTATACGATTTTGTTAATTTATTTATACAAGGTTTCCCAAAATTACCGGAACACCTAAATAATTTAATTCTCCAAACGTACAAAAATTCAAAAAGGAATTTAGTAACCTTTCTTTTTTTAAATAGTACATCCTGGATATTATTACATTAAATATTACATACATTAAATTCTATGATAAATTCTAACGACTTTTTATAGGAATAATTTTTTTATAAAATGCATTAATTTTAATTATAAGCTATTAACCAAAAATACACAAAATTAATAGAACACCTAAATAATTCTCCAACTGCAAACAAATTCAAAAGGTTTTTAAAATAAATGTTTTTTGGGTTTAAATAACCTCGTTTAACCTCGTTTAAATATAGTTTTAATATACAGTGTGTCCATGTTATTATGGAAATTTGCAAATCTTCCCATTTTATAATAGAAATATTTATTTTCTTTTAATTTTAGGATTAATTCTAAGAACTTTTTGTAGAAATATGTTTTTTTTTATATCATACATATTTATTTTAATATCGCAGTTTGAACATTTAATTTAGTTCAACATTTAATTGTGTTGTTATTTTCCCTTCGATTTATTATTTTTTACCCATTTTGTTAAAGTAAAAGTTCATAAGTTTTGATTAATTCCTTATAACTAAAACATAATGCATTTTATAAAAAAATAATTCCCACATAAAATTCTTAGAATTATCGTTGCATTAAAAAATGTAAAAATATACAGGCTGTTCTGTTTGAAAAGGGAAATAACTATAATTATGAATATTTTCATAATAAAAGAAATATCCTGTATATTAAAAATATATTTGAACAAGAGGTTGTTTAAACACAAAATACTTTTATTTGTAATCATTTTTGTTTGTTTTTTTTGCAGTTGGAGAATTATTTAGGTGTTCCAGTAGTTTTGACTATTTTTGATTAATAGCTTTCAATTAAAAAATAATGCATTTATAAAAAATTGATTCCTATAAAAAATTCTTAGAGTTAATCTTAGAATTAAAAAAAAGGAATTATATATAGGGTGTTCTATTTAAAAAAGGAAAGCTTACCAAAATTCTATAATAAAATGAAAAACTTAATACAAACTTAATAAAACTAATACAAACAACTTTTGTATCAACAATTTTTTGACATCTCTTACGGTTGGAGAATTATTTAGGTGTTCCGATAATTTTGGCTAACCCTCTCTATATCTGAAAATGTGTAATATAATATTGTGAAGGATGACAAAGTTTTAGGTTAACTTTCAGTTCAAACTATTTCAAATGGCAATATAATTAAAATTTAATAACTTGAATAAATATCATTCACGTTTTATTTTTAGATTTTTTTTTTCACTAGTTATTTTTAAATAGTTTTGTCAGGAAGCCATAAAAATTTTGAAGCCGCTCTGAAAACAAACGATTTTTGTTTCTTATTCTACTACATTCTTTGAAATTAGAAGGCTTTTGGCAGGTAGAGTCTTCGTTTTAACATTGTTTATACAGTGTGTTCCAAAACAACAGTAAAATATTTCTGGATCATTTAAAAAAAAGCTGGATCTAGACATTTTGAACACAAATACTACTAAGATAATATAATTGATCAATTATACAAAAGTAAATTAAAAGAAATATATTATTTCTAGTTTTAAAGATATCGACCAAACCTAAAGTTTAAATGTTCTGTTTATAATTTTTCAACCAAAATCCCATATAAGTACACTAGATATTTTTGTTGAATATGTTATATATTTTTAAAATATATAGACGTTCTTGTTCATCCATACGTAGCGTCTAACCTATAACTTCCTTTATTACAGTGACTATGGATTCATCCGCGACGAAAGCCAAGGCCACTGCATCCGCAACAAAAGCTCCAAGTTCGACCCATTCGCAATCCCCGACACCTGCAAACCAGGCCAACTATACAACCGAACGAAAGGTTACCGCAAGATCTCCGGAGACGTCTGCATCCAAGACAAATACGACCTCTACGCCCCAGACCTAATCCCGTGCCCCTTCAAAGAAATCCAAACCTTCCTCCTCATCGCCCAGCGAGACAGAATCATCCGCTTAAACCCCGTCACCTACGAACGCCAAGAATTACCCGTCGCGGACTTCCGTAACGTTATAGCCATCGATTTCGATATGAAGAATAATTGCGTCTTCTGGGCTGATATAATAAAGGATCATATTGGCCGTCAATGCCTAAACGGCACATCTGCGAACGAAATTCTGATTAATTCGAATCTGTCTTCAGTTGAAGGCATGTCTTACGATTGGGTATCGAAAAATTTGTATTTTGTTGACGGGAGAGACGCGAAAATTGAGTTGGTTAGGGTGGATGTTCCGCAACCGAGGCATTACCGGAGGACGATTTTAGCGCCACCGGTTTTGAGGAAACCCAGAGGGATTGTTGTGCATCCGACTGCGGAGTATATTTTTTGGACTGATTGGGCCGATTCGCCGTCTGTTTCGAGGTCGAACTTGGACGGGTCGAACGTGAAGCAGTTGTTTACGAAGCCGGTGATTGAGTGGCCGAACGGGATTACGATCGATTATATCGCGGAGAGGATTTATTGGGTGGACGCGAAGTTGGACTATATCGGGAGTTCGGATGTCCATGGGAATAAGTTGACGAAGGTTTTGTTTAACTCAGGTGAGTTATTGGGTTTTAGAAAGTTGTTTGAGATGAAGTAATTGTAATTAATTATTGGTTCATTATTAATCAGTTGATTTTTAGAAACTTGAACTAGAAACAATGTTTTTAGATTAGTTGATATTATTTTTATTACATAAATATTGACTATTATCAGTATTATTTTTTTACATTAAATAAACAATAACAATAATGATCTTAATTTTACAACAAAGAAAAAGCACAATATAAAACATCTAAAAAATAAAAAAAGTAATGAAAAAAAATTGTCCGAGCTAAAATAAAATTTCCCATACTGGATTTAAACATTATAAAATGTCCTTCTGTATAAGACTGAGTGAAATTTTCAAACCAAAACAAATAATTTAATCTAAATACATACATACTATAAATAAGTATTTGTCTTAACGGTTGTATAAAAAAAACGATTTTTCTCAAAATGGCAGCAGTATGCACTCAAAACTCTGATTTTTTACCAATTTTTTTTTGTTATTATTTAATTAGCAAACAGTCAAACTGGCCTACAAATCTTGACGTTTATATCTCAAAAAGTTTGACGATTTTTTACATTAAATTTTAGGGAAAATTTGTCAAAATAGTACTATCTAAACCAACTACTGAAAAATTGTGTTTATTTATTTTTTATAAGCTGTCTGTGTTGCTCCTTAAGAAATGTACCATTTGAAATATTAACAATTCTGTTAAACAGCTTAAACATGTTAAGGAATCCATAAAAATTAGCATTTTCTGCACTGATTTTCTAAAAAATTAGACATAAAGAGACAAATTTAAAACGGTAATGAATTACAATAAACAGCTTTAAGGAAAGAATGTTTGCACATATATTCTCAAACACTAGACCAAAAATGACAAATTTAAAATGTTAAAGAGTTAAAATATACTGATTTAGAACACAAAATCACTCAGACAGTTTTTTTCCCATGCATTTTTTGCACAGATTTCCTGAAAAACTTGACCAGAAAAGTCAAATTTAAAACAGTAAAGAATTAAAATATACCGATTTACAAAAAAAATCACCCAACAAAAAAAAATTTGGTCAAAACTCTGATTTTTGACCATTTTTTTTGTTATTATTTAATTAGCAAACAGTCAAACTGGTCTACAAATCTTGATGTTTATATCTCAAAAAATTTGACGATTTTTTACATTAAATTTTAGGGAAAATTTGTCAAAATAGTACTATCTAAACCAACTACTGAAAAATTGTGTTTATTTATTTTTTATAAGCTGTCTGTGTTGCTCCTTAAGAAATGTACCATTTGAAATATTAACAATTCCATTAAACAGCTTAAACATGTTAAGGAATCCATAAAAATTAGCATTTTCTGCACTGATTTTCTAAAAAATTAGACATAAAGAGACAAATTTAAAACGGTAATGAATTACAATAAACAGCTTTAAGGAAAGAATGTTTGCACATATATTCTCAAACACTAGACCAAAAATGACAAATTTAAAATGTTAAAGAGTTAAAATATACTGATTTAGAACACAAAATCACTCAGACAGTTTTTTTCCCATAGAACAGCATTTTTTGCTCAGAATTCCTGAAAAACTTGACCAGAAAAGTCAAATTTAAAACAGTAAAGAATTAAAATATACCGATTTACAAAAAAAAATCACCCAACAAAAAAAATTTGGTCAAACCAACTACTGAAAAATTGTGTTTATTTATTTTTTATAAGCTGTCTGTGTTGCTCCTTAAGAAATGTACCATTTGAAATATTAACAATTTTGTTAAACAGCTTACACATGTTAAGGAATCCATAAAAATTAGCATTTTCTGCACTGATTTTCTAAAAAATTAGACATAAAGAGACGAATTTAAAACGGTAAAGAATTACAATAAACGGCTTTAGGGAAAAAATCTTTGCACATATATTCTCAAACACTAGACCAAAAATGACAAATTTAAAACGTTAAAGATTTAAAATAAACCGATTTAGAACACAAAATCACTCAGACGGTTTCTTCCCATAGGAACAGCATTTTTTGCACAGATTTTCTTAAAAACTTGACCAGAAAAGTCAAATTTAAAACAGTAAATAATTAAAATATACCGATTTTCAAAACAAAATCACCCAGACAGAAGGTTTTTCCATAGAATCAGCATTTTTAGCACAGATTTTCTTAAAAACTTGACCAAAAAAGTCGAATTTTTAACAGTAAAGAATTAAAATATACCAATTTACAAAACAAAATCACCCAGACGGAAAGTTTTTCCATAAAATCAGCATTTTTTACCTTTTAATTAAAACCACAACAAAATAAAACAACCTTTTTTTCATTCAAGGCTACGTAATGCACCCGTTTTCCATCGCCGTCTTCAAGGACAACATGTACTGGGACGACTGGAAGCGTAACGCGATCTTCTCCGCCGACAAAGATCACGGAATCGGAATCGACACTCTGGCCGATCAACTGCCCGGCCTGATGGAGTTGAAAGTTTTCGCGCACAGTCTGCAGGACGGGACGAACGCTTGCGCCAACTCGAGCTGTCAGTATATCTGCGTGTCCGTCGATCACAAGCCGGTCTGCCTCTGTCCCGACGGATTGGAGATGAAAGACGGGAGGTGCGTCTGTCCGGGTGGCGTCGAGCCCTACGCCAATATGAGCTGCCCGAAGTTCGAGAGCTCGTGCTCTTCGTGGTATTTCGCGTGCGGGAACGGGCAGTGCATTCCGAAGAGTTGGCAGTGCGATAAGGAGAAGGATTGCCTGAATGGAGAGGTAAGATAAGATAAGGCTGGGTTTTCTCAGATTTTCTCAAAAAGTAGATTGTAAAAGACGAATTTAAAATGGTAGAGAATTAAAATATACCAGTTTAGATAAGAAAATCACTCAGACAGTAGTTTTTTCCATAGAATCAGCATTATTTGCAGAAATTTTCTCAACACTTTCTCAATAACTAGATCAAAAAAAAAAAAGCAAATTTAAAACAGTAAAGAATTAATAAAACGGTTATCAAAACAAAATCACCTATACAGATGTTTTTCTCATAAAATCAACATTGTTTGCACACATTTTCTCAGAAACTATACCAAGACAAATTTAAAACAGTAAAGAATTAAAATAAACCGATTTAGAAAACAAAATCATCCAGACAGATTTTTTCATAGAATAAACATTTTCTGCACAGATTTTCTCAATTCTGCAGAGATTTTCTCAAAAACTAGACAAAAAAAACACAAATTTACACCTTAAAGAATTAAAATAAACCAATTTAGAAAACAAAGTTACCCAGACAGATTTTGTTCTATAGAATCAGCATTTTTGCACAGATTTTCTCAACATTTAGCAAAAACTAGACCATAAAAGACAAATTTAAAACAGTAACGAATTAAAATAAACCGATTTAGAAATTAAAATCACCCAGACAAGTTTTTTTCCGTAGAAGCAGCATTTTTTGCTATGATTTTCTCAAGATTTTCTCAAAAACTTGTAAAACTAGTTAAAACAGTAAAGAATTAAAATAAACCGATTTAGAAAAAAAAACATCTAGACCCATTTTTTTTAGTATTATCGGCATTTTCTGCACAGATTTTCTTAAAAACTAGATTGTGAAAGCCAAATTTAAACCGATTTAGCCAAAATAAACCAAAATACCGATTTAGAAAACAAAATCACCCAGACAGATTGTTCTCCATCGAACCCAACTAAAACTCCGGGTAAAAATACTAACCCAACTAAAAAGTCCGGGTAAAATTACGAACCCAACTAAAAGTCCGGGTAAAATTACGAACCCAACTAAAACTCCGGGTAAAAATACGAACCCAACTAAAAAGTCCGGGTAAAATTACGAACCCAACTAAAACTCCGGGTAACATTTAGAACCTAACTTAAGACTCCGGGTAAAAAATACGAACTCAACTAAAAATACTAACCCAACTAGAAAGTCCGGGTAAAATTACGAACCTAAATAAAACTCCGGGTAAAAAATACGAACCCAACTAAAACTCCGGGTAACATTTAGAACCTAACTTAAGACTCCGGGTAAAATTACGAACCCAACTAAAAGTTCGGGTAAAAAATACGAACCCAACTAAAAAGTCCGGGTAAAAAATACGAACCCAACTAAAACTCCGGGTAACATTTAGAACCTAACTTAAGACTCCGGGTAAAATTACGAACCCAACTAAAACTCCGGGTAAAAAATACGAACTCCGGGTAAAAATACTAACCCAACTAAAAAGTCCGGGTAAAATTACGAACCTAAATAAAACTCCGGGTAAAAAATACGAAGCCAACTAAAAACTCCGGGTAAAAATTATGAACCAAACTAGAACTCCGGGTAAAAAATACTAACCCAACTAAAAAGTCCGGGTAAAATTACGAACCCAACTAAAACTCCGGGTAAAAATACGAACCCAACTAAAAAGTCCGGGTAAAAATACGAACCCAACTAAAACTCCGGGTAACATTTAGAACCCAACTAAAACTTCGGGTAAAATTAGGAACCCAACTAAAACTTCGGGTAAAAAATACGAACCCAACTAAAAAGTCCGGGTAAAAAATACGAACCCAACTAAAACTCCGGGTAACATTTAGAACCCAACTAAAACTCCGGGTAAAATTACGAACCCAACTAAAACTCCGGGTAAAAGATACGAACCCAACTAAAACTCCGGGTAAAAATACGAACCCAACTAAAAAGTCCGGGTAAAAAATACGAACCCAACTAAAACTCCGGGTAAAAATACGAACCCAACTAAAAAGTCCGGGTAAAAATACGAACCCAACTAAAAAGTTCGGGTAAAAATACGAACCCAACTAAAAAGTCCGGGTAAAATTACGAACCCAACTAAAACTCCGGGTAAAAATACGAACCCAACTAAAAAGTCCGGGTAAAATTACGAACCCAACTAAAACTCCGGGTAAAAATACGAACCCAACTAAAAAGTCCGGGTAAAATTACGAACCCAACTAAAACTCCGGGTAAAAATACTAACCCAACTAAATAGTCCGGGTAAAATGACGAACCCAACTAAAACTCCGGGTAAAAATACTAACCCAACTAAAAAGTCCGGGTAAAATTACGAACCCAACTAAAACTCCGGGTAAAAATACGAACCCAACTAAAAAGTCCGGGTAAAACTACGAACCCAACTAAAACTCCGGGTAAAAATACTAACCCAACTAAAAAGTCCGGGTAAAATTACGAACCCAACTAAAACTCCGGGTAAAAAATACTAACCCAACTAAAAAGTCCGGGTAAAATTACGAACCCAACTAAAACTCCGGGTAAAAATACGAACCCAACTAAAAAGTCCGGGTAAAATTACGAACCCGACTAAAACTCTGGGTAAAAAATACGAACTCAACTAAAACTCCGGGTAAAAATACTAACCCAACTAAAAAGTCCGGGTAAAATTACGAACCCAACTAAAACTCCGGGTAAAATTACGAACCCAACTAAAACTCCGGGTAAAATTACGAACCCAACTAAAAAGTCCGGGTAAAATTACGAACCCAACTATAAAGTCCGGGTAAAAAATACGAAGCCAACTAAAAACTCCGGGTAAAAATTATGAACCAAACTAGAACTCCGGGTAAAAAATACTAACCCAACTAAAAAGTCCGGGTAAAATTACGAACCCAACTAAAACTCCGGGTAAAAATACGAACCCAACTAAAAAGTCCGCGTAAAATTACGAACCCAACTAAAACTCCGGGTAAAATTACGAACCCAACTAAAACTCCGGGTAAAATTACGAACCCAACTAAAAAGTCCGGGTAAAATTACGAACCCAACTTAAAACTCCGGGTAAAAAATACGAACCCAACTAAAAAGTCCGGGTAAAATTACGAACCAACTAAAACTCCTGGTAAAAAATACGAAGCCAACTAAAAGTCCGGGTAAAAAATACGAACCCAACTAAAACTCCTGGTAAAAAATACGAAGCCAACTAAAAGTCCGGGTAAAAAATACGAACCCAACTAAAACTTCGGGTAAAATTACGAACCCAACTTAAAACTCCGGGTAAAAAATACGAAGCCAACTAAAAATTCCGGTAACATTTAGAACCCAACTTAAGACTCCGGGTAAAATTACGAACTCAACTTAAAATTCCGGGTAAAATTACGTAACCAGTTTTCTAGTTTTGAAACTTGGACAGAAACTTACTTGGACATCAGCATCTTTTTTGCACAAAATTTCACAAAAACAAGTCCAAGAAAGACAAAAATTTATAACAGTAGAAATAAACCGATTTAGAAAACAACATCACGCAGACAGAAGTTTTTTCCATAGAATCAGCATTTTTTGTACAGTTTTCCTTAAAAACTAGACCAAAAAAGACCAATTTAAAACAGTAAAGAATGAAAATAGACTGATTCAGGAAACACCTAGACAGAAAAAATCGACTCCTACACATATAAAAATTTCAATTCCAGGACGAACTTAACTGCGAGAATTCCAGCTGCGCCCCGAACTACTTCGCCTGCGACAACGGCGTCTGTTTACCCCAATATTGGCGGTGCGACTTCGACAAGGATTGCGGTGACGGCTCCGACGAGAAGAACTGCCCGATGCAGAACTGCACTAGCGCGCAATTCAAGTGCGACAATGGCCGCTGCATCTCGAACCACTGGACCTGCGACGGGGAGAACGATTGTCGCGACAACTCGGACGAGGTCAACTGTTATTCCGCGGAGCCGAAGACTTGCAAGAGTAACGAGTTCAAGTGTACGACGGGTGGAGTCACTTGCATCCCGCTCTCGTGGCATTGCGACGGAGAGAATGACTGCAACGATCGGTCGGATGAGATGCAGTGCAGCAACGTGACTTGCTCGATGTATCAGTTTAGGTATGTGGAATTTGAGGTTTATTGTTTTTAAATCAAAGTTTCGTATTTGTCCATTTTTGTTGGACTAATGTCCATTTTGTTGGACCGTTGACTGATAAATTGTAAAGACACGCAACGTTGATGTATTCAAGCGTAGCAAAACTGATCTACTCCACGATATAGTTGAATCAATTTAACATTGCGTGTTGTCAAAAGTGACAGTCGTCTGGTGCAATCAACTGTTGTCATACGGCCAGTGGCGTAGTCGAATAAGTTTTGCCAAAGGAAAGGCACACGTCTGCATACACATACAGGGTCATGAAATTCTAGCGTCTGAAAAAATACTGTTTTCTATGAAACGCGTACCAAAACTTACTTCTATTTGCGATTCGAACTGAACCGCTCGTCTGTAAGGGTACTTAACGAAAGTTTGTAGTACCGAACATACACTTATTTGTGAATATGGTTGGCCAAAACAAAGTGTTAGTAAAAGAAAATTTATGCGAAACACATTTGTAGGTAAAATGAAGCGGCAAACATCTAGATGACAAACTGCAGAGAAAAGCCGCGACACAGCACCTTGCATGAATTAATTTGATTTTGTAGTGCATATTAAACTTGCATTTTCTACAAAACCATACTTGTGTCCAGCTTGTAAAATAATAAAAAGTTTCCCGTCTAATCCCCCAGCTTTCCGAACGGTTTTAACACTATTATCCTGCCACGACTTACTTCAACCACCCTTTGAAAAATCCATGGAGAATTTTTATTTTTTAAGGACATTCTAAGAAATTCAGCTCTCATAGATGCTATGGCGGGTGTCGCCATTAATGCCCTTCAGTTATCGTCATTTTTAAACTTAAATCCAAAGTGAAAAAGAAGTGTTCGTAGGAAGCAATAACTAAAATTCATTCCACTTTTCACGCAGCTCTTCTTTTAAGGATCTAATGGTAACATGCATTCCTTAAATATTGCTAAATGTTCTCTATAGGAACAATATGGTACACGCAATAGCGTACTTGCAGCGTAAAGGTTAGACAATGTGTTGCGAACTTACATTTTTGCGCCCTCATCAACGTCTTCAGTTTTTTGGTTTCTCCAAGTTCGAGATTCTCTTCTGGTACAAACTCTCTAAGAAATAATGCAGCAATGTTCGCAATAGGACGAATGGACAATTGCTGAATTGCATTAAGGGAAATTAGGGGTACCATATTTTCCTTTTCCGCTGTAAAATAGTCTATAAAATTGACCACAACCTCTTTTGTTTGATTATTTAAATATTTTCCCGGCATTTTAAAGTGATACCAGCACAACTGACAGTTACCCTGAATCCCATTCGAATGACACGGACATTTGGCGAACTAACTAAATTTCATTCTATCTATTTTTCTGGACTAATGTCCATTTTGTTGAACTGTTGACTGATAAATTATTCTAAAGACACACAACGTCAAGTGTAACAAAACTGATCTACTCCACGTTGATAGAGAAGGTGGTACCATTCGAATGACACGGACATTTGGCGAACTAACTAAATTTCATTCTGTCCATTTTGTTGGGCTAATGTCCATTTTGTTGGACTAACGTCTACTCTGTTGGACTAACGTTCACTCTGTTGGTGTAACGTCCATTTTGCTGTACTAATGTCCATTTTGTTGGCCCGTTGACTGATAAATTGTAAAGACACGCAACGTCCATGTATACAAGTGTAACAAAACTGATCTACTCCACATTGATAGAAATGGTGGTGCCAATCGAATGACGCGGACATTTGGGGAATGAACTAAATTTCATTCTGTTAGACTAACGTCCACTCTGTTGGTCTAACGTCCATTTTGCTGGACTAATGTCCATTTTGTTGACCCGTTGACTAATAAATTGTAAAGAGACGTACCGTCCATGTATTCAAGTGTAACAAAACCGATCTACTAAACATTGATACAGATGGTGGTGCCATTCGAATGACACAGCCATTTGGCGCACAAACTAAATTTCATTCTGTCAATTTTGTTGGACTAACGTCCACACTGTTGGACTAACGTCCACACTGTTGGACTAACGTCCACTCTGTTGGACTAACGTCCACTCTGTTGGACTAATGTCCATTTTGCTGAACTAACGTCCATTTTACCAATGTCAATTTTTTTAGAAAAGGGCTAGTTTATTTAGTGTTTTTTTAAAGTTCTTTAAGATCTTGTTACTAATAAAATACTTACATCAATATTCCTTCCAGATGTGAATCATCAAATAAATGCATCGTCAACCAGTGGGTGTGCGATGGAGACCGTGATTGCCCAGATGGGTCCGACGAGAAAAACTGCACGGAAGTGGCGGTTACGACTCCGCTTCCGTATCCGTTCCTTCCTCCGAATGTCACCACCTGTCACGATTGGATGTTCCGCTGCGACAACAAGCATTGCATCCCGTACTGGTGGAAATGCGACATGGCTATGGATTGCGACGATGGCAGCGATGAGATTGGCTGCAATTATACCACTACGACTACGGCAGTCACTCAGACAACCGTCACGGATAACCCGTGGCACTTGCCGCCGTCTACGTGCGGAACCCGCCAGTTCCAGTGCTTGAACGGAAATTGTATTGCCGAAGCTTGGGTAAATAATTTTTTTTTTTTAAGATTAAGTTGTGTTATGTTATTTCAGTTTCCCTGGAATATTTAGTGCTGATTATAAAAGTGTTTTTGGAATCTATCAATCTAATTATCTAACTATCTAGCTTTTATAAAAACTATATATCTACCTATCTATTAGGGATAGGCAAGCATGTAACGAAAATTTTAATTACAGTTGTTAATTGACCGGAATTTATAAATTAATTTCAAAAACCTTCCATCAGTACTTGCGTGAAGGTAATTTAATATTTGAAATTAACAATGTTGATTTCAACGGTAATTTACGCAAAAAATTGATTACCATAATTAAACATCCCTGCATAAATTAGTATATTTTTTCATTTCATTTTGTTCTTCTCCTCAACGTCTTTTGTTGCATCTTTGCTACACTAACTGATTTTTAAACCATTTTAAGACACTCTTCCCGAAAACTAATCAACAACAACTCAATTTTGATCGTAATTTTTTCCAGGTATGCGACGGTTTCCCGGATTGCGATGACCAAGAGGACGAGGCCCACTGTGCTTCTATACCTAGGTGTCCGTCCGGACAATATACGTGCCGTGTCGACGGAAGTTGTGTGCCCCATTCGAGCCTCTGCGACGGGAAGAAAGATTGCCCAGATGGTGCTGACGAAGATTCTTGCACCTATAACCACAACGTTCCGGAAATTCCTGCTACACCGAGCTGCTCTGTAGGGTTTTTCCCGTGCGACGTCAATAGCTGCTACCCGCTGGCATTACGCTGCGACGGTGTTAGGATCTGTGCTGACGGATTTGACGAGAGTAATTGCACAAACGTCGATCGTTTCTATCAAGTTTTGGACATGGGTATGATACTTTTTTATTATTTTTCTTATGGGTAGTTGTGGTGGGTGCGTAGTGGAGTATTCGTTACTTTACGAGTCTCGAAGTAATGAATACTTAATCGTAGAAATCTCTAATGTAATCGCTACTTTTAGTTCAGCAGGTATTTTTTCCAATCCCGGACAAAATACTGATCCAGAGATTTCGGGATTAAAGATTTTGTAATGCCGGGATCCCGGGATTGATTTCGGGATTATGAAAAACCCAAAAAATGGCGGATCAAAATGCCTGGGATGCCAAAAGTTACCAAACGCTTAAAATATACTTGATTGGACAATATTTTTTACCCTGAATCTTGATCGACGTTTTCAAATTTTACCTTACAAGTATTGGTTTAAAAGGTGTCAAAGTGTGCGTATTGACATCAATAATAAACAAAATTTAAACTCCATTAAGATAATAACTTGCTCTTCCATCTTCAATTTACTCAACGTTCTTGTAGAATGTTTCAAGAATAGTCACGGCAAAAGAAATTATTTGATCGAGCCAAATTTTCCATTTTTTATATTAAGGCCAATAATTATTTTGATGATTTTTTGTTTTCTTCTTTGAGATAAAATTGGATAACTTTAGAATTCATACGTCATAGATGTGTATTATTCAAATAGACTAACTGTTTGCATTTTAAATAAAACGATTATTGTTTACAAAATATAATGACTTGTATACCCAGTTCTAAATGCGTCTTCAAGTAAACCGTTATTTATTGTTGAAAATTGATGAAATATTCAGTGAAACTTCTTAGAATATTAAATATTCAATTTCTTGTCATGAACAAAATGAATATTACTTGTACGTCTTTCGGTTATGTCAAATATAGTTCACATAGCCCAACCCATATTATAAAATACATTTTCTACAGTGCACTTTTTGACACAACTTTTCCACTAAAAAGGCAAAAAAGCGATAATTGTGCCATGAAAAAATGGCAAAAACGACCATATTACCGCTCTCACAGTTAAATACAAACTCGAGATGTTTTACCTGACACGCAATCTATGGCGTACATGCACTTCATGATGGAACAACATCGTACCTAAATATTTCGTTAGTTTAAGGTAAATTTCTGAAACTGGAAGAAACTTGACAATCGGAACAAGAAATGACATCCTTCGTTCGATTGGAGTGAACCATCGAAAGATTAATAACAACGATTAATAACAAATCATTTTTGGGTTAATTTGGGTTTCATTTTACTCTTAAATATATCGGGATTAATTTGTATCTTTATTTTCTACTTCTTTTCAATATTTTTTTCGCTGTACTTTATACCTATTTACAAATTTTATATTCTGTAGTACATCATAGAATACAGGTAATGAAATCCGACACTAATTTTTACGTTTATGTTTTTGTTTCTGTTTTAAATAAAGCCTGAATTTTTTTGTTGAGGTAAATAAAAAGACACAAACAAGCTGAAAATGATGTTTGCTTCCATATTGAATTATATTATGGGATTGGAAGCCCTAGTGTGTATGCAAAATGTGCCATGTCACGTTTTGCATACGCACCCCTCATATAGTAGTTGCATTTACACTAATATAACTTTTTGTCCTGGACTTTTGGCATCTGTTTTAAACCATTGTCCTGCTATTTTAAAACCATTGTTTTGCTAATTCAATCCTTGCACTTGCGCAACTATAGATATACCATGCTTTTAACCTTAAATTTTAATTTACCCTCCAGGTATTGAAGACAGAGGTCGAACAGAATCCTCGTTGCTACTCTACTGGTGGATCGCAATGCCCGAAAAGAAACTGGAGTTTCTTCCGTCAATCAGCATAGCCGGAAACGCAACATGGAGGAACGAATCCTGGATAGAATCATCGAACTACACGTTTGCGAATCTAACCCCGTACACCTTCTATAACATGACAGTATACGTCCGAGTCTCCGGCACCACGAAAATATTCCCCCCGGCTAAATTCTACAGGGAAATGACCGCGGAAGGCATTCCGAGCATACCAAGAAACGTAACCGTAACCCAGAAGAATTCCTCGCACGTCCTAATCACATGGGAACCCCCTACGCATCCGAATGGCATCGTGGAAGATTACAACATCGGATTTTATCCGCCTTCGCCTCCGATAGATATAAAAGTTCACGGGGAGACGAGTTATCTCCTCAGTGCTGATTTTGAATCGGGAATGAAATATTCGTTTTACGTTATTGCGCATAACGGGAAGCACGAGAGTCGAATGTCGGACGTCGTGTCGATTGATTTTGATGGAGAGACGGAGGTTGATACGGTGAGGAAATTGACGGTCTTGGGAAAGTCGGATTCTAATATTAGTCTGTCGTGGAGCTACGAGAAGCCGTACGACGGGTTCTTGGTGGAGATTCAGGTTAGGCCGCCGTATCCGAGGTTGGCTCCGAGGACGACTAAGACGGCGAATATTACGGTTACCGGGTTGGCCCCTGGTGTTTTGTACCAATTTATGGTTAGTATATACAAAATCTGCCTATTTCTTTATTACATTTCTAATTTATTTATTTATTTTATTTCTTTATCAGTTCATTACTTCATTTCATTATTTCTTTATGTCTTGTTTTCTTGATTTCTTTATAGGTTTATTTATTTCTTTATTACTTCATTTTTTTATTTCATTATTAGTTCATTTCTTTATTACTTCAGGTCGAAGAATAAAATCAGAATTGTCTCCAACGTTTAATTAGGGGTCTATTGGGTCATTTCTTTCATTCTTTATTTCTAGATTTCTTCATTTCCTCATTTTTTCAATTCTTGATTTCTATTTTCTTTAATTCTTTAATCCTTTATTTCTTAATTTCTTTATTTCTTCTTTTCTTCATAACCTTTTTCTTATCTTTATTTATTTCATTATTTCTTTTATTTATTTATTTCTATATTTCTTTTTTATTTTTTATTACCATTTCTTTATTACTTCATTTCTTTATTTACATATTTATTTATGTATTTATTTCTTTGACTTTATTTCTATATTCATTTATTTCTTTATTTTGTCTTTATTTTTTTATTTCTTTAATTTTTTATTTCTTTAGTACTTCATTTCTTTGTTTCTTGATTTCTTGATTTCTTTTCTATCTCTATTTATTTATGTATTTATTTATTTAGTACTTCATTTCTTGATTATTTCATTTCTTTATTACATTTTTTATTTCTTGATTTCTTTATATATTTATTTATTTCATTCTTTATTACTTTATTTCTTTATTTATTCATTACATCATTTATTTATTGATTTCTTCAATTCTTAATTTCATTCTTTATTTCCTGATTTCTTTATTGATTTATTTTTTATTACTTCATTTCTTTATTATTTTATTTATTTATCACTTCATTATTTCTTTATTTCTTGATTTCTTTATAGCTTTACTTATTTCTTTATTACTTCATTACATTATTAGTTCATTTCTTTATTTTTTACTTCATTTATTTGATTGTTTATTTCTTCATTTCCTCTTTTCTTCAATTCTTGATTTCTTTAATTCTTTAATCCTTTTATTTCTTCATAATCTTTTTCATATCTTTCTTTATTTCTTCATATCATCATTTCCGCATTACATTTCTTCGTTTAAAAATTTCCTTTTTTTCTATTTCTTTAATTCTTTTTCTTTTTTGATTTCTTTTTAATTTTTTATATTTCTTTATTACTACTACATTTCTTTATTATTTCATTTCTTTATTACTTTATTTCTTGATTTCTGCAATTCTTGATTTATTTTTTCTTTAGTCCTTTATTTCTTTAAGACTGACATTTCTTCAAGTCTTCATTATTTCCTTATTTCTCTTTGCTTTTATGAGATTTGATATTAAAGAATGCCTTTATTTTGTAGGTCAGTTCATTTAGGAAGCAGTTCAAGGGTCCCGTGAATCTCATAACCGCGAGCACCAGCGGGGTTCCACTTCCGGAGATTTCAAATCTGGAAGTATCGGTTTTGAAGGAAAACGGGACGTCGGTTAAAGTGAGCTGGGATAGGCCGAAGGATCAAAGAAAGGTCAACTGGGTTTACGGCGTTTACTACGGCCTGACGGAAGAGGAAGTTCTAGAGAGTAAGTTTTCTTTTGTTTATCGAGTCCATCGTAAATAAAAATTAAGTTATACGTTAGACGGTTGTATCTGTTTTTTTTTTCATCAGTAAAGTGAATCTTGATGTCTTATCTAAGAAATAATGTAATTATTAAATTAGTAAAGGTTTTTTATTATTATTATTTTTTCAGAACCTCGTTACAATACCACAAAACTAGGCGCAACCATCACCAACTTGGGCGCATGCGAGAGCTACATATTCACCGTCGGCATAATAGGCCCCATCGGCGTGGGCCCCATCCAACTAAGCTCACCGACCGTAAAAACCTACTTCAACAAACGGGCCCCTCCGAAGAACCTTGCTGCAACTCAAGCCCCAGATGACCACAAATCAATGACGGTCAAATGGACCGCCTCCTGCCCTTCGATAAACGAACCAATCGGCTACATAATCTCCGTTACGGAAACCGTTAAAAACATAACCAA
This sequence comes from Melinopterus prodromus, assembly GCA_964023965.1. Lineage (NCBI taxonomy): Eukaryota > Metazoa > Arthropoda > Insecta > Coleoptera > Scarabaeidae > Melinopterus > Melinopterus prodromus. The sequence continues at coordinate 62,520,852 of OZ030394.1, forward strand.
ACTTTTGGCTTTTAAGAATTTAACGGACGTCGAATTAAGTAGGAAGTTTGAAATCACTTACGGAGCTGTTTACGAGGTTAAAGTTAGCACCGACGTTCCTGACGCTGGTTTTAGCAAAACGGTTATTTATAACGCCCCGGGGATTCCCCCTGCGTTCGAGGTTCAGGTTATAACGGAAACGAACGGGAGTTATTTTGTTTATTGGCGGGAACATAAAGAGCCTTCGGTTGACGTAGGTTATGTTTTCGAGGTCCTCGTTTCCGAGGGTTCGAAGTTGAACGAGTCGATAGCGCAAGTTTTCGAGGTTAAATCAGCTCCGTTTATTTACACAAACGAAACTGCGGAAACTTATTCTTTCGCGGTACGGTTAAAAACCGAGTTTAATTACACTTCGTCTTTATCGAACGTAGCTTTTATTAGGTCCGCGGAGGCTCGTACGGATAACGGGGTTATTTCTAGTTCGAGTTTGACAACGCTTTTAGCGATCGTTTGCGTTTTGTTGGTTATATTTGGCGGGGCATTTGGTTTCCTGTATATTCGGCATAGGCGATTGCAGAATAGTTTCACGAGGTTTGCGAATTCGCATTACGACACGAGGTCAGACGCTGCTACGTTTGACGATAACGGTTTAGAAGAAGAGGAGAGCCCGCAGATTCGCGGGTTCTCCGATGACGAACCTCTGGTCATAGCTTAGGGTTTTTTTTTGTATTTTGACGATAGACTGCGCCAAGGTTGTTTGTACCAAAGGTTTAATTTTGAGTGATTTATTATTATAATATATGAATATCTATTATATTTACGAGTAAGTACGTAATTATGAATACGAGAAATGTCCATTTTTAATGTATATTGATGTAATCCGTAGTTGATCGAGACAATTCCATTATTTTTATTTTATTTTATTGTTTCTTTGTAATATACTAGTCTTTAGATTATGTTGTATAAATGCGTGTTTCTTTTGTTTTTTTTTATTCGTAAACGGCAGAGATGGAATTTCCTATCTTGCGTGTATTTTTTTTGTTTTTCTTGCATTAGATGATGTTTTAAAATGTTTGGGTGCCATGTACCGCCAGTGTTTCCTGTAGAGTCAAATTTCTGTGATAAGCACTGATTGATTAACTGTTACTAGGTTGAGTTGACGCAGTTTTGGAATTTGACTGGTTTTTGTTTTTTTTTTGTATGATGATCATGTACATTGCATTTTAAACAGATGAATAAAATAGTTCGTATCTCTAATGGTTGTGTTATTTTTATCTAGCATCTTGTGATTTAGTCCATCATCTGGAACCTTATTTACTATTTTCTGTTAGCTTCTAATTTAAAAAAATCGTGGTAAGTATATTTGTAGAATAGGCATCTCGAATTGCTTAATTTACTACCAGCAACCTGGAGGGAGAACCTAAGAAAACATTCCAAAATGACCTGAAACGTGTGTGGTACAGGACCCAATATATGAAACAAGGGAATTGGAACAGATTAAAAGAAAAACATGAAATACCTTCTTAATTATATTTCCTTTTTGACTTTTTCCCTGTACAATGTATTTTACAGAAATAAACCTATTGTATTTGATAAGTAAAATATGACAACACTAGTTGGTGTAGACTTTTTATTTTTATACAGAACTGAACAAAATTATACTATATAGAACGTTGAGCCGTATATACTTTTTTAGTATTCATCAATCATTTCTTAGGTAGAATTTATTACCCTCCAGGATAAAAAATAAACAACACGTCTAAAGTAAAGCTCATTTATTCGAAGAATAATATAAAAGAACGAAAAACTACCATACAAACTACAGAAACGATACAATACGAAAATACGATTTCCTGAACGCAAGGCAATCATCACAACTTATCATCAGCCTATACTTTATTCCTCGCTCTCGTCGATCACAATTTTGAACCTTAACAATAATCCTATAATACATGTTTATACGATAGAATGATTCATAAAAAACAGTCAAAAAATGATATTTACAATGCACACACAAAAATCCTTCAAACTATGCGTCCAGATCCATCATGAGGTTATTATCTGGCATAGCCTCTTCGTTATTATTATCCGTATTATTATTATTATCATCACCGTTGACCGCAGGGGCCTGCACGGGGGCCCTCGGCCTTTGCGGGACTGGCGGAGGAATAAACGGCCTTTGAGGGGGCGTCCATAGCACAATCGCCTTGCAGGGAGCCGGACTTACCCTTGGCAATAGAGATTCGGGAATTATACAGTCAGTTTGGAATCTACGCATCTCCTCGCACATGTACAAGCGTTTTTCTAGCGTTACGGCAGTTTCTAACTCGGATGGTGCTGGATTCTCACTACTAATATGAAGTTTCGACAGGTGTTCAGCCATACGATCCTCTGTTATGTGTTGTTTTGCCTTTACGGGGCTAAAATCAAAACAAACATTTATCATCGATTCTTTTTTCGGTTTGTTTGTTTGAATACTTACGCTGGGTCTTCTATTTTCCGTTTACACCGTAGATTAACAGGAGGTCTGGAATTCTGTGGGTTATACATCGGGAAACTAACAGCGCCAGGCATAGGTCCATAATTCGAGTAAAAATAATAATTGCTGCTCGCAGCTGTTCCGGGGGTTTGAAATTCCCGCTGGTTGTTACCCGGGGCGTTCGCCGGTGGTGCTTGGTTCTGATTTTGGTAAGGCCAATAACGAGCACCTCCGAATTCTGCGTTTACCCCAAAAACAGATGGCCTATTTGTGTGGTTAGATTCCCCTGTCATTGTTATGGGTGTTAATATCGACTTCATGAACAGCGCACTGTAAATCTCTCCAACACCAAATATAAAGGACGTTAAAAACTAATTCGGAATTGTTGTATGATGGATTTTTATTTTATTCGCAAAGTATTATTATTTATTTACAATGGGGTTGCAAAATTTAGGCAGCGCGCAACGGATTCAGCGGACACTTGTGTAACTGAACCAACTGACAGCCAAACAGTCGGTAAAGAACTTCTCTAGAAGTTTCGAGAAATTTTATCTGACAACCCACATATAAAAGTCCCTAAATTAATCACTAAACCACTGGAAAATGACTTCATAAATAAATTCTATTTATTTTTGAGAGTCTACTGTACGAAATTAGTGTTTATTTCAGTGATTATTTACTATTTATTTATTATATTTAATTCCTCACTAACGCCCTGCGGCATGCGCCCGAACTAATAATGATTGGGGATGCCTTCACGTGTTACAAATCATAGGTGGCGCATGCGCGATTTTCAGTTTGAATAGCAGCATGGCAGCCTCTGTGCGGGGTGGTGTATGGTTTTGCAAAATTTTAACTTTTCCGTTCGTACCGAAGTGAAAAATGTCGTCGCGTTTCGTTATTGACATTTCCCGTTTTGCGTTCTGTGTGTGCCAGTGATGTGTACGTCTGCCTTCTGCGATCTGTCAACAGTTACAGGTAAATATTGTTTAATGTTTATTTTTATTATCGGGAATTGTTGTCGTCTGACAGATACAAAACAATTGATGCTATTTGTCGGTAATATCGCGATAATCGATTAGAAATTCGAGCCCGTGTAAATTTTAACCTGATAGGAATGCCGCTTGTAGGTTATATTTGACCTACATTTCCGTGTAATGTGGGTTTTTCATTTGTAATTCTAAGTTATTCGTGGTATTTGCGTAATTTGTTGCGTTAAGTTCGCGTTTCTGTTCTGTTGAGATTTTATCTAGATATGGGAATCGAGCAGGCCGGTTGTAAACGCGAGTAAAACAATATTGCGTGCGGTTAGCTGTCAGATTTTTGTAGTAAAGTTCGGGTTTAGCTGTTTGTGGGTGTTTCTGTTCGTTGGTTGAGTAGGTACAGCAGGTGTTTTATGTTATGTTATGGTTGTGTTTTTCTATGTAAACGTGTTTACTGGTTTACTGTCTACGAACTTATTTATTTCTCTGCTTGACAGGTGTTTGGCTTCTGGTTTGTTTATGTCTAAAAAAATTGTGTGATGAGTGCTAAATTGTTGTACCCCCATTAACTTAAAAAAGTAACTTGTTAGAAACACTCAAGAGTGCTCAGTTGTTAGTAATTTGAATTTATTTTCTTTATATTTCAGGAAAATTTCCGATTTTCATTTGTTGCTCTTAATTTACCTTTTTAATGACTGCATCTCTGACTCTGAATTCAGCCCCACAACTACATTAGGGTTAACATAATTGGCTAGAAATTTCAATAATATTAAAGAGCAATTTTGACCTATTAACGAGTTTTACAAAAAAAAATTTGGATCCATATTAAAATTTGACACTATAATATTGTATTTTTCAGGGAGTTTAAATATCACAGGTAATTTCATGCATACCTATCTAGTTTCGTTTTCGTCTTTTACCTAAGAAGTCTGTAAGATATCTTCAAATCTATCACTTTTGGTTAAGTAATTGAAATCGCTAATAATAGTCCTTGCGTTATTGGTTAGCACAACCAAACTTTTGGACAACTATTTCGACAATGTCTCGAAAATAATTACGCTTGCTAAAAAGGAAATTGTGGAAGAATAATACTAATAATATAATACGAATAACATTAAAAGCTAGAATATCTTTGTCTGGAGCACTCAGAATTGTATTACAATAGTCAAGGTCAACAAGTTACAATGCAAAATACAATTGAGCAAAGTAAATTTTGATCGTTCTATAACCAAGACAAATCTCAATAGTGCCGCCCCCCTAACTCCAAAATGATTTATACAAAAAAAACAGATTTATACAAAAATCCTGATCCAGAAAAATACAGTCAATACTCACACAATATTTACGAAATTTATTTGTATTAAAAACACAACCTTTGGAGATTAAACTAGTACAAAGAATACTTTTAAAACAACAAAAAATAAAGAATACTAGTACAATATACAAAGTTTAACCCTAAATTAAAATAACCTCTTTCGAACCTTTTCGTGCAAAATCGCGAATAACGTCTTTCAGATCTAATGTATTACTCAATTCATATTCAGTGGCCTACATTGCTAAGCCATTGAGACAATTTTAAGTAGACATGGTTCTTAAGTACTTTTTTATTATTTTTAGTTTAGCAAACTGTCTATCGCCTGCTCCGGTGGCAACAGTTATAGACATGGTTAGAAGAAATCTGCTAAGCAATGTTTAAATTTGGCCCAATGTTAAGGGAGGTAATGAATTTAAAAACGTCAACTGGACCTTCTGGAAACAAGGTCTATGGCCGCAAAATCATTTAACATCATAATTAATTCGCCCGACTATGAAAATAGTACCAATAATACCATCAAACTGAAGGAAGACATTATTATTGAAATTTAATAAAAATTATCAGTGATTATCAGTGCAATTTGTCATGAAATACTTGCATCAAATATCTCTGAAAGTACCTATTAAGCTTAGCAGAACAAAATGTAGGTACAGCATATTAAAGACGAAAAGAATTAGTTAAAAATATTGAAAGATGTAGATTTGGGAGAAGGTTAAAAAACGGGTTTTCAGAACCGAAATATTATGTCAATATCTACACTGTTAAGTCATATGTCGTCAGCAAACTTCTGTCGTTTTTGACAGAATAGATATTGACATAATATATCCGTTCTTTACATTTTCCCAAATCTAAATCTTTCAGTATTTCTAAGTAATTCTTTGTTTATCGTGTACCCAAATCTCCATCAAAATTTTATCTTTAATATGATGTATAATTTGTTCTGCTAAGAGTAATATTTTCGGAGATATTGATGCAAGCATTTCATGGGGGATTTCTTAGTCACTGATAGTTTTTAATTAATTTCAATAATAATATCATCAAAGACTCAGCAACATTTTGATATTATTTTTATAGGCGGGCAAATTATGTGTCTACCTTAATAAAAATTAACTAGATTACCATTTCGGCAGCAAATTCTAAACCGTTAAGATGGAGGAATCGCCAACTTTAAAAACGGTTTCTATAACTTTGGAATGTGCCAATAATTCATTTTTACTTGTAATATTTTCTTTAAGTTTGTGGCTATCGTATAAAAACTCAAAAGGGTCGTTAGGACTATTTTATATTTCGCTTTTGATTTTTATATAGGATCACTACAAACACTACAGTACACTTTCATATTACTTTATTATTTCGTTAGCTAACTTTTCAGGTTCTATGATAACGTTGTGAAATCTATGCGATCTTAATTTTTTATAAAAGTTAATGAGGTATTTTATTTAACTATGTCTATTATTGGCTGCTATGCATATTAAAATATAGGAATGGCCTGAAGCCTATCAATTTCGGTTGTATTTGGTTGTATTTTAATAATCCTTTATTTTCTAGACTCAGGCAATATTTTAGAGCTTTTTACTTTATCATACGCAGTATGTAAAGTATTGTAATCGTCCCGAAAAAAATTTTTGAGATTTTAGCGGAAATAGGTCTTTATGGGTCCCCTGAACATTTTTGACCAAGGTACAAAAAATGTCTGTGTGTGTGTGTGTGTGTGTGTGTGTATGTGTGTGTGTGTACCCAATTTTTGTTAATTCATTTCCGGAGAAACTACTAAAGGTATCGGCACGGAACTTCATATTTAGAAGTTTCATGACCAAACTTAGAGTTGAAAAGTTTTTGGTTCAAAAGGGTCCAAAGGAACTGGGTGTTTACTCCAAGCCCTTTTCAAGGATTTTAGAAATCAGCCGCCATTTCTGTAATTTCGTCAAAATAGTTAAATAATAAATTAAAGCAGAGGAAATTTTGAATAATTTATGCCTATGACATTTTTTGGTAAAATTAATAGTTTAGCTTTTTAGTTTATTCTAAGCCTTTTTCAAGGATTTTGGAAATGAGCCGCCATTTCTGTAATTTCGACAAAATAGTTAAGTAATAAATTAAAGTAGAGGAAATTTTGAATAATTTATGCCTATAACATTTTTTGGTAAAATTAATAGTTTACCTTCAAGAGCAAATTCTATTTGATCGAGATCGGTCGCATCTGCATTGATATGAAATTACATAGTAGCCAGGATTTTGACAAATATTTTTTTGTGTTGTCACATTCGAAAACAGCTGATCTCATCAGAGGTTGGAGAACCACTATGGAACGTGCCGCTGTAGTGCGCAAAATTATGAAATACAAATTTCAAATAAAATAAGATCACCAATTTGATTGTTTGTTGATAAGAAATATCAACCCGTCTTTATATCTAATTCTAAAAATGATACATTGAGAAAATTATAAATAAAGTATAGCGATGAGTGTAGTTTTATTTTAGTATGTTGGTAGGGATGTGTCATGAACAAATATAAATCTGTCAGAATTTGAATTACCTTTTTAAGGTGCGTTTTCATTAGTGATAATGGCAGTGATACCAGACGCCGTTATAGTATTTCCAATAGAAAATTGCTAGTGACTCATGTTTATGTACATGCAAACTAATATGTCATTATCACGATATGTAAGAAATACTATAATTTCGTATTCTACCACCGCCATTAGCTACCATTACCTACCAATCGGAACGCACCTTTCGTCAAAGTGGTACCAACCTAGCATTTACTATACAGAAATTATTTATTTTTTTTTAAATACGTATTTCTTAAAAAGCAACACAATAAACGTTGATGTCGCTCCTGCCAAAAACTAGATAGCGCGACTCGCTCATATGCGACGGCTACACTCCGCCTTCGGTGACGCGCCGTATCACCGCTCGTCGCGCTATTCCGTACTTTGGGCATTTGTGACATAAATAACTATTATTCTAATGACATGACGTAGTGTAGGTAGTGTCAAATGCTGATGCTTTGATAATACCGACGATTTATCTCTATAGAATAGATTCTCATGCAGCTAAACTATTAATTTTATATATTATATGATAAAGTCATGTGCCTGGCCACATCAGATTTTTTTATTGTATTTCAGTTGGTTTTGCCACACCGAATATTGTATTGTTTCGTGCTGAACCTGCTAAATATTTCGCAATCAGAATAAATAAGCTATACACAGCTACGTCATGGGACACACAAGGGACTGCCAGGCCGTAACCAACCGTACATTGCAATCTCATCATGTCCATGTATAGCAGTTGATGGCGTACTTGAGAGCATTGTTCTCGGCCACAATGGCCTAGACAGCACAATGCAGTTCTATATTCTAATGGCGTATTAAGGGGCTAAACTATACGATGGAAACTCCTAGGTGCCCAGGAGCTTGCCCTTGTACGCGCAGAGTGCATACGCGTTGTAATCAATCAAAATAAAGTGACAATGTCGACTCTTTCTCGTGAAATATTCATTGCCCTAAGTGACGTAGAAGGATGATGGAATGTATGGTTTGATGCCTATTTGTATAGGTTAACTTGTGAAAGAAAATTACACATTGTATATGCAAGAATTGCACTAAAAATTGAACGAAAATACTGTAAAATAAATGCAAAGGTAATGTCATAAAGAACTCTGGATATAAGTAAAGTTTTTTGTGCAAATGCCAACAGTGCACTCTGTGACATTCCAATTCCCGCAATAAAAAATCACCGCCATTGGAAAAAGGTATTACCGAGATATTGGGGAATTTGGGGGACTCCCAACCGGAAATCGACTAACATAAACAAGCGAATGTCACCCTAACAAATAGGTACACTCAATTCGCTGATACAGGAAAACAAAGTTGTCAACTGATTGATGTTGTCAATACCGATTGGTAACACAATTCTTCTGTTGATCATTTTCAGTTTTCAGTAAAAAAGAGCATGCTTTTGAGAGTTGACTACTGATGATCTTGTTCTATGCGAAAGTCGGAAATATATAATTTTTAGTAGCTTAGGTTGCCAGATCTCATATATTTGATAACTCATATATTTGATAACTTATATAATGTAAAAGAATTTCATACTAACTTAAATTTTATTTATACAGCGTAAGTGTATAGAAACATGAGAACAACTATCAAAATACACATTTTTATGTATAATTTAGTTTTCGACCGTTTCGACTGTTACATTTTCCATGTCACTTGTATATAGTGGAAAGAGAATTGGCCCCAAGACACTACCTTGGGGTACTCCAGCTTTTACTTCTTTTAGTTCGGAGTATTTGTTTGCCTATTTTTGGTATCATGATAACTTCTGCTCCTTTCCAGACATGGCGTATTTTAATCTGAACGATGCATTTATTAGATTCGTAAGCATAATAATACCTTTCTTAGATAATTGATTAAGAACTTCTCCTAAGCTAAGATATTATCCAGGAGCTTTCTTTGGATTCAGATTTGTCTTGATTTCTCTGGCAAATTCCTTTTTCAGTTTCTGGCATATGATATCACCGCCATTTTTTTAACCGGCATCCCCATACATGATTATGATTTTGGTAGAGCTCTTAATGTCTTAATGTTGACAAAGGAGGCAATAAAGAAATTGGTCTGTAGGAGGATGCTTCATTTGGTGGTTTTGCCGGCTTAGGAATCATCACTACTTCCGCAATTTTCTGTCTTCATTTCCAGTGAAAGACCTGTTTCAAGTACTCTGTAAATTCAATAGCTTTGTGTTTATTATTTCTAGTCCAAGTCCTTTAATCGCATTCGTAATAGCTTGTGACAATCTTGACGAATTTCTTTATAATTTCCTGTCAAGCATCCTGAAAATCGCTGAAAGGTTACAAAAGTCAAACATAAAAGTTTATTAAAATAGGCATTAAGTTCCTTTAATTGTGCAGGTGTGTGAGAATGAGATTTTTATTTAGTAAATGTTTTGCTGGAGTTTTCCGAATGATTAAGCCGACCATCTTCCACTGGAATGTCCTGGTTCGAATCCCGTAGCAACATAATTTTTTTACCTTTGTAATTAAAATAAAATACATGTCCCAATAGTTTAATATAATATGATCAACACCAAATTTTAATAAAATTCGCAACTATACAACTAACACTTGGAACTACGTGTTTAGGAGATTCCAATTTCTAAGCCATGAAATTCGATTTTAGACAATAGCAGCCGCAGTAGACAAACACCAAAATAATTCCTCATACTGTTGCTTCATTTACGTGGTTTATTTTTATATCTGGTGATATTTCAACTATATAAACCCACTTATAAAATGCGTATTTTAGATTGTTGACATAGACCAGAAGAATTTCCATTGTTGTGGTTAAGTTATCGCTGCCATTGGATGCAGCTTCGCAGCTAATTTTAGCCACTGTCATTGTTTTTTTCTAAAAATAATATTTCTCACTCTCGTCTATAACTGTATTGTAATCGTTACGCCGGCTTTGTTTGTTCGGTTGACACGCCGCAACATTTCATTTCTTCATCTCTCAGAAGTGACACCCCTTTTCAAGCAATTGCTAACTCTGTTTATTTTTTCAGCTTCTTTGAGATTCTTCATGCGGTTTGCTTAAGTTGTTGTTTCGAAAGTTTTGGTTTGTATTCTGTTTCGCGTTTGATGTTCTTTTGTTGTCCTTATAGGCTTGATTAATAAATTATCTAGCTTCAAAAAAATCTTCAACAGTAATTCGTTTAGGTATTCCGCATAATGTCCTGCAACTGTTTTACTGGAACGTTTCCTTACGTAATTAAGAATACCTACAGAGATTCGAGGGTATTGTGTCTCCAATTGAGAGGTTAAACAATTAATATTGCGGCATTTCTACTTCCCCTGTCTCTCTCTCTCTCGCTCTCTACGTTTGAGTTTCGCTAGTTGCGCAATTTGCATTCTGCGAAGATGCAAGGACCAATTGGCGTCGTGCCTCTGGTCCTTGGTCCTGAGATCGATCGAAATTAATATGCCTCCTTGTTCTCTGTCTCACCATAGCAAGTAGTTGTCAATGCTCTGGACAGAAGCAGACCGTTAAATCACATTTGAGACCGTTTGAAAGGGAATGTCGAAATGCAGGTCTATTGTTGTTCTATCTCAGTGGTTCCTTACCGTTTTGAAGTCAGGGAGTACTTTTGATCATACGAAAAATTCGCGGAGCACCAAAAACATTGACATAACTTTTACTCAAAATTACAACGATTATTGAATAACAGTTACAAAATAACAATAATTAGAAAAATATAAATATATGAATAGTCTACCTTGTTTTTCAGCAGAATAAATTTTTAGAAATCAAATGTCATTTTGAGTATAATGTTTTAATGTTTTTTCTATTCCTTAAGAAGTCACAACAAGTTGTAGCCGTTTAAAATGCAGTTTTATTGTTAGTTTTATCAGCTCTAACTTTTTACCGAATTGAAAAAATGAATACTCGAATGAAGCTTATTTGCGGCGAAAATCATTAGTCTGATACAGAAAAGAAAAAGATATATTTCTGTATAAATTTAGAACATAACGGGAATTTTGGAATTTATTTCTACAAACCAACTCTTGAATGTTTGAGGGAAAAGCCACTCTCGATGTACCGAATTGCTTCCGAAGTTTTCTTTTTGCCCGTATTCACATAATTCCACATTTTGTGTGTGTGTCTGTTTTGATTTTCTGGCCCCACAAAACTTTGTTCGTGAACTATCACCTGGTGGTTATAAATGCCGCCACCTATTTGGTATATTGTGATTTGTGATAGTTCCTCCAAGCATCTGACATGTTCGCGGTAATATAAATTTAAATATAATAAAACTTTCAAAACCTTCTTAGTTTGTCAAATAATTAGGTAATTTGGCTAGATTCTTTATATTAGCAGTTACTTACCACCTACTCAAGTAGTTTTGATAAGCTCATTTTTAATACAACTTTATACTAATCTAAGGCTTAAGAATGGATAATATGTAGATTATTAAAGTGGATGATATGTAGATGAGGGCAAATATATACAGGGTCCTGCAACTAAGCTCCCGTCTTCTGTAGCTCACTTACTCATTAAGCTAAGAGTTTGACATTTTGCAAGCTTACCCTGTACTTCAAGGTACAATTTAAGAAATTATTTTTTATTATACAGGGTGTTCCAAAAATGTGCAACGCCATGGTAATATATTTTTTTAAATTGCATGCTATACATTTTTCTACACATTTGGAAGCCTTTTATGGTTGCCTACATATCACCAAAATTTTATTGAAATCGGTTGAGTGACCGCAGCGGAAAAAAATAAAAACAAAAAAAAATTATTTTGCATCGTAGGCTTTAAAAATCAATAAAAACCACAAAATGCACCTCGTTAATAAAATTTTGCGACGTGCTTATTAAGTTAGATGTAATAGTCTCGTTAACCAAGTGACATTGATCCAAATTATACAGGGTGACCAAAATCGAGTGTCAAACTTGTCAAACTTCAAAGCGTGTTATTGTTCTTATTTTAAATTGGAACCCATACATTTTTTTATGTGAAACGATGCAGAATTAAAAAATAAATATTGTTTCTGAATACAACCGCATCACAATTCCCAATATTTTAAAAGTTATTCGCCAAACACTCATTTTTCAACGTTTCCAACGGCAATTTTAGATAATAAATATCGTACGTGGCTTTGAAAAACAATTTATTTCATAAAAAATAATAGACGTATTTTAGATTTGAGTGTACTTAATTAAGTAGTTATTCAAATGCTAAATTTACTGCATAATTTACCTATAGCGGTAAGGACGGAAATGTGGCTATAGGTAAATTTTGCAGTAAATTTAGCAATTGAATAACTACTTAATTAAGTACAGTAAAATCTAAAATACCTCTCTGCGTTATATTTTATGTAATAAATTGTTTTTCAACGCCACGTACGATATTTATTACCTAAAATTGCCGTTGGAAACGTTGAAAAATTAATTTTTGGCGAATAACTTTTAAAATATTGGGAATTGTGATGGGGTTGTATTCAGAAACAATATTTATTCTTTAATTCCGCATCGTTTCACCTAAAAAAAATTATGAGTTCCAATTTAAAATAAGAACAATAGCGCGCTTTGAAGTTTGACAAGTTTGACACTCGATTTTGGTCACCCTGTATAATTTGGATCAATGTCACTTGGTTAACGAGACTATTACATCTAACTTAATAAGCGCGTCGCAAAATTTTATTAACGAGGTGCATTTTGCGGTTTTTATTGATTTTTAAAGCCTACGATGCAAAATCAATTTTTTTTGGTTTTTATTTTTTTCCGCTGCGGTCACTCAACCGATTTCAATAAAATTTTGGTGATATGTAGGCAACCATAAAAGGCTTCCAAATGTGTAGAAAAATGTATAGCATGCAATTTAAAAAAATATATTACCATGGCGTTGCAAATTTTTGGAACACCCTGTATAATAAAAAATAATTTCTTGAATTGTACCTTGAAGTACAGGGTAAGCCTGCAAAATGTCAAACT